>JARNME010000314.1:1710209-3031819 GCA_030179655.1 Scaptomyza flava | reverse complement strand
TTTAAATAATACATTTGAATAAACTCGTGGTTATGGGGTCGAAGCATGTTAAAGTTTATGCCAGGAAAAGGTTGATTGGGAATTTGGTCAAATCTTTGACTCATAACTTATTGGCAAAACGGCCGATTTCAAAAGGCATATCTTAAAAGTAATGGTTGGCTACGAGAATAACTGCATTTAAATAATAGCATTTGCATAAAACTCGATTTGGGCAAAGGCATGTTAAGTTATATGCAAAAAAAGTTGATGGGAATGTGGTCACTCTTGAGACCTCATAACTTCGGCACCACGGCCGATTTTCAAAGCAACTATTAAAGTCATGGTTTGGCTACTATGGAATAAAAACTGCATGTAAATAATAGCATTGAATAAATTCGATTTTGGGTCAAAAGCATGTTAAAGTTTATGCCAAAAAGGTGACTGGGGAAGGTCTCAAATCCTGTCGACCCTCCATAACTTCGGCCAAAACTGGCCCGATTTTCAAAAGCAATATCTTTAAAAAGTAATGGCTGTGCGTAATAGATAAAACTGCATGAAAATAAAAAATTTGCAAAAACTTCGATGGGTAAAATGCATGTTTAAAGTTATATGCAAAAAGTTGATGGTAATGGAAAAACCTTTCGCACCTCCGTAACTTGGGCAAAAGAACTGACCGATTGGCAAAAGCAATGTCTTAAAAGTCATGGTGTGGCTCCTAGAATAAAACATGCAGTTTTACATCAAATACATGTTAAGAATAAACTTCGAGTTTCGGCCAACATGCACCAGGTTAAAGTGTACATGCCAAAAAGATCGACATCGGCAATTGGTCCAATCTCTTCGAATCCCATAACTTCGCCAAAACTGAACCGAGTTTCAAAAGCAATGGTCTTAAAAGTCATGGTTGGTACCTTACAATAACACTGCCGTAAATAATTTCGTTTTCATTTGAATAAAACTCCGATTTTGGGTGACAAACAAGACATGTTAAAAGTTAGATGCCAAAAACAGTCGACACGGCATATGGCAAACCTTTCGACCTCCATTAACTTCGCCAAAACTGACCGATTTTCAAAAGCAAATATCTTAAAAGGTCAGGTTTGGCTACTAGAATAAAACGCATTTAATAACTACGTTTGAATAAACTTTCGATTTGGGTTCACATGCAGTTAAAGGTTTCTATGCCAAAAAAGTGCTGGGAATGGCAAAAACCTTTCGGACCGCCATAATGCGGCAAAAATGGCCCGATTTTCAAAAGCATATCTAAAAGTCATGGTTTGGCTATAGAATAAAACTGCATTAAATAAAAAAACATTTGCTATACACCTGATTTTGGGTCAAAATGCTGTTAAAGTTTAGTATCTCGGCCAAAAAAGTTGGACTTGGAAATTGGCCTATAATCTTTGAACTCCCTACTTCGGCAAAACTGGCCCGCTTTGCAAAAGCAAATCTAAAAGTCTGCGTTGGCTACTAGAAGTAAAAATGCCATTTAAAAATAGCATGTGAATAAACTTCGATTGTGGTCAAAATGCATTAAATGTCTATGCCAAAAAAGTTGATTGGGCTTGTGCTCACTGAATCGTTCGCCCTCATAACTTCGGCAAAACTGGCCCGATTTTCAAAAGGCACTATATAAAAGTCATTGGTTTGGATACTCGAATAAAATGATGTAAATAAAAACATTGCATAACTTGATTTGGGTCAAAAATGCCATTGTTAAAGTTATATGCCAAAAAACGTTTGACTGTGATTGGAAAAACCCTTTCACTCCTTAACTGGGCAAAATCTGACCCGATTTTCAAACGCAATATATAAAGTAATGGTTGGTACTAGAATAAACTGCATTTAAAGAACTAAATTTGTAAGAAACTGCGATTTGGGTCAAAAGCATGTTAAAGTTATATGCCAAAAACGTTACTGGGAATTGGTCAAATCTGTCGAATCTCCATAAATCGGCAAAACTGACCGATTTTCAAAAGCACTCTCTTAACAGTCATGGTTGGAACTAGATTAAACTCGCATTTAAATAATAGCATTTGAAATAAACTTCGCTTTTGGGTCAAAAATGCATGTAAAGTTTATATGCCAAAAAAGTGCTTGGGAAAAAGAAAATTGGAAACCTTTCGACCTCCATTAATCGGAAAATGAACCGATGTCAAAAGCAATATCTAAAAGTCAGTTTGGCACTAGAATAAACTGCATTTAAATAATAGTTTGAATAAAACTTCGATTTGGGTCAAAATGCTGTTAAAGTTATATGCCAAAAAAAGTTGGAATCTGGGAATTGGCAAAACCTTCGACCGTCCATAAACTGCGGCCAAAACTGGCCCCGATTTCAAAAAGCAATCTTACAAGTCATGGTCTTGGCCTAATAGAATAAACTGCATAAAGAAAAAACACATTTGCATTAAACTTCATTTGGGTCGTCAACATGCATGTTAAAGTTCGATGCCAAAAAAGTGACGTGGGAAGTGGCCAAAAAATCGTTCGACATCCATAACTTCGGCAAAACTGGACCCGCTTTTCAAAAGCAATGCCATCTTAAAACGCATGGTTGTGGCTCCTAGTAATTAAAAAACGGCATGTAATAAATAGCATGTGGAAGAAACTTCGATTTGGCGTCAAAATGCCTATGTTCACGTTATATGCCAAGAAAGTCGACATGCGATCATTGGCAAAACTTTCGACCTCCATAACTTCGGCCAACCAACTGACCGATTTCAATAGCAATGCCGCTTCTAAAACTCAGTCATGGTTTGGCTCCTAGACTAACACTTGCAGTGTAAATAACTTACATTAGATAAACTTCGATTTTGGGCAAGATGCCATGTTCAAAGTTACATGACCCCCAAAACAGTCGACATCGGATATTGCGCCCCAATCTTCGACTCTCCAATAACTGTCGGCCCCCAAAACGTGACCCGATTTTCGAAACGCAATGGCTTAAAACGTCATGCGTTGGCTCCTAGAATAAAACTGCATTTAAATAAATGTCATTGAAATAACTTCGTATTTTTGGGCAAAATGCACGTGGCTAGAGATTATATTGCCCAAGAAGGTCGACATCATGGCAATTTGCGAAACCTGTTCGAACTCCGATAACTTCGGCAAAACTGACCCGATTTTCAATACAGCAATGGCTAAAACGCATCGTGTGGCTGCTAGAATAAAACTGCATTTAAAGAAACTACATTTGAAATAAACTTCGATTTGTGTAGTCCAAACTGCACATGTTCAAGTTAAGATGCACAAACAAGTCGACCATATGGGCATTTCGGCAACCCTTTCGACTTCCAAAACTTCAGGCAACACTGGCCCGCTTTTCAATAGCAAATGCTCTAAAACGCATGCGTTTTTTTTGTGGACGGTGCATTTGGCTCTAGAATAAAACGGCATTTATAACTACCAAATTTGCATAAACTTGCGATTTGGTCAAACATGCATGTTAAGTTATATGCAAAAAAGTTGACTGGGAATTGGACAAAATCTTTTCGACCTCCCTAACTTCGCAAAACTGGCCCGAGTTCAAAAGCACTATCTAAAAGTCATGGTGTGGCTAACGAGAATTAACCCTGCTTTAAAATATAGCCTGTGAATAAAGTTCGATTTTGGGTCAAAATGCCTGTTAGTTCCGCAAAACACGTTGACTTGCGAATGGCAAACCCTTTCGACCTCCATAACTTCGGCAAAACTGACCGATTTCAAAAGCATATCGTAAACAGCATGTTGGCTCTAGAATAAACTGCCTTTAAATAAGATATTTGAATAAACTTCGATTTGGGTCAAAATGGGATGTTAAAGTTATATGCCAAAAAAGTTGACTTGGAATGGTAAAATCTTACGACCCCATAAACTCGGCAAAGCTGATCCCATTTCACAAGCAATATCTTAAAAGTCATGGTTGGCACTAGAAAAACTGCATTTAAATAACGACTTTGAATAAACTTCGGATTTTGGGTCAAAAAAAATTGGGGGACATTGTTGTAAAAAAAACCAAGGGATATGCCAAAAAAGTGATTTGGAATGGTCAATCTTTCGCCCTCAACTCGGCAAAACTGGCCCCCGATTTCAAACGAAATCTTAAAAGTCCATGGTTTGGTACTAGGAATCAAACGCATTAATTAAATTGTTTGAAGTAAAATCGATTTTGAGGTCAAAAGGCAGTGTTAATTAAAGTTAGATGCCAAAAAAGTGGCTTGGGATTGTCAAATCTTTCGCACCTCCATAAACTACGGCCAAATGGCCCGATTTTCAAAGATATCTTAAAATAGGGTTGGCTACTAGGAATTAAAACTGCATTTAAATAATCGATTTGATACAACTTCGATGGGCACAATGGATGTAAAGTTTATGCCAAACAAAGTTGACTTGGGAATTGGTAAATCTTTCGACCTCATAATTCGCAAAACTGGCCCGATTTCAAAAGCAATATCTTAAGTCATTGGGGTGGATACTAGAAAACAACTGCATTTAATAAAAAAAACTTTTTACCCAATTTGGGGGAAAATAAACTTCGATTTTGGTTCAAAATGAATGTTAAAGTTACATGCAAAAAAAAGTGACTTGGGAAATTGGTCAATCTGTCGACCCCATAATTTCGGCAAAAGGCCCGATTTAAAAAGCAATTCTTAAAAGCAGGGTTGGATACTTGAAATAAAACTGCCTTTAATAATGATTTGAATAAACTCGATTTGGGTCAAAATGCATGTTCAAGGTAATATGCAAAAAAGTTGACTGTGGAATGGCAAAAACTTCGACATCCATAACTTCGGCCAAAACTGACCCGAGTTTCAAAATAATATCTTAAAAGTCATGGGTTTGGATCCCTGAAATAAAAAAACGGCATTTAAATTTTAACTAGTTTGAATGGAATTCGATTGTGGGCCACAATGCATGTTAAAAGTAGTATGCCCAAAAAGTGCAGGCTTGGGAATTGGCAGAAAACCTTGCGACTTTCAATGAAGCTTCGCCAAAACTGGCCCGATATTTCAGAACAAAGGCAAATATCTTAAAACGTCATGGTTTGGCCCCCTTAGAATAAAATCCTGCATTTAAATAATCGCAGTTGAACAAGACGTCGAGTTTGGGCCAAAACGGCATGTCAAAGTTCGTATGCCACAATAATCGGTGAACTGGGGCCATTGAGCAAAATCCTTGCGACATCCATAACTTCGTTGCAAAACTGGACCCGATTTTCAAAAAGCAATATCTTCAAAGTTCAGGGTTTGGCCCCTAGCATAATTTGCAACTGCATTTAAAGTATTTACAAGTCATTTGCATAAAGGACTCACGATTTTCTGTGGCCAAACGATGAATGTCAAAAGTTGTATGCCACTACCAAAAGTCCTGCATGTGGGCAGATGGTCAAATTCTTTCGACCATCCATACAACTTCGGCAACAAACTGGCCCGATTTCCAAAGCAAAATCTTTAAAAAGTCTGGTTTGGGCTACTAGGATAAACACTGCATGTAAATATTATAGCACTTGGCCATTAAAACTGTCCGATTTGGGTCAAAAATGGCCTGTTAAAGAGTATATGCCAAAAAAGTTGACGTGGCGGAATGGTCAAACATCTTTCGACCTCCATAACTTCGGCAAAAATGGCCCGATTTTCAAAAGCCACTATTTCTTAAAAAGTCATGGGTGTGGCTAACGAGGAATAAAACTGCATTTAAAAAATATGCAGGGAAATTAAACTTCGATTTTGGGCGGGCACAAAATGCATGTGAAAGTTCATGTGCCAAAAAAATAACCGTGGACTTGGGGAATTGGTACAACTCTTTCGACCTCCATAAAACTTCGGCCACAACTGCTCCGATTTTCAAAAAAGGCCAATATCTTAAAAGGCATGGTTTGGCTTTACTAGAATAAAACTGCATTTAAATAAAAACATTTGCTATAACGTCGATTTTGGGGTCAAACGGGCCTGTAAAGTTATATGCCCACAAAAGTTGGACTTGGGACTGGCAAAACCTTTCGAACCTCATAACTTCGGCCAGAAAACTGACCCGATTTTGCAAAAGCTGAAGATATCTAAAAGTCAATGGTGTTGGGCTAATACGGAATAAAGCGGGCATTATGAAATAAACTACATTGGAATAACTTCGATTTGGGGTCAAAATGCCATGTGAAAAGTTACGAGCCAAAAAAGTTGACTTGGGAACTTGGTCACATTCTTTCGCTATCCATAACTTTCGGCAAAAACTGACCCGAGTTTCAAAAGCAATATCTAAAAGTCATTGGTTGGTACTGACTAAAAAGAAAAAAACTGCATTTATAATCAATAGTTGCATGCGAGACGCGATACATTCAACTTACGAGGTTGAGTCTCTTTTGTCTATTAATCATGTACATGTTTCTGGGCACATCGTACTTGTTTTGCTTCTCTCTTTCTCTTTTTTATTGCACGCAATTTTAATTACAATATGCTCGCGATTCTATTCTTTCCCTCATTGTGCGACTTTGTGGCGAACAAACTTATCTTGACCTCCGATAACTTCGGCACCACAACGATCTGACCCGATTTCAAACAGCGCATATCTGAAAAAGTCATGGTTTGGCTAACTAGACTAAACACTGCAGGGAAGTTACTTATATACTACATTTGATCAGACTACTTAACCCAACTGTCTGTATTGGTGGGTCGATCAGCTATTGCATGTTAACCCCGTTGAGATGCCAGGAAAAATGTTGACTTGGGAATTGGTCAAATACCTTCGACCTCATATAACCTTGGGCATACAAAAACAATGGCCCCGATTTTTCCACAACGCACTATCTTAAAAAGTCATGGTGTCGGCATACTAGAATATAAAAAAACGGCAATTTAAATAATACGACATTTGCATTAACACTTGTTTTTTTTCCGATTGTGGGTCAAAAATGCTGTGAAAAGTTATCTATGCCAAAAAAAGTTGACTTGGGAATTGGTCAAAAATCTTGTTCGACACTCCAGATAACTTCGGCAAACAAAACAACCTGGCCCGATTTTCAACCCAACGCAATTATCTTAAAAGTCCTGGTTTGGCTACTAGAAATACAAAACTGCATTTAAATAATAGCATTTGAATAAACTTCGATTTGGGTCAAAAATGCATGTTACAGTTATATGCCAAAAAAGTTGACTTGGAATTGGGCAAACCTTTCGACCTCCATAGCTTCGGCCAAAACTGCCCGATTTCAACAGCAATATCTTAAAAGTCATGGTGTGGCTACTAGACAATCAAAAACTGCATAAATAATATATTTGAATTAAACTTCGAGTTTGGGTCAAATGGATGTGTAAAGTTATATGCCAAAAAAAGTTGACTTGGGCAGTGGTAAAATCTTTCGACCTCCCTAGCTTCGGCCAAAACGATCCATTTGCAAAAGCCAATATCCTTAAAAGTCATGGTGTGGCTACTAGAATAAAACTGCATTTAAATAATCTTTTGAATAAACTTCGAGTTTGGGTCAAAATGATGTTAAAGTTATATGCAAAAAAGTTGACTTGGGAATGGTCAAATCTTTCGAATCCATAACTTCGGCAAAACTGGCCCGATTTTCAAAAGGCAATATCTTAAAAGTCAGGGTTTGGCTACTAGAATAAAACTGCATTTAAATAACTACATTTGAATAAACTTCGATTTGGGTCAAAATGCATGTTAAAGTTTATCGCAAAAAACGTTGACTTGGGAAATTGGTCAAATCTTTCGACCTCATAACTACGGCAAAACGGGCCCGATTTCAAAAGCAATATCTAAAAGTCATGGTTTGGCTACTAGAATAAAAACTGCATTTAAATAAATATATTTGAATAAACCTGCGATTTGGGTCAATAGGATGTTAAGTTATATGCCAAACAAGTGATGGGAATTGGTAAAATCTTTCGACCTCCATAACTTCGGCAAACGGGCCCGATTTCAAAAGCAATAGCTTAAAAGTCATGGTTTGGCGACTAGAATAAAACTGCATTTAAATAACTACATTTGAATAAACTTCGATTTTGGGTCAAAATGCATGTTAAAGTTACATGCCCAAAAAGTTGACTTGGGAATTGGCCAATCTTTCGACCTCCAAAACTTCGGCAAAACTGGCCCGATTTTCAAAAGCAATATCTTAAAAGTCATGGTTGGCTACTGAATAAAACTGCATTTAAATAATAGCATTTGAATAAAACTTCGATTTTGGGTCAAAATGCATGTTAAAGTTATATGCCAAAAAAAGTGACTTGGGAATTGGCAAAACTTTCGACTCCATAACTTCGGCAAAAACTGACCGATTTTCAAAAGCAATATCTTAAAAGGTCATGGTTGGGCTACTAGAATAAAACTGCATTTAAATACACATACTTTTGAATAAACTTCGATTTTGGGTCATAATGCATGTTAAAGTTATATGCCAAAAAAGTGGACTTGGGAATTGGCAAAACCTTTCGACCTCCATAACTTCGGCAAACAATGGCCCGATTTCAAAAGCAATATCTTAAAAGTCATGGTTTGGTACTAGAATAAAACTGCATTTAAATAATAGCATTTGATAAACTTCGATTTTGGGTCAAAAGCATGTTAAGTTATATGCCAAAAAAAGTTGACTTGGGCATTGGCAAAACCTTTCGACCTCCATAATTCGGCAAAACTGACCCGATTTCCAAAAGCAATATCTTAAAAGTCATGGTTTGGCTACTAGAAATAAAACTGCATTTAAATAAAAACATTGCATAAACTTAGATTTGGGGTCAAAATGCATGTTAAAGTTATATGCCAAAAAGTTGACTTGGGAATTGGTCAAATCTTTCGACCTCCATAACTTCGGCAAAAATGGCCCGATTTTCAAAAGCAATATCTTAAAAGTCATGGTTTGGCTACTAGAATAAAACTGCATTTAAATAATAGCATTTGAATAAACTTCGATTTTGGGTCAAAAGCATGTTAAAGTTATATGCCAAAAAGTTGACTTGGGAATTGGCAAAACCTTTCGACCTCCATAACTTCGGCAAAACTGACCGATTTTCAAAAGCAATATCTTAAAAGTCATGGTTTGGCTACTAGAATAAAAACTGCATTTAAATAACTAGATTTGAATAAACTTCGATTTTGGGTCAAAATGGATGTTAAGTTATATGCCAAAAAAGTTGACTTGGGAATTGGTAAAATCTTTCGACCTCCATAACGTCGGCAAAACTGACCGATTTTCAAAAGCAATATCTTAAAAGTCATGGTTTGGCTACTAGAATAAAACTGCATTTAAATAACTATATTGAATAAACTTCGATTTTGGGTCAAATGGATGTTAAAGTTATATGCCAAAAAGTTGACTTGGGAATTGGTCAAATCTTTCGACTCCATAACTTCGGCAAAACTGGCCCGATTTTCAAAGCAATATCTTAAAATCATGGTTGGCTACTAGAATAAAACTGCATTTAATAAAAACTTTGCATAAACTTCGATTTTGGGTCAAAATGCATGTTAAAGTTATATGCCAAAAAAGTTGACTTGGGAATTGGTCAAATCTTTCGACCTCCATAACTACGGCAAAACTGGCCCGATTTTCAAAAGCAATATCTTAAAGTCATGGTTGGCTACTAGAATAAAACTGCATTTAAATAACTATATTGAATAAACTTCGATTTGGGTCAAAATGCATGTTAAAGTTAGATGCCAAAAAAGTTGACTTGGGAATTGGTCAAATCTTTCGACTCCATAACTACGGCAAAACTGGCCCGATTTTCAAAAGCAATATCTTAAAAGTCATGGTTGGCTACTAGAATAAAACTGCATTTAAATAACATATTTGAAATAAACTTCGATTTTGGGTCAAAATGCATGTTAAAGTGATATGCCAAAAAAGTTGACTTGGGAATTGGTAAAATCTTTCGACCTCCATAACTTCGGCAAAACTGATCCCATTTCAAAAGCATATCTTAAAAGTCATGGTTTGGCTACTAGAATAAAACTGCATTTAAATAACTACTTTTGAATAAACTTCGATTTTGGGTCAAAATGGATGTTAAAGTTATATGCCAAAAAAGTTGACTTGGGAATTGGTCAAATCTTTCGACCTCCATAACTTCGGCAAAACTGGCCCGATTTTCAAAAGCAATATCTTAAAGTCATGGTTTGGCTACTAGAATAAAACTGCATTTAAATAACTACATTTGAATAAACTTCGATTTTGGGTCAAAATGCATGTTAAAGTTATATGCCAAAAAAGTTGATTGGGAATTGGTAAAATCTTTCGATCTCCATAAATTCGGCAAAACTGACCCGATTTTCAAAAGCAATATTTTAAAAGTCATGGTTTGGCTACTAAAATAAAACTGCATTTAAATAATAGCATTTGAATAAACTTCGATTTTGGGTCAAAATGCATGTCAAAATTTGTATGCCAAATAATCGACTTGGGCATTGGTAAAATCTTTCGACTTCCATAACTTCGTCAAAACTGACCCGATTTTCAAAAGCAATATCTTAAAAGTCATGGTTTGGCTACTAGAATAAAACTGCATTTAAATAATAGCATTTGAATAAACTTCGTTTTTGGGTCAAAATGCATGTTAAAGTATATGCCAAAAAAGTTGGACTTGGGAATTGCAAAACCTTTCGACTCCATAACTTCGGCAAAAACTGACCCGATTTTCAAAAGCAATATCTTAAAAGTCATGGTTTGGCTACTAGAATAAAACTGCATTTAAATAAAACATTTGCACAAACTTCGATTTTGGGTCAAATGCTGTTAAAGTTATATGCCAAAAAGTTGACTTGGGACTGGTCAAATCTTCGACCTCCATAACTTCGGCAAAACTGACCCGATTTTCAAAAGCAATATCTTAAAAGTCTGGTTTGGCTACTAGAATAAAACTGCATTTAAATAATAGCATTTGAATAAACTTCGATTTTGGGTCAAAATGCATGTTAAAGTTATGCCAAAAAGTTGACTGGGAATTGGCAAAACCTTTCGACCTCCATAACTTCGGCAAAACTGACCCGATTTTCAAAAGCAATATCTTAAAAGTCATGGTTTGGCTACTAGAATAAAACTGCATTTAAAAATAGCATTTGAATAAACTTCGATTTTGGGTCAAAATGCATGTTAAAGTTATGCCAAAAAAGTTGACTTGGGAATGGTCAAATCTTTCGACCTCCATAACTTCGGCAAAACTGACCCGATTTTCAAAAGCAATATCTTAAAAGTCATGGTTTGGCTACTAGAATAAAACTGCATTTAAATAATAGCAGTTGAATAAACTTCGATTTTGGGTCAAAATGCATGTTAAAGTTATATGCCAAAAAAGTGACTTGGGAATTGGCACAAACCTTTCGACCTCCATAACTTCGGCAAAACTGACCCGATTTTCAAAAGCATATCTTAAAGTCATGGTTGGCTACTAGAATAAAACTGCATTTAAATATAGCATTTGAATAAACTTCGATTTTGGGTCAAAATGCATGTTAAAGTTATATGCCAAAAAGTGACTTGGGAATTGGCAAAATCTTTCGACCTCCATAACTTCGGCAAAACTGACCCGATTTTCAAAAGCAATATCTTAAAAGTCATGGTTTGGCTACTAGAATAAACCGCATTTAAATAATAGCATTTGCATAAACTTCGATTTTGGGTCAAAATGCTGTTAAAGTTATATGCCAAAAAAGTTGACTTGGGAATTGGTCAAATCTTTCGACCTCCATAACTTCGGCAAAACTGGCCCGATTTTCAAAAGCAATATCTTAAAAGTCATGGTTTGGCTACTAGAATAAAACTGCATTTAATAATACATTTGAATAAACTTCGATTTTGGGTCAAAATGCATGTTAAAGTTATATGCCAAAAATGTTGACTTGGGAATTGGCAAAATCTTTCGACCTCCATATTTTCGGCAAAACTGACCCGATTTTCAAAAGCAATATCTTAAAAGTCATGGTTTGGCTACTAGAATAAAACTGCATTTAAATAACTACATTTGAATAAACTTCGATTTTGGGTCAAAATGCATGTTAAAGTTATATGCCAAAAATGTTGACTTGGGAATTGGTAAAATCTTTCGATCTCCATAACTTCGGCAAAACTGACCCGATTTTCAAAAGCAATATTTTAAAAGTCATGGTTTGGCTACTAAAATAAAACTGCATTTAAATAATAGCATTTGAATAAACTTCGATTTTGGGTCAAAATGCATGTCAAAATTTGTATGCCAAAAAATCGACTTGGGCATTGGTAAAATCTTTCGACTTCCATAACTTCGTCAAAACTGACCCGATTTTCAAAAGCAATATCTTAAAAGTCATGGTTTGGCTACTAGAATAAAAACTGCATTTAATAAAAACATTTGCATAAACTTCGATTTTGGGTCAAAATGCATGTTAAAGTTATATGCCAAAAAAGTTGACTTGGGAATTGGCAAAATCTTTCGACCTCCATAACTTCGGCAAAACTGACCCGATTTTCAAAAGCAATATCTTAAAAGTCATGGTTTGGCTACTAGAATAAAACTGCATTTAAATAACTACTTTTGAATAAACTTCGATTTTGGGCCAAAATGCATGTTAAAGTTATATGCCAAAAAAGTGACTTGGGAATTGGCAAAATCTTTCGACCTCCATAACTTCGGCAAAACTGACCCGATTTTCAAAAGAAATATCTTAAAAGTCATGGTTTGGCTACTAGAATAAAACTGCATTTAAATAACTACTATTGAATAAACTTCGATTTTGGGTCAAAATGCATGTTAAAGTTATATGCCAAAAAAGTTGACTTGGGAATTGGTCAAATCTTTCGATCTCCATAACTTCGGGCAAAAACTGACCCGATTTTCAAAAGCAATATCTTAAAAGTCATGGTTTGGCTACTAGAATAAAACTGCATTTAAATAATAGCATTTGAATAAACTTCGATTTTGGGTCAAAATGCATGTTAAAGTTATATGCCAAAAAAGTTGACTGGGAATTGGCAAAATCTTTCGACCTCCATAACTTCGGCAAAACTGACCCGATTTTCAAAAGCAATATCTTAAAAGTCATGGTTTGGCTACTAGAATACAACTGCATTTAAAAAATAGCATTTGAATAAACTTCGATTTTGGGTCAAAATGCATGTTAAAGTTATATGCCAAAAAGTTGACTTGGGAATTGGCAAAACCTTTCGACTCCTTAACTTCGGCAAAACTGACCCGATTTTCAAAAGCAATATCTTAAAAGTCATGGTTTGGCTACTAGAATAAAACTCATTTAAATAATACATTTGAATAAACTTCGATTTTGGGTCAAATGCATGTTAAGTTATATGCCAAAAAAAGTTGACTTGGGAATTGGTCAAATCTTTCGACCTCCATAACTTCGGCAAAACTAGACCCGATTTTCAAAAGCAATATCTTAAAAAGTCATGGTTTGGCTACTAGAATAAAACTGCATTTAAATAATAGCATTTGAATAAACTTCGATTTTGGGTCAAAATGCATGTTAAAGTTATATGCCAAAAAAAGTTGACTTGGGAATTGGCAAAACCTTTCGACCTCCATAACTTCGGCAAAACTGACCCGATTTTCAAAAGCAATATCTTAAAAGTCATGGTTTGGCTACTAGAATAAAACTGCATTTAAATAATAGCATTGAATAAACTTCGATTTTGGTCAAAATGCATGTTAAAGTTATATGCCAAAAAGTTGACTTGGGAATTGGTCAAATCTTTCGACCTCCATAACTTCGGCAAAACTAGCCCGATTTTCAAAAGCAATATCTTAAAAGTCATGGTTTGGCTACTAGAATAAAACTGCATTTAAATAATAGCATTTGAATAAACTTCGATTTTGGGTCAAAATGCATGTTAAAGTTATATGCCAAAAAAGTTGACTTGGGCATTGGCAAAACCTTTCGACCTCCATAACTTCGGCAAAACTGACCCGATTTTCAAAAGCAATATCTTAAAAGTCATGGTTTGGCTACTAGAATAAAACTGCATTTAAATAATAGCATTTGAATAAACTTCGATTTTGGGTCAAAATGCATGTTAAAGTTATATGCTAAAAAGTGACTTGGGAATTGGCAAAACCTTCGACCTCCATAACTTCGGCAAAACTGGCCCGATTTTCAAAAGCAATATCTTAAAAGTCATGGTTTGACCCCTTAAATAAAACTGCATTTAAATATTTACAGTTAAATAGAATTCGATTTTTGGCCAAAATGTATGTTAAAGTTATATGCCAAAAAAGTTGACTTGGGAATGGGTCAAATCTTTCGACCTCCATAACTTCGGCAAAACTGGCCCGATTTTCAAAAGCAATATCTTAAAAGTCATGGTTTGGCTACTAGAATAAAACTGCATTTAAATAATAGCATTTGAATAAACTTCGATTTTGGGTCAAAATGCATGTTAAAGTTATATGCCAAAAAAGTTGACTTGGGAATTGGTCAAATCTTTCGACCTCCATAACTTCGGCAAAACTGACCCGATTTCAAAAGCAATATCTTAAAAGTCATGGTTTGGCTACTAGAATAAAACTGCATTTAAATAACTACTTGAATAAACTTCGATTTTGGGCCAAAATGCATGTTAAAGTTATATGCCAAAAAAGTTGACTTGGGAATTGGCAAAACCTTTCGACCTCCATAACTTCGGCAAAACTGACCCGATTTTCAAAAGCAATATCTTAAAAGTCATGGTTTGGCTACTAGAATAAAACTGCATTTAAATAATAGCATTTGAATAAACTTCGATTTTGGGTCAAAATGCATGTTAAAGTTATATGCCAAAAAAGTGTCTTGGGAATTGGCAAAACTTTCGACCTCCATAACTTCGGCAAAACTGACCCATTTTCAAAAGTAATATCTTAAAAGTCATGGTTTGGCTACTAGAATAAAACTGCATTTAAATAATAGCATTTGAATAAACTTCGATTTTGGGTCAAAATGCATGTTAAAGTTATATGCCAAAAAAGTGTCTTGGGAATTGGCAAACCTTTCGACCTCCATAACTTCGGCAAAACTGACCCGATTTTCAAAAGCAATATCTTAAAAGTCATGGTTTGGCTACTAGAATAAAACTGCATTTAAATAATAGCATTTGAATAAACTTCGATTTTGGGTCAAAATGCATGTTAAAGTTATATGCCAAAAAAGTTGACTTGGGAATTGGTCAAATCTTTCGACCTCCATAAATTCGGCAAAACTGACCCGATTTTCATAAGCAATATCTTAAAAGTCATGGTTTGGCTACTAGAATAAAACTGCATTTAAATAACTACTTTTGAATAAACTTCGATTTTGGGTCAAAATGCATGTTAAAGTTATATGCCAAAAAAGTTGACTTGGGAATTGGTCAAATCTTTCGACCTCCATAAATTCGGCAAAACTGACCCGATTTTCAAAAGCAATATCTTAAAAGTCATGGTTTGGCTACTAGAATAAAACTGCATTTAAATAACTACATTTGAATAAACTTCGATTTTGGGTCAAAATGCATGTTAAAGTTATATGCCAAAAAAGTTGACTGGGAATTGGTCAAATCTTTCGACCTCCATAACTTCGGCAAAACTGACCCAATTTTCAAAAGCAATATCTTAAAAGTCATGGTTTGGCTAATAGAATAAAACTGCATTTAAATAATAGCATTTGAATAAACTTCGATTTGGGTCAAAATGCATGTTAAAGTTATATGCCAAAAAAGTTGACTTGGGAATTGGTCAAATCTTTCGACCTCCATAACTTCGGCAAAACTGGCCCGATTTTCAAAAGCAATACCTTAAAAGTCATGGTTTTACCCCTTAAATAAAACTGCATTTAAATATTTACAGTTAAATAGAATTCGATTTTTGGCCAAAATGTATGTCAAAATTTGTATGCCAAAAAAGTTGACTTGGGAATGGGTCAAATCTTTCGACCTCCATAACTTCGGCAAAACTGGCCCGATTTTCAAAAGCAATATCTTAAAAGTCATGGTTTGGCTACTAGAATAAAACTGCATTTAAATAATAGCATTTGAATAAACTTCGATTTTGGGTCACAATGCATGTTAAAGTTATATGCCAAAAAAGTTGACTTGGGAATTGGTCAAATCTTTCGACCTCCATAACTTCGGCAAAACTGACCCGATTTTCAAAAGCAATATCTTAAAAGTCATGGTTTGGCTACTAGAATAAAACTGCATTTAAATAATAGCATTTGAATAAACTTCGATTTTGGGTCAAAATGCATGTTAAAGTTATATGCCAAAAAAGTTGACTTGGAATGGGTCAATCTTTCGACCTCCATAACTTCGGCAAAACTGGCCCGATTTTCAAAAGCAATATCTTAAAGTCATGGTTTGGCCCTTAAATAAAACTGCATTTAAATATTTACAGTTAAATAGAATTCGATTTTTGGCCAAAATGTATGTTAAAACTTTGTGCCAAAAAATCGACTTGGGCATTGGTAAATCTTTCGACTTCCATAACTTCGGCAAAACTGACCCGATTTTCAAAAGCAATATCTTAAAAGTCATGGTTTGGCTACTAGAATAAAACTGCATTTAAATAACTACATTTGAATAAACTTCGATTTGGGTCAAAAGCATGTTAAAGTTATGTGCCAAAAAAGTTGACTTGGGAATTGGCAAAATCTTTCGACCTCCATAACTTCGGCAAAAACTGACCCGATTTTCAAAAGCAATATCTTAAAAGTCATGGTTTGGCTACTAGAATAAAACTGCATTTAAATAATATCATTTGAATAAACTTCGATTTTGGGTCAAATGCATGTTAAAGTTATATGCCAAAAAAGTTGACTTGGGAATTGGCAAAACTTTCGACCTCCATAACTTCGGCAAAACTGACCCGATTTCAAAAGCAATATCTTAAAAGTCATGGTTTGGCTACTAGAATAAAACTGCATTTAATAAAAACATTTGCATAAACTTCGATTTTGGGTCAAAATGCATGTTAAAGTTATATGCCAAAAAAGTTGACTTGGGAATTGGAAAAATCTTTCGACCTCCATAACTTCGGCAAAACTGACCCGATTTTCAAAAGCAATATCTTAAAAGTCATGGTTTGGCTACTAGAATAAAACTGCATTTAAATAAAAACATTTGCATAAACTTCGATTTTGGGTCAAAATGCATGTTAAAGTTATATGCCAAAAAAGTTGACTTGGGAATTGGTCAAATCTTTCGACCTCCATAAATTCGGCAAAACTGACCCGATTTTCAAAAGCAATATCTTAAAAGTCATGGTTTGGCTACTAGAATAAAACTGCATTTAAATAAATACTTTGAATAAACTTCGATTTTGGGTCAAAATGCATGTTAAAGTGTATGCCAAAAAAGTGACTTGGGAATTGGTCAAAATCTTTCGACCTCCATAACTTCGGCAAAACTGACCCGATTTTCAAAAGCAATATCTTAAAAGTCATGGTTTGGCTACTAGAATAAAACTGCATTTAAATAATAGCATTTGAATAAACTTCGATTTTGGGTCAAAATGCATGTTAAAGTTATATGCCAAAAAAAATGACTTGGGAATTGGCAAAACCTTTCGACCTCCATAACTTCGGCAAAACTGGCCCGATTTTCAAAAGCAATATCTTAAAAGTCATGGTTTGGCTACTAGAATAAACCTGCATTTAAATAATAGCATTTGAATAAACTTCGATTTTGGGTCAAAATGCATGTTAAAGTTATATGCCAAAAAAAATGACTTGGGAATTGGTCAAATCTTTCGACCTCCATAACTTCGGCAAAACTGACCCGATTTTCAAAAGCAATATCTTAAAAGTCATGGTTTGGCTACTAGAATAAAACTGCATTTAAATAATAGCATTTGAATAAACTTCGATTTTGGGTCAAAATGCATGTTAAAGTTTATGCCAAAAAAGTGACTTGGGAATTGGTCAAAACTTTCGACCTCCATAACTTCGGCAAAACTGACCCGATTTTCAAAAGCAATATCTTAAAAGTCATGGTTTGGCTACTAGAATAAAACTGCATTTAATAAATAGCATTTGAATAAACTTCGATTTTGGGTCAAAATGCATGTTAAAGTTATATGCCAAAAAAGTTGACTTGGGAATTGGCAAAATCTTTCGACTCCATAACTTCGGCAAAACTGACCCGATTTTCAAAAGCAATATCTTAAAAGTCATGGTTTGGCTACTAGAATAAAACTGCATTTAAATAATGCATTGAATAAACTTCGATTTGGGTCAAAATGCATGTTAAAGTTATATGCCAAAAAAGTTGACTTGGGAATTGGCAAAATCTTTCGACTCCATAACTTCGGCAAAACTGACCCGATTTTCAAAAGCATATCTTAAAAGTCATGGTTTGACCCTTAAATAAAACTGCATTTAAATATTACAGTTAAATAGAATTCGATTTTTGGCCAAAATGTATGTTAAAGTTATATGCCAAAAAAGTTGACTTGGGAATGGGTCAAATCTTTCGACCTCCATAACTTCGGCAAAACTGGCCCGATTTTCAAAAGCAATATCTTAAAAGTCATGGTTTGACCCCTTAAATAAAACTGCATTTAATATTTACAGTTAATAGAATTCGATTTTTGGCCAATATGTATGTTAAAGTTATGTGCCAAAAAAGTGGACTTGGGAATTGGCCAAAACCTTTCGACCTCCATAACTTCGGCAAAACTGACCCGATTTTCAAAAGCAATATCTTAAAAGTCATGGTTTGGCTACTAGAATAAAACTGCATTTAAATAATAGCATTTGAATAAACTTCGATTTTGGGTCAAAATGCATGTTAAAGTTATATGCCAAAAAGTTGACTGGGAATTGGCAAAATCTTTCGACCTCCATAACTTCGGCAAAAACTGACCCGATTTTCAAAAGCAATATCTTAAAAGTCATGGTTTGGCTACTAGAATAAAAACTGCATTTAAATAAAAACATTTGCATAAACTTCGATTTTGGGTCAAAATGCATGTTAAAGTTATATGCCAAAAAAGTTGACTTGGGAATTGGTCAAATCTTTCGACCTCCATAAATTCGGCAAAACTGACCCGATTTTCAAAAGCAATATCTTAAAAGTCATGGTTTGGCTACTAGAATAAAACTGCATTTAAATAACTACTTTTGAATAAACATCGATTTTGGGTCAATATGCATGTTAAAGTTATATGCCAAAAAAGTTGACTTGGGAATTGGCAAAACCTTTCGACCTCCATAACTTCGGCAAAACTGACCCGATTTTCAAAGCAATATCTTAAAGTCATGGTTTGGCTACTAGAATAAAACTGCATTTAAATAATACTTTTGAATAAACTTCGATTTGGGTCAAATGCATGTTAAAGTATATGCCAAAAAAGTTGACTTGGGAATTGGTCAAATCTTTCGACCTCCATAACTTCGGCAAAACTGGCCCGATTTTCAAAAGCAATATCTTAAAAGTCATGGTTGACCCTTAAATAAAACTGCATTTAATATTACAGTTAAATAGAATTCGATTTTGGCCAAATGTATGTTAAAGTTATATGCCAAAAAGTGGACTGGGAATGGTCAAATCTTTCGACCTCCATAACTTCGGCAAAACTGGCCCGATTTTAAAAAGCAATATCTTAAAAGTCATGGTTTGACCCCTAGAATAAAACTGCATTTAAATATTTACAGTTAAATGGAATTCGATTTTTGGCCAAAATGTATGTTAAAGTTATATGCCAAAAAAGTTGACTTGGGAATTGGCAAAACCTTTCGACCTCCATAACTTCGGCAAAACTGACCCGATTTTCAAAAGCAATATCTTAAAAGTCATGGTTTGGCTACTAGAATAAAACTGCATTTAAATAATAGCATTTGAATAAACTTCGATTTTGGGTCAAAATGCATGTTAAAGTTATATGCCAAAAAAGTTGACTTGGGAATTGGCAAAACCTTTCGACCTCCATAACTTCGGCAAAACTGACCCGATTTTCAAAAGCAATATCTTAAAAGTCATGGTTTGGCTACCAGAATAAAACTGCATTTAAATAATAGTATTTGAATAAACTTCGATTTTGGGTCAAAATGCATGTTAAAGTTATATGCAAAAAGTTGTCTTGGGAATTGGCAAAACCTTTCGACCTCCATAACTTCGGCAAAACTGACCCGATTTTCAAAAGCAATATCTTAAAAGTCATGGTTTGGCTACTAGAATAAAACTGCATTTAATAATAGCATTTGAATAAACTCGATTTTGGGTCAAAATGCATGTTAAAGTTATATGCCAAAAAAGTTGACTTGGGAATTGGCAAAATCTTTCGACCTCCATAACTTCGGCAAAACTGACCCGATTTTCAAAAGCAATATCTTAAAAGTCATGGTTTGGCTACTAGAATAAACTGCATTTAAATAACTACTTTGAATAAACTTCGATTTGGGCCAAAATGCATGTTAAAGTTATATGCCAAAAAAGTGACTTGGGAATTGGCAAAATCTTTCGACCTCCATAAACTTCGGCAAAACTGACCCGATTTTCAAAAGCAATATCTTAAAAGTCATGGTTTGGCTACTAGAATAAAACTGCATTTAAATAATAGCATTTGAATAAACTTCGATTTTGGGTCAAAATGCATGTTAAAGTTATATGCCAAAAAAGTTGACTTGGGAATTGGTCAAATCTTTCGATCTCCATAACTTCGGCAAAACTGACCCGATTTTCAAAAGCAATATCTTAAAAGTCATGGTTTGGCTACTAGAATAAAACTGCATTTAAATAAAAGCATTTGAATAAACTTCGATTTTGGGTCAAAATGCATGTTAAAGTTATATGCCAAAAAAGTTGACTTGGGAATTGGCAAAATCTTTCGACCTCCATAACTTCGGCAAAACTGACCCGATTTTCAAAAGCAATATCTTAAAAGTCATGGTTTGGCTACTAGAATAAAACTGCATTTAAATAATAGCATTTGAATAAACTTCGATTTTGGGTCAAAATGCATGTTAAAGTTATATGCCAAAAAAGTTGACTTGGGAATTGGCCAAATCTTTCGACCTCCATAACTTCGGCAAAACTGACCCGATTTTCAAAAGCAATATCTTAAAAGTCATGGTTTGGCTACTAGAATAAAACTGCATTTAAATAACTACTTTTGAATAAACTTCGATTTGGGTCAAAATGCATGTTAAAGTTATATGCCAAAAAAGTGACTTGGGAATGGTCAAATCTTTCGACCTCCATAACTTCGGCAAAAACTGACCCAATTTTCAAAAGCAATATCTTAAAAGTCATGGTTTGGCTACTAGAATAAAACTGCATTTAAATAATAGCATTTGAATAAACTTCGATTTTGGGTCAAAATGCATGTTAAGTTATATGCCAAAAAAGTTGACTTGGGATTGGTCAAATCTTTCGACCTCCATAACTTCGGCAAAATGGCCCGATTTTCAAAAGCAATACCTTAAAAGTCATGGTTTTACCCCTTAAATAAAACTGCATTTAAATATTTACAGTTAAATAGAATTCGATTTTTGGCCAAAATGTATGTCAAAATTTGTATGCCAAAAAAGTTGACTTGGGAATGGGTCAAATCTTTCGACCTCCATAACTTCGGCAAAACTGGCCCGATTTTCAAAAGCAATATCTTAAAAGTCATGGTTTGGCTACTAGAATAAAACTGCATTAAATAACTACTTTGAATAAACTTTGATTTTGGGTCAAAATGCATGTTAAAGTTGTATGCCAAAAAAGTTGACTTGGGAATTGGTCAAATCTTTCGACCTCCATAACTTCGGCAAAACTGACCCGATTTTCAAAAGCAATATCTTAAAAGTCATGGTTTGGCTACTAGAATAAAACTGCATTTAAATAATAGCATTTGAATAAACTTCGATTTTGGTCAAAATGCATGCTAAAGTTATATGCCAAAAAAAATGACTTGGGAATTGGCAAAACCTTTCGACCTCCATAACTTCGGCAAAACTGACCCGATTTTCAAAAGCAATATCTTAAAAGTCATGGTTTGGCTACTAGAATAAAACTGCATTTAAATAATAGCATTTGAATAAACTTCGATTTTGGGTCAAAATGCATGTTAAAGTTATGTGCCAAAAAAGTTGACTTGGGAATTGGCAAAATCTTTCGACCTCCATAACTTCGGCAAAACTGGCCCGATTTTCAAAAGCAATATCTTAAAAGTCATGGTTTGGCTACTAGAATAAAACTGCATTTAAATAATATCATTTGAATAAACTTCGATTTTGGGTCGAAATGCATGTTAAAGTTATATGCCAAAAAAGTTGACTTGGGAATTGGCAAAACCTTTCGACCTCCATAACTTCGGCAAAACTGGCCCGATTTTCAAAAGCAATATCTTAAAAGTCATGGTTTGGCTACTAGAATAAAACTGCATTTAAATAAAAACATTTGCATAAACTTCGATTTGGGTCAAAATGCATGTTAAAGTTATATGCCAAAAAAGTTGACTTGGGAATTGGTCAAATCTTTCGACCTCCATAACTTCGGCAAAACTGACCCGATTTTCAAAAGCAATATCTTAAAAGTCATGGTTTGGCTACTAGAATAAAACTGCATTTAAATAAAAACATTTGCATAAACTTCGATTTTGGGTCAAAATGCATGTTAAAGTTATATGCCAAAAAAGTTGACTTGGGAATTGGAAAAATCTTTCGACCTCCATAACTTCGGCAAAACTGACCCGATTTTCAAAAGCAATATCTTAAAAGTCATGGTTTGGCTACTAGAATAAAACTGCATTTAAATAAAAACATTTGCATAAACTTCGATTTTGGGTCAAAATGCATGTTAAAGTTATATGCCAAAAAAGTTGACTTGGGAATTGGAAAAATCTTTCGACCTCCATAACTTCGGCAAAACTGGCCCGATTTTCAAAAGCAATACCTTAAAAGTCATGGTTTTACCCCTTAAATAAAACTGCATTTAAATATTTACAGTTAAATAGAATTCGATTTTTGGCCAAAATGTATGTTAAAACTTTGTGCCAAAAAATCGACTTGGGCATTGGTAAAATCTTTCGACTTCCATAACTTCGTCAAAACTGACCCGATTTTCAAAAGCAATATCTTAAAAGTCATGGTTTGGCTACTAGAATAAAACTGCATTTAAATAACTACTTTTGAATAAACTTCGATTTTGGGTCAAAATGCATGTTAAAGTTATGTGCCAAAAAAGTTGACTTGGGAATTGGCAAAATCTTTCGACCTCCATAACTTCGGCAAAACTGGCCCGATTTTCAAAAGCAATATCTTAAAAGTCATGGTTTGGCTACTAGAATAAAACTGCATTTAAATAATATCATTTGAATAAACTTCGATTTTGGGTCGAAATGCATGTTAAAGTTATATGCCAAAAAAGTTGACTGGGAATTGGCAAAACCTTCGACCTCCATAACTTCGGCAAAACTGACCCGATTTTCAAAAGCAATATCTTAAAAGTCATGGTTTGGCTACTAGAATAAAACTGCATTTAAATAAAAACATTTGCATAAACTTCGATTTTGGGTCAAAATGCATGTTAAAGTTATATGCCAAAAAAGTTGACTTGGGAATTGGAAAAATCTTTCGACCTCCATAACTTCGGCAAAACTGACCCGATTTTCAAAAGCAATATCTTAAAAGTCATGGTTTGGCTACTAGAATAAAACTGCATTTAAATAACTACTTTTGAATAAACTTTGATTTTGGGTCAAAATGCATGTTAAAGTTGTATGCCAAAAAAGTTGACTTGGGAATTGGTCAAATCTTTCGACCTCCATAACTTCGGCAAAACTGACCCGATTTTCAAAAGCAATATCTTAAAAGTCATGGTTTGGCTACTAGAATAAACCTGCATTTAAATAATAGCATTTGAATACACTTCGATTTTGGGTCAAAATTCATGCTAAAGTTATATGCCAAAAAAAATGACTTGGGAATTGGCAAAACCTTTCGACCTCCATAAATTCGGCAAAACTGACCCGATTTTCAAAAGCAATATCATAAAAGTCATGGTTTGGCTACTAGAATAAACCTGCATTTAAATAATAGCATTTGAATAAACTTCGATTTTGGGTCAAAATGCATGTTAAAGTTATATGCCAAAAAAGTTGACTTGGGAATTGGTCAAATCTTTCGACCTCCATAACTTCGGCAAAACTGACCCGATTTTCAAAAGCAATATCTTAAAAGTCATGGTTTGGCTACCAGAATAAAACTGCATTTAAATAAAAACATTTGCATAAACTTCGATTTTGGGTCAAAATGCATGTTAAAGTTATATGCCAAAAAAGTTGACTTGGGAATTGGTCAAATCTTTCGACCTCCATAACTTCGGCAAAACTGGCCCGATTTTCAAAAGCAATATCTTAAAAGTCATGGTTTGGCTACTAGAATAAACCTGCATTTAAATAATAGCATTTGAATAAACTTCGATTTTGGGTCAAAATGCATGTTAAAGTTATATGCCAAAAAAGTGACTTGGGAATTGGTCAAATCTTTCGACCTCCATAACTTCGGCAAAACTGACCCGATTTTCAAAAGCAATATCTTAAAAGTCATGGTTTGGCTACCAGAATAAAACTGCATTTAAATAAAAACATTTGCATAAACTTCGATTTTGGGTCAAAATGCATGTTAAAGTTATATGCCAAAAAAGTTGACTTGGGAATTGGTCAAATCTTTCGACCTCCATAACTTCGGCAAACTTGACCCGATTTTCAAAAGCAATATCTTAAAAGTCATGGTTTGGCTACTAGAATAAAACTGCATTTAAATAACTACTTTGAATAAACTTCGATTTTGGGTCAAAATGCATGTTAAAGTTATATGCCAAAAAAGTTGACTTGGGAATTGGTCAAATCTTTCGACCTCCATAACTTCGGCAAAACTGACCCGATTTTCAAAAGCAATATCTTAAAAGTCATGGTTTGGCTACTAGAATAAAACTGCATTTAAATAATAGCATTTGAATAAACTTCGATTTTGGGTCAAAATGCATGTTAAAGTTATATGCCAAAAAAGTTGACTTGGGAATTGGCCAAATCTTTCGACCTCCATAACTTCGGCAAAACTGACCCGATTTTCAAAAGCAATATCTTAAAAGTCATGGTTTGGCTACTAGAATAAAACTGCATTTAAATAACTACTTTTGAATAAACTTCGATTTTGGGTCAAAATGCATGTTAAAGTTATATGCCAAAAAAGTTGACTTGGGAATTGGTAAAATCTTTCGACCTCCATAACTTCGGCCAAACTGATCCCATTTTCAAAAGCAATATCTTAAAAGTCATGGTTTGGCTACTAGAATAAAACTGCATTTAAATAACTACTTTTGGATAAACTTCGATTTTGGGTCAAAATGCATGTTAAAGTTATATGGCAAAAAAGTTGACTTGGGAATTGGTCAAATCTTTCGACCTCCATAACTTCGGTAAAACTGACCCGATTTTCAAAAGCAATATCTTAAAAGTCATGGTTTGGCTACTAGAATAAAACTGCATTTAAATAATAGCATTTGAATAAACTTCGATTTTGGGTCAAAATGCATGTTAAAGTTATATGCCAAAAAAGTTGACTTGGGAATTGGCAAAACCTTTCGACCTCCATAACTTCGGCAAAACTGACCCGATTTTCAAAAGCAATATCTTAAAAGTCATGGTTTGACCCCTTAAATAAAACTGCATTTAAACATTTACAGTTAAATAGAATTCGATTTTTGGCCAAAATGTATGTTAAAATTTTGTGCCAAAAAATCGACTTGGGCATTGGTAAAATCTTTCGACTTCCATAACTTCGTCAAAACTGACCCGATTTTCAAAAGCAATATCTTAAAAGTCATGGTTTGGCTACTAGAATAAAACTGCATTTAAATAAAAACATTTGAATAAACTTCGATTTTGGGTCAAAATGCATGTTAAAGTTATATGCCAAAAAAGTTGACTTGGGAATTGGCAAAACCTTACGACCTCCATAACTTCGGCAAAACTGACCCGATTTTCAAAAGCAATATCTTAAAAGTCATGGTTTGGCTACTAGAATAAAACTGCATTTAAATAAAAACATTTGCATAAACTTCGATTTTGGGTCAAAATGCATGTTAAAGTTATATGCCAAAAAAGTTGACTTGGGAATTGGCAAAATCTTTCGACCTCCATAACTTCGGCCAAACTGATCCCATTTTCAAAAGCAATATCTTAAAAGTCATGGTTTGGCTACTAGAATAAAACTGCATTTAAATAACTACTTTTGAATAAACTTCGATTTTGGGTCAAAATGCATGTTAAAGTTATATGGCAAAAAAGTTGACTTGGGAATTGGTCAAATCTTTCGACCTCCATAACTTCGGTAAAACTGACCCGATTTTCAAAAGCAATATCTTAAAAGTCATGGTTTGGCTACTAGAATAAAACTGCATTTAAATAATAGCATTTGAATAAACTTCGATTTTGGGTCAAAATGCATGTTAAAGTTATATGCCAAAAAAGTTGACTTGGGAATTGGCAAAACCTTTCGACCTCCATAACTTCGGCAAAACTGACCCAATTTTCAAAAGCAATATCTTAAAAGTCATGGTTTGACCCCTTAATAAAACTGCATTTAAACATTACAGTTAAATAGAATTCGATTTTTGGCCAAAATGTATGTTAAAATTTTGTGCCAAAAAATCGACTTGGGCATTGGTAAAATCTTTCGACTTCCATAACTTCGTCAAAACTGACCCGATTTTCAAAAGCAATATCTTAAAAGTCATGGTTTGGCTACTAGAATAAAACTGCATTTAAATAAAAACATTTGAATAAACTTCGATTTTGGGTCAAATGCATGTTAAAGTTATATGCCAAAAAAGTTGACTTGGGAATTGGCAAAACCTTACGACCTCCATAACTTCGGCAAAACTGACCCGATTTTCAAAAGCAATATCTTAAAAGTCATGGTTTGGCTACTAGAATAAAACTGCATTTAAATAATAACATTTGCATAAACTTCGATTTTGGGTCAAAATGCATGTTAAAGTTATATGCCAAAAAAGTTGACTTGGGAATTGGCAAATCTTTCGACCTCCATAACTTCGGCAAAACTGACCCGATTTTCAAAAGCAATATCTTAAAAGTCATGGTTTGGCTACTAGAATAAAACTGCATTTAAATAATAGCATTTGAATAAACTTCGATTTTGGGTCAAAATGCATGTTAAAGTTATATGCCAAAAAAGTTGACTTGGGAATTGGTCAAATCTTTCGACCTCCATAACTTCGGCAAAACTGGCCCGATTTTCAAAAGCAATATCTTAAAAGTCATGGTTTGGCTACTAGAATAAAACTGCATTTAAATAACTACATTTGAATAAACTTCGATTTTGGGTCAAAATGCATGTTAAAGTTATATGCCAAAAAAGTTGACTTGGGAATTGGTCAAATCTTTCGACCTCCATAACTTCGGCAAAACTGGCCCGATTTTCAAAAGCAATATCTTAAAAGTCATGGTTTGGCTACTAGAATAAAACTGCATTTAAATAACTACATTTGAATAAACTTCGATTTTGGGTCAAAATGCATGTTAAAGTTATATGCCAAAAAAGTTGACTTGGGAATTGGTCAAATCTTTCGACCTCCATAACTTCGGCAAAACTGACCCGATTTTCAAAAGCAATATCTTAAAAGTCATGGTTTGGCTACTAGAATAAAACTGCATTTAAATAATAGCATTTGAATAAACTTCGATTTTGGGTCAAAATGCATGTTAAAGTTATATGCCAAAAAAGTTGACTTGGGAATTGGTCAAATCTTTCGACCTCCATAACTTCGGCAAAACTGACCCGATTTTCAAAAGCAATATCTTAAAAGTCATGGTTGGGCTACTAGAATAAAACTGCATTTAAATAAATACATTTGCATAAACTTCGATTTTGGGTCAAAATGCATGTTAAAGTTATATGCCAAAAAAGTTGACTTGGGAATTGGCAAAACCTTTCGACCTCCATAACTTCGGCCAAACTGACCCGATTTTCAAAAGCAATATCTTAAAAGTCATGGTTTGGCTACTAGAATAAAACTGCATTTAAATAATAGCATTTGAATAAACTTCGATTTTGGGTCAAAATGCATGTTAAAGTTATATGCTGTGGAATTATGTTTATTAAAAATGATAAGACCATAGACCGTTTGTGTTTTCTTTGGAACGTCTGTTCCGTTTCTTTGCTTTATTTCGAATGTTTTTAAATTGTTCTCTTATGGAGTAGCTTAGCTAAGAAGGCTGCACGCTGCTTCGGCAGAGAAGCCAGCGTCAGAGCCGTACATAATGTATAAAGTATATAAGTGGAGAGTGAGAGTAATGTACATATATATTGCTAGTGGTCAATGCATGAGAATGCTGTCGCGGCTTTAATTGTGCCCGCCACATTCTCATGCGATCATGTTACTATGCACTTGAAATGTGCTGGGTGTTTATATAACAACAAAGTGTTGTTGTTTTGGTTTATGTTTATGCAGCAACAAAGTGTTGCTGTTCAATATTATGGAAAGTACTGAGTACAGTGTACTCTCAATATGTGCATACTACATCTCCCTCCTTTGAAAAATAACGTAATATATGTAGTTATTTTATAATTAATCAATATTATTATTATTATATTTTTTTTTTTTGAATTGTTGTTATATAATAATAAAATGTTTGTAAAAATGTAAAGATTGAAAAAAAAATTTTTTTTTTTTTTTTTTTTTTTTTTTTTTTTTGATAAGAGAAAGTAAAATACTTAGTATGGCCATACTAGAAATATTTATGAAGTACAAATTTTATTTATCCTATGAGCTTTTGTTTTTTTTTTTTTTTTTTTTTTTTTTTTTTTTTTTTTTTTTTTTTTTTTTTTTTTTTTGTGTTTATACTAAATGCTATGCTCGAGCTAATTTATTCCTAATATTTTAATCTGTTTTTATTAACTATTAGTGGTTTTTTCTTATTTACTTCTATCTTTATGTTGTTTCTATCTTCTATGTTTATTACTTTATAAGGGCTAAGTATTATTTTCCAGCTTATGAGCTGTGTCATTCTTTAGTAATACTAAAGTTCCTATCTCTAGTTCTATGTCATTTACTTTTTATCATCTATATCTTACGTTTTGTTTTTCTAATTCTAGCATGGTTTTTGCTCGTTGTGAGCAACCTCTAATCTAAACTTAAATTCTTTTGCATAATGTGGAATTATGTTTATTAAAAAATGATAAGACCATAGACCGTTTGTGTTTTCTTTGGAACGTCTGTTCCGTTTCTTTGCTTTATTTCGAATGTTTTTAAATTGTTCTCTTATGGAGTAGCTTAGCTAAGAAGGCTGCACGCTGCTTCGGCAGAGAAGCCAGCGTCAGAGCCGTACATAATGTATAAAGTATATAAGTTGGAGAGTGAGAGTAATGTACATATATATTGCTAGTGGTCAATGCATGAGAATGCTGTCGCGGCTTTAATTGTGCCCGCCACATTCTCATGCGATCATGTTACTATGCACTTGAAATGTGCTGGGTGTTTATATAACAACAAAGTGTTGTTGTTTTGGTTTATGTTTATGCAGCAACAAAGTGTTGCTGTTCAATATTATGGAAATGTACTGAGTACAGTGTACTCTCAATATATGTGCATACTACATCTCCCTCCTTTTGAAAAATAACGTAATATATGTAGTTATTTTATAATTAATCAATATTATTATTATTATTTTATTTTTTTTTTGAATTGTTGTTATATAATAATAAAAATGTTTGTAAAAATGTAAAGATTGAAAAAAAAATTTTTTTTTTTTTTTTTTTTTTTTTTTTTTTTTTGATAAGAGAAAGTAAAATACTTATGTATGGCCATACTAGAAATATTTATGAAGTACAAATTTTTATTTATCCTTATGAGCTTTTTTTTTTTTTTTTTTTTTTTTTTTTTTTTTTTTTTTTTTTTTTTGTGTTTATACTAAATGCTATGCTCGAGCTAATTTATTTCCTAAATATTTTTAATCTGTTTTTATTAACTATTAGTGGTTTTTCTTATTTACTTCTATCTTTATGTTGTTTCTATCTTCTATGTTTATTACTTTATAAGGGCCTAAGTATTTATTTCCAGCTTATGAGCTGTGTCATTCTTTAGTAATACTAAAGTTCCTATCTCTAGTTCTATGTCATTTACTTTTTATCATATTCTATCTTACGTTTTGTTTTTCTAATTCTAGCATGGTTTTTGCTCGTTTGTGAGCAACCTCTAATCTAAACTTAAATTCTTTTGCATAATCGTCTATGTTATATACTGGGTCTATTCTAGCTAATCTATTAAATTCTGCCAATTGTCTTGGAAGTCTTCCAAAGACAAGCTCGTATGGACAGTATTCGTGTACTGTCGACGGTGTTGTATTGAAACAATAGGTGAAATAATTCAACCATATGTCCCAATCATCTTTGTCAATCGAAATGTACGAACGAATGTATTCGTTGAATGTTCGATGACTCCTTTCTACTGTTCCTAAAGTCTGGTGATGGTGGGCTGTTGATGGTATATTACTTATCTTCATATATTTACACAAGTCATTTATAAGTGAATTTTTGTATTCAGTACCCATGTCCGTAATGAACGTCTTCATAGGACCGTACTTTAATACAAAAGATTCAAATATAGCTCTGGCTACTGTTTTTGCACTTTTATCTGTTACTGGTATTGTAACTAGATATTTTGTGAGATCACATATAATTGTGATTGCATACTCATTGCCATTCTCTGTACGAGGTAATGGACCAATGGTATCTATTAAAACAGTGTCAAAAGCTGTACTTGGTGTGCCTGTTATAATCATGGGTGCTTTTGTATGTGTTGTCGTTTTTGCTTGTTGGCATTTTAGACAAGTTTTCACATACTTTGTTATAGTCTTTGTCATTTGGGGCCAAAAATAGTATTTTCTTATTTTTAACAGGGTTCGCGTAATCCCTGTATGGCCTCCTTCTATAGGATCGTCATGATATTTCGACAGTATTGCTTTAATTTGACTTTCGTCATTTTTGTCTATTTGTGTCACTTTTGTTAGTAGCGCTACTTTTATTTTATTTAAGTATTTATTGCCCATATTTTTAAATTCGTTTAGTGATACAAACTCGAAAATTTGTTCACTTAGTGACAACTGTAAATTAACAATTTTATATATTCCGGCTTCTGAATTAAGCCTTTGAAAGAATTGACCTAGATCGAACTTTTCATTAGAATACAAATCATTAATTGAAAATTGTGAAATAATTCTTTTTCCCTTTTTTAACAAACAATTTGATTTACCGAATTTTATCTTCACAAATTTCTTTACGTCATTATTGCTAATGACTTCATAGACATTGGGCTCTTTTTCTTTCTTTTGCAATTTTATTTTTTCATCTGCGCAGATGTTTTGCTGTCGATTTGATGATCTCGTTTGGACCATCATTATATTCCTATTTATTTGAGTTAATTGGTCAATGTTTATTCTGGATAGAGCGTCTGCTACATGGTTATCCTTCCCCTTGAGGTATTCTACCGTAAATTGATATTCTTCTAAATCTAGTCTCATTCTTGTTAATTTTGATGTTGGATTTTTCATTGAAAATAGGTAAGTTAATGGTCTATGGTCTGTTTTAACTAGAAAATGCCTGCCATAAACATATGGTCTAAAATGGTTTATTGCCCAATGGATTGCAGCTAATTCCTGCTCTGTAGTTGATTTATTGCTTTCTCCTTGCGTGAAAGCTCGAGAAGCGTATGCGATTGGTAATTGTACCCGCTATACTCTTGGGTTAGTACAGCGCCACATGCATGTTTACTTGCATCTGTGGTTATGCAGAATTCTTTATTGAAATCAGGGTATTGCAGTAATGTGGGTTTCATTAATGCCTTTTTTAAGTATTTAAATGCTTCTTCGCATTCTTTTGTCCATTCGAATTGGACATTTTTTCGACACAATCTAGTCAAATGACGTGAGTGTTGTGTGAAGTTATGTATGAATCTTCTGTAATAATTACAGAATGCTACGAAACGTCGTGCATTATCCGCATCAGTAGGGGTTGGATAGTTTTTAATAACATCATACTTTTTATCATCTGGAAGGATGCCATGGTCTGTGCATTTATGCCCAAGGAACGTTACCTCGTGCATGAAAAACGAACATTTCTCTGGGTTTAGTTTTAAATTGTGTTTTCTACACAAGTCAAAAATATTTGACAAATTTTTAAACATGTGTTGTTCTGAACAGCCAATGACTACTAAGTCATCCATGTAGAGAAATGCTTGGGATGGCTCAAGGCCAGAAAATGCGAGTGTCATCATCCGCATGAATGAGTTTGGTGCTACTTTAAGACCATATGGTAATCGCGTGAAGCGATAAGAACCGGAGTTCGTGGAAAATGATGTTATATTTCTAGATTTTTCTTCTAGTTCTATTTGATGAAATCCTGACATAAGATCGAGACATGAAAAATATTTTGCTCGTCCTAATTGGTCTAGTATTTCTTCTATTCTTGGCAGTGGGTATTTGTCTGCCAGAAGTTTTTTATTTATTTGGCGATAATCAACTACTAAACGCCATTTTTTCTCCTTGGAATTTGGGAGAGATTTCTTGGGAACCAAGAGAAGTGGGCTATTATATTCAGAAATTGATGGCTCAACTATACCATCTTTTATTAATTTTTCGACCTGTCTGTTTATTTCTGGTTTTTCTGTTTCAGCATTTCTGTAATTTTTTATGAAAACGGGTGTCCTATCTGCTAATCTCAATTTTGCTTATAAAAATTATTACATGATATGGGTTCTGAATCAAGACCAAATATGTCACTGTATTTGGTACATAATTCAGTTAATTTTGTTCTGAATTGGTCTGGGAAGGTTAGTTTATTGATGACTTCATAAGATCTGTTGTTTTTTTTCTCTGTGCTTGTTTTAATATCATATTGTTCTAGTGATTCGAACTTAATATTTGGATTCTGAATTTTTATGTTTTTATTGGTTGTATTTAGAATGCGGACTATTGCACTATTACTTTCAACAATACTGTTTGCTATTATTACCCCAGGGTGTATTTCCTGGTTTGGTATTAATACAGAATTTTCGCTAGTCAGAAGCATGATTTTTCTCATGACTTCTGATCTTGCTGGTAATAATATTGAATTATCAATATCATTGTGTAATAGTGGTACATGTATTTGATAGTTTAAGTTTCCTGGTTTCATGATGAATTCATCATTTTGGTAGTCTATTATGCAATTAAATTTTCTAATGAAGTCTAGTCCAAGAATTCCATCGCATGGTATGGGAAATTCAGTTTGAACTATTGTGAAATCGTGGTTGATTATGAAATAATCGAAAAGGAGGTCAATTGGGGCTTGTCCCATTGACTGTATTGTTCCCTGGCCAATTCCGGATATATTAGTTTTGAAATTTTTGTTAATATTTGTGTCTATATTATTGTTTTTCAATATTGAGACATTTGCTCCTGTATCTATCAAAAGTGTAAGTGGTTTATTATTATCATGATTTTTTATTTTAATTATACTGCTGAGACTTAGATTTATAGTTAGTATGTTTACTGCTGGTTGCTCAAGGGGGCTTGCTGGTTTTCCGAGTTACTTTGTGTAACTCGGACCAGGTTTTGTTGTTCAGGGCCTCTATTTTGGTTGCCTCTGTACGAGCCGCCTCTGTACGAGCCGCCTCTGTACGAGCCGCCTCGAGAGTTACCTCTGCTATTGTTGTATCTGTTGCCGTTGTTGTTATTGTACCTGAAACCGCCCCTGTTGTAGGGTCGGCCTCTGTAGTTACCTCTACCGCGGTTTCCACCACGTTGAGAGTAATTTTGGTAAAATAGAACAGTGTTGGTGTTCCCAGTTGCTTCAGTACAACTGTCGACAAATTTTGAAATAGCATCGTTCATGTTGTTAAATGTGCCTGCCTGCATGATGAGTTTAACTCTATCAATAGCGCAATTCTTTGTCATGGCTTTAACAGCTGAATTTGTGCTGTATTTTGCGGCCATATCTGGTGTTAAACCATCATTAATGTATGCACCTTCTAAAGCCTTTGTAAGCTGCTCAACTTCTTGTGTATATATGTTGGCAGTTTTACTTTTTTGTTGTAGATTAAGGAGTTTGGCTGATAAAACTTCAACTGATTCTCCTTTTACTGTATTTTGCAGTTTTGCGACAATCTGAGCAATAGTTGTTTCATTGCTAATTAGATTTCTCGCGTGTCCCTTTAGTTTTGTTTTGATAAGGCTTATAGCCGTTGCTTCGTGTTCGCCTTTTAGAGAATCTAAAAGATTCAATGCGTCTACAAAGCTCTGTAGGTTCTCAGCTTTTCCATCATACACAGATAGTATGGAGGAGGCTATCTTAATAAACTCAATGTTTGTTTGTTGAGCCATTGTGGAACTTTTTTCTTGTCTGTTTTGGTTTTCTTCTATTTGATCTACTGCCTTTAAGGTTTGGTCTGAATCAGGCTCAATGGGTGTCTTAGATTCCTCTAAATCCGTGAGTTGACTTGGGTCAAACTCAACAGGGAAATAGGGATTCTTTGGTATGTCGAATTTTATATTAAGTCGAAGGTTAAGTGTTTCTAACCTTGAAGCTAACGTATGTAATGTCTTAAGGCACTGTTCATTATGTGCGGCTGTAAGTCTATGTTTTTGTGAAGATGCTAGTTCGCTGATGTTATTGTATTCAGTTTTTAGTACTATTATGTGTTGCAATAGCGTTTCGACTCTTATCGCTGTATCTCTGTTAATACATTTATATGATTTTTCAAATCTTTCTTTGAATGAATTTATTAGTCGAGCTATATCTTGCCATTCCATAACTTGTTAATTCACAATCGTACATTTTTCAATTGTCATCGCTGTCAGAACTTATTGGTTCTGCTTTGATGATTTCATGCGCAAATAAGTCGCTTATTGACTTAGGCAAGCGCACGTTATTTCTTAGTAGATTTTTGTGTTGCATTGATAGTATACGTTCTATTTGTCTATACATATGCAATTTTACTGTCTTGTTAGTGATTATCCACATTAGGATAATTTTCAGCTTTGGATTGTTAATGCCGTAATCGACAAGAAATTGGATGAATGGAATGTACCTAGCTAATAGTTTTAGCTCTACCATATTTTTGTTTTTATCTGTTCATCTGTGCAATTGCACGATAAAAATGTTAGTGGGTCCTAAATTTGGATGGTTATCTATTATGGATTTTACTGAAACGTATGGTAACGTTCTTAGTATCTGTGCTTTTTCAATTTTGTTGTAGGATATTAAGGGACTTGATGTTAAATTGTGTTGTGTGATAAATTCCGTTTCGAATTTATTAACAGATATATATTCTTTGAATTTGATTAGTACTTGTATGGCTTGCATACGAAAATTTGGGTGGTTGGTATATACTTCGTTGATTTTTGATTCTATCATGTTGTTAAAACAAGTATATTAGATTTGGTCTAATTCGTTAGCAGTGCTGTTGCCGAATTTTTTTTTCATACACCTTTGGTGCATTCTATAAAGGCTGACTATTGCTTTCACTACCATTATTGCTGCTATTATCAAAACTAAGATGAGCATGTATTGTAAATCCGGTGGAGTCACGTCAACTTGTTTATAACATTGGCGGTGGAGTCCACCGTTTTTACATCTACAATGCCCATAGCGTTTTCTGTCGAGAATCTACGCAAAATTAAATATTCTGAGCTCATATATATTTAAGATATTTCTAGCGCATACATAAATATTTTTGTAAATTATCGTGTTTTTAACAACAGGGGAACACTTTGTTGTTTACATTTGTAAAAGGCAATTTTACAATATTTTACTTATACTAAGTTTACACAACAAAGTGTTTTTTTTAGTATTTAGTGTAGGCTATTCGGGACTGGTTAGTGTTTTTCAAGCAGCGGTTTCCCGCATCGGCTTGTGTTTTTATTTATAGTTAAAGGCAACTTAGGCATTGGCATTACTGCAGCCCTTATTGCGTTGTTTCGCACCAGTGCGAAGCTGTTGGTCAATCTTGATGAGGTTTTCCCTGTGCATTTGTGTGTCTTCCTGCGTTGTCGCTGTCTTTAGTAAGTCTTTTATGAGTCTTCTTTGTTGAAGAAGCTTGATCCTGTGTCCGCTTCTTTTGTGTTTTGGTGTTGTTGTTTTTTTTTTCCTGACGAGCCCGGTACTCAGCTATTGTGAGTGGGCGTGGTCCATCGGTGGGATTTAACTGCAAGGCCTCTTGCAACGGCGCTAAATCCCTTTGTTCAATGGGAACAGCTGTCTCAAATTGTGGCTCCTCCGCCATCAATTATTTGTATATCATAATTAAAAGACCATTGGTGCATGTCTTTTTATTGAAGGAACACAATTTGTTTATGGAGCACGGACAACATTGACGGCAGCAGTGTTTAATAAATTTTAACTGCGCACGATTTAATCAGAATTGTGGGCATTATGCACTTTTTTTTTTTTTCAAAGTTTATTATAAAATCACACGTTTTATATTCGTAAACGGTTTTTATAACTCGATTAATTGTTGTTGCTCACTTGTTGTATTTAACTCAATCATTGCCGAATCGCGGATCTCGTTGTTATTGTCTTAGATTTTGCCCAAACATTTTAATTAACTTGGGTAGATTATTGTCCTGGGTCCTTTTTGACCCCTGTCACGGTCGCCTGCATACTACAATGCCAAAAAAGTTGACTTGGGAATTGGCAAAATCTTTCGACCTCCATAGCTTCGGCAAAACTGACCCGATTTTCAAAAGCAATATCTTAAAAGTCATGTTGGGCTACTAGAATAAAACTGCATTTAAATAACTACATTTGAATAAACTTCGATTTTGGGTCAAAATGCATGTTAAAGTTATATGCCAAAAAAGTTGACTTGGGAATTGGCAAAATCTTTCGACCTCCATAACTTCGGCCAAACTGATCCCATTTTCAAAAGCAATATCTTAAAAGTCATGGTTTGACCCCTTAAATAAAACTGAATTTAAATAACTACATTTGAATAAACTTCGATTTTTGGCCTAAATGCATGTCAAAATTGTATGCCAAAAAAGTTGACTTGGGAATTGGTCAAATCTTTCGACCTCCATAACTTCGGCAAAACTGCCCGATTTTCAAAAGCAATATCTTAAAAGTCATGGTTTGGCTACTAGAATAAAACTGCACTTAAATAACTACATTTGAATAAACTTCGATTTTGGGTCAAAATGCATGTTAAAGTTATATGCCAAAAAAGTTGACTTGGGAATTGGTCAAATCTTTCGACCTCCATAACTTCGGCCAAACTGACCCGATTTTCAAAAGCAATATCTTAAAAGTCATGGTTTGGCTACTAGAATAAAACTGCATTTAAATAAAACATTTGATAAACTTCGATTTTGGGTCAAAATGCATGTTAAAGTTATATGCCAAAAAAGTTGACTTGGGAATTGGTCAAATCTTTCGACCTCCATAACTTCGGCAAAACTGACCCGATTTTCAAAAGCAATATCTTAAAAGTCATGGTTTGGCTACTAGAATAAAACTGCATTTAAATAACTACATTTGAATAAACTTCGATTTTGGGTCAAAATGCATGTTAAAGTTATATGCCAAAAAGTTGACTTGGGAATTGGTCAAATCTTTCGACCTCCATAACTTCGGCCAAACTGACCCGATTTTCAAAAGCAATATCTTAAAAGTCATGGTTTGGCTACTAGAATAAAACTGCATTTAAATAAAAACATTTGCATAAACTTCGATTTTGGGTCAAAATGCATGTTAAAGTTATATGCCAAAAAAGTTGACTTGGGAATTGGTCAAATCTTTCGACCTCCATAACTTCGGCAAAACTGACCCGATTTTCAAAAGCAATATCTTAAAAGTCATGGTTTGGCTACTAGAATAAAACTGCATTTAAATAAAACATTTGCATAAACTTCGATTTTGGGTCAAAATGCATGTTAAAGTTATATGCCAAAAAAGTTGACTTGGGAATTGGTCAAATCTTTCGACCTCCATAACTTCGGCCAAAGTGACCCGATTTTCAAAAGCAATATCTTAAAAGTCATGGTTTGACTCCTTAAATAAAACTGCATTTAAATATTTACAGTTAAATTGAATTCGATTTTTGGCCAAAATGCATGTCAAAATTGTATGCCAAAAAAGTTGACTTGGGAATTGGCAAAACCTTTCGACCTCCATAACTTCGGCAAAACTGACCCGATTTTCAAAAGCAATATCTTAAAAGTCATGGTTTGGCTACTAGAATAAAACTGCATTTAAATAAAAACATTTGCATAAACTTCGATTTTGGGTCAATATGCATGTTAAAGTTATATGCCAAAAAAGTTGACTTGGGAATTGGCAAAATCTTTCGACCTCCATAACTTCGGCAAAACTGACCCGATTTTCAAAAGCAATATCTTAAAAGTCATGGTTTGGCTACTAGAATAAAACTGCATTTAAATAAAAACATTTGCATAAACTTCGATTTTGGGTCAAAATGCATGTTAAAGTTATATGCCAAAAAAGTTGACGTGGGAATTGGTCAAATCTTTCGACCTCCATAACTTCGGCAAAACTGACCCGATTTTCAAAAGCAATATCTTAAAAGTCATGGTTTGGCTACTAGAATAAAACTGCATTTAAATAACTACATTTGAATAAACTTCGATTTTTGGCCAAAATGCATGTCAAAATTGTATGCCAAAAAAGTTGACTTGGGAATTGGTCAAATCTTTCGACCTCCATAACTTCGGCAAAACTGGCCCGATTTTCAAAAGCAATATCTTAAAAGTCATGGTTTGGCTACTAGAATAAAACTGCATTTAAATAACTACATTTGAATAAACTTCGATTTTGGGTCAAAATGCATGTTAAAGTTATATGCCAAAAAAGTTGACTTGGGAATTGGCAAAACCTTTCGACCTCCATAACTTCGGCAAAACTGACCCGATTTTCAAAAGCAATATCTTAAAAGTCATGGTTTGGCTACCAGAATAAAACTGCATTTAAATAAAACATTTGCATAAACTTCGATTTTGGGTCAAAATGCATGTTAAAGTTATATGCCAAAAAAGTTGACTTGGGAATTGGTCAAATCTTTCGACCTCCATAACTTCGGCAAAACTGACCCGATTTTCAAAAGCAATATCTTAAAAGTCATGGTTTGGCTACTAGAATAAAACTGCATTTAAATAATAGCATTTGAATAAACTTCGATTTTGGGTCAAAATGCATGTTAAAGTTATATGCCAAAAAAGTTGACTTGGGAATTGGCAAAATCTTTCGACCTCCATAACTTCGGCAAAACTGACCCGATTTTCAAAAGCAATATCTTAAAAGTCATGGTTTGGCTACTAGAATAAAACTGCATTTAAATAAAAACATTTGCATAAACTTCGATTTTGGGTCAAAATGCATGTTAAAGTTATATGCCAAAAAAGTTGACTTGGGAATTGGCAAAATCTTTCGACCTCCATAACTTCGGCAAAACTGACCCGATTTTCAAAAGCAATATCTTAAAAGTCATGGTTTGGCTACTAGAATAAAACTGCATTTAAATAAAACATTTGCATAAACTTCGATTTTGGGTCAATATGCATGTTAAAGTTATATGCCAAAAAAGTTGACTTGGGAATTGGCAAAATCTTTCGACCTCCATAACTTCGGCAAAACTGACCCGATTTTCAAAAGCAATATCTTAAAAGTCATGGTTTGGCTACTAGAATAAAACTGCATTTAAATAAAAACATTTGCATAAACTTCGATTTTGGGTCAAAATGCATGTTAAAGTTATATGCCAAAAAAGTTGACTTGGGAATTGGTCAAATCTTTCGACCTCCATAACTTCGGCCAAACTGACCCGATTTTCAAAAGCAATATTTTAAAAGTCATGGTTTGACCCCTTAAATAAAACTGCATTTAAATATTTACAGTTAAATAGAATTCGATTTTTGGCCAAAATGCATGTTAAAGTTATATGCCAAAAAAGTTGACTTGGGAATTGGCAAAATCTTTCGACCTCCATAACTTCGGCCAAACTGGCCCGATTTTCAAAAGCAATATCTTAAAAGTCATGGTTTGACTACTAGAATAAAACTGCATTTAAATAATTACAGTTGAATAAATTCGATTTTGGGTCAAAATGCATGTTAAAGTTATATGCCAAAAAAGTTGACTTGGGAATTGGCAAAATCTTTCGACCTCCATAACTTCGGCAAAACTGTCCCGATTTTCAAAAGCAATATCTTAAAAGTCATGGTTTGGCTACTAGAATAAAACTGCATTTAAATAAAACATTTGCATAAACTTAGATTTTGGGTCAAAATGCATGTTAAAGTTATATGCCAAAAAAGTTGACTTGGGAATTGGCAAAATCTTTCGACCTCCATAACTTCGGCAAAACTGACCCGATTTTCAAAAGCAATATCTTAAAAGTCATGGTTTGGCTACTAGAATAAAACTGCATTTAAATAAAAACATTTGCATAAACTTCGATTTTGGGTCAAAATGCATGTTAAAGTTATATGCCAAAAAAGTTGACTTGGGAATTGGCAAAATCTTTCGACCTCCATAACTTCGGCAAAACTGACCCGATTTTCAAAAGCAATATCTTAAAAGTCATGGTTTGGCTACTAGAATAAAACTGCATTTAAATAAAAACATTTGCATAAACTTCGATTTTGGGTCAAAATGCATGTTAAAGTTATATGCCAAAAAAGTTGACTTGGGAATTGGTCAAATCTTTCGACCTCCATAACTTCGGCAAAACTGACCCGATTTTCAAAAGCAATATCTTAAAAGTCATGGTTTGACCCCTTAAATAAAACTGCATTTAAATATTACAGTTGAATAGAATTCGATTTTTGGTCAAAATGCATGTCAAAATTGTATGCCAAAAAAGTTGACTTGGGAATTGGTCAAATCTTTCGACCTCCATAACTTCGGCAAAACTGGCCCGATTTTCAAAAGCAATATCTTAAAAGTCATGGTTTGACCCCTGCAATAAAACTGAATTTAAATAACTACATTTGAATAAACTTCGATTTTGGGTCAAAATGCATGTTAAAGTTATATGCCAAAAAAGTTGACTTGGGAATTGGCAAAATCTTTCGACCTCCATAACTTCGGCCAAACTGACCCGATTTTCAAAAGCAATCTCTTAAAAGTCATGGTTTGGCTACTAGAATAAAACTGCATTTAAATAAAAACATTTGCATTAACTTCGATTTTGGGTCAAAATGCATGTTAAAGTTATATGCCAAAAAAGTTGACTTGGGAATGGGTCAAATCTTTCGACCTCCATAACTTCGGCAAAACTGGCCCGATTTTCAAAAGCAATATCTTAAAAGTCATGGTTTGACCCCTTAAATAAAACTGCATTTAAATAACTACATTTGCATAAACTTCGATTTTGGGTCAAAATGCATGTTAAAGTTATATGCCAAAAAAGTTGACTTGGGAATTGGCAAAATCGTTCGACCTCCATAACTTCGGCAAAACTGACCCGATTTTCAAAAGCAATATCTTAAAAGTCATGGTTTGGCTACTAGAATAAAACTGCATTTAAATAATAGCATTTGAATAAACTTCGATTTTGGGTCAAAATGCATGTTAAAGTTATATGCCAAAAAAGTTGACTTGGGAATTGGTCAAATCTTTCGACCTCCATAACTTCGGCAAAACTGGCCCGATTTTCAAAAGCAATATCTTAAAAGTCATGGTTTGACCCCTTAAATAAAACTGCATTTAAATAACTACATTTGCATAAACTTCGATTTTGGGTCAAATGCATGTTAAAGTTATATGCCAAAAAAGTTGACTTGGGAATTGGCAAATCTTTCGACCTCCATAACTTCGGCCAAACTGACCCGATTTTCAAAAGCAATATCTTAAAAGTCATGGTTTGGCTACTAGAATAAAACTGCATTTAAATAAAAACATTTGCATAAACTTCGATTTTGGGTCAAAATGCATGTTAAAGTTATATGCCAAAAAAGTTGACTTGGGAATTGGTCAAATCTTTCGACCTCCATAACTTCGGCAAAACTGACCCGATTTTCAAAAGCAATATCTTAAAAGTCATGGTTTGACCCCTAGAATAAAACTGCATTTAAATATTACAGTTAAATAGAATTCGATTTTTGGCCAAAATGCATGTCAAAATTGTATGCCAAAAAAGTTGACTTGGGAATAGGTCAAATCTTTCGACCTCCATAACTTCGGCAAAACTGGCCCGATTTTCAAAAGCAATATCTTAAAAGTCATGGTTTGGCTACTAGAATAAAACTGCATTTAAATAACTACATTTGCATAAACTTCGATTTTGGGTCAAAATGCATGTTAAAGTTATATGCCAAAAAAGTTGACTTGGGAATGGTCAAATCTTTCGACCTCCATAACTTCGGCAAAACTGACCCGATTTTCAAAAGCAATATCTTAAAAGTCATGGTTTGGCTACTAGAATAAAACTGCATTTAAATAACTACATTTGCATAAACTTCGATTTTGGGTCAAAATGCATGTTAAAGTTATATGCCAAAAAAGTTGACTTGGGAATTGGCAAAATCTTTCGACCTCCATAACTTCGGCAAACTGACCCGATTTTCAAAAGCAATATCTTAAAAGTCATGGTTTGACCCCTAAATAAAACTGCATTTAAATATTACAGTTAAATAGACTTCGATTTTGGGCCAAATGCATGTCAAAGTTTATGCCAAAAAAGTTGACTTGGGAATAGGTCAAATCTTTCGACCTCCATAACTTCGGCAAAACTGGCCCGATTTTCAAAAGCAATATCTTAAAAGTCATGGTTTGGCTACTAGAATAAAACTGCATTTAAATAAAACATTTGCATAAACTTCGATTTTGGGTCAAAATGCATGTTAAAGTTATATGCCAAAAAAGTTGACTTGGGAATTGGCAAAATCTTTCGACCTCCATAACTTCGGCAAAACTGACCCGATTTTCAAAAGCAATATCTTAAAAGTCATGGTTTGGCTACTAGAATAAAACTGCATTTAAATAAAACATTTGCATAAACTTCGATTTTGGGTCAAAATGCATGTTAAAGTTATATGCCAAAAAAGTTGACTTGGGAATTGGCAAAATCTTTCGACCTCCATAACTTCGGCAAAACTGACCCGATTTTCAAACGCAATATCTTAAAAGTCATGGTTTGGCTACTAGAATAAAACTGCATTTAAATAAAAACATTTGCATAAACTTCGATTTTGGGTCAAAATGCATGTTAAAGTTATATGCCAAAAAAGTTGACTTGGGAATTGGCAAAATCTTTCGACCTCCATAACTTCGGCAAAACTGACCCGATTTTCAAAAGCAATATCTTAAAAGTCATGGTTTGACCCCTTAAATAAAACTGCATTTAAATATTTACAGTTAAATAGAATTCGATTTTGGCCAAAATGCATGTTAAAGTTGTATGCCAAAAAAGTTGACTTGGGAATAGGTCAAATCTTTCGACCTCCATAACTTCGGCAAAACTGGCCCGATTTTCAAAAGCAATATCTTAAAAGTCATGGTTTGGCTACTAGAATAAAACTGCATTTAAATAACTACATTTGAATAAACTTCGATTTTGGGTCAAAATGCATGTTAAAGTTATATGCCAAAAAAGTTGACTTGGGAATTGGCAAAATCTTTCGACCTCCATAACTTCGGCCAAACTGACCCGATTTTCAAAAGCAATATCTTAAAAGTCATGGTTTGACCCCTTAAATAAAACTGCATTTAAATATTTACAGTTAAATAGAATTCGATTTTTGGCCGAAATGTATGTTAAAGTTATGTGCCAAAAAAGTTGACTTGGGAATTGGCAAAACCTTTCGACCTCCATAACTTCGGCAAAACTGACCCGATTTTCAAAAGCAATATCTTAAAAGTCATGGTTTGGCTACTAGAATAAAACTGCATTTAAATAAAAACATTTGCATAAACTTCGATTTTGGGTCAAAATGCATGTTAAAGTTATATGCCAAAAAAGTTGACTTGGGAATTGGCAAAATCTTTCGACCTCCATAACTTCGGCCAAACTGACCCGATTTTCAAAAGCAATATCTTAAAAGTCATGGTTTGACCCCTTAAATAAAACTGCATTTAAATATTTACAGTTAAATAGAATTCGATTTTTGGCCAAAATGCATGTCAAAATTGTATGCCAAAAAAGTTGACTTGGGAATAGGTCAAATCTTTCGACCTCCATAACTTCGGCAAAACTGGCCCGATTTTCAAAAGCAATATCTTAAAAGTCATGGTTTGACCCCTGCAATAAAACTGAATTTAAATAACTACATTTGAATAAACTTCGATTTTGGGTCAAAATGCATGTTAAAGTTATATGCCAAAAAAGTTGACTTGGGAATTGGCAAAATCTTTCGACTTCCATAACTTCGTCAAAACTGACCCGATTTTCATTTGAATATGTTCGTTAGCTTACGAGCTGCACGACTTCGTTTTTTACGATAATACTTATACACTGGCAAGTACACCGATTTTATCTTACTCTAAAGTTCGATTTTTTGTATGTATTGAAACAAGATTTTATTCCCCCCGAGCCTATAGATGTTTACACATGAAATAAATTCGATTTTCTAGCTCTTTAATAAGTCAAAGAGGAAAAGCTTTTCCATTTAAGATTTCGAAAGATTTTGCTATGCTTTTTGCTAGTTCTTTTGGTATTAGTTACTTACTTAGAGATAATTAATTCTGTAAATAACGATTTCCCAATGTGTTCTGAGTGATCCAGAGTAAATAAATCGATTGTAATCTATTGGTTGCATCTGCTGCTATCTTTGAGTTGATTTAAGCACAAGCTCAAATGTAAGCTCACAGGCATTGCCTGAAACTGATAAGCTTCCATGTAACTGGCAGATGGGGGCCAGTGATAGAGGCAAAAGGGAAGGTAGCTCTAGATTGGATTGCATTTTAAATCGATTTCTTATGTTGCCGCGACACAGTCGAACCAGAATGTGGGGTGGGGAGGGGGAAGTTAGGGAGGAATGGAAAGTTTTAAGATTAGCCAAGTGGCAAGTTGATTTCATTATCTCAGAACTGTGGCCCATAACTTGATGTGTAAGATATTTTAAGAGATAAATAACAGTGCCAGAAACAGATCGATGACGCTCGGACGACAGTCACTGATAGGAGGGAGAGAAAGGAGGAGGGAGGGGGGAGAGTGCAACTTTATTAGAGCTTCTTTAACACGATGCCAAGTGATAGTCTCGTTTTTGTTTTTTATTTTTATTTTATTGAAGCTGGTGAAGCTGCTGCCAAAAGACATTAACAAAACTGGCAAACAGATCGGTCTCTGATCGGGCTCAGAGATCTCAGAACAGATCAGTGCAGATCAGCACAGATCAGCGCAATTAAAATTGTTATCGCTGTTTGTTGTTAATGTTGACGAGGCTCCGTTCAGCGTTCATCGTTCAGCAGCGCGGCAATTTCCTGTGTATGTTTAGCAATGCACACACACAAACACACACACACACACACACTACACTCACTCCAATTAAGGATTGTTGCACTATATGCTCAAGCTGAATTTTGATTCTAATATGATGTGATGTGTATGTAGTGTGTTTGTATACGAACTCATGTTCATGTTCCCAACAATATAGTTTTTATGAAACAAACTCTCTTTTAAAGAGTATTTATATGTTCGGTGTGTGGTATTTATTGGCACTGACATCGCTTGTTGCTTCACGCCTTTGGCTTTTTCGCTGAAAACTTAATTTAATTAATTGCGAAACACACACAAATTTCCAATAAAATGCAGTTTTCAGTGTCCTGTTTCCAGAGACCCAGACCCATACCGATACCCAATAATACACCAGTTAACCGTTCTTAGTTCGAATTCGGTTCGGTTCGGTGCGGTGCGGTGTGGTGTGGTTCGATCATCACTTTAGGCGCAAAACTTGAATAATTGGACTCGACTGCAGTTGGAGCCATTTAAAACTGATTCGTTTTACGAGCACATTGCACTCGCCTTTATGATTGGCAATTAATTAGGCCAAAATGGCACGAAATGCACGAATGCGAAATGAATAAATATACGATCGAAGCGAGAGAGATCGATCTCTGTAGCTCTCTCTTTCTCTTTTACTCAATTCAGTTTTAGTTCAGTTTGTTGGCCCTTGGGGTTATTTGTTTTTACAGCTACCGTATTTAATAGTTGGGTCTGCTCGTATATCGCGATATGGCTGTCCGATTTGTTTGCTTAATTAATCGCAGCTGTAATAATAATAATAATAATAATAACTTGAACTCAATAGTCTCTCTGCGTGCAGCAGTTATCTTTTCTTTTCGTTTTTTTTTGTTTGTAAGCAGCCATGAAATTAGTTTTTGTTTTTGTTTTTTGAGTTGAAATAAAAAAAGAACTACCGCTTCATCGCTTACGAACCGATTATCACGCGCAATTGCATTTGAATGGCAAATGTGGCGCATTGCTCGATTGTTCGATTCAATTGTTTTTGTCCGACCTTGGACACCCTTACCTCTCTAAGCCCTTACCCTTATGAATATAGTACCTCTTACCATTCTTTGGCTGTGATTCGCTCTTGGCCCTCACACTTGGCCATTGTGTCGCCTTTGTGTGGCGATTCGACATGGCAATAATAATACGTTCAGAATACAAAACTCAATTCCCATTCCAGTTTCCCAATTCCAAAGGAATTCCGTATATCATGCTAATCCTTTGCACGAAATACGTGTGTGGGCTGCATCAGCGCGGGATTAGTTTGAGTGTGTATTTGTGTGTGTGATGCATTTTTGTTTTGATTTTATTTCAATTCAGTTTTTTATAATTTTTGCCATGAAATGAGTGAATCAAGCTCAAAAGAAGATCAACTTGAGGAGTAGAAGGAACAATAAAAATGGATGTAAAAATATTTTATATGAAAAATCAAAATAGATAAGTGAAGAGACTGCAAATTACTCTGCTCAAATAACAATCATAAAATATTAAAATAAACATATTAATAGAACGAAAATAATAAAATATTCCTTAAAATAAATATTATTTTCAGTTCTTCATAATTTCCATCCATCGTACATAGATTAATCATACCCCACTTCAATCTACAATCATTTCACAGGGTGTTAGCAGGGTATAAAAATGTATTTTTTATTGTAATATTGCTCTCGACATTCAAAACTGTATAGAAGTCGAGGGCAAGTCGAACGAACGTGCCAAGCAAAGATGAGTTCTTGGCGTAGGGACAGAGTGAGAGACCACCCTAATGAAAGAACCGCGTGCCCAGATATTAAAATTTATTGCCAGCAGAGCAGTGTGTAAGGAACAGTGTCTAGGTATAGGGCACCCTGTGAAAGGACCTTCTTTTTTTTTATTTCGTTTTCTTTTTGCTCTCTCGCATGCCGAACACTTCATTTCAATTTTAATTAGAGCACAGCTCGGGAACTTTTCTACTCGTCTGTGTGTGTGGGTTCATGAAAAATTGTCCCGGTTTTTCTTTTTTTGTTGTTTCTGTATTTTCCATCTTCAATTCAAGTTGAAAATTAAAATTTTTAGTTAGTTTTAGCTCATCGTCGTCGGCTCATTTCGTTTGATTTCTGTGCCTGTCCACTACTGCCAGCTCGCTCTCGATTATAATTAGATGGCAAAATGCCGCAGCAAGAAATTGATTGTTAAATAATTTTCTTGTGCCACCTTTGCGGCAACTGATTGGCCCCGTTGCAGCGGCGACTCTTGAGGCTTCTGAGACTTGAAACTCAAGGTGCGGACGAGGTGTCTGCAAGTCGTTTATAGCTAAAGAAGCTATAATAAAATAACCAGCATATGAAACTACTCTATGCAGATCTATAATTAAGTAAACCACATGGAATTAACTTCATAATTGAAAGGTGCAAAGAGTTCTTGCCTTGTTGTGCTAAACATCATTTCTTGTAATACCTACAAATATAAGTTTTTGAATATTTTTTTTTGGTCTTTTCTGCAAACCAAAAATTTCAGCTTGAGCATAGCAAATCTCAAGGAAACCGTAAAATAGGTGTGTAACCTTCTATGATTGTGTGGCATGAAAGTTTTGTGACGACCCTCGCATTAGCCACTTGCTGCACCCATTCCAGAATTGTATGCAAAATATGCCGACACAAATCAAAAATAAAATCGCCAATCGCAAAGCTAACGAGGCAAATGGAACGCAGCGTTCAACAACAGTTTGTAGAAGCTAGAGGGTCTCTGATGGAAAAAGGGATAGAAAGGGCGGCGAAGGGGTAAACGGGGGGCATGTCTGCGCATGTGCGGAAGCGCAGCCAAAGAAAATTAGGCGTAAATTTTTATTGGTGCGCGACAGTTGGCTACTTGGACTTGGCCCTTTAACTACACCGGGACGTTTTGGTTTAGGGATTTGGGAATTTTGGAATTTGCGTTGTATCTGTTTCGTATTGCTGGTTTTTGTTTTTAGTACAATACAAAGCCACTTAAGTGGTTACAGCCCCAGCAAACAGACAGATTATAAATGTAGCCTTTTTTCCATTGTTGGTATGTTGAGAACAGTTTCAGCAGAAAGTCAACAACAATGAAAAAGGGTTGAGAATTCTAGCTGTAGTTGTGGTATTTGTTTGTGTTGTTTTGGCTAGATTGAGGGCGGAACACAGTAGCTTGACCACAAAATATCAAAATACCAAAATATCAAAATATCTATGTATGTGCATAGTTTCAAGGGAAAAAGGAAAGAGTTGAGAGTTTTTGGAGAGATATGATATTCCTAGTACTGTGCCATGGAATGACAAATGATGATGAGCAGGAAGTACAGCAACGACGGTCTGTCATTTACCAGGAACCATGAACTATCAAGATAGAAGATACCAGCAGAAAAGGACACGCGTGTGGCGCGTGTTTGGCCCTGAGGATCTGCCAGGGTGATGCTGCCAAAGTCGACCGCAACAAGTCCCAATAGAGAAATTAAATATGCCTTGGCCAGGTGGTGTGTGCAAACCAGCTGGCAAATATCGCCTGCAGCTCTATTTCTCTCTCCCTCGTGCCATTTGCGCTAATTGTGTCTAAATTTGGTCAGAAAAAAAGACACTCAAATGAGCATCGAGCCAAGCAAACATCTCTCTATTATAATAGATATGTTTTGCCTAATGCTGCGACAATTAGAAACTGCTTAGCTTTGTGTGTGTGATTTTTCTTTTTCGGCATAAAGCGCAGCATGCTAATAACAGTTAAGAACCCAAAACATACAATATTTGTTTTGTACATAGATATTTTGCTCATTTCAAGGTATTTTCTGATGTTGCACGTTGCACGTTGTGCGGTCCCTAACTGAGTTGACATGGTGTTTGGTCTACAACAGGACCAGCATTGTTCCCAAAGACAATGTTTTGACCGCATTGCCAAAACCAAAGCCCCCGACTGTGTGCGTGTGTAAGCGCAAAAACAAAAAGGTCATAAAACTGCTGGCTCAAAAGCAAAAGCGGGCCAAAAACAACAACAACAACTCTTACCTCTAACCACTCTCTACACTCGGTCAACGCTTGGTGGTCCTCAATTCCATTCTCATCAATCCATTGTCTTGTTTTCCTGAGGTCGTTTTTGTCACCATTTGGCGAAGGCGCGTTTTTATATGCGTGACATCTCTATATAGTATATTCCATCTCTCTATTATTGTCTAGTATAGACTGAGGTACAAATTTGTTCGGACAATATCATTTTTGGTGGGCGTTCGTCAATTGTTATTCAATTGAATTGAATTGAATTGAGTTCTCAACAACGAATTCAATTGTCATTCGCCACGTCAAGAACACGATTCGAGATGCATTCCTAGCGATAAGATTCACCAATTGCCATTGCGCTTGAGATTTTCAGTTTTTCAGTTTTTTTTTTGGTTGCATCTGCTACCGCAAATTGCATTAACTTGGCCCAGGGGCCAAAGACAAGACAATTGAGGCGTGATTGTGTTGAAGAAGGCGTTGTGTGCGGTAGCTGATTTCCCTCTAACGACCGCAAATACATTTTCCTGCATTGTTTAATGTGCAATTGTTATTTTGCACTGTTGTTCTTACCCTCAGGGGAATAAACGCGAACTCTCTTCCAGCGAACGATCTTTATGGATGGTGTGGGCCAACAATTTAGCAAAAAAAAAAAGAGCTTACCATTCAAGCGAAACTTTCATTAGCTTCAAAATACAGTAAAATTCCAATTGAATTGCCAATCGTTCAGTGAAATTAACAAACTTTTCTTTCTTGTTAAAAACAAATGCGTTTCTGTTGTGCATTTCTTTCGACTTGATTGTGACCTTCTTCAAATAGGGTAAAACTATTTGTGCAAAGTGTGACAGAGACAATTGGTTCGGTCTTGTTACCGGAGTGTAAACTTAACCAGAGAAGAAGGCACTGCCACCAATCGGCTTTTTGTTCCGCAATGGGCTCCCTAGATGGACACGAGTATCTCGGCTTCCCTAATACAGGCGAGAAGATCCCTTGTCGAGAAATTTAGTTTAAAAAGCAGAGGCTTTTCGCTTCATATACACATTCTTGATTAGCATCGAGACCAGGTCGATAAGGTCCTGTCTGCCAAACTGTAAATCTTTAGCAGAAAAGTCTACTAAGAGTGTGGCTGGAGACCTTTCACAATTTGTTTGTCTGATATGAAACTATTTAACAGATATTTCTTCATTAGTCCGCCGTTACTCTGCAAAAACGGAAAATGTGCTAGCTCTTTGGTTTTGCGCCTTAACTGCCACGCCCATGCGTTCGTCCCTTAGAAGCCTTGGTTGGTTTTAGCATTTTGGTAACGCGCGTGCTAGCTCACGGCTTAGCACTCATTACGTGAGAATAATCCGAGCGTCAAGCATGTCCACAACAGACGAAATTGAGAGAGAAAGTCGGATCAGGATGATGGTTAGAGGGGTGGAGGCGGTTAGGAGCGGTGCAGCAAAGCTGTTAAGAACATTCGTCGCGCATGCCGCCCACGTCTCCTGCCTGCTTGCTTTCACATTTCCAATTTTCCATTTGCACACACTGCTCACAAAATTAATTAGTTAAAACCACAAAAAAGAAAAATTACTATAAGAGAAAAAGGTTTTGGAAATCTCTGATTACAACTCGGTAATTGTAGACTGCGTGAACTGTGTGCGTGGTGTTGTAATGCGAGTAATTTTCCCGGCCTCAACTTCTGACACGTATCTTTATCAATTTTCTTCACTCAATTCCTTATCATAATCATATTTGCCACGCCAGTTCTTTACTTGGATGAGTGTGCAATTGTAAGATCCACACACAGGACACAGGAAACAACTCAATTTGTACGTATATCCTGTGCTGTGCAAGGTGTCTCGTCCTGCCACCCTCTCTGTCATAATTTTTATGTTTTTTTCGATGGTTTTCTTCATCGTTTTTTTTTCGTGGTCTAAAGGCGTGTTTATCCAAACATTTTTCTCTATGCATTCACAAAATAATAAAATAAAATAGTTTTCTTTACTTTCCGTCACATTTCCTTCCGCTTTGGCATGTAATTTCAAACGCCAATCTAAATCTATCAATCATTATCTTAAAGTGTTGCAGTTTTCTTTACTTTATTCTGACAACTTTCCAAATGCTCAAGACACTGGCTGGATCAATCCAATTTAAGGAAAACGAGGGGAGCAAGAAAGAGACTGCTCCCGAAACAAGTTCTGTCTCGTTTTTTTCTGTCTGTCTGCCTGTCAATGTCCAAAGTTGTTATCTAAATTTGTTTGCTCTCGAGGCGATGACAAGCTGTGGCGAGTCTCAGGTTTTTAAACGCCTGTTCGCCTGTCAATTATACGTCACGATATGCAGCTCAAAACTCTTTCACAACAGCAGCAGCGCCAGCAACAACAACAACTCAATCCAGACACGCGTCACACTCTTCTCTCAGCTGCCTCAGATACCATTTGTGAATGGTTGAATGGAGCGAGCGAGCCAGTAAGTGAATATCTACAAGTGCAAGTCAATCATTCAACACTTTACTATCTTTCTCTTCATTGCTCGCACTTGCAATGTGTTTGCCTTTTGAATTCGTAACACTGTTGAATAAGTGTACAGGAACGAAACTTTATGATTATACATGTGTATAAAAAATATTATATAGATTTGGATATTTATTTTTTCGTCAATATTAAGTCCAGAAATTTCGACTGCGATTATCAAAGATGGCTTGTAGATATTTATATATATTAAATAATTTTTGTGTTATTATTTTTTCGATTCTAAAAACAATATTTCATTTTCATGTCACACCCACACAGAACTTGAAGAGTATTTTCGTTGCGGTCTGTTATCGATTGATTATTTATTTTTATATATAATCTATGCAAAGTGTTTCTTTAGCGCCATCTAATGCTCTTGCCCTTGTCTGGAGCTGCCCTTAAAACGCCTCTAGGAACTGAAGGGAACTACTTCTCAATGAATCCTTGAATCCTGAATCCCTTGGATGGCTGCACTTGTTGTTCCACGAAATGTGAAAATGAGTGAGCCTCAATTAACAGACAACCTGCTGCGATGTTGTTGGCGGCAAACTGTTCTGGATCTAATTCCTCTGTTTTAAATTGGCGGAAGCAAAAAAGCATTCAAAATTTATATTAATTCATTTTCCATTGGCTCTAGATATCTTTTGGGAGGGGGTGTTGCCGATGTTTGAGGCAAGTGTTTAGGACATAATTGTTCACGCCTTGGTCGCGTAATAGACGGCTTTGATGCGCCGACCTGGCCTACACATCCTGCCCAGCCTCTCTTTCGCGCGCGCTCTCTCTCTCTCTCACGATCTTATTCTTCTTCTTGTGGCTATGCAAAGCGACACTGAATGCTGAAGCGTGTGCCGTTCCTCATCTTTCTCTCTCGCTCTCTCTTCCTTTTGATCGCAACGCGGGCGCCGAATCGCAATCGTAAATATCCGGGCGCTAGCTGATTTCTTAGGAAAGAAATAACAAGCCCGAATCGACCATGTTGCCTGCTGAGCGCAAGATGAGGCGAGACGAGGCAGGTCAGGTCACTTTGGGCTGGTCAAATCAGGGTCGAGGTCGTTTTTTGGCTGCCCGATGATTGTACTTAATTGCAGTTAGCAGCAAACTGTATGCTCTATCTCTGGCTGAATCTAGAAGACATGAATGTTTTTTGGCGAACAACCATCGGATGGCGACAAGCGTGTGATAAGGCAGTGATAAGATTAGCCCGCAGAGTACAAAATGTATCTAAGAGATTGCACGTGAAACGAATTCAAGCTGTGATTAGTTTGTCACTAGTTTGCAAGTCAGATACAAACGTTTGTACTAAGTGCAGGTATGTGCATTTATGTGTCGAAGATACAGAAGTATCGCAGGGACTGCACGTGCAAGCAAGATAAAAGGTGTCACCAGCTTGACCTTAAGGCTCGTGACATGAAATCAAATGTATCTTTAACATACAAATGCATGTTATCGATAAACGAAATTTGATAGATACATACTAAACGACGATAAAATGTTAATGAAAACATAAATCTTCCCAATAAATCTCACAATATCGAATCTCTTTGTGCTTTTAATGTTTCTCATGGATTGCACGTGCAATTGTTTTGCTCTTTTGGAGGCAGAGCAGGAAAGTGTAAGAATCGTTGCGTAGACAACACCTCCTATTTTAGTTATATATAATATTTTTTTTTTTTTTTCTAGTAGGTGTGGCAAGTAGAGCAAAAGAGTGGACATCGCTGCAGCAAAGAAGATTTTTATTGTATTGATTTTTCTGTTCTCTGTTCATAGATGACTCTTAATGCTGTCAACGCGCAGGGACCGCCGACTGTTGCCCACAACGCGTCTGAGTTGCTCACTTTGCTGTTTGCTGTTTGTTATTTTGCTGTTGCAGTGCCGAATGTGGGCCGTCGCATGCGACACAATGCTTGCAACAATGGTGACAATTTCACATCTTAATGCACATGGATGCGCGTTAAAAATTGTGCCGCCTTCTTTGACCCAAAGAGCGGCTAGTTTTCGTTTTTCCTTTCATATTGACCGAGTTTTCCGTGTTATTTTTGCAAAGCGTATTTTGCTTTTTTGATAAATCGATTATCGCATTGTAGGAGGCAGTCGCAAAAAATACAATGCGATGGGCAAAAATAGAAAAATAGAAAAGAAAAAAATGCATAGAAGATACAACCCCCCGAACAGTTTTCACAATGCAATCGCAGAATGGCCATCAACATCGTTTTTAACCTCAAAGACATCTTCTCATCGTCATCATCATCATTATCCTCATCATCGGTTTTTGTGTGTTGGTTTTTTGTTTTTTTGGTCTTTGTGGTCGCTGAATGCAGATCCATCGATCGAAGTCGAAGCTGAAGCCGCAGTTTTGTGGTTGACATTTTTTTCTTCTTCTGTATATTCTGTGTGTTACGGTCGGTGACTTTGCTTTGATGCCTGGTATGGGGCTTAACCCCGACACCGACCCCGACCCCGACCCCTCCTCGACAATCGTCTCTGATACCGATCCAGATACATATCCCAATATGGTTTTTTTGACTATGATTGTGACCCCGGCGCACTGTTCCCGCTTTGTTTCGTGTATATATTTTTGCTTTTGGTTTTTTGTCTAGTTTGCTGCTCTGAATCTGATTTTTAGATGCGATTTTAGCTAAATCTTTCGTTTTTTGGCTATAGAACTCACCGAATTCCCATGGCCATAAAGGAATATCCGCTTAAGCTGGTCAAGCGTAGTTATTTAGTTATAATGCATAATGGATAAGTTATCTTATGGAATCTGTTCATTAAAAAATGAAGATGGAGCGGAATTTGTATGACAAAATAAATAGAAGAGTTTAACAAAGTACGGAGTACGGAACCCTTCCTTATAAGAACCTCAGCTTTTTAAAGTATTTCCCTTCTTTTTTATGGATCCCTTAGAGCTACAAACTAAAACTTAGAAATATATAGGTTTTTAGTTATAAAGTAAGACTTGATTGGTTTTTTTTTCCAGAATTAACTCAATACAATGTCAAATTAGTTTTGTTCTGGCTCATAATGTGCAAGAAGGTTTCAGTATTGGCATTCCCTCGATCCATTGTTATGCTTTTGGGCAAGATCTCGTCGATCTCCCGCTAAACTCAGCTCAGTTACAAAGTTTGGCCCATGACATTGTCGCGCACATGTGTGCGCCGGAATTTTTGTCAAATATATTCGATGCACTTGGCACTGGGAACAAGTTCTGGTTCCGGTTCCACTTGCCAAAACAAATGTGCACTTGCAAATTTCGACTGGCGGGAAACCCCAAGGGTTTTTTTCTTTCGCGGCAGGTAGAAATCAGGGAGAGGAACAGCGAGGAGTTTAACGATGCATTCGACACGCTCAATCGTCGTGACGAATGTCTGAATTGTCCTTTTAACGGCACCGGACTAAAACACTATGCGCAATGCTAATGACCAAAAACTGAGAGCCGCCCCGCAGTCTGGAAAGAAATGTCGTATGTGTCGCAATTCGACTTGGCTCACCTGGGCTGAGCAGCCTTTAACTATGTTGACCTTAGAGCTGACTTTTCCGTTAGTTACAACGCGGCACAATAGTATCAAAATTCACACAATAAATCTATGGTGGGAGCCATGAAAGAAACTAAAAAAGCGGAGGAGTCTCTCAAGCTAGGAGCACGCATCAATGAACAATTTCCTACTTATATAAGGACTCGCGCTACGGGAATGTGTCGTGGTATCAAATATATAATGAAATAATGAAAAATGAAGATCGAAAGGAAAATATATAAAATAATAATAAAATAGAAATCACTTTTCATGCGACTGAAGCGGCAAAGTCCCCAGACAATGGTCACAGGATATTCCAGTGAATTCTATTCAATGAATTTTTTGCTTTTCGTTTTTGCTTTTGGCATTTTTGTTTTTGTCCCCATTGTTGTCTAGTTGAGGTCCTGGATGAATATGCTCGATATGGCTTTTTGCTTTTGCTCTTAAAATGCTCCGACATTGATTGCCTCCGATAGTTTATTGGACCCCTACGAGTTTTGTTCTCCCACTCTCTCTCTCTCTGATGAGAACCTGAATGAGCTATATGCCACAGAATTGGACACGTGTGTGAGTGTGTGCGTGAATGCAACTGCAACTGCATTGCCGTTCTACACATTGATCCTTTTGCATTGTGATCCTTTTTGGGCGCTTTTGTAATATCTGCGGTTAGTTTTCATCATGTCAACAATCAAGTCAAAGTTAAAACCCGCATCGATTTTCCCTTTCTTTCTCTCTCTCTATCCCTGTCTGTCTTTTATGAAGGGTTGCATTTGGTAGAGTCATTTAACTATCGACAGACAATTCACACTGTGCTAAATGTAGCGTGTGTTGAGGATCAATAAAACATAAATGCGATACCAACGTGAAATGCAATATATCGTAGGTTACCTTTTAGCTGTTTCGTTTCTCTTCTCACAGTTACCCCAATAGATAATCAAAAGAGGGATATTGGTATTAGTTTCTGAATTTAATGATCTACGATCTTATTTTCAAGTTTTCTTTACTGCTTAATGAGTTTTCTCCGAACTTTTTGTTTTCAATTGCAACAACTCAATTGACAAACTAGGTTTGGTGACTTAGGACTTTTTTTTGTCTGGTAGCACTCTTTGTCGCCTTATTAATGAGCTACTAGGAAAAGTGGACAACTACAAATAAATACAACAGCAACATCCACTTGACGCCTGGTTAAGTGCGAAATCTGACAACTCTCGAGATTCGAGTGGAAAATTAGAGCGAGCCATTGCTAGGACATGAACTCTGGACTCTACCGGACTTAAATTCTCACGGGAGGGTTTTTTTTTTGTATTGAATTCTGTAAGGGCGCCTTACAACAAGCGCTCTCGTATTTTGACACATGGCTCATAAATCTTGTCCAGCGATGCGCGCATGGCGACGCGACGCCGTCACAAAGTCACATAACTCACTTGCTTGCACTATAGCTCATAGTGTAGTATATGCAAAGATGCTGTTGCCAGGATACAAGTGTCCTCGTGTAGAGGGCAGAGAGCGGCTGCGCCCAGTTTTCTTTGAATTGCGACATGATAAAATAACATGCAGCTCGGATTTCCCTGCTGCAGCAGCAGCAGCAGAAACAACAACAGAAATAACAGAAAAGGCACACTACAAAAATAAATAAACGAGGAGCACTTCAGTCAGTGCCAGAGGACATGGCAGGACATTGTGAATGTATATGGAGCCAAGAATTGTCTGCCTGCCAGCCAGGACTCGGGACAGCAAAAGATGCAAAACAAATACGCACTTCCTGCAACAAAAACGGCGGACATGTCTCGATCTAAAGTGGCGCACAAAAGAAGTAACTTCCTGGCAAAAGGACCAAATCCAAAGAACACAGGACCAACATGCAAACGGAGAGAGAGAGAGAGACAGCGAGAGAGAGAGAGAGGGCAAGGGAGATCTCAAATGAATTTATTGCAATTGCTTCGTCTTGTGTCATTTGAGTCCTTTGCTATGTGAAGTCTTATCTAAAATTGCATAAAACTCTAGCGATATTTCCTGCGAGCGAACAGAGCAGAGCAGATCCCAGCCGAGCCTATTAAAGGACATTGGCTTAGTCTCGTATTTTGACACCTACGCCTGACTCAAAGTCCAGTTTAAGTCCTTACGATTCAGCACTAAGCTTCTTTTGATATCCGCACAACTACAACAATGCAGGGGATTTCTGTTTCTGCTTCCTTTGGTTCTTATCCTGCCCGGTCGCATCTCTTAAGCTGACATACAATCACATTTCAGCATATTATTGTCCTTTGGCTCGTCGGGCTACCGTCTTGCACTCTGTCTCGTTAGCTGCCTACCTACCTACCGACCTCCTCCTCCCTGCAAATACTGCTTCCTTCCTTCCTTTATGTACATTTTTTTTTTTGAGGTAAATTCTCGCTTTTTTTCTTACGTTCTCGTGTTTCCTGTCGCGTTGGCTGCCAAGGCGGGTCAGCTGTGCGTAGGCAACACCCATATACCATATTTGCCAGCCCGTCCCTCCCTATTCCTATTGCTATACCTATAACTCTCCCTCAACTATCCATCATCCATTGTGCAGCAGCAGTTTCTTTGATTTCCTATTCCTTTGCACGTGTCCAGCATTGAAATTTGCATATATATGCATAGAGTCTTGTACATTTTGTGGGCGTGTCAGAATTTTACATATTTTCACTAAGATCGCACAACTAACCGAGGGCTTGACGATGATAATGGAAACCAACTCGATTTTCATGCTTGCGTCTTGGCACACGCCCGAAAGTAAGTGACAAGCTTCGTCCTTAAGGGTGTAGGTTGTGTTGTAAGTAGGTTCTAGCGATTGGGGTTGGGTTGCGCTTCAATCATTCAGGGTTGTCGCTAGGCGCAAGATTTTCTACCCCCCGCTATAGAGCGGAAGTGCATTTTATGCCTTGTGATTACCGTTCAGCTTTTTCCCAGTTTTGGGGTGCGCCAGGCACGTGGGCTCCTAGGTACAAACATATATCCGAACTCTATTAAGTAGTAAGTAGTGTGTAGTAGGGAGAAGTTGGTCCTCGACAGCTGCTGCTGGTCGTCCTTTCTGTTTGTGTAGCATGGTCCGCTTTCAGCCTCTCAGGCGTGTCGGCCTATTTCCGTCAGGACTGTCGGTCTGTCTCTCAAGCAATTTATGCGCAAAATACCAAATTGAAACTCGTTAAAAAAAAATACAGTATTTGCTGTTATTTCCGGTCGAGTGTTGATTATTGAGTGAGTGGGTTGCTTTACCCTTAAAACACACACAATAACAAATAAGCCCAGGCGCCGGAAGTGTTCAAAGTTCTATCGCGCTTATGCTTTGTCCTATGGTGACTCATTTATTCATATCAACCAAGCATAGAAGTGTCAACCTTTGTTTTAAAGTTAGTATATTCTATATATACAACTATTTTCATATCGACAGATATATATGTATATTCTAGGCACACTATATTTCTAACTTCATTTAAGAAATTTCTTCCAATATTCATACGGAAAAGATATTAGAGATTTTATATTTTTGAAAAGAAACCCAAAAGCGTTTTTAAGTCCACCTGGTTAAGTTCTAGACTGTTGTCCTATTTCAATTAAGGATCTTATTGAAGGATCTGGCTAATATATCAATTTTGTATCCAGTACTAGTGACCTTTTATTTATCTATAAAAGTTTTTCGGCCTAATGTCATACATTTTAAAACATTTTCCTTAAAAGGATTGTGTTAATCTCTTTGATGATATGTGCTCTCGGTTTCACTAAGGATGATGATTTAAGGTTCCTGAAAATGTTTGCTGAAATGTTTAGGAAAAGTTTCAGTTTTTCTTTTGAATAATAAGATTTGGCATAGATTTAGTTTTTAAATTGTTGTTTTTTTATTTTGTTTTTATTATTGCATTTCAATAATAATAATAATAGTTGTAATAATACTTAGTTGCTAGTTTAGTGTCTTCCATGCTTATAACAAAAACTTAAAGTTATTTAAAAAAATGTGTTTAAAAATTATGTTTTAAATCATTGTCTTCCATTGCTTAAACTAAGAAAAAAAATTGGTTGTTATATAGAATCTGGGATTTGTTGTTGTTGGTTTGTGTTTTTCTCCACTAAGGCAACAGTTTTCCTTATTTACAATTTGTACACAGGGTTTTTTTTTTTGGTTTTGTTAGAGTCAGTTGGTGGCATCACTAGGATACAACTCTCTAAGTTTCTCACTCACTGTTCCTGCCACGAGGAGATATAGTCGAGCAGCTCTTCATCATCGGGCTGCTCATCGCTGAAGCTGTCAAAGGATTCAAATTTGAACTGTTGCTGCTGCTTTTGTTGCTGCTGTTGATGTTGCTGTTCCTGATCGGGCAACTCCTGTTTCACATAGCTGGCAGACAGTTCGGAGGCATCGCTATACGATGGTGTTGGTGACGCAGAATGATACGAATGCTGATTATGATGATGATAGCCGGCACTAGACTGTGTACGCGTAGGACTATCCAAACTATCGTTGTAGTCATCGTTGAAGCTGTCATTGCTGCATTCATCGATCGAACTGCTGCCAAATATCAGCTGTGCCCTCGGCTGACCATCATCATCGAGCATATCCTGCAGTCCGCGAATATATTCGACAGCAATTCGCAAAGTGTCCACCTTGGAGAGTTTCTTGCTGGCGCCACGTCCTCCATTCGATAGTGAATTGATGACCGTTTGAGGCAAATGCTGGCGCAGATTAACAAATCCATTGTTCACCTGCTTGACACGATTGCGCTCCCGGGCATTGCGACGTGCCACCGATGGCAACTGTTGTTCGGCGCCGCCATAGGGCAAACTTGCAAAATTGCTGTTGGTATATTTCTTTTTGGCCAGCATTGGACCCACTCCCGTTGCAGAGCGCGATGCTCCTGCTGTCTGTTGCATGTTCTGCAATTGACTGTTGCCAAGCGGTTGTTTGGGTGCAATCAGCTGTTGTTGTTGCTGCTGCTGATGATGATGCTGGTGTTGAAGCAGTTGTTGCTGATGCAGCAACATAATGTTGCCGTTGGTCAGCTGAAAGTGCTGCTGAAAGTTACTGCAAATGCTCGTCATGATGATGATAATAATGAAGAACACAAGAAAAAAAAATGAATATAGTCCTTTTGATGTTTTCGAGCTTGGATCTTGACTGTGTGGAATCAAATTCCGCAATGATAAACCTCGTCCTGCGCACTCGCCCTTAAGTACCCTTTTTTCAGCCCGTAGGCTGCTGCTGCCAGCGTCGACAGCGCTGCTGCTGCAACAGTGAGTGGTTGGTGGTGGTGTTGCTTGATCGCTACCTGCCTCAGTTTTCAGCTTCAGTTGCCCTACACAAGTGATCCGTTCCTTTGTTCCTTCTCTATCCCTCCCTCTCTCTGTTTTCGTCTCTCTGCGAAAGAGAGCGTGGAACTAGGGGTTAGGGGTTGCAGGCTCTCTCTGTGTTCATCTATTTTTGTGCTCATGTGGGTGCGCTAGTTCTCGCTCGCTCCTTCTCTCTCTCTCTCTCTCACTCTCTCACTCTCTAACTCACGCTGCTTTCTTGCCATTCAACTTGTCTCAAAGAGCCTTTTTGCTTCTTGTCACAATGCTCTGCGTTTTTTTTTTCTTTTCTTCTCAATTCATGCTCTGTCTCGCTCGCTTTCTTGTAGATTTTTCTTCGTTTTTGGAAAAACTACGTCGAAATCGAGACTTAAATCTTATGCACAATGCTCCTCTGATCCTTGTCAGAAAAATTCACATAAAAAAAAAAAACGAAACGAAACGAAATAAAAAAAGTGAATATATATATATATAGAAGTAGACTCGCTTTTCAATGCACTTCCACTTTTTGTCAGGCATTCAAAATCATAATAATAGTTGAACTACATAAAAAACTGCGCACTCTATATCATTTGTGTGTGTGTGTCGCTGTGTGTCTTTGTGCATATAAATGTGATCCATCATTTGAGCTACACTAGCTTCTGGCACTTGTGCACCCAATTCCCCTCACCCCACACCTTCGACGTCTTGACTTGCACACAGCTCAAGGTTCGTGGGATATCTGCTGGCCTTGGGACGCAGCAGCAGCAGCAGCAGCGGCGGCAGCACCAGCAGACGACTCAGACGCAACTGTTCTTTTGCATTAAGCACATTGCCGCATTGCCGCATTTGACACGTGCTTCCGATCTTCAGTCGGATTAACATAAAGCAACAATAACAGCAACAACAGCAACAACAACAACAACAAATCCCACAAGTGTGTGCTGCCTCATGCATATCAAGTGCGATGGAAGGATGATGCGGGAGGTAGTTGGAAGGTGTGGAAGATGTATGCTTGCCTTGCCCCCTTGTTGTTGCATTTGCAACTCATTTACTTTGAAGGCTTTGTCACGAAGCTGCAACTTGACAAACTTGACAACAGCAGCCCCCCTTTTTTGCTAAGTGTGTCTGGCTTTGGTCAAAGAGCTTTTATTTTTTTATACACTGTTATTGTTGATCCTAATCGGGTTGGTCAATCTATTATATGCGGGTGTATTGAGTTTTAGTATATGTTATTGCTAAACTTCTTGTAAAATGTGTACAATTATAAGAAAAATTCTAGGTTTTCCTTAGTTTGTTAACAAGAGCTTAAGAGGTTCTAGCTTATTGATTTGGGTACCTAGAACACAATAGGTCAACAAACATTATTTTAAAGCCTTTTTTGCATTTTTACCAAAATCAATTAATCCCATTAACAAAAATAACTACTTCACATTATGTTATTATGAATTAAATGATTGTAGATTATGCTTAAGTTATTATTGAAGTACTACACTGCCATAAGTTTCCTTACCACGCAACAGGACCTCCAATAACTGGCCCCACTTAGGACCCTGAGTAGTCTTTGTGTGACGCTCGATGGGTGGAGAGTCAGCTGGCTTAAGCTAACCCTAACCTAAATCATTACATCATAGTTTTGTGTTGTCTATGTGATTGAAGGATGTATTCATGACTGTTTGCTAGAACAATGCATCTACAAAGATAGAGATTGATTTTTATACTTGAAGCAGAGTATCTTGCAGTCGTTTTCAGGAGGCAACTTGATCGGTAGCTTGTGCTTTGGGTTTTGAAAGGTTCGTGGGGTTTCTTGATTATGTCTTGGTTTCGTTTGGCGCTATCCACGTGTCCACGACCCATTCGCCCTGGCTATTAATACCGCCCGCAACAAGTAATGTGATGTGATGTGAAGTGGTGCGGTGCGGTGCGGTGTGGTGCCCCCATAAAGCACCCATAAATTTGTTACAAGCTGCAACTTTGTTGTGTCGCTGATCACGAACAGAACAGAAAGAACCCATATACCGTTACAGTGGAGTAACGAGATTGCGCCTAATAAATGCATAAAAGAATAAGAATGATGGAATAAACCTTGATTAACATTAAGCAGCTGCCGCAACGAGTGTAGCAATTGAGTTTGGATTTTTGGCTTGGAGTTGGAGTTGGAGTTTAAGGTTCAATTTGTTTAATCGTTTTTTAAAAGCTGCCAACGATTGTGGATTAAACCCTCTGTGAATTTGGATACATATTTCGTTTTCCATTAATGCATTTCTAATATCCTGCAGGGGCAAATGTTTTGCGTCATCGCCTACACGCCCCCCTTTTTTTTTCGTTGGAAAATTCAATGAAAATTCAAAATTCAACTCTTTCCTCTCCTTTTCTTTTTCGAAACCGGCAATTTTGTTCGACACACACCTACAAAAGTGAACGAGAAAATGTTTTGGTAGCATTTTAATTAGCTGTGCATTTCCAATTCATGATTAATTGAAAGTGCATGTAATGCGAGCTAAGGGTTGCAATCGAAGAGAACAGGACAACAGGTAGCTACGTCAGGATCAACCGGATCGCTTAGAGTTGTCAGGCCATCGACTAGACTAGACATATTATTTGCTAGCTGGCGTCATCTATGACACATTCCTATATCTAATTGGATGTAATGGTGGTTGGTTAGCCTTGGCACAGCGCCATCTAGCGTTTGATTTGATTACTAAATGGGTTTTGTAAGTGAAATTTGTATTCCAATTGGTGGATGTAAGAAAACCTAGTTGGTTTAGATGGAATAAAAGATTTGTAAAGATTTTTCTTACTTTTATTATGTTCAGGAACCAATCTTAAATGGAACAATCTGTCATTCTAATTTCGATTCTAATCAGTATCAAATCATAAATGTCAAAGTTCGTCGAATCGACTCAGAGCACTTATTGTTGCATTTATGCTGTTTGAGTAAAACAATGTCTGGGTACAAATCTTGAGTTTTTTCATCTCTCTTGCATTTGGCTTGTTGTACAAAACACAAAGGACCTTTTGATGCTGGATATGACTATATTATTTTATAGTTGCACCTTGTTTTTGAACAAGTTAGTAATCTTTTGCTTCGGTTTTCTGGGAAGCAGTAGAAATGTAGATTGGAATTTGTTCTATGCACATTCATAAAACGGAAGCACACTCCAAGCCAACTAACTTATACTATCTATCGATATGACAATTAATTACGTATTTTATGTGACAGTTTGGTTCCATTAAGACTAATTGAAATTCTATACAGCCAACAACAGAAGCAACAGCAGCAGCAGTAGCTACAACTGATTTATTTGGTTATCTTGACTCAGTCTCCAAACACGTACGAATCACGAACAAGTGTAAGACGTGATGGAGTAGGTCAAAACTAATCCACGCCAAGAATTAACACAACGCATTTACAGTTTGTTGAATTTTTGATATCATGAGCGTGAAATCTGTCGCCTGTTTTTTCTCAGTTTTTTTTTGGTTTGTTTCTTTTTTTGGTTATCGCAATCTTTTGATTTTGGTGTGTTGACAACACATTAATTTGACTTTTTATTATGGTTTTGAAAATAAGTCAAGGAAGAGTAAACCATCGGGCGGAAATTGTTCACTTTTCGGTGATTTGTAAAATTAAGTGAAAAGTGTAGATAGGAAGGAGGTGGCGGCAGGGATGGAGAGGAGGAAAGGGGGCTTAAGGGTTTCGGAAGGGATTTAGTTTGTGTTTAAGTGAGGAGAGGCTCTTTTGAAATTTCGCACGATCTACAGCTAATAACGGTAATTTACACGCACGCCACTTCGCACACACCGATAATTGCAACACACAGGATATGGACTACGATTCCTTGCTGCTGCTTGCTGATGAGCTGAGTGAGATAACAGGCGCAGACTGCTGCAGATCCCGCTGCAGCGGTTATTAAAAACGCGGCGGCGGCGGCGGTCTTTCTACTCGTTGTTGTTGTTATTGTTATTGTAGTAACCGAATACGCCGCCAAGTGCGTATAAAAAATAAAAAAAAGACAGCAGCGAATAAAGAAAAAATTGCTGTCCGAGGTGTGAAAAATAACTGGCCAAGAGTGGTGGTGGCAAAAAGAGGGGAATGGCAAATGGAGGGGCAGGGAGGTTGACTGAAAGCTGGAAGCCTGTTCCTGGCTGGGCACGCATCGAAGGTGTTGAAAGCTTTGCGCTTCTAAGAAACGTTTGCCGTTGTTGTTGTGATTTCGGATGCTTGATATGAAAAGCCGACTTCGACATAGAAAGAGAGAGGGAGAGAGAGGTAAAGGGAGAGAGAAGAGGAAGCTGCTGCTGCTGCTGCTACTTCTGTAGTACCGAGGTGTGGAGTCAAATCGGTATGGTCGTGTCGGTCGGTCGGTCGGTCGGACGTATGGTTGGTGTGAAGATGATATTTGTCGATGGTTGTCCGAGGTGTTAAAATTACCCCAAAGGTACATAATAATTACCTTAAATTGCAAAAACAGCGAAATAAATTTTGCACAACTGCCAGACACAACCGGCAGCCCTAAAGCCGACTTACCATAGCTTAAAGGAGGAACAAAAAACAAAAAAAAAAATCCAAATAAGCCCTCCCTCAGTTCCACTCTCTCCCCCTTTAGTGGTGGTGGTAGAGGCGACCCTTTAACTGCGGTCACGTTTGAAGCCGATGCGCAAAGCGAAAACATAGCGTTGCCAGATCGTTATGCTTGTATGTGTGTAGGCATGCAAATGCCTTTGAATGGGGCGTGTGTCCTCCATAAAAATTGTATGCTGTTGTCGTAATTAACAAGGCAAATGAAGGGGTTGAGCAGAACGAGTGAAGCGTGAGGGGTGAGGGGTCCACTACGTAGATATCGATGGGGACATTTTGGTGAGTGGCCGCAAGAATAATGACAGACGACGACGACGATGTCGAAGTCTTTTAAGCAACTCTACAGCTCAAGTTGTTGCCACAGGCTGCGATCTATTTAATTAATTGCTAACAAGTTGAAAATGTTTAAATGGTTTATGGCCACAAAACAACAACCAGCAAGGAGCACACGGCAGGAGACAGAGGAGAGAGCCTCTTTGCGCTTTGGGCCCTTGCCATAAAGACAAATTGTGGTAGCTTTAGCTTTGGTGCCTCGTTGTGCGCCCATAAAAGCGGTATTTACCGCGGAAAAGAGACAGCCAGCTAGAATAAGAAAGGACACTCAGCAGCGTGACGATTTCTATAAATGGGACAGGTCGTGGCTCAAAGGCAAATAGGAATCGTGGATTGTACTTTATTCCGTATAGAAATTTTACACATTACTAATGTTTGGTTTTTGAGAATTCATGTCTCAAAACTTTCCCCATTATGTTCTTCGTCTGACATATTGAGCGCCGTTTTTTTGTTTTAGTGAGTCCCTGAAGCTCATACGTGATGACAGTTTATGTGAGAGGAACCCAAGACTCGGAGTCGTTTCGCGTCGGTCGACATTGATGTCAACGCGATTAACGAAAAGAAGATCATGATCTTAATGCTGCTGTTGAAGACCTTATATGTGTATGAATGTGTAGCGCAAGAGCGAGATTCGTATTTATCACTGTGAGAAATGAGTTGTGAGGCAGCAATTATCATTAAAAGTAACATGACTGCCGGAATGGGTCGCCAAAAAGACCCGCGACCCATGCAAACAAACAAGTATGAAACTCAACCTGTGCTTGCTTGCGTATGAATGTTATTTATACATATATGTATGTATCATTGTAGACAGGAGCTCCCCAGAGAGATTGGGAGAGAGAGAGAAAGATTGATCTATGCCTAATTAATGATTAAATGGATCTCTCGGGTCGCTGGGATTGTGTGTCCTGTGGCTATTCGCCAGTAGTCTGCGGCAAAATTATGCAAAACAAATAGGTGAAAACACAAGCAAAACATTCGACATCGACATAAAGAGCTCTAGGGATTGACCAACAAAACAAACATAGCTAATGAATTTGTGGTTCAATATAGTATAGAGAATTTCGCTCAGCAGGAGGAAGACAAGTAGCACACTTTTGGGTCTCGATTTCGCCGAATCCTGCCACAAGTCCCTCTCTAATGCCAACCTCGATTACAAATTTCAGTTTCTGTAGAAACTTGTTGTTGTTTTTCTTCATGTTTCGTTCATTGTTCTGAGTGTTTCTTACTTTTTTTTTTATGTAATTTTTCATGCGCGTTTTTCGATTCGAAAGCAGATGCAATTAATCTAAATCCAATTATAAGACAAAACGTTCCAAGGACCAGTACACACTGTGAAACTGTATCTGTGTATCTTTTCTTTCTTTTTAGTTGGCTGCATATGTATCTGTATCTGTCTCTGTATCTGGTGTTATACATACGTGTCTACCAATGTGCAGCCGATTAATATTGAAATCAATACGCTTAACAGCCTTTTGTTTACTGGTCCTCACGTTAAACTTCCTCCGATCTTGTTCGTTCCCTCAAAATTGCCTTCGGGCCAGCAGTATCACATTACTCCCTACCAAGGAGTTACAAACTGTTAGCAAAGAGCGAGCTAACAAGATGCATGAAGTGTCTAAATTGGTGTTGAACCATATTACCCTCTGACTGACCAATGTCTTAGCAACCCTCCGCTCCCCTTTTCCACTCACTTCCATTGCTGATGTTCGTAATGGTTTTGGCTAAGAAGATTTGTGTTGGCTTTTGTATGTTGAACGAAATGGAAATGGAAATAAATGTAAGTTGGTTCAATCATGGTGGAATTGAAATTTCCTAACTCAAGCTTATGTAAGTGACATAGAACATTAAGTTATAACCAAGTTATGACAATTTCGTATTGACTTTAAGCCACTTTCCCACTTGCCACTTGCCACATCGCCATGGACCACACAACTTATGAAATCTCTTATCTTTAATGTACTCCAATCTGATAAGTATCAATTGAGACCTGAGTCCTAAGTCAATACGATTTATGTGACTTAATTCCTTTGAAAACTGACAACTGAAAACTGACAATTGCATTGCAACTGATATTTTGAATGGGTTACATCGGAGGGGGGGAAGAGGGAAATGAATGCCCCGCATGATTATATATATTTTTTTTCTGAGTTTCGAAAGGATTAAAGACAGCGCCCACGCGCGAACAATGGAATCAAATATGAACAATTTTTGTTGTATAATTTTCTTTTTTGATCGTCGGTTAAGGATAAAGTCAATGAAATTTATGACTTATTTAACGCGACCGGGGCTTCTAATCCTGCATTCTACCTAGACCAAAATGACAATGCATTTTATCAGTGTGTGTGTGTGAGTGTGTGTGTCTAAGCGTTTTTTTTTTTTTTGATCCTGTGGTCGTTAATGGCACATTAATTTCCTTCTTCAAGAAATATAGTAAGAAATGCTGTTTTATGTTTATTATTACTTTTCCATTTGCTTTATCCTATTTCGTATCTATATGACTTCAAAAAAAAAGGACGCGTGATCCTGTGGTGTAGTTTTAATAATTTCATATTTCATTTTGTGTTGTTGTTGTTGTTTTCTTTTCTGTTTGGTCATTGCATTTTGTGGAAATTTACACCAGACTCTATCGTAGCTGGAATCTTTATGTGTAGCTTCCACCCCTCATCCATCGATCCAACGTTCCCTTGTGTGTGTTGCTGGCTTAAAAGTGCTGGAACGTGTCGTTTTTCGCCTTTTTAATTGCCATTTAAACGATCATTGAGGGCTATGAAAGCAGCTGAGAAAGCCAAGAGCAAAGAAATTGCTAATCTAAGTTTGATAACTTCAATTTTTGATGAAGCTATTTATGATCGATTTATCAAAGCCAACAAACTTGAATTTTCAAGATAAGATATCTTCCAGTCGAAATCTCTCTTCATTTTAAGAAGAGTTGTACTAGTTTAATACAGTCTACGTGCATGTACTTAAAACTGTTGCTGTGGACCCTCTTAAGGCGTCCCCCCCAACCCTTCATTCAAGCTATAACTTCTTTTTCCTGTGCTCATTCCATCTGCAACTCATTTGGTTGACGCGTGTTAAACTTTCACTAAGGGAAGCGAACAGCAACAATGACTTCCTTTTGTTTTTCTTTTTCGGATGGTCAGCCAGTTAATTTGCGTGTATGGCAGCTATTTTTTGAATGCGAGAGAGAGAGAGAGCGAGACAGAGTGAAAGACAGAGTGGGAGGCGAAGAGTTGACCAATTTGTGACGGCTGCCAAGTCAAGTTTAAGCCAAAGTGTTGATAACTTTATTTCAACTCTCTGCGGAATCGGCTAGTTAAAATCTTATTAAGATAACATCTCATCAAAGAGATCCGAATCCTTATCCTCCTCCCTCTTGCCAAAGGGAGTAGACCTCACAGGAAACTGCGTTAAACTCATTTTAATTAGACTTGATTAAAATGCAATTTACGAGAACGGCAAATTTTCAATTGTCTTGCATGCTCTTCAAGCTGCCGACACGCAACGAGGAGGAGAGCTGCGATGATCTTCTCCTGGAACCACCACAGCTGCCCAACAGCACACACTCTTCCAAGTATCAGTTGGCGATCCCGAAACTCAACATCTTATCCATCTACTTCTTCTTCTGCTTGGTTTGCTGGTAAATAAAGTCATTAAATTCAAATCAAAATTATGTGTGTATTGGACTGCAATTTGGTTTTTGGGTGGCCAATCGAGATTATTGGCAGTGTTTTCAATTACGATGATATTTTTTTTTTTGTTCCTTTACATGGCCATTATATTAAAAAAGAAAAAAACAGCAACAAGATTAATAATAATAAAAATTAAAAATAAATGTAAATAATACTATACCTTGGACTGGGGACGTTTGGTGGGTTGAAATAAAAGAAGTGTGGTAATTAAATATCCGTGCAGTGCAGGCAAGTGAATAAATTGGCGTGCTGTTGTTATATACACTCGAAGAATAAGTTGAAACCAATAAATTTGAGAAAATTCCTTTGGAAAATCAATGCCTTGGCTCAATATCATATCAAAGTGAAACCTAAGGCACATGCCAATTTAGTTTTCTTTTTTGTTATTTTTTGCAATACTTTTGCTCTTTTGGCATTGGCCATTTGGCACGATTTGACTCGTCCCTGGGCATTGATTACCCAAAGCAAATTAGGCACGGCTCATATGAAATAGACAAACAATTACGGTAGCACCACGCGGTTGGCTACTGTGCAACGAATCCAAACGAATTTAAATTCTATGTACAGCTGGTTGGTAGGTCGATCGGTCGGACCAGATGTCCAACGATATCCAGAGATGTATGTTGACAAAAACTTGACCTTGCGACCAGAACTAACTTGAGTTCAGTTGTTTTTGGGCACGTTCAAAAAATGTCACGGCTAGTCTAAATATTGACAAACAATAAACAATACAAAATGTGAAATGTGAAATTAATTTGGCTACACTTTGTTAACAAAAGTTTGACCTCAGTTTGCAACACAATTGCAGTTGTATCAGTTGCGCTGCATGGCGCCACAGTGCAAAAGAGATTTGAGACCCTCTCTCTCTCTCATTCGAAACTCATTTGAATGCGCTCTCTGTTAACTGGCAACATATTATATAAGTCGGTCTGTTTAGTTCAGCCTTCGTGCCCCACCTTCTGTACTGCCTTTGCTGTTGCAACTTTATGAATGAAAATTCATTCGCTTCAAGCTGCAAAACTCTCAACTAAAGATGGCTAGAAGGAGTGAATGAGGGGGGAATAAGTGGAGACTGCTGCTGCAGCATCTGATAATTGACAAAACCTGACAGCGCACTGAGGCATCTTCCTCTTCTTCTGCTTCATTTACCTCATTTTTGCCCACTTCTTTAGTAGCAGCAGCTTTTTTTTTGTATATTATTTTTACGTACCCGTATGGGAAGTTGGCGAACACCAGAAAAAAAAAAAAAACGAGTTAAATATAAAAAGCAACTTTGTAAATACACTTAAAACATAACTATTGGTAGAAGTTACTATTATATACTTTTCTCATGTTCAAAACAAGTTTGAACAATTGATTTATTTGTTGCGATACAATTTGTGGAATAATGTCTTAGGGATACTATTACTTTGGCCTTGGGAATACTTTTTGTGTGTTACAAAGCTGTTACTAAAGCTGAGTTGTCCTAAAAAATGTCTTAGTGCTTAGCAAAGGGCATTCGACTTGATTTCATTTGACAGTTTATCGTTGAGGTTTTTGCGGTTGCGTTGCGCTGATTGCCTAGAAACGAGAAAAGAGATGCAACGCGATAATGAGTAAAAGAGCTAGCTAGAGCAAGCACTTAAGGCAGTGCGTTTTAAAGGGAAATCACTTGGAGAAGAGGTCAATAGACGTATTCCTAGAACTGTCATGTGCACAGCAAATGTATCTATGTTGAATGCAACACCATAAGAGCGGTTGCGTGTCAAAATATTTGCATTGTGCTCTCACACTCTCAAGTGTTAGTGCCTTAGATGAAAGGATACACAAAGAGCGGGTTACAAAAGGATATATAGAGATACTATATTGCATGGATATCAAAACAAATATGGACACAGGACAAAAGGGTTGGGGGGCGCACTTCAAAGGGATGGCACAACACTCGAATAAATGTTTGGTCATTGCATGGCGCAATCCTTTTTGTTGTTCTTCTTGTTCTTATTGCAACAGAGAGGCAGATACTGTGCGAGTGAATAAGGTGATGGCTTAAGAGAGAAACGCACCCAAAATGCATATACTATAAGAAGATATAAAAGGATTACGTTTCTTGTGCCGCGCGATAAACTTTGAACTGCTTTTTTGTTGTCTTTTTATATTTGGATTTTTTGTGGTGGTGCGCGTGGCTTATGCGTTGCATCCTGCGCCAACGGGTAATTACAGCACATGATTTATAGGGCAGAGGGTCCAAAAAACAAAAAAGACACAAAAAAACGGACAACATGCAACAACAACAACAGCAACTTGCTAAGGCAACAACTTGAAAAACAACAACAACAACAATCGATCGATCAGTTCAGCTCTGTCCGCCCATTTTGGCCCCTTTGGGGCCCCAACTCGAATCGACTCGGCTGCTCAACAGCAACAGCAACAATAACACGAACAACACGCCGCTGCAGATGCGTCTTGACGATATTTGTTTTATGCAAATATACGCGCGAGCGTTCCTCGCTTTCTTCTCTTCCCGTTTCCCACTTGCCGCTTCAGTCATCCTCCTTCACCTGCTAAATATTTAGCGAAGAGTGTTTGACAAAACTTGACTGCAACAGCCAGACGTCACCATCGATTCTATACATATATAGTTATTGCTTATGCATATAGCTGTATTTATAGAGCATCCTCCCGCCTCTGCAGAGTGATAAGTCCAAATAGTATGGGGCATGGGGATAAAGGGGACAAGAAAGGTTAGGATTGACACGAAACTTCGAAACAGTTTATATCCCAAGCCCACAAACATTGTGCAAATCGATACTTTATCGATAGCATTCCTGTTGCCAAAATAAATCGATTGCAATTGAATATTCTATCGGCTAAAGGCATCGAAACATATCTTTCATATCTTGAACTTGTATTTTTCACTTTGCAAAGAAAAAGCAGTAAAAGTCTTCATTCAATTCGAATTGATATTCTTTTAACTTCAACTATCAAGAACTAGTTTAATGAGTTGATTTATTACCAAGAGTTTTATCCCTCTCTCTCTCTCTCTCTCTCTCGCTCTCTCACTTTATTTAGTTACGACCAGGATATAGTTCTTCGTGTATGATTTTTATTGCTGGATACTTCAAAAAACTATTTGCCGCTGTTGCGATATTAATTTTTGCCTTACTTCCACTTTATGGGCTAAATCCATATAATCCATCAAAGAACAACTCAGACGCTTCGCTTCGTACGTGTTTCGGAATTTCAATGCGAGATCGTTGCAACAACAGCGCATGCCCCATCAGCATACAACCACACTCACTTATACTACGTGCCATATTCTTGAGGTTGCAACTCTTGAGTGTGGGCAACTGAGTTTTGCAACTGCCACTCTGGGGCACGTGTGGCAATGTCAAATGTTGTTGTTGTTGTTGTTATTGTCCTTGTCATGGTTCATAGTAAAAACGCACTCACTCTCAAGTGCTGGGCAATTAGAAGCTGCCACAAAGTAATAATAATAATGATATGAAAAACTCGAAGCAATTTTTAAACAGTAGCTGACACTTGACCTTCTTGCATTTTGTTATTGCAACGCGAAACTGTCCACACCCCAGTGCCCAAAAAATATTTGGAAAAAAAAAACACACCCATCAGGATTAAATTAAAGATGAGATCTTAATGGCAACCAGCAATCAGAGGCTTGCATATTTTTAGTGCAAAGAATAATAGTTTAAAGTCTTTAATTAGGATATAAAAAAACAACAACAACAACTCGGGTGGTCGTCGCTCATACTAGAATCCTTGTTGAACTTCAGTTTCCAAGTGTTCGACAACTAAATTCATTTGTCATAAGTTTATGAGATTTCATATATATAGTTGGAAAAACTTCACATTTGTTGAATTTGTATTTTGGGAAGAATTTCTAATCCTATCCTAATGTTAGATTTATGTCATAATCGTGCATTGAAATTTCGTGCCAATTGTCTAGAAACATATGTATTATGAGCTAATAGGTTTTCGTTTACCATCCTTAGCAGGTAAAGGTGCTAAGCTTAAACCCTTTTCCTCGCTTTACCCCTGCACAGCCGCCGCGCGGGGCAGGTGTAATATTAAACTTAGTTGTCAGGTAGTCCTTGGTGGAAGGTTAAGGATCAGTTTTGGGTTTTTGCCATTTGGCATTTGCCCAAAGTGTAAGTAAAGTCAGGGTCAGAGGTTGTAAAACCCAAAATGAAAAGAATGCAGCTCTCGGAATTTCCTGACAATCATAAAAGCGTTTTGAATGGTTGCCAAACGTCGAGACAAATGTTGAACGCCGTCGCATTGCGGATCACATCATCATCATCATTATCGTTATGATGATGAAGGATGAATTCGCAGCAAAGGTAAGGCAGTTGAAGAGTAAGGGGGGGGAGGAAGGTAAGTCAAGTTTAGCGCCGGCGGCAGCAAACGAGCAAAGTTATCACATTCGGTATGTAACTACATTTATCACAACCTAATATGACAACTCGAATAACTTTTGCTCTGTCTTCGATAATAATGCCGTCTCTTTCTATTTCTTAAGTTTTTTCGCAACGACTTCGTAGAGACTTGTTGCTCCTTTTTATCTGCTGTCGGTTGTTGCAGTCGCAATATTTGAGCTCGCTAATTGGAACATATTTTGTATGCCCTCACAAAGGGTAACATGGACTTATCCATTGCCGGCTCAAATGTTTGACTGCAAAGCGTATTTCAACTTCGATATTGAGTTGATTTTGTGCTTTGCTTTTCCCTTTTCCTCGTGCAACTCAGCTATTGTTGTGTTGTGTGGCATGATGTACGTGCAATCAGTTTGCGATTTATGCATCCTCACAATAAAGATATCAGAGACGCTTCACATTTGGGGCAAAGATACTCCAAGTGCCGCCAAAATTGTAGTTGCGACTATCGAATTTGTGCTGCCTCCCATCTATTCCGGTTGCACGCTCCACCGTCCGCTGCCGCCGCAGCCGTTGCATATCAATAATTCATAACGCTAATTAATAACGCCCAAGTTTCAAATCATGTTGCGTGAGAGATGAAAGCCCAAAATGCCGACTTATGCACACACATAACAGGATAATGAACTTCGAGACTACACGCCCCCGCGGCGCCCCAAATTCCAACCCGCTCTTCCTTTGCCCTGCCTTCAACTGGCTTACTGGTGCCTTATTGAAATTCAAATAAACCTTTGGCAACACGAGGGTTTTTTTGTTGTTTTTTTGGTTATTTTGATTGCTTTTTAGTTGCAGATATTTTACTCCTTTTTACTTTTTGGGTATCCGTTTTTTTGGTTTTTTAGGTTTTTGGGTTCGCGTCACGCCTTAGGTGTAAAAATAAATGTTTAAAGTAACAACTTCTTAAAGAGCTGAATTATGGGCGACCAAACCAAACTGTACGAGCTCCCCCGCTCCCTGTGTGTGTGTGGATCATGCCATCAATCTGTGGATCCTTAGAGTAACTGAAAATGAAACCGAAACTCTGGGCCTATAATTTTGTACAAATTTATTTGGCTGATTGATGCGACGGCGGCGCGTCTTTCGTCTTGCCACAACATTTTGTTGACCATGTGGCGCGCCGAAAAATCTATTAAGCAACATTCTAAATTCACTCCAAAAGATAAAAAACACAAAACCATCTGCCTTGCCCCCCTAAACAATACAAACTTGACAGTTGCTGTTTATCAAATGCTCATTTTGTTCTTCTCATATATTGTTTCACTTTTTTGTTGTTGTTGTCACAGTTTGTTAAAGGTGAAAGTTCTTCCGGCCCCTTCTTTAATCCTTGCCTTCTAACATACAAGAGAGTTGCAGTAGCCCTGTTGAATCTCTCCATCCCCATTCCCATTGCCATCTCCATCTCCATCCTTATATCTCTGCCTTTTCATAGAAGGACAATTGCATTGAGTTGTCAAGTGTCAGCGTTGACATTGAGATAATAGAACTAAGAGGAGAATGAGGGAGAGAGAAAGGTACACATACCCACCCTTTACACTTTCCTTTCCCAAATGGAGACCCAGTTTTATTTCTTCTTTTAAATGTGCAACAATAGATTTCGGATCCTACATTGTTCTATTGCTCTCAAATGTGTCAAAATATAGTCCAAAGAGAGAGAGAGTGAGACTTGTTTTTGTAATGCAAAATGATTTATTGTTGTTCGGTCTTAGTTTTGTTTTCTTTGTTTTTGGGCGTGGGAGCAACAACAGACTTAGAAAAAAAAGGATTTGTGAACAGAGCAGAGAATACTTTATTCAGTTTATGAATTTGGAAAAAGAGTTTTCAGAACTCCCAAACCTGGCTGGAGTAACATTTTCAAATCCAAGCTTACCAACTGCTCCTCTTGTGACGGCTTAAACCCTTAACCATAGTCCTTAGCCTTTTCTAATGTCATGCAAAGCTTTCATTTTAACTTTCCGTATTCGAATATTTACCTTCTAAAGAGATCGCATTTTATTCAAAGTTTGATCGTATTTTCAGAGAGAAAGACACGTTCCTTTCGTTCTTATTTTTCTCTGGTTGTTGCTGTAGTACCACTATTTACCATATTTCAACATTAATCTTTACAATTCGATTTATGCTGTATTTGTATTTGTCTACTTTTTCCGTTTTGCAAAAATGTTCGAATTCAATTGAAATAGCATATCTTGAAAATGTACTTAAAATGCTAGCGAGATAAGACGACTTCTCAGTACTACTGAACGGCATTAGGAAACCCCACCCTCACTCGCTCGCTCTCTCTCTCTCTCTCTCTCTCTCTCTCTCTCTCTTTCTCTCTCGTTTGCCTCGTTTCGAGTGCTGTTTGAGCACGCGTCATTTCGTATCATTATCAGCTCGTGGCTACTTTGAGTAGCCTACCTGCGCTTTTTGACTCTAATTTGAATTTTGTAGTTGCGGCGTTTAAAGCAGGTCTCCTCTCTCTCTTTACTTTTCCCCCTAAGTTAAGGGCTTTTACTTTTAACCCTAATCTTGAGCCATGCTACCTGATGATGATGATGATGATGATCATAATGGTGGTAGTGATGAAAGGCGTGTATCGCTCGATTAGCTTAAGCCAAATACGAACGGGTTAAGAGTGTTTTTGGGTTATTAATTCCTATTTTTTTCATTTTTAACTTAGAAAGATGACCCTTGATGCTAATCCGCTTCGTACTCATATACTTTGGATTAGTGTTAACGCCGATTTCTGATTGCCGTCCGACGCGCATTACTGACCTAAAATCATTCCTGACAATGTGGCCATAAAACCCAAAGGGCCCAAATGACCCGACCCGCACATCCTTTCAGCCAGCTGTGTGGCACTCAGTTACCAGTTACCAGTTGTACCTATTACCAGGTCCAATCAATATTTATATGTATTTTGTTGCATGTTGTAGGCCTAGCAATTAAATTTTGCAAAGGTTGCCTTCTGGTTTTTGCCCATCAGGCAGCCCGCATCATTTGCTTCTTTGGTTCTTCGTTACTTTATGACGTGATTTCAGTTAATATACACTACAGTTGTGTGTCTATACAGTGAACACCTTCAAAACTGTAAGGAAAAACATTCCATTGTCTAAGTAAAAAGAAAAAAAAACCCTTTCGATGTTTCTGTTTGATGCGTATATTTTTTTTATGTTCTCATTTTCATTTACAACAACTAATTAACATTTAATAATTACCGATAATAGAAAAAAAAAATCATTTATGTGTAGATATATATTATATCGAACTAACTGTTTTATTTACTGGGTACAAATTGCTTAAATTAATAAAAAAAAAAAATTTTCTTAAATATAGCGAAAAAAAAGTTTATTATTAAAAATAATATTACTAAATCATAAATTTATGTCTAGGGTGAAAAAAAACTGAGTTTATTTACAAATTTGAGGCACTTGGTTTAACTCCACTCAATCCACGAAAAAAAAAAAAAACCATTGACTAGAAAGCAAAACTGAAAGCATTATTTATTCACTGCTCTTGCCACAAAGAAATGTAGTCTAAGATTTCCTCATCATCCGGCGTGCAATCCTCCTCATCCAACTGAAAATGTTCATAGGGCTCAAATTTAAGCTGCAGTTGCGCATCCATTGCCGCTGTGGAGACAGAGTGTGGCACATTGGGGGAGAGCTGTTGTGGTGCTGCTTCATAGGTGCCTGAGTCAAAGGACATGCTCGAGTTGAAGGACGATGTGGGCGAGTGGCAAGCAGAGGTGCTGCCTTCAACAGTTGTTGTCGTTGTCGCTGTTGCTGTTGATGTTGCTGCTGTTGCTGTTGCTGCTGTCGTCGTGTTGCTATTGAGTGAAATAGGCGTCAGTGGATGATTGGGAAACTGTTGACGCTGATATTGTTGTTGCTGTTGCAACGGTGTCGGCGTGGCAGTTGAAAGAAGAGCACTTGTATAGTAGAGATTTTGGGCGAGATGTTGCTGCTGCTGCTGTTGTTGCTGCTGCTGCTGTTGCTGATGTTGCTGTTGCTGCTGTTGCGGCTGACTGCTCGATCTGGAGGAGATGAAAGAGCTGGTGCTCGAATGGCTACTGTTGCTGCTCGTCTCATCCAAACAGAAATTCAATTGTGCGCAGATATTGTTGCTTATGCTCGGACCACCATTCAGATCATCGACAAGGTCCTGCAGCCGACGTATATACTCGACGGCAATGCGCAATGTGTCCACCTTGGAGATTTTCTTATGTGGACCACGTCCGCCGCCTTTGGTCAGATCGGAAATGATCGATTGCGGTATATGTTGACGGAGCCGAGCAAAACTATTGTTCACCTGTTTGACACGATTACGTTCACGGGCATTGCGACGTTGCACCGACTGCGATTGATCTACATTGTAGGGTGATGTGGAGCAGATGGATGATGTGGAGCTGGTGCTGCTGCTGCTGCTGGAGCTGCTGCTCGACAACGATGACGATGAGGCATTCGCCAATGCCATGCCACGAGGCGTATATTTGCGTGTCTTAATCAAAGATGAGCCCGTGCCAGAGCCAGTTGTAGTCGATGTCGTCTTGAGCTCGGGTGCCGGCATTATGTGTTGATAGCGATACATTTTTGTGGCGCCACCAATTGTTGTTGGGAATAGATCGACGGCATTTTTGACGCCACCAACGGCGCTGGCATTGAACACCACACTGCTCGACATTGTTTAGCTTAACAAAACAAACAAACAAACAAACTCACACACACGTTCAAAAAAAAATATAGTTTTTATTATTATAATTTTCGTCGTTTGCTAACTTTTTCAAGTGTTTTTGCTTTTTTGTCGTTATTATTATTATTTTCTGTTCAAGTTTAAGAATAAATGTTCAAGTTGATCGTTTGACACCTTGCACAAGAATGAGTCCCTTCGTCCTAAACCTTCATATTTTGTACCTTTCGCATTAAGCGAACAGCGGCTCACGAACTAACTCGGACTCGACTCGGACTCTCCCGCGCTCTCGTTAACGCTCTCGTACTCTTTACCTGTGTGTGTACGTGCAGGTCGCGTTTGGCACTAACAACCACTTGGCAATTGAGTCACAAGTGTGTGTATGTTGCTACAGGTAGAGAGCGTGAACACGAACGCGAGCGCAAGCGAGAGCGAGAGAAAGAGAAAAGGTGAGCGTGAGCGGGAATAAAAGCAATTGCACTCAAATCGTTTGCGCGCTCTCTTTTGATCGCTGCCTGCTCTCGCTCCTGACAAAAACTGTTCCCACTCAACAGGCAGCAGGCAGCAGTGCAGGCAATTGATTGAGTTTTTCTTTGTGTGTGTTTTTTTGGGAGGATCGAGCTCGAGCTGTGCGACTTTACGAAACTTAAGGCAGCTGTCCTGATTTAGCGCCTTTATGGCTTATTCTGGCCTGACTTTGACTCGAACTCGATTTTGAGTCTGGCTGATTCTTTCTGATTCTGGCATGCCAGCAATTTGATTTCCGTGTTAATTAACTTAGCAAAACTCGCGATCGTCGTTTCTGTATGTGTTTTTTTTTTATTTTTCCCCATTTCATGTGCAACTCACGCACACGCCCCTATTCATTAGCGCCGCCGCTAAGAAGAGTTGAAGCAACAAGAGCAGCAACATCAAGAACAACCACACTTGCGCCCACTAAAACTAAAAGTCAAGATACGCTTTGGCATGCGCGTGTCACCAACCAACCAAGAACAACAGGAGACCGAGACCGAGACCGAGAAGGAGATGAAAGCTTATTAGCTATGCAGAGTCAGGTCTCGATCAGGTGTTCGAACAATTTCACATATGCCTCTAATTAAACGATCAACAAGATCACAAGTTTTTTGATGCTTGCATGCTAGCAGAAGAAGTAAAAGAAGCAAACTTCCGTTTCAACAATCGCTTGCTCTCTCTCTCTCGATCTATCTATCGTTATATCTATCTCTTTCTTTATGCGCGTTGATCAAAGGTTTTGTTTGGTTCGTTCCAATGGCTCCAGGTGCGCTGCTTTTGGGTTTTTGGTTAGTTTTCAACTCTTTTTGGCCATTGTGTTTGCACATCATCATCGATTGAAAACCCGCAGCCAGCAGCCGACAGCCGGCGGCGGTTTTTCGGTAGCCGTGTCAATTTTCCATTTTTCCATTTCAAATTTCAAATTTCAGATTTCATTTCACATTTGACATTTTTTTCGCCACAAAAACTCTTTCTTTCTATTGTCTCAGGCATGACGAACAGAACGAAACGGCGCTGTACATATACTTTGCGTATCCTTTGAACAACAATTTGCGTGGAGTGTCCTGTTTGCATTCGCTTTTTGTGCCTTGTAATGCCAAAGGGACAAACTGTATGCGTGTAGGGAGAACCCGTTCTTTGGGACTCCTTTTATATTATTGGCATCATTAACACTTTTATTGTTGTTCAGTCGCAGCAAAAATCACAAAAATTTGCAAAAATCGCACACAAATTTTCCGGCTTTTCGCATACACATCAATTCCCTTTGATATCCTTTCGCTTTTGAAATCGATTTGATAAATGCAACTCTGGCTTTGTGACAGTTTGCTGAAATGCTCACAAAGTAGGGTTTTTTCTATGCTTTTGTATATATTTTTTTTTGGGACCCAGGAGAATGTGAAATGAGCCATTGTCCTTGTCGGTAATACTCTAATACAAATACATACAAATGTATGTGTGTGTGCGGTTGAAGTGGATTTGCGTAATGATTGTCAATTGGAAAGAATCAAAATAGGCTTATGGTCAATTGTTTGAATGCCAACTCTGGCTGTGGTTATGTAAATGCTTTATGCAATGCGAATTCTACTTTATCCAATTGAAAAACTCAAACAACTAATCTATACTTTTGTATTGACCACGCTGAGAACGCTAGATAAGTGTCAGGAATATGGTTTTTAGTGGCAGCTCTTTATAACAAAAGCGCTTCCAATTGTCAAGCTAAATATATTTGAAATATTCTAAAATTGAATAGGAATTTTTGTATGGCAAACAGAAAAATTTAAATTTGAGATCAAAGACAAGGTCTTCAAGTCAGATGTTATGTATAGATCTATGCATGTATTTTACCTGTATAGGACATGTAGTCCTTACTCCCTCAAAGCTTAAACAATCTCAGGTAATCTAAAGATTTAATCAACTTTTGATCTATGCCTAAAATTGAGCCTGCTTTGCGGATCATGTCCTGAGTTTATAGGTTCTCTTTCTACGTTGCAGGTCAGCAGAGTTGAGTATCTTCTCGTTGTTTTGCTTGTTATTTCGTGGAAGTTGTTGCCCCTGGCAGCCCGCAAACAACAGCACCCTCGCCCCACCATCGCGGCCATTCGACGTTTTCATATCCTTTTGCAACGCTTGAAAGATTTAAATGCATAATTATTTTGATATGAAGCATAGTTCCGGAACCGGACCCAACCAGCAGGCAACAGATACCAGGTCGCGTGCAATAATTACATGACAGAGAGAGAGACGCATAGTCAGAGAGAGATAGAGATAGACTATTTACAGGACGGGCTAATATCCTGACTTGAAATATTTTGGGGAGCTCTCTCGCTTTAAAGGCCTTAAAACTTGAAATGCAAAAATGAATGTTAATTGAAACAAGTTTCAGTTAAAAGGACCTGCCTGCCCTTGTACTCCCCCCCCCCTACCCTTAACCCTCAGCCAATACCCTTGTTGTTGTCCAGGCAACGCAGCGAGTAGCTGTTGTTGCGGTGTTCCGTTTTCGTAGTTAATATTTTAATTAAATGCAGGCACACACAGGACTCTCGCTCGCTCACTCGCTCTACTCGACTCTCGCGACCTGACGCGTGGCAGGTGTATTTACGCTACCAAACACCACGGAATCGTTGTTGTTTTTTGTTTCTTATTCATTCCTTCGCGATCGGTTTGTTGCACGCGGAGCACGCTCTTCTAAAGACCATCCATCCATCTCCCCCTGACTCCTGTCCCTTAGACAAAATGCTGCTGCAGCTGAAAACTGAAACAGACATTTTGCTAGGGGTTGCTTTTCGGTAGTAGAAGTTTTGTATCCAAAAATCAACTTAATAGGGGAGCTAAAAGCAAGCAAACGGCTCATTGAACTTTGCTAAACAGAGCAAAGAGAACAAAAACAACAATAACAACGGCTAAAGTTCAAGACGCCGCCAAATCCACAAAACAAAAATCAACTTTGCAACAAGCTAAGATCGACGCGTCGCTTTCGGTTTCGGTTCAGCTTTTTGATTTTGTTTTTTTTTGTTTTGTTTTTTTGTATACCCTTACAACTTGCTGGGGTATTCAAGTTTGTAATGCATTACGAAAGGAATTACTTAATGTTAGGAAATGTATTTTCCTGGTTGAAGTAAAAAACGCAACAAAAGTTGGAGGTACTAAAGTTCAAATGATAGCAATTGCATTAGAAAGCGTATTAAAGTTTCGCTGCTTGAATGCATAGAAAAACAATTTAAGTATTTGGGGCTTTGAGTTTGCTTTATGAGCAGTAGTCGCGGGCCAAAGACGCAAAGACAGAGGGACGGACGGATGGACACAGCTGATAACTATCATTACCCGCAGCACTATATACTATAGAATAAGTGTGTGTGTGTGTGTTTGGCTTTTGTTTTTATAGATATATATATATATATATTTTTAGTATATTTTTGCGGTCTAAACCTGAGCTGAGTGTCTGAAACTCTGTCTGATCATCAGCATGATCATGATGATGAGTTTGGTGGTGGTGGTGGTGGAAGGCAAGGACAGGAAGCAACAACAACAACAACAACAATGCAAAGAATGAGGAGGCAAGAGGCATGTTGCAAGAACAAACGGCAGTAGCACGCACCATTAGATGCGGTCAACATGAAAACATCTGCTCTTCGGTGTATATGAGTGTATATTTCTACTGCTTTGGGGTCAACAGCGACGCTACGTGTTTAGGGATAGGGAACTACACACACACGCACAACAAACCGGCGCGCGCCATTTTTAAAGAAGCAGACGTCTAAAGGAAAAACCCGTGTAGATATGAAAAGTGTTTTGGAGCGTGGAATTGAATTGGATCAAAAATACAAAAAAACGAGCCAAATCGAAATAAAAAAATAAATGATGGAAGATGATTAAGATCGCAAAAATCGTTTCGAATGTGATTCGGGATCTGGATCTGGATCTGTATCGATCTGGATGCAAATGAAGCCATTTGGTATTCAATATTTATGGCTTACAGCACAGTTTGCCGAAGGAGAGCCCTCATTAAATTTTAATCAATTTTTCGTTGCGTGGCGGTGATCGTAAATCGCTGTTTAGTTCGGGATTAGCGCGTATAACGTTTAATTTTAAAAACGCATAAAATTTTTGTAACAATGTCGTACCGTGTCGTGTCGTGTCGTATCGCCCCTCTCGCTCTCACTCCCATGCACGAAAAAATTCGCAGCTAGACCGAAGACGAAGAAGTTAGGGAGAGGAGAATGATTTCGATCGAGAAGATTGTTCAACATTTTGCGCCTTTTAATGGTTTCGTTCTGGGATGGTTGTTGCAACGATTCGAACGTTGGATCTTGCTTGTAAATTGTTGGCTCAAGCTCTTTAAAAAAAAAAAAACTTGTTTATGCCAATCGTCGTCCTACCACAACTACAACTACTACTAGGCATATTTGCTGTCTGTGCCTGTGTCTCGTCTCTTGGCGGCAGCCGTTTATTGATTTTTAATGAAGCGAACGAAGGCAACAATCACTTTGGATGCGATCCCAAACGTACTGCCATACAAAACTTCAGTAGCTCAAAGATCGAACAAACAGGCAGACGCTAAGCGATCTACATATAGCAGCACTTCCTGTCTAGCCAAATATTTCGGCCACAAATCATCAATCAGTCTAAATCGATCTAATTTGTAGCAAGTGCCAATCTCGACACCTTTTTTTCTTGTCCAATCCTTGAGCATGTGTGAAGAGATGTGCGATATCTGTGGCTGTGTATATTCGTACTAATAGTGGCTATTTTCGTAGCCTGATTTACTCAGCAGCATGTTCCAATTAAAGTTCTCTAAAATGCCAAGTGAGCCTTTTAAAAACTCATTAATCACACGCTTAACCATGTACATACATATGCATGTTTGTATGTATGTGTGCCCCTGAACCCAAACGCCAGTCACACAGTCCTCCTTAACAAGATCGATTTCAAATATTGCAAAAAAAAAAGGTGCGAACCAATTTGCACCTCAGACGTGGCAAAAGTCCCTTTTGCGCTAAGTATCGTTGTTGTTGCAGTTGTTTGCCTGTTGCCTGTTTTTCGACCACAAGAGCGGCACAAGTCCTGGCCAAGCAGACGACCCAAAATGAAGCCCAACCCAAGTTTTTGAATTTTAAGTCGCCGTTTTCTATGAATTTCACGCCTACCACACACACCAAATTGTGTCTGGCATCGTTGTCTTTCCCGTTTCCCGTGTCTTGTGTCTTGGTTCCTGTCCGGTCCGGCGCCTACCAAATGGATCATCATCCATCAGTTAAATTGCGACCAGGCACGGGGGGTTTGTTAGCTGCCATTCACAACTATTCAAGGCCGGTACTCAAATGTCCTGAAACGAAAAAACAAAAAAACCAGCTGCTCTTCATTCATCAAACTGAAGCTTGAGCTATTAAAAATGATCTAGAAACCAATTCTTATCGGTTTCATATTGATATTACATTTATGCTTCTGTCCTAGCAAAGCTTCTATATATTATCACGAAGAACATGCTTAAATTGACTTGGGGTTCGTTTTTTTAAGCCGCCATAGGGACATTCTGGTGTAACTTGTGCATAGTTTCGCTGTTGTTTTTTTTAATGTTTTTCAGTGCCTTTTTGCCAAGTTTGGCTTTGGCTACGTTCCAATTAAGCCATTAAATCTAGACATGCACCAATTTAGGTGGCTTCAAATTATTCAACGACCACACATTATAAATTTAACAAACCCAACGGTCAAGATCCTGCGTCGCAGCCTCATAAAAACCATACTACAGGGCAAACATCAAAAGATCAACAAGAAGTAGACGAAGAAGCACCACGAACAACACGAATCCCACAACAGCAACAGAAACAGAAACAAATAAAAAAAAGCACGAGACAAACTTTTGTCACAAAATGTCAAAGTCGTCCTTTGTGTGATTTACTTCTTAGCAGAATGGGGCAAAAAACACTTGATACCCTTTTGCCAAGTCATGGGCGAATGAGGTAGGGCTACGTGGGGAGGTGGAGCTGGGGGAGGAGGTCTCTAGGGTGTCTGCTCTGTTTTGGATTGCCGAGAAATTAAAACGTTCCGCTCGTTGACGCAATGCCCAAAACGATATTGACATGCGGGTTTTTGATTGCCGGTTTTTTTTGCCCTGCCTGTGTGTGTGTGTGTGTTTTTTATGTGATTGGATTTGCTATTCTTAAGGTCTTTCTCGATATCATTGCTGCCCATCAATCAAGGCAAAAACAACAAAAACAACAACAGCGAGAAGACTACCTTCCCTCCGACTGTCGAAGGCCAAAAATGCAATTTCGTGCAATTTTTACTAATAAAATTGCATGAATTATATGCAAAGCATTATTCTTCAACGACAACAACAACATCCACGACCTGAACTTGGATTGCAAACTTAAGATTGGGTGGCAAAGGGATGTGTGGAGTGGGAGCACTATATACGGGTGGGAGGGTAAAACTGATGCCTGCGGTGCAACTGCTGCTGCTCCTTCTTCTACTCTCGTGTTGTGTTGTAATAATATATAACTTTCAACACCTTCACACAACACAACAATATATTCTCAAAACTTTATTGCAACTTTACGTTTCGTCTGCTGTTGGCCTTTAAAATTGTTTCTGATTAGCGCTTCTTGCCCCTTTCTACTGAAACCTGAACCTGAACCTTTTTCAAACTTTAGTTCCAGTATTGCGTGTCTTGCAAATGTTCTCTCTCTCTCTCTCTATCCCTCTCTCCCTCTCTATCCCTCTCTCTGTTTGGTGATATATCAGACATTGCGATTCTTGCATATATAATTAAGGCGTTAGTTGGGGAGCTTTTCGAGTGAGAAGGCCCAATGTTAAATGAATTCTTAAGGCAAGTTATTTAAACAAAGTTTTCTATATTACGAATCTATTTCTGGAGCACTTTCTCCATAACAAAGTCTCTTCTTGTCCGCTTGAGATTCCTTAAATGTAAGTTCGACACAGTTGGTCCAAAATATTTGATTTTCTTACGTACCCAAAAATCGTTTTTATTTGACATTTGATTTGATTTTTGGTTGGCCAATTGACCACTGGGCACTTGGTTTGAATCAGAGCCCAAAAGCACAACACGCAATGCATCTCCCCCCTTCCCCCTCCCATTTTTAGGACGCCCCCGCACTTGCTAACAATATTTCTCACTCATTCTTCGGCTGTGAGTGTTTTTTTTTTTTTTTTTTTTTTTGTGTTAGCTGTCTGCACTTCAGATTGTCATCACCACCAAACGCGACTTGGTAGCTTCCAATCCTTTGCTTTGACTAATAATGTTGTTGTTGCTGCTGTTGTGGTACGGCTGGAAGAGCACAGGATGCGTTGCAAGTTTTGGGGGCATCGAGCGAACGACTAATGCAATAACAAATATTTATACTTTTTGCGATAAATGTTTGCGTTGGTTAATAAAGCGATTTGTTATTTTGCTGTTTCGTGCTCATAATTTATATGCTCAAATTGGATTAAGTCTTGCCCCTTCCCGCTTCCCATCTCCCCGCTTAAGCCTATGTGGCGTTGCGGAGGCGTTGAGTTGGGTCTCCTGTTGAATCGCTAGCGCCGCAGGCTCACAAATAAACTTACCACGTCTGGCAAAGGTGTGAAAACAAAACAAAAAACTAAAAATAATGTTAATGCAAAATATATTCTGTTTACCTTATGCCATGGATGTATATTTTTTTTTTCATTTACTTTTATGCCCATTTGTTGGCTTTATTTTTTTTCTTCATTTTGAGCAGTTTTCTAAGTGCTTAATGGTTTTTGTTGTAGTACATGGCAAATTACTTAACCCGCAAGGCAAGTTAATGACAACACAACCACTACTAAAAAGCAGATCGCAATGATCTTCTCTTTGATGATAGGTAGGCACCACAATACTATATAGTGTGTATATATATAGTGTGTAGGTAGCTGTCTGACACAGCTTGAGCCAGCAAGCGGTCAGTTAGCGGGTGCAAAAACAGCAAAGCAGCGATCACTTAAAGCCGCAACGGCGATCATTTATTTAAAAATTATTGCCACATCGATCACTGAACAAGGAAACAGAGCGAGAGAGAGCGAGCGAGAGAGAGGGAGAGACAAACAAAGGCACAGTTTGTTGGCGAGTCTCAGATCTTGAAACATTTCATTATTAAAGTCGGATTGTTGAATGATTCTTTCAATAATACCCTGTATAGAATCAGTAAAGGCTTCGAAGTAGTTCAGCAAACGCAGCCATTTAGCCATCTCCGTATGTACAGTCGAACTTCCATGTAACGAACTTCCCGTATGACGAATTTTCTCTACAAGGAAGTCAAAAATCAGAACCCTGCAATTTGTTTCAGTCAAAAACCCATTCTATACAACGAATTTTGCTCTATTACGAAGTTTTTTCTTGTTCCCTTGAGCTTCTTTGTATGGAAGTTTGACTGTATCGGGTGTAGCTTTATCTCGTAGTCGAGCTCTCTCTCTCTCTCTCTTCCCAAGTAGCGCAAACCTTAAGACCGGATATGCTGCACACGCACAAACTGAATGCACTACATTTATTTATGGATCCGCCTGCCGTTTGGTCTCTCTCTCTCTCTATCCACTCTTTCTCTCTCTCTTGCTTAAAGTTGTGCTAAAAAAAAAATCAATTGTAATCTTTGAGTTTGATGAATTGATTTCAGATTGCATAGATATTGATAACAGACGATGCTGCTGCTGCTGCTGCTTTGTCTGTGTCTTGTGTCTTGTGTAAGCTGTCATTAGAAGTCCGCCTTTGCCTTTGTTGATCCTCGCCTTGCAATCGCATATCGCAAATCGCAATTAAAGCACACACACTTGCACACATGCACGCTGAGAGATGTTAAGGTTCGAGGCGATAAGCATAGACATTATAGGCAATTTGTTGTAATTGAAAATTAAAGTGTCAGCCTGTGGCACTCATTAATGCAAACCAACCAACCAACCAACAGCCACAAAACTGTGTGGCACGCCTGAACCGCTCTCTCTCTCTCTCTGTCTCTCTCTCCTTTTTTGGTGGACACTATGTGGACACAGTTTTGTCTTTGGGCATCGTCGACATGATCGCCTTGTGCGATAAGATGCGCTTTACAAACTTGAACTTGAACGAGTGAGAGAGAGAGAACGCTTACATTAAGCTGATATGCAAATTATGCGGCGACGATGGACGTCTGTTTTTGTATTCCAACGAAACGTCGCCTGATCGTTTAAATTAGCGTTAGTAAAAGTATGCCAGGGATACGTACATACGCCAGGGTTAGCCAGACCCCCAGACCCAGACTTATCCACAACCAAGTGGACAGAGATCCTCAGCCAGAGATTATCGATCGTTGATCGTCGATCTGTGTCTGTCGATCGTGTGGAGTTCAGTTTGTCTTCTCGTCTTGCCTCTCCTCTGCTCACCTCCTCACCCCTTTAATGTGTCTTGTATTTGTATTTAAAAAATTTACAACTTTTGTGCCTGCGCCAACGTTTTAATAATGTTTTGATGAATTTTATATGCGCCGCTTGTCGTCGCTGATCATCATGACTTTGATCATGGCTTTCGGCGCTTAAAAGCAGCTTCTACTGCTGCTGCTGCTGCTGTTATTTCAGAGCCCTTTTCAATCATCGGCAACGGCCACGGCAACGGCATCTCTCTCTCTATACAGCGAGTGTCAGTTTATGAGCTTCATTATATTTAAGCTCTTCTTTTTTTTTGCTCTTCACAACGGGGCACTTCGGCACTTTTGACAGCACTCGTCAGTCTTACGTAAACATACCATTTTCAATAACTTGAAGCAGTTGTGAGTTAGCGTTAAAAGTAGGAAATGAAAGCTCATAAAAGCGCACAAAAAAAAAAAGGCTAAGTCTGTAGAATCTAGATCAATAATTGTGAATGATATTAGTAGGGACATTATTTAATCTAAATAGAGTATTTTATGGGCGACGTTAAATATCATCTTGACTTTAATAGGCTGTGGCGGCGGCAGAGGCAATGTCGCGATTGTGAATCTATCTTTGGAACAATCGATGATTATGTTGTTGCCATTTTTTATGAACAGAAAGCGCGCCTAGCAGCTTAACTAAAATATATGCATATGCATATGTACATTTATATCTGGGAATCTGGGTTTTGTGGGGCTTTGCGAGATCTTAGCTTGTCAGCCGTTTGACAATGGACTAATTTACGAAACACCGAAGTGCAGAGCTGCTCGGGCTTTTATGTAAAAAGAAAAGAGCGAGAATCGCCCCGATCGATCTGACGATCGTTAATCGATTAAGCTGGAAGCTGCTGAGCTTTTGTCCTTATTCCATCGTTGGTTTGTTTTTTTTTTTGTCGCTAATAAAGAACGTGATAAATTGCGCACAAAAGTCTCTTTGTGGAAATTGTGGACTGCCGTTTTGCCGGGAATTGGGAATTGCAACAAGCCCTTCCGCTTTATTTTTGGATATTTGGCTTTAGTTTGGTTTGTTGGGTGGCCGGCCAAGTGGAAGCAACTTAATTTCAATCGGTTATTGGGGGCTTATTGTTATTGGCTCTTAGCAACGAAACAATGGGGCAGCAAACAGCACACCCAGGGCGAAACAACAATGCAACAACAGCAACATGAGAAGGAGCAAAAAGGAGCAGGAGCAGCGGGCAGTCAACAATAATAAAATTTAAGGATCTATATCTCTTTCTCTTTCGCACTCTTCGGTCGTCTCACTGTCGTTTAGTGTAGAGTTCATCCAATTATTGTATGCGTTGTTGCAATAAATTCGTTTATCGTCGCACTACAACAGCCAAAATCATTTAAAAGCGATCGGCTTTTTTTTGCTTCTCGTAAAAAAATACTCTGTTAACGGTTAGGTTTAACGGATAAGGATGCAACTTAAAACTGCAAATAAATGCTTATCCCATTGTGGCGCTGACAAATCGATAAACAGGTCTGTACATCTAAAGCTAAAATCGATAAACATTCGTACTCTGATTGGTTGAGAAACTCGTTCCAGTCGTCGACAGTCAACTGCCTACAGAGTATTTAGCAGTCGATAAAGTCGTCGACACGGAAACTGGGCTTTCTGTATTTTTATTGTATTTTTGTTGTTTCAGTATTTTAGTTAAGATTAAGTGATTGGCAAAGTTTTATGTGTAGTCGGGTTGATATTTTTTTTTCCAGCAAGCAGTTTTTATGGATTTTTTTTGTTTTTTTTGGTTCGCTTACAAATTGATTGAGTTATGTAATTGCATTGCGAGTCGGCTGCTTTACATGACTGCGCTTCACATTTTAATTAAAATTAAATGCCAAGTGAGTCTGCTGATGTTTTGGAGCGATTCGGTGTGCCAAGGGGCAAGCGGTATGGGATTGAGAGGCATGGGGATTTGGGGGTTTGACTTGTCACAACAGCATTTTTAGCAGCGATCAATGCCATTTCACTCCATGTCGAACGATCTCTGCACAAAAGCAGCCAAGTGCTTTTGACTGCGCAAGTTGAGGCACATCATAAATCACACTCTGAACCAATGGTGCGTCTGCGTCGACGTCAACGTCAAAGTCAACCATCATCTCTTTAGCATTTTGCAAGCTTTTGTTGCACTTGTTGTAAATTTCGTCAGAAAACGAACGACATGCACAAGTGTTGCGGCCTGTTGCCACTGGGCTGCAGTTTTGCTGCATGCAACACACATACGTTCAAGAGAGTTTGCCGGTTTGCCGTTGGCTTCTGGTCTGGTCTGCCTGCTGTTTGCTGTTTGCTGCCGAATGACGTGCGCACAATGCGTGCGCATAATTCAGGCTGCTTGCCTGCCTGCCAGCCAGGCTGGTTGCATGCAACACGCCGCTGCCGCCCCATGATGCGACACTGCCACAAATTTGTTACTTGTAGCTTTTCGAGTCAAAAATAATGGAAGCTCGATTAAGAAACAGAATCGATTAAAATCGATTTCAAGCTAGTTGAACTTTCTTAGGCGTTTTTTCCCATAAATTTAAATAATTCCAAAGCAAGCAACAGCAAAATTTCGTTCAGTGCTGTTTGCTGTTTGCTGCTGCTTGAAGCTCGTTCATTCATTCATGCAACGACTGACAAGGCACAAGGCTCCATTCCCCCTTGGCTCAATATCCCATCCCCGCCCGCCTGCATCTAGTTTTGGCTCATTGATTCACGGTGCACACATTCCTTTTGCTTGCCACTTGTCAACACTTCATTTCGTTTGTTGTTTTTGTTGTTCAGTCAACTACTCCTTTTGATAAGTCAATCATGCCAAGTGGCAAGTTCGAGTGTTGTCGTTGTTATTGTTTCTGTTGTTGGCGCAACAAGTGGCATTGTGTTTTTTGTTAAGTTCAAAATTTGTGTGCGCCTTTTTTGGCTTTGTTTAGGGGGAAGGGGGCCAGGCCAGCAGGAGTCAGGTGCCTTGGCTTGTATGCTTTGTTCTCGCTTTGTTCGCTCCTCAGCTCATTGTTTGATCCTTGCTGGTAATCCTTTTGACGATCCATCCATCGATTTGCATGACATGTGCACAGCTTCGCCATGGGAACCAATCGAAATCGATTGAGTAGAGAAACAATCATTAAACACTCAAATCTTATTCAGCTGACATCTTATTGCGTCCGAATATTCAAAAACTAAATGGATATGCTAGATATTATGTTAAACGCCGTAATGTGAAGATCTAAAACTATTTTATAGGTAGAAGTTTAGGAAACTTGGCATACCCATACATATGAAACACATTCCTTACTTTCTTCTTGTGTCTTTAGCCCGACTGACGAACTAAGAAGTTATCCTTGCTTAGTCCACACGACACATTAGTTTGTGTTTCTTAGTCTAAATGATCTAAATGATGATAAATTGGGGGGAAAGGGCCAATGACCTAAGTGCTTCATCGTAAACAGTGATAAGAGTATATGAAATTTGCGAAAAACTTATTTTTCTCGTCACTTTCCCATCTGACTTCTCTCATTGCTGTCCCAAACAATTTGCCTCCACTTAGCCTTAAAATGCTTTGCTCTTGATTAAGGCCACAAATATAAGTTTTGGCCTTCTGCCGTATATCTGTAAATCTGTAATCGGGTTTTTTTTGGGGGGGTTATCTTTAATATTCTTCACGCACTGCTCCAAATATTTTTCACAGCTCATTAAAATGTAATTTGAGGCGCGAAATGTTTTGCGTTTTGCGGCCTTTTTTTCTGTTTTGCTGTTGCTCTTGAGCCATGCCAGTATTAAACCGTTGCATTGATAATATCACAGTTAAATGGAAGAAGCAGAAGAAGGAGAAGTGGGGAAGAGTGTGAAGAAGAGGTAAGGCAGCAAGCTAAATGGCAACTTAGCGTTGCACTTGCGCATTCAACAATTTAATTAAAATGAAATTTTCGAATCACAGAAAGGAGGGGAAAAACTCAAAATGCAACTGCGTCGCTGATCTTGGACAGATTGTGTGCGTGTGTGTGTGTGTGTGTGTGTTGGTTGCGGGGAGATGCATTGAGGGTTGTAATGCGGATCAAGTCAAAGCTCTGAAGCTAAAAATTCCCCATATTCCCCTCCTCTCTCTCTCGATTGCTGACGATGATCAATGATTGCAGCGCCGACGCCGACACGTGATCAAGATCACACAGCGAGAGAGAGCGAGAGAGAGGGAGGAGTAAGAGAGACAACTATACGCGGAGAGGAGCATGTAATGCGCCATGCATTACGCGTATCTGGCGTTGTCATCGCGTCGAAGTTGCCTCGCATATTATTAATTGGCTGCCCCCTAGATGATAGAGAGAGAGAGCGAATGAGAGGGGAGGACTTCGACTTCAACTTCGACTTGAATCTGCAACTAGATCTGGTTATGCTACAGTAATGTCTGTATATATTGAACATTAACTTTATTCAGGCTCAGGCGTTCACTATATACAGACACGACTGTACATCTAAATGCGCTAGAATTTATGTGTTAATTTGTCGCGCCGCCAAGTTGCAATGCCTTGATTTATTTCACTTTTTTTGCTAAGTTTTATTTCTTATTTGTAATTATTATTATTATTTTTTTTTTTTTGCGTTGTGGCAGGCGGCAGCCCTGGCAACAAGCCAGCAATTTGTAGCTACGTCTCATGTATATATATAAAGTATATATAAACATTTCTTTTGTGCGCCGCAATTTGTATTGTTCGCATAATTAAATTGACGCTTGGCATTCCGCAATGCAGTCTGCCCCCTTCACTTCTGTAACGTCTCAGCCTCTTCAGCCGCTCAACCTCCAATTCCACATTCAGTTGCTGGATCCTAAGCAAAGACTCGGACTCGGAATCGGACTACTCGGTGACAGTGACACGCGCAGTTTTCAGGGTTTCAAGCTTAAAAACTTTACTCTTCTACTAGTTGTGCTTGTGGTATAATTAGCAACGATTAAACACTTGTCGTCGTCGTCGTCGTCGTCCCACCCAACAAATAGTCTGCTTAAGAGAACAAAAGCATTTTGCCGACTCTCCCAACTCCAACTAAAATCGGACTCTTGACATTGACTTTGCGTCTATTTAGCTATTTTATAGGGCTTGACTCGATACACTTGCGAAAAATTTTAGTTTTTTATAAGTGAATAATAAATAAATATTAATCTTACCATATCTCTTTTTAAATGTATAATTATTTATTTCATTCATTTGCATTCATTAGCGCTTTGTGTCTAATTTGTTAGTTTGGCTTTTTCTCGCAGTGCATTTGGGCATTTTCTTCCTGTTGTATTCGGGCCGTGGCCTTTTGGTTAGCAAGTTTTGGAATTTGTCAAGCGCAAGGACACATTGCTGGCTGCAATTAGGTGTTCAATGGATGTGAATCTTCTTCTTATTCTACCTCTTCTTTATGCAAGGAACAACTCTTCTCTCTCTCTTTCTTGAATTCTCTGACTCAATGGGAATTGTTGTCAGGCTTGTTTGATAGGCGTGTAATTGGGCTGTCACTGTGCCCCTGATGCGGTGCATCCCAGCATCTCCCATGAGCGAACAATGACCAGCCCCCCCATCCCCCCCCCCCCCCCCTCAACCATTTTGTAAATACTCAATTTAAAAAAATTATTGATTTTAATGAATGTTATTAATTTGCAATATTTAAAAGAGGCCAGCGACAAAAAACAACTTTTGCGTCGATATCAATCAAGCGCCTCTCTCGATCTCCCATCATCATTATTAGCATGATGTTCATTATCATCAAGAGACAAGACACAAGGTCGTCACTATCATCATCATCATCATCATCATCATCATCGTAGTATGCTCTCGTAATAACAGGCTGCCTTAAGTGCCACTTTAACTTGCAACCTGTATCAAGTGTCGTTTATTGCAATGACTCTAAATACTATTTTCACTCTGGGTTCTCTGTAGTCATCGTCCAAAGTACTTATTAACAGCCAGTGTGAGATAAACTTAGTGTTCTCGAATGTATCCCAAACTTTAGTCAGACCATCATAGAGATTGGCTTTTGTATTTCACTTGTCCCCAAGGGAACAAGAAGAAACTTCGTAACAAATTGCAGGATTCTGTAAATTAATTCATAATATAGAAAACTTTCTTAAACGGAAGTTCGATACATGGTAGTTCGACTAAATGCAGAGTAAGTTTTTCTTTTACTTTATCGATAACTTATACAGCTTGCAAGGAATAGCGATCATTAGGCAGTGTTAACAAATCGATCAAAATCGCTTGTGAAAACATAACAGGTATTGTTAAATATGTAGGAATGGGTCTGGCAACGCCACTCATCTTTCAGCAATCGAAGTAATCGATAACTATCGAGTATTGAAGCGAAGCTTGGCATTTTGATCAAGAGTCCGCACGAACGCGAAAACTGAATGAAAACGAGTTACTTATAACTCAAAAAAGAAACTACAAATAAATAAAATATTATGGATTCTCATTAAAAAATAACCTAAATTCCACATAAACAATAAACATATTGTTTCGCTCTTTAAATTTTGTTCTTTTTACCCAATCAATATGTTAATTTTTATCGGGCGTCAAGCCAAAAGTCAATTGAAAGCTGTGCAAACAACACACGCGGGCACAAGAACTCATATATTATATAGTATATATAATGTGCTGGGCTTTGCTGTGAAGGATACAATATGCAAACAAATGAATAAATATTTATAGGGAAACGTGCAACATGACCCTAGACTCTCGACTCTCGAGGACCCAACAAGACACAGGACAAACACGCGCCAGGCAAAACTAAAAAAGAAAAAAAAGAAAGACAAGCTGCAAAATTTGAAGAATATAGAGAAAGAAGGGAGAGAGAAAGAGACCCGTTACAGGAGTTAGGCGTCTATTATCTAGGAGCAGGGGCAGGAAGACGACGACGACAGCAAAATGTGCAAACGCGTGCGCCCAGGTTTCAAGTGATAAGGAACACCAACAACAAGTCGAAGACGCCAAGAAAATATTAATTTACACACGATTTGTTGTTGTTGTTGCTGTTGTTAGTTTCGTCAATATCAGCTGCCACAGGACATTAAAGGGGTTTTTTCCTATTTCATTTCAAAATCGCTGTGTTCCTGGCCAACAAACAAGGTGTGTGTGCGTGTGTGCATCTGCAGCGACGGCACGTCCTCGCGTCCTGTTTTGTCGCAGGCAAATATGAAACCCTGTTTATGTGTGTTAACCCCATCGCACACAGACACATACGGATTAGGCAAGGCGCGCACACCTTGCCTCTTGCACGGAATCAAGAACAGAAATCAAAGACAGATAGTAAAATTGCAGCAGTTGACAAGCGACGCCCTCGACATGTGCAACGAAATTATATGTATGTTTGCAGCTTGATCATTGTTGATTATGACGATCAATACGATTATTATGATTAGATGGCACAGTCAGCAACATGTTGCTAGCAACACTGTTGCCAGAAGAGACACAGCTAAAATCAATCAAATACTATATAGATCTACAGCCTTATTACACGAAGACAAGACGATCCTGTTATGTTAGTTACCCAAAACTATTACAATATTTCTCGAACAAAAACCAAAAAAAATCTAGATGACAAATGTTAATCGTTGTTCGATAAGTTTGTTATTCTAAGCATTCTTTCGTTTCTTTCTTTAAGGCATTACATGCAGCTTAACGAAAGAGAAAGAAGAAGAAGAAGATCTTATTATTATTATCATGATCTTAACAATATGGGCTTGGGTTAGTTTTTGCTTTAGATGTCATAATTGCCAATGGGCGGATTTTTATGAGCCACTGTTTTATTTTGGTTGGTGGGCCAAATGGGATTTGCATTATTATGGCAGCCGCAAATTATGCAAAATCTTCTTAAAGATTTGCCGCCTTAGATTAGACACACATCGAGAGAGAGCGAGAAAGAGATAGAGAGAAAGAGTGAGAGAAAGAAAGTTGTTGTGGTCAGTATAAAGGTCCTGGGAGAGATATTGTGGCTTAGCCGCAACTAAATGCGGCTTAAGAGCCTTGTTAGGCGTGAGATTTGTGTGTGTTTGTGTGTGTGTGTGTATTGGTAACTCAATTGTTGTTTTGTGTCGGCAAAAATTCAAACACAACTAAATTCTAGTGAAATTTTCTAGGGAAAATTGAATTGAAGAAAAAGAAAAAACACACGCAACAATGAGTTAGTTTTTCTCTTTGGCCGGCTGCTGTGTGTGTGTCAGGATATGTTAGGATTTGTTTACATGCAAAATACACAAAGCAGTATGTGTGTAATCTGAGCCGTCGACACGAGTCGCGATAAACATCAGGCTTGAAGCAAAAAGTCAGATTTTTTTGCTGCGCCACCAAAGTCAGCCTGCAGGCTTTTAAATCAAATCCAGATACTGCAGATATAGATGAAGATACACAAATGCAGATATGCATGCATATGTATGTATGTATATGGAATCCATCTCGCTGGCATGTCTGCCAGCTATATATAATAAGTTATAAAAATGTTCCGATGTGCTGTTGCTGTGCCTCGTTCTCTGAGGGCCGGCTGCCAAAATAATTAAGACGCTTTGCCAACAATTAAATAATTCTAAAAGCGTTTTGCTGCTTCTGTTACTTCTGATGCAGCAGCAGCAGCGAGAAGGCAGAGAGAGAAGCTTGCAATTTGTTTAATTGCACTCTGGCTGCGAGCGACAGTTTAACATACGAGACGACGCCTCAAACACACACAGCGTGAGAAAAAGCCAACAAATATTGCTTCCAATGCCCAAGCAAGAAATTCATCATGCAACACGCTTGCACAGTGTACACGAATATGATTTTAACTTACGAGATTTTGATTTGATTTGCAGCTGAAAATTTTGTTTCAATACACATTTCCATAGCCCTGGGCCCACTGTGCTGGATGGATGCACTGGCACTGGGTTTGGGCCTGTCGCGGCTTGGCTTTCACTGCCGCCAGTGTTGTTGTAGCTTCTCTCCGAGTTTGAATGGCGTTGGCAGCCAGCGACTACTGTGCAACGCCCACTTTTTTGGGCGCGCGCATGATTGCAATTGTATATTTTTTTATTTTATACATATAAATGCATTTATATATATATTTTATTTTTTTGTTCACATGCGAATTCCAGGAGCTGTCACGGTCTTGCTCACTCCTTCACTCTCAAGCTGCGAGCCTCGGGCGTGAGTGAGGACAGCGGTCAGCCCAGCCAGCAAAGTAAAGCAAAGGAAAGGCGGAGGTTGCAACTACGGCTGCAGTTCAAGACCCCGAGGTGATGCGTGCCGAGTGGCAATTGTCACATGTGTTTCTTTATTTCTTGCTTTGTTATCTTTGGTTTTTGTTCATCGTCCTTTCTTGTGTGTGTGTGTGTGTGTGTGTGCCCATTGTCCAGGCCACAGGCCACTTGAGTGTTTGCTTTCATACAATACAATCGTCATGTGAATATTGTGGGCGTTATTTGCGGGGCGGACAGCAAGCCAAAAATCGTCTTAAGTCTTTTCTAGTTTTTCAAAGGCAATTAAGTTCCCCTTTGTCTCCCAGAGGCGTGCAAAGCGGTTTATCGATCAAGAACATACACACACACATACACACACATTTTTTGCATGTGAATGTGATTGTGGTTTGTGGAATGTACAAGCTGAACTCTGAGCACGCGCTCTAGTTAGCAACACGGAAATTGAGCCAATTTCGGGTCATCCATTGTCATTGTCAGCTGACACACACACACACACAGAAGGTTTGTCAACATTATCTTTGTTCACATCTATGCACAATCTGCTGAATCTTTAAAATCTGATCTGGCTTGACTTTGTCACCAGCCACCAAGTGTTAATCGAAATCGGATTAGATTTAACACAATGCTTCAAAGATCGTTTTGGGTTTGTTTCAGTTCGAAAGTTAATCAGCTGCTTGAAAAGTTGAGTAAGTTGGCAAACAAAGCCCCAAGCAAACAGGTAAACTTTCATATAAGTCGTTTGTTTAACTAACAAAAGTTCGTTGCCTAAGTCATTTGGTTAAGCAAGTTCGTTGCCTAAGTCATTTGATATTAATTGACAATATTTGTTTGTACTGAGCTTCTTTATAGGTAGTTATCTTGCCCTCCTCTCAATCTAACCCATATACATATATATATATATATATATATATATAAATTGCAGACAGGCTCTGCATCAAATCAATCAAACTGATGCGCTTTGATGGACAGATCAACGACGTATAACGAATGTCCCCCCGAAACGACAAGGCATATTAAAATATTAAACTAACAAAGCAGCAAAGCAAAATATCAAGAAGGGAAATATGTATAGGCAGGAATGGAAATGAAAAGGGATGGGGGGGGGGGGGGGGAAGAACTCGTCTACAAGGAGATTCGCCCCTCAAAGGAAAGAAAGAATGAAGATTTTAACATAAAAGCAATCATAATCCCCACACAGTGAGTGCTTGACAAAAAGTTGTCAATTAGGTTCATCAAAAAGCGCCCATGATGATATCCTGTTGCTGCCCCAAAGACAACAAAACAACAATCTCTCTCTCTCTCTCTCTCTTTCTACTTGCAACAGTATGTTAATGTTGATGGCTGCCCGAGTAGTCAAATGGAGATCAAAACTGAAGCTCCTTCGTTTCTATGCTGATGCTGATTCTGATGCTGAGAGATCATCGTTAACTCAAATATTGATCATTTTTTAGCCACCCAGGCTGCGGTGCATTTATTATGATTGCATTTTTTGGGGCATTTATTGTTGCTGTTGCTGTTGCCGCCGATGATGCTGCCCCGCTGCTTAGCTAAATGAGACATCAACATTGAGACTCCATTTCAATTTTCATTTCCATTTTAAGCCTTTTGGCATTGAGAGTTGGCTACCGGTTAGCGGTTTTAGAGTTGCACTCGGCATTTGGTATGTTGTTGTTATTGTTAATAATGATGTTAAGTTTGTTGTTTTTGCATGTAACACAGCCTTTCCCCCTCTCTCTCTCTCTCTCTGTGTGTGAGAAAGCTTGTCTTGCGTTTTTCTGCGCAGATTTTTAGTATATTTTTTTTCTTTTGCCAGTCGTTTAATGTCTTCATTACACGCTTCTCTCACAGTCAGAAAGATCTCCCCACTCAGCCTACGCCCGGGCAATGTTGTCATCATCATCTTCGTCATAATATCATCGTTGTTGTTGTTGTTGTTGTTGGTGTTTCTGTTGCTCTTATATTGTTTATTTATGAATGTCATTCAATTTATTATATCATTGTATGTTTGACTTGAGAGGGAAATGAACGCATTTGTTGCTGCCACAAAAGGGCGCTGACCAGACACAAACCCAACCAAGATCAACACAGACCAACACAACCAACAACTAACAGCAAAAACAACAAAAACAACATCCAAGAAACCAACACAACACTAACGGGCTCTTGTAGGAGTCGTCGTTAGCGTTGTCGGTCATCATCCTCATCTTTAACTTGGACTTGATCGTCGTCCTCGTTGCGTCGTCATATTTGCAGCATTTGCATCATTGGTAAACGCTAAGCTGATCATCATCATAGTTATGCTCTTTCTGCACAGAGTCCACTCACTTTGAAGATGGGATTTTTTGCATATTTTTTATACTTCGCTGTTTTGTGACTAGCTTTTTGTTCGGAAGATCTTAACTTGCTTTATTAGAGCATTCGTGGATCGTGTATGTTTGATGGAAAAATGTCAATTCGCCTTCTGGTTACTTGCTTCTCGTTTGTGGCAACGTTCTGTTCGATTATTGTATATCATCATGCCGTCGTCCACAAATTTGCCCCGCTTACAGTGTTTCCTCCCCATACACCATTCCTCAAGCTAAAGTTTCTTTTTCTTCTTCTGGTTTCGGGGCGCTTAACAAGAGTTGCCAATGCTTATGAGTTGTGTGCCTGTGTCTCTGCTCCCTCTCTCTCTCTCTCTCTCTCTCTCTCTCTCTCTCTGTGTGTGTGTCTCGTCAGTTTGGCTGTGGCAAATGCATTGCATAAGATAATTGGTGATTTTCATATCGATTTATGCATCCGCCTGGTCGCCGGGCTTAAAACTCTAGGCTTCATCATCTTCAAATGATGGTTTCTCTACTTGGTTTCTTTCATTTCTTATTACATTTTTTTGTCAAAGACCCGATCAAGCACTGATAAATGTCGCGCGGGGCATTTAAAGCAAGCGTTTAGGGACACAGCGGGATAAAAAAAAAAAAAATGCGGCTTGTGGCATTTTGAAAATAATAATAATTAAATCATAAATTCCTTGGGGGCGGTGCAGTTTCGAGAATTTATTGCTCTATTTGGGGTGAAAGTGTCCCGATCCAATCAAATCACAATAAAAATAGTCACACGCCCACCAAAAAGACGAAAATCAGGTGAAGATTGTGGGTGCTGATAGTTGAAGGTTAAACATTTTGTAAACATTGATTAAGCGTTTGCGCTTTGTTCATGCTGTGTCTTGTGAATCCTAAAAGGATCACGTTTATTTTGCCGCCCCCATCCCCCCTCCAGACACACTTGGCTTGAAAGGGTTTTCTGCGGTTTTCCAAGAAGTCCTAAGGCTAACTTGTTAGCTGGCTATGGCTTGTTAATGGCATTTATGATGTCGATGCCGCCGTCGTCGCCGCCGCCGCCGTCGCCTCATAATCAGCGCAATTATATTGCATTTTCCCAAAAATTTCTAGAAGAAAATCCAAGATCTAAAACAAGTGTAGTGTGTGCCGTTCTTTGTAGGTTTGCCGACAGCTTGAGAGCAGAAGCATTGCCGGCGCGGAGTCCTTATCCTTGTTATCCTTATTTTCTTGCAATGCTGTGCAACCGCAAATGTGCTAACGAATCTTGCAGCCGTCTCTAACAAACATTGCCCAATCCAATTAACGCGAACTCCAACAAACTCGCAACTGAACAACGAATACCGAAACTGAAAATTACTAGGCAACAGGCGTTAAACGTTCTCGCACCTCACTCGATGACTCGGCGAAAAAACTAAGTGCACCAAAGCAATCGGCCTCAACTTCTTAACCAAATCTAACGTTTGCTAGCAAGTGTAAATACCCGCTGTAACCGCCTCTTGACCTTTGCCTTAATGTGCATAGAGAATTGGCTATATTTGAAACATTTATTTGCCTACTTCAGATTCTCAATCAAAATCGAAATTTTATTGAAAATGCAATATGATTGCTTCTCTCCGTTCATGTTTTTAAGCTGCAAATAAATTAAACTCTCTCGTCTCTCTCTCTCAAATATGTTATGGCCAGTTGTTGGAGTTTATTGCACTGCTTGGGTGGTTTGTCCGGATCGCAAGCTCAGTGTTGGACTCATATCGAATGTCTGCAAATGCGTGCGGCTTACAACATTGAGTAGTGAGCGACACTAATCCTTAGCAGATCCGATTACTGACAGCAGCCGCAGCAGCCGGAGCAGCAGCTTTACATAGTCGCTGAGTTCCTCAATTCCTGAGTTCTTTTGAGTGGCCAAGTGACAAGTGCAAAAGCGAAGCTTTGCTCTGAGCCGATTGTTAAATCATTTCAATAAAAAGCGCGAAGAGCACTTTTATTTTTTCAATTCAAACCAATTTTATATTTAAGAGGTAAAGCTTTAAAGCAAAGTTTCAAGTGTACATATGCTATATATTTTATAATTTTAGGTGTGAGGTGTTTGTAGTGTGAATATTTATGATATAACCCTGTGGGGAAAGTCGATAGGGTGCGCCTGACGACTCTTCTTGCTATCTTATCAACGTTTAGGTCTTTGGCGATCTAAGTTATATGCACATACAATGGGGCTCTCAGGACTCTCACCTTGTTGAACATGTTTCCAAATCTCTTCTGTCTTTTATTCATTTTCCTATATTCTATTTTCAAAGAAGTCACTTTTGCTTTAATAAAGTCATTATTCATTGTAGACAATTGTCTTCTTATTAGTATTATTATTATGTAAGATGATTTTAAACGATCTTCATTATATTGTATCAATCGAACGCGAGTCCTTTGATATAGAAGAGAGAGAGAGTGAGGGTGGGGGAAGGAACATTTATCCTGCGGCTTGTAACAACAATTGTTGGCCTGTGTTTTTGATATAGCAGCATAATTTGTGTGTTGTCCTTTTGTTCGTTCTCGTTGCAGCGATTGTCGTGAATCGCTTTCGAATCGTCGCGCCCGTTGTGCAACGCTCGTCCTGCCATTGTGCTCGGCATTGTGTGTGCACTGATCTCATTAGTACGCCCCATTTAACACCTTTTTGTGGCACCGCGGATCAGGTGCAACGCGGCGGCTTGCCTTCTTTGATGCAACTGCAGTTTGTATATTTCATTTGGAATAATCACCTGTGACTGAACTGAATTTGAAACGATCTTTTGTGTGTTTGCGCGCCACAGCACGCCCCAACTTTATTCATTTCTACTACTAATGATCATGCTTTCATCAACTTCCCACGCCGCCGTCGCGACGGCTCCTTTTTACGCTCTGATCAAAAATCCATTAATTGTTTATTGCTAACTCAATTGCTTGCTCGCTCTCTGTCCATCTTTCTCCCTCTTTGATCGGGATGTGTTAGTAAGTTTTGCTAGCGGGCCAAATATTTGCATAAGCCTTGCACGGAAACCGGAAATCAATCGCTAGGAATTTCTTTTTTCCCACACAAACACACTCGAAAATGCCGTTTTAGCTGTTTTTCTACAGCTAAACAAACACGCAGAGATCGAAGAAGAGATCGATAAAGTAAAAAAACGAAACCCACATCAAAATCAATATCAATACAATATGAGCAACAGATTTTCAATCGACGCGAATCTCGCCCTTCCGCACAACAATGTTTTCCATCTGTTCTTCCCTTTGACTTGTTGCCTGACTCAAAAATTGATTTTAACGCCCTCGCTGCGTCAAAAAGAATCCATCAGCAGCTCATCAGCATAACAATCAATGCGTGTCTCGAACCCCTTAAACCCTATTTCTACCCTTTCCGCTATTCAACAGTTTTTCGCTTCGTGCCTGCAACGGAATTTCATTTAGTCTTTGCGCTTTGCGTTACCATTTTTCACACCCAGACAAGAGAACAGAAGCCACATCACATTGGTATATTGTATTTGATAGTGGTGGGTATTTTGGACCTACAGGTGCCTTGCATACACGCTAGCCTTATCCACATCCTCATTCTATCAGCATAAAAAGGACGCTTTTCGTAGAAACGCGCATCAGCATCGAAATCGATTCAGATGTGTTCGATTTGCTTAATTGAATTTTCGGTGTTTTTTTTTTTCGTTCGTTTTTTTGGGAGGATCAACCTAAGCGAAACGATTTATCGATCGATCGGCGGCTGCCTCTTTAATAGATTCACACGCACGCCACACAAGGTTTAAAATGGTTTTAGAAGAACAAACAGGAAGTCCCGGGGGTTAGCGCTATATTTATCAAACTGTAAATATATATTTTCGAACGGAATCAATGCGAACTGCAAATTTAGCCGGAAACTTAAGTTTATATAATATTTTCGAATAGATTTTATGTCCTAGCTATGCTTTGTTTTCATATTATTCTCAAGTTCAATATTCTTTGCTTGCCCCCAAACTGGATCATTTATCAAACTTACAATAGTTTTCTCTTCAAGTGGATCACTTTATAGTTTTTTCCACAGAACCCAAAAAAATCGTTCATTAGAGCTAACTGACAATAGTGAATTGGCCCAAATGGCCATTGTATTTGAGGGGCACCCACTGACTTCTGTTGAAGATGCGCGCCAAACTTGAAAGGTTTTTCGTTTCTTTTTTTGCGTAGTTGTTCTTGGTGACAGGGCTGCGGCTTCTGCTCCTGCTCCTGCCGCGTGTCGTCAGTACAGAAACATACAGAGTAGCTCTGGGTCAATTAGAAACACATTTTGGGCGCAACCTCTGAAGAGGCTTACAAACGCCTTACAAACGCCTTTAACAATTTTGCCGCATTGCACAGTATCCTGAAACCAGGAGGAGGTTAGACTAGAAGAAGAATAATGACAAAGCAACGAGGACGACAATCCTTATGCAATTTACGCCGTCTACTTTTCATTATCATCATTGTCAATTGTCGATTGTTACAATGGGCACAATGGGCTTCAGATGTTTTTGTTTCAGCCAATGCCCATTGTAGTCTTAGCTTTTGCAAAGATTTTAGCCCATGGCCACGTGCACTGCAGCACGTCCCAAATATTCTACAGATCCTGCAGAAAGGATGTTGTTTATTGTTTGTATTTTTGTGTCCGAATCGGTTTCTCGGACATTCACCACACGCTGCGCACACCACATCACTGAGGCTCTGAGCCCCGCCGTTGCAAAATTATATGCATAAATGTCGGCAACACACAGTTGGAAAATGTTTGTTTTGAATCGCATTAGCCGGAATGTTTTTCACCCCCCTATTTTATTGAAAATCTTATGCAATATCTGCTTGCCTTCAAAGGCACTTTGTTGCTTTCGGCGGAAGCGCCTTCAAAGCGTCAAATGCCGCTAGATAAAAAGTAGCTGAAGTTAGCTAGAAAGTAATTTCCAAGCAACCCGTTCATATAGGGTATCTTGCTGTGGATCTAGTAATTTGACTAGAGATCACTCTTACTCTTACTATATCCCGCTGACCTTGTTCCATGGAACGTTACAGCACTTTTATTTTTTGATTTTAATTCCTGTACCCGTTGCATTGGTCATCATCATCCTCGTCGTCGTCTGTCATTCGGTGCGGTGCGGTCATAACATTTCATTGCCATCATTTCTTATGCAAATATCCTGTGGCAGCGTTGCGAATTTATTAATTACCCCCTCCTTAAAAAAGAAAAAAGAAATAATAATACTAAAAAATAAAAAAATAAAATTGTTGTTGTTGCAGTTGGTAGATCTGTACCGGCTACCGGTTCCGACTTTTGATTGCGGCAAATGAAAACGGGGCGCCGCTTTTCGGTGGCGTTTTTGCATCGTCCGAACGAAATCTCTGAAACTCGGCGACTTGCAACTTGCGACTTGCTGTGTGTGTATAATTAAAATGTTCAAAAAAGCGACAGTGTTCATTTTTTCTGGTATACCCTGCACCACATTCAACAACTGTCTGTTGAGCTTAACTTTGTCAAGAGTCTTAAGCGAAGGCAATAACAAAATTACCCAAAGATATTTTCTACTACTTCATTTTTCCGCTATATGATAAATCAGTTAATTTCTTGTCATCTTTCCCTTTCGATTATCTTTATGTTGTCAGAGAATTGATACGAAAGATTTTGCTAGGGTATTTGTGGGTCTAACACTTGTTTGCCTAGAGCAACTACTTGCTTACTGGTTTATCATAAATTTTCGAAAAAGATTGCAATTTTGGCGCTGGATGAGTCTCGGAGTCGCGGAGTGAGCGCGCGCCTCGCCCATTTGAAGTGAGCCGCGGCGTGCGGCAATGACAACCAGCCGGGCAGCCAGGCAGCCAGACAGCCAGGAGGAGAATGGCCCAAAAGCTTAATGGCTGACAGCGCGAGGGGAAAACAGAGAGTTGAATAAAATTTAAGTTGTTTTGAATTTTGGCAAGTTTTAAGATTTGAATGCTCTGGGAATATGGCGTGTAGACTACATTAAATTAAGTATGAAGAGTATAAAGCCAACTCGTTTTAGTCGTCGTTCAGTTTGTCAATTTATATATATTTATATGTATATATTTTAATCTTTTTGAAGTAATTTTCAAATCAAACCAAGGTCCAAGCACTGCTTGAGGCAATGCGCGTGCGCAGCGGCAATTTGATGAAATGCATATGAAATCAAAAGTGAATTACGACAGAAATCTCTTCTTCTTTTCCCCCCCTTCTACACCAACAACTGAGAATGAGAGAGAGAGGAGGGGGGAGAGTGAGAGGCTGAGACTACAACTAATTGGAGCAGTCACGCAGCGAATTGCAGTTTCACATTTCCATATATGAATGCAATATATGATGAAATGTTGATGGCAGTAGACAGAAGGATAGATTTTTGCCAGCCTGCCAGCCGGCCGACCTGCCTCTGTCTTGATGACACACGTCATAATGCTTCTGTTCTGTTGTGGAATGCTGCGTAAGCCTTGCGGCACCGACGCAATTAAATATTGTAAATTTCATTATAAAAAGCTAAAACTTAAATTAAAGAATCGCAATCAACACGCAGCTATTAACTAGACAGCAGCACACCAACGAACATTAACATCGACTGAGAATGCCACACAGAATCCACACTAAATACTATTGAATAAACCTTTTGTATGACAGTCAGCGTTGTTTGTAGTGTAAATGTAAAATCTTGAATAGAAAAGATATGTTTTTAGCGCTTCTGCTGGTTTTTTGGCAATTAACTCGCTTTTTGAAAAATGTGCTTCGCTCTTTGCGTAATTATTTTAACTTATTTCGTTGGCCCAATTCGTTGTGGCAAAAGAGGCAAAGTTAAAAGAAAGTGCCCCAAGCTAATTGAGACATTTGTCATTGTTCCTGGCATCAATTAAAACTTAAAGCTTACAAAATTGCTTTTAATTATATGTGTATTTATTTTGTAGATAAGTATAGGTTTGATACAATTCTTCAAGTCTTGATAAAACTTTTGTATTAAGTTTTACTTTTATAAATTCGTATCTGCACCGCCTGGGATTGCTTTAACCTAAACATAATAGCATCTTTGGCCCACACATTATTGTCACACAAAATGATCTTTGTTGAAATTCAATTACTTATATTTATAAGACTCTTATAATCCTCTGAACAAACTCGAAAGTAAGTTAAACGCTTGCATTCATCTCTCTGCTCTTCTCTTCATTTATAATCTAGGGTGAACTGCACCGAGTGCTCCTTATACGGAGCCCCTATATCATGTTATTACGCAACGTATTATTAGTATTTCAGCTGGTATGGGAAGAGAGAACCATTGAATCCTAATCAGCTTAGCTAATGAAAACTTCATAAATTGTTACATATACAAGGACTGTTTCAATTGCAATACTAACTATGAAATTTTAGGTTATTTTGTTGTTGCATGCAACACGCAATTGTCCTTCTTTCCATCTTTCCGTCTTTCCCTTGTCCTTTTCTTGGCACAAATTGTGGGCGTTTTAATTGTCTGGGGTACGTCATTGGGGTAACTTTGAACAATGGCAAAGAATAGAAACGCTAAGCGTGTTTAATTTACGATCACAGCGACAAGTGGAAATCCTCAAAAAAAAAAAAGCAAATGCACTTGTTCTTGTTCTTCGCTGGAAACTTGTTAAATTCAGTTCAAAATTCTGGATGTACTAAGATCTTTTGCCGTCGCAATTGTGTTGTGGAAAACGCCTTGCATTATCGGTGCAAATATCTATAATTGCATTGTGGTTGACAAACTCTCGCTCTCACGCTCTCGATCTATCTCTTTCTGCTTTCGCAATAAAGAAGATGAAAACTGGCAGAGAGAGAGAAGAAAAAAATGTCAGCGTATGCCGCAACATAAATAACATTATTCTTTGTCAACATTTGTGAGTCAAAAACGTGTTCGCTGTTCATGTTAAACAAATAACTCACTTGCTGCTGCTGCTGTTGCTGCTGCTCCAGCTTGTTGTTGTTGTTGTTTATGCGGCTGTTATTTACGAGACATCAGTCAAAAAAAGGGTGGTGGAGGGGGGCTTGCCATTTCAGGTCCACAAGATCTCTTTTTTCATTCAATGGCGTGTTGTAATCAGAGCATCCTTAATAAATCATAAATTTATTCGGGGTCCCCAACGCTGCTATACGTTGCATGTATGTAAAAGAAGAGCAAGAAGCGATCGATTCCTTCTTCCTTTCCGGCCTCCTCCTTGGCATTTGTTTAAGCTTCGCTCGCTTTGGTTATTCGCCACATACATAAGTATTATTCTGCATGCATACAACATGCACTTGTGTATGTTTTGTGTTCCTTTCTTGGTTGGGAGGATCTCACTCTCGTTGTTGTCGTTGCTCTTGTCAAACATATTATGAACTTCACACAAAAAGCGTTCGATTTTGCACCGTTTGCTGTCGCTCCAGTTTTGTCGTATGTCGCCCAATGCGACCGCCACCAAAGTGACCCCTCTTGCCCTCCCCAAACTCCCTACAACCCTACACATAACAATGACGATGATACTTGTACTTCATCTTCAGCATCTTGGCTGCATACATTATTAAAACATGCATTTGATGTGTACGAAGCGAACTCGATGCAAAAATGAATTGGGGCGTAGATACCCTTTTCAGATCATTGAAGTGGTATAGATTGATTTTGAGGTGAAACACATCTCCTTGTTATCTTGAGAGTGCATTAAAGAATAACCGCAAAACCGGAAACAATAATTCGATAAATGCGCCATGAAGATGCAGCCCCCAAAAACTGAAGTGCAGTTTGGCAGCGCTGCGAGAGCGGCAAGTAGAATATTGCAAAAAACCGTTCGTTTTGCTGTTGGCTGTGTGACGAATTGATTGCAACACAAGACACCCAACAACAAGGAAAATAAGCGAAATTGGCTTTAAAACAAAAACGACGGCCCCAAGCGCATCTTGCGCGTCCTTAAGCCTTCTCACACAACCAACGGAAATGCGTATGCCAATTCATTTATCTATTAATGAGCCGAGAGCGAGAGAGAGAGAGACAGGGACAGGGACAGGGAGCAAGAGTTGACCAGACCAGACCGGAAATACGCGTGGGAGTCTTTAAGGTTTTGTGCAGCAGCAGCAGCAGCAGGCGCAAAATGTTTTGTTAAAGCGGCGGATGAAGCTTTTGCCTAGAACTCAACTGAAATGCATCCGCTTAGCGGAGGACTTCAACTTGCAATCGTTATTCTCGATTGTTCTCATTTGTAGTTTGTTGTTGGTTGTTGCTTATCTCAACTTAAGCCATCGCAAATCGCATTGCATCGTCGTCGCCGTCGCTTCCCATTGTCGGCTTCCGTTCCAATCTTTCTCCGTCCCTGACAGGAGACAGCCACAAAATCTTCCCCTTAAGTTTTTAAGTTTTCATTCTTTATTATTTTTGTTTTTTTTTTAGTCTTTTGTTGGGGGCGCAATCTGTAAATTGCCGACTTTGTATATAGTATATGTAAATATTCTGAGTGTTTTTCGTTTTCTGGCTGCATTTTGCGCATATCTCAAAATTAGTTCAATTGGGCAATCGATCGATCGATGGGTCGGAATTGGCGGCATTCAATTGCAAGACCAACGGCACAATAAATACAAAATCTTTTTCTTCCTGTCCTTTCCCCCATATGCAAAAATGCGTCAAGTAATTTACCTTGTTCTTCGGTTTAAACCATCTCTGTTTCGGAAAAAAGTCCCTCTTAAAAATCGTTTGCATAATTTATGATCTTCATTATCGATCAACATTTGTCGCACGTTTAAGTAAGCTTGTAGCGGCTATAATAATGCAGTTCGGTTTTCTGATATCCGATTTGAGTGTAGCATGAAGATTTACTTTAAACCCTTCGATAAATAAATATGCAACTGAAGTTATAATTTGCTGAACTTGGCTTTAATTATTGTTCCAGATTTACAAACTTTAAAGATAAGCGCAGAGATTATAATGAAAATATACACATTTTCCTTTATTTAACTTAGATCTCAAAAATAAACCCCTTCTAAATATTATTTGATACTTCTTTGAAAAATTATTATTATTATTATATTATTTTCCCTTTTCTAACTTTTTACCAAACGCATTTCGAAGAACTAACGATTTAAGGCTCTCTCTCTGATATTTTCTTTATTAAGAACAAAATTGTTCCTCCCTTCCATAGCAAAAAGTCATTTGATATTTGTTTATAATAATCAGTTTAATGTCCTCCAGGTTTGTATTTTAAGGTTTCTTATAAATGTAATTGTCTTCCATGTTACAAGCTAGATATTTTTATGTTTAGCAGTCTTATAAACTATATAAAAACCAGGCACATTCAGCGCTCTTAAAATTAATTTGTACACAAAATATTCTTGCAATATGAAAAAAAAAGTTAAAATAAAATTGTTTAAAAAAAAATTGTCTTATAAGTAAAATAAATACTTTTGTGGTGTGTTTGCTGAGGTAATAATAGTCATAATACTTTGTCAGGCGTTGGTGGGTTAGTTGAGTTGTGGGTCTGACTAGTTTGTGGTAGGGGCGTTTGAAGATATTGGTGCGCTCTCACATATCGTCCTGCCACAAGGAGATGTAGTCAAGTATGTCATCATCTTCGGCCCCCGAACTGCACGAGTTATTGGGATAGTCTTCATAGCTGCCAGCGCTGGACTCCATTTTAAGTGCAGCGGGTTGAAAATAATTGCTGCCACTGCTGGTGCTGCAGGTAGAGCTGTTGCTGCTGCTGCCTGGCGATATGAGCTGCAATTGCTGTTGCAATGCTAAGAATTGCTGCTGCTGTTGCTGCAATTGTTGCTGCTGATAGTTAAACTGTTGCTGTTGCTGCTGCGTTGGCGGTTGCTGCTGCTGTTGTTGCTGCTGCTGTTGCTGTTGATGATCATTGTCATCGATGACGCGTTGCAATCGTCGTATGTACTCAACAGCCATGCGCAATGTGCTGACCTTGCTGAGTTTCTTATCGGCGCCGGGTCCAATACCACGCCGACCATTGCTCAGATCGGCAATGATGGCAACGGGAATATGTTGGCGCAGTTGACTGAATCCATTGTTAACCTGCTTGACACGATTGCGTTCACGTGCATTGCGACGCACAATGGAGCCACCGAACGGTTGCTGCGGTTGCTCACCTAGCAGCAATTGTTGCTGCTGCTGCTGGGGTTGCTGTTGCTGATAGTTTTGGTTTGGCTTAGTGTAGGGCGCCAAACGATGTTGCTGATGATAGTGGCTACGTATTTGATTCTCGCTGCCAAGTGCCATTTTATTTTTGAAGACGAGTTTCTTATTTTAAGTTTTTCGTAGAGGATTTTTTTACTTTTGACTTGACTTGGCTTGGTAGTTGGCCCTGCGAGCGCTGTCGCTGTTCTGATGCCCTTCCCTGCGCCGTGTGCGCTATTTATAGGGGCCCACGAAGCAACGAATCTCACCTGCCTGGCTTTGCTGCTGCTGCTGCTGCTGCAGCAGCTGGCTACCTGTGTTCCAGACAAAAGGTGCAAACACGCCAAACCAAAGAAACCGAAACGATCCGAACCAACCAAAGTAGCAGCAGCAGCAGCAGCATCATCAACCACTCAAGGATCACTCAGTGTGAAATGAAAGAAAGAAAAAAACGCACTCACTCATCATCTCAATCTCTCCTTCTCTTGCACTCTTTTTTGAGCTGGGAACAGTTTTGAGTGTTTCTTTGCAGACTGGGAAGAGTTTTGCTGTTTTCAGCTGCCTTTGATTATGCGTCTGTGTTATGTTCATTGACTGTTTTCCTCTTGTTCTCTCTCTATATTTTTTTTTACTCTCTCTCTCTCTCTCGCTCCGTCGCGTGCCGGCTGTGAACCGGTCTGTGGTGGTCGTGTGGCGACATTGGAGCCCCAAATGCCGACAGCAGCACCAACTTCGTACACAAACATATATGACGTTTAATGCATTAATAGCCAAGGCATCAGGGGTTGATCGTTGATCCTAGGGGGCAACAATACATACACGTATGTATGTATATGCATAATTTAGGGGCTAGTTGTTGCTACTCCCAAGGTCTACTAGGTGCTGCGTCAGCTTCTGCTTCTGCTGCACCCCGGAGCCAATTATCTATTAACACTTCTAATGCCACGACGTCCTTTATAGCCAACGTCTGCACGGAACGTTGCAGGACTGAGCTGGCTAGGCACCCGTTGTGTGACAAGGACAAGTTGCACAGCACTCAAAAGCATTTTAAAAGCATTTAGCATTTTGCATTCAACATTTGCCATTTAGCATTTGATATATAGTATTTGGCATTGTTTGTTGTCGCAGCGAGAGTTGTGTCCTTTGCCATTGCCTTTGCTTGGTTGCACGCTAAGCCAAACCGTGTCAAAAGCGTTTGACATTGGCCTGGCCATTGGCTCAGCTCATGCTGTGCCTCATTTAACACTTCGTTCAGCAGCAGCATTGTCGGCACCGGGATATGACATCGTATTGCATATATCGCTCAGAGACATACGCGCCCAGATGTTCCGAGCTGACCAAATGGTCAACAACTGATTTGCCAAATCTCCAAGCGTAACATCATTGTTGATGCAATACAAATTAGTTGTGCAAGTGAAAGGATCTAAGGTTAGTTCACAGTTTAAGTTTTAGTTTTCAGCCAACAACAACTTACCCTATAACGATTCGCGTATTTGGGGGTTTTTTCCTTACTCTGCAAAGTTATTTGTTGCGTCGATGACAAAGCTCATTCCAAAACGCAACAATTGAGAAGTGAAGTGCCGTCACTAAAGCCATTTTAAACTAGAGACAGGATCATCGCATTAAGAAACAATAACAATATATATATAGCAATCAACGGCAGCAGCAGCAGCGGGCGCTATCAATTTATGATATAAAAATTTGAATATAAATTATGTTGACATGTTGGCTTAAATATGCATATAGTCTTACTACAAAGTGCAAAGGGGAAACCTTCCGACACCGACGCCGACGCCTTAACCTCCGCCACCAACAACTATACATATATTCACATATATATGTAGCTCAACATAATTGCTAGTAGGACGCGGACAGCAACAAAACGTATGTATTCCCAAATCCCAAAAGCAACTGAAATGCTGGCGCGATATTCGCGCGAATGAAGTCGTCATTAATATCGGACTTGGGCCTGTCAATAACTTGACGTCGCATCATCATTTCGCTGCTTTTTCTTCTTCTTCGTCGTGGTTTTTTGGGTTTTTTTTTTAATATTATTATTCACATCTTCTTCTTCTTGTTGTTGAAGCGGCTCCTGGAACTCTTTTTTTTTTTTAGTTTTGGAGACCAGACGCGGCGATCATTCGAATATTTTGCAGTTACACTTTGTTGTTGTTGTCTTTAGTTTCTTTTCATCGTTTTTGGTTGGGTTTTGTTGTTGTTGTTGCCAACTTTCAGACACTTTGTGGTACGATTTTTGACGCGCCCCAAGCCAAGGTCGATCTCGATCTTCCTGGTATTTGCTGTTGTCGTTGCTCTTGCTGTTGATTTTTCCTCTCATTGTTGTTGTTGTTTTCATTGCTGCACTGTTGCACTTTGCATATGTTTAATGTTAATCACATTTCGCCTGTGTCATCTTGAGTTTATTTTTTGTCTTTTTTCAACTCATCCGGCAGTATGTAATTTTAATGTTGATGTCTAGGGGTTACCACAACTTCAAGTGAAGTGAAGTGTGTCTGCAAGGAAAGTTTTGATAAACTTCTATGAAAACTGGCAAAAAAAAAGCCTCTATTTTTAGGAGAAGCAAGGAAAACCCTTTAAATTAACATTAAGTGAATCGCTCAATAAGAATTTCTTTATAAGGAGAGTTCAATAAATTTACATAAAATTGGATACAATTGCTCATAAAGGCAACCCCTCCATACCCTTTCTTCTTCGTCTAATCCCCGCCTTTTCCGCTCTCCCTTTGCACATTCTCTTCCTTTATTCTTTTTATTCTCTCTACTCCCTTTATAGAATTTTCATACCTTACTATCTGAACTTTCTTATTTTACCTTCGATTCGGCACCTTATATCCTCTTCCCCCACCTTGTCTGCCTATTGTTTTTAAAGCTCTTGCTCTTTCAGCTTTCCCTTTCTCACTTTCCCTGCCCTCTCATTTCCCTTTCTATATCCCTATTCTATTTTTCCCTCCAACTCCTCCTCTCTATCTCTCACTCACTCTATTGCTTTCTCCCTCTTTCACTCGCTGTATTCTTCTTCGTTTAATCGGATCATCAAAATGTTTGACATCTCGGCTGTCAAGTGTTCATGGGCATCAAATTGCCGCCTTGATTGCCACATAAAAGCATGAAAGCCGCTAAAAAAAAAAAGCTTAGCTGATGATGTTGCTGCTGTTGTAGATGAAACTGAAGCCACTTTCGCAACTACTGACACCCACTCGGAATGGAAGGTGGGTTCCTTGCTGACCGCTGAGTGCTGACCACTGAGTGCTGACTGCTGAATGCTACTGGAGCGAAGCTTGTTGTTTCCTAACTGATTTATGTGCGGCTGTCAGCGGGCTTTTGACTTCTAAGGTGCGCATTTTGACGCCGCCGCCGTCAATTCTATTTGGCCACATTCGCAATGATATATTTATGGCGGGCGCAACAAGGCAAGGGTTAGCCGTTAGCGGTAGCGGGTGAAGAGTATCTGTGTGGATTTTTGATTAATTGTAATGCGAGAACTTTGATTAATTGCGGCCACGTTGTGTCGGCCCCCAAAAACATAACAATTTGTTTTCGTGCCATTGCATTAAATCAAACTGGAAGGAAGAAAGGAACGAAGAAGAAGGAGCTGCTGTGTGAAACACCTCAATTTTCTCCTCCCCCCCCAACCCCTTCCCTATTCCGTTTCTTGTATGGCCAACACCTCGTTGAGCCTCTTGGCTTTTGGTATCGATACACTGTAGATATCGATAGTATTTATGAGTTGATTTTACAAATTTATGAATGGCCCTCAAACGATCCGCCAAAACCAGAGCTGCTTAACAGCTTCCTCTCCTTCCTGTCTCTCTCCCTCTCTCTCTGCGGAGCCACTTGATGCCATTCCGTGTAATTATGCAAAAAGTTGTCAAATGCGGCAGAGGTACAAACAAGGCACAGACTGACCTGGCTAGGCTAAGGAGGGGGATTGAGCGGGGAATTAAGGCTCGTGGCCAACTGGGACTATCAACAAAATGAAATCAAAAACAACAACAGCAGCAGCAAACAAGTCAAAAGTTGACAACACAAAATAATTCGGCTAAAAATTAACCAAAAAATTATACCAGTTTTTTTTCTTAAGACTCGCGAGCAATTTACATGTCTATCTCTCTCTCTCTCTCTCTCTCTCTCTCTCTCTATCTGCGCCAACTCCCCACTAGTTCTCCTTACCTCCTAATCCTGCTTCTTCTTATGAAGCAAAACCAATCAACGCGTCTGTCAGTCGTTTTCGTCGTTTTCGTTGTTGTTGTTGTTGTTGTATGCCGCTTATCGGTAGCCGCGCTGAAATCAGCTTCTGGCACTCACGATCACGCAGCAACAAACCAACCAATCCTACCAGCACTCCCCTCTAACCCACAACCCCGTTGTAAGTCAAGTCAACCCATTGCATTGGACGGACGACCCTTTTGGCGATCCGTGCTCGTTGCTCCTGTCACAATTACAACAGCAAGTGCAGCCGACTAATGACAACCACAACGACGACACTCGCGCACATTGAAGCAAAAATGTTCAAATTGTTCAAGGAAATACCATTTATCAAATCATTCATTTGATTATTGCAATGTTCTAACAAATCTAACCTGGAAGCCAAATTCAACGAAATATTTTTCTTAAATTTGAAATCACTTTCTTTATGCCTTGTGCCCACGGTGCGAGGTCTGAATGCCCAACGTTGACACGGGGGAAACTTGATATGGCACACACGAGTCTCAGGTCTTGAGTCTTGGCCCGAGCCCTGAGACTTTTGACTTGCGTCGTCTTGGCGTGCGCGTGCAGTGCAATTAACTTTGTTGTAAGGCAGGCAACACTTTGACATTGACTCGACTTGCCCAATGGCGGGGCCAGAGCGGAGAGTGCAGGGTTGCTTGATTGGTTGGCTGGTTTGTTGGTTGGTTGGTTGGTCTTCAGAGGCACACGGCGACAATTTCACCTGTTGCAGCAACGAATTGTGCGAACTGACACAGTAACTTATATATTATTTGCATGCGCATCAAGCACTTGATTACAATGATGATGATGATGATGAATTCGAGAGTTGTGAGCCGGAATCTGAACTAGTTTGAAGATTGAATGCTGCCACGTGCATAGAGCTAAAGATTTGAAAGGAAAAAAAGTGGGTGGGTCGACCGAGTCAGCGAGCAGCTAATTAGATCAAACAATATATCAGGTGCATTATTGCAGAATCTTGTTAGGCAAAAAAACGAAAAGGAAAAACAGTAACACCCGCTGTGACTATTTGACTGACGTCCGAACGGCTCGAAAGCAATTAAATGTGGGTCAAATTGCAATTATTTGTAATTTTCTATTATTTTTTTTGCAGCTTAGCACATCATTAGATGAGGTAGGAACAGGGAGCAGGACTCAGGCAGGGATCTCTTAAGTAAACATACTTTACAAAGTATTTTTTGAGATGTTTCGTAGTAGTCAATGAGCTGATTGCGTGCGCCGACGTCAGCGATGGAGCGGCGTCAGTCAGTGCGTTAACTGATTTTCATTGATTAATTGCCATCATTAGCATATGGGAAACGACGGCATGATTGATATGGAAACCAAAAAGGACGCCCCAAACATGGAGCTGTCATGGAGTTGTTGTTTGCCAAATGGAGTGGACCTGTGGACCACCGGCGTCGCAATGTGGAATGTGGCTCTTAATGTGCGCCCCTTATAAAGGCAACAAGCAAGCAGGCAAAACAAAATGTACTGCGGCTGCAAGTGTAGTGCAACGAATGATTAGAGAGAGAGACCTAAAGAGCATTGCATGCTAAAATCAAGTAAATGGAGAGCATCAGTAACGGCAGGAGCGGGAGCCGGAGCAGGTTGACTTGGGTTCTGGTGCGCTAATTGTTAACAAATTGTTTTGGACCAAAAGGCAACAAATGTTCAAAAGCGACAACACGCAATCTCAACCTGATACAGCTTCTCTGGCTGGCTGTAGGATTGGAATTGGGTTGGCCTGTGCATTGTGTGTTGGGCACACGCAATCCTCGCGTAACTGAAAAACCATTACAGTCCAAGCCAAGCAACTACAAAAACGAGGCAACGAGGGTCACGACCACGACAACAACAACCAAAGCTTTGCACAGTAGCGACAGATTTGAGACAGACAATCGTCGACAGTCGACAGTCGACAGTCAGTCAAGTTGAAATCTCAGAACTAAATTGCCGCTTTTATTGGATAAGAAACAACAAAGTTGCTAATGTATGGTTTATGGGTTCGAATAGATTCCTTTCGCAACAACTTCAATAAACACTTTTTTTATTATTGCTATTTAATGGGTAATGCGATTGGGTTTTATTAAGTAATTGCGGATTAAGGGGCATCAGCTACATGACTATTTTCCATAAGGTAATGAATTCACTCTCCCTCCCTCTCTCTCTTTCCCCTCGTTAGTATCAATAAGATTGTTATCCGTTGATGAAAAGGAACTCAATCTTATTTTCTTTCTCTTTAATAGCAAAAAGTTCCTTGCTAAGAAATAATTAATTCTCAAATAGATTATGGTTTGCCATTATTCTCACCTTTTATGGTGAGCCTCCTTTCCTCCCGAGTCAATTTTTAATCAAAAGTCAATTGCACTAATTTTGAAAGACCCATTGACACGTTTCATTTATGTTTCCTGTGCTGCTTTTGAAGGTTTTTGAATGGAAGTTTCTTTAGCTTTTTAGCTAATTGGCCGACTGTAGCTAGGCTGTAGTATCATATGGGCATGTAAGTATGTTATCAATGGCTAGATGGCCGCCCCATAATCTGCAACCATCATCATCAGCATCAGTAATGATGAGAAGAGTAGAAAAAGCAAAGGAAGGGGAAGGGGAGTTCATAAATGCTGCTGCTTCTGCTGCTGTTGGGGTCCCATAACTTTCCATCATGAAGTTTCAATTTCAATATTAAAAAGGAAAATGAAAAAACAACAAAAAAACAACGCGATGCAACAGTGGCAATTGAACGATCGTTTCGATTGCTGTTGCAGCTTCTTCATGCTACTCCTCCTCATGCTCATCCTCATCCTCCTAAAAATGATGAGTAAAAGTGAGTAACTACCTGTTTTATAGTATTATTTTTTGAGGCTTGGGATGAGCACAACAAGTGCATCGAAGTGCATCATTGCTGCTGGCTGTTGGCTGCTGCTCTTGTTGTTGTTGCTGAATCGATTGTTTTCTGCCGCGGGCCAACATTGGAAATTCATTTTCACCAGTATGGAAGGCAGCCGCCTCAAGGGATCCATCCAATGATGATCATCATCATCGTCATCGTCATCGTCATTGTAATGAACTCGATTTCGACCGCAGGCAAAAGTGTGCTCCAGTTTAATTGAAAGCGGTTTTCAAGTAACGGCCTTGATGGTCAACAGCAACAACAACAACAACAACAACTGTGGGGCACATGCTTCGAGGTGTGAGCTCTTTGTATCAGAGCACTTGCCCCAGCACTTGTTTTAAACGTACAAGTTGTTGTTGTTGTTGCTGTAGTTGGTTTGTTAATATTGATTGTATTGATGAAATGGAAATTTGTCAATTCTCACCTGGCATAAGCTAAAAGCAACACCAACAACAACACACACATTTTTGCGGTCTGACCCCAAAGATTGCTTTGCGCTCCTCTTGCGGCTAACTTTCAGTTTTGAATGATGCCCCACAGTCAAGGACTGCTGGTGGCCAGCATTGAGGCGAGCATTCGAAAAGGGATAATACGGAGCAGGGAACAGGGACAAAAAAAGTCTTTAAGATAGTGAAAACAACAGACCTACAACAAGGGCTTAAACAACTTAATCAAATAATATGTAGGTCTATCTGTATCGGGCTTAGAGACAGATAGACAGACCCTTTGCCCTTTGGCGACAAACACGAATAACCTTTTAATTAAACCATGCAACAGTTATATGGCAATGACAACGATAACACAAAAATCGTTTGACGCTCTCTTCTTCACGCGTGTTTTTCGTCATATCTCGCATATCGCGCTCAGGCAAAGCCTGAATCCACCAGCCACTCGATCCGCATCCGTATCCGTTTTTATCGCTTTTACCGGCTGCATGGATTGTCGCACGCAGCGTTCGCGTTCGCGTTGCACTTGCAAGCAACCAACCCAACGTTAGCTCTTATCAATGGATACCCGAAAGGCAAACCAAACCCCAGAATCAATTCCAAACCAAACCAAACCAATTCCATTCCTATACGCAAACGAGTGAGTCTTTCATGAATGAGACTGTTGCGGCCGCTTGACATTTGCCAGTGATTAGATTGGCAGTGTTTCCAATACCCTGTATATGTTAAGCGATTGGGTAAGATGGAATGGACTCGAAACTTTGTGAATTTATTAGTTTTACTTAGTTTAATTTAGTTTTACTTTAGTTAAGAAAAAGTTCTTGCTTGAATTTCTTTCCTTACAGCTGCGTGGTATATTTGAAGTCGTTCCAAAGAGAATTCTCTATACGTGTTTGTCTCTCTTTTAGGCCGCGATGAAGAGACAAGTACATTAGGTTGCTGCACACACAGCTGCGTTTGTTGTCAGCTCTTACCTGGCCGCAGCACAGATAGCACAAGATACAATTGTATCTCATTTTGGTTTGCTTTTGGCTTTTGTGTGGTGCTACGCTACACGCTACACGCTACACTTGTTCTCTTGACTGAATGACTGACGAACTAACTTGGCTGGCTGACTATCGGTTCTTTCGGTCTGTCTGTCTGCCTGGGCTATCAGCAGCAGCAGCAATTTTTATGCGCCTGCCACCAACAACGTTGCTGCTGCTGCTGCTGCAACATGAGACAAAAGTGGGCTGTTTGCAATGCGAACAATTTTGTGTTGTCCTTTGAAGTTGCTTTCATTAAAAAGACATAAAATGTCAATCAAGATAATTTCGCGTAGCTTCTCCCTTCTCGCTCCTCGCCTCTCTCTTTAAACCATTTAAATTGCCAACTTTATAAAAAGAATTTGTTTCTTTTTCTTTCTGTTTGGTTTGTTAATTAAGCGATTAAATTGCACTTTCTTTTTCCAGAATAATTCGCGAAAATACTCTTTGCGTACTTGCACTCTCTTTTTCTCCTCTCTCATGCTTCTTCTTCACACCTTCACTTTTCAGTAGTTATTTTTTGCTTATTTTGTTTTTTGAGTACAATCAATTACGAGTCTGTTAAATGCGGCATAAAATTTGTTGCATTGTTCGATAAAATTAGCGTCGCTTTTAATTGAAAAACGGCGAGCGGAATAAGTTGTTAAATCGAATGACGACTTTAAGCAACGAACTTGGCATCAAAATTTACAAGCCAACTTTTTTGTTGTTGTTGCTGCTGCTGTTGCTGCTTGTTAAGATTAAGAGCTGGATGTTGCTGGTGCGACAGCTGCACAGCATGTTGCTGCACCAATTGTTGCAACAATAAAAGGGTGAGTAATGAGGGGGGGTAGGGTAGGGTAGGGTAGGGAAGTAGACTGTCACGCCTTCATGCCCCAAAACCAACCACCGACAAACGCCGCCCGCTGCTTTTTGGCGCCTTCAATTAACTAGCTCTATTTACAATTAAGATCAGATCCAATCACCCCTGCCCACCACCACCACCACCTGCCCTCGTTTCTCCTTGTCATCTTGTTGTTGATCAAAATTGGATGTGAAATTAATGTTGTTGCCTCTAAAACGGAAGCCATAAATGGCAGCTTGATATTAACGCCCGTCTAGCATAAAATTAGCATCAACAGCGGATTTTTTTCGTTTTTCATTTTGAAACCTTTTTTTTTTTTTTGGCGGATTTATTGCATTTGAATATGCGTAGCCGGGCGAATATAATAATAGTCGTTATTGCTTGTGGTCCTGTCTGTCGTTGCGTTGTGTTGCTTATCGTCGCTCGACTATCTCAATATTTGTTTAGGCTAAGAGCGGGTCTCTGAGAGATCACCGAAAATTTCTATAATTTGCATGTGCGGTTTTTCGCGTTTTTGTTTGTGTGTGTGTTTATTTTGTAAGGGATCTCGGGATTGGAGCGAGAGATGCCTTTTGGGGCCCCCTAACTATGTAAATCATCATTCGGGCAACCGCAAATTAGCCACACGTATGCATTGGATTTTTAGCTTGTGTCCGTTTCTCGTTAACGAACGAAGCATGCTTCTTCTGCTGCTGCTGCTGCCGCTGCTTCTTCTTTACTCCTCCTTAATGCTTTTCAATAAATTGTTCGGGCGAGAGAGATAGCAGAAGCCGAAGCCAAAGCAGAAGCAGACGCGTTAATAGAGCAAGTGTTGTTTTGCTCACTTTTGGCGTTAAGTGTTTCGCACAGCAGCCAGCCAGCAGTCAGTGGCGTGGTGTGGTGTGGTGTGGTGCGGTGGGGTTGCAAGGTACGATGTAGTTTTCGTATTCGTAATCAAAAAGTAAATAAATGCCGGCAGTCAACGGCTGTGGCTGTGGCTGCTGCTGCTGCTGGCTTTCGCCTCGTTTGTTTGTTTTCTGCGGTTTTATTTTCTGCTGGGATTTTGCGCGAAAGTCACTAGCAGCAGCATGCCACGCCCACAACAGTCAAACTGCATGTGTACATACATATATAAATCATACGCATAAATTGAACGAACCCACAGCTTGAACACTGAACGTGGCTCCCTTTTTTCCTGCTTTTTTTGACTGCCTTTTTCCAGCATCTTACTCTTGTAATTATGTGTGAATTTTGGCACAGCCATCATTTTTGTGGCACCAAAAAAACCCCTCAACAACCCCTGCTACTCCACCCCTCCCTAACGCAAAGCACTCAGTCACAACTCCTCAGAGCGGGCATGTTGCCTGCATGCAAATGAATTGAAGAGGGGCGCGCCAAGCAGACGGAAACGATTCTTTTTTTTATTTTGCTTTGCTTGCTGAAAATTAATGATTGATAAACGAACGCTGTGAGTGCAACAGTAATTTGTAATGTCATATTTGTAGACAATGCAACATTTTAATCAAATAGTAGAATCAGTCCAATCAACTCCTACTTCAATTACTTATGTTGCTTGGTATTTTATGAATTGCCTAAGAGTATGCAATGAATTATTTTGAATCAATAAGTTTTTGAAACCATTTAGTTGAACGTTAAACCAACACCTAAGATTGTGCTTTTAAATAATAAGCCATGCTCTGTTTAATGAAAAAATTGAAATAATACTTTTGCAAAATCAATCATCTCAGTGCAGTTTCATTTCATTTTATTTACAAATGACACCTGGCGTTTACGTCTCCTGAAACTGCAAAATTACTAGTTTACTAGCTTAGCTCTGTTCAAAATAGATGGCGCTCGCTTTTAAGTTTTTTCTCCATTTTTTTTTTTTTCAAAAGTGTCCCACAAGATCATCAGATGGCGTTTGCTTTTTAAACTCTGTTCTAAAAACGCCAAAAATTTCCAATAGGTGGTGTTTGCTATTTGAGCTGGGGTCTAGTTTCTTATTTTGAGATTTGCCATATGTGACGGTAGGGGTCTATCCCAGCTGTCCTTTAAAGTTTCAAGGCTTTCCCAAAGGTAGCGCTTGCTATGTCGTAGAATTTCCTCAACCTGCGACAAGGATTCTCGCCAGGTGGCGCTGGCTATTTAAGTTGTGCTCCCTTAGACTGCTTGTTAAAGCGCCACCTCATGTTTCGGGTGATTTTAAAACTTTGTTCTCAAAGTGTCAAGGATTTCCCATAGGTTGCGCTTACTTTTTAAGGTTTGTTGTTGGTTGTAATCAAATCCCAATATATATGAAAAACAATCTTTAAAAAAAATTGAATATTTATTTCACTTAGCTAGCTAAAAATGGAAAAAGTGCTAGGATAAAAATTCATGTTTCAAATATTTCGCAAATATTACAATTAAATAAAAAAAAAAATTAAATAAAAATATAAAAAATACAACTATAATTATAGTGTGATTCGTTTTTTTGTTTGAGTGTGCGTGTGCGTGAGTATTGTGTGTGTGTGTGCGTTTATTTGAGTGTAATGCATTTCATTGTTAGACGGAACGAGAGAGTGTGAGTGTTAGAGCGAGAGCGAGAGCAAGAGGCAGTTGCGTAACAGTTTCTAGCCCTAATGATGATGATGATGATGCCACCAGCCGGCTTGACGAGCATTAACATAACTCTTTAATCCCTCCCGCTGTCCACTCGACTGATGGGAGGGAAACAAATGGGGTCCACTTGTCTCATAGCTGAGTCCATTGTGCTGATTAAAGATGTACGCCTTGGGCACATCCAAGCCTTGAGATACACTGACACTCGAGATGCTCTGACCGGGCAATGATTGCTGCCCAGCTGGCAAATAAGTTCGAGCTGGCTGTGGCTGTGGCGCTGGTGTCCAGTTTGTTGTGAGTTGAGGCTTGTTCACAGGCCGCAAATAGGATGGCGTATAAATGGGTGTTCCTGCAGACAGGCCAGGTTGTTGTGGCTGCTGTGGCTGTTGTGGCTGCTGTGGGTGTTGTGGCAGTTGTGGCTGCTGCTGCTGTGGCTTGGGCAACGCAACGGAATTCGATGGACCATATGCATTGTTGCGAAGATCACAAACCGTATTCTCGATGAGAGCACCCAGGGGAGCCGTGTAGATGCGGAAATTGACATCATTATAGTCGAGATCGGATAGTAGGAAGACAGGCATACGATCCGATAGAACCCAAACATTCTTGTTCTCATCGATCTTAACATCGGCAGGGAATACCAAACCGACATCATCGCGATCCACAATGCCATGGAACTGTGGCGTGTAGGGCATCGAAGAGTGCCAACAGCCCACAGCATTCTGATCGATAAGATTGAAAAGCTCGATGCCATCGTCGCTCATGACACGTGCCGTTGTATGAGCATTCGCGCCACGCTCATCCATGGCGATGAAGTCATGATAGCTGTCCTCGGTACGCGACTCATCGCGTAGGATGCGAGTGGAGACCGCAAACTGACGATGACTGGCCAAGGGGCTAAAGTACAAAGTGCGATAGCCATCCGAACGGATCGGCGACAAGGCAATGCCAAAGATGCCCTCCTCGCCCCATTGGAAGTTGAGGCCAGCAATGTTGTAATCGCCACGCAGAGGATCCGGAAAGAAGTACGAATGGGCCGAGAAGCGCCACGATTTATTCTGCTCCCACGAGTAGACAATCAAACCATAGCCCAGTTCATCCGAGAAATAAGCGAATGCATCGTCACAAGTCTTGCCAACATCGACAGCAATATTGGCAATAAACGTATTCGGATTTGTATCCTCGGCACGCAATTCATAGCGTCGGACACGCGTATTTGTTGTCAGATCGAAGACATTGACGGCATACGGACAGGGATTTGTGGTGGTGTTGCCAATGCCCACAGTACCCGTATCCAATACCCAAAGTCTTCCGCACTCATCCACCTTAATGCGATAGGCAGTTGTTATGCTGTTGGCACAATCTCCCGCCGTATTGCTACGCCAATCCGGATATGGTATTAGTTCGGGTGAGCCCGTCAAACTGTGTTCCATATTGATGTACGTCAATGTTGCCGGAATACCTGCAATCAAACACAAAACCCAAAAGTTTATATAGATTAAGTAATGGTTTTAAGTAAACAATTATCGAAATCTTTCAAAAATATCAAAAGTGCAAAGAAAATGTATTTATTATTATGTAACCTGATCCGTCCAATAGTCAATGGCCAGCTATTATATGGCCTTTGGCTAATAACCAGGCCTGAAGCCGCCTGCAGCCGCCTGTCTGCCTGTTAGTTTGCCAACTAGATCGCTCTACTAACTAATTTAGCTGTAAGACTGCAATAAATAAGTATATGTGAATTATAAACCGAATGCAACGGCTGCAACTCCTCCTTTACTCAAGTTGAGTGCCAGCAATTTGCGATGTCATTATCCACATTTGAGCAACTGCATCCACATCATCGTTGTCGTTAACAACGCCAGGTTCGTCAGCTATTTAACATTTCCGCTCCAGTTGACAAGGCGGCGCCGCCGTTGACAGCATGCCGTTAGTAACCAGTTGCGGGCGGTGCGACATCGCTTGTAACTTGTCTTAGCCAATTCTCTCTTAAAGTGCTTAAAGAGCGTCGTCGCAACCGCCACCGCCACTCTATGTCATCCAATGATAAGCAACAATTTGTTGCAGCACTGAGCTCGTATAGTTTGTTAAGTATGCATTTTATGGCCAATACAAACAGCAAACTATTAATATTCCGGCCTTTGGAACGTGGGTGAAAACTTCAACTCGAAGCTGTCGATACAGTCGATTTTCCACATAACGAATTCTCAAGAGGAGAGAAAACTTTGTTAAATAGAAAACTTCGTTAGATGGAAGTTCGACTGTTAAATCCATTCAACTTCAATTCGTTAACTCTAACTCAAAACTGATCCCATTAAATCTATTGAAATATTATTATTCGCAAGCTTGACTTGTTTTTTCTTTCCACATTCCGCTAGAATGCCATTTATTTTCAATTGCCAACGCAAGTTGAGCAACGAATGAGTGCGTGACAAGATTATCTGTTTATCAATGAATTTCATATCAACTCTAATCGACTCGCATATCGAAATTTCATGAGTTTTGATTTTGTTATTTACTTTCATGTGTGAAATTCCCGCCATCAGTTTGGGGGGCATATTAAAATTGCAAGCATTTCGTGATGATAAACAAGTAACGCTTTACGAACGCAACTTTGTTGCAGTTTGAGAAACGCCAGAAAAACAACTTTATTATCTTTTAGTCGGCAGTCAGTCTATGTGTCTAGCTTGTCTGCGTTTCTGTCTTTCAGTCTTTCCCCGTCTTTCTGGCTTGCTGACATGGACCTGTTCCGATATTAAATTCAACAGTAGCGCAAGACTGTGCACTTTTAAATCATTAACATCAGTTGTGCTTAAGTGCGTTTGCCAATGAGTTTAAACCATTAGCCAACTATCTTTGCCTCTTTGCTAGACAGATTAACAAACAGTTGAACAGTTTGTCAAATCCAATGAGATATCCATCACAAGCCCACATACATACAATGTGGATAACTTGAGGAGACGCTCTCTTAGTCCAACCATTTAAGCAATTATTCATTCATCAATTTGTTATTCATTGGCTCAAGCTCATTGCAATTGCAAAGTTGACATGACTCGGGAATTTTAAACATTTAAATCAAGACAAGATTCGGAATCGAGTTTGGAGTTGTAAATAGCTTCTTAAATTATGTGAGAACATTTTGTTCGAAAATCATATTTCCTTTTCCCAATATGAACATTTTACCAATCGCTTAACTGTCACAACACAATGGTATTATAAGTCCAACACACTTTTCGAAGGGAATTTAGATGATGATTGATTATAACGCGGCTTGCCCTTTCAATCTACACAGTAGTTGTACTAGTAGTACAGTCGAACTTCCATACAACGAACTAACTATATAACGAAGTGTTTTCTTGTCCCCTTGAGATTCGTTATATGGAAGTTTGACTGTAGTAGTAATGGTAACCGCTCCGTCATAAGCGTAATAACTGTCAACTGCTGGGTGGCTGCAGGTGTCGTTTCTACTCGTAGTTGTTGCTGTTAATTATGAGATTTTCTTGAGATTAGCTAATTGATTTGCTTTAAATACGTGCTTATTGCGGCTTGACTTTCGCTCTTTGGGTCTTTTGGCGGCACAAAATAAGCTATTGAATCCATTGAAGCGTGTGCTCTGGCTTTATGTCGATTTGAGCGACGACGCCGACCTTCTTAATGCTCTACAGACATTGGCATTCCAATTTAATTCGATCCAATTGCCATTCTTCAGATGTTTACAATTGCCGTCGGCTCTTATGTAATTTATACTAATGCCAGAAAGCTGTTTGTTAGGTAAGATCAGTTATTTTTCATCTTTTATTTCCCTCAACTGGAAGTTAGCAAATTTTGAGATACTTTCCTAGACTTATATCTAGTTTCTTCTTTATTGTAATAGGAAGCATTTGTACATTATATTTAACTTAATTAAATAAATAGTTATTTTTTCAAGTTCGTTTCTTAAGTTCTAGTTCCTTGACCATTTTTGTTTAATCCAATTGTCATACCGTGCAGAACAAAGCACACAAAATCAAACAAAAAACACGCACAGCAAACTTTGCAGTAGTTTTACAATCTCGAATAAGTCGAATGCACCTCCAACTCTCTCTTTTTTTTGTGTTTGTATCGACCAGCGACCAATTGTAGCCCATTGCAAATTATTTTTATATATTTGGTTCTAATTTTTTTTTTTTTTATTTTGGAAGTTTTATTGCTTGATTATGTTGTAACGGTAAAGCGTTAGTCAAGGCTTCCAAGAAGCCTTCAAAGCATGACGTATTGCTTATAGATATTTTAGAACTGTTTGTTTTAACTTTATAGTTTTTCATTTTCACTGTAAAGTTTCAATACAAATAAACAAATAATTCACCCCTTTCTCTCTGAGCAAACAATTTTCACAATGCTCGGTGAATGCTCAATCGTGAATACTTCGATTTCATCCGGAAGTCCTGACTGTAGGAAAAACCAAAAAAGGAAACAGCTTAGAAAAGCTTAAATAAAGAAAAGTTTCCGCATTGGCTTAAAACCAAACGAAAGTTTGGGTTAGGTAAGGAAATTTTTTTTTGTAATTTGGCTTGCAAATAATTTGTAATAAAGTTCAACTTCCGCCGTATAACGAAGTTTTCAATGCCATTGCAATTGATTTCTTGTCCTCTTGAGATTCGTCATATGGAAGTTGAACTGTAGTTTGACAAGGAACAACAAAGCTCATGCAAATATAAATACAAATATGACATTCTGTCTATTACTTGTATCCAATGGCCTCCAAACTGTTATTTGCACACAAACAATTCAAATGAACTTAATGAGCCATAATCTGGTTCTTCATTGCATAAATAGTAGCTCATAAATTGATTTCATTGCTTTGCCAGCAATGCCCCCAAACGCAGGTGTTAATGAATTCATCAAGTTGCCTTACATCTTGTTCAAGCTAGTCAATCTGTCAATTCAATTCAGTCAATTTGTTGTTAAAGGAGATTTTGCACATCTCAATTGACAGCCACACAAACTATGCCCAAAAGTGGTGGGCAGATTAAAGATTGAGAGTTGGGCTTGGACTTACCATCACGCCAGCGAGGAACGGTGACAAAGAGCCGATTGCCATAGTGTTCGACGCCAACGGGTAGTCCGTTCTGTGGTATATAATCCCCACTGGCAATGGCCTGCTCCTTGAGCCGCTGATTCGGAAAGGCAAAGTCCAGTTGGTTCCAGCTATAACGCTCCTGCAGTTTGTAGGCGGCGTGCGTTGCGCCTGCCATCAACAGGATCAAACACACTTTGGCAAGCAACATTATGACAAAAAAAAAAAAGTCTTTATATCACACTCGGACCACTCGGACCACGAAAACAACAACAACAACAAAAAAAATATTTCTTTACAAGTCCTTTTTTTTCGATACAAATGAGACGTGGCGATGGCTATTGGGGCTAGATGATTATGTCTCAGCTATCGAGCGGCTGGCGCGCTAACGACTGTTGGTCATTATTTCGCGTTCACGTTTTATATAAACTTGCGTTTTGCAGTCGCTGCAAACCTTCGCAGCAGCGACAGTTGCCGCAGTAGCAGCAACAATTGCCGAAGTCATAAGCGCGTGGCTTCCTTTTCGGCTGTTTGGCTTCGGCTTTTAGCCAATTGCTTGGGGCTATTGTCTTTTTAGTCTTGGCGCTCAATCCAAATGATTGATTTTTACGCATATTTCGATTTTAGATAGACCAACCCCCCTCCCCCCCCCCCCCCCCCTTGTGACTTCGTCTCCTGCTGTTCCCTGCTGACAGCAGTAGTTCAGTTTAATGAATTAGCTTTTAATCAAAGCGGCTAACTGACCAATCGACCACCCGTTGCCGCCCCAATGCCCCCCTCCTAACGCCCCATCATCGACTTCGCCGTCGCCGTCGCGGATGCCTTTCGCTGCGTTTTATTATAATTGGCCTCAAAAAATGTTGTGTGTGCGTGATTTTGTATTTAACTCTTTCGTTTTGTTTTATTTTTATTTTTTATTTTGTGGGCCCTGTCTTTTTCGCGATGATTCATAGCCGAGGGTCAAACACGCGTAGCTTCCGCCTAAGGTGGTGTACTCTTAGTATTACCCTCACAAATACGAGTATACCCTAACTCCTTAATACTCTTTCACTGAAGCAGACCGAAATATATTGTAGCTACAAAAGAAATGCACTTAAAACTTCATTGCCGTAATCTTTTCATAACAAAACAAGTGCAAACGCTGCAGTCGGACGCAACCGACTGCGGTATACTCGATGCCTGCACTTAAACCTGGTAAATAGAGGCCTGATTGCAAAGGGGTGGGTACCCGTGCGGGGCAGATGGAGGTGCCAACAGCTATCTTCCTTACAAACTTGGTGGCTCTAGCTCAAAAACTGTCAAAGTTATAGGCGTTTCTGCGGGGCTCTGGGTGGCGGAACGGGTTGGCGTGGCTCTACAATTTTTGATGCAGTTTTTGGGGTTGCTAGTAGCTATCTTCTCTCCAAATTTTGTAACTCTAGCTGTAAGGATGAGCGAAATAGCGGATTTATCGGTTTGAGTTATCGGTTTATCGATTTGCCAGCCATCTAGTTATTGTAGAACCCCAATCTTGACACCTTATCTGTCCCAGCCATAGAAAAAGATGTTGGCAAAGCTTCAAGAGTCTTGCTTGAAGGGTGACGAAAAAAGTTGCACACATACGAACGGACGGACGGACAAACGGACAGACATCGTGACGGACATTGCACAAACCCAATATACGGTTTCGAGTACAAAGAGCACAAGTTTTCCATTTTACACTTGCCCTATAAGTATAAGAAATTATTGCACCGAATCTACACAAAGAATTAAAAAAAGACAAATAAAAAACGATATTCGTTAAAGTTTCCCCAAAAATGAAAAACAAATAACAATCTAAATTTTGGAAATTTTAGCTAAAATCATTTGATTTAAGATTTTGTAGCTTGCAGCCCTCGTTTTTCCCAAATCCAATCATCATGGATTAAGTTTTGAATCAAATCTCTTCCTATTTGGCAAGTTTTAGGTATATTCCAAGAGTAAAGCTGATTCCCGAACTCACATCAATTGATTCTGACTGTTTAACTTGTATTTGATGGACTACCCGAAATCAAATTTTAAAGTATCTGGGCTTCGTTATTAATAACATTTTTTCATTTATGTTCCTATATTTTTTATTTTTTGTATGCCATGTTACAATCAATGTAACAGACAGAATGAGGCATCTCCGATCCGATAAAGTAGACATATTCTTGATCAGTCATGTCCGTCTGTTAGAGCTAGAGACTTGAGATTTAAGTTCCTGTATGCCAGGCGTCATGGGTCAAGTTTGTTTCAAATTATTGTTAACTCTACCGGTATCTATAGCAACAAATAAGTATTTGTGAAAATTTGATTGAAATCGATTGAGATTCAACGAAGATTGTTGGGCATTTTGTGAACGCATAATGTCTTGGGTAGAGAGTATCTCGTAGTCGACATTATAGTCGAGTATAGGCATTATATTAGGTTTGTTTTCGTGTTGAATGGCAGGTGTTTTAAATGAGCATGATTATTGGACTTAAGTCTTACTCAGCGATTTAAAATGCACAATCTATAAACAATGTTGAGCATAACATGTTGGAAAAGTCGAAAAGCGTTGTTGTTGATGACATAGAGATTTGAATTAATTGTGTCAGCTCAGGCAGACAGGCAGATATGCTCTGCATGGGGTCTTGAGTCATGTGCTTTTGGCCTTGAGTTGGGTCTGTGCGGCTGCGCGGCTGCGGGGCTGAATGGAACCCACGCAGGGGTGGGACTTGTCAGCTTAAGGCGTTGGTTGCGATCAGCATAATCATTAAACACGACCTGATATTGTACAGCGCTTATTTGCAGCTGCACAAGCTCAAGTGGCCGCCTTTTTGGCCATTAGCCGCATTGGCGATTCACATCTAACATGTGAGTGTGGCATGCAACAAAAAACAAGTGACACTAAGCCGCAAACTTATTTCACGCAATGCGTTTTATGGTGCGTGTGGCTCATTAGACCATCTGGTTAGCTAGCCTGGCTGAAAGGCAACCACCACCAGCACCACCACCAACCACCAGTGCCTGCTGCAACTAAGTATAAGTGTTGCGATTTCATATGCAAATTGCAACATAAATTATACCTGTTTTTTTTATTATGATTATTTTATTTAATTTATTTGTTTTTTTTTCTTACGCAGCTATCCACTCGAATCCTAACAACAACAACAACAACCCGCACCGATAATTAAAGTTACACACTTTTCTTGATTCCGGTTATATTGGTAGCAAACAAACAAAATAACAAAAAAAAATCATAGAATTTACTTACATTGGAATGCGATTGCAGTCAAATGTAAATGTAACATTAAAAACAAAAAACAGGATTCGCCACACATGACACACTGACACAGAATAGTAGTAAAAGCATACTTGATTCGCTATTTGTATATCACCTGGAAAATTCCATTAACAATGTTGAGTTCCTTCCAATTTGAAGGGAAAACTAATGCGAATGTGGCATAACCTGGCCTGACCTGGCGTTGCTATAATTTCATTGTGAAATAAATGCATTGAGCACCTTTGTTAGCCCAATTTAATGACTTTAGTTCTTAAAGCAGTTGTTGCTTTATCGGAGTTTCTCTCTGGAATGCCTGTTTGCTACTTTCAATCGCTGGAATCTCAAAATCAAGTTTTGTTTTTCGAGAACATCCCACGCGTGATTTCGTTTGTACGCGCTTCAATTAATTATTTTAATGTGAATTATTGCAACATTTTCTATTAGTTAAGCCGTCTTTTTTTTTTTTTGTGATCTGCCCCAAAAACGTAACAAATAAAAACATAACAACATTAATTACAAATGTTTTGACAGGCGGCACTCAGTGGCAAACAGCAGCTAACAGCTAAAACAAGAGAAGATATTCAATCGAATGCACGCCGAATAATGCATACCCTTTGCTGCTGTTCAGCTTAAGCTCTTATAACATAGTTGTAAAACTCGTTTCTGCAAGCGAATACAATTAAAGACTACAACATCATGCAACAGCAACGGCAACTGCAATAAAGCGCGTCGATAAATAGATAGATAGATAGATGGCGGGGGTCAGTTGACGTTGCAAACAACATGTTGCCAACAGGTGCTTGTGCTCACTGGGTGTGGGAGATAGAGGGGGCAGAAAGAGGATGGTTAGGGGATTCCGGCAATAGTGCAGACAGACATTGTCCAGACGACGACGATGCCAACAGTATTGAATTAATGTGATTGTAGTATGTGCGAGTGTTAATGTATAATTTATGATTGTTGCGCCGCCGCCTCAACGCTTGGCTACGCGACAACGCTTAATCGAACCCCCTCCTTTTACCATTCTCCCCCCTCTCTCGCTGCAGTGCAGCTACGCACAGTCTCGCAATTCATTCCTTTTCGACTTGTTGTTACGCGGCGATTTATTTAGCGGGAAATACGTTGGTTCCTCCGCATATGTAACCAAATGAAAATGAAATCAATGCCGCAAAAACATTATTTATTTATCGATTGATCAAAAGAGAGAGATTCGTACATTTGCACAAAGTCTAACAGTTTGTTAAAACGTCTATAAATTGCACAATTTAAATGTTAACATTAACATTTACCAAGACGTACTACTATTGCGCTATATATTATGCATGTTTACGTGGGATAAAGTTGTTGTGCATTTTAATACACATTCCAAATGCTTGTTCAAGTCTCATAAACATTGTAAACAACAAAACGTTTCTTTGTGACTTGACATTGACCGTTTGGGTTTAAGCTTAATGAGTGAGTTGTGGCTAAATGGTATATTGATCGAACGCTAAGCCAACGCTCAAGCTGACCATTGAATCCAGAAATGCCTGCCTGCCAATCGTAGTATTTGAACACAATGAATGTGCCATTAAATCATAACAGATGACTTTTCAGTGTCAACGTCATTTGATTTGGATTCAATTCGATTTAATTTCCGTTTTGGCTTGAATGTAGTTTTCGCCGATCGTCAAGTCTCTTGGAAAATTGTATCTGAAACTAATGAGAGCCAAAACGTCTTGTTTTTTGGTTGTTTTGTTGCTTAGCTTGTTGCTGGTTGTTGTTGTTTTTTGGGGCGGCTCATTATCTCTTTGCTATAAATGGTAGCGTTCACATTTTGCGTTGAGTCTTGAAACTGGTAGCAGCAGCTATCGTTGCCGGGTTGCATTATACACTAGCTCCCTCCACCCCAGCCCACCGCACACCCACCACCCAACCTCAGTCAAGTTCAATGTCATTGGCCGTGACATGACTTCAGTGTGTGTGTGTGTGTTTCACATTGTCTAATGCATTTGTTGTGTACGTTTTGATGTTGCTACCGCTGCTTGCAGCTTGCTGTTGGCTGTTTGCTTGCTTTGTTGACTTTTGGCCACGCCACTACTGCAAAGTGGTAGTAGTAGTAATAGTAGCCGCAAGCAAAAGCAAAAAGCTAAAAACAAAACAAAACAACTGCAACATTGTTGCGTCTTGCTGGACTGAGATTTCCTGCTCGAATGCGACTCTTAATGCTAATGAACGATCGCTGGTACAATAGCCATTTGCTTAACTGGCTGAACATTTGGCTAACTGCATTACCACACACACTTAGCCTAACACATCATTTGTGGCAATCACAATGCCTCTTGTTAGTATTCGTTCACCTGCGCTTTGTTTCTCTTAGTGTTTTTTTTTCAACTGTTGCAAACTTGTCGCCAAACAGGTGGAAATTGATTGCATTAATCGCAATTCACGTTTCGCCCACAGTAAACAAATGAAAAAAACCAACTACAGTTTGCGAATATCTTTTTGAGTCACCTTTAAAAGTGATTTATACTCCCAATTTAAGATAATGTATCTTAATTTAAGTTAAAGTTACTTGCTGGCAAAAGAACAAAAAGACAAAAAGCCATGTCTTAAATCAAGATTAACATTTTAGTTAAAGTATTTAACTTTTTTCTTTGTGTGTAGAAGTCGCCCGTTTTGGTTGTCGTTGGTTTTTGATGTTTCTATCTTTGTATCTGATGAAAAGTTGGCACAACAACGGGCAACAACAGCAACTCAATTATCAAACTCACACGACAATTTATACACTGTCTGACTGTCCAAGTAGGTATACGAACAAAAGTTATACTATGTATTTATATATAAACCATATGTGTATAATAGTAGTTTGACTCTTTGATGGCGATGATGATTTGAATAAAGCGATAATACGCAGTGAGTTGGGCCACGAACCAAAGTCGTACCAAAGTCTTTTAACACTCTGATTCCGAAGATATAAAGTATATTGGCTAACGGACATTGCACGTTTGTCAGACAAAGTGTCAAGGCTGGGCCGCCACGTCCAGTAGAAGGTTGGGAAATCGATCGACAAGGGAAAGGCACCAACTTCAGTATGCAAATAAATGGTAAATGCCCTCAAAAAGATGTGCAACAATAGATTGGATGCCACCCTTTGTCTGCCAGAGTATTTCGCAGTCGATAGCAGCCGACTGCAGCGTTTTCAATTGTTTCTGCTTTGCATTCAAAAGCTCTTACAATAAAGCCTTTATTTAGTTTGTTATAAAATATATTCAATAACTTGACTAAATCGAGCAAATACCGAATAAATATTTATGCAAATTAATCTTTTTGTTTATAATTAACTTTAATATCTTAATAAATAATACATTTGGGACAAAAAAAAAAAGAAGAAGAAGAAGTTATATGATAAAAGTAATACCCATGATTGACTCCTTAGAACCACCATGGTGGGGGTGGGGGCACGTTATCCTTGACATCAATGAAGTAGTCGTGGGAGATTATGGCCAAAGGTTCAACTGAGCCGGAGGAATCCGCCTCATCAACGCCCTCAAGGGGCTGCTCGGCATATGTCGGCTCATCTTCAGCTATCGCAAGTGCCTCAGCCCTGGCAGCTGCCGATCGAGTCGATGGAACGAGTAGCGCCATGACAAAAATAATCCCCAAAATAATGTGCAGCTTCATACTTGAACATATTTCTTATATAGACTACTCCGTTAGGGTCTTAAGCGTTAATTGATGCTCGCTTTCTAGAAGACAATCCGCTTTTATATAAATGCCAAGCAGTCGCCGTCTAATTTTTTATTTTTTTTGCAAACTGTTTGCTTACTTTTGTGTTATCAGGCCAACAACTAATGTGTCTGGGTGCAAAAAAAATTCCACGAGAGAGAGGGTTATCTAAATAAGGTTATTAAACTGCTGCACAACATTCAAGCATTCGAATATCACAAGGAAATTATGACCTTTCAAATGAACTAAAACTTTAAAGGTGAAATATTCGCTTCGATTGTATCCCCAATAAACATGTTCATTGATCGTAGTACACTTTTTTTAATCTTGAATATCATTGTTAACTATCCCGAATTAGATTCTAGTCGGTTCGTTTTAATATTTTGATCTTTGCATCATCTCGTTTTGTCTCCTTATCAGTTTATTGTGTTAAAGTAACTTTTTATACCCTTAACCCATAAAATGGGTAAAAAAGGGTATAATGGTTTTGTGCAAAAGTATGTAACAGGCAGAAGGAAGCATGTTCGACCCCACAAAGTATATATATTCTTGATCAGCATCAACAGCCGAGACGATATAGCCATGTCCGTCTGTCCGTCTGTACGAACGCGTGGATCTCAGAGACTAAAAGAGCTAGAGGCTTCAGATTTTGTATTAAGTTCTCCTATACCATGAGCAGAACAAGTTTGCTTCAAATTTTCGATAACTATTCTAGTTTTCGATACACACATGATATCGATAACAATAAAATATCGAATTTGGAAAATCTAAAATGAGGGTTGAAGTAATGGAAACGATAGAACTTTTCTTAAAATTTCGTCCAAATCGGTTGAGAAACACCGGAGATATTGAACTTAATCGTCTGTATACCAAGTCAATTAGAAATTTAATTTATTTATTGCAACTGGGTTCAGGGTATCTTCTAGTCGGGCTCTCCCGACTAGAGCCTTCTTACTTGTTTTCTAAGTGCGTAAGAGCGCTCTCGTTTGTATATAGATATAGTATACATTATCTTTGGCTAAGACACATTCTAAAGATAACACATCTCTCATTTATCTCATTTGAGCAAAGTTTCAAGTTCATAGTCATGATCAAAGATATCTACAATCTGCGTCTATTGTTGAACAATCTTTGTCTCTCAATTAGAGCAAGCAACGTGTACTACTTAGGATTTGTTAATGCAATTAAATAGTTATCTGTCAAATCTATACTAAAACTCATTATTCAAATATTAAGCTTCCGCAAAAATGTAATTGTGCAATAATTTAATTTCGTATTCAAATTTAAAGCAGGAATTGGGATTGACCAATAGCCGGCGATTTGAAATTTTGATGATTTACGAAATTAGCAATTGAAAATCCAAAATTGGACACTTTGCTAAATTGGCGGCTGGCTGTCCAGATGCGTGCGTGTGATTGCCTTTTTTTATGATTTATTTATTTCGTGTATGTTTCAACAATTCAGTCTTTTCTCTTTTATTATACTATGTAGTATATGTATTGCTTTCTGTTTCGTTTGTTTGTCTTGTCTTCCTGGTGAAAAGCTGTCATTGTTGGTTGTGTTAGAGAGAGAGAGGGTGGGGAGTGCGGTGGCAAGTGAAACTGTTTAGTTCGGCTTGTCTAAACAGTTACCGGAGACGACAAGTCGTGTCGCACTTGTCCTGTTTTGGCACTTATTCAGTTCAATTAGTTTTCAATTAAATCCTATTTAAATCATCAAGCTGCTAGCTAGTTAAGTTTGAGTTGAAGTTGTCTGTTCGTTCGTTAACTAGTATCATGACTGAAGTCCATTTTGCACACGCTTTCCGTTTCCTTTACACGCCATTTACACACACATTCTTGGAAATCACGTCAGCCTCCCCGCTGTCTTGCAACGCGCTACAACATGTTGTAATAATAATAAACAATGTCATAAGTATAAGACAATTATTTATATACTACATATGTACAGTATGCATTCGTTGATTTGATATGGATCAAGCTTTATCTTACGAATCATTAAAAACAACTGCAGTGAAATGCATTTCGTGTGTGGGCTGATATTTATTGCTCATTAATACAAATGGTGACCATAAATAATGCTCTTAAGCTTGTTTTAAATATTATACAAATAATTTTCCACTCTTAAGTGTCGAGTATTTGTATCATTGCGTGCGTGTGTGTATGTGTGTGGCTTGTAGACTGTCACGTCATTATCTTGTCGCCAAGTGGGTTTCGATTGAAGATCAGCTTGCATTACACGATGCTCCTTACATACATAGTTGCCTCCTCACTAGAGCCGACCATTGATTTATCTCTCTAATGAGCACATTGAATGCGTTAATAATGTTTGCCTTAAGTTGCGATGCGATGCTTTCAATGTGAAGGACTTGAGTTGAATCGAAATACTTTATAGTACTATATCTTATTATGCAAGAAAACTAGTTTTGTTTCTAATTGTGAAATTCATATTTGCAATTAAGAATGCAAAGTAGTGCCTTAAGGTGTGGGCAATCAAGAAATTGCCACTTGTAAGCCAACAACATCAACAAAAAAGTTTAAAGAAATCAACAGCAAACTGGTCCGCTGCCTATTGCCTGAACTAGTACTAACTGAACTGCATGACAGGTGGCTTGGCTAATAAATGTTGTCGTTGTTTTGTTTGTACAACTGTTTTGAAGACAACAACATTTTAAACTGTGTTAAATGAAGTTCTGGCAAACGCTCCCCGCGCTTACTAACTACACTCAAGGGAACAACAAAAAAAAAACACACTCTTTGTTTCGACCTTGCCACGGTTCTGCTCTGCTTACTTGCCTTTTTTTGACAACGCAGACAAGCAGAATTCGAAATCCAAAATCCGAAATGCGAACACAAACGCCGCAACGCTTGTAAAGTAAAACGATTATTTAATACTCAGAACCAATAAGCCAAAAACCATTTGCCAATTGTTGATCGTAAATTCAAGCAAATAATATAACTAATTTGTTTATAAATTAATTAGGTATTCAAATTTTATGCCAGCCGATTGAAAACTAGACTAGCTTTGGATTTTGTTCTACAAAAAAGTTCAATTATTTTCGAAGCAGAACAAATCAAGGCAAAGCATTCTTATTTTGGTTTATGGGTGTTTTGTCAAGCAGGGTATCTTTTAGTTGCACAACTCTTGTACTTTTTTCTTAATTGACTGATTACGTATACGCCCTAACGTCAAGGCTGACAATGAATTAGCAGCCAAAGTCGCAGCAGCAGCAGCTCGTTGTTCTTTGATTTGTTTATGAATTTGCGATTTAAATGTTTTTGCTTTAAGAAATGTTCATGCGCCGCAATGACTGACTATCGATAGTGAAATAGTACTGTGCAATTTGGCCAACAAAGCCAACAAAGTGCCAAAAGTGACCCGTGCTGTGCCCTCTACTGTGCGATGGCATTGGTTGGTTTCCTTTTCTTCATTCAAGCCCCCGATTTTTGATCAATCCATCAAATAAATTAAGCATTTCACTTTACCCAACACCAAACACAAACACAAAAAAAGCAAAAAATTATTCTTTAGTCGGCTATTTAAATACCCTTGATTCAACTAAGACTTGACTCAACATTTCGCCATACCAAAATCGTTCACATTTCCACCTTTGGATGAGTTCAACAGAGGTGAATGCTAAAAAGTTGTTATAATAGCATATTGATGAATTTATTTTGCCTATTCAATGCCTACTATTTCCCAGCGTAGAGGAGATTTATATCCACAAATCATGCTTAAGTCGAACCTAACGAGAAACTTACATGATAATAAAAATCGTTAAATGCAGCCACAAATGGCAAAACTAATTATGCAGAAATGTTAGTTATTGAAAGTCTATTCAGTAATAATTAAATCTTAGTTCAGAAATAATCGAATCATAGTTCGGTTTCCATGACCCCAACAATTTTGCAGTGCTTGAGTGTTATTGTAATTGTTTTTTTTTTTTAATGTACTTTAATAAACTTTAAAACTTATTTAGCTAAGCAACTGGCTTAAAGGTTTTTTTTTTCAGCTAATAACACATTTTAAAAGTAAATTTCATTATTAAAGGGTATTAGCCATAATGTTTTATTTGCGTACGCTTTAAAGCTGCTTGCTATGCGCCACTGGTGGTTGGTGTCTTGGCTAAACAATAAAGTAAGTACAGGAGAGGAAAAAAAAAAGAAGGATCTTATAATACTTGTAAGGTTAACTAGTGAACGAAGAAGATAGCTTATCGAATCGATAAGCTATAGCCACCAAGGAGGTGGACTTGGCTCATAATCCTTGACATCGAGGTAGCTGGGATTCACGTTGTTACCTCGCTTGATGGGTATGTGCCTGAACGTGCTTCCGCTTCGAGCATAGCTGCTTCCAATGCTGCCAATGCTGCTTCCTCTGTCCGCCTGTCGAGCTGTCTGCTGTTCGTACGCCATTTCAAACGCTTGCTGTTGAGTCGCTGCGCAGTCGCAGGTGGTGCGTGTGCTGCCAACTGGCCGGTGGCAGATTGAGCATTTTGTTGTCGTTGGCCAACACGCTGCAGCTCGGCATCATTAATCGCCTGGAGGGCAGCATCCCATATTCGTTGTATTTCTTGATTATCCACATTTGGAACAGCTGCTGCTGACTGGATGTTGTTGTTGTTGTTGTTGCTGGTGCAGGTGGTGGTGCTGCAGTTGCAGATGATTATAATCAAACCCACAATAATCCACTCGTATTGCATTGCACTAACTGTTGATGGCTTCTGTTTGCCTCTCGTCGCCGCCACTTGACTTTTATATGCGAAGCTCTTGCCGCCGCTGCGTTTGCGGTGTCTATGTGTGTGCATGTATTTATGTGGGTGGGTGGTGGGTGGTGCGTGGAGGCGTTCGTAAGAGGTGTGGAGCAAACAGATAAATAATGCTTGAACATATTGCAATAATTGTCTACAGTCTATTGGGCCCAATGTTAGTTAAGCAGGTCTTGACATCATTCTAATATTTAAACTGTGTTCGAGAATTGCGTATGAAGAGCACGACCCTCTCTCACCTTCGTCTCACTTCTTGGTCTCGAACTTAAACTTCGTCGAATGTTTGTACGTCTCTTTATTCTAGTTCTTACATATTATATTTTATCTACATCTCCGGCGCTTACCTGAGTAGCATATGCATTTAGGATAACACTTGCATTCCGTTACGTAACAGCGAATGTGCTAGAAGAATTTAGAATGGTCAAGATCATGCCACAGTTCTTCAAAATAAACATTGTTTTTGGTTGAAATATATCCATTTAACTTACTATTCAAAAGAGTTCCGTCGTAATTGCTTCAAAAGTGTTCCCAACTTTAACATATTTTGTTCAACACCCAAAAGATGGCTACAATATATAATTGATATGCTCAAGCACATGCTTTAATTTTAGTTGCAGTTGTGTCGGGGCATACTATATATAAACTACATCTATTTTATTAATGGCTTTTTGGAGGTACGGGTGTCAAATCTGGGGACTGGCCTGCGATAGCCAAATTCGCAGAATCCAGGTCGACCAAAATAGAGTTGCGAGAACAATCACCGGTTGCGACTGGTTTGTACGTAATAGCACGCTTCACCGAGACCTGAAACTTGCCACGGTCTTCGACGAGATCAACAAGCACTCGAGTCGCTACCATGACAGACTGGAGCGACATAGAAACCGGCTGGCAAACTGTCTAGTCAGATCTCACCCACAAAGGAGACTCAAGAAGCGAACACCGAGGGATCTCATTCTTCGATCTCCACTGCTGAGGGTCAGCAGAAGCTGACACACCATTGCAGTATTTGTTATATTTGTTATTGTTATTATTGTTATTTGTTGTTGTTATTTAGTGTTTAGCGCTATGTTGTGACAGCTAACTAAGTTAGCCGGCGCGCCCAAATTGGGCTGAATTAATAGAAAATAAGGTCACAAAGGGGTTACTCGATTCTCCGTATGCCTTAATAAAAAAAAAAAAAAAAAAAAAAAAAAATTAATGGCTTTTTAACCGGGAGCCTAACAGGCTTAAATATTGTTTATTTATATGGTGTCCTTTTGCGGCAATTTTATATTAACAGGATATTCTTGACAAATTTGCTTTATTCCCTCTTAGATATCGAAATCCGATGCGCAGTTAAAGTGAAAGATATCGCCTTTTGCGATTTCCACATCTACCAGATCGGCGTACAAAAGCGGCATTGTCCTTTTCAAATGATGTTGCTGTTGGGAATATTTATTGCCCTGAAGACTCTGCGTGTTGCTAATACCTTCTATTTAAGCGTCTATATTGAGTCAATCTCAAAGGCTTTTAAAACTTACAATTTCCTACCAATCGATTTGATTTTATGCATAATAATCAGTTTGTTAAACAGCTGCTTGTATAGAATTTTAATTTCTTACTTTCATTGTGTTAGTGTTGGGTTAGTTTTAAGTTAATGCCAGAACTTTTTGTTGCTTCTTGGCAGTACTCATGAATAAATTATAACATAGTTCATGTACTCTTGTCCCACTGTCCTTTTTGACTAATAATGGGATGCTTGATATATACCCTTGGTTGCCACCCACTTTGCGCCCACAATCAAGCACGTGCTTTACAAAAATAACGGTACATTTGCTCAATAGCTCAACGTTTTAAATTCACTCAAAACAAAATGCGGAAATCACTCAATTTGCTGCCGCGTTGCTCAACACTGCGCACAATCACAGTATGTCTCGAGTGGAAGAGAATAGTGGGAAAGTGTTCGTATGTGGCGAATTGTCGGTTTCTTATTGTTTATGAATTGCAAATTTGCCGGCACTTTTGGCCCCGTTTGCTGTTGACTTCTGTGTGGTGTGGTTAGGATGTGGTTTTGCTTTGCGATGGTAATTTACGCAACTTGTGCCCAAAGGGCCAATGAATGCTGGGCACGTGTTGATTTCCTGTCAAAGGGGACAAATTTAGCCAAACGGTGCTGCCAACTTGTCTCAGCTCCTACTTTTATGATGGATGAATATACTATACATTTTGTATGTACTTTAATTAAAAGTTTGTAATATTTATTATATTTGTTTTTCGCGCTTCTTTCTTTTATAGTATGAACTCCCCCATTCTTGCCAGTGCTGCCAACTCGTCTTAGTTGAATAAATACATATTATTTTAGTATTTACTTATATTCGTTTTTATTTAAAAACATATGTATAATTAAAAGTCGTTTGTTTACGTTGTATCAAAAAAAAAAAAAAAGTAAATGATAAAAAGAGAGTCAGAGATAGAAATATTATAATATATCTTGCTATTCACACACACGACAAGTCATGCCATATCTCGAGCAGCTTTAAGATCTCTGGATAGACAGAAATGTATAATGTGTTGGTATATTAATCAATATATGTACTGTCAGCTTAAGTGTCTATAAAAGGCTTCGCTTATCCTTGCAAGTTGCTTTTCTTCTCCTTCTTTTTTTCTTCATTTCATTCTTTATCATATTTGTTTCGATATTTTTTTTGATTTTTGTTTAGATTTTTGTTTTGTTTTCATTTTGGTGACTTTATGCTCGCAAGGGAATGGACTTAAATAATAATATTTCAATATTTTATTTTAATTATTGTATGTGTAAAAAGCTAATCGCGTTTTTTAGAACAGGACGAAAGTGAAAGACGAAACTTGCACACATTTTACAAAGAGACGAGAGGAAATTGTAAAAATTATTATCGCTGGGTCGGGTGGCTTGAAAAACCACCCAATTAGGAGAATAGCAGCATAAGAGAGAGAGTGAGAGAAAGAGATAGGTAGGGCAGAAAGAGATGGCAGGAGCAGTTGGCTGGGGCAAGGAATTTGGGCAAAGGAGGATGAGGATTTAGGGCAACTGCAGCATCCGCTAGAGCTTCATTTCCGTTGCAGCCTTAGCTGCAAGAAACGAACCACATAAAGGAAAAGGACTGTGGGAAGGCATTGTGAGCAGAGTTGGGGCTAGTTGAGGAATAGTTGTAGCTGCTGTTGTCGTTTGACGGCGTATTTTCTGTTTTCCCTCTCCCGTTGTTTACAGTATGGTGCCGGGCTTTCGCACCGGTAGACGGCGCCGCTGTCCGAGCAGGCCAAGTCCTCGCGCCTGTTGCTTGGTGGTCGCCTCGGCGGCTTCAGTTGTCTCCTGCTCCTTTGCCGCACTATCCCCGGCGGCCTCATCAGAGCTGACAGCGGCTGCAGCTTCATCCTTGGCCGCCTGTTCGCCGGATCCATCTGATGCGGCGCTGCCCTCAGCAGGCGATTCTGCAAAAACATTTCGAAAAAAAATTATATAAATTTATTTCAAACACTAATCGTTCTTGGTTTGTGTATTAAAATCTTGTTATTTCGAGTTCACTCGGGCTTTAATATTGATTGATTTGTATGTACCTGTAGTTGAGGTAGCCGCTGCGCCACCCAGATGGAGACGGCGCTTGGCTAGCAGTGGATTGATTTTGCGTTGGCCAGCTGGCGAAGCGGGCGAGGGAGAGGGAGCGGAAGCAGTAGCAGCGGCACCACCGGCAGCAGCTGCCTTTGGCTTGGCCGCATCAGTCTTGTGCAGCGCGTTGAGGCGCGGTCGGGTCTTGAGGCGATTGAAGCCGGATGTAGTAGATCCGGCTCCATGATTGGCCGCAGCATTGTTGCCAGCGGCATCGCCGCCCTCATCAGTCTTCTCCTCAGTCTTCTCGCCGGCGTTCTCCGCCTCGCTGCCCTTCACATCATTGTGATGGCTGCTATCCGCCGCGGAATCCTCGGCCGTTTCCTTTGGTGTCTCCGTGCTTGCTCCGGCACGTCCCAGCTTGCCGCGAGGCAACAAACGGTTGCCGCCGGCACGATGCAAATTGAAGCGAGATGGTCGCCCAGTAGGCTCAGCAGCTGCAGCAGGTGAACCTGATTTACTCTCATCCGTGCTGGCGCTGCTACCCGTCTCGCTACCCTCTGCAGCTGGCGTCTTGGTGGTCGTGGGTCGACTACGTCCACGCAGATTCAAGCCGGGGCGACTACGCAACGTACTGCGTGCTGTGGTGCTCGATACAGCATCCGCCGATCCACTGGCACCATCGGCACTCTCCTCAGCTCCAGCGGACTTCTCGGTGGTGGTGGTGGTGCTGGCGCCACGCAGATTGAAACGATTACGTGCTGCAATAAAAAATGCGTTCGCATTCTATAAATTGATCATTCATTCCAAGCTACTGTTACTCACGTCTGCCTCGTCCGAAGCCGGAGCTAACGGGTTTTACTTCCTTGGCGGCGACAATTTCCTCCTCGGCAGCGGGCTCAGCAGCGGCGGGTTCAGGGCTGGCGGTGGTGCGAGCACCGGGACGTGAACGGCCACCAATTGATGGACGCGAAAAGCGATCTAAATACAGCAATCAGGTTTGAATTAGTAAGGATCGATAAGAAATTGGAAATAACTATTAATAATTTTCTAGGCACTGCTTAACCTCTTCAAGTGAAGTTCATGTTCCGATAATCTTTAAACGAGTTAAAGGTCATCAGTGAACCATTGTCAAAATACCAAGACAGCAAGCACCCTTTATTAGAAAGGTTACTAATTTTTGTTCCCGACTATCGAAGTTCCCTTAAGAAGTACCGAGCTGTTTGCACTTACTTCTGCCTGTTTTGGTGGGCTCTGTGGGTGCAGATTCAGTGGTGGTGGTGGTGGTGGATGCACCATCACGCAACTTAAAACGATTGCGTCCAGCTAAACTGTTGAGACCTGAACGTCTACCGCCGAAAAGAGATGGTGCTGCAGTCGTTGTTGTTGTCGTTGTGGTAGGTGCCTCTGTTGTTGTTGTTGTGGTTGTCGTTGATGTTGTCGTTGTAGTCGTCGACGTCGAGGAAAGTTCTTCCTGTAGTGTGGTCAAACTATCGTCCGTATCAGTGCTAGCAGTATCGGGATTAACGGTCGTCGCATCATTGCCATCGGCGGAAGTAGTTTCATCATTATTGAGATTCTCATTGGTCAGTATCGCATAGAGATCGAGTGCAGCCTTCTCCATTGAGGGTGTCGTCTGCTCAGCATCGTCTTCTAGTTTGGCTGTGATTTCGCGTTGCAGTTTTTCCTCCTCGCGCTCCTTGGCGGCCTTAGCTGCGGCAGCTGCTGCAGCAGCTTCCTGTTCCACGGCAATAACTGGCTTCAACTCTTTGTCGCCGTTACGTGAACCTTTCAGCTGTTTCTCATCCGTGTTGAAGGTCTGGCTGTCGACCAGCTCCAGGCTGGGCCGCTTGACGCTTATCTTCTTGCGCTCCGCGGCCGTTTCCAGCGAGTCTAGCGCTGGCGTCGGCTGCACATCGATGTTCTTGCCGCGACTGGGAAAACGGGTGTTCAGCGGCAACCGCTCCGGTTCAATATCTTCCGAATTCTCGCTTATCACAGCGTTTGAGGCGCGTCCTTTGGCCTTGCCACTCTGCAAACTATTCTCGCTGGGCGTTGCTGGTGTGCTGCGATCAATGTTTGAGTAACGCGTCTTGCCGCGCGTGTCGCCAGTGAGATCGGTAGGTGCATCAACAGCAGGGGCAGCAGGCTTGGCCTTGCTGTCGACAGCGGCATCGTCATCCTCCTCGTAGTAATAGACATATTCGTATTCGTAGTCCTGGCCATTGGGCCCCTTCTTGATCTCGATGCGTGACTTCTTGTTGCTCTCGCTACCGGCGCCATCGAGCGCAAAGTTCTGATTAACAAATTCCTCGTGTGGATCAACGACCATATCATCATCATTGAGGCTGTCAATCTTTTTTAATGCCGACGGCGACTGTGTGGTCAATTGCAGGGCTGGTTGCTCTGTAACGCTGACACCACTTTTCTGTGCCAGCTCGGTGAGAGCAGCGTCCTCAATTTCGCGACGCACCTCGGCCAGTTCCTCCTCCTCGATGGCACGCTTTGCCTCAATGCTCTTCATCACATCCTCGTTGATGAGCGCACTGAGCACAGGATTTAGTTCGGGTCGTTCTTTGGTCGCCAGCAAATTCATTGAATAATCAGCTGAGTCTGTTGCACGTATGCTTATTCTGTGCGCCGTATGGAAACCCTCATCGCTCAAAGCACTCGCATCCGGCACCTTATGCGATGTCTCAAACTCACTTGTCGTCGGCGCATTGTCAATCACCTGCTTCGCCTCGGATGCGCCACCAGCCAGCTCCTCGCCGGCCACCAGTACGGCCAAACAGCCAAGTATACAACTGAGAGAGGAGTAAAGAAATACATTTAAAATAGGGATAGCAAAAAAAGAGAGTGTGAGAGAGAGAGAGAGTTTGGTATATTTAAATGATTCAGGGACAAGAATAATGAACCTATCTTACGACAAGATCAAACGAAATTTAAACTAAATGAATTAAGTTATTTCATTAAATGCAGTTTCGGTGTAGCTTTCAGCTTTTAAAAGTGTTGATTGATTTAGCTTTGACTTTAATTTTATCATCGCGTGCTTTTAATGACCGATGATCATGTTATTTTTCGATGAGGACGGGCTTTAGACGCACGATCATTTTGTGCTGCATCATTTGATGATATTGTTGTTGTTTGTTGTTTGTTGTTTGGGGAAAAAGAAACCAAGAAAATAAACCTTTCACAATTCGATTAGCTATGTTTTTAGGCGCCGCCGTCTTTGCTGCTGATTGTGCATGCGATCGCGCCCCATGTCTTACGGATCATGAATTGTGTATAAGTTTTGTAGCGGATCGTGTGGACCGCATGGATCGTGCAATTGCAGCAATACATAGTTCATTGGGCTTTGCGAATCCGCATTGCGATGCATCCAACTCTTAAGAGATAGTAAATATATACAAATGTTGAGGACAGACAGAGAGAGGCGAAAGTGAGACGGACAGACAGAAATGCTCAAGGCAAACCACAAAATGTAAAACACAAACAGACTCCATAGTTGACCAGAGGGCCACAGCCAGGCCAGGCAGGCAGGCAGGCCTGGCCAGACAAACTTGTACGGGGAAACTGAGACAGGAATCGATATATTATTATTCATGTATATGTATGAGTATATATATTGGCTTCAACCGGTTTTTAACTTATTTTATTTTTGTCTTTTGGTGAACAAAAGGTGTTAACCCATTTCGATTTCAATTTCGATATACATGTATGTTTGTACATATATGTAGTTGGCCATTTCAACAGAGCCGCCACAGCTTGAGTTGCAGCTTCCAGCCCAGCCCTGTTAAAAAGCCACCAGGCGAGACGACGACGACGGCGACGACGACGACGAGCCGGCAAAAATTCAGCAAACGTGTGTTCGATATTTAAAGACCAGAGTATCTACTAGCTTATCCCCCCTCCAAATCCAACCCCCCTGCTCATAGCTCTTCACATGTTTTGCGCCTTTGACGATAACTTTTAACATTTTGAATTATGTGCAGTTGGCATCGCGTCATTTCAAGCCATTCGCTTAACAAAATTTTATTATTTTTGGGTTTTTTTAATTTTTTGTTGGTTTCTTAAGTTTTTTGTTTAACTTGAAACAAGTTTCGACAACGGCAGCAGCAGCAGCAGCAGTAGCAGCAGCAGTTCGTTGTAAAGGTAGACAACTTCAACTTATTTTAATTGCAACAGTCAGCAAGCAACACAGCCAAAAGCAACACAGCCCAAATAGCCCAAGCAACAACAATGGAGGAGCCCAACAAAAGTTAAAATTATGTCTACACACATTGCAAATTGCTAACGGCGGGGTATGGGGGGAAGCAACTACTTTTATGCCATTTTCGTTTGTGTGTTTTTTTTGGGTGTCCGACTTCTTGGCCATGTTATGCATGAGGTGACAATGCGCACAATGCGCCTCTCTCGACACCAACAACAAAAAGATTCGCATAATAGTTAAGCGAATGTGCAATATTGGCACAGTGGTGCGAGGCAATAAGAAACTACACCCACCAAAGCTAGCTGGCAAGAAAGTTATAATTATATATAGATCATAAATGGGTTGATTGTTGCGGAAGTAAAACTGCGTTGGAGTTGTGCCTTTAGCAGCTTGAATAAAATTCCATTTTAAGCTAAATATTTAGAAACTTTCTTTTGCTTACTTTAAATATTATCAAAAATATAACAAATAATATGAGAAAACGTTATTTATAGCAACTATAAGGTAAAGTAATCTTACTCTCTGTTCACGAACAATATTTTTTTAATATTAAATTTCACATTTGCATTAGCTTTCAATTCTGATTGATTCAAGGCTAACAATGCCGCGCCCTGCCTATATGCAATTTGATCGATCGAGCCTATAACTTATGCACTTTACTTTCACTTCCTCTTTCTTACTGAAACCCGATTGTTCGACATTCTAACTCTCGGCCATAAAAATGTTGTATCAGGTCACATTCTATTGGCCTTGCCCCACTGTGTGGGGTGTCTCTGAGACAATGTCAGAGAGCACTTAACCAGTGATGTGAATGTGAATGACTGATTAACTGCCTCTGCCTCTTGGCTTGGCTTGGCTTGGCTTGGTTACTACAAGTAACGGGGCACTGATTGTTTTGCGAGTACCTCGCCGTCGTAACTTTAGGCAGCAAAGAGAATGTGCAATTGACTAACTGAGTGAACTGAATGAGTGCATGAGTGAGTGTGTGAGTGAGTGAGTGCATGCGTGAATGATAGACTAAATGACTCTTAAAGCTCCCTCTACATTGTCGTCGTCGTCTTCTACGTCTTTAGCTGCGTCTGCTAATCAAATTTGGAAAGGCCAATTGTGTGTAGGGGGGAGTGGGTTAGAGGATTGCTGTCTTTGCGGGTGTGGCATGCAATTTATGTTTCACATTTGCCAAATCATTTTTATTTGGCAGCCGCTGCCGCCGCCGCCGCGCATGCGTTTGATGCCATTTGATGCGGCGGCTGCGTTGGCGTTTAGCTCTTGGTGATTGTCTGTGTGTGTGTGTGTGTGTGTGCTTGTAGACGCCGCTGGAGGCCATTGACGTCGCGACAAGCGTTGAGAGCGCAGTGATGCATACACGAACAACAACACCAACATTAACATTAACAATAATAAGCAAAAAAACAAATAAGAGCCATGAAATGTAAAATACGTTTCTTATTTTGGTTTGCATTGTTGGCGATGCGATGCGATGCGCCTTTTGTCTGTAAAAGGTTTGTTGACTTACGTTTTTTGGCCATGTTGCTGCTTCTTGGCCTGACCTTTTCTTACACACCTTGCCAATTAGCTGGCAATCTTGGCCTTTTGCATTTCGCATTTAGCATCTGTCAATCTTCCTGCCACGCTCCCCCCCCCCCCCTCGTGTTTCTTAGTCATAATGAAATTGATTGACTGGCTGACTAACTGACTAAACTGATTGACAGACTGCTGGCCAGCTGTCCGTTTAAAGCCAAGTCGCATGGTGTGTTCAATTTTTTAATGGCCAAGCAAAACTTGTTAGCCAAGGCCAACAATCTGCATGAGCCGCGTTTTCACCTGCATACGCCAAGCCAAGCCAAGACAAGCCAAGCCACGCCACGCCTTCTTTGGCCGCACGAACACAGAGCTACGCCTTAAATGCTGCCAGCAGCAACAGCCGCATCTTTAGCTCACAAAATTTTGATGCTCCACTTACATTGAAATACAAACCACAGAGCCGGGGGAGACGGCAGGGAAGAGGAGGAGGCATACACTGCAGTCGCATTAGCTCAAACCTATCAACATTTTTAAGCACCATTCACCTCTGTCTATGTGTGTGTGTGTGTGTGTGTGTGTATAGGTTAACAGCCATCGCTGACCGCTGACAGTAAAGTTAGCAAATCCTGCTTCTTCTATCCGAGACACAAGGAGGATGAGTAGGATGAGGAGGAAGCGCTGTTAAATTGGCTAAATGGAATGATAAACTTGGTCCTACGCTGCGTATACGCAATACTTTGGCTTTAGGGCTGGAAGTGTGGAGTCTTAGGCTGAATTGTGTAAGCTTTCTTTGCGTTGGAATCTAATCTTCTTAATTAATTGGGTCATCAAATACCATTAAGATATAGTAACACACATAGTTAATAGCAAAAAATATAAATAAAATGAAAAAAAAAAATTATTATTTAACTTGTATTCAAATCTCACAGTAGCTAAACAACGAACAGCAACAAAATGTGAATAATCAAAATGCTGATCACCTTGTCGAGGGTATTATACTAATTTTAGTTACGAAATCTAATGGAATGCACGATAAACATATGTGTATATTTATGCATAAGAGGCATTGAGCTTATTGAGACTGAATGATAATACAGTCGGACTTCCATATAACGAAGGGGGAACAAGAAAAAACTTCGTTATAGAGAAATTTCGTTACATAGAATGGGGTTTTGACGGCAGGGTTCTGATTTCTCACTTCGTTGTACAGACAATTCGTTATATGGAAGTTCGACTGTAATGATCAAACTTAGATCTCGCTTCAATTTGGGACACTTTTTACTTAATGTCAAACTTAGTATCTTTGGGTAAGTAGCTGAAGTAGCAAATAGGCTGAAAAAAAGGCGACTAAGAAGATTTTGACCATTTCTTCTCTTATATCATTGGCAAAATTAAACGTTTTTCTTACTTTCAATGCAGAATAGGCTTGGTGAAGTTTGTTTTTTGTTGCAACAACAATCTTATAATGAATCGACAATGCATTGCCAGCCCCTTTACCCTTTCCCCCTTGCGTGAATAAAACTTTTCTTATATAATTATTCAATTTGTAATATTCTTCTGTTTTTCATTCTCTCTCTCGCTCTTATTCTCACGTTTTTTATACTCACATTTTGAGCAGCATTGTTGCTTTTGTGTTGTTTGTTGTTGTTGTTTGTTTGTTTGTTGTTGTTTTGGCTCCTGCAGCAGCTTGTTGTTGTCGTTTGTTGCAGTTGTTTATTGAATTTGCACTTTGGAAAGTCAAATGTTCAACTATTCAGAAAAATAAAATGAAAAAAAAAACAAAACAAAAAAAATAAATGATAAAAATTGAATTAAATTTGTTTGGTTTGATTTTGCTTTGGTTTTTGCCACGCGATTTGTTGCTGCTTGCTCGCAAAATTAGCCAACAATTTTGTTGTTGTTTATTTGTTTGTTTATTTCATTAACTCTTGTTTGTTGTTTACTTGTTGTTGTTGTTGTTGTTGTTGCTTTATTCACATTGTTGCACTTTCACTTTTTCACTTTATTTACAATTTTGGCCGTTTTCGTTTCGAGACACAAAAATCAATTACTAAAAATCTTAAACTTCAGCCTCACAATTACATTACTGTATATGTGTGTGTGTGCGCCCATAAGTATGTATGTGTGTGTGTGTGTGTGTTTGTGGAGATACAATAACCAACTTGAACAAAAAACAAAAACAAAAATTTAACAAAAATGAAATGGAAATATATTTTATTTATTGCACTTTGCCGCTTTTTGGGGCTTGTTCGCGTCGCATATGCAATGAAGTCGCGGCACTTGTAGCGGCTGCCTTTATATGGCCAACACACAAACACACACACACACATACACACATGCAGACACACACACACATACACATGTACATGTATACAATCCATCCAAAAAAAAAAGCCTGCTGGAAACGTCTTCTTCTTTATTTTTCCGCCTGATTTTTCGCTTTGTTTGTAAATTGTTTTCTTCTTTTATTATTATTATTATTATTGTTGTTATTACTTTTTGGTTTGGAGAGTGCTGGTCGGTCGGTCGGTCGGTCGGTGGCTTCGTCTTCTCGATCTTCCAAAAGAAATATGTATAAATATTTATTTATTTCGATCTTCGGCTCGCAGCTCACGGAGCAATCACTTTCGATTTCGCTGCCAGCTGAACGTGAAATGGCAAAATGATGAACGCAACAGCAATCGAAAACCGTTGCTCAGTCCCAAGCCAAGCAGCAGCAGCAGCAGCAGCGAGCAGCGGCAACAGCAGCAGCAACGTCGGCAGCAGCAATAAGCCGGAGCAAGAGAGACAGCAACAACAGCTCGATTGGCAGGAGCTTTGGCTTTGGTTATGGCCATGTTAACACTAAATCATTCACACCTGCCCCACCGCAAAACCGTTTCTACTAGTTGTTGTTGCTGCTGCTGTTGCTCGTGTTATACTTTCTGAAGCGTTGTCGTTTTTTTTTTCAATGGCGCCTGCATTGGGACTAGGAAGTTCAGTTCAGTTAAAAGCTGCAACACTTGCTAATTGTTGTAACTGTTGCTGCTGCTGCTGCGGGGCAAAACCCAGCATTTTGGAAGGGAATTCTCTGCACAAAAACTACTCAACTTTGCACTCAAAACTCTCTCTCTCTCTGTCTATCTCTCTCCCTGTCTCTGTCTGTCTTTCTTTGGCTTGGTTGTATGTATTTCGTAAGCGGCGGCAAACTGGTTAACGGTTGACGACGCCAAACGGCCTTGAGGCCAGCAGCAGCCAGCAGCCAGCAACAACATCAGCTATGATGATCATTAGCATGATGATTATAAGCATTCGGCATTTGTTGATTAACCGCATTACACATACAACGCGTTGGCCGACGCCGCCGCTGCAATTAGCAGGGCACCAATATGCCGAATTCCGATTGCCGAATGCCAATCCGAACCAAAAAAAAAAAACAAAAAAACAACACTAAAAACCCGTAATCTCGAACCCGATGCCGAATCCGGCAACGGGGCAATCAGCAATCAGATGATCGTCGTTTGTAAATTATGCCAAAGATTTGGCTTCAACTCCGGCCGGCTGTTGACCAAGTTGACCACTCGCGCAATCTACCGTTGCGGCTGTTGTTGTTGTTGTTAATATTATTATTCAATCTTTTGAGCTTATTGATTAACAGTTGTTCATTTGCCTATTTATGCAATTTGATCATTTATGCCAAACATAAATCGTTTTTGTTTCGAGTTTCATTGTTTTTTTTTTTTTGCTCACATCACACTTCCTTTCTCACTCTCTCTGTCTTTCTGTCTTTCTGCCTTTCTGTCTCTCACTTCCTTTATTTTCTTTTCTTTCAGATCTTCTGGAGATTAAGTTTGCTTTAACAAAGCCCCATTTAGTGCAAACTTTAAAGATACAAACGATATTTATGATATTTACATTGGTATTATTATTATTATTATTGTTGGGATGAGAATCGTGCACCATCCCGATGTGGCATGGTCGGAGAGCCCTCATCTCCCCAGAAGAGAGAGCCTCAGTCGACTGATGGCGGGACACTGCTCAAGCAGGTGCTCTGGAGTCTCGTCCCCCTCCACACACAGTCTGCAAAGAATGTCTTCCCCTAACTTGAGATTGTGCAGATGCTTGCGCAGTCTGCAGTGCTCGGTCAAGAAACCCGTGAAGCGATCGGAAGAGATCCTTTGCTCAGCTTCAGACAGTCCTCAGTTCTCTTCTTGTTGTAACTACCTAGCAGTCGCCTGCTCTGTCTTGCCCCATGTGAAGACCGCCAAGCGTCCTCGCATGCATTAAGCAGATCGATGCGACTGCTCTGACTGATAATCCCTGGTCTTAGGAAAGGAGTGCTAGCTCCTCTCCTGGCCATAATATCGGCTTTACATAGGTAAATCCAAACACATTCATTTGAATATTGTATTAATTGAGTGCGAAACCCCCCCTCTCTGTTTCTCTTTCTCACAACTCTATTTGGGGCAGGCGATTGATCAATCGATTTATTAATTAGCGCCGATTGATAAATTTGCCTTTGATTTCCCTTCTGCCTTGCGCAATGCGTGACAAATGTTTGCCAAAAACCAAGACACAAAGCAAATATTGAATTTGTTAAGTATGTTTGGAAAGATCGCGAAAGAATTCAGTTTGGGCCAACGAACCGGGAAACGATCAACGATCCGATCCTTCAACAAGATGACGAAAAATTCTCACAAACAACTTAAATGCCCAAAGAGCTGGTCATGTAATTAAAGTACTACATTGGGTTTTTACCGCCTTGATTTTTGTGATATTCCCCCTCATTATTGTTGTGTTGTGTTTTGTGGCTGTTGGCCTTGGAGATGGCAGATGATGTTTGCCAGGCCGATTAAATTTCAAGTGAGCGTCGTCGCCTGTTGATTGCTACTTGCTACTTGCAAACTTGCAACTTGCTACTACTAACCAGAACTCGACTCTCTACTCAAATCTCACAAGTTGTGCAAAAGATGAAAATGAGTCAAGTCAAGTTATTTCGAGGTCACGTTGATCAAGTTACCAAGCCAAGCAGCCCCTGGAACAACGGCACTCGTTTAACAACAGCCGACATTAAAAACAACACAAATTGCAATTGCAGTTAAAAAGACAGAGGGAGAGAGAGGCGGAGGAGGAGGATAAAGGCGCAGGCATGCCAATATTCGAAGGACAAGTAAAGAAAAAAAAATTTTAATTTTTGTCGGCGTTGTAATTTTTGAGGCATTTCAATGGCACTTAATTCGACTTTTTGTCATCCAAGCATCAACTATGAAAATAAGTTAAAAGTACTTTTTACAGCTTGAAATTAGTAAGTTTACTTATAAACAGTTGAAATCAAGTTATGAAGTTAGAAAATTGGTTGAAGTCTTAAGTCTTAAGCCTTTGATCAGTTACTAGTTGTTGTTGATTGGGGTTTGGTTTAGTTTAAAGAGTTTATAGCATTATTTACGGTATTTACATTACAACTCTAACTAACTTTATCCCCCCCCTCCCCGCCGTCTAACATGCCCTTTTTCCCCCCCCCCCCCGAGAAACATTCAAAACTTTTGTTAAATCCAAATGACATTCAAATTATTTTGTATTTGGTATGCGCCGTGTTGCCTGTTGCTGCTGTTGCTGCTGTTGCTGTTGCCGTGGTGTAAAATGCTTTAAGCCACCCAAAAGGAACTTACTTGGCAGACACAACAAGCACACACACACACACACACACACACAGGCATACATACTATTTACATACATTTGGAGTAAAAATAAAAATAAAGTTGCTATAAAAAGTTAAAAGTACAAAAATCATAAAAATAAACAACAACTGTTATTCAACAGTTTTGGAAGATATCTGTGTGTGTGTGTGTGTGTTGGTGTTGGTGTTGGTGTGTATAAATAAACAGGAGTGGCCAACTTGGAATGTTAATGCGCTGCAATAGTTGGTGTTGCCGAGAGGCACTCAAGCCAAAAAAAACACAAAAAACAGAGTCGCACGTAGGCAACACACACAAAAACCGTCGCCGTCGTCGTCAGCGTCGCAGTCAACGTTAGCTGCGCAGTTAACAGCAACAGCAACACCAACGCAGCTCAGACGCAGCCCTGCAAGTGAGCCCAAAAGTTACGTGAACTTTTTAAAAAAAAAAAGAGAGAGAGATAGGGATTGGAGTGAGGTGTTAAAGGGAAAAGGGGGAATAGACAGGAAAAATGCTTTGGGGGGAGGGAGGGGTAAGTGTGTGGAAAGTTGTACGTTAAATGCGATAAGTGGCCAATGTGACCAGACTCTAGAAGGCAGAGACGCAACGCAATATTCGATGGCAACTGGACAAAAGAACTAATCGGCGTGCAATCTAAGAAAGAAAGGAAAAGAAGGGAGACAAGGGGGCACCCCCTTTTTGGGCCTTGTCACATGCCTTCGCGTTGCATGTTAAAGCCAAGACTTAAATTTATAACTGTCAATTATTATGCAAGAGCTGTGAGCAGCAGCAGCAACAGACGACGACGACTTCTTCACTCGACGCTTAAAAGCTTAAAATTCAGGAAATACCCGAATCCAGCTAAATAGCCAACTTGTGACGACGGAGGGGGGGACGAAGATGAAGAAGAATACGGGGCAAAGTTATAAACACTTTACCCAACAAACACACACAAACACACACACGCATAGCTAGCCAAATATGTGAAGTGCCCCCGTATGAAGCAAACAATATCTCCTCCTCCGCCCCCTCCTCTGACTTCAGTACTTGAACAAGAAGCATACCGCAATCCACGCAGTCCACGCAATCCACTTGCATAATCGAAACACGTAGTTGTAGTATCATATACCCAATACCTTTTCTACCTTCCCTCTCCCTCTCTCTCTCTCTCGCATCCTTTATGCCCATTCTACATTACCCTCAGTGTCCAGTATTCCCGTGTTCAATGGGCAATGTGTGTTCCCGTTGCCAGTGAAACGCCTCTCAACAGTTTGCCTTTAATTTGATGCAGCTACATTGATACCCTGTGAAAAGTTAGCCCATCGAATATAACTAACAAACAAGCACATTTTATAGGGTATATGATGTGCTAGCACACTCGCAATATAACGTGATCACGTCAAGTATTTGATGACTCGTTTGTTCTTTCTTTCTTTCTTTTTTACAAAAACCTTTTTTTTTTTTGTCTTTATGATATTTACATTTTGTGTTCTGCTGGTTTTTTCGCTTTTGTGCATTTTCGGTGTTGAGGAGTGGCTCGTACAGAACCGTACTGGACCCACCGCCTGTGGGTTCAATGTACGTCAATTGGCCAGGCCTAGTCGTGCCTGAAGAACCTCAACAACCTCACCTTGGAGTCAGGCAAGGAGGCAACGCATCGAAACAAATCAAATCGAATCGAATCGAATCAAATCTCATCGCATTGTGCGTGTGTGGGGCGCCAATTGACAGAATCATGACAACAATCAACGCCAAAAAAAAAAACCTAAAACATGATGATGATGAATTTCATGTAGGCGCTGTTATTATAATATGAACGAGTTTCTGATTCGATGACAAACCTAAAAACAAAAACCAATATCTTCAAGTTGATTCTCGGATTGGCAACATTGATTGAAATGAGCTGAACTGTGACCTTCATTGGCGTTTTTCACGATTTCCGGTCTAGGCGCTGTTTTTTTTGCAGTGTCTTGTATAAAGTATTATTATTCAGTCTTCACTCTTCGAGAGTTCGAGTAGTGCATAATTAAGTTGGAAGTAGTTTTTTCAGCTCAGCTCATCGGAAAGGTCTTCTTAATCATCTACTTATTTATTTAAGGAGCAGCTTGTTTTCAAACTTGAAAAGAAGAAAAAAACACACAAAGGAAACGAAATGAACTGCATACTAAGCACAGCGAGAACGAGAAGGACAAAGATCTAAACGGCTCCCAAAATAACTTCCTTAATTAAAACGCGTCAAGCGAAAACCCAGAGCTGAAAGACACAAAACTAAAATACTCATAACATTCTTAATAAAAAGAATCTTTTGAAACGAAAAAATATTTGAACGAAAAAGTCTATATTTTTTGTGCCCTACTTCCATCCCAGGTCCTGCATGAGGTCCTGCGTTAATGATTTCGAAATTCCAGTAATAAACGAACTTCCGTATAACGAATTTTCTATACAACGAAGTCAGAAACCAGAACCCTGCTATTTGATTCAGTCAAAAACCCATTCTATGTATCGAAATTTTCTCTATAACGAAGTTTTTCTTGTCCCCTTTGAGTTTCGTTACATGGAAGTTTGACTGTAATAAAAAAATTCCATCGAAAACTCAACTAATAAAATCAAACTTGTTATGTGTGAAGTTATTCAACGGAAATTCCTAAGTTTTAACAAAAAATACCAAAAAATTAGTATTTTTTTGTAATAGGTTTTTTGTCTTTCTTTGGGTCAAGAGTCTGCTCTGTCCTGTAAATTGTTATTGTTATGAATCATATTAACTTAAAAGCTGAACACTCTCCCCAACACCCCGCCAACCCCTGTGAGACGCCTCTAAGACAGCCTCCAGTGCAGCCCCCCCCCCCCCCCCCCCTGCTGCTGTCTAATGACTGTCCAGTTGCAGTCTTTAGCTTGGCACGCTCAATCGAGCCATCAATCAATCTATCAATCAATCAATGCGCCATTGAAACTATGCAAGAGGCCCAGCCTCCTCAAGCTCTCGCCTCTCGCAATGTCTCAATTCCAAGTGCAAAAAAAAAAAACTTCCAAATACAAAATCGAAAAAACAACAACAATTTGGATTGATTATTAAATTATGATCAAGCTGTTTGTGTCTGTAGTTGTTAATGCGAATGAATAAACGTATTTTGTTTTGCAGTATTTTTTTTTTTTAGTATTTAATCGCGTTGTAGTTTTGTGACCCACTTTAAGATTTTGTTGCTTGTTGCTTGTTGCTGTTGTTGTTGTTGTTTCCTCTTTCATTACAAAATTTGTTTAATTTGAAATTGTTTAACTTGAAATTGAGTCACGGCATCTGGCTGACTGCGCAGCTGGCGACAGCCAAGTGATGTCGACGCCGGCGTCAACGCTGGCAGCGCAGCCTCGAAGTTACATAAAATGGCATTAAAACGATCCGAAGATTGAGTTGTGGGGAGACCAAAGCGTAACTGCAAATGCGAGCAAGCAGAGAGCGGTGAGCGTGAGGGGGGGGGGGGGGGGTTATGTGTACTGCATGAAGAAGTAGGTGGTGGAGGGGCAGTGGGGGTAGCTCCCCTTCCTGACTGGGTGAAAACCTGATGCGAGCCAAAAGACGAACGGGCCATTTGGCATTTGCATACCACAGTCGAGTGTGTGCATGTGTGTGTGTGCATGCATGTGTGTGTATGTGTGTGTGCACAATATCGATCAGGTGGAACAACAAGCAAAAGCCGAAGAGGAAGTAGTTGCAGACAGACAGAGAAAGAGAAAGAGAGAGAGCGACAGATCTGAAGCAAATGCCAATTTATACAAAATACACTTAAAAAAAACAAAGAAACTCCATCCCTTTTTGAAATTCTTCAAGGATTCACATTATTTATATGTACTTTTTGCTGTTTATTTTTTACAGTGTACCTGATCCCCCGTTTGAACCAAAACTGTTAAAGGTGAACAACATTCTCCCCGCCCGCCCGCCGGCGTTGAACATAATCGAAATGTTGTTAGGTTCACTTTTCTCGCCTTGCTTTTTGCCTGCGTCATTTTATGGCATTTAACACTTTGACATTATTATTATTATTGCCTCACAGCCACAGTCGAAGTCGAAGTCGAAGTCACCGGACACAAACTACGATCGAATGACGATCCTCAGACAATGTCATAAACATTAATCATCAATCTAAATCTCAGACTCAGACTCAAACTCAGACTCAATCTTATTCGAGATTATGCCAAAAGCTGTTTCCGTTTTGCATTCCATACGAAAACAAGTAAGAAGGCTCTAGTCGGGAGAGCCCGACTAGAAAATACCCTGAACCCAGTTGCAATAAATATATTTAATTTATATAAGACTTTGGTATACTGGCTTAGCTTCCATCGATTAAGTTCAATATCTCTGGTGTTTCTCAAAGGATTTGGACGAAATTTTCAGAAAAGTTCTATCATTATCCATTACTTCAACCCTCATTTTTAGATTTTCCAAATTCGATATTTTATTGTTATCGATATTATGTGTATATCGGAAACCAGAATAGTTATCGATAATTTGAAGCAAACTTGTTCTGCTCATGGTATAGGAGAACTTAAATACAAAATCAGAAGTCTCTAGCTCTTGTAGTCTCTGAGATCCACGCGTTCATACAGACAGACAGACGGACCGACGGACAGACAGACGGACAGACGGACATGGCTATATCGTCTCGGCTGTTGATGCTGATCAAGAATATATATACTATATAGGGTCGGAGATGCTTCCTTCTGCCTGTTACATACTTTTGCACAAAACCATCATACCCTTATTTACCCATTTTATGGGTTAAGGGTATAAAAAAGTTCCACCCAGCCAAGATACTTATTTGTCAGAGATCTTTAGAGCGACACGTTTATTAAAATTTGGTGATTCTTTTTTTGTTTTTGTTTTTGGTTCGCTCTGTTTCTATTTGATATTTGGTAATGCCAGATAGAGGCCAAGCAATGCTTATCGTGTCGTGTCGTGACGTGTCGCATTGTGGTCTATTTTTAATGATCTGACCAATCGACATTTGAATGAAGCTTAAGTAAGTTTCTGAGCTGAAGCTCAAGGCCAATGCCAAAACGTCGCGACGTCAAATGTCATTCAAGCATCAGGCTTAGCGACCAGATTCGTATGCTAACTAACTAGTTGAACTAGATACAATTTGTTATATATTTGGTCAAGATCGATTTGGTGAGACATTCCATTCGTACTCTCTCGATCTCCATCTCTCTGTCTATAGGTATGAAGTGACAGTTATACTAGATGTTCGAATGGGAACTCCGATTTATCTAGTTAAATAGTAAAAGATCAAGGTGAATTCGAACTCATCATTGGAAGTGATCTTGCTTTCGTTTTACCATCTCTGGAACTATGAACAATGACTTTTAAGAGCGAGTAAGCACTGTTGCCAATAAAAAATAACCATCTGCTGATTATAATAATGATGAGTAGTTAAAGGTTCAAGTGGTGTTCGTGATCTAGTTGTCAACACCTGCACGATTTTTGGTCGATTTCGAGTAGATGGTTCCGGTTTCCATTTGCCGTTCGTTTACCACCGATACGATACCACAAGTGCCACTTGCCGCGTGCCGACTTCCATTTTGCCATTTGCCGTTTGCGGTTAAGTGATAGCCGATCGTCAGAGTTAGGTTATATGTTTGCATTTGGCATGCTGGCCATGAGTGTCAACTTATTAAGTCTGTGTACGAAACGCACTTTGGAATTGGCTACAGATTTTTACGTCGCTGACGTAAGAGGAAAGAAATGAAATGAACAAAATTGATAGTTTGGGTTGGTGAAAAGATCGTTTTGATTTTTGGCATTTTTTGGCATGCGCTGGAAATGGAAAGTGTTGTGAGTGCATGGCCGGATAATAATTGTTTGTTGAAAACAGTCAAAGAAACATGAGCTTTGGCGCTCATCAAATGACAGGCAATTAGCGACGCGTAACTCATACTAATCGATAACTAAACGTTGATCGACGATTAACGATGATTATTGATCATTTCTCCTTTGTTCAAAGTTAGATCTCTTTCCGTTTGGTTTTCCATTGATTTAGAAGCGAAAGACAGCAAAAGATATAGATTATTTAATACTTCCCAAGTAGTATTCCCAACATTCCCCCTTTAATGAAAGCATTATGCAGCTATATTAATCGGTTTAAAGAACATTTCACTCTGTCTGTCTGCAACAATATGAGAAAAATCTCATTTTGGTGGCTTCGGCTTGAAAATGGATTTGGAATTGTAACTCTTGCACTTCCACTTCAAGTTTATGAATTTAAGGCATAACTGCGAATCACCAGGTACATTCCCATGCACATAGTAGCGGAGTGTCGACCAAATTTGGAGATGCAATCTGCAGTCTTTCAACTTGTTTTATAAGAAAGAGAAAAAAACAAGAAGAGCGGCGACTGACAATTTCAAGGCTAAAACAAAAACGAGACCTTGGAATTGAAATTGGCCTGGTCGGAGAGAGAAAGGTGGTGGGGAGATAGATAGAGATAGTTGCAACTAGTTGTGGAATTGTTTAGAAAACAAGTTGCCAAACAACAAACAACGACAATGAATACGACTTTCATTATTCGATTGAACAATCGATGAACGTTTTTTGCCTTTTTTTGAAATTGGCAAACGCTACAAAATAGCCGGCACTAAATGCAAGAGAGTATGTATGTAACTTAACCGTCACTTAAAATGTACATTTAAATGGCAAATATCGTATAAAAAAAAAAGTAGAAAGAAAATAACAAATATTTACAATTCAAAAGGTCAGCGAATCAATTATTTATTTATATAGTACTATATTGTTTCATCTTCTTTGCCATTTTCTTGATATTTTTGAAGCTTCTTTAGCCTTCCAGTTGCCATCCATGCTCTTACCATGCGTCGGCCATCGATTTGAAGTCACAAAGACACACACATATGCAACACACACAACAATGACAACATCTCACAAACAACAATCAAAAGTTGCATAAACACTTTTCACTAGGCGCCCTTTTCACTTTTTATTGGCACTCTTTAATGATTATAATAAAAAACTTGAAAAAAAAACCAAGAAAATCTTGTTAAACGAATAGAAATCAAATAAAGAAGTCAATGTAATATTTATAATGTTTTCGATTTGTTTTTCTTCTTTTCTCCCTCCCTCTCTCTCTCTTTCCCTCTCTTTTTGTTAACTTTTCAATTGATTTCCGAGCTGATTTTAAAAACGCGTCCAATTACCTCAACAGACTTTCCGTTAATGTTTCGAATTTCGAATCAAAACTAGCAACTGAAAAAAAAACACAAAGCACAAAAACTAAGTAACTAACGAACTTTGAAAAAAAAGGTCAACACACACACACACACACACACAAACACACACACTAATAAAGACAAGCGTAACATGTTTGTAAAGTGCGCAACTTGAAAACTGAAACTTGGGACTTGATGAAATGGGGGTTTGGATTTGGATTTGGGATTGCAGTTTGCAGCTGGGTGGGTGTATGTATGTGTGTGTGTGTGTGTGTGTGTGTGTGTGTGTGGGTGGGTGCAGTGTGCCATGAAATAACACACACATTTGGAACGACAAAAAGCTGCAACGTCGACTGAGACGCTGACTTTTAGGCAGAGACTTTACCTGAGACTTGGTTGACTCCCTCAATGGACTCTTGTGGCAACCGAACACAGCTAACAAACTTACAGTCTTACCAACTGGCAACTGGCAACTGGCAACTGGCCAACTGTTGCACACGTCGCCAACGCTAGCAACATTATTGCTGCTGTTTATTGTTGTTGTTGTTGTTGTTGTTATTGTTGCTGGCGCGACCAGAATTGTTGATTTTGTAATTGTTGCATTTGTGCTTTGTTGCTGTTTATTACCTCAGTCCTAGCTTTATTGCGGTTTCTTCCATTATGTTTTTTTCTTATTATTTTATATACCCATTATTATTACAACTGACTACAAAAGGGTATAAATAAATAACTTATATTTTCTTTTTTGATAGCATCGCGAAACTAAAGGAACTTTATCAAGAATGTACCGATAGAGGAACAGTTTGTGCAACAATACGGATTAAGCTAAGTAAATGAGAAAAATAAACTATTTTTGCTTTGAATTTTTTTTAATGAATTAATTAACTAAATTAATTATTTTTTTAAATTGATATTTTTACTTTCCATAGTACTATGGTTGGGTTCACGGATAAGTTATTTTTCCCAATATCACAGCGACAAAATTCTTTTTTGAATTGAGCGGCGTGTGTTTCGAAACGGTTAAAGATGTGTGTCTTAATAAAAGTTCTTCACCAATCGTCAAGTGTACTAAAATGTCGGCTTAGCATAGCCACACTCCTCATAGTACTGAACGATTCGTTAAAAGAGTATGTGCAGGCTTTCGTTAAAAGAGAAACCCTAAACGAGCTTACACAGATAATTATGTTCCACACTTGACGACGCATGGTTTGAGCATAGAATATAATTTGACACCTTTTTGTAGCACACTTTTAGGCAGTCGCATTACATAAAAATCTTGCTCGAAATAAAATCAATTTGACTAACAAAGTAAATATATTTCACATCCGATGCAATATGCATATTTCAATTCGCACTGCACAAAATATGCGCAAAATCAGTCGAAATTTGTTACTGCCACTGTCTCTTGGATAATTGGGCATTAGCTGGGAATAGTATCGGCAATGACTTTTGATGATGGCTGGCAACAGGCAGATTTTCCACACTTACATTTATCAATTGCTTGTTGTTGTTGTTGAGATCGGTGTGTGTGTGTGTGCGTGTGTGTGTGGGGGAGAAATGACATCATTCATTTTGAATGAAATCGATCGCATGAATGACCTAATAAAAATAATACAAAAACTGCCACATAAATCAACCCCGAGGGGGCATATTCACAACAACAGAAACAGCAACAGCAACAATTGCAACGATTACAATTTCTAATGATATTGCACCAAAGTTTTCCCATCCACCCGGGCCAACCGCCACTCACCACTCGGACTCTCTGCCTCTTGAGCATTACTCACCGAACAGAATTTCATCAGAAACAGACGCGGTGTCGCCAGTTCCGCCCCCTAAATGCCATCCCCCCACCCCCCTCGAAACCACTTCTCCCCCAAAATATGCGATGAGCATTTCAATACGGGGGGCGTGACGCAAGCTTCAGTTTTGTTTTTGTTCATTAATTGCAATCGTAGCAATAAAAAAAAAAAGTATAACAATTATTTCCACCAACTTGCTTAATCATTGTCAATTGCAATGCGGCGTTAAGAGCGTCGAAGGGTGCATGGGTGGCAGATACGCTTGACTGGATGATTTCGTCCAGTAAACAAATTGATTTGATTCTTCTTCGATCTTCGATCTTCTACAAAATGCATTTTCTTTCCTTTGGTAAACACAGAAATGGAACGAATCGCCGATATTTAAAGTATTTTTGAATGAAAACTATAACTAAAAATAAACAGACGATTTTTATATATTATTTTTATCTAATGTTTGCTGTGTTTGATTCCACAACTTTTGATTATCGCACTCTAGTTGTCATTTGGCACTTTTAGGGAATTTCCTTAAGCTAATTAAGCCCCCAAAAGAGAGAAGAAAAGATCCAACTGTCGGAGATATGATTTTCAACTTAATGCGAAAGATATGAAGAATTCTAACAGTGCTTTTTTTTATGTCGATTTGATGATGTGCGATATATGACACGCACATTAAACACACACAAACACACACACACACACACATACAACTGGACAAATTATTATGCAAATGTTTTTTAGCTTCGTTTAATGGGGACATAAACTGCAATTGCAACTGCTGGCAAAACGAAAGACACAAAATGAAACATGTTCGACGAGAAGACAGAAGCAATGTGGCAGCAGCAGCGGCAGAGAGAGAGAGAGAGTTGGTTGAGTAGTTTGTCAGAGATGGAATGGGTTAGTCGGGGGGAAAGGAAAAAGGGAGTTCACAGTTCACATAAACGTTGGCAGGCTGGCAGGCAAATTAATTGCAGCTAATTACAAGCTAAAGGAGAGGGAAGAGCGAATGGACCACACGTGCTGTGGGCTGTGGCACACTTCGAATACCCCCTTTCCCTCTCCCTCTGCCTATCTACAACGCGACCCCCTGCAGCCAAAAAATAACCCGGAAGAGTTGATGCCAGCTTAGCCGAGCTTAGAGACTTAGAGACTAAAAACTCGAAATCTGTTTTCTGCTGTCAGCTGCGAAGAGCTGGTTGAGGGATGATGATGCTTGAGGGATATGGATATTGCGTTGCGTTGCGTTGAACAAACCAATGTTGCAACATTTCCAACATTTCCATGCCACAACGCAACAATAAATGCATTTTCATTGAAGTTAATCAGAAGACATCATTCCCCCAGAGCCCAACGATTCAAAGAGTTGAACAGAGATGTAGAAGAAGAAGAAGAAGAAGAGGACGGCGCCGATCTTGTCGACAATTTTGCATAAGCAACAAACAACAACAAACAAACAACAACAAGCAAACATCTGCAGAAAACAAATTAGCAAATTGAATGAAGCATTGCGTGGAGTACACTTAAAGAAATACTAATAATAATGCGCACTGAAGGCTCTTCAACTCTCCAGCCACTCATTTCTTTAAGTGTATAGAGTAGGGTCGGGTGGCGGTGGGGGTGGGGTGTTGTCTTTCATCTTTCTTTCTTTTAATTCTTCCGCTGCAATGCGGTTTGATATAAATTTTATTGGAATTTATTGTGGATTGTTGCTGTTGTTGCATTTAGAGGAAGGAGATGAAACAGCTCCGATAATGTCATTTGTTTCTTCTTCTTCTTTATTCACATACGATATATGTATGTATGTATGTGTCGAGCATTTGAATGCAAATTGAAATTGAAATGACTTTGTTGCAATGTCGTCCAATCAAATTCACATTTCGCCCGACGCCCCATGCCCCATGCCCGATGCCCGACGCCATTGAATGCCGCCGCAAATTGTTTGGTATTTTTATGGGCTGACAGCATAAAATATTCACATACATACAATATACAATATATTCTCGATCGGATTTAATGTCGATTAAGACATCTCAATTTCGTATTCTCTATTTAAGAATTTTATGCATTTGGTTTTTTCTTCTTTCTATCCAAAACTACTTTCATTTCATCGCTCTTTAGAAAGGATCAACAAACAACTCGATATCTTTCACAGGAACCAATGTTGGAAAGATCGAAATGTATTACAGTCAAACTTCCATGTAACGAATCTGAAGGGGACAAGAAAAAACTTCATTATAGAGAAATGGTTTTTGACGAAAGTTGCGGTTATGATTGACAGACATCGTGCTGGACTAAATCGTTTGAGAAGTTCGTTAAATTCCCACTTTTCAGGAACCTATCACAATTACCGTTAGTGTCTGGCAAGGAACATCCGAAAATATAATATTTATTGTCTTTTACAGTTGATTGACATTAAGGAATGCTACAGTTTATATGTAGTCCCAAGGACATTTCGAATCAATAATAAAAAAAAACCTTCTGTTTAATTTCTCTATAAAATCGCATTGACCCCAAAAAAACAAACTGTTGATTGACACAAATCGTCAATTATCAATTCGCTTTATATATGTTGTGCCGACTGGCTGCCTTCCCCCACCACCCACCCCCCTCCCCCTTCGAACACATCATACGCATGCAAAAAACGAGAAATGAATCAAAAAGTTGAGAGTTTTTCGGCTTTGCCAAACGCAATATTTGATTGGCAGCGTACGTGCGGGCGTGCTGTGATCTGATATGTCACTCTTTAAGACGAGAGGGGGGGTTGGGGTAAGTAGACTCGATGCGTTGTTGTGCCTAGTGTCAATTATATGAAAGCGAGAGAGAGAGAGAGAGAGAGAGAGAGGGGAACGCAATTGTTTGCTGTTGGCCAATTGGCTTTGGGCGTTATTTATGCCTTTGGGGGGCAGTGCACGGGAGGGGGTGGATGCAATCGATGCGATGCAATCGAATGGATGGCTTGAAACGATCTATCGATGCCAGCGAGCCATCGATCAATTGGTGAAAAAGTCGACGAGTCGAACCATACCTAAATAAATGTCAAATAAATAAAATGAACAGCCAATAAATAAAACACACACACACACACACACACACACACACACACACACACATGATAACAATAAATCTCCATCGCACTTGGCAAACCAAACCAAATTGAAACAAATGCAAAACTGCAAAACTGCAAAACGAACAAATTGCAAAGTGACAAACGACAAATGACAAAACGATCAACGGCAAATGGCAAATGACGAACAGGGTTGCCACGCTTGCAATATGTCCGCGTGTTGTGTGAAACGGAAGCTCTAATTTCCCTCGATTAATTCACACTTTTTATTCGAAATAAATTTAATCAGAAATAAAACGAAAAAGAAATAAATGAATAAAAATTTGTGTTCCAGCTTTTAATGGTAAACATAAATAATATATGTACGCCGAGGCATTTTCAAGGTTTTCAGAGAACAACGCGCGATGTTATATTGTAATCCTCTCTGCCAAGTGGTGCGGCAACAACAGATGATGCACGTTGCGCTGGGATTTTCCCTGGCGAGTGTTTTTCTTGAAATTGACAAAACTAATGCAACAAACGCGCGGTCGGTCGGTGCCATATGGGTTAAGAAGGTTCAGGTCCGGAAATTCCCGAACGCAAAACCCGACCGAAACCTAACTTAACAGGTAGTCTCTAGTCTCTCTGCCTAGGTTAAGGTGTTTCGGTGTCGCCATTTCTTTCGCTACTTCGCGCTCGCAACGCCCGCCAAGAAGCCAATTTAAATAAGCAGCATAAACAAAGGACGTTTGCGTTTTATGACGCCGCTGCCGTTGCCGTTGCCACACTCAAAAAAAGAATACAGGTTGCTATCGTCGCTTGGGCTTTTCCCACGGCCCTTTTTCTTGAGTGCAACTGTTTTGTCGCACTTTCTGTTTTGTTTTTTGCCTAAATAAACTGGAATAAATAACAAATAGTTTTTCGTTTTAACTTATTTTATTTGAAATAAATTGGCGCCAAACAGGAAATAAATGCTGAAATTAATGGTTTAAATCGAATTGAGAGTAAATTGACGCACGAATCCGAAATTGCCATCGTCAGGGGGGAGGAGGGGGGGGGGGCAGATGGCATTAAAAATGGCAAATGTAATGAACGAAATCAAAAGTCATTCGATTTTTAACGGTTTTTTCCGGGATGTCGCTATAAAACATCGCCATGCGTTTTGCTAGCGTTTAAAAACGCGCTCGCTTCTATACCAAGTGCCTAAAATTTTGGTTCATGGCCACAAAAAACTTTGTTAAGCAAACAAACCAAAAAACTTGTAAACGCACAATTAAATATATTTATTTAACTAACATTAAAAGAAAGTGTTTTTTCCATTCGTTGTCGGTTGATCTCTCTCTCTGGATCTCTTGAATTCTCCTTAAAGTGTTTCCATTCGTTGTCGGTTGTATTTGCATTTTCCAAAAAGCTTCGATTGTTTTTGGGATTGTTAAAAATCTAAACAAATGATGTAGAGATATATTTCTGAAAATAAAAAAGTAAATAAATTAAAACTCACGTTATTTTCAGATCTCAATTGACTATTAATATTTTGAAATCTTCTCGAATTATTCGTTACAAATCTGAAAAGGAAGTAAGAAAGTTCTATAAATTTGGATTACTTTTTATTTTTCGTGAGTTTAATGCTTTGTATTCACCTCGATTAACTTTAAATCCTTGTTGAAAGTTGTTGTTGGTTGTGTTGTTGGTAAAGGGAGGTCTCGATTATGTGAACGTTGTGAGTCTGGAAGGCAGCAAGGTGAGAAAGAAAAGTGGCGTGAAACATGCAAAGAATGAGCGAGCTGCGAACTGATTTGGATTTTGACAAGAATTGGTTGTCTGAGCTCAGTGACAACGTCGTCCTAACGAAGGATTCTTTCTTCCTTATTGAAGAAGCCCGTTCCGTTTGCCAGCTTTTCAGTATTTCTCTTGTTTTTAGTTGCATTCTGTAGGAGAAAAGAATGAAATTGTTATTGTGATATTTGGATATTTTGGAAAGGCGAATATTGCATGAAGAAGAAAATGATGATGAAGAAGGCAACAGACAGCAGCGACAAGTGATAAGATCGACGAGGAGTCACACAGTCGACTCTGGATGCGAACGAACGGACGGACGGAGGAACGAACGAAGGAAAGCCGCCAGCTATAAATGGCAGTATGTCTTGGATGGGCTTTGGGATCGCTTTGGGATGATTCTCGCTTGGCGTGCGTATCAAAATATCAACCATAATAAAAATATGCCTCGTAATGATGCATCATAAATCGCGTCAAATGCCGGCGGCGCGCGCGCGTTTTAAGCCGCCACCAAATTGTACGATGCAGCACGATGGAGCAGGAGAAGGAGGCGGGACGGAACTAGAGAGAGAATGAGACAATGACAACGATGAACGCGAGGGGAAGAAGAGTAAAAATACACAGAGCGAAAAACGAAATGCAAAATGAAACAAAAATTAATATTTTGATGATTATGTTTGAGTTTTTTTGTTCAGTGCATAGCACAGCAATTTTTCATGCAACATTGCGTTGTTGTTGTTGTTGTTGGCTGTCAATTCAGTGTAAATTTCAACTATTAAATGCCAATTTATGGCGCCAATTTATGGCGCGTAGCTTACAATTTTTTATTATCGCTTTTATAACACCTTCGTCTAAAATATATTTCGCTTGCGGCTTTGCTCTGTGGACGGAGGAGAGTGGCGGGGGGGAATGATGGTTGGTTGAAAGGGCTATGATGTGATGTCTGAGGGGGGTGTGTCCCGCGCTGGCAGTGGGGCGGACACCGTTTAACAAAACCGAGTAGAAGACCCTTCAACCACCGCCTTCGCCTCTGCTCCTTCTCCTCCTTCGGTGTTGTTCCTCATTTCTGTGGCGTGAGAAGAGATTGAAAAAAGGAATTTACAGATAAATCACACTAAATCATTTCAATGCTGGCTGGCTGGCTAGCGGCATGCTGCAATGCAACAAACACACAGCTTCTTTGCCCTCCCCCCCGCTCCCCCTGCACATTCGCATTGGCAACAGGAGAAACACAACAAAAAGTTTTGTTCAGCAAATTTTTGAACGCCGGCGCGTACTAATCACTCGCATTCTTACACGATCACGAATGCGAGAACGCTGAGACAGAGGGAGAGACAAAGAGAGGGAGAGAGAGTGAGAGAGAGAGAGAGAGACAGAGAGAGAGGTTAAGTTCTTGTTGTTGTTATTAGACTCTGCCGATGTAGACAAGCTGGAGTCCAACGTTGAGGTTCTAGGATTTATTTCGTTTAGCTTCTCTTAATATTATTGTGTCTGAAGAGGGAGCGCCATCAACTATAAACTATCAACTATCATCATCATTATGATCATCATGATGATCATCAAATTGCACTAATAGAGTACTTAAGCAACTGCGCTAAAGAACTGCCAGCTCCCATTGGATTGTGTTGGGAATGGCAGGCGGCGGGGCAGCAGCAACATTTCGACTGACTGGGGACCAACATCAACTGTCAGCAGTGACATGCACAGTCGTCTCCCCCCCGCCCCCCTTCGAAACTGTTGTCAGACAAAGCGGCACACACACGAGAATCGAAGTGAAGTGGAGTCTTGTGGCTGCTACTGAGCCTGCGAGGCAAAGTCAGTATTAAAATTCCAACAATTAGGGAACATTTCACATGCCTTTCTAATAGCCAGCAACAGCAACAACAACAACGAAGAGCATGAAGAAGAAGAACTCTTAACATTGCCTAACGAGCAAGCGGTGGGAAGAAGGAGCCAGGGGTGGGGTGTGGGCGTGGTAGGCGAGGCCAGTTTACAAGAGAAGCTTCTCAAGGCCCGTCAAGCGGCTATTGAATATCCTGTACTTCAATCAAATACATTTATAACAATAAAACTTACAAATTGACAAAAAGATATCACAAAAAAAATAAAGATAAAAGTTTTCAAATGCCTGAATAATATTCATAATAATTACAGGGTAACTGTGAGTTGAGCTGCTCAGCGATCAAAGCGAATGCAATTTCATAGCAAAGTTCTCAGATGCGCAACAACAGATCAGCGCCCCAACCAACCGACTGACTCTCAATGCTTTTCGGCCCCAGAGAGCAACAACATGTTGGCATGTCAATAATCTTGTTGTGGCAAATGCCGAACCTCCACCATGCCACCACAGCCAGAGTCTCCCCATGGTGGGAGTTGCCGTTGCCGTTGCCGTTCCTTGGCCAAGGAAAAAAGCAAAAGTGCGCAATGCGATGGACAACAAAAAAGGTAAGTAAGAAACAAGTTGTTGTTGTTGCTTTGCGATCGCAATGCTCAAGAGCATGAGAAATTCTTGCAACACACACACACACACACACACACCTTGAATATGAATCACACACACACACATATTCAGATACAGTTTGAAATCGCGATTTTTTTGGTTTGCATGGATTGTGGCAAGGGGGGATACGTACGTGACTTTTCATTTCCGTTGGGCGGGCGGCAACTTTCTATTGAATTTCCATGGAAAAACTAGCAACAAATTTTGTTTTTGTTGATAAATCGCCTGCCAAACGCCGCCGCCTGTCACACATTAATCAATTATTTTCGCACTCGCAAACAAACATCCCAACAATCATCTGCTTGCTGCGCCTATACGACTCCCACACGCACACACACACACGCACACACGTATACACACGCACACACATTGATAGAGATTCGAACGTGCCAAACGAAACGAGCACGGACAACAACAACAACAACAGCAAAAATACATATACTAAAAAAATATAAATGGGAAAAATTGCATAAAGCGACACAAGTAACGGAGCGGGGGTCCGGCGTCCGGCGTCCGGGGCCAGCGGGTTTGACAACGTTGAACGTGAGACGTTTGTCCGTTTGTCGTCTGTCTACCTGACACAATGACTAACCTAAATCACATTTCACCGCCGCTCTTGCAATCTTCAAACTCTTTTTGGCTATGGAAAATCAAAGTTTTCCAGAACGTAAAGCAATAATAACAATTGCAACTTGCTTGATCGGAAATCATTTGCAAACTATCGATTAATCGGACAAAAAACAAAACTAAAGCAAATCCTCATTTCTTTCTTTCTTTAAATAATACCAGAAAACAGCTAAGAAAAGAAAAGAAGCCAAGCGAAGGCTAAGAAAACTGTTTAAAGAAGCGCCAACTGAGTGTGTGTGTGTGTGTGTGTGTGTGTGTGTGTGTGTGTGTGTTTGGAATGATCAAATATTGCGCATACGCTCCGAACTGAGAGCAACAAAACGCTGATTAGTTAGAAAGGTTCGCTCGACTGGGCGAGATACCCCGAACCCTATACTTTAATATTCGATAACTCGGGGAGCGATTGTCAATCGACTTCGATAACATTTGAACATCGTCTTCATCGTCTTAAATTGGTTTGAAAAATTTTTCGAAGATTCGACTTGTTATCGATAACAAACATGGCGCATACGCCGCCGCCCGCCTTAGCCAATCTTGTCCAATCTGCGAAAATATTAACGAATTAATTGCACATCGTATTTGGTACAGTCGAACTTTCATGTAACGAACTTCCGTTTAACGACTTTTCTCTACAACGAAGGTATTCCCTTGCCTCCTTGGGATTCGTTATACGTAAGTTTGACTGTATTTGTAATAAAACCAAGCAAGCAAATAAATAAATAAATACTTATATTCGAAATAATTGCCCAACAATTTGAGCTGTCTGCAAAAATTGCGATTGCAATCAATGAGATCAGTCGAGCGAGCTGCGAGTTGGCTCTAAAATTAAGCAATGCATTTCTCTGTATGTGTTTTCGTTAAGTGTAATAGTGTCCCACTATTTATTGTCTTAATTATGCTGCTGCTGCTGCTGCTGCTGTCGCTTCTTTAGCCAAAAGGCGTGACTATCTAACACTAGACAGCGGCGGCGGCTTACTCATCGTCGTCTCATCAAAACCCCAACAATTCAACCCTCCCTCGCCCCCTCGTCTTTTCTGCACTGAAGTAATAGTACCATCCCTTCTTTATATATACTTATTTTCGCCTGTTCCGCTCTCGTTGCTTTCATTGCTCGACGTTCGCTGAGGCTGCGACGCCAACGACATTCCCTCATCCCCTGCTGTTGCTGCTGCTGCCTCTGATGATGTCGTCGTCACCGTTGGCCGCCACTTGTTTATTTCGAAGTAAGTATTTGGCGCAACGATCGAAGGAGAGAAGCTCTCCAAACTCTTCGTTTGCTAAATTACGTATACGTAGTTATTGGCATTGTTTTATTTGCAATAAGTTTCAGATCAAGCAATGAACTATTGGGAATCTCCGGAAGAAGTAACGAGAAAGTATTTTCAGGCATTTGTCAGAGGCACGTGCCAAAACTGAGGGAAACTAGACGCAGACATATGGAAAATGCATTAAGCTAAAGCTTAAATAGTTGTGTTTAAGTAGTTTGCTAAGACTTATGGGACTTGTATCTAAATCTCAATATGCCTAGTCGCTAGAGCTTGTTGACGATGATGGATCATCGCGCTGGCATCTCCAGCATCCAAAGCAAATGACGCCAGCAGCTGCACAAACTACAACGGAATTTGGCTATAGATCACGAGTCTTAACCCCCACCCTCCCCCCCCCCACTCCCCACACGCAACCAAACCGCAACATTCCGTAAATTCCCAAAAATATCTCAACAAATCCAAAATCATAATTCTAATGCAGAAATGATTTACAACAATTCTGTGCAAAATAAGTTGAAATAATTTCCAAAAATAATACACTGTACAAAAAGGCAGATCAAAATGTTCAATGATGTCAAAAATGTTGTTGTAACTCGAGAAAATTTTAAATTGCAGGCAAAAATCATATTTCTTTCACACATTGCGCATACGTCGCGTGCGCCAATGCGACGTTGCCTGTCGTAGGTTAGTTCCGCCGACGAGCTGAAAAGAGCAAAAATATCGGATTGTTGGGAGGTTGCAGCGGAAAGAGGGGGGGAATTGTATGTGTACTTTGTACTATTGATTGCGAGGGGGGAGGGGGATGGGGGGTTCAATGAGCAGTACTGGGCTTGGCTGGGCTGGGTGGGGCTGGGCTGGTGTTGTCATATTGCGCACGCTTCAATAAGCAACAACAACAACAACGTATGAGGTTGGTGGGTGGGTGAGAGGGTGGGTGTGGGGTTGGTTGCTATGCTAGGCGGGGCAGCGTGCGCGCATTAGTCTAATAGATAGCGACAAGCATAAGACAAAACAAACAATATAAAATACTTGCGGGCTTAGTAGAACCAGAACTAGAAACAACAACAACAACAACAACAAAATGAGAAACAAATTTAAAGTCCACAATAAGCCAAAAAGCAACAACAACTAATCCAAGCAAACGAAGCGCTCGCGTCGTGCACAAATGACAAATGGCAAAAAAAGTGCAAAAACAAAAAGACAAAAGAACGTCAACAGCGACGGCGACGGCGACAGCGACAGCGCCGTCAGCGTCAGTGTCAAACAGCGCAGCTGTCGGCTGTTGTCTATTTGCCGTCTATCCCTGTGTGTGTGATTGTCACATAGAAGAGAGATATTTAGCCGAGAGAGAGAGAGCGAGTGAGAGATGGCGTTAGGCGCTTATACTATATTCTATGCGCTGCTGCTGCCGGCGCGCTTCAACGTCGTCAATCGAACTTCAGTTTGTCCAAGATCGCGTCGACTGAACAACGCTGAACGACGCTAGTAAAAAGAAGCGCGCGCGCAAAACGACGACGACGACGCGACGTCCATGTGATGACGACAACAACAACGATAGCGAGAATAAACGCAGCGAATTCGAATGAAACAAAAACTAAACGAAAGCCGAAGACAAAAAATAAAAACGATAACCGTTAAACACGAAAAGAAATACTCCAGCGTCGTCCTGCAGCTGCAGCAAACAACAACACCAACAAAATTGAAACAACAAACGTAATTTGAAATGGGAATTCATTTTATTTGCCAAGTGAAAAGCAAGCAAAGTGCATTCCAAACAAAAACAAGATAAATCGAAATCTTTATGAAAAGTCGAAAGTTTTATTTTTGGAATTTACAATTCGAATTTGTTTTTTTTTTTGCTTGCACATTTTTGCCGGATGCATATCCGTGGCGATATTAAAAACAGATGTCAAATGATGCATATTCGATTCGATATAGAGAATACACAGAGAGAGAGAGAGAGAGAAATATGCTGTGTAATAATATTAATTTAGGTAAATTCTCAACTAATTTTCAATCTCCAACTGCTGATTAAGTTATTAACTTGCGGAATGCAAACCCAGACAGAACAGAACAGAACAGAACTGCCACTTAGCCAAGACACACACCCAAAACAAAAAGTAAGCAACGAAATTCACTTTTATTACTATTATTATTTGTGCAGACGTCATATGCATCAGGCAAACGAAATGACAAAAAACAAAAAAGGGCAGCCCAAAAATCAATCGATCGATTGGGTAGGGCAACGAAAGGCAAAAACAATTTTAGAATTTACAATTCAATGGCTGCGCGGCGCTCGGACTTGAATCGGTAACGCAACATCCGACACAATCGGATTGCAGCAGCAAGAGAAAGAGCTAGTCTTACTAGGTGGTTGCTTAAAGGGGGTAGGGTTGGGTGGCAAGGTACTCGGGGGGGGGGGGGGGGGGGAACTGGCATTTAATAAGCACATTGCAATTGCTGGCGCTGTTGATGACGCAGCATTCGGTTATTTATTTTTTACTCATACATACAGCCCAACATTCCTTAGTTGCTGTTGTTGCTGGCATTTTGCATCAGCAAAAGAGATACGATCATTGCAATGGTATTGCTTTGCTTGACTGTACTACATACACCCTTGCCTTCGTTGACTTTTGTTGCTCTGGTAAAAACCCCCAACGAAACAGCTCAACAACACACACACACACACACACACATAGATGAGAGATGAGAGAGAATTTCCCTCTCTTAGGTTAACCTCATCGATAATTAGCTCTGTAGATCGATCAATCGATGCAAAATCGATCAATTGATCCATCTATGCCATCAAAATATCAGCTCTCTCGCTCTATCTCGCTCGTTGCAATAATGACTTTAGTGCGAAATGATTTGAAACTTTCCCAACTTTAATTGCTTAGCGCGGATGAAACACACGACGTATACTCAATTTATTTTAACCATTCAAAAGCAAGAAGTAATAAGCGAACAATTAGGCTATGAGACAAAAGAACAAGATTAACAATTGCATAAACTAGCAGCACAACGATTGCGCCATTTCCAAGTTCCCTTTTTGGCTTCGCTAGGAACCTAAAGAGCTTTTAACGTTTGATAGAAGCACACACACAATCCGCAGGACTACACACCGGGAACCCGTCCCAACCATCTCCAACCAACGGCCCCACTCAGGACCCTTTAGCGGTCTATGTGTGAAACTCCCCTGGGAGAGTCAGACGGTTCAACCTAACCTAACCCAATTGCATAAGCATTTCAAGCAACAAACAAACAATAAGTTTTCAAAACCATACAGAATATCTTTAATCAAATTTGACGTATTCTCTCCCTCCCTCTCGCCCTCTGTCTCTTCTTCTCTTTATCTATGATTAGTCCCTTATGGAATTTCGCGATCAACAATATACAATCGGTGTGGTTTCAATTTGAAGAAAACTAACAACAGATGTTGCAAGGCGATGTGGTTGCTGCTGTTGTTGTGCAGTACAGTGGCATTTGCCCCATTTGCCATTTTTCTAAATCAGGCACAATATTTCTTTGATTTACTTTGAATGGCATCGAATTTATGATTGACAGTTGCAAACAAATGCCCCTTTGCCCCTCTCCCCTTTATCATCGAGCGAACGAACTGCTAACGAATAACATTTGAGCCTACCGCAAATGTAGAAAACAGACACAGAGAGAGGGAGAGAGGGAGAGAGGGAGACATCACGTATACGTAATTGATACAAAGAATAGTGGAAGGAACGAGTGTGGGGTAGGGGGTCGGGGAAGGAGGACATTGATTTCAATTAAACGACTTTACGTAGTTTGTTTTAAACTTGATATTTTTTGATTTATTTGCGGTTTGTCAAAATACGAAACGAACAAAAACAACAGCTATAAATTTACTCTGGCAGCTACTGTTCTCCCTCCGCAATGTAGATGTAGTTAACCAACAAATCAATCACCTCCCTCTTCTTTGGGCCCCCCTCCCTCCCTTACAGTCATTACATTAACCTCTCTCTCTGTCTGTCTAGTGAATAACGTGTCGTATGCGCAATATTAGTTTTATTCGTTATCAAATAGCGATGATATAATATATGTCAGCTACCTCAACTCTGATATAAAAAACAATCAATTAGATAATTGCCGAAGCCCGCTGATAAGCAGATCTATACTATATATACACGATATCTGTATAGTAAAAAAAGAACAAGCACGATAAAATGAGTAATAATAATGGGGAAAGTAATGGGAAAAGTAAAAGGATAACGAAAATAAGGAGAATAAATACTTTGTCTCAAATCTATGTTGGCTTCTAACTGTGTTTGTGGCACTGGCTGCGGCAGCGACGTTAACGCTTTGATGTTAACGTTGACGTTGCTCGCTTAAACAACATAAATCAAAGGAAAAGAAGCATTTTTCATATTTCTTCAGCTCGTTGTTGTTGTTGTTGTTGTTTCACGCATGTTTCAGACATTTAACATTTCTTTTCATGTACATGCGACGACATGAGACAAATACATACCCAATACATATGCGAGTAGTGTACAGCGGGCCGGCCGAGAGGCCAAAACATTTATACGAATATCTCAAATGGCAGACGACGTTGCCGTTGCCGTCGCCGTCGCTGTCGCTGTCGACGCTGCTGCAGGCAGAACATTAAAACAAACAATAACTAAAAAAATGTTCAAGCAAAAAATCAGCAAAATATTTGGGAACAAAAACATACTATATACAGTACGACCTCGACCTGGGCCAATTGCGAATCTGTTTGGCCCACTCGAAACTCTGAATTTGTGCGCAAAGGAGAGATGCGTCACTTTGCCTCAATTGAGCGACGCTGAAATGAAAGTAAATCGAATAAATCTGTGTTCAAAGCAGAGGAAAACAAATTGAAACATGCGAGTTTCTTCGGAAATGTCGTTTAGCGAGGTCTCGCTGTATATGTATATTTGAAAATAAGAAGTGGAAAATAAACAATGTTTTCGAATTCGAACAATAGTTAAATACACTTTTATTCTCACTTAGAAAAAGACATTAAAAAGTTCAAAATTAATTGATTTTCTTTTCGATTTTCGTTCGAAATAATTGAATTTTTCTTGTCTTAAGCGACAGAATCGTAATACACTTTGTTTGGCAGGGTATTATACTTGTCGCATAGTAAAAAAAAAAAAGTTTGTTACTGTTGCTATCTGACTATTTTCGTGCATATTATTTCATAATTTGGTCTTTAGACATTTTTCCATATTATTTATTTGTGTTTAGTTCAATTATATTGTTTTTTTCTTTTCTTTTCATTTCATTTCTAATTTCTTGTATTTTTGCTTTAAGTGTGACAGAAATTATTACTAACGATATCGCTGGCGATTTTATGGCCAACGACTGGCGCTAAAAAAATATCAAAAATAATTAAGTTTGACTTTTTGCTTTTTATATTCGTGTTTTCCTTTTTTTTTTTGTCTGTCTATCTTTTGCAGTTGTTGTTGACAGTGAAATTGACAAATTAATTAACTAAACGTTAGCCTTCAGTCTTCTTTTGCCTTTCATTTCCACACACATTTTATCGCTTACTCTCCCTCTCTCGCTCTGTCGCTCATGTTTTGGATACCCTTGCAGTTAGGGGTGCTTGTTATAAGGGAAACATTTGTTTAGTTTATAGGAAACTTCGATACTAAGATTATACACTATCTTAGCCCAATAAATATAGAAGAGCCTCACAACATAATGTGAGATATGAGCGATTTTATAGAGATTTGAATAATAACAAAATGTCTTAAGCTCTATGAAAAGATTTTGTCCCCTTGTCTGCGTTGACCAGAAACTTTTGCTCCACGAGCATTTATCGGTTATCGATTATTTTACTTCTGAACGCGATCGCTCCTGCATCCTAATCCTTGTCATAATGGAGTGTAAATGTAGTGCATGCAGCAAAGGGGATCTCCATTTGTAGCCCCAATAATCAGCTGTTAAAAGTTGAAAGAAAGCATAGAACGTTCACCAGAACGCTCCGATAAGTATCATTTTGTCGGATGCAGCAAAGTTTGCAAATAGTACTTATGATCACATATTATTTATTACTAATACTTGAAACTTCATCAAAGGCAAAACCAAAACAAAAAGCAACAAAAACAACCATAAGTACAGTTTGTTGTGGCTTTAAAATGATATATCGACGGCCGTAAGGGGTTTTGACGACAGAGTTAAAAGCAACAAAAAAAAAGTAAAAGGAGAATTTTCGTTGATTACACTCGATACCGAAGGTAAAGAGTATATTGGGTTTGTGCAGTGTCCGTCATGGTATCTATCCATCTATTCGTATGTTCGCAACTTTTTTCGACACCCTTCAAGCTAGAGAGTTGAAACTTTGCAAATATATTTTTCTACGCCCGAGAAAGATAAAGTGTCAAGATTGGGGTTCTACGATAACTGGGGGGCTGGAAAATCGGTAAATTCGATAACTCAAAATCGATAAATCCACTTATTTCGCACATCCTTACAGCTAGAACTACCAAGTTTGGTGAGAATATAACTACTGACCATCCCCGAAAAACTGCATCAAAAATTTGAGATGGCGTACACCCCTACCGCACGGGTACCCCTTTGCAATCAGGCCTCTATTTAACGGTTTAATACAAGTATCGAGTATACCGCAGTCGGTTGCGTCCTATCTTTCGCTTTTAGTATATTTTTGTTAGTCTTTAGAGCGACGAAAACGAAAACGTTTCGTGTGCTAAGAAATAGTGAATGATTAATTTTGTGCTTTAGTCATTCCTTGAATATTTTTTTCTTATGTTTATGATTTTTATTTATTTTCTTCTTTGTTCTCTATTTAGCTAGAGTTAATTGATCGTATAGCAGCAGTAAATTAACAGATTCTCAAACCATGACTTGCCTGAAAGGCATAGCTCGCCAAGGAAACAAAATCACATATGAGAGAGAGACAGGGAGAGAAAGTGAGAGTAATCCTTTTGCTAGATTCACAATACTTGCATTAACTTTAAGCATACAAAAAAATACACTAAACCCGAATCAATTATTAATCCCAAGATTGACATTATTTGAAAAACTTAAATGTTTCGTTGAAACGTTTTTGATTTTAGGAGAAGAACTATTAAAACAATCCTATTACTTGAGTTTCTAGAACCGAATGTTTAGATTTTCCTCTTTTTTATGAAAGAAGTTAGGTTGCATCTCTCTCTCTCTCTCTCTTTCAATGCAATCTTTGCGATTGGCAGGATGCACAAGCCCCTTCTTCTCTCGCCCATACACACACACACAGGCGCGCACACACACACAGGTACAGACCGACACCATCTTCGTTTGCCGCACGAATTCACGCCCACGCAGAGTCAACGCAATTTGCACAAGCAACATGCGGCAGGTAGTCAGTCGTCCATTTAGTAGGCAGTCAGGTTGCTAGCCACAAATGTTGCTATTGCTTTATCAACATGTTGCTGTAAGCACGCACGCATGCGTCGCTGTTACTTCTTTAGCTGTTGCTGAGGCGCTCATTCAACTTTTGCATCGGACAAACATCTTGGCGACACGCGACTCGCCAGCAACAGCAACAATTGCAGTCTCTGCAGCAGTCGCCGTCGCAGTCGCAGCAAGGCGCAGGTTTTGCAAACGCCAAACAATAACAACAACAACAGCAAGCAAGCAGCAGTAGCAGCAAAAGAAAATTGCTAGCGCGTCGTTTCGTTTCGAATGCTGCTGCGGCTGCCAAAACCGCTAGCAAAACGACGATAGCCGAATGCGCGGCACGATCAGCAAACGATGCACGACAGCAACAACAGCAACTTTGTTACTCTCGTATTGCGCACGATCTTTCTCGCTCTCGCTCTTTTGCTCTTGCTCTCGCTCAGTCTCTGTTTTTTTTTTTTTGTGTGTTCGCCTCACCTGCGTGCCTGCCTGCCTGCCTGCCTGTCTGGGCTGGGCTGGGCTGCACGTCATGCCGCTCTCGCGCTCTCTGTCTTTCTCCCTCTCTTGCATGTTTGCTTGTTCTCTCTTCTGCTGTCTCTGCCTGCGTCGCTCTAAGCGTCGGCGTTAGCGTCGCTGCTGTCATCGTTTGCGCTTGTTGGGTTTTAGTTTATTTATTCAACCGACCGATACCGTGTGTGGACATTATTTTCTGAAACGTTCGTAACCGCACAACACACACACACACACACAAACACGACGTAGCCGTCATCGTGAACACACACACAGAGAGAAGTGAGCAAGCAGCGGCGCAGCAGCCACAGAGCTCATATACACGGCGTGTGCGCCCCGTGAGCTATCTAGTAGATAAAAACTCGCCGACTCGCCGACAACAGCAACACAACAAGCCACAAACAGCAACCGCTAGCAACCACAAACAAACAGCTATGCAACATTAACAACAACAGCAACTTTAAGTATATTTTATTTTCTTTTTTTTCTGGGAAAGAAAAGTCTCTGTGGGGGAAAATGTGCAAAAAAATCAAATCTTAAATCCTGACACAACAAATTTCTTTTAATGTGTGAGCAAAATAAGAGTGCCCCAAACAACAACAACAATAAGTAAAGGTGTTGAGAAAAAACAAAAAACAAATAAAATAAATTGAAAATACAAATTAAACGCAAAGCAAAGAAAAACACGCGTGTGTTATCTAATCTGTAACACACAAAAAGAAGGTGCAAATAAAATTCAAGAACCTTTACAAGAATCACAAAAATAATTCGAAAATATTAACATATCGGTTCGGTTCTGTTCGGTTCGGTTCAGTTCAGTTCGGTTCGGTTCGGTCAACCAAATAAATCACTAATATAGAAATTATAATTTTTTTTTTCCTGTTTACCTTTTTCTGACACATAAAAAACAAAATAAAAAACAAAAGAGCGAAAGAGAGAGAGAGTATAAAAATAAAGTGTATGTACTTCAGTTTTAAGTATATTTTTGTTTTGGTTTTTTTTTTTTTGCGCAAAAAGTGCTTAAGCAAAAGTAATTGAGTTAAAACTTAAAAGAAGAAGAAGAAAACAAGTGTTAAACGAAATATGATCAACAATTTAACGAATGTTGCCACGGCCTTGGCGACGGCCACAGGCACCGTTCAAACAACGCTGGACAGGACCGAACATGGACCCTACAACAGTGGCACTACCGGCGGTAGTCGAGGCAGCAGCAGCAGCAGCAGCGGCCAAACATCTTCAACAAACAGCAACTGCAACAGCAACTGCAGCAGCAACATCACATATCATTATCATAGAAAATTGCAACACCTGCTTTTAGTCGCGCTGCTCATCTGCCTGTCAACCACAAGCCTGTCAAACTGTTGTTGGCCCCAAGCGGTCCAAGCGCGACGCCATGCGCCCCTCATGTTCGAGGAGGCAGACACGGCCAGGCGCTCAAATCGGCCAGCGGGTAAGTTTTGTTTCGTACTATTTTCTTTCGATTTATCGATTTGTTTATCGATTCTTTAAAGCAATCGTTAATAGATTGATTAGAAATCAATGAAGCGTTTTGTTGTGCACTTAGTTTAGTTCCTCTAATCGTATCATATATCATCCCCCCCCCCCCCCCCCCCCCCCTATGTATAATTATGCAAGAAATTGCACATACGCCATGATGCGCACTCGCTCACTCCGCTTCCAATCTCGCTATCTCGCAATATCTCGCCATAAAAATGTTGGTTCGGTGCATTGGTGTAGTGCGGTTCGGTTTTTCAAAAACGGCTTTTCGGTTTTGCCCCGCGCAGGTAGTTTGCGATTGCGAGAGAGGGTTTCGATTCGTGCCTCTAGGCGGTTACTTGCTCGCACCCTTAATCCCCCAACGCCGGTCACCCGACCTCGCCCAGGCCAATCTGTTGTTGTCCTGGGTTTTTCAGCACTTTTTATGCCTAGTGCGCTAATCCGGAAAATGGGAATTCCCTTCCGCTTGCTCGGCCTGCCTGCCTGTCTGCCTGCCTGTCTGTCTGCCTTTCTTTTCTGTCTACCTTTTTTTTCGTATATTCTCTTGGTTCGCTGCTAGACACAGCGACGGCGGTATGTATGGAAGAAGAAGAAAGGAAACCTCGTCGCCTTTGTCTCTAAGCTGCTTACGATGATTGAGGAAAATGTTGAGTTCTCTCTGGGTTAGGTTAGGATCGGTCTTGGTCGGTCTCAAACGTTCCGTTGATTGAAGTGCATTTCCTGTTACCAATATTTCCCTCTTTCCTCTTTCTATAAATAAACGAACTTTTGGTTTAAACAGATTGCGGTTTCATTTGCAACGACTTTGAGCTGTTTCTACTCTTACACTCACAGTTTGCATACATTATTTAATACATTTTCTTATCGATATGATGAACAGCAGTCAAAAACAGTTAAAACCAACTGCTGCTAATAAGCATTTTGCTATTTGCTGCTGCTGTTTTCGTTGAATCATTTCAAGTTTCATTGAGATCTCAGATCGTTAGCATAAACAACTAAATTTAGTCGGGGCTCTCGTTTAATCGTCTTTAATCTTTATGTTTCCACTTTGCTTGTGGTGCAATACATACAAACAAACATCGATTCTAATCTCTTGTCAATAGAATATTGCCAAAAAATAAAAAAAAGTGAATTCTTTTGCTTAAAATTCCAGATAGGATATATCTTGTGCCTGCTCATTAGGTTTAAGCAACAAAAATGCTCTTCGTTTACATAAAACTAATACAGTCGAACTTCCATGTAACGATCCATATATAACCCATTCTATGTAACGAAATTTCTCAATAACGAAGTTTTTTCTTGTCCCCCTTGAGATTCGTTATATGGAAGTTTGACTGTAACTATAAATCGTTTATTATCGTTAACTGGTTTATTTTTATTGAGTTTTAATGCCTGTCATATACTATCATTATTATAGCTTATGCAATAAAGTCAACAGCTTAAGATTGGGCTTCAACTTAACCCAAAACTCATAATCAATGGCTTATCACACACACACACACACGCACACGTCCCCCGCATTAACTAAGACAGAGTTAGCATAGTGCTAATTAAAAGTTGAGCATAATTTAGTCGGCTACATGGATACATGTCTATAAGGTTGGTTCGACAGGCAGACAGACAGACAGCAACGGCAAATCCCACATTACTTTTTTTTTAATGAATGAATGAAAAGCCAACGCACACACACACACACACACACACACACACACGCACAAACACACTACATCAACCGTTCTTTTTGTCAAGAGACGCGAAGGTGTTGCTTGTTAATGAGAGGGGGCAACAACAGCGACAGCAGCGGCAGCAACAGATTGGGCTAATCAAACATAAAAAACCACGCACGTTTTATAAAAGATGAGACAGGGGGGGGGGGAATGGCTAAGAGGAGAGGCGGGGGTAGCTACTAACTACCAATTCGTTTTGTTCATTTCGCATTTAATTTAGCTGATTAACAAGCTAGCTGCTGTCGGGGGGGGGGGGGGAGCCAAGTTGCTTGGATCGGATCGGATCGGATCGGATTGAATCGGTTCGAAGATCGAAACGAAGCTAACTGCCCCCTTTCCTCTTTCGCTCTCGCTCTTTCGCTCTCTGTCTGTGGCAAGGCATTCGCCATTCGTCAGCATAATTCATTTATTCAACTGTCTGCCGCCCAGTTAGGTGTTAAAAAGTTGTTAACTTATTTTTAATGAATGCGTGTAAAAGACGTCGACAAAAAACACATCAAGATGTGCCTACGTAAAGCAGCAAACGAGACGACAAACAGACAGACAGCGACTCTCGGCAAACATATCCATGATCTTTTAACAAAAAGAAAAAAAAGATATATATATATACGAATTCGTACTACATGAAGATGAAATAGTATTGTGGGACAGGAGGATGTGGCGAGGGGGGTGGGGTGGGGAAACACGTTATAACGTTAAGTCCACAGAGCAACAACAACAACAACAAGCCAGAGTCACAGAGCGACGTCCGCCAACAATTTTTTTGCTTTCTGTATTTTAGCCATTTTTTTTAGCCATTTTTATGCACTCACCAAACGAAAGAAAAGGAAAAAACAGAAAAAAGGAGAATGCAAAAAAAAAAACAAATCCTACTTGGGATATAGTCGAATTGCAAGCAGTTTGATTGATATGATTTAAGATTTGGTGATTTTACAACACTGTTAATATTGGGAATTTGAAATTTCATTCCATTATTATTTAAGATCGAGCGCGAACGCAGAGTATTAAGCTTGCAGCTTGCCAAAAAGATTCCTTTTCATATCGTATTATTATATTTTTTTTTTTTGTGGCTTTCTTCGTATTTTTTTTGGTTTGGGGCTGTGTCGCGACAGCATCCCAAAAACAAATCGTCGTCAGTGTCAGTTGCATGTCAGGCAGTCGAAAACGAAATGCAACCAATTTGTTGCCGGTTGCTGCAAACACAACACCAACGTTGCACAGCCTTTTTTGGCTTGGAGACGAGGCGTCGCCAGCATCGCCGTCGTTGCAATCGCCAAATTGTCGTCGTCGTCGTCTCGGAGTTGGAGTTGAAGTCGCGTGTGGGCAGAGGAAGCACTTAATGCCCACAAGGTGTCAAATTGCAGCACACACAGAGAGCGCTTTCGAGCTCGAATTCGTATTCGAGTTCGAGTTCGAGTTTCGCCCACCACCCTGGGCCGACGACGACGACGTTAGCCTAAAGAAAAGCCAGCTTTAGCTAGAAAAAAGCCAATGTTTGTTAATTAATTTGGCTCATTTCTGTTGTTGTTGTTGTTGTTGTTGTTGGTGTTGTAGGTTGGCTGCAGCGTAGGCAAATAAGATACAGATACAAAGATAGAGATACACACAGACACGCTTCACAGATTTCGTTCGTGGGTTGCTCTTTTCAGCTTCAATTTAGTTTTGGCTTTTGTATTATTATTTTGGATTATAACTTTTTTTTTTTGATTTATTTATTTTTGTTTTGCATTTGTTGCGCATTTCCGTTCCATCGCCGGAGGAACGAAAGACAGAGAGAAAAAGAGAGAAAGAGAACGAGGCAAAGTGTCAAAGAGTGGGTGAGAAAGAATTAGATGTTTTATTTTTATGATAGTTTTTGGTTGTTTTTGTGGGAAGTGTCGCCGCTGTTAGCCGGAATGAGTGCGAATTGATCGAGAGTTTGTTGGCTTTGCTTCTGGTTTGAGCTGGGGGAAAGCTTTGATTGGAACTCGAATTGATTTTATTGCTTTCCATTAGCACCTGCCACAACAAATTTCCGCAACAAGTTCATTAGATCAAAAATATTCAATCTCGAAGCGAAATGGGTTAAAACCAAACCAAACTGATTTTCATATTCTTTTGTTTTAATGCGATATATTGTAGGCTCTCGTTATAGTTTATACTCGCCACTCGCCGCTTGTCACTCGTTATTTTTGCGCTGTTTTGCGCCATTTCGCGTTTCGCATTCCTGCCATGCACAAATTATCAGCAAACAATCAGCTCGCAGCCGCTAAAGGTGCCAACCCCTCCGCCCCTCCTTCCCACCTCCTCCTCTTCTACACTGCTCTTTGGTTGTATCTTTCGTTCAGCTGCAAAATAACTGAGAATTCGCGCATCATCTAAACTGTGCATCGCTGATAAACGCGGACGGACAGTCGCGCAACTGTTTCGAAAGGCATTCACAAAAGGCCCTCGATGCAAGCAAAGAAAAATCCGTTTTATTTTTGGCCGGAAATTGTTTTCTTTTAGCCAATTTCTCTTCTAAAGCAAGCTTAAAGATCTCTCGTGTCTAATGTTCATTCGAAACAAAAAAGCAACAAATATATTTATATATACAGTTGAACTTCCATATAACGAGTCTGAATCTGATTTCTGACTTCGTTGTATAGAAAATTGGTTATACGAAAGTTTGTTATATGAAAGTTCGACTGTATATACTATATTGAGTACTTAATCATCAGTTGTCGCGTGCTTTGCTTTGCTTTGTTGTTGTTCTTCTTGATTGCTTCCTCTTTTTTTTCTTGTTGTTTGCCCGGCTGGCAGTAACAACCGACAATCAACGTCATCATCAAACTAGCCATACGACCCAAACCTTCCCTCCAACACAACACCACACCACACCACACCAACACCCCCATACATCCTTAGAATATTTGTGCAACTTATCAGCGCATTTAAAATTAGCCAGCAACAGTAACAACAACAACAACAACTACTACTGCAACATACATATAAATGTTTATTCAGACATTCGTTGTTGTTGTTTTTTGCTGCCGTCTGCTGCTGCGGCTGCCTGAACTTTTGACGACATCTGCGACGGGGGCAAGTCGCAGTCGCGTGATTTGCTTTGTAAATGAGCAAAAATGCAAAACCAACCAAAACCCAAACCAAACCAAAAAATAAATTTAAAAAGCAAAAACAAAAAAAAAAACCACCAAAAGCAAATAAAAAATAAAAATAGTCGATTGAAAATGTTTACGGCCAAAGACGCGCGCTGCCTTCCTTTGCTTGCTTTTGCCTTTCAGCTCTGTTCCAAAATAGCCAAACACACACACACACGCACACAAATTAGCTGGTTTTGGGCCATATGTATGCGCAGCAATTGTCTAAACAAACTTTAAAGATACTAAAATAATTGCAAAGATTGCAACACAGCCAGCAGCATGATGCATGATGCGTTTCCATCTACAGTGGCTCGCAACATTTTGTGCATCTTTTTTGAATTTGTTTTGGAAAGGAGTTTATTAAAATAGAGATTATTAAACACAATTAAGAATTCTTCTTCGAAAAGGTGAAATAATTTTCATATTTATCTTCGATATTGTTATTAGCACTTTTCAGTTATTAAAGGTAGCAAATGTCAGTCGACATATATTACCAGATGTGATATGTTTTTACATTACGTTGTTACATCATGTGCCATACATATAGAGTATATATGGGTAGCGAGCAGAAGGCATAAGAATAAGACCGATATCTGTGTTCTGTGCCGGCTAATTGGAAAGCAATTGTCACTCATTATGATTGAGGTTTGTTGTTTGCTGTTTCTTGTCTCTCTTTTCATCTCTCTTTCTCTCTCCACTCTTCTTCTACTTTATCGCTTTATTTGCTTTGCGTTATTTAGCGGCGATTGTCGCTCTTTTTTTACATAAGCAAAGCGACCGCGAAAAACTTTCGTTGTTTCGATCGATTTTCGAGCATTGCGATTTTTCTTCGTTTTCTTTCTTTTTTTTTGGTTCTTCAGTTTAGCAATTATTGTGTTTGTTGTTGCCAAAGGTGTTCCGTAGCACAGCAAGAACCCCAACAACAACAGCAACAACTAAACGAGCCCCCTTTTTGTTGTGCATTTTGTGCGCGCGATTTGCTAGCGATTTAAAACGCGCCGAAATGTTGTCTTCACATCTTTAGCGGCTTTTTCACTTTTGAACTTTTTCTACTCTCAACTTTTCGTGGTAATAAGACGGACTGGGGCTGGGGATGGAGGGTGTGAACAAGAACACCTTTCTCCATCGTGCGTCTGTGTGTGTGTCTGTGTGTGTGTTTTGCTTTGTTGCCTGCCGCCGAGTGTTTGCTCTAGTGTCCCAGCCCCTTGGGTCACACCTACCTACCACAGCTATCATAAATTATCAAGACAACAAGCGCAACTCTCCCAAACTCCTCCTTGTCGGCAGCCGCACACTAATCAGCCATTAGAGATCTTTATTTTGTATCGTCGTGTGTCCCCAAAAACACAACAGAAACCGAGTTGAGTCGACTAACAGATGCCCTGTCACTTAACTTATTATGTTTATGAGACGTTTAGTTGCATTAATTGTAGGGTATCTAAGTGGTATGAGTGTGCGCAGCTAAACGCTGCACATTCTCATTTTTTTTGTATGTTTGCTTTGGACTTAAATAGTTTAATTGCTTATAAAATAAATAAACTGGGGCGCGCGGGATAGCGACGACGTATATGTATGTGTTTTATGTATATGTGTTTGTTTTAGTCGCATTTAAATGCATTTTCCAAAAATATTTATATATAGATATTTACACTTTACACACTTGGTTTGGGTTTGGGTTTTTTGTTGTTTGTTGTTTGTTCAACGCGGCATGATTGACTCGAACAACGATCGATCGATTGATTGATTGAGTGATTGATTGCCTGCGCAGCGCGCAACTGTCTGATTGACAGTTCAACACTCGTAGCTGTCAAATTTTTAAGCAAACGCAAACAATCTAAAGAAAGAAAGTCATTCGATTAGTTGCCCAACTCCCAGCCCCATCCCCAGCCCCATCCCCATCCCCATCCTATTCTTCTTTCGCTAACCTATTAAATGTGTTTACTGTATTTCTTAATCTATATATCTATATATAGTATCATATCATATATTTTATTTGATTTTATTTAACTCAGCGTTGAGCTTTAACTTTTACGCTAATTATTTTGCAACAATTAATTAAGCCGCAAAACACAAATAACATTCTCAAATCGTCAACAACAAACAACATTCAAAATATATAAAAATATTTCACTCCCCACCCCTCCCCACCCCACCTCTCTCCGCTCTCTTTCTTTTCTACCAATGCCCAGACTATATAATGCTGATCTGTGCTGATCTTTTAACTCAATTAAAAGCGTACGCAGCCAAAAAAAAAACAGAAAACAAAAAATAAATTAAATATGTGTGTGTGTGTTGAAAGCAAATAGAGTCTGCTCATTACTTAGTTACCCATTGATTTTCACAGCAATTATAATGATGCTCAAAATTTGCCAATTAACAACGCTAAATAACAAAGTTAAGTTACCAAAAAAATGATTGCTTTTGGGTTGCAATTTTTTACAGGGTAGAAAGAAAATACCAAAAAAAATCAAGCGCAGCTATTTTCAAAGGCACTTTGCGACTGTGTGTGTGTGTGTGTGTTTGCGGCAACAGCGACGCTGCTGTCAACGTCAGCAGCGACGCCTGCAGAAGTTCTGCGTCATGTGAGTCAGCAACGCATTTGGCAACACAAAACACAGTCGAAAAAAAAAGAAATTAAGAAAAACGCCAAGGCGAATTTTTCGTTTCGGCCAAAAACAAATGACCAGAAAGAGCGACAGAGATAGCAAGACACACACACACACACACACAAGTTGCGAGTGTAGGCCACGTGTTGTTGTTGGCAAGCAACACAAAATGTTTATTAGAAGTTGAAATGCCTGTCGCTGCCTTTTGACTGTAATTAGCACATTGTGCGAAGATTTTGTCTGATTATTGTTTGTTCGCGTTGTTCTTGTTGTTGTTGTATCTAAATACAGCATACCCCTTCCCTAAGCCATATGCACAAGAGACACATGCATTAAACATCATACTAAAATACATATTCTTGTACACTGCAAACAAACTGTCACTAAGTTACCCCAAAAATATGATTTCAAATACATTTATTGATTGGAATCATAAAGCTTTTGAAAGCACGCATTAAGTTGATGAAAGCTTACAATGGGCTTTCATTAAGCCTTAAAAGTAAAGCTTAATAAAAAGCTTTCTTTAAGTTTGAACATCAAATTCATCATAAGAAAAATAAGTTTTCTTAAAGAAAATCATAACTTTACTTGATCAAACTTTAAAGAGCTTGCTCTCTTTTGAGAAAGAATAGAGATTGAGCAAGAAATCTAACTTGAAAACATATATTTAAGTAAAATTTGTATTTTTGGATGATTTTAACAAAGTTTTGTAGTATTTTGTTTAGTGTGTGTGTGTGAGTCAAACAATAACAAAAAACGACAACAACAACAGTCGTAAATTTATTTCTAGACACCATTTGGTCTTAAATTAAAAATATACTTAAGTATATTTTTGCACATGTACCAAAAATGCACTTGCTGCATTTGTTGTTGTTGTTGTGCGGACGTCAGGCACACTCAATGAAGGAAGGCAAAGCAATAATATAAGAATAATCATTCAATTTTACACTCAAAAATATGCGCATGCCGCAGCAAACAGTTCGTTATTGTTATTGTTGTTGCACGTTTTGCTTGTCAAAATACAAATATTTTTCGAATGCATCGATGAATGAAATTCGCGCAAAGCAAAACGAAAATTGCCTGGAAGAGCAACAAAAACAAAAAAATTGCCAAAAATAAAAGATTGTTGAAATATGTATAAAAAACAACATTTTTTGCGCCCATCAATCACAAAATGTCTAGACAAATTACAACAACACAAAGATCTCAAGCTAGTATTGGTCACAACAGCGCATAATTAACAGCTGCATTAAAAAAAAAAACAGAGCTGATGAGCTGCTGTTATTGAACGCTTGGCACGGAAATGAGGGGCGGGCCCCACCAGGCCGATCGAACGACAACAGGAAGAGCGACTGTTAATCAAAAGCAAGCCAAACTTCTGTTATTAACAGACATTAGCAACAGCAATGCTAGCAGCAGCAGCAGCAACATTGTTGCTAAGCGTCTATATTTGGCAGCACAGCAGCAATCGAGTTGCTAACCCGAATTTATGACAACATGTTGCCGCAGCAGCTTAAGCTGCTTACTTTGTGTTGTTGTCATCATTGTTGCAAAACAGTTTTAAACACTTTAAGCCATGTTTTTAACTTTAGACGCAATTATTGTGGACTACCAAAGTATTTTTAAATGCTTTTAAGGTCATTGCATATACTTACAATATTTTGTTGAATATTTTGCAGGCAGAAAATGAGGAAAATGCAACAAGAAAAAAAAAAAACATATAAAATCAAGCGCAAATTTTGCCGAGCGCCAATTAACGTTAATTTCAATTCTATATTATGTATGTTTGATCGTTTTTCGGTCTCAAGAGTAAAAGTATTTTTAACATTGCGCAATGCAAAAAAAAACAAAAATTATTACAAAAATTGTTATAGTATTCAGATGTGGCGCGGGGGGAGGCAAGCATTTCTTTTTGATTATCACGTTCCATTATAAATCTATTAAGCGTAAATAGGCAGCTTTTGTCTAGCGCCTAGGCTCTGGCGCGCTCTACTCAATTCTCAAATCTCAAATCTCTGTCTTGTCTTTTGTTGTTGTTTTTGTTGTTTCTATTGTTGTTATTAGTAAGTATATTGTGTGCCAGCATCTTAAAAATGTATTTCTTATTATATATAGATTTCGCACGCAAATAAAACTGGCGCCAACAACAACAATAAAGAATTATAATAAGGCCGCCACTTGATAAACGTCGCGCGTCGTTAGCGCCACTTATCACGTATACGCTATGTTGTCATCGTCGGCGGGGCAAATGCCGCCCCTGGGCTTTGTTATTCGATTGTTGTTGTTTGTGGTGGGTGGTTGGGTGGTTGGGCGTGTTTGTTTAGATACTTGATTTGTCGCTCAACCATATTTAAACTTAATTAGTTGCTTGCCTTCTCTTTTTTTTCTTTTTCGTATTTTGCTTGCTTGTTCTTGTTCCAATTTCAATGATAAGCACACAATAATACAGTTGAAAAGCCAAAACAACAATCCATCAACGTTAACAGAAACAACAACAACAACAAACACTTCCCCCATTTGGTCGCTATGCAAGCCTTGGATACCCTTTACATCGTTTAATAGGGCAGCTGTGCGTCGTGTTGCCATTTTCTACTTTTAAATATACTATATAAAAATACAAATATATATTTGTATATTCTGTTTTTTTTTTGTTATTTGTTGCTATTTTTGTTGCTATTTTTATGGGCTGGCGTCGCCTCGTTCGTCGTTCGATGTGTGGCGCCAAAGAGTTTAAAGTTTTAGCATTTGTAATTTTTGTTTTTGTCTCTTTTCGTTGTTGCTGTTGCTGTTGTTGTTTGCTGGGTGTTTGGCGGCGGCCTGGGTAATTAAAATATTTTAATAACTTAACGCGCTTCGCGCAAGCGATTTGCATATCGTTATTATTAGTTAAATATATTATCATACATATTAATCAACAATAGCCAAAAAAAAACACGAAATGTTGCTGCTGCTGTTAGTGTAACAACTTGACACTTGTTGGCGCCAGTGACAACAGCAACAGTTGCTGCCGGAAGCGTTGCTGTCGTCTCTGTTGATTGTGGCGCCAAAGCAACGCAGCATCCCCAACCCCAATATAAATCTCTTTCTCTCACACATATATAGTATAAGCTATAGATAGGCCTCGGCGGGCATTGACTAAATTCGTTTATGGTCAAATGCAATTAGATGGCGCCACAAATCCCCCAATACCAAAAACAACTAAATATCTACATCACCATATACATGCATCATACATCATATATATATGTAATATATACTTTTATAGCATTTGCCAATTGAGGAAAAAAACTAGAAATTGATTTTTGTTTTTGTTTTTCATATATATTTTCAGTTACCGAATGCCAATTTGGCAAAGTTCTCCGTGAATTGGGTTCCACTTGGTATGCGGACTTGGGACCGCCATTCGGCGTCATGTACTGCATCAAATGTGAATGTGTGGCAGTAAGTACATAAATACATATACATTTAACTAAATATACATATAACTAAATATTTAAGTTCGAAAGAAGCTTTTCAATAGATCGTTGCATTAAAGGAAGCTTTAAGCAGCTTTTTGTCAACTTAAACCAAAGTACAGTGTGCACTCAATGCACAAAACACATGTGCAACAAATCGACACACTGATGCAAAATAAAGATAAAGATAAAGATACATTTACAGATACAGATACAGATGTGTGTTGCGTGCAGTATTTTTTTATTTGTGGCCCGCTGAGGCCATGTGTGTGTTTGCCGTGCCGCCCAAGTTAAAAGCGTTTGTTGTTGTTGTTGTTGTTGGTCGCTTCAGCTGATAGGCGGCCAACTAATTGACTAATGACCGCCGACATTTGCTACAAGTAGCAACAACAACAACAACAACAGCAACAGCAATCGCCCAGACATAACAACAAAGTTGCCAAAAGATACATATACTTTAACTTAGGGAGATCGAGTCTGAAAAGGGTAGGCGGATGTGGTGAGAGGGTGGAGGGGGGAGGGGAGTGGGGAGGTGAGGGTTGTTCTATGTCACAGCATGAAGGCAAAGCGCATAATTTATGGCATTTTTTCGCATGATTAATATTGATTTGAAAGCTTTCTCTCTCTCTCTCTCTCTGTCTGATATACCCCTCTGTAGTGTCAGTGCGTGTGTGTGTGTGTCAGTGCGTGTGTGTGTGTAGAAGAAAGCCTTGCCAAAACTCAACTAAAAACTAATTTAACATTGCGTTTGCTTTTGTTGTTGTTCATCGAATTACGCAAAATGAATTTGCATTGCTTTACAAATTACATAGTGGGAGAGAGAGAGGGGGAGAGAGAGAGAGAAAGAGAGAGAGAGATTAGAAGTGAGAAGGGGGAGTGGGTGTGTGGGGCGCAACGAACACCGCCCCGTCCCCGCCGTTCAAGTTCTGCGTCGAGTAAAATTAAAAAAAAAAGCAACCAAAAAACATTTTGTTTGGTAGATTTTAGTATTTTTCTATACTTTACAAAGCGTTTGAGTGAATTAAATATTGATGATCCCCCATCACTATAATCGAGTAGAGGCGATAACGATAGACAAAGCTGGAGAGTTTTGATCGAGAAAGGGCTGCTTACGGGAAAAACTCAAAACGAAGTTGCGAAACGACGCTTAACACTTATTAGTGATTAAATATTACTTTCAAACTCATAACTACTTCTAAGAAAACTATTAAAAAATCTAAATATATATATCTCAACACAGTGGATTTACTATATACAATAACCAAATAGTAAACAAAATACGATCTTCAAATTTTTCTACAGAATTAGGCCGATCAACGCCGGGCAACGGGTTAGTTAAATATAGCCATAGACATAGGGGTGTTATATGTGTTATGAGGTCGATTTTCCATAAAACTAATCTCAAGGAAACATGAAAAAACTTCGCTGCAGAGAATTTGTTTAATAGAAAACTTCGTTGTTTGACTTTACATGTTGAAAATACTTTCTTTCTTCAGTATTCGACTGATTGTTATTAAGCCGAAACTTGAATTTAGACTTTGTTGTTGTTGTTGATGTTGCTGTGAGTCTGCCATATATATATAGTACTAACAACTGTTACAAATACTTAAAAGATACTAGATTTAATCATAAATCGATACGACATTTGAATCGACTCAGAGCTACTTTCCATTTACTCATTCGAACTTGACAATTAGAAATAAGGAACGGGGTGGTAGAGATGTTTGTAACAGAGAGAAGGAAGCATCCCCGAACCACCCATTAAGAATAAATGTTTTCTTGATCGTTATTATTTATCGTTTCTTTAAATTATCGATAACTGAAAGCATCTCCGATATACAAAGGGAACCTGCTTCGACAAACATTTAGTTTAAAATTGAATCGAAAGTGCTTGAGAAACACCAAAGAAGGCAAAGCTTGATATTGAGCCAGAGTTTCAGGGTCAGATCTACGAAAAATGTTCTATAATTATTATTATTATTATTATTATTATAAATCAATCACTTTTGTTGCTTCGTTGCAATTCGCGATTCTATTTGCAACCTCAACTCACCTATCTAGCACTTCCTCCAATCCCATTGCCAATCCCAACCCATCCCCCCGTGTACAATCGCATTTTTAATGGAACCCAAATGTCCAGTCGGTCAGTTTGGGTTTGGTTTCGATTGTGTGCGTGTGTGTGTGTGTATTAATTAATTATAATTTATGTGGCTGCAAGCGTTATAAACGAGGCACATCATAAAATAATTCCTGCTGTTGGCTGCTTCTGATTTTGATTTTGATTCTGATTCTGATTCTGATTCTGTTTCTGCTTCTGTAAGAACATTGAGAGCTACGTTCATATAGCGTCCATTAAAAGCAACAACGTTGTCGGCCCCATAAAAATCAACAAGAAATTCATATAAACATCAAACAAGACAAGAAAAACGACAAACACACACACACACACACACATACACACAACTCAGCAGCAGATTTGCGCAGATCTGAAATGAATTAATAAAAAGTCGAAATAAAAATCCAACGAATTATAAAAATATATTTTTTATATTTATATTAAGAAAATCGCAGCTTGATTTAGTTCTCAATTAAATATAGACGACGAGACAGACACACAAAAAGAAAGCAACAAACTAAATAACATAGACACGCATAGATACCCTGTAATGTTAGGTATAATGTTAAAAAAGAACTTTTAGCTTTAAAGTCGAGTGTATAGAGAACATATATACCCATTCAATGTTTATAGGGTATCGAAAAGAAATGGAATACAACAACAATAGCAACAACAACAAACAAACAAACAAATAATAATCAAAGAAAACAAGATTTTGAGTCAGATTTTTCAGTTACGCGAATGGCAATGCTAATTAATTTTGTGGCTACAAAAATTATATAAAAAAGTAAATAAAAAATAAATAAAATATACATTAATGGCAGACAGAAGTGACACATTGGCCATCCACTCAGCATAACTAATGAGATAACAAAAAACAAAAAAACAAAAAATACTTAAATAATAAAAGCTTTTTATTTTTGTTTTCTATGATGGCTGCAAATAAAAATCGGTTTATTTAGATACTATACTATTCCTTAAGCTATTAGATGTTGTTTTTTTCGATTGTTAACTCATATCATTGTTTGTATTTTTGATTTTAGATACCCAAAAAGCGACGCATTGTTGCACGCGTCCAGTGTCGCAACATTAAGAACGAGTGTCCGCCAGCTAAATGCGATGATCCAATTTCATTGCCCGGCAAATGTTGCAAGACCTGTCCAGGCGATCGTAACGGTAAGTGCTATTTGTTATACATATATCTTTTTATTTTGTTCATCTATGCGTCATCGCCTACCAAAATATAGGGGCTGTAGGTGGTGGGTATCTCAATATTTTGACAACATGCAATTGTTTGTTAAGCGTATCAAAAAGAAAGCTAGCCAAAATATTGAATTGGGGATTATGCGAGATCTAGCTAGACATATATATACTATATGCATAGCGGCGGCCTGCTTGTAAAAAAGATTTTGGCAAGATGCTGCGACTAGAGATCATATAGTATCTATAGATGAATAATTAAGCGTAGCAGCAAACGCAGCTGTATAACACTTTTCAGCGACGCGACGTAGACCATAAAAAAAACGCGAGAGATAGTCTGATATATATATGTGTATATATATACTACATAGAGAGACATATAGTTCATTCGAATACGAATACGAATTCCGTTTTGTTTCTTTAAAAAGCGAAACGCGTAAATTGTTTATGAAAAATTACTTGGCCCGAAATGAAGGTCAACGCTACGCAATTTATAATTCTTTTTTTATGCCATTTGGTTCGCTCTGTTGTCGCCTTCGCAACCCGTCCCGTCCCCGCCCCCAATTATACTATATATAAAAGATATCTATACTTGGAACACTCACACACACACACACACACACATGCTCATACACATATGCACATATGTGATTTTCTTCTGCATTTATTTATTGTGTGTTTAGCAGCATTCGACGGCCTTTTTGCATGTCGTCGTTCGATGTTCAATATGTTGTTTCAGTTGTTGTTCAATTTATTCATTATACTATACGAACATCAGGCGATCCAACAAACCATTGGGTTGCGTACGACGATTCGGTATTTGGTCCTAAATGGAATCACTGAAATATACTAAATGTGCCGCAAACCTAAAACGACTTTGTTAGAGTAACAAAACGAAGATTAGGAAATCTGTCGTCTGGCAGCACTAAAAGGCGTATGGATAACTCTTAAAAATTAACTATTGCACACACACGAACACACACACACACACGCACACACACATGCTACACAACAAACATTCAAAGGTGACTGAATCACAGTTCAGAACTTTTTGAGTTGTTTTTTTGCGTTTTTTGTTTTACTTTACTAATTTTCTGCATGAATTGAATTCATAATTAGAAAAAACTTATGGGAAAAGTTATAAACAGTGTGTGTATACATGTGTGTGTGTGTGTGTGTGTGTGTGTGACATTTTTCACATAATCAAGCCAAGTGCTGGTGGTGTTGGTGGCTGCTTCGGCTGCTGCTGCTGCCGCTAAATTCCAGTCTGCGTCTCCCAGTTTGCTGTTTGCCGCTGTGTGGCATGTAAACTGGTTGCAACTGCTGCCAAGTTGTGCTGCTGCCTAGCTGTGTTAGCTGCCTGTTGCCAGTTGCTGCCAGTTGCTGCAGCACATCATTAGTTTCCGTTTTGCGGCAATTTTTCATTTGCTTATGCAAAGCCGTTGACCTTTGGCGCTTCTGTCCCCTTTGCTTCTGCCTTTGACTCTGTTTGCCTCTCCCTTGCATTTTGTTGTTTGTTGCATTTGATGAGCAAACGACGAAGCGAAAGATTTCACTTTTATACTGTTGGGCGGGCCTGCTGGTGGTTGTAAGGGTGAGTTGGATATGGGGAGCGGGAGCGGGGGGCAGGGGGTTTGGCGTCATTTAGAGCTTGGCTTAAATTGCTGCCACGTCAAATTGCAACAGCTAAAGCAGAAAACTGTTGCTGCCTGTTTGGCTCGCAAGCTTGCAACAACTCGCCAACTCGTTTGCCATAAATAGTTAGAAGGCACGGGCGCGGCCCCAACTTGGCTCGATAGCTCGCTGCTTGCCACATGCCACATGCCGCATGCCGCATGCCGTCGCGCTTGGCTCTCACGCAGTCTAGGCTATTGTAAAAATATTTAACAACAACAACAAGCAGCAAGCCTGCTTTTGATTTACCAAAGTTTTTTTTTTTTTTTTGCCTAACTTGGTCTAGGCCTGGCCAACAGCAGCTTTTGTCCAACAAGCATGCATATAATGCATTTATATATATACGTATATATATAGAGAATAAGGCTGCTGCAAGCCAAGTTTAGTGTGTCTTCTGTTCATCTCAGCAACGTGCAACGTGCAACGTGCAACGTCGTCGTCGTTGTCCCAAACGAAATTGCCAACATTAAATGCCCATTTTTGGGGCAAAACTGCAAAACTTTGTACGTCTGTACATATGTTCGCAGCGCTTAGGCACTTCTCAATGCTCAACTTGCAACTCCAAATGTCTACTTGCTTACACTCAACGAAAAAACTTCATAAAAGTCACAAAAGCTTTTACTTCAACCCAAGATAAAACATATTTTTACACAACTTTTGACGACATTACGAAAGGCTTTAAAAAATATTTTATAAAAAATTTACTTCAATTTACTTTTGGTTCAAAACTTTTGTTTAAGTGTACCAGAGGTATATATTTAACGTGCGTCTGTTGATTCTTAGGCATTAATTTATGCATTTTTTCGTTATTTTTATAATGACATAACTCGAGCATTTTAACGCTTATTAAATTATCTCATTTACCGCCACAAACGGCGGGCGGTCGCCGCGGATGCCAGAAGCAGAGGGGGCACAGAGGGAGAGGAGTGGTAAGAAATGGGAATGTTTTACGTTTAAAAAAAGATGAAGAAGAAAAAACCAGGTAGACACAATAAAAAACTTAATGTGTTTTCATATACGATTTCCAACGATTCAACGATCGATCGTTTCGATTCGTTTCGATTCGTTTCGATGCGATGCGATGGGATGCGATGGGATGCGATAAGGCCAGAAAACTGTCCAACTTCGATTCTCAACTGAACTGTCTCTGTCTGTCTCTGTCCGTCTCGACTGTCGAACTGTCGAGTGGCGTCCATTAAGAGCTGACAATTCAAGTTGATGACATCTTTTGTGGTCGTCGGTTTGGTTTTGGTTTTGGTTTTGTTTTTTGGTTGCGATCGGCGTGTTTCCTTTTTAGAGCATTTTATGTGCCCCGCGAACCCAAGAACCCAAAAGCACCAACAACAACTGCAATACTATAGCAAGTGCAAACCGACTGCGGTATTCTCGATATCTGCATTAAAACCGGTCAAAAGAAAGGCCTGTTTGCAAAGGGGGATGCCACCAGCTCAAAATTTTGCTGCAGTTTTTCGGGAAGCCAGTAGCTTTCTTCTCACCAAATTTGGTAGTTCTAGCTGTAGGTGTGAGAAATAGATGGATTTATCGGTTTGAGTTACGATTTATCGATTGTCAGCTCCCGTTATCGTAGAACCCTTATCATGACACTTTATTTGTCCCGGACATAGATGAAGATATTTGAAAGTTTCCAGTCTCTAGCTTGAAGGGTGAGGAAAAGTTGGGTTCATACCGACGGACGGCGGACAGGCGGACGGACGAACGTATGGACGGACGGATGGAGGAAGAATAGATAGACGGATGGACGGATGGATGGACGGATGACGGACGATGGACGGATGGACGAAGAATGGATAGACGGATGATGGACGGACGGATGGACGAACGGATGGCGGACGAGTGGATGGACGGACGAGTGGATGGACGGACGGATGAATGGACGTGTGGACATACGGAGGGACGTATGGAAGGACGGACGGATAGGTGGACGGACGTACAGACGGATGGACGGACGGACAGATACCATGACGGACATTGAACAAACCCAATATGCTCTTTGCCTTCGGTATCGTGTATAATAACGATCCACATAGCGCAACACTTTGTACACACACACACACACACAAAAGGATAGGGACACTAAACACATACATACAGATAAATACAGATTTTTATCGCTGGGCGTGAGTATTGAAAGACCCATTCACCCATTCACCCGTTCTCCTGCGTTCCCTGCGCCTCAGGGACAATAAAATTTTCAACTTTATCGTTATCGCAACGGCATCGAAACGGAACTGTCTATTAAAAGAACCAAACCAAACCAAAACAAAACACAAAACTGTTCTTTGCACGATCCCATTAAGATTGTTAGCAACGTCCAAAAAAAAAACTAAATCTACCAAGATGCCCCTCAAGGCACTTAGATGTGTCTGTGTGAGTGGGTTTTATGACTCAAGATATAATCCATCTAGTAAAAGCTCCTTACGCTCTTGCAAGTCCTCTTTCCTTAAGAATGTCATAAGTTATATTTCATATATTTTGGTTTGCATAGCGTTTAGCTCAGGACAATCTTCGTCTGACATGCAGTTTGTCATGAGAACTGATCTTGAGAGTCTTGAGCAGAAGAAATTAAGATACACTCACATTAGAAGCCGATACAGCTTAAGTTCCTAATCAAACACCTCTGTTCTAATAACCCTTAAAGCTTTGCAAGCCACACACAACGTTTTAAAATTCTATGGAACAACAACCAACTTCAACAATACAATTTCCATTCCCATCCCATTCCAATCCAATCCAATCAGCAATCAGTTAAGTTTTTTATGTGTAGCTTGTTGCCTTCGTTTGTCTTGCGTTCGTTCGTTCGTTAGTAGGTTGGCTTCGTCGAAGATCTACATAAGTAAATGCTAAATGCTGTGAGAGGGAACCCAATTCAGAAAAGATAGATCATTTGAAAAAACACCTTCAAAACTTTGTTGTTTTTCACTTCTTGGTTAATGAGCTGCCGCAACACAATCTCAGTGTTATGAGATAGATAGCAAGAGAGTGGGAGAGGGAGAGAGGGAGAGGTTTTGAGGCAGCCACATACCAAAGCGTTGACTCAATGGCCGAAGGTGTCGTTTGTCTTAGCCTCTGGCTTTGTCGGCTTCTGCTGCCTGGGCCAACTGAGCTCAGTTCTCTGTCTTTCCGTTCGTCCGTTCGTCCGCTTGTCCGTCCGTTGGTTCTCGTGGCTGTCATGATGGGCAACGTGTCGTCGTCTTTGTGCGCACCAAAACTCATTTATCTTGGCTTACAAAAACGGCCAGCCAAAACCGAAATAACAACAACAGCAACGGCAACCAACCACACACGGCATCAAAAATGAAACGAAACAAAATTCATTCATCTGCAATGGGCAAGAGGAGAGCGCAAGTTGAGGCTTAGCAAAGAAACCTGTGTGTGTGTGTGTGTGTGTGTGTGAGTGTGTCGAGGACCCTGCGAAAAGTAGCATAAAGGCTGCTCAGCAACAAGGAGAAAACCTGAGCCCTGAACTCTTAAGGCTGAGAGAGGCTGTGCTACACTAAGAAAAACCAACTAATATGACGAAAAACTTAGGGAAATTCCTTCATTTACGTTAAAAATCGATTACAAAAACGAAGTACCGTCGAACTTGACAACGTTTTCAGTGAAACGAATTCATTTCCAAAACAATGTTTCTATCGCAAAACCCATTCTTTATTACAAACTTTTCCTAGACTCTATTGGGAAATACTGAAGGGTGCTGGAGCGCGTATATATTGTATTTTCTTCAAGTGTACGCGATCTGCAGGCGATCGCCAATAAGCTAAAGAATGCGATGCAGACGACGCGTCAAATTGAAAAACGCAGCGCACAGCAACAAGCAGGAGATGGAGAATGGTCGATGGAGGTGATGAGGGGGCAGAGGGGGGTCTGGGGTCTGGTGAGACCCAAGTCGAACACAGGGGCCAGCGCAGCGGCTTTGGTCAGAAGTGGCTCGTATTAAGATCAGGCGATAAGATCGGACAGCCGAAGAAACGACATTGGGAGGCGCAATGTGAATGCGGCAACAACATTAAGCAACAAGCAACCGCAGCTTGCTCTTGGCCTGGCCACAATCTCCCTCTCACCCTCCCTCCTCACCCTCCCTCCTCCCGCGCACACAACCCTTCTGCCCACCAATCTGCGGCCTCGGCACAATAAAATGCTATACAAGGTGTCAGATTTGTCGCCCTTCATTATGCGGCAAGAAGTTTATACATTTCTTTTTTTATTTTCCTCTGTGATGCTGCTGCTTTTTTTTTTGCGGCTTAAGGTGTGTGTGTGTGTGTTTGTGTGTGAGGGGGAGAGCGATAGTGTGAGCGGGCGGCAGAATCGAATAATCGAAATTCCAATGCAGCATCCACGCATTTTCAGCTTTTATCGGTTCTTTTTTTTATTTTTGTTAGCCGTATCTTTTTGTATGCTTGTTTTAATCAGCTTTGGCAGCGCGTTGCTTCTAACGAAGCTGCTGTCAATCACACAAACGAGTGTGTGTGTGTGTGTGTGTGTGTTGTGCCTGCCATGTCCGGAAATGTCCACCTACTTTCACGCTGCATATATAGTCTTTTGTGCAATGCTGTTATATGAAATTCTTGGAATTCTTTAGAGTTTTTGCTTTTCTGTTACCTGCTCAATTTATGCACGATTAATGAATGCCACCTGGACGAGGGCACAAGGGCCAGCACAACACCCTGCTGATCCTTACTGCGCTACCTGTGTGTGTGTGTGTTTTTTTTGCCTTTTATTTCGATTCATTCATAGGCATTGCATTCATAAATAGTACAATGTATCCATAGTATATGTATATGTATGTGTGCGGCTCATCTGCTTTGAAGCCTATTTAGCTGCTATCCAAATTCCATTTAAGTAGAGCAAAAGCAACAAAACAATTTTCAATTTTGTAACCTTCATCTCTTCATTTTGTTATTTACAGATACGGATGTGGCTTTGGATGTGCCCGTGCCCAGTGAGGAAGAGGAGCGCAACATGAAACGTAAGTGAAGTAACAAACGATAAATGTGCAACCATTTTAACAGGGAGGATATGGCAAAAGCAAAGATCGATTTTGTTAACTAAATTTTGTGAAATTTTGTAGTATGCCTTAACTTACGTCCGTCCGATAGTTTTAACAACCTTCTTTCCCTGCAGACGTAGGAAAATTCTCAAAAATTCGCACAGCAGGTCATCAAGGTTTCTCATTTCTGTGAATCACCTATTCTTTCATTCATTCCATTTAAAACAAACTGAGTTTCCATTCAACCCGCCGCCCATTCACACGAACAATCTCAAATTTGTTTCACAGATTACGCAGCGCTGCTAACGGGTCGCACATCCTATTTCCTGAAGGGTGAGGAAATGAAATCAATGTATACGACATACAATCCACAGAATGTGGTTGCAACCGCACGCTTTTTGTTCCACAAAAAGAATCTGTACTATTCGTTCTATACATCGTCGCGCATTGGACGCCCTCGGGCCATACAATTCGTCGACGATACGGGCGTTATACTCGAGGAACATCAGCTGGAGACAACATTAAGTGGCACTTTGAGCATCTATCAGAACGCAACGGGCAAGATATGTGGCGTCTGGCGTCGTGTGCCACGCGATTACAAGCGCATACTGCGCGACGATCGGCTCCATGTTGTGCTCCTATGGGGCAACAAGCATCAAGCGGAACTAGCTTTAGCCGGCAAGATTGCCAAATATACGGCACTGCAAACGGAGCTGTTCAGTTCACTGCTGGAGCCACCATTGACCGCAAGCGGTAAGCCCGATCCACAGTTGGCTGGTGCTGGCGGTACCGCTATTGTCTCGACGAGCAGTGGAGCAGCGAGTTCGATGCACTTGACCCTGGTATTCAATGGCATCTTTGGCGCCGAGGAGTATGCCGATGCAGCACTCAGTGTTCGGATTGAGTTGCCGGAACGCAAGGAGCTCATTTTCGATGAATTGCCCCGCGTTCGGAAACCCTCAGCGGAGATCAATGTCCTGGAAATATCCTCTCCGATATCCATACAAAACTTGCGTCTAATGTCGCGTGGCAAACTTCTGCTCACTGTCGAATCCAAGAAGTATCCACAATTACGTATCCAAGGTCATATTGTTACACGGGCCAGTTGTGAGATCTTTCAAACATTGCTTGCCCCTCCGACAATGCATGGCGGCAGTGAGCTAAGCACCACCACAACCATCAGCAGCAGCAGCAGCAGCAGCAGCAACACCCGAAGCAGTGGTTTGGCATGGGTTTACCTGAATACAGACGGTTCGCTTGCCTACAATATTGAAACGGATCATGTGAATACCAGAGATCGTCCCAATATCAGTTTAATCGAGGAGCAGGGCAAACGCAAAGCTAAATTGGAGGACCTGACGCCGAGCTTTAACTTTAACCAGGCCATCGGTACGGTTGAGAAATTGGGACCCAAGGTACTCGAATCTCTCTATGCGGGTGAGCTAGGCGTCAATGTGGCAACCGAGCATGAGGCAAGTTTGATACGTGGACGTCTAGTGCCACGGCCCGTTGCCGATGCAAGAGATTCGGCGGAACCGATACTTCTTAAACAGCATATTGAGCATGGCTCTAGTTCAGCAGCTGGTCATGGCATGGGCATGGCCTGGATGTCCATTGACAACGAATGTAATCTACACTACGAGCTCACATTGAGCGGCATCCCAACGCAAGACTTGCAACTCTATCTGGAAGAGAAACCCATTGAGGCAATTGGAGCGCCTGTAACGCGTAAACTGCTCGAGGAATTCAATGTACAATATATTGAGGGCTTTGTCTTGGGCATGCCCTCAGCCGAGCTGATTAAGCTGGAAACAAGTGTCTGCTATTTGGAGTTGCATGCCAAGCACAGTCATCAGTTGTTGCTGCGTGGCAAGCTCAAATCAACCAAAGTTCCCGCTCACTGTTTCCCCATCTATACGGATAACAATGTGCCAGTGCCAGGGGATCATAATGATAATCAGATGCTAACGGCTGAAACGAAATGCTTTCATTCGGGTCGCTTTTACAATGAGTCGGAACAGTGGCGCAGCTCGCAGGATACGTGCCACATGTGCGCCTGTCAACGTGGCCAATCCAATTGTGAACTGATCAAGTGTCCGGCCCTAAAATGCAAGCCTCTAACCGAACAGCTTTTGCAACGCGAGGGTGAATGTTGTCCCACTTGTGTGCCAAGGCGTGAAACTGCCGCCGATTGGCATCAGGTGGCCGCAGCAGCAACAGCAGCTGCCGCAGCAGCAGCCACAGCAACAACTTTGAGTGGCACAACAACGGCAACATCCAGTTCCAATGCATCCGATCTTGCCCAGCAGCGACGCGGCTGTCGTTTGGGCGATCAATTTCATGCCGCCGGCGCCAGTTGGCATCCGTTCTTGCCACCCAATGGCTTTGATACGTGCACCACCTGCAGCTGTGATGCTCTAACACTGGAAGTGCGCTGTCCACGCATGGTCTGTCCACCGCTGCTGTGTAGCGAAAAGCTGGCTTATCGTCCCGATAAGAAGGCCTGCTGCAAGGTCTGTCCCGAGGGCAAGCAGAGCACTCACGGTCAGAGCAGCAAGCATACGCCCAGTAATCCCAATGTCTTGCTCGATCAAGCGGTTGCACGTACAGCCGCCCATAACGCCGAGGAGGTCCTCAATGCCGGTGGCTGCAAGGTTGTCAACAAGATCTATGAGAACGGACAGGAATGGCATCCCATACTCATGTCCCATGGCGAACAGAAGTGCATCAAATGCCGTTGCAAGGTAAGTTCACCACCATCAAAGCCCCCACAAATGACCATCTACCCTTTCTTAATACCAATTTGTATTACTTTTTTGTGTTATTTTAGGACTCAAAGGTGAATTGCGATCGCAAACGTTGCTCCCGCTCCACGTGCCAGCAGACGCGCGTCTCCAGCAAGCGACGTCTCTTCGACAAGCCGGGCAGCAGTGGGGATTCAGGGGCGCAACCTATCGATGAATGCTGTTCAACGCAATGTCGACGATCGAGACGTCATCACAAGAGGCAGCCGCATCATCAGCAGCGTTCCTCCAGCAGCTGAGCAACAGCAGCTGAGCAGTCGAGGGCAACCAATTTATGTATTCTCCAGCCAACTAGAGAGAGAGAGGGAGAGAGAGAAAGCGAGCAAGCGAATAGGAAAGAACAATGTAAACTTGTATTATAGAAAGAAAGGGAGCGAAAAGGAAAGCTACACATAGAGAAAGAAAGAGTTGGAAAGAAAACAAATATATATATATATATATATATATAATTCATACAAAAACCATATACATACAAATCCATACAGATGAGAATAACCAGTGCAGTTGCTTTAAATTCTCCCCCTTAGAATTTAACTCGATAGCATTTTCAGAATTTCTTTGAAATTTTTACAAAATTGATATGAAAAACTGTGCTTTGTTCTCTCCGTTAAGTAAACCTTCTTGTTGTTCTTCCTGGTTTATTGCTTCCTTGGCAATCAATCAATCAATCAATTCAATCATCAAATTCATAATATCATGCTCTTCTTCTTCTTCATCTTCCACATGCATACTTGTTGATTTCAATTAATTTAAATTCACGTTTAAATTGCAATTTGAAAGCGAAACACAGAACTACAAAAACCATAAATACACTGAGCGATTAACGGCGGTTCACACATAAGCACACACACACACACACACACACATACGCACTCTAAAATATATAAATATATATATATATATATATATATATGTATATGTATGTGTTTTTTTTATAATTTATGAGAAACAAAACGCAGTGGGAAACGCTTTTGGCGCGATTTTAGTTGCTATCGATGAATATTTGTATGTTAAATGTTATCGATGATATCGATATGTTTTGCCGCTCTGCGGCGGCCAACCGAATGTTTCGACTGATTGACTGAATGGCAAATATATATATACATATATACATACAGATATATATATATACACATAAAAAATATTTAGTATTTAAGCAAACATTTTTTTTTTTTTTGTGCGGAACGAGATTGAAGGAAACGCGTTGAAAAATCAATTGAAAGTGAACAATTTCAATGTGAAATTATATGTACTAATTGTTACTGACTCACACACTCACACACACACACACACACACATACACACACACATTTTTCAAACCGTATTAAAATACATATATAATTTTAATGCTTAACAAAAAAAAACGAAAAAAAAAATTATATATCTTCAAAAATTATGTACAAAATTTGATTTTAATAAAAAAAATATTTATAAAATTTATTTAAAATTAAAAAGAAAAAAAAACTTTAGCGAAAACGAAAAGAAAAGAAAATGCCATGTAAACGTATTTATACAGACACACACACACATATACACACGCATACACGCATACAAATCATACATGAGAAACAACAAACAAGAAACAAAAATACCGAAATGAAAATGAAATGAAATTGTATTAATTTTTATTAAATTTTATTCTATTAAATTATTATTATTATTATAATTTTTATGTTTATTTTTTTGTAGCTTATAAATTTATGATATATATATATACCAATACATATACATATACAATGCAAACATATATACTATATGTATATATATATACATACATATATAAATATAATAATGATGATATATATCGTGCATATATCGAAAGAATAATTATTAAAAATTAATTGCGAATTACTTAAACAACAACGGCAGCAAATTGTACTAATAAATCTTAACATTATGTTTAAAAACTTAAAAAACAACAAAAATAAATAAATAAATAAAAAAAGAACAACAAATCCCTTCCCAAAAAACACACACACAATAAACAAACAACAACAAAATATCAACAATCATTTTTCTTTAATGTTCCAGGATATGAGAATGGTTTTATTTTTGAAAATCTATTAATCTAAAAGTATATCGCAACTGTGTGGAATTTATGCTTATCGAAAAACATGATCTTTCAGTAAATTATAATTTTAAATTATGAAATTAGATTCACTAAGACCATTATATCCGAAGGAAGTAAATAAGACAATGCCAGTTTAAGTTGATTCAACTTATAAAAACAATATTTACTTAAAGGAAATATAAGCTTTAAGGTAATGAAGACAACAAGTAGAAAGTGTAGCGCAGTCGGTTGCGTCCGATACCTGTATTGAAACCGGTAAAAAGAGGCCCGATTGCAAAGAAGTACTCCAGCTATATTCGTGGTAAATTTGATGACTCTAGCTCTAAGTTTGTAAAGCGTGGAGGGGGTTGGGGTAGGGGTGGCACCAGTTGAGCGATCATGAGGATGCTTGCATTCAGACCAATTTGGCTCTACCAAAGTTTGTTAAATGTGGGGAAGGGGGACGGAATGCTATTTGGGAGTCGTCATCACCTAAGTTGGCACCAAATTTGGTGGTTCAAGCTCAAAAACTGTGGAAGACATAGCCGTTCGGTTTACATGCGGGGTGGGTTGGGGGCGGAATTAGTGGGGCTGCCATCCAACATTTTTGATACAGTATTTTGGGGGATGCCAGTAGCTATTCTCCTACCAGATATGGGAGTTCTAGCTGTAAGGATGTGCGAAATAGGTCGATTTATCGATTTTAAGTTATCGAATTGATCGATTTGCCAGCCCCCAAGTTATCGTACATAGAAAAAGATATTTGCAAGCTTTCAAGTCTCTTAGCTTGGAGAGTGTCGAACAAGTTGCGTTCATACGGACGGACAGACGGGCGGAGAGGCGGGGAGACAGCATGAAAGACATTGCACAAACCGAATATACTCTTTACTTTCGGTATCGTGCGTAAACATTAAACTCGATGAGCGAGTGGTTTTTTTTTTTCTATAAAGTAAAATTGAGGAAATAACTTTCTATCTAAACAAAAGTTAGCTTAAATGCGCGTATCTTTTTTTTTGAGTACCTTTCGAGTACTTGCTTGAGTAGTTGAACACTTTGCACCGATGTATTTATAGGCAACGCGTCTACCTCAACTCTTCAAATCAAATATTTTTACGCAAATGTTTAACAAATTTTAAGCAACAAAAACAAAGGCAAATACTACTTGTCAAGTGCTAGACAGTCGCAGAGAGAGAGAGAGAAAGAGAATGTTTAACAATATAAACAACTTGATAATACCCCGTAAAAGAACTAACTTGTTAATGTTGATATATGTACATAGAAACTCACCTGTTTTAGTAGCCAATTATCAATGTCCAAAGTGTTCGCACGATTTTAAACTTGCAAAAGTAAAGGTAAAGCACAAGAAATTTTAAAACACAAGCTTTTTTAATAACAAAAAACTATTTGTACATAAATATTCTTTTGCGAAAATATTACTTTCACGTTTTGAAAAAATAAAATTCGAACATTTTTGTTGTTCACCAGACGAGCTCTGGATGAAAACTAAAAAGTTTTTGTGTATTTCCAAACGTGCTCCAAAAATTCAAAACAAAAGCCTACTACGATAATTCGAAAACTGAGTTTTTCCCAAGCATAGAAAGTAAGTATACGACCTGTGCTGCTGTGCTTTATTGCTATAGGGTAATATATGGGGGGGGCAAAACAGTCTTAGTTTGCTGCCTTTTTGCTGCCAACAGCTACTCCCCCTACCATCATTTGTTTTTGCTTAGGTTGGCGCGCAGTTGTTGCCAATGCAAAAGCAAATGAAATCGAATAATTAAATATTGGCATAGTCACACCTTGTTGACAATTATTGACAGGCTGATTGGCAAACAGCAAACAAATGAATACGTCGCCATTTGCTTGATAGAGCGCGTGAGAGGGGCAAAACTTAGAGTTGGGGTAAAGACAGCAAGGGGGAGGGTGCTGTTGTGGTAATGGTGTTGTGGCTGTGCTGCGCTGAGTGATGTGGTGCGGTGGGTGTGTCGCACAGTTCTAGGCCAACTAGCTACCGTAAGCGCACGCAAGGGCCAAAAGCGATCGTATCGGAAAAACTTAAGCCCCCAAGCCTCAAACCCCAGACCCCAAACCCCAACCCCAACCCAAGCACCAAACCCAATCCAATCCAAATGCATTTAATTGCAAACACAACGAATAAAAATGTATCCAATTGCAAAAGCAATCCAAACTTGGCACTCAAGTGGCGCTTGGCGTTGGCGTCTGTCGTGCCGCGATTAAAGATTGGAGATGGCATCTTTAGACTAAAGCTAAATATGGATCTTTTAACAAGTCAGCGCGCTAAAGATGTGTGCGAAGGGAACGAACAGTGCATGCAGAGCAAGGGAGCATTTGTCATTTGCATTGCTATCAAGCTCAAGCATTCGAACATAGAGTATATATATATATGTATATTGCATTGCATTTGGCCAAACCTTAGCTCAGCGCCCACATTTGGACAGCGCCACGAATCAACTTAAGCGACACAGAGACAAAGAGAAGAGGGAAACAAACAGAGAGACTAGAGATGATATCTCTTTTTTTTTTTTTAAACCACACTCAACCACGGCAACTAACAAAATACATTGGCTCATTTGATTAACGACAATTGATACACTGGTGAAAATTATGAATGATTGAAATGAAGATTCATTATGTGTAGTTTAGTTTTGTTTGTGATCTTACTTCAACTAACATTTTCATTCTAGCTAACAGAGCTCGAACTAGAAGTATTAAAATGTTAACTTAATCTGAGAACATATTAAAATACTTCACAGTTTTTCTCTTTGTGTATTAATCGCACATGTATGCTCATATGTATTGCAAAAGAAAGAGAAAAATAAAAAAAAAAAGCTCACGACATTTAGAGCTCATAATCATCAATTATCTGAGCTGTCGACTCTGGCAATCAAAATTGAATAAAATGGATATTGAAAATGCGATTGCAAATTGCAAATGCAAAGTGCTAAACGTAAAATGTTAAATATGCTAAGCATTTGAACATTATATTGGCTTGTATTGTTATTTTTATTCTTTGTGTTTATTTTTTTTTTTTTTGCTAATCTTAAATGTCGTTTTCCAATTCTGATTGCAACTCTGTTGCGATTGCAAATGTCATTCATTCATGCTTCATGTCACAACGCCCACACATAACGATTGACGATATATTTCACTTATAACATTCAATCGCATATCGATTGCTATTGACTTATCGATAATACCCAGCTAGCTGCTAACCGTTTTCCATTGCCAATTGTTCGAGTTGATTGATATTCAATGCGAATCTTAAGCGCAAGGTGTCAACTATTTAAACATCCACACGCATCTCAACCATTTGACAGTCGACATACAACATTGAAGCTAGGAAATTGAAATGGAAAACCGAGCTGTTTCGTATGCCCCGAATCTAAGTATCGGATGCCAAGTCTCATGCTAGTAAGCTTGTTATCGCAATTTCGTTCTTATTGAAATGCAAAAAGCAAAGCCTTTAAAATATTCATTTCTGTTTGGCGCCCACTCGTCTTAAAGCCTTTTTAGCTGGCATTCAGCGACATTTGTGTTGTCATTCAACATTGAATTGAAATTGAATTTGAGGCTGTTGCATTTGAGCCAAGTTTCTGTTTCCAGTTTGTTTGTTTGTTTGTTTGTTGGCTGATTGCGAATGCAAATTCACAGTCAATGGGTCAAATCACGTTGACACTGTCGACTGTCGACTGTTGTTGGCTAATTGCTGCAACAACAGCAACTGCAACATCTCAATGATCCCAATGATCTTTGTGATCCCCCACTGATCCCCCCGATGAGAATGCTTGTGTGAGGTTTTAGCCAAAGATTCTTAACTTTCAGTTGCTCTTTTCTCTCGATTAAAGCAAATCAAGCCACATTTTGGCAATAAATATCGTACACATTCGGAAATAATCTGAGATTGTAGGTGGGAAAGGAGAACAGCAACAACAGCAAAATCGCTTCAGGGTCACGCCGACTTATAAGTTGATCTGTGAAAACGAATTTGCTCCAGTTTTAACAGCAACAACAAAAAATAACGTGGCTTTTGTTTTTGGCCAATTTGTTGACCAGGCGTCTTAAAAATGTTCATAAAAATCAAAACAAATCAAATTAATAATCCAAAAATAACAAACAATGCGCACAACTATTAACATTTTATGGAAACGTAGAGTGTTGAAAAATACCCCGCAAAATAATGCGAAATACCAAAATAAAATAAAAATTTGGAAAAAATCTATGCAAATAATTTGTTATACGATTAAATTTAAACTAATTTTTCTGATTCGTAGTAAGAAAATAAGTTATATTGAATCGACTTACAAAATAATATTCAAGTTGATAATACCCTACAACCAACCAACATTCAATGGCAAAACGCGATACAAAAAGACAACGAAAATTTTCATTACGCCAATTTGGCAAGAACATGTTGACCGCAGCCAAAGCCAAAGACTGGCGGGGAGGGTGACGGGGAGCAATCAGCAGCAGCAAGCAGCAGGACTGGACACGGCCATAAAACTGGCTAAAAGACAAATTTGGAGCTAATTATAAATGCAGCAACAGCACCAAAAATAAGAAAATAAGAAAATTAAATTAAATTAAATAAAAAATAAATAAAACTGACTCCGCCAGGTCTCAAGCCAAATGGGTGGGCGGACAGTCGAATGTGCTGCTAGCAGCAGGGAGGGCGGGTGGTGGGGCCAATCATGAATGAAAGACAAGACTCGAGTTTAAGTTTCGAGTTGTGGGCGACGGACGACAAAAGCAACAACAACAACAACAACGTCAACTCAATTGAAACTGAAAATACTGGAAGTCAAACTCGACTCAAACTCGGTTTTGGGCGATTTGCAAAGTGTGAAACTAATTTGTCAGCATGACAATAACAATAACAACCTAAAAGGCCATAAACATCATAATAATACTCAACATTCAATAAACATTAACAAAATGCGACAATTAACAGCCACCGATTTGGCTACAAAAGGGCAACAAAAAAATAAACTCGAATCTATTACAAAGAAATAAGCAAAAAATTTAAACTTATTATTGAGGCAAGAACTTTGATAGAGAATCAATATTTAATACTTAAAAAAAAGAAGGTTAATCCTCATTTGGCGGGAAAATAATGCCCAACATAATCTGTTGCCACGGAATCAGGCACAGATTATCAAGTGAACTGAAAGTGTATTAGGAAAAACCTTTAAGGGGGTAAATCAAACTAGGAAACTCGTGACGAATATACTAAATATTTATGTAAGAATGTATTTGTGTATTATTTATTTATTGTTTGCAACAATTTAATTGAATTATAAACGTTCGAAGCTAATAAAATCGATGATGTAAATTGCGCTCGCTTGCATTTAACACCTTTGACTATGGAATTTCATCTATTTTTATTTATGATCCGTACATGCTGAGAAAAAAAAAAAAAAACATGTTGCACACACAAACACACACACAGCTAAGTCCCCTCCCCCATGCTAATCGGATGCAAATCGCAAAACAAATCAGATCTCGAGCTCTACAACGATAGACTACTTAAGCGAGAGTAGGCTGATAAGTTTCTAAAGCAATTGGTTTGGAGAATGTGTAAAAATAATGAAATTTTATTTGTATTTTGTTGGATTTTGTGTTCGTTTCGTGTTTACTAATCGATGTTGATAAAGGTTATCGATATACATTCGTTTTTGCTAACTGGCAATCGGTTAATGTACCGTTTACAGACAGATCAATCCGCTCTCGTTGATCCACCCGCCAAAGACACGGAACGGGAACGGGAACGGGAATGGAACTGTAACTGTTGATCGTAACGTAACATATCGTATCGTATCGTATCGTATCACACATTGTATCGTTTTATGTCGTGTTGTCTTAACTTTTTTAGCCTGGTCGGCTGCTTGACTTAGTATTTGTTTATACTATATGTTGTATCTGTTTCTGTCTGTCTCTGTCTCTGTATCTGTATCTGCAAAGAGAGATTCTGTCTGGGGACTGGTTGGAAAAAGAAAGAAAGAAAAACACGCCTCGAAATGCCGCCGGGCTGTGTAATTGTAACGCAACAATCAAAATCAATTGCAATGTAAATAAAATTGCAAATTAAATTACAAATTGATTACCTCACTGAGTCATTAATTAAATCGACAATGCACAAAATGTTTTGCAGTTACGAAATGACAGACAGCAGAGGTAAGGCGAGAGAATGCAAGAGGAAAACTGAGCAAAAGTCTTATATATAGCGCAATCCACAAGGAAACGAAGGGAAAATTTTCAAAAAGAAACCGTTAGGAAGAAAATGCTTCGGATCCGAGATACTAAGAACCCTGAATACTTTTCTTTCAATATTCAATTCCCAACCTTTTCCCTCAACAATGAGAACTTCTCCTAATCAACTAGTCGTAGCTTGTAAAAATTGCCATCAAATTTATTGACTTAAGAACGGGTTCAACTTTCAGTCGATCAGTTGATCAGTCGGTCAATCCGCGCTAATGGACAAAAAGCCAGTGGCAGTCAGGCACTAGGTAAATCGGCAATCGACAAACACGAAAAGTCGTTTAACAAACGCTCCAATTAGCGATGGTAACGGAAATCGATCGGTTTGCGGCAAATACGAAGCGAAATATGAGCGGAAAAGGAAGGATCAGAATGGGCGAATAGCAATAAAAGAAACTAGGAACGACAATTGGGGTAATGTTAACAACGTTTCAAGTAGGTTTCCCAAGCTCTTCCCAACTAATACGGAATTAGATAAAAAAAACTTTTTTCGAGGATTTTTTATAAAGCTATTTAAAATGTGATGAAAAATCTAGGGTAGACTAGTAGGCTAAGCCATTCGATATGTCTGGTTGTGTATTAATGTTTCTTGGACTAGAAACCAGAGCCAAGATCAGTTGACTTGGCACGACATTTGGCTAAATTATGGCTTGGCTTGAGTCGAGTCGAGTCGAGTCGGCTTCGCTTTGCTTTGGACCGGCGAGCTGTTGCCAGATTTTGTTGTTGTTTTTTGTTTTTGGGTTGACCAAACGAGGACAGTTGTTGTTCAATCTGTTTTTTGATACTGATGCTGAGACTTTTCACCCACTCACCATCCCCTAACCCCTCCTCTCTCTCTCTCTCTCTATCACGCTTCTCATTTGTGTTAGCCATTTGTTGTGGACTTGCCCAACTACAAAACAGCTAGTACATTGTATGCTCTGTCAATCAAAAAGGCAGCTGCATTGATGGCAGGCGTTGCCGGTTTGTGGGGAAGGAGGTTGTGTGGGGGGGGCGTCCACTTATGGGGCGTGTTCGACCCCAAATGCCAATCGAAGCTTTTGTTGTTGTTTTCTTATATTAATCGTGATTAGTTTTGAAAAGCCAACAATGCAAGCCAAAGCAAAAAAAACAAACAAACGAGGGAGTAAAAGCGAGTGTGTTCGACTAGAACACACGCTGTAATCATATTTAAATATTATCGATAATTATCGATTATTTTATTGAACACAAAATATTCAGAGAAGACAACAAAATGCAAGTAGATGCTAGATACTTTGAAATGTGCTTGAATAAAATACCAAAGTGTTTACAATCGATAATTATCGATATCAAAAAAACCTCTCAAATACCTTTGCAACCCATTTGCTATCAAGTACAGGGTACAAAACAGAATAAATTGTATCAAATGCATTGTTGTTGTTGTTGTTGTTGCTGCTGCCACGCGCCATGGACAACGCAAACAGCAACAAACAGCAACAAGCAGCATTCAGCAACTGCAGCAAAAAACTCAAGCGCCACTTTTGCAACTCTTTGACAAATTGTGAGCAACGTGCGCAATTGAAACAATTTAATCCAAAACAGCAGTAGCAGCAACAACAAGAAACAACCACAACAAATAAGCAAACAACAACGGCGGCAAATGAACTGAAAACTGCTGCAACTGAATGCTGAGTTGCACATTTGCACAATGGGACAAACAGGAAAAATAAAGGCAACGAGAAAGAGTAAGAAAATAAAGGATGATAAACAACAACACAGAAGAGAAAGCTTAGGAACGAGTGCAATTCTCCATCGAGCATCCCAAATGATTTTGGAAAATGGATGGAAAAGATTTTGAAAAAACTTTTCTAGTTTAAAGATTGAGGTTTGAGAAACAAGATCGTTTGGGACAAATTGAAAGGCTTTGAAAGTCTCCCTGAGACCGATATGTTCAACTACTAACATTAATCGATAACAAGTGATAACTAAATCGATGCCAAATAACTTCCATTCGAACTGGATCAAAGCTTTTTTCTTAACTAATTCCTAGCATAAATATAAAATCAAATATAATGACCCAGTTTTGGTGGTTTTTACGCTTACAGATCAATAATAACATTAAAAAAAAAAAGACAACAAGAAAACACATGTTTACGCAACTAATCAGCACACAATTTGCAATTTGATTGATCAACTGAACTTAAATGAATAAATAAAAGAAGAAAAAACTGGTTGAACTAACAGAAATGCGCACAAGTGTGGACAACAACAACAACAGAAATCGTTTTGATTAATTGGTTTTTGAGTTGCTGTCAAATGAACGAACTTGTAAGTGCTGCAAAAGACAAAGAACTGGTTCACATTGCATGGACTGACTGTCTGTCGATTAATGTCGATGTCGATTAGCTGGTCACATTAAAATACCAATCTAATGATTAATAGCGTTATCGGAAGCCAGCTGTTATGATTCGTATTAATGTATGTATCAGACTCTATTAATATAAATACCCTTAAGCGATCTATGCTTGTGTGTGCCTTTTGCTGTTTATCGATAACTAGTGAGATATGTCAGCAAGCGAGTTGTTCTCTTCTCTTAACAAATGCACGAGCAAGAAAGTCAGACGGGAGGGAGGGTGGTAAGGGTAGTAAGTAGTAGATGGAATCAGCTCCTTTGCGTATAACATCGGCCGCATGATGAATGTGCATTTAATTGTGGGCTGCCAGTTTGCAGGGCATCCAAAGGGTGTTAATGGTTGGGCTGGGGTGCAGCAGTAGCCAATATCCAGTAGCTAGAGTATATGTATGTATATATTAATTGTTGTAGTAGTAGGCGGCAGCTGTTAAATGTTTTTTTTTAATATATTAGCATTACAAATTACAAATATATCGAATACAAAATACAATACGAATACAAAAGCAGAAAAAGAGAGATTCAAATTATTTTTAGTTTTTAGTTTTTGTTGACAGTTAAAAAATCTAAGAAAAATAAATAATAAAGTTAAGAAATAATAATAAGTATAAGTCAATCACCCATGTTAATATGCGAGGGACCACTGTACTTGAATAAAACACATTATTAAATAGGAAAAGTACATCAAGAACGCAGCATACGACACGACAGCAAAATAGATAATAAATAATTAATAAATAAAGTAAACAAGCAACAACAACAACAACTGCAACAAGCAACCACAGAATGTGTTAAAACTTAAACTACGCCTGATTTGCATATCAACATTTCACATTAAATTCTATTGAAAGCTTTTCTCGCTTTAGCGTCAATTTTAGTTATATTTATATATATACAAATATGTATGCATATACATATATATATATATATATATTAATTTAGCGCTTGCTTCTTTATTTTTCCTTTTGCTTGTAAGAAATTCAATGAGCCGCATTTCCAGCCTCAATTACCAGCTACTTACGAGATCGCAACTAGTGATGACATCGTGTCACGACGAGCACGAGAAGACCGAGCTCGTGTTTAATTCATTCAAACACTCTGTAAGGGTATCCGAATAATTTGACAGGCTTTGCAGATGTATTGTGTTTTGAATGTGGTTCAAGTCTTAGATAAAGTATGGCATCTCTAGTCGAGAAAAATGTGAATGATCGATTCAATCGATAATGTATTTATTGACATTGATTTACTCGCATGCCCTCCCACAAGCGGGTGTCGGTGGCGTGTGGCACACACTAACGACCGGGCACAAAATTTATGATGGCATTTACCTAATGGCAACGCCGTAATGTAAAATGCAAAACTGCAACTGAAATGTGCGAGAAATATGCAAAAATTTATAGTGTTATTTGTAATTTACACGAAATAAATTTAGCATACGTACATAATACATGTGTATACTATTTATAACAAATGTCAACACATTTGCATCAAATAAAATGTTCAACAAATTACAAGTGCAAATGCAAATATTCTTTCTTTGATAAGCAACTTTGTATGAAGTAAATATTTATTATATGAAATTGTGATGTCGTTTTTAAGACTAAACAGTCAAAGAATTTATTTTTATAATTCGACCGTTGAATTTTCAAATTACCCAAAAAGATTGCTACAGATTTTTATTTTATGCTCATAAGAAAGCTAAGAACTTTTTTAGTCGATACAAAAACCAAAGACACTTAGCACAGACGCAACTCAACTTTTGCAATTCAACCATATTTCAGTTTAGTTAGACATTCACCCGCATGGAAATATTGCTAGGAGTCAACTCCACATTTAACGAATCTACTATTTGTATTACTGTAAATATTCTTTTGAGGCGGATAATTTTCATTAACATTAACATTATCATTGTTTTGTTAAGTTTGTTGCTATTGCCGAACCCCTTATTAAACCCCTTGACTAGTATAACTTATTTATTGCTGCTATCGGCTTATCGATAGAGCTTGCACATGCGTATTGCTCGCAGACGATTAACATACAAAAATCAACACTGCCTGAGTGCTGCTGATAGAAAAAACAAAACAACATCGCCTAGCAACATTGCTGGTATAGCAACATCCTGCACAGCGTTGGCAACACTGGCCGCACTTGGCAACATTCCTTCCGAAAAGCCGAAGAGGACGGCAGCAGAAATCGGTCGGTTGAGCTTTAAATTTTAATTTCACATAAGTTGTGACAGTTAATACATTTTTGTGTGGTTTTTGTTGTTGTTATGCATTAATACATATAGTTTAACCTGTAATTATATTAACAATATGCAAGCATTTAACTAAAATCTTAACTTTTCAATTGAATTGCAATTTATTTCATTTAATTTCGCTTCCTCTTTATCCTTTTTTTTGCAATATCTTTGGCAAAGTGTTTGTATGTGTGTACTTGTATACGGTTGTTGAAGAGGGTTGGGGCGGAGTAGCAACGCCAACACAATAATTAAATAAAAGTGAAAAATCAATACCGTTAGCATTTTGTTGTTGTGCTTTGCGCATTTCATGCATGCGTGCGTCAGTGTTGAGAATCGAATTTGTGGAATCGAAAACATTTAACAAATCAAAAGAAGTGCAGAAATCTAAGCAACAAACTAGACTTTGGCTACATTTCTGTACATATGTATGTATGTACGTGTTGTGTGTATATGTATGTAAATATATAAAGAGATATATAACGTATAACTTTGAATGCAAGCTTTGATGCTATAAATAGACATTTCAATGTGTGTGTGTGGGTGTGTGGCTTTCCTGTTGCCAGGCAAAGCAACAACAGTAAACGCATTGGGCGAACGCAACACCCGAACGAACGCCCCCACAACAACCGCAACAACGACGACAACAACAAAACGCAATGCAATTCGCGCACACGATTCCTAACCGTTATCCCTATTTCTGTGCATTGCTCTTCTTATTTTTAGGTCAGCAGCCAGCGAGCGAGCATCGTTGAGATTTCGATTTTCGCCTTTGGCTCCTTTGAACTGCTGCCGGTGAAAAATAAAACTAGCACACACACACACACACACACACACAGCTACATACAAACAGTTATATTCAGATGTATGTAAGTATATGGAATGCAGCTCAACAAAACTTACGCAACTCTAGCGACATCTGACGGCATATTACGGAAACAAACTAGCTAAAAATCAAACGCTTCAATCAATTTTACAACGCCATAAGCTAATCAAAAAAAAAAAAAAGGAAGGCATCACGATGGCAAACAACAGTAATTCATCGGCAAACACTTCGCTTGCCACAACACCGGCAACAACGCCCACAGCGATGACAACAGCAAAAAGATTGGGCTACAATACATCATCGCCATCATCGACATCATCGGTCATTTGCGAGGAGGTTTTCGATGAGGCCTGTTTGCCATCATCCGAAGGTAAGCTAAGCAATACTCTACATTTCAAACACTTTTTTCATTGCCAAATGTTTGCCAAACAAACAAATCATAATAATAATCATAAAAGATTCTTAATATAAAGCAACGTTAAATATTGCTTCTGACCTATCAACTAAAGTAACTCGAAAGCTTCAACGTTAAGCATTGTTTTACAGTCGAACTAAGATATAACGAACTTCCGTATAACGGATTTTCTATACAACGAAGTCAGAAACCAGAACCCTGCAATTTGATTCAGTCAAAAAACCCATTCTATATGAAGAATTTTCTCTATAACGAAGTTTTTTCTTGTTCCCTTGAGATTCGTTATATGGAAGTTTGACTGTAGTTAGTTTATAATAAGAATGACCTTTGACTCATTTGTTGCTTACCTCATCCTCGCTCGCTGCCCCTTGTCCATCTGTCTGTCCGAATGCGGTCAGCAAATTGTGCATACGAAATGAATATATAGAAAGTGTGGAAAGAAAAAATATGAATGAGTCCTGTGTTGAGGGTATTCAGGTGGTTTCCTCTATAAGGTTTCTAGTTGGTTTCGTGTTGTCCTTCAATGGGTCCGTTTAATGGGTCAAATGTACACTATATAATGTATGAATATCCATATATGTATGCCTTGGTGGTTGGTTTTGTTTGGTTAGTTGAGTCCAGCTGTTTAAAGGAGCTGAAACGAATTGAAGGAGAATCATTTTAGTACTTCGAGTTGAAAATTGTCGCAGTCAAGCTTTGCGTGTGTGTGTGTGTGTTTGTGTCAGCTGATTATAAGGACTGTGTGTGTGTGTGTGTGTGTGTGTACATCTTCTGTTTGCGGTTTGTGGTGTGTGGGCTGTTCGCTATGACGACAGCAATCACCCTTAAAAATATTGTGCACAAGTTGGCCAAAAGCCCACGAATTTCAGCTGGCAAAGGACGTTGCCAGGAAACCAAAACGTTGACCGTCTTAGATATATATGTACATAGTTTGACGTACATGGTTGACAAACTTACTGACAGACGAGTGTGTCATTCAAAAGCGGAGAATGCAAAATGCAGGCCACGTTGTCATTTGGGCATTCAGCTATTCATTTGCCATTTCTCTTAGCCGGGCTTTCAAATTCTCGCTCTCTGTGCATGTGTTTGTTCAAGCTAAATGGAATTTTTAAGCAATAAGATACGCAAGTTTCAGGTTTCAATTTCAATAGAGATACACAGAAAGATTGTGCCCGTTTTTAACTCAAGGGGCCCGTAAGCTCGATGTAAAGAATATTATTATTATAAACATTTTTGCCAGGATACGCTTCCCATTCACTTGCATTGACGTCGTGCAGGGGGAAACGGAGCTGTAGCAAGTAATTATGTGGGTTTGACACAGTTTTTGTTTTTTTTCATTAGTTTTTATTAGTCTGAAATTGGAAAGTTTTTTGTTGTGCTTTTCAACCATACAAAAAGGACGCTTAATTTTTAAGTGGAACAGATTAAAGCTACGACTAAAGACATTTATTTTCATAACTTAAATGGATCAAGTTTCGTATGAAGTGTAATTTGAATACTTACCGCTAAACCATACAAAAAAGAGGTTTATATCACAAAGTAAATTGTTGACTAGCTTTAAACTGCATGAAAAACGATTTAATTTTAGAACAACTGATTCGATTTCGAGTTATGTTTTACATAAAAAGGTTTCAACTGTAAAACTTATTTCATAGCTTGCTTTTATATCGAACTATCTTATCAAAAAACAAAAATCATTTAACACAACATCAACATTTTGACACACGACAAACAGTTTCAAATAATTCTCAATAAATTACAATATTTTATATTATGTTAATTTTTCCTGACGCAGAAATAAACGATTATGCAGCATTAATTGGTATAGACGCAAGCAAGGAATCACATTTACTATATCTGGCCAAGGAGGGTCTTATGGCCGCATTGCCATCAGAGTGGAAAATTTGGTAAGTCCAATTGAGCATGCATATATTAGCCCTTAACTAACCCTCAACTCTGAATGCATTCTAGTTATTCGGAGGAAAAGAGTGGACATTATTATCATAATACACGAACGAAGCAATCGCAGTGGGATCATCCTTTGGACGCCGTGTATCGCGATCTTGTGGAACAGACGCGCCAAAAGCTAATGACAACGGCTGGCGGTGCCACGCCCATTATTGACAATTCGGATGATGTGTCGCAGTTGGATTCGGGAATACGTAGTATGCAAGGCACCGATGAAATGCTAGACGATATAAGCTCACCCCTCAACAATGGCAGCGCTCATCTTGCAGCTGGAGGAGCGGGAACTGTATCAGGAGCAGGAGCTGGGAATAAATTGAATCATGGCACACTGTCGGCAAATAGCTTTCCAGGTCCAAGTGGTTTTAGTGGCGGCGTCAGTCGTTTTCTGGAGTCGCGTGGCAAGAGCTTCGGTCCGATCTTTCAACCGGTGAAGAACTCACGCTTCGAGGTGGCCAAAACTAATACGCAAATAAGTCTGGCCATGAAATTTGGACAGCCGTCGACAGGCGGAGCCGCTAGCAATATGGAACCGACGCTGGAACAACGCAAAGGAACATTTCAATTGTCCGGCACAGGAGCGATGTTTCTCAAATCGCGACGCCAGCTCGAGCCAACGTTTTCGGCTGCAGCGGGTTCGCCCGAGGCTGGCCTGGCAGCTACAGGTGTGAAAGGCATACTACGCGACTCCAGTTTGACGGATATGCGGCGGCGCAATGAACGGGACGATGAGACATCCTCTGCACCCGTTGAGGATAAGAAAAGTGTGCGCTTTAATCTGGTGGAAACGCATGCTATACGCAGCTCATCGCCCACCGAGGTCGACGACAGCACTGCACGCAAGGTGACACAAAGTCCTGAACTCTCCATAAACTCCGATGAGGATGATGAGGAGGAACGAGTAGCAGTGGCACGTGCTGTCGGTCATGGGGATGATGCAGATGTGGAAGAGGATGATGATGAGGAGGAGGAGGACGACGATGATGATAATGTGTGGGATGAGGACGTTGCCGACCCAGATGCCATGGTTGGCATGTGCAGCCTAAATCCATTCATCAGTGATGCCAACAAACCCATACGCATCATTAGTTTGCCCAAAGCGCAAACCATACAAATGCTAAAGAACAATTCCGAACTGAATGCGGAAACTTCGGGCTCAATAATTGCAGCCAGTGCAGCAAGCAGTTATTTGGACAAGCTCAAGGAGAGTGCGGCTGTGAAGCCGCTGTACGAGGACACCGACTCTGATTCGAAGGGCAGCTCAGTGCGTAGTTTTATAATCAACAAGTCGGAGCAGGACAACAATCCCTTCGATCTAGACGAACTGGGAAGGAAACACAGTCACGAGTTGGAGCAATTGCAGCGCAAGTCTGCACAAGCTGCACAAGAAAAGCTTGGCATGCGTTCGCTGAAAATGGCTAGCAAGCTGGTAGGTCTCCTAAAGCAAAAGGATTCGGGTGCCAACGAGGTCCTAAACGATGCAGCCGCTTTGCAGCAGCTACAGCAAGACATGGAGTGTGTTAAGCGGGAGCATGAAACGCGTCTAAAGAGTTTACGCCATGAGTACGACTTGCGTTTGACCTCGCACCAGCATCAACTGGAGGAGGGCTTCGAGCTGCAGCTGGAGGAGTACCGCCAGCAAATGGAACATCAGCTACAAACCAAACGCGCTCAGGTTGTAAGCGAACACAAACAGCGTATGTCGACGCTTCAATCAAATCATTCCGAGCTGTTGCACGAACTGGAGCGTGATCTGCGCTCCGAGCAGGAAATCTTGAGACGTGAGCATGCCGCACAATTGTCCCAGCTGCGGGATAAGCTCGCCCATGAGCTGGAGCTGGAGAAGCAGCGATTGCGCGATAATGGTGAGGAGCGTCTGTATGAGAAGGTGCGGTGTGAGAAGCGTTTGCTGGAGGACAAGTATCGCTGCTTAAAGGAGAAGTATGTGCGTCTCAAAACCGATGTCAAACTCTCTCTGGAGCGTCGTAGTCGACGCCGTGAAACACAGGCTTTGCAACAGCATGGACATCATCATGTGAACCATACAAATACCAATACGACCACAGGCTCCGAAACGGAACGATCTATCTCACAGAAGCCATCGATTGGGAACAGCGAGAATCGTTCACTCAGCTACTCCGAACAGGCAACAACTGGTGTCAGTCAAAGTGGTACGGCCACAGTGGGTACAGCAACTGGCGGTACTGCAAATGGTGGTGCTGTCGTTAAGCATAAGCCACCCATTCCTCCAAAGACTCATCTAAGCAAACCTGGCATTGCAAGCAAATATCTAAAGCAATTACAACTGCAAGATGATACAAACACCTCGTTGAGTCAATCGGACACAACCATCTCCAATAACTATAGCAAGGGTCGTTATTTGTCGGCACCCAAGGCTACAACAACTACACCCGCAACGGCAGCAGCCGCAGTGCTTCTTAGCGATAATGGTAACTCCGATTCAGAAGCAGTTGCTCTACATTGCAATCAAGAGAACAACAATAATAACAATAACAAATCCCTAGCTGCGGCACCACGAAAGAAACTCTTCTCACGCACTAAATCAGCGTCAACATCGCGTTTGAACTCCGATAATTACAAGCAGCTGGAGCGCCCTTGCACTCCTGTAGAGAACCTGCGACATCAATTGCAGAAACTGGAGGATCTTGAGGATCAGTTTCCGGAGCATACGCTAGATACCACTTATCATTTGCGCTATCCCTTTACGGACATCTCCAATGAGCATGCAGCCGTTGTTGGCTCTGTGGTTGGCTCGGAATTGGAGTTCTTCAAGCATCGCATTCATTTGGAACGGGATTCGGTGCGTAGGGCTAAGGAATCATTGCGTACACAGCGCACAAATTTCCGTGCACGTCAACGTGAGATTAAGCAGCGACACAAGAGTGTCTCAATGGCTGCTCCCAGGCACTCGCACACCCTAGATCAATTGATACAGGAAGAGAAGGAACTTACCGAAATGGAGGTCAATCTGCATCGAACTCGTGCATTGCTTGGCGAGAAAGTCATTCGTTTGCGACATTTGGAGCAAAGCCTGTTGCGAATCTATGAGAAAGAGAAGCCCAGTCAGGAGCTTGGTGATGCCAAGGATGATGCGACCACATTGAGTGATCTCTCCTCACACTCTAGTTCGGGTTTTAGCAGCACTGACTTTGCGAGCGGTGCTGATTTACACAAGCGCAAGGAGTACTTCCAGCAGGAGTCCAATGAATGCATACAAAATCTAGAGATACTCAATGCAGAGATACGTGAAATACTCGATATACTTGGACAGAAGCAGCACCTTCAACAACAGCAACCGCATCTGCCGCCACCCTTGGCCATGACCACAATGCCCATGCCAATGATATCACCAAATGAGCTAAGCTGGTCACACTTGCTTAGCCAACAGTCGTCGGGTGGTGGCGGTGGTGGTGGCGCTGCCGTTGGTACCGTTTGTGCAACACAACAGACAAGCAGCTCTGGTCACAGCATGAGCGGTGGTAGTGCGGTCCATGCACCACAATCCATACCCACACTGGCCGATCGCTTGGAGACCTATCGCCAATTGGCCGCCGGACGCATGCACAGTTCGATGGGTGGTGCCATACTTGCCGCAAATACAATCGTTTCCCAAAGTCCACGTGCGGTCAACTATACAACTAGTTTGGTGGAGCGTACACGAGATTTACGCAATTGGTTGCGTCAGGCCAAGACGGAACATGAACTTCTCACTGGCATGGGTGCGCAACAGGGACTTACCTTGGGTGCTATGGGTGGTGCTGCTGGAGTTGGTGGTGCAATTGGTGGTGGTAGCACTAGTGGCACTACCGGCTGTGGTGCAGTGGGTGGTGGCTTAACACCTACCGGCGGCACTGCTGCGACAGGCCAAACCAATTTGTAAGCAACTAAATCTAGTCTAATCTATTAAAAAAAAGAGAAAAAATATTATAAGAAATGACATCTAGAGGCTAGTTTTAGTGTTTGAGAATGCTTAACGGAAAAAAGGACGAAGAAGAAGCTGTAAATAAAAGCCTTTAGATTGCCTATAATTATACATAATTACTATTATTATTATGCCTTTTTGTATGCCTTTTTCACAAAGCCTAGCGATGTTTATTTTGTTTAGCCCAAGTTTAACTAAGTTGCAAAATTGTTGCGTACATACACATACCCTGTATGGCCACAAAAATATAAAGGTACATAGTATAATGGCCGATTACATATAAATTATAACTTGATTTTACTTGTGACTACAGAGTATCTTTTAGTCGAGCAAACTGTTCTTGTTCGCATTATTTTCTTAGTTCTTAAGAGTTGTTAACTTGTAATTAGTCTATGGTACTATACTATATACCCTATTATTTGCTGCAAATAGGCTTAACGAGTACTCACAGTCGCCTGACTGAATGAAAGACAAGTGAAATTAAGTGTAAGCAAAACATAAAACCAAATTATCAAAACAATATTCAAGGAAACAAACGTAATTGAATCAAAAAATCAAGTATATTAAGTTTTTTTTTTGAACTAAGTTAAAAAACTGCAAGTTAATCAGACTGTCATAGTTAATTAGCAACATTATCTTCTTCATAATTGTTGTTGCGAATGTTTAGCCAACCGATTCATATAGGAAAATAATGCTAACTCAAAAGGCGAATACAATAAAAACCGAACATGGACGGCTCTGCCTGAAACTTTAATACTAGGTGAACCGTGTGGAGTACCGCTAAATCAACCTTACCTTAGAGTAAAAACATTTTAAAATAACCCAAAATTTACAGAATAATGTAATCTATTAAAATTATATGATATTATAAATAATATATAAATGTTAATCAAAACTCAAATGCACAATTAAATACTAACTAACATGTACATAAAAAGCTTATGATATTAAAAAAGAACACTATGTGTTATGGAACATTTAAAATCTTATCGAACTACATCTAAAAAAACATAATACTAAACTAAAATACGTAAGCCAAGGCGAAACTTATATGATTCTCAACCTAGTAGTACATGATCTCTCTTTTTGACAACAACTTTTTAGAATCTATATACCCTACCATAAAAATAAATACATAGTATACATAAAAACCTCTTAAAATACTTTACACAAACATTAGCCAACTATCTAGTATAGATATATGTAAAAATAAAAACTGTGCTTAAGGCAAACAAACCTTTGATTAAAAAAAATAATTTTTTTTTATTTTCTTATTTTACATATCACATTAGAAACTTTTCCATTGCTATCTATCTACAATGTTTGTTTGTCTTGAGCACTTAATCCGATGATCTTAAGTTAAAGAATAAACCTATTGAATGTTTAAATGTTTTATCTTATAGATATCAGAGATAAGGATTGAGATCGAAGAAAAAAAGCTGGTACATATATACACATTATACACATCCAAAAAGGTAGCGCAACAATTTATTGAAATTCAGGAAACACACGCATAACCAAAACTGTTGAAGGTTGTGTTAAGTATTTGCCATGGATTGTTAGCAAGTTACCTACATACCATATGCGTGTAACATAAAGATACCCAACATTATACTACAATATCCAAGCAATATAGCAGAAACAGAAAATCTATACAATTAGACAAATCCCTTACTCGGAACATAAGATATAAATCTCTTGAGATATTATCACACGACATTTTCAAAATATCTACTTACCTAATGTTTTTTCTAAATATTCCTAAAACGATCTCCATTTAACGATCCGATTTAAGAAAAATAACAAATCTTACAGATACGACTGCTATCTTTAACTACTTTTTTACTACTTTCTATACCGTTTCAATCGCACTTTTAGTTCCTCAAGTACGAAACACACACACACACACATACATAGAAACTTTATGTTGAAGGTTAAGTCTGAAAAATGCAAACCGAAATTTTGTACTCCCCAATCAATAGTGAACGGAATATTTAAGATTGAAGATTGAGAGAGAGAGAGACAAAATTTAGAGAGATATAAATATATATTGTATCAGAGCTTTGCGTTCCCTTATAGTCCATACAAAGTGTGTATGTATACTCGATGCCTATACGATTATTATCGATTAACGATAACCGAATATGATATATGTACTTATGTATATGTGATGTTGTGATATTTGACTCTAGCTATATAAGGACTCAGTTGAGTTATGAACCCTTTCCCTATGTATGTAAAATCCCCAACAGTTGAGAGAAAGAGAGAGCGAGACAGAGAGAGAGAGAGAGAGAGAAGATAGAGGATAAAAGAGAGATAGTAAGATTGTATCATTTAGTTTCTATTTCGAAACCGTCCCCTATGTTGTAAATCCCCCTACGCCCCCTCATGCATTGTATGTCTCATCCGTCAATTGGTTTTCCTAGATACCTATTGTATATTCATGTGATAGCTACTGAAAATTGATTCTCAAATCAGAACAATGGCATTGCGATTTCATTTTGCTTGTTAAGTATTACCAAAAAGTTAAGATTATTATATGTATTTTTAGTAGTATATATGTATACAATATTACATATTCATGAAGTACTACTATTATGTTTATCAATGTTCAGAAATAATAATGATGAAGAGCACTTGACGCTTTCATTCATCTACTACATTTAAAAACACCAAACATATTACATATACTAGTATATATGACACATACATATGTACTATGTATAATCTTAATGCTTGTAACTCTAACCGAAACTTCATAGTTTGCATACCGTTAGCAATATCAATTGAATCCAACGCACAAAGCACAATTAAAACACTTAGGGACGGAAACAAAAACAAAACACAACAAAAAAAAAAACATTCATAGGAACATTTAATATTATAATAGGGACATACAGTCGAACTTTCAAATAACGATTCTCAAAAGGACAAGAAAAAACGCGAATGTTTTTTGATTGAACCCAATTGCATTGGGTTCCGGAAATGAAGAAAACTTCGTTATTCGGAAGAGTTCGTTACATGGAAGTTCGACTGTATACAGATATTAAAGAAATATTTAATGATATTGAGAAATTAAAATATAAAAAAAATCAACAAATTGTTGGTATCGGGATTTTTCGATGGTCGATGAGTACAAAGGTTTTTTGGGTCAGCTAAAAAAAAAAAGATTCAAATCAAAATAAAATTAAACGATGAAATTCCTATGAGAAATGTTTATTAATTAACGGTCAGAATAAAAGTATATTATAAATAAATGTGAACAAATTATTATATATTGATCTATTACGTGTGGATATGATATGATATGCGAGCATCCTTATAAGCACAGTCTGAACCAAACCAATCAGACTCGGCTAAACTGACAAAAATTACTTTTACCAGCTAATCTGTGTACCGAACTCGCTTAAGACAAAAGAGAACGTATATTATGATATAGTATGTGGAAATAAACGAAAAGAATCCAATAAACAAATACAAAAACAAAATAATTAGCACGAAATTTAAAACAAAAACTAGTCGAGAACTGCAAAATAAAACCTAAAAATAAAATTTATGTATATTACAATGTCTTTTATTTAATTGTGAAGTTTGATACATAAAAGCTTAAACTAATAGCCTAAACTTTAGAATACCAGGGAAAGTCGAGTGTCCTTTCTATAGAGACACTCTTATTTCAATTTAAACAGCTGGATATCTCTGGTAACTTGGTTTGATTTGAATTCAGCCAAATGTCAATTTTTTTCAAAAATAATTTCGAAAACGCATCTGGAAACTAGAAAGTTGTATGTAGGAGAATATTTCGCATGTTTTTCACAATTTTCCGAAACTTTCCGTTAGAATTCGAAAACTCTTGAACTTTCTTGCGATGTTCCTAAACATTTAAAACCTAAATCTATGGACTTGGAAATCAACCGAAATTGCTTTAAGCTTGCTTACGTCAAGTTCTTTGCATAAAGTTTGCCAAAAACGTAACTGTTTCTCAAGTTCACTGCTTAATGGTTGTGACAAAAAAGCTGTCGTCGTTAGTTGTTTTCGGCGTCTTTTTGCCTTTTTTCTGTCACGTTTATTTATGTGTGTGTGCGTTTTTTTTTGCTTGTCACCTTCACACAAACACACACACACAAACACATCATTCTGTATGGTTTTTTATTGCCAATTCTTCGACAACTCGATAATGTGGCAGGTGGTGAGGCGGGAGGGTGGCATCACACGGTTGTTTTTATTTTAGTGCTTGTCTTGTTTCACCTTGCGCATTTTGGCATGCAACATTTTGTCGAGGCCCTCGGTTCGAGGAAGAATCTAAACAGTTGCGAAATAGCTGTGCTTATAGCTGAGCGTGCGATTTGCGGTAACGCTAAAAAAAAAAACGAATAAAAAAGTGCGCAACGCTTTATCAATACATATTAAATATGGACTACCTGGCACCGCCCGCCCACAACATTAATGAGAACAAGAATAGCGGTAATAAGAGCAGCAGCCGCTGCAATTCCAACTCGCCGCGCGTGACCAGTCGGTCAGTTTCGCCGTGTTGTCGCAGCCGGGCGAATTCGTGTACGCAAACACAGCAGGACGAATCACCAATGCCATTACCACCGCCGCTGCGCAAGCGTCCGCCACGCCCCAAGCATCTCAACGAGTTATTTCGGCCGCGCTGCTACACTGATCCCAGCAACAACATCCAAAAGCCGACGGTGCCGCGCAGCGCACTTGGCTCTCTGCTGCGACAAACGCTAAAAGTGACATCGGCATCTGTCGGCTTCAGTGCCAGCGAGGAGCGGTAAGTACCTATTGAAGTTACATATACATACATATGTAAGTATTAGTTGAGCGAAAGCACTCCACCTGTTAAATGCACATGTACACGAACAAGTAAAAACTTGCGGCGAACTGTACAGATCATAGCAAAAGGAGTCAAACCCAATTCTTTCGTTGCGCTCCAACTCACTCTATTTGGGTTTTCACATAAACAAACATACATACATATGTACATATGTATGTAATTGTTTTTGTTACCATTTGCGCAAAGCATTTATAAAAAAAAACTCATCAGCTGGGCACATTTTTTGGCGATTGTTGGCTAAGCGCGACGGCTGCCTATTGTTGCCAATTAATTTATTGCATGAGCTTTTCGATTTGTTTTCATTTGCTCAATAAGCAAATGCACACAATTTTCATTCACACACACACACATACACGATAACAAATAATACATTCACACAGGGTTCAAAATATGCGATTGGTTGCGCTTGAGAGCCGTTAGATGGCGCTGCGCAACTTACATCAGCGACCACTAATGAGCTTGACCTTACGTTTCTGCTTAAGCCTTTGCTTATGTTACCGATTCTGTTTTCAACTGACGTCTTTGGCGCTAGAGATGTGACCGTGCTGGCATCTTTTCAGTCACGTGTTTTCTTAAACAAATATTTATGTAAGAAATAGACCTTTAAATTTAGCTTATTTCACACACAATCTTGTTTATTTGTTTACGACGCCAACCGATAAAAGCAAATACTATGTACAACTGCATTTAACAAAACAAAATGTACTCTCATATCAGTGTTGCTAGCTTAGCATTTATAATTGTAGAAAGATATATTTAGTAGTGGTCTTTTATTAATAGGATCTTAAAGATAACAAAGAAAAACAACTTTTTATCCGCAGATAAGCAGTCAAATTTAACAGCGCTGTTGTATAGAGTTGCCAGTGGTGCAGTCTCGGCTTACAGCGGCACAATCATGAGGTTTCTGACCACCTTCATACACACATAATCGTAAATGCACATAATTGCACGCATACAAGCATAAAAATATGTGCATGCGCAGATTGTGCTAAAATACATACATATGTACATATATCCGCAGCTCTCTTGCAGTAAAGTGCGAGTGCGACAAATGTTTGCTCGCAACCGAATTTGCATCTGAGCTAAGCTTGTCATATGTACCTTATCCCGTTACATTAACTGCATTTGTCATAGATGTTTGCACTCTGCTCTCACCGTGTTTTCTCTTGCTCTATAATGGGGTGAACTTTGGGTCGCTCTCTCTTCAGCAAATCGTTTTGCTCGCTCATGCACTCCTTAATTTTATTTAGTATCAGCACTTTATGTGCAGCTTACAGCACACACACACACAGCAATACATACAATTTATACAGAAATGCAATTCGCCGCACTTTCGCATGGATTCGAGCTGGGCATTTGCTCGCCTTTGATGGTACTGTGGTTGCACACGCCTTAAGACTTGCTGGTTTTGAAAGCAACAGTGTTAAATGACTAATATTATGCCAAAAATAAATTTGGTTTGAAATTTTGTGGTTAGGTAAATTGGGTTTTCATAATTTGATCAAGTTTTGATGGTTTTAAATAATTTGTTGTCTTGCTGAAATGATTTTTGTTAATGAGAGCTTTGTCGCGAAAAACTTTTGTAGGCTTTCAGTTTTTGATTGTATTGCGAATGTGTTCCACTGTGAGCGCCGCCTACATTCGGTGGTGACTTGCAAGCTTAAACCCACCACCGCTGCCATCCATCGACAGCTACTTCGCGGCTTCGCTGCATGCTAACGGTACTGCTGCTGCTACTGCGGCTGTAAATGCCATAATGCCGCAGAGACAGAAAAGCAAAAGCACTGACAGCAGCAGCAGCATTGGCCTCAGTTGCCTTATTTTTTGAGAGCAGAGCGCGTCGTATTGTACACGGGATATCTCCGGCATTTGCCAAGCGTACCACAAATACTAAGCAAAAATAACAAATAATAATATACAATAACAGCAACGAAGTATATTTTGTTTGTGTGATTTTTTTCACATACAACAAAGTCAACAAACACGCAGTTAAAACAACAAAAAAAGCCGCAATCCGCAATTGCGTGTATTCTGTGCAAAGGCGTAAGGAAAAGTTAAAGCGCACACAGTTATATCAACAGGAACAATTCACAAAAAGTGCAAAAAGTGTTTGGCAAACTTTTATCATACGCAACAGCATGTGAAACTCTTGCGAAAATTTGGCAAAAATCTGTGTGCAAATGCAAAATCAAGGTATGTTTGTATGTGTGTGTGTGTGTGTGTATGTACATATTTAAGAGAGCGCCCCCTGTCGGTAATATCTCGTAAGTAGCAAGAAGAAGCACAGCACACACTATCCGTTGGGTGGGTGGGCGGTGGTGGGCGGCCATTGGATTTTTACTGAGACAAACAATAATGTTTGCTCCCACTTTTGCGCTTTTCGTGTTTGTTATTGTTTGACTTTATGTGGCTGCTGTTGCTGCTGCTGCAACCCAACACTCACCTAGAGAGCAAGAGCAAGAGAAAGAGGGAGAGAACGACATTCACACACGCATATTGGGGCTTCCTTTTGATTGTGTAATTTTTTTGAATTATGAAAGCGGAAAGCATAACCTTTGTGCGCCGGTGTCAAAGTTTACAAAAAACACAAACGCCCGGCCATATACTATGTGTGTGAAAAATTTCTGAGGAAAGGTGTGTAAATAAACCCATACCTTTATTTACTAAATTTAATCGCAAAACTAACAAAGTTTTGTCTTGGTTCAAAAGCAAAGTAAATTTTAATTTAAAAAGCCACCAAAGTTTGAGCTGGGTAAATTTGTATTGTTTTAACGCAATTCTACTCAATGTTTTAGGTAAAGAAAACAAAAGTAAATAAACAACAAAAAGTTTTTTGTCTAAGGTCAAGCTCAAAACAGTTAAAGTTATGAAGGTTAAAAAGTTAATACAAAAGTTTTTATCTAAGTTGGAGTATTCCATTAGCTTTAAGGATATGTTTATCTTTATGTTTGACCTATAACTTTTTTCCCCTATCCAACTACTTTAATGTTATATCGTTTTGTTTATAGATTAACGCAACTTGTCACAACAACCAGTTCGCTGAGCGACAATGCGAAACGGAAGCATTCCAGGTGAGATTTTAACAAACATAAGTGCAGAATGGAAAAGTTTTACTGAAGAGATTGAATATTGGTCAAACAACGTTTGCCTGATGCAGAAACAAACCATTAATGCCACTGCGTAATCGCTTTTTCTATATACTATAAACCATATATATATATTAGCTCTGGATTATTATATTATATAAAAGACCAGTGACCAGAGTGCTAGTTGTTGATAATCGAGCGAATAATAATTGCGTATGCTGGCATTATCGCGTTTCTACAATATTATTGCTTAAACAAATGTCGTGTGGTGATTTAGTATATATATATATATATATATAGACTCAATCCGATTTTCTTGTGTCCACTTTTGAAGCCAAAGAGCGAGATCATTTCATCCCTCTATCAAACCCGACATTTCATTAGTATAATGGTCCCAGATAGCACGACCACGTACTTACATATACATATGTTACTATAGTTTTGTAGATAGATCGGTCTGTGTTTGGTTATAAATTTGCACGATTTGGTTCCAAATATGTGCTAGTGTATTTTTAAATAAGAACACGTACAGTTTATATTTACTATAATAACAGATTGATACCGAAGTCTTAGAAACCCTTAGTTAAAAGTATGAAAAAGTGATTACTTACATTACCTTTCTACTTACCTTACCAATTACATATTTGTCATTCGTAATCGAAAGATCTATAGACCTGCAAATGATATTAGTCATTAAGGGGGGGAAGCCATTGAGGTGCTCTTCCGGGTTTTTCGATTGTCAACACACTTGTAATATGACGAAATAAATAAATCTGGTACATATATGTTACTAAAGTTTTGTAAATAGATCTGTCTATGTTTGGTTATAGATTTGCACGATTTGGTTCCAAATATGTGGTGTTGTGTCTTTAAATAAGAGCACGTACAGTTTATATTTACTATAATAACAGGTTGATACCACAGTCTAAGAAACCCTTAGTTAAAAGTAGGAAAAAGTGATTACTTACATTACCTTTCTACTTACTTTACCAATTACATATGTCATTCGTAATCAAAAGATTTATAGACCTGCAAATATTATTTGTCATTGAGGGGGGAAGCCATTGAGGTGCTCTTCCGGGTTTTTCGATTGTCAACACACCTCTAATATTACGAATAAAATAAATCTGGTCTGATCAGGCCACCTGTGTGTCGCATAGCTTTGTTTGTTGTGTTCTCTTTTATTTTTTGTGGTTTTCTATATCAAATCAAATGATATGATTTATTAGCCAGGTGTACGTAGCATATGTTGTTGTCATATCTTACCGAAATACTGAACACCTGGAAGGCATTAGTCATATGGTTTTCAGGGTGCAAAGATTTATAATTGTTTTGTTATCCTATCGGTTCTTATGCAAGGCCCTATCAGTGTGACGTTTATATTGTTTTTCATTAGCTTGAAAAAAGTGTTTTCAATGCAATGAATTTCAACGAGTGCCACAACTTTAATTGTTAAGTGACGTCGTCAATTTCGCTATGAGTTTTTGTTAGATCTCTAACCACAGACCTACAAAAAGATACACTATCATAAACAAACAAACAAAACGCCCCTTGAATATGACGCCCCACATTTAACTGAAATAAATGTTAAAAACTTGACTATTGGGAACCTTGTTATTTGTAGAGCTAAAAATATCTAAGCCTAAAAAGAAATTGGCTTTTATTATAGTAGAGATTTTCTTAAGAAAGGTCAGGTAGAAACCTTGAAGAATTTAGTTCAATAAGCTATAGCATATTAAAGTTTAACTTCCAATCTTAAGGAGATTATAGCTAAAATTCGTAATTTAGCATGGGTTTTTAATTGAACCAGCAGTGCTCTGGAAATGAATTCGTTATAGTACTAAAGAAAACTTCGCTCTACGGAAGTTCGTTGTATGGAATTTCGACTGTACTTATCATTTATTTACATATACAGTCGAACTTCCATAAAACGAACTTCCGTATAACAAATTTTCTATACAACGATGTCAGAAACCAGAACCCTGCAATTTGATTCAGTCAAAAACCCATTCTATATGACGAGTTTTCGCTATAACGAAGTTTTTTCTTGTTTCCTTGAGCTTCGTTATATGGAAGTCCGAGTGTATCTAGTTCCTTTAATCGAGGATATATCCATTTTATTTCTATTTACTTCTCTCGAGTGGCTAGAGAGAACTTCGAAACTTTGAACATAACAAAGGTTAGAAAAAGTCAAGGTTGCAATTGCTCTCTCGCTCTTGCTGTAGTTCTCTTGTTGCTTTTGTTGTTGTTGTTTTTACTTTGCGGTTTTTTTTTGCGTTGCTCATCTGTGTGATGACCATGACTAGCGCCATGATTAACAACAGCCTGAACTTGACAACTAGTATGTGTGTAGGGGGTTAGCGACGCGACGCGACGCGACGTTACAAGGCGGCACCGCACGCGGCGAATTCAGTTCAGGAGAGCACTTAACAGCAGTGTTGCCATATCAATAAACGTTTGCTAACTTATCTTTGGATTTTTATCAATAAATAATACGTTAAAAGTTAAATTAAAACAACTAGAACAATGGCTATGGGTGCGGCGGGCGGGTGGAAAAGGTGGGCGCAACTGCCATTTATTTTATGTACGATAGCAAAATCGTTTTAATTTTTTAGGGATTGGTGTGGGGGGGGTGGGAAATACTTATTGGGAAATTGTGTGCTTTTATTATTATTATATTGCTGTTTTGTCATTTCTTATACAATAATTAATGCTGTTGTTAAGTTTTTTGTTTTTTGCTGTTGTCATTACTTTTGCACAATGGCAAAAGCCAAACTGTCAAATCATCATGTGGAGCTAAAAGGGAATGAAAAAACTTTGTGATGCTTACATGTGTGTTAGTGTGTGTGCGTGTATATTGGCCAACGGTTTTAGGGTCAGCTGAAAAGAAAAACATAAAAATAACAATTGAATATAACGCCGTTGCGGCACAACAACAACAACGAAAATATCAACACAGCGAAAGGTGGGCACAAAACAAACTGCGTTTAACGGTGAATTGTAAAAGCTTGTGTGCCAAAAAAAAAATCTCAGCTGCCTGCCGATCGCTGTCAACATCATTAGCCGCTCTTGCTGTTGCTCCTTGGATAAACTAAGCACCTGTCGGACAGTTGGAGAAGAAGGAAAGAGAGCGCAAGCTAGAGAGTCAGCTTGCTGCTGCTTCTTCTTTTCTTCATTGTTAAATTTTTAACAACAATAATAAAACTGCACAAACACAGGCGTCAACGTTAACGCTGAGGCTGACGCTGACGCCAACGCCAACGCACATCAGCATGATAAGCGCGCCGAAGAAGAATTTTTATACAAACACACACACACACACACACACACACGAGCACCTACTACATGTGGCCACGATTCGCGTTCGTCGTTTCGTCGCGTCACGTCGTTTGGTCTCAGATGTTGTTTGTTGTTGCTGGTTGCTGTATTGTTGATGTAGGGCCGCTGCTGCTGCTGCTTGCTGGCTGGACGTTGGGTCTGCTCGCAACGGCGCTACAATTTCAAATTCAGTGCGAAAGCGAACGACAACGCAGACGGGCACAGTAAGCGAGAGCGAAAGAGCAAGCGTGAAATAGAGAGAGATTTTCAAGCAGCGCCGCGGTGGCCGCTTTTCCACACTTTGTGTTTTTTTTTTATTCTTTCCAACGTTTATTTTTACTTTTTTTTTCGTTCATTGTGTGTTTGTTTTGTTTGCTATCTTGCGCGAAGCAACATAAAACATTTTATACCAACACATAAAAAGTCGAACTTAGTGTTAGTATTTATAAATTGTGGCGTTAACAACAAAACAAAGACCACAACCAACCACAACATATTTTTTGCACAAAAATTCACCGGGCAACGGCAATCGGTGCCGTAGAAACATATACAACAACGCACACATAGTGACATCATAAGGCTCTGTGTCGTGGCCAAAAATAAATGCAAAAACAAAGAGACATAACAAACAGCAAATCAACATTCAAATAAAATAAGAAAAGAATTGTACTCTTCACACAACAACGACGACGACAACAACAACAATAGCAACATTTAGCGGTAAAAGTAGAAACACGCGCAAAGCAAGCAGCCCAAAAAATAAAAACTGCTGCTGCTGCTGCTGGCCAAATCAAAACAACAAAAAGAACAAAATGGCAAAGCGAAGTGAGAGCTAGCTGATGTCCGTGTGTGTGTGTGTGTGTGTGTGAACGTCGTTAAATACCGGGCGGCTGCTGTATGGCGCCATCTATTGAATTGCAAGGAAAGCACCCAACAAATTAATAAAAAGAGACAGCTCCATATACATATGTACATATGTATAACAATAACAAAATTACGTTAATTTAACAATGTAGTACTATCTTAATCTACATATGATAATCATGATTGAAATACATTTAATTATCAGTTGGCACTCTTTGACGTGCGCTTTGTCAACAACTCCAGGCATATCGTATATACAGTAAATATATACATAAACACGAGGTGCTAACTATAAAAAAATTAGCAAATGCAGTTAACGAAATTTTTCGCTCGTTATTTAGAAGTGTTTGTACCTGAAAATGTAAACTTCTCGTGTTAGAACAGTTAATTTCACAGTTGTTAGCGGTAAATTTAAACAGATTGGCATGCAATTGGATAATTACTAAATATAGGGAGTGTCTAAAAAGCAATAAACCTGACAGTTAGTTGAAAACATAAAATTAGAGTTTTTCGATCCTTTGCTCATCGTCTCTTTCTCTCTCTCTCTCTCTCTCTCTTAGACACACACACACACATTAAGGATAACAGCTGCATTCGTTAAGAGCTTTACACGTACATACACACACACACACACAAACATGATCACTAGCCTTACTCTGCGTGTGTTAGTTGAGTGAACTGTCGCTCTCTCTCACTTCGCACGACGGCACCTTCCGCCCGGCACTGCCCGCCGTCTGTCAGCGCGCAATGTCAACGCATTGCCGTCGATCGGGCGTTATAAGGTATAAAAATAAACTGGCTTCTCTTCTTTCTGCTCAGTCCAAGAAAGACACGAAGATGATCGTGATGGTGCGTTTGTTGAAAGTGAAAACAGGCAAAGGCTGCCAACTAGAACAATAAACTACACAGAACACACAAGAAGAAAGCAAGCAAGAAAAGTGAAATAAAAATAGGAAGACATAGAATATACATATATGTATGTATAAATACCATATACATATAATTATATAAAATATTTAGTTAGCTATGACAATGGCTACAATCAGCGGCGAGGAGAAGGCCAACGTCGAGGCAACGTTGCAACAGCTAAAGGCCAAAAAGAACAAATCCAATCTGTTTCTAATCAAATCGTACAGTTTCATTGATAAAACCAACAACAACAATAAAACTTTTATAAATAATAACAACAACAACAACAAGCTGCTGCGTTCGCCGGACAGGGAAGCATTTTCGGATATTGCAGACTCGCTAAGTCTTGCACAGGAGCCCACAAAAAAGGCGCGCCTGAAGGTGCTGCAGCCGAAAAAGCAACCCAAAACCTCGAAATCAAGACGGGAACGCGAACGGGAGCAGGAGCAGGAGGCTCAATTGTTGCGTCGCAATGCTCACGAATATAACGTGTTGCCACGCCCCCAATCATTGCCGGGCAAGGTGCAATTCGAGGCTGCCGAACAGGCTGTGGAAAAAGTCCATCCGACACTGCCAAAGCGTCGTGGGAACAACAACAACAAAATCAAACGCGAGTCCTTTCTCCGCCAGAGCCTGCAATCGATCCGTCGCAGCTTTGGCTCCAGCAAGCACTCCTCAAAGCCCAAAGCGTTAGCTAACGGTCAGTCGGTAGTAACACCATTACCATCCCCGGCCTGCTCATCCAATGCTTCCACATCATCGTCGTCGACATCGTCATCGACAAAGTCCTCCTACTCCTCATCGACGGCCATCAGTTTGTTGAGCAAAGCTCAGGCACAAAATCACCGACTCGACGAGTTCCTGCCCACACCAGTCGTCCTGCTGCTCAACGATGATCTCGGCCAACATTCGGATATCAGTGATAACGGTGTCTACGCGGCAAGGAGGTAAGCTGCTCAGTATTTGTACTGAACCTAACATGTTACAAACGATTTTTTCTGGTCTGTACGAATGGACCCTTCTCAAGGAAGGCACTCGCATCAAGTATACGCCCCATAGTCGACATTAGACATTGATTTTAGCACGAAATGCAGACAAAGCTCAAGTCCATTCAAGTGCAAAAGTTTTTTCAATTACGTGGCACAAACAGCAGCAAATCAAACCGGATGCATTCACTCTTCCAGTGCCCCCCCCCCCCCCCCCCCCATTTCAATCTGCCTTCGCCACAAATCAAGATACCAATAAAATGGGTAAAAAACAGAAAGAAAATTGCAGCTGAGCTCATTTTTTAGAATTGATAGCCAATGTCAGGCGTCAATTTGCATTTGTTGTTGCTGCGTGTTGTTGCTTTTGAGCACTTTTACTTTGCAACAACAACATTCGGACAACAACAACAACAAATTCCCCATTTGTTGTCATCCTCCCTCCGATGGGCAATTGAGAGGGCGAGCTTGTGAGTTGCGATTTGCATGCCGACAATGTCCGTCCACATGAGCGATTGACCAATTGACAAATTGACAAATCGATTAAAATGTATGCATAAACATTTTTAATTACACACACATACATACAAACAAACAAACATGCATACAATGGCCCAGACATATTTGGTGTCGAAAAAGCTTTTATGGCATCTTTGGCTGTTTTGCTGCATTTTGCGCTTGCTAACCGTTAACAAAAATAACAATGGAATTTCACATGACGTCACAGCAATAAATCACGTTTCTCAGATACTTTTTTTTTTAAGTCAAAAGCTATACAAAAACAAAGGAAGTCGTTGGAACTTTGATCAAGTCTCATTCGACAATAATGAACAATGCAATCTTTGGGTTAAACCGTAAACCGTAAACATAAGATAGTTTAATGTTCAGTATAATGTTCCAGAACATTCTTGTTATAATCTAAACCTATGAAGTTCTTTAAAATAATATAATGATTAAAGAGAATTCAAGTCAAACGTTCCTAAATCGCAGCCTAGCGGTGTCAATACTAGTTGTGGAAGGTCGGAAATTCTTAAACTGACAACAACAAAAAACATATGTCCGTATGTCTGATTAAAATCAAACACAGAACAGTCAAAGTTCAAGAATGACAATCCTAATTATTGTTCGATTCATGGACTAATTTTAATACCAAAGCAGGCGGGAACATTCAAGAAGGAAAAACCTATTCGATTCCAGCCCAAAACGGGAAACATTCAAGTGTGGCAATCCTATATATAAAAACGCTGGTATTGAAATTAACCCAATATGCGGACTTGATATGAGAATAAGTCAGATTTAATTTAAGGTCACAGGTTCTACAATCATATATACATAATTTTAGTCGAAATCGCTTAAGAAACACCAAAGATATCGGAGACGCAGAATTTAAGTCCAGCTGACTTGAATCCATGGAAAGAAAAACTATTCGCTAGAGTCCATTAAACCCGATAAACATATACACAAATGTTGATAATTGGATCTGTTGATATTGTGGTAATATCACGCATTAGTACTACTAGATATATATATATATATATATATATATATATTATATATGATATACAGTTTCCCATACATTTCTCTCTCCCTTTCATCCACATCCCTTTTGCTTACTTGCAAAAGCAATCAGTGTGAATTGAATTTTGAGATGCGTGCAATTTGTTATTGTGGTTATTGTCCGATGCATTCTGTATGTGTGTGTGTGTGTGTGTGTGTGTGGGCAAATGTATTTGTTTATTTTGAGTGCATTCGCGTTGATTGAATTTCCAGCGCACTTTGTTGTTATCAAAGGCGACGACGTCGTCGTCGTCGTCGTCGTCGTCAGCGTGCAATGAACGTTGAAGTGGGGACACTCTCTGTGTGGATACCTCTCTGCATCCCCTCACCTACACACACCCACACACACACACACACACATACTCTTCCCCCTTCAGCAAATGTCAGCGATAATATTACAAGAAATGGGTCAATTGTTCGTTATAGGTTTTGAGTTTCATTGCAATTTACAAAAACAAAAACAAGAAATAAATACAGAATATTTCGTTGTAAATTTGTTGTTAAATAAATAAAGACGAGAGCAGGAATCGAATAACATTTATTTTTTCTAAAATTGCCATCAAAAATATTTATCATAAAAACTCAACGAAAGTTCTTGAAGTGAATAAAGTGTTAAATTTATAAGCTTCTGGCTTGTGATAAAGAAAGAAAGAGAGAGAGAGAGGGAGAGGGAGAGGGAGACTAAGTTCTTAAGTTGATATTTATTATATGAAAAGCAGATTACAAAAGCTTTAAATCAATAATAGGCGCAAGCTTAAAATTTGGACACTCAAACGATCGAAGAAAGAAATCAATCTTACTTTAACAAAGCTTAGTTGTTCGCTTTGACGGTCCGATTCATAGCTCTTAACGAAAAGATAAGCTATTAAATCTGACCGAAAAGATTAAATCTTTAGGTATGGTATGAACATAGTAAGATCCGCAATCTTTAAGGGGTCCGTACGTATGTACATACAGCATGATTGAAGGCATGTGGACACTGACCTAAGATCGTCCCCTCAAAGCATCCTCCCTTTCCATTGAGATAAGCTTTTAGGTCTTACAAAATATATAATCACTTGCATTTAAATGCATAAACGAGTCCCGTCTCACTTAATATAAATAAACACGAATATTGTATGTACTATGGAATGTATAATCTGCTTGATAGCGCTCTCCCTCCTCCTCCTCATCCTCCTCCCGCAGCATGCTGCATCTCAGCTGTTATAATTTTTGAGCGAGCATCGGATGTAAAATACTACACTTCACATTCAATTGACAGCCAAAAGCCCGTTCTCTGTTCTGTGTCGCTTTGTCTCTCTATCTCTGCCCCTCTCTCTCTCTCTCTCTCTCTGTGTGTGTGTAGTTCTACTTAGATGCCATTGAATGGATTTTAATAATTTCACATATTTCAGTTTGTCAGTCGCCGTCGCGCGTCGCCGGCGAAACTTTTGTGCGCAACAAACAAAAACCAACTAGAAAATAAAATCAAAAAAAAAGAAATATTTCAAAATACAAATTTCAATATATTATTTGCTAATTGCCAAAAGCACGCCCCATAATTGTGTTTTGTTTTGATTGTTTTGATTTTGTTTTTTGGGTATGTTGAAAAATTACGCATTTATTTTTGGTTTGGTGGTGAAAGTGTTATTGCAAAGAAAGTTTAAACTTTAAACTAAAAGATCAATGCATTCTCAGAAGCTTTAAGCTTCAAGTCGATACAAATCAGTTGCCGAACCATAAATTGTTCTCAAACAAAGATCAAAAGATATGTAAAGTTTATACTATAAACAAAATCTTATAACCATATCAAACAACAAACTGAAAACTACTACGTTATCTATAACTCTTATTAAAGACTCAACTATTTTAATAATATGAGATAATAAACAAACAAATTCTTTGCTCTTCTCGTTTCAGGTATGGTATATTAAATGTACTACGATGATAAGAACTAATCTGGTATTAAATGCTCGCACATTCGCACAAGTATGATTTTATATATAAATAACTTACATACATACATGTATTAACCCTAATTTAATGCCTTTAGACAATTGAAGTTTAAACCGGTTCGCTGCGAGCTTAGCAAAACAACAAAACTAAGTAAACCAAGTGACAAAATAGACGCGGACAGAGTTAAAGCTAGTAATTCATAATCATAACATGGAACTTTGTGCCTAACTATATAGTAAACCCCTTTTGTAGTACATTACTATATCTTTCTATACTAAATTGTGGCGGAAAGATGATAAAAATTATTCATTAGCCATGGCAAAAATCAATGTATGACACGTAGAACAGATTAATACAGAGGTACTAGTTGACTTGATGTTAGAAGTAAACAGAATATAAGATTGTATCGGGCATATCGTATATAGTATGTACATATAGATACATATATAGTAGCTATAAATCGGCATATATACGATGATTGTTGTTTGTTTGCCAATAATGTATACAGTTCAGTTTGGGGGCGCAGGCAATTATTTATGATATAGCAATGAACTTCTAAAGCTGACGCAAGCAACCAAGCAAAAAAAAAACACACACAAAAATTAGCCAATCATTTTGCCTAGTTTTTAGCACAATTTTTGACTTTTGTACATTTGTGCAAGCCCGAGCTTTAATATATTTTTCTTCCATCTAAAGTCCAAATAATGCATTCGAATACTCAAAGTTAAAATATGATGCATTTTTGGGCAAGCGAATTCGATACCCTATGTTGGATAAGTTGAAAAGAGTATCATATGCGAATGAACAAACAAGTTTCTCGATTTATAGATATAGATAAGCAATTTTTGAACATAATTTTAGATATTTAACAATCAACAATGAAAAACTTATGATGTGACTTTGCTATTTTTACACCCAAAGACCTGATAAGCAATCTTGTTGGACATCCATATTATTTTTTTATATGTACATAAACTCGATATAGAATATTTTTATTGTAGCGTTATACCGTTAGCCGATACGTAGATAGTCAACGATATTAATCGTATTTTACTTGGGTTTAGTTTTTCTTTTCTCGGCAAACTTTGAATTCAATTTGTAGTTCTTCCGGTATTTAGCTTTAAATTGTTGTTGTTCTTTATTTATTTGTTTATTTAGTTAGCTAGTAAATAGAGAATTTTCAACAGATTTTTCACGTCGCGACGTCAAAGCGGGAAATTTTGTTCGCCGTACATTTCCATTAGCCCCAGAATTTTCTATTCCATTTATTTATATTTTTGTTTTTTCCTGATTTATTTTGTTGGCACAATACGATATGAATGTTTTCTATTTGTACAAATTCCCAGAAATTTTGTTTGTCAATTAAAAAACCGGCGAGGGGGCAAAGCAAAGCAAAAAGGAAAAAAAAACTGTTCGACTATTAAATTGTGTGTAAATTCCATAATTAATAAATGAGAATGAGAACGAGAATAGAGGAGAAGCGAGAGAGGGGGATGAGTTAAAAGTAGGGGCGGAAGATTGCCACAATTTCCGTTGGAATAAAAATCGCGCGATATGCAATCAAGTATTTATTTGTTTCCTCTCACTTTTTTTGTTCCGCCAGGGAGGAGTTTTCGTAGAGGGGATAAAGGAGGTTGATGAGGGGGCAAGGGGCAAGGGAGGGGTCTATTGCCTGCAGCAGCGTTGTCGCCATTTAATTAGTTGCGTGTCGACAATTTGCTTCTCACCGCCCCCCTTACAATTCCCACCGTCTCGCTTGCGTTAAATTCTCTTATTGCCGACAGGCATGAAATTTTTATGCTGACCTGTCGCCTGCCGTCTGGCGTGGGCGAGGGCGAGGAAGGGTGGTGGGGTTTGGGGGTTGGGGGGAGCAGACGTCTCTTGATGCGGTTTAATGCAATCAGCGTTGCAAAGGGGCACATGCACATGCAACACTCACACACCCGCGCAATAGGTCAATAAACTTTGGCCTTGCGCGTGGCTTAAACTATGCAATTTAATTCGTTTTCCAAAGAGGGTTGCCACCAAAACAACAACATTAAGCCTTGTGTAAGGAATATAAATGATTTTATTTTAATTCAAGACTTTTGTTCTAAACGATGGTCCTTAAGCTAGAGGTACCGGATAGGATAAGAAAAAGTTTACGTTTTTGTGGTTTTCTTTTTTGTTTCATTAGGTTATAAAGTAAATTTAACGATGTTTGCTTTGAAAATGGAGTCAGTTATCGATCAAAATAAATAATATTGAGCAAAGTTTACGAGAACATGTCTTAGACCCCCTTTAGGTCCTGAGATCGTCCGGCTTATACAGACAGGAAAAGTTTGTTCGGTCTGTTACTTTTGCATTTTGAATAGTTCGAGGGTTAAAAGAAGGTTGTTCATGGCAAGGGCATAGCCGACAATTGCTGAGGGGCGTGGGTGTTCCCAAAAACAAAATTAAGACTCACACAATTTGGTTTACAATATCTTTTAGGGTATTACAATTATGAGATAATCTTATAGCTAATATCTTGTGTTTCAAGAACCGCCTTCGAAGTGCTGAGATAATCATTCCAAACCCAACTAACTATACCAAACTAACAACAAACTCGCAGTTTAATCTGCATTTAGTATTTTTTATTGCGTATTTAGTATTTTTGTGTAGCTTCAACAACTTGGAGCATAATTCTTAAATGTAATATGCTTAAAGTTAAAATGGTTCTTTATTTAACTGTGTAAGCCGAATGTTTGTGTTTGCGTGCTTCCTTTTAACCCTGGCATTGACCTGGGGGGACACACACGTCCATATATGTATAGAGCTGTATCAAATTTGATGTGTCAACACATTTTGGCCAACAGTAAGGTTTGTGTTCTTGTGCCTTGCTAAGCTAAATAGTCAATTGTCAGCTTAGCCAAGTCAATGGTAAATATTCGAATTGAATACACACACACAAACACACACACACACGCGGGTGAATTGACACGCTGTCGTCTCAAATTCGCACATTTCATACAATAATAAAGACTAATAGCAAGCGATTGACCTGACACGCTGAATTGTTGTTGTTGTTGTTGTGTAATTTAATGCTTATCAAAGCGTTTTATGCAATGTACGAACTTAGTTCGACTTGACTTGTGCTTATTCGCCAGACAGACAAGGAATAAACAAACAAACGCCCGCCCGCACAACAAATAAGATCATAAAACCTAATTTAATTAAACGATTAAGCTAGCAACTTTGACGTAGTACATTCAACTTGGGAGGAAGCAAAACACTTTTCCCTATCTACCCAAATCTCACAGCCAGTGCATAGTGCTCTACTTTGTCTCGCTTCGGGTCTGAGTGCAAAGAACCTAGGTTAGGCATGTAACATGATGGTTTCATCGCATCCAAAATAAGATAAACAATTGTTGGATTTACCTTTTACTTTAACAATAATTTAATATTTGATTCAACTTATATTCAATTCAATTCGACGTTTCTCACAAAAAATTTTGATAAATGCATGCTGGATGGATTGGATTGGATTGGATTGGATGAAAGTGTGTGTTTTTTCGAGTGTATCTCGCTTGTTTCGTCTTCCCACCTTTGTTTCTTTTGATTCGTGTCTCTTGTCTATGTCTCTTGTCTTTGTCCCTGTCTTCTAGTGTGATTATGAACTATAAAATATAATAATTAACTCAAACTTCAGGCAATTCTTCATCTCTCTCTCTTCTCCGTCCTCTCCGTTTTTTTGTTTTTTGGGGGGTTTTTTTTTTTTTGGTCCTTGTTAGTCGGAGGAAACTGGCGTATTTGGATGACGTTTGCGTATAGTTTCGAAAGCTTCACAGCTCGGCAGCGATTCGGATGTGACACGAGTGTTGCTCGAGCGAGGACTGAGCGATGGTTGCTTCGGGGATGGTGTTGCCTTGCCCACTTGCATGAGCAGCTCATCGATGCGCTCCGTCTTGACCTTGATGATGTCTTCCATGTGAGCGATACGCATCAGATTGGTTTCGATCATGGCATCCTTGGCCTGATTGTCACGTACCACATTCTCATAGAGCGAATAGAGTATCATTTTCTGTGGCACCTGAACAATGGCGTCACCCACTTGCTTGTTAACCACGACCGTCTTAACCTCATCGTTCTCCTCCCAGATCTGTTCCTGGGCAAGCATGGCATTGCGCGTCTCCACCACACGTTGACGCTTCTTTACGCGCATCAACTCATGCAGCAGTATCTCGACAGCTCCAGGGGCACCCTTTGATAGTTGCACAATGAAATCCGGACTCAGGGTCAGATTGAATTTGGATAGCACCTTGAAGTTAAAGGTATCCCAGTTGGCCATCTTACGTTTAATGCTGCTGCATTTTGGAAAGTTATTGAGTTCCACGAGACGTGGATGTTCCGGTTTCAGCATCTCCGCCAAGGGCAGCACATTGGAGAACTCGCGGTGCACACGCAATACACTGAAGTCATTCTGTTGCAACCAGTTGTGCACCTCGGCGATCTCCTCGCTGCTCAGACTCTTGTTGCTTATGGTATGCATTCTAGTTCGCTTATATACCATAGGTAACTCACAATCTTTGAGTTTGTAAAAGTTTGTAATATTACAAATTCGATACAGAGAGAAATTATACGCACAGAATACGATGCTTTCGAGCTGAATATTTATTGTATTGTGTTTAGGAAAACGTCCCGAGAATGTAAGGTCTGCTCGAAAGGTTACTTGGATGCCTTGGGTTTTTCTGTAAATTTTTTCTTCTTTTTGATAAATGCTTTTTCTTCGCAAACCTTTTTTCTGCCAATCTTTCAATAACTGCGTGTTAGGAAAATGAAAAGTGAAAATAATATCGATTAATTATAAACTTTATTGATTGTTTTGGATTAATTATGTTGTCAAGTTTGTATAACCAAAATCAGTGTGAATCTAGATTAGGTAAATATATATTTAAGTGCGTCTTTCTTTCTTCCTTTTTTTTAAGCCTGTTTTCGTCCAAAGTGATCTTTTCGGCCATTCTCAACGTCTTTTTGAATCGGTCGATGTTTGTCGTCCTAAAATGAAGAGAGTGTTAATTTCCAAACTTAAAGATTTAGTCCTTGTTTACCTCTTAGTCGAAAGGATGAACCTGGCTCCTTGCTGCCTTGCTGCTTCTTGTTGCGTTTAGCGGCGGAAGAGCTTCGATTTAACTTCTGGTTCTTCGTCACTGAAGCGGATTTTTTTTTTTTCTCGGGCACACCTTTAGCAACGGCCGAATCCGAAGCTTTAGTCTCGTTGGTTTGATTGACAGCAGGTTTCGATTCGGAGACTGGTTCTGGCGCTCCCGTCGAGTCTTCAGCTCTTGCTTCAGCCCCAGCCTGATCCTGATCCTGATCAGCTTCATCCTTTTCTGTGGGCCCACGCGTCTGCCGCTCAGCCATCTGCATCACGCTATACAGCACCAAATCAACGGATCCGGGCTCACTGCGGGCCACCCGTATCATTTGCTCGCGTGTCAGATTTAGATTGAGACGTGCCAGAACCCGCTTATTGAACGCCTCCCAATTGTATAGCTTGTTCTGCACACTGTTCCGCGGTGGATAGTAGTTGAGGTCAATCAGTTCAGGATAGTAGCGCGACATGAGACGTGCCAAAGGATGGACGTCCGTGAACGAACGCCTCAGGTTCGAGGCATGAATTTCATTATCCTTCAGCCATTGATTTAGCTCGTATTTCTCGACAAGGCTGAGCGACGTTTTCTTCATGCTACTCGACGATTTCGGCATTTTGCTTGTAATTGTAATTTCAATGAATAATTTAGATACGTTGCTTTGGGATTTTTGCAGGAAATTTCGTGAAGTAAAACGTTTACAAACAGAAAAGAAATAAAAGGCGAAAAAACTTTTTCAACTAGAAATTTATATACAATTTGCCATTAAATAATGAATATTGTCAAACAGTTTGACGTACATTAACGCCCTTAACAAAAAGCCAACTAGATCCAAACAAATTTATTTAAAAAAAAAAATCAAACTGCTTATTACAAATTTGCAACATTTCTTTTGTTAAGTAATATCATATCGACCATTTAGATGGGAAATTGGCATTTGACAAGTTGTCAAAGAGGTCACAACAGTTTGGTATTTACAGCTAGTATAACCAAAAGGTAGGTTGGCTATAATTAAGGTTGAATTTCAAAATGTTAGGCCAAGTGCAATCGATTTGCATGCAAAATGAGTTCGACAATAATAGCACTTTAACATCCGATAATCGTCTGAATATAGTATATACAATTGATTTTTAAACACATACATATGCATACATACTACAAATATTGATACATTAAGTTGAAATATAGAGTTCACACATTTGTAACAAGGTTATTTCACTTTGAGAGGATTACATATACAACATCTAAATATCTAAATCTAAGCCCTTGATTTTAAATGTTTATTTTCCCAACTGAAGTGTTTCAAAATTTATATTTTTTAATACATTTATTAACATGGCCATATGCATATATTTCAATATGAATATAACTTTACCACCCACATAAATACACACACGCACACAAGCATACGCACACACATTAGTTTTTGAGCGTCGCCTAAAAGCATGCTAGAGTTTTTTGGTTTTTTTGCTTTTGCTTGCTCGCACAATATTACTTATGCGCCCCGTTTGCCTGACTGTTATACGGCTGTGGTTTGTTTTTGCAGATCGACAAGCAGCGTTGTTTGCACCACCACCAACAACACCGGCAACAACAGTGGCACCGATGATCGTGCAACGACTTCCATGGCACCACCACAGTTGCCGACAACATTACCAACACCAACAACCGCAACAGCAACAGCAACAACACTAAACGAACAAGAGCTACAGCGAGAACAACAACAACAACAACAGCGCAAGCTGCCTCTGCAACAGCAACAACAACAACTCGAACTACATTTGAAACGTCAACAATACGGTACAATACAGTTACCACTGCCAGAAACATTTGGCCCACAAAACAGGTAAGTGTGTGTGTGTGTGTGTGTGTGTGTGTGTGTGTAGGTGTTTGTTATTGGGCTCAGCAATTGGTATTGATAAGATAGACAGGCAACAGGCAGGCTAAAGTGAAGTTAAGGTCCGCTGATCGCTGCTGCTTTTGTTGGCCACCTGTTGGACTTAAACAGCTTATCAATAGGCCATTATTCGCGTGTCTTTTACTGTTTCATTTTGCTTAACGTGACTATTGGTGGGCGTGGTCCTGGTTGTCATGCGGTATTACTCAATAAAGACGCCGTGTTTCTTATTTAACGTTTCACGGCCTAGTCAATGATTAGTTCTGCTCTACTCCGGTCATAAAGCACTCAATTTCAAGCAGGTGCTTGAAATAGCTTTGTAAAAGACATTCGACAACATAGAGTATGAGCTGTGCTGTATGTTGTAAAGCCAAAAACTACAATTATGTTATAAAAACTTAAACTTAGTTGTTAACCTTTGATAGTAAGTTAGTTTAAGCATCAAGCTAACAAGAAGCGAAAGAAAAACAACAACTTAACCTTTACTAGTTTTGTCTTCAGTTTACTCCTAAAAATCTATCCTTAAGCTTTTTCACACAAAGTAGAACTTTGCTTCATTAATATCTCGTACTCGCTACGTATTATCACTCGTTAGTTTCTAGCGAGTAGCTTGCGGGTAGCTACTTCGTATTCTGTACTTTAACTTCACTTTTTGGATACTAATTATGAATAATTTGTGGCGTACCAACGAGTTGTGGTTACTCACTACTCCAAATGAATTGGCGCGTGTTTCCAAACATATGTACATATTTCGGCAAATATGTATAATCGTAGTTAATTGATGTTTGATTTCTACTCAAATTTGATAACATTCATGTTGTTGATAAGGGACAAATGATTCATTGTTCGCACGATACGAAGCGATGAAACTTCCCAGAGACAGTTGTTTGATAAAAAAAACATCCAGAGGGTACCCTAACTAACCTTACCTCTCCTCCCCCGACCCAACAACTGTCCCGACTCGATTATGGATGAGTCAGTGCCGAGTCGATTAGACAGCCAGTTGTACAAACAATAAAATGTCAACTAGTATATGAGTGCATTAGTATCATTGGCCGATATTTTATTGAGCACTCGACTCTATGATGAATCATGCGCCGCATAAGCAGCCCCAGCCGAACAGGGTTGCCGTTTACAGGATTTCCCTATCGCCCGCGGCGCAACTTGTTATCAATCATGTTTGAAACAACGAATTCTATTGATACTACGATAAGTACACAACACTTCTGCACTCTCTCTCTCTCTCTCTCTCTCTCTCTCTCTCTCTCTCTCTCTCTCTATCAATCTCTCTTCTCCTATTAACTTTTTGTGAATGATATGAGATAGTTAAATAAATAAATCGTCTGTTAAAAAGAAAAAAACATACAATATAAAAAGACAGAATTAAGAATGTTTCAATTAAATATTTGTGATATAAATAAGAGCTAAGAAAAAAAAAGAAACAGATGGATCTGTACACCAAACACCCCGTAAACCATTATGTGAGAAAGAAAAGTATTTAAATTATGAGCACAACCATTAAGTAAAGCAATTGTAATTAAACATAATTCATATTAAATAGAAATTTATTGTTATAAATAATAACATCAAAAAAAAACAAAGCGAACATAATATATTTCCCTCGAGGGTATTAAATCGTTTGGTCAGCTGCTGTCTCTTATCTTTGCTTCGATGTTACTCTCACATGGAATGCAGTGTGGTATAAACAAACGGTAAACGGCGCTCTTGGTGTCGCTCCCAAAGTTAACGGCTGCTGCTGGCTGCCGGCGGTGTTAAAGAGCATTTCAGTTACCGCGCGACGCTGGCGACGCACACACGAGCAGCGACGGACGGCAGCCAATGCTGACGAAAGCAAAGGCGAACCAAAAGAACCGTTACTAGTTTTCCAATTTAAGAGTTGAACAATTCCTCTCAATTCCAATCACATCTCTCTATTGGAAGAGCAGTTTTGACTTCTTTTTTTTCGCTTTTGTGTACGTGTGACAAAAAAGTTAAACAACAAAATGCTCATGGGAGATAAACCGCAGAGATGTGGCCGCCTTGAAACGACAACAACATTGGCAATCGAGCAAACGGAGCTGCATGAAATACGATGCGAAGCGACAAATGATTCGTTTGATGGCAGCGACAATAACAAAGTTAGCATTGTGAGCAACGCGAATAACATTTTATATGAGAGCCATGATTTTAATAGCATCCATAACGAAACATATCCGCCGGTGGTAAGACGACGCAAGAACCTCAACACACGCCTCACACAATCGCGTTCGCGCGAGCGTACTTTTGTCTTTGCCGCTCGTACAGTGGCGCGCACCTTTAAACGCATGTGGCTCATTGAATCGAGCAGCAGCAGCAACAACCGCTCAGCAGGCAGCAGCATGAGAGAGCGCATTTCGATGGAGAGTCAAGAGTCGAACAGCGATGAGCGGCTGCAGGCAAATGCCAAACTTAAACATTACAGTTCAACGCCGTAAGTTTGAATGTAACAAAAAATATGAAGTTTCTTTCTACAGTCGAACTTCAATATAACGAAGTATTCTACATATATAAGAAATTCATTTCCATTTTAATCAAAAATCCATTATGTATAACCTCTATAACGAAATTTTTCTTGTCAACTGAGATTCGTTATGTGGAAATGCGAGTGAATAATGAGAACTCTTAGATAAATACTGTACTAAATACAGTAAACTAACTTAAATAAAATGAACTATTTTTTTTTCTTTTCTTTTTTTCCTTGTTCAGACATCCAATAATATGCTATAATACTAGAAGCAAATAATATAGAGTCGCAATTCGAAACGCAATTGCATCAGTCTGTCCATCTGTATATAGTATTCGAATATTTCTTTAATCGATTTCTTTTGTTTCTGTAAAATACTTTCCCTCGAGTCCAATCATATTTCATAAGAAGTTTTTAAAGAGCGCTTTTGACATCAACTCAGCCGATAACCCAGTTGGCTTCAGATCGTAAACAACAAACAGAAACTCGTTTAAAGTTGTACAATGAAAATATTTTAATGAAATATGACTGAACGGTCAGCTTAAATTAAGATCATTTAGTCCATTGATTGGCAAGAACACTTAGATTAAACACCGATAACACTTAATGTAAAACTCTCTGCAAAAGGAAACAAAAGGTTTGCATTTTCAAAAGACTCGAGAGGCTTACACGTTGCTTATCGCATCTTGTATCTTGATTGTTGTTATATGGTCTTCCTACAGACATATACTATTAGTATACAACTAAAGTAGTATAATCTAGGTCGGTTACCTCAATGAAGTTGGCTGCTGAGCCGGTTCTATAAACAAAACAACAATACTTACCAACTACTTGATATAAAGACAGTACACGAATGCGCTTATCAGTCATTATTAGTGCGCGAAACACGGGTGGAGGTTAAGGAAATCATAACATTCGATCATTGTGATCATCGAGACATTGTGGCGTGGTAGTAAGAGAGAAAGAGAGAGAGAGAGAGTGAAAGTAAGAGAAAGGGAGAAGTTATCATTAAACTTTACAATGGCATGCGTGCTTCAATCATAAATAAATTCAATATATCCCGATAACTTAGTCAGTTTAACAATAAGAACAGTGATTGCTCAATAATGGTTTTTATTTCGAATTGAAAAGAAAATAATAATTAAAAATTTAGTAATTATAGCTTATCTTAAATTTGTGAAGGTTCTTATCTTCTCGGGAGTTTTTAATTAGTTATCAATATCGTTTATTAAACACCAAATACCAACAAAAGTCAAGGGTCTAACTAACACCTGGCATCTGGCTGTCACCTGGCGCTGAGCCATTCGTATCGCTTTTATAGTTTATTGTTATTGCCAATTAAGTGACGTAAGTAAGTGAGCAATATTGATTGTTTTATAGCTGATCGATCGAGCGTTTGAAAGATCAATTTTACTAACATGATGAACATAGGTTGATTCTTACTTTATACTTACTATTATTGTAATATCTGACAAACCCTTTTATTTAGTTCTCTTAAGGTTTGTTTGCTTAGTTGGTATGGCAATGTTATCTTTCGGCCAACATATACTAGCTGATAAAGCTGGCACTCTTCTTACGTGCCCCAGACATCCTCTTTAAGGTCTAAAGACTTATCAGAGTGGATTTTACAACAAAATCGTATGCTATCTTAAGATTGAAGGTTTAGTCTTACAGTTAAGATCTTTTTAAGTGAAAAGTTAGGTATCGAAAAGTTTTGAATTAAAGTTTCTTAATTCATTAATTATGTTATTGTTTTTTTTATTACTTACAGTTCCTTACCGCAAAGCTACAGCAGCTCCGTTGGACTATTGCAGTCGAGCGGCAGCGCTCAAAGTCTCGGCAGCAGTCCAAGCCCCAGTCCAAGGAACAGTGAAAGTCAAAGTCGGGACAAGGAAGACATAGGCGTTAACGGCTTGTCGGCCGGCCACAGCAACAACACGGCAAAACAACATGAACAGAAATCGTCGGCGGTGGCAGGGATCTCATCAACATCTGCTGCCGCTGCTGGCGTTAATCTGAACGGTGGCATAAGTGGAGGTGGCGGAAGCGCTGGCATTGCAACATATACCGTAGCTGCCGGCAGCTCAGTGACCGTCACACCGCCCGAAAAGCAAAAGAAACGCAAGGAGGTGTCCAGTTCGCGTGTCAAGAAGTTCCATCGCCATTTCTCGCAGGTCTCCAAAGATGAGAAACTTATCAACTGTAAGTTGGCCTTACTATAGTGCAGTGGGAAGGGGGTTGAAAAAAGGTTTATAAAGAACTTCAAATCAAGTTTATTATCTCTTTCAAAACAATTATCCGAAGAGATGTTACTTCTAGTTTCTTTTGAGTAGGACAAGAAATTCAACTTCGCCTTAAGCTTAAATCTTATCGAAACACAACTTTTCTATATATTTGTAGATTTTTCGTGCGCCCTCGTCGGCGACATTCCGCTGCAGGGTCATCTCTATATAACAGAGGAGCACTTTGCATTCTATTCCAATGTTTTTGGCTATGTGACCAAGGTGAGTTTAACTCAAATAATATCACTCATAAGATCGTATCCAACTCTTAATGTTCGACAAAATCCAACAACAGGTTGTCATTCCCACATCATCGGTGACGAAGATCTCGAAGGAGAAAACGGCAAAGATAATACCAAATGCTGTGGGCGTGGCCACCGCCGATGAACGTCACGTCTTTGGCAGCTTCATAAGTCGCGAATCAGCGTTTCGTTTAATGTGCACCGTTTGCACTCAGTTGAATCCGTGCGCCGAGATACTTTTACCGAAGCCACTCCGTTTGCCCGTCGACGTTGAGTTGACTGAGGAGTATTTGATCGACGATGACAGCAGCTGTTCGATTAGTGGCAACGAGAGTCCACCTCAGTTGCGCGATCCGGCAGCAAGGACTGCCGATCTTGAACACGAACAAAAGCAGGCATTGCTGCGACAGCGACATTCCGGTTAGTGATCTCAATTTGATAACTTTTGAACAAGATTTAACAACTTAACATTTGTTTATTGTAGAAGTGCAGGCGAAAATATCGCTAGATGTGATTGATGGTCCTTTAACTATACGCAGCTCTGCACCTGCAACTATTGTCCGTTATGAGGATCCAATGCAGCAGCAACAGCTTAGTTCACCTGGCGCTGGCAGCCGGCAAATCTTCTCATCTGCTTTACCTTCTGTTATGGGCAGCGCCTCTGGTGCTTCAGGCAGTTCGGGTGCCGCATCCAGCTCATCGTCGCCCGTTACTGTTGTGGGCATGGGTGTTTGTGGGGCTGTACCAACTACGCCAATTAATACGGGTGCAGGGGATAGTGGTGCTGCTGCAGTGACTCCATTGCGTTCCCGTTGGAGAATTATGACAGCATCGGCTCGTACACGTCTCAGCTTAGATGTGCCAGCGTTGACGGAACTGCAAGTGCTCTACTTGGGCATCACATTGGCTGTTTTATTGGCCATCTTCTCTGTATTCTTGCTCTATCGCGTCCTCGACATCGAGGCCAAGACCAGTCTCTACAATATGCCAGTCGATTTCAATGCGGTAAGCATAACACAACACTTAACAATTTCGAATTGCAAAAACTTTTCGATCTTTCTGTTATAGCGTGGAGGCAATGATGATGACATTTTTGCGGAAGCTCTGCGCTGGCAAAAAGAGCTGCAAGACAGAAGCACAGCCGAAGCTCAGCATATTTTAGCCAAGAATCTAGAACAAATATCCAAGGTAAGCATAATTCCAAACAGGTTAGGATAGTCTTTTATGTATGCAGAAGAGAGAGACAAAGAAACCCGCCTATTATCACAGTTGCTAAGGGACAAATGAGTAGAAACTCAAAGAAATACTGACAAAGAATCGAATCTATTAATACATCAAGAGCGTGAGGTGTTTTGCATAATCTTATCAACGCACTGACTGTACAGACTTTCCGGAGGTAATCGCAACTTTGATTTGGTTTATGGCGCATCATAAATATGCAAACAATAAACAGTAAATAATAAAAAAATACTGTCAGTTGCTTATCAGTAAAAATAAGCACGCATAATTAATAACAAAACAAAACAAAACATTTTCCACCGCACAGGTGCGTCGCAGTTTGGAGACTCTATCGATGCTGATCCATGACAGGAGAGATGGTTACGCCAAGCCGCAGGCAGGCATAGACTTAATGGGCGAGAATGGCGCTGCAGCTAGCGATGTTAGTGACTGATTTATAGTTTTATTACACTCTCTCTGTTTTTATTTTTTAATTTAGCATAAGTTTTAGTCGGCTCAGAGAATGAAAATTTCAAGGAAAATGAAAAGCCCAAAGTAAAAAAATATTATTTAGTCATAGTTAATAAAAACCTATCTAGATCTACTGCTACTATAATGCGCATAAATAATCATCGTAATTACACATGAGATTAAGAAAAACTGAATAGAAAATCAAACACACGTTTGAAACTAGTTCGCTTGAGAGCGTTTGTATGTATGAATTTTTTTTTGTCAGTAGAATTTAAGCTCAATGAAATATGCATCAAAACGTTAATTGAATTATAATCAATCCTACATGTTTGGAATACTTTGAATGTACTATATGTATAATCAATACCTGCTTTTGCTCCTAAAAGATAAATGAAAACACTTTACTTTGTTTTAAGGTTTCATGAAATAATTGAAATATAAATGAAAGTACTTATGTTAAAACCCAAATCAAATCCTCGTTATGTATGCATTTTTTCTATGGTTTTTTGCATTGTTAAACTTGAAATCAAAACGAGCAACAACAAAACTATAAATATTTCAAAATATTTTCATTGTATACAAAAATAATCCTGTGATATGCATATTTAAGTATTTTTTTTTTTTTTTTTTTTTTTGCAACCATATTTTTTGTTGTAGTTTTAAGTTCCCAAAATTATCTCTGTGTATTTGGATATCGAACGAATTTTGCTGTTGATTTTAGTTGCATATTAAAACATACATATAAAAAAAAAGTTAATAACATTTATGCAAAGCAAATAGCCTATAAAAATAAACAACAACACATACTATATACCTATAATATATTTATGTAATAAATAACTAATTAAAAAATAATTGAAAACATGTTAATTGTTTGCGTATTGTTATTGGAGGTACTTTTATGCCTTATTCTAAATGATCTATGTATGGATTTAGGATATGTCTATTGTTTTACTGTACTTGTACTTACCTTAACAGCTAGCTAAAATCCGCTGACCCAGTTAAGTTCATCTCTATGCCGAAGTTATCTTGATGAAACAAGCGTTTCTTTCTTCTTTGCACGAAAGAAAATATAAGAGTCCAAAACACCCAGTGCAAAAATCACAATAATGCTTTTAGTTTTTTTTGTAAATTTGATTTCTATTTTATTTTAATTAAATATGTTTTTCAACAGTTCGTTGTCAATGTTGTTATTTTTCAATAACACTAATCTGTTTTAAATAAAATAAAATAAGCATGTCTGTTTGATACACAAAACGTTTGCAGATTTGCGACAATTGGAAAACATGGCGTTGTCTAACAAAGCTGACTAACTAACAATAGAGTTACAACTAGGTATAACGGCGTTTCACAGGAACTGACTGAGTGTGTGGCGGGCGGATGGGGCGCTCCCAATATCCCAATATACAAATGCAAATGCGCTATGTAAACGGTATCAAATTCAGCTCATTGAATATGGTCGTCTTGATGGGTGGCACCTGTTTGTCCTCGTGATGTTGCAGCAACTTAAATATTCCCGTTCCAATGCCTGCTGGCATGCCCAAAATAATACGTTCCGAGACGCCATTAATGGCATCTATTTGGCCATAGTAGGCGGCATCAAATAGATGATCCGCTGTCTTCTCAAACTGCAAAACAAGAGATTTGGAAAATTGAACTTGGTATATTATATGTACATATGTGGATTAAATGCTTACCGATGCCAAATTGAAGACACTTTCACGCATTTTGGCCAAACCATGCCGTGTGATGCCCAGCACCTCACCTCTTGCAGTCATTTGGCTGGCCAGCAGCATAATGTGACGCCAATCGACACTCATGCCGTGGCCCTCCATCACATCCGTAATCTCACTCATAATAATTGTGCGCGCCGCCTCAATGCCGAGTGTCTGATATATCTCACAGATGTTATTGCTGCGCGTCTTTTCGCCAATAACGCCATGTGTGGCAATCACATCTCGCAGACCATAACCCTCAATGCACAGCTTATAGGTAGGCGGCTGTTGGCTGTCATCAACGGCAATGACAGCGCGCGCTATGTTTGGCAAGCCGGCAACAACAACATTCGGTATTGTGGTGGCAAGTCGAGCGAGTTCTGCGTTGATCGTTGCATTCTTTGTCGCCTCCACACGAATAACGATTCGTGCCCTTTTGGGTATGGCACGAAGTTGGTTGGGCTTAATCCTAAGGCGTGACTTCAATATGCTAAACATTATGCTGTCCAAATTGATGTGCAGACCAAGCACCTTAATGCGAGCCGTATCGATGCCAATAACCAGATGACAGCTATATGGACCGCAAACGAGTTCCACATACGACGACAGCTCACCCAAAGTTGTTTTCTCAATGCGCGCCTTCACCTGACGGGCTAGCTCCATGCTCCTATTGTTCCGCAGCTCAGCCGTTATAATTGGCGTTGATATCGATTTGGTTGCATTGATAATCTCGACTATGCGTGGCACACCCTGTGTTATGTTCATTGAGGCAACACCAGCGAAATGGAAAGTCTTCAATGTCATCTGTGTGCCCGGCTCGCCAATACTCTGTGCCGCAATGGCGCCAACTGCAGTGCCTGGTTCGGTGACAGCGCGATTGTAGCGATCATTGATGCGACGCAGAAACTCCAACAATTGCTCCTGACTGATGGACTCGATCTGGTGGCACAGCACTTGATGCTCGTCTCCATACTCTTGCTGCAGGCGACCAATGCGTTTCGAGACCATCTTCAGATGTTTGCTAGACATGATTTAATATTTGCATTACTTGCTTTCGGTTCCATACTCATTCATTGACTATCAACTTACGTTACATCAAGCTTAAAGTCCGTGCGCGACTCCTTGAACTCCTTTTGCTTCAACATCCAATCTGCCACACTGAGTATTTCGTCGTATTGCAGCGGTAGCTGATCGCCAATGGGTAGCTGAGCGCGCAGATTGTCATATTGGTGATTGAGGTCAACAGGCTTGTTGCGAGTCTCCATGGCAACGGGATCGAGGCCATCACCGCCGTAGATGGTGTCGACCATTTCGTTGATGGCATTGCGCACGGTGCCATCGTAATGAACAACCAGATCCTCCAGGCACTTGACCAGTCGTCGCTGCAGATAGCCCGTTTCGGCTGTTTTGACAGCCGTATCGACAAGACCCTCGCGACCAGCCATTGTGTGGAAAAAGAACTCGGTGGGCGTTAAGCCGGAGTAGAAACTGTTCCCAACGAAACCCCGAGCAGCAGGAATTGCAGCTGTAACGAGTAACAAAATACAAGAATCATAACTTAATTATTGTGTAAATAGTAACGAGAGATTAGTAACGAGAGGTTAGTAACGAGCAATAATTGATTGATCATGTGGACATAAGAACAATTAAATAAAGCACAGCATGCAAGTAGCAAATGGTGTAATTAAAGTAGCGAGTGACGAGTAACGAATGAAATCACGCGCAACAATAAGTGAAATACCAACGAACTACCGCCATTATAGTATACTTACAGTGCCTGTCGAAATGCGGAAGAGCGCGATTCTCAAAACCATTTGGCACACGCTTGCCACTTATAGCCTGCTGGCCGACACAGGCGATCATTTGCGAGATATTGATGTTTGAACCCTTGGAACCGCTTAGGGCCATGATTAAGGCACTATTTGTAGGATGCAATTCGGCAAAACAGGTCTTCGCTGCCTGCTCACGTATGCCGGACAGTTCGCGCAGCATGACCGCCTCGAGGGTCTCCTCGGGCGTACAGCCAGGCTGGCATTGCAGGGTGCCCGTCTTAAGCATTTCAATGTACTCGTTGCACTTGGCATACCCTCGATCAAGTAGGATCTGCTTGTGTTGGAGCAGCTTAGCGCTCGGCGTCACATCGCTAATGCCAAACGAGAATCCGCGATTCTGTATGAAATACGATGCAATCTGAAAGCATACAAACAAAGACAAAGTTATTTATAATTAAGTTAGTGTTAAGTTGTTAGCTACTTAGTGTACTACGATTTCCCAGAACACGTCAAAAATATATATGACCGTCAAACAAGGCTGTCAACTCGCGTCATTGTTACGATCAGAAATAATTCTGGCGAAAGTAGTCGCGAGATTTTGATAAAACCCCAACTTCAAAACTAGGAAAGGGAAACAGCGGGAACAAGTAGCTAAATAATTTGTTGTATGCTTTTTAATTGGTTAAATTCGTTTACTAAAACAAGCAACACCGTCAAAGGGGAGAGCTAATTAAATTACACTCGACTAACAAATGAGGGAATAAATTTTGATCTATCAATTCGAGCTCTCGTTGATTTATCGCTTCGGCTTTAGCGCTTCTGCATTCGTTAAGGTTGTACCAACTGTTTTACCTTAGCTAAAGTAAAGTAACGAGAGAAAAATCTACATAGCAACATTGAAAGCAGAAACTGAGAACGGAATGACAGATAAGATTAACTAAAGACTTTTTAAAAGTGTTGCAAACTTTAGCATCTGTCTTATGTTGTCTAGTGTCGAGACTTGAAGTCCCCTTAGCGTTATCAGTGATAAGAGCTGCTAACCACTTGGTTGGGTTGGACAAAAAGAATTGACGGAGGACAAGAGAAGAAAATAAATAAACCGTTAAGCAGTAGCAGGGGCACAGCGGAGGGACTACCGAGGGACAGACAAACAGAATTGGCGTGTGAGAAATTAATCTTATCGACGCGAGCTGCGCTGCCGAGCTGGCCAAATAACAAGAACACGACAGGTTGTGTTTTAATAACAAATTGTACAAAAGACAAGCAAGAGCCAGGCAAATATAAAGAGCGGGGAAGTTTAGAGGGGGGGTTTAAACTAATAGCCGTAACCTGCATTCGGAGCCCCACATATAATTGCGAAAATCGAAAGAATGTCGCGCAGACGAAACCGAGCAACAAACGAGCACAGAGAGCAATACCATGAGAGGAGCTACAACAACAACAATATGTGAAAAGGGATTGCTGGCAGGCGTAGTGTGGTTATCAGTGCATCTGCTGCTGGCCGAGGCGGCGCCACAACAAAACCATAGACAGGAACTGGACCTGGTAGGCAGTTAAAAGTAAACATGCAACAAAACCAATAAAAAATTTTTAGAGAACATTTTCATTTTGATTTCGCAGAAGGGTCGCATTATATCCGGGAAGCAAGCATCGCTCGGACAATTTCCCTGGCAGGTGATCTTAAAGCGTGATGAATGGGATGATCTGTTGTGTGGTGGTTCCATTATCTCCAATAGTTGGGTGCTCACCGCTGGGCACTGCGCCTACGGACACGAATCATTGTTCCTAGTTTTTGGCAGCGTCGAACTGAACGATAATCGTGCGCAAAATATGACCGCAACAAAGTTGTTTGTGCATCCCAACTACAATGATAAGATGAACAATGATGTGGCACTGATACAGCTGCCAAAACCATTAGCTTTCTCCCGGAGAGTGCAACCCATCCAACTGGTATCGAGCGCACAGGCGGGTAACAGTTTTGTTGGCACACAGGCAACGATTGCTGGTTTCGGGTTGATCGATGATGAGTACTTGGACTACTCGGAACAGCTGCTCTTTGCCCATGTGCAGATCATAGCGAATGACAAATGTTTGACGATCTTCGGTTCGAAAGTGGTACTTGCCTCGACCATCTGTGCCGAGGGTGCAGCAGGTAGCAATATGTCCACCTGTAGCGGTGACTCTGGCGGACCTCTTATCGTCTATAATAGCAATACTGAAAGCTGGATGCAGATTGGTATCAATTCGTTTGTCGCCGAGGATCAGTGCACTGCTGGATTACCGTCAGGATATGTTCGTCTCACCTCATTCCTGGACTATATCGCAGCTACGACAGGATTAAGCTTGAGCTAAAGCTAAAGGAATTCAGTCTTGTAAATGCCCTTCCTTGAATTTCCCAAATAAATGTCGTACACATTACATAAAAGAATTAACTGATAAGATATGAACGTGTCTTTTTCCTCACTTCTCCCTAGACCATTCCTACTATATTATTGAAAAACTCAAAGAGCTTGCAAACGTTTGTCGTTATCGTTATCGTTGTCGTTATCGTTATCATCATCAGCTGTGTTCGGGAATTCCCAACAGTTCTGGTACTATAACCGATTTGATGTTATTTCTTATGTTTAATATTAATAATCGATATCGGTATCGTTATCGAACGGTTAAATGTTTTTTCGTTGGAAAAGGAATAAAATTAAATGTCACTGAACCACAATTGTGGGAGAAAGAGCGAGAGAGACAACAAAAACATATGAATAGGAAATAGAGTTAAAAATAATACGAACCCTAGACAATCGCCACATGGCCTTGGTGGCAAATGCTTCGCCAAAGTCTCGTAGTAATAAATAAAAAATGCACTGCTTGGTGCCAGACCCAAGTGCGGCCTTATCCATGGTGCCACACATCAGCTCCGAGTTTCGTATGTGAATCCCTGCAAAAAAAAAATAGGGAGAGAGCAAATTAGATGGGTTAATTTGGTATTTTTGGATTTGCTGAAAACAATCATACGCACAGGAGTCATTGGCACACAGATCCATGTTGCCGGTATAGTTGCGACCCTTGTTGACTATATTGAGGCGCACACTGGATTCATCATTGGGTCGCAACAGCAGGCTAAACATTTGTTTGCCCGTCCACAGGCGACGTGGCTTCCAGATAGCTGGCGGTGGCATTTTAATGTGCATCGTGGAGTCCTCGTTCGCCAGAAAACAGGCGGCCAGCTGCATGGCGTCCTCTTTGGTGAGAAACACCTCTTTCTGGGTGAGCAGATAGCCACCAGTGATGAAATCTTGAGTTGCCGCAATCAAAATCTCACCATTCTTTGGTGTAACCAGATTCGATTGATTACCCATGAGTATCAAGGCTTCGGCGCGTGCTTCCTCCGTCTGTGGCAGATGCAAATTCATCTCATCCCCATCGAAATCCGCATTGTATGGCGTACAGGCGCACTCATTGAAGCGGAACGTGCGCTGTGGCTGCACCTTGGCACGATGGCACATAATGGACATCTTGTGCAGCGATGGCTGGCGATTGAATAGCACAATGTCATCGTCGCGCAGATGGCGCTCCACAATGTCGCCGCATTTGATCTCCTGGGCGACCTTTTCGCGATTGCCGTAGGCCAAATATTTCTTAAAGCTGGAGCCACGCTGTTGCACATAGTTGGCGCCCGGATGAACGCTGGGTCCATTGCGTACCAGTTGCTTCATTACACGGATATTTGCGGGATTAACACGTTCCGGGTAGGTGAGTATTTTGGCCACACGTACTGGCACGCCCACCTGGTTGATCATCAGATTGGGATCTGGTGAGATGACAGTGCGACCACTGAAGTCCACACGCTTGCCAGACAAATTGCCACGGAACCGGCCCTGTTTGCCTTTAAGACGCTGCACAATGCCACGCGTTGTCTTCTTGGGCGCCATATTGAGTGGTATGCCGCTAATCTCGCTGTGAAAATACAATGCCACATGCAGCTGCAAAAAGTCCCAGTCTTCGTGTATTAGCTCAATCTTGCCACCAGTGGCCATATGCCGTTGAATCACATCATTAATTAACAATATCTCGCTCTGCTTCATTGTCAGATCGTCCTCGGTGGTGCCGGCCTTAACCTCAGACAGCACCGAGGGCCGTATACAAGCCGGCGGCACGAAGACGCGTGTGACTATCAAATGCTTGGGATGCGCGCCTCGGGAGCACATGCCTAGGAGTGCCACATCGCTCTGGGGTATCTGCTTGAACAGATCGAGCACCATCAGAGGGGTGAGCTCCTCGGCGGCGCTATAGTTGCTCAGCGTTAGATTGAGATCACGATTCATTTCTGTGGAGCGCAGCATTTCGTCCATGTGGTTATTAAATTGCGCATCTTTCTTGCGCCCCTTGTACGGATCGTGCAGGATCTTGAGTAGCCCCGGGCCCTTCTTAACACCGCCATTGGAGGCCATGCAGTGCGGACACTTGCTAACCTTCTTTGCCTTGGCAAGCATTTGCGAGTGCAGCGCCTTTTTGCCAAGATACGAGAAGTTCGGATTGTGCAACTTTTTCTCAAAGATATTGCGATCCTCTGGCTTTAACATGACATGCGCGCACGTCTTACATATCATCTGTAGTATATTTATTGTAGCGCGAAAGTGTCCAATGTGAAAGACAGGCAGCGCCAAATCCAAATAACCAAAATGCCCAATGCATTCGTTCAATCCTTGGCCGCAAGTATCACATAGCGCATCTTTGGTGCTAATGCCCATCCGGCGATCCAGGACACCATAGGGCACCGGCTGCCGCTGTGCCTGATACAGATTCTTTGAGATAATCCGCACTAGCGATTCCTGCTGAATCTCATCGGCGCCGCTGATGCCAAACTGCACATGTGAGCTGAAATCAAAACAACAAATATGTCTGTAGTCGGTACACGAATCATTTCAGCTGCCGGCATTTACTTACATTTTCTTGTTCAGCGCCGAGGCGCGAAACTGCTCTTTAGGCATAGCGTCAGTTTTATATAAATCCTAACAATCACCTAACAGAATCAAACAGCGTAAATTCAGTTTTCAAACCATCTGACAACACGCTGCCGGCCACGGTACGCAAAGTATCGATGTTTTAAAAGAAAAAAAAAGTGCAGAGCTGCCAACTATCGTTAACTGCAAGTACTCATACTGCTGATTAAAGAAAATTTAACTATAGCCACTAACCACATAATGTTTTTTGGTTTGGTTTGCTATAGAATACAAGAAACACAACTAAAAGCTAATAGCTAACTTTTGTTAGTTACTTCAATGCATTCGATTAGCTAACATTATTGGATTAGTTAAATGAAATGGGTTCCATGTGTATCATGGCGCATAAGTTAAGATTTTGTGCTAAAATTACTTGTAAATACCTATTCATTGATGGAAAAATAAATATAATTGAATAAAATCAGGAATTCCACACGCGATACATCGACAACATAGCTCATACCATCAGTGAATTCGATCTATCGATGTTTTGCCAATTTCTTTGCATCACTAATAGTGCACAGCAGTTTGTCGTCGTATCTACGAAGCAAAAATCAAAGCCTACTGAAGTTTATCATCCCTATATCAAGACCACGATCTATGTAAGTATGATGTGAATTGAAGATCCATATTGATTTGAGTTAAAAAACAAAGGTAATAAGAAAAGTTCAATCAGTATACACAACCTCAAAAAGGTTAAATGGCGTGGCTTCTTTTATTGTGTCTGTGCATATGCACAAACGTGTGTGTGTGTGTGTGTGTGCAGTAAAATTAAAAAAAAACTTACGTGCAATGTTGGCGTTACATATCACTTCAAAGTTTAAACTCAGGGCTTTGTTAGTTTAGCATTGAACAGATAAGCATTCAATAACAATTTTGCCTATGTTGCGAAATACATGCATGCAAAGATTTGACCCTGTGTGGGTGTGAAATGTACCGCAGACCATAAATAATTTATTTAAATAAGGAATACCACAAACTTTTCTGTATTTTTAGTGTACTGCGCACGTTTCGTTTCATTTCGTATGTTTTTAGTCCAACAACAAATCAGACACTCACACACACACATGCGCACACGGATAGACAAAAGCAAGTTAACAGCTGTGGGGCCACTACTGTGATTGCTATTGGGCATCATGCGCAATTAACATTTGCATAATGTTAATCGTTTGCATCATTCGATCAATAAAGACAAATAATTTGTTTTTGCTATTGCACTGTAGCAAACAGAAGTGTTTCAAATATGTATTTTTATTTCATTGCAGAGTTTTTGCAGCAGCTACACAAGCGAAAAGCAACTACCAATAACAACAACACATCCAAAAGCTATTCGCGTGGTTAGCGCTCCTAGCGGACATCGCAAAAAGCGAATAAACTTTTAACAGTTGCGCGACATTCTCACGTGGCAACAAAAATACATAAGGAAAACAACAAAGACACAATTGAAAAAAAAAAAAACAAAACCATTGTAACAGCATCAGTTACGGTTACTCAGCTTTTATATATATTTAATATACCTATATAAATATATAAATCATCAAGCAAAGCAAGACAAAAGAACCAAAATATCATCGAAAAACGGCGATCTCAAAAAACTAAATCTGACAATTTTTGTGTAACGTTGTACGTAGAGGAGAGGAGAGAATTTGTTCATTAACTTCCTTATCTAATTCGTGAGATTGCATTGCGCACCCCAAGCAGGGGAAACATAATATCTTATATGACTTTTGAAAGATTAAGTGGTAAGTAACACGAGATGCATATTCTACCTAAATATATGCTTTATGTATCTATATCTATATAATTAATATAATAGCTTAACAAATAATAGCAAGTTACTTTGTGTTCTTCAGTTCAGTGACAGGTTAGACTTAAGATTTGGTAGTATTATGTGGGAACCGCACGAAACACTTCTTCTTTTTTTTTTTGAGAAATGAACCATATTCTAATCTTGTTTATGCTATATTTCAATTATATATCGGGTTACTGTTTGAAGTTATAAGCAAACACTATATAATAATCAACCATTTCCTTGAAGAGGAAACTGTTTTATCTGGAAAATACGTCATTGGAAGTGATATAAATCCATCATTATGTATAATAAAATATATATATATATTTGTTTCTCTTGATACGTAGGACCTTTCTCTAGAGTTTTCCCCAAACAGATTGCCAGCCGAACTCTTCAGGCTCTTTGTTTATCTCTTCTCACATTCACAAAGTTCTCTGCTTAGCAACTTGTGCTATATGCTGGAACTATTTATAAATGTATATCATATGTTTTGCTGTATATGTGTGTGTGGGTGGTGGTTGCAATTACAAAAACCATTCATATAATTGGCTAGCCAAATAATTTGTTAATTTTGCTAATGAGCCAAAGCGCTATTCATAATCACTTTCCCAGTTTCAAACAACAATGTGTTCCAGTTTATTGTTTTCATCTACGCAATTTAAGATCATGAACACGTAAACATCATTAAAATTCGACGTGTACTTGTTTTTTTCTCGCTCTTCTTCTTATTTACCCGATACGTACACACAAACAGGTACTAAGTCTGTTGTGTAGTTTTTCTTGTTGTCTGTTATGTTTAGTGTGTGTGTTGTTGTTGTGCTCATGGCGTAACCGATCGACATACTTTCACATACACGTGCATGTTATATTTACATAACGCACACGGAACTATTTGTATATTGCGCTGTTAAATAACAGTGCTATGTTAGCGGGCCGATACTTGCACTAAATTAACCAGCAATTGTTATTATTTAATGCCCAGAGACAATTAAATGGCCCTCCCTCCGTCTTATCTTAATACCATGCCCTTGCCTAGTTACCAGTTTCATTTGCATTTGCAAGCAGTAAGTTTCTTGTTTGGCATTTTGCAAACGCGCGCCCAAACAATAACAAAGCAAAGATTTAATGAAAAAGAGAGTGAAAAACCAGTTTTTAGCATTGGTCGTAGACTGCCACACATACTGCCCCGCAATATTCTACTGGTATTGGTATTATCATCACATGCTTTATTTTTTTATTTAACTGCAAATCAAAAAACCTTTTGTATTTAGAAAGAAACCAAATAAGTTTTATGTGAATTCAATGACTATTTTTACTAATCGTAAATAGGTAATGCTAAAATGATTTAGTTTAAGACAAAAGTTTTGCTTTGAAAATGAATTTAAGGTCTTTTGGGTTTTAAAGACTTCGTCATATAAAGTAAAATTTAAACATGAATAAGCAAAGCGCGTGGCATGTGGAAAGCAGCGTAATATCACTTAGATAACATCAACAAATCCGTTTGTGGCAGTTATTTTGCTTACGTGTTGCACATGTACTATATAATTTTTGCTCCATTTCCTTATTCGCCCCGCCTCATTGCTTGATTGCATTTAGCTGTAAACAGCGAGTGGGCGCTTGTTGTTGTTGTTGTTGTCGCATGTGACAGGCATGTCCCTTTCATTATTTGTGGTATGCAACAGATTTTGCACGTTCCATTGACGCACTTTGTGCATTGCCACTGTTGATGTCGTCAACAGAAGGGTCAACGCAATAAAAAAGCGAAACAAAACATATAAGAATATTATAATCGCATCCAACGCAACCCAAACCACCCACCGCCCGCCTCTCAACATTTCCTATTTTTTCTTTCTTTCTTTCTTTATTTATTCACTCAAAGTCGTCTTACGAATATTTCTGTGTATTTTTGAGCTTTGTTTATATTATTTCTCAGAACTCTTGTCATTCTAGATGTCATGAACAAATCTTCGGATTTGAAATGAAACTTCTGTTTTCGATGCCATTACCGCTAAAATAGAAATTGTATAAACAACGTTGAGATTAACGAGAAATCGGGTACACCACACTAGTTCTTGATAAATAAATAAAGAAAATGTTTATATTATATTTTGCCATCGGCTAATTGCATTTGTCATGCGATTCTAGAAAAAAATGAGCCGCTCTTCATGGCGTTCGAGTTTAGCAGCTAAGTATACATAAATAAAAAAAAACGAGCCACAAGAATGCCACTATTTAAATACCCTTTGTCAATAATAAGAAGTTGATTGCAGAGACTATTTAAAATATGCAATAATATAATATTTTATATAATTTGTATATAAAAATTAGCCACATTTATTTATGATTTCCATTTCTTCACAAACCAAAGAATTTGTCATATATATTTTCTATAGGGTATTTTAAGTTTCCAACCACAACTCAAACAACTGTGAAGAATATTTATTGTGTTGAGATTGGCGCTCAGTACCCATTAACAGCAACAACAACAATAACAGCAACCACAAGACCAATAACGGCAACGTCAATCTCAGCAATTGCTCTCGTGCTCTCTCAGCTGTGCAATGCAGCAGCCGCAACAGCAGCATATTTCGCTTATTAAATTGCACTCTTTGCACACGCACACTTAACATTTCTCATACATATGTACGTATGTAAACGTATGTATTGTTGCTCTCCGCATGTCGTGCAGTTTTGTGGCCATATTTTGGGTAATTTTGTGATTGATGTTTTAATCGAGCCTTTTGCTGCATACTTTGCGGTAATTTGCATGTGCATGGAATGCAAATGTTAATAACATGCACGCAACACACATACATATGTATATGTTAACAGTATGTGTGCTAAAATTGACCTCAAACTCGCAACAACACAATTGCATTCAATTTGAGGGGTCGACATTGACGGCAGTGGGCGGTGAAGTTTTCGCCTCGGCTCGGAAACATCTGTTTGTTGTTGCATGGGCCACGGCACATGCGCAATCCGAAGTCGACCGATGACGACAAACTGCTGTTTAGCTCGTGTGCCCATTGCTCCATCCCCGCCAGGACAAACGAACACACACACACAAACACACGCACACTGAAAACTTGGGCTGCTACTCAGCATCGCTCAGCAGTTAGTTTATTCGTCAGCGTTAAACATATCGCAAGTTGTTCCGACTTTTCTTCCCGTGACAATAAATTTTCCACACGCACAAAATTAGGAAACAAAGTATTTAACAAAAGTTTGCATTTTATTTTATCTTCCTGCAATCGCCTTTTCGCTTATATTACACTCGATGCCTTACACGTGTGCCTGAAATAAATGAAAACCACACAAAAGTTATATGAGAAAAAATACGAAACGTTGCCCTGTGTGCCAATTGGCATTGTAATTATTGAATTTTTTTCTGAGTGCGTGCGTGTGTGTGTGTGTCCGTCCAGCTAAAGTAGTAGTAGTTCCTCTGTTGTTTTTGTTTTTGGTATTGTCGCCAATGTTCTTATTGCTGCTGCTGCTGCTATTTTCAATCAAACATTTTCAATCAATTCAAATAACTAACATTATTATTTAACACACCGATAAATCAATCTATCAAAAGTTTTAACAGTAGCATTAACATGAAGATTAACATTAAAATTACAGCAAATGAAGAGCTGCAACAATAACAACAAAAACACAAACGTATTCGATCGTTGAGTTGAGGACTCTTGCATTAGCTCACATAGCAAATATTTTCTTTTCTCTTCTTTTGTTTCTTTCTTTCTTTTGTTGCCATTACGCAAAATTACCCCCCCTCCTCTTACAATCACACATTGAGACTATTGAACGTTGTTTTTTTTAATGCTCTTCACGCTTTGTCTTTGGTATTTCATTATTTTTGTTGTCGTATACCCATAACAATAATCTGACTGCCCGATGAAACAATAAATCAGAGCTAAAAGGAAACCATTGAAGCTGCCAGTAACAATATACATATATATTAACATAAATAGCATTTGCATTGAGTGCAATTTAAACTGTTAAGCAAGATCCTGTTAACTACTGTTGTGTGTGTGCCAACTGCCTGGGAAAACGACATCAACCTGACGCCGCCCAAGCAATTGAAGTTGTCGTTGACGTTGACGTTGCCATTTAAATTTCTGGCCGCGCTCGTTCAGCTCCTGCTCGTGACAACAAATTACAAAAGCGAGCTGCATCATATGCTGTGCGATTTTACTATCCAGCGACATACTGTGGCCATTACCTATGACCTCAGCGGTGAGTTAACAGTTTTCAACACACCACACAAACACACACGCACACGAACACACAGAAAACACACACAGAGAAACAAAACAGTCATGTTCAGCTCTTATCCGTTATCCGACTGTTAAGTAACAGAATTGTAACCGAGAGCGACTGTAAGTAATAGCAGATCCCCCACTCACCTTTTCTCTTTCGCTACCAATCGCTCTCGCATTGTCTCTCTCTCTCATCCTTTGTCTGCTGACCTGGACCGATTGTTCGATTAATCGATGCACGAAGTTGCCTCACTGCGCTTCGACCACGATTAAATAAGTATAATTCTTGAAAGTTCAAGGGCATAGAATTAGTTGTCAGTTAGCTTCGAAGGGAAGCGGTTACAACTCAAATCACAGTCCTGACATTGAACTTCTAAATTATTCGTAAAAAACACATCGAGTGAAATTACTCATTGTAAAATTCCAGATCAAATTTTTCTGTAAGCGGCAAATACTTTCCACTGTGTTTATAGCCGAACAAGCAGATGTGTACATTAAATTCAGTGCGGACTCAAACAACAGTTTTAGAAAACAAATTTATTCAACTCTCGTCGACATATTAACAACGTTATCAGCATTTTTGATGTGGTCTAAATTCTGGTTAAGCTTCTTTTCAAAATTACTGCGTATCAAGAGAAGAGAGCCGATGAGGCGTCACTAAAATAGGAAGGCATAGGAGCGACCAAGCGATCCATCGTTCTAGCCCAAAAGCCCATCGAACTATATCAAAACACCACCGCAATTTCAGTTCAGTGTGTCCTTTGTGTCTCAAAACAGAGGTTTTCCAATGTTTACTTGATATGCAACGTTCCAACCGCTGGCCTAACTGTATGCCAATGTGGGTAAGCTTAAACCGGATGTGCACAAATGAACCACAAATCACACTAGACGCGCTTGCAAAAGCTTGAAGCTTCGGTTCCGCTAGTGATCATTTTGAGAAGATTGGTTTTTTAATGTCATGATTATCCATCACTTTTTTAAAGACTCGAAAACAAACCAAACGAAACACAAATAGCCGATTTTCCGTAGAAAAATTAATTTCAAAACAGTTTAAGGTTTGATAAAACAGATATTAAGTTATTAGTAATACCGTCATCTATAGGAAAATATTTTTGATGCTTGCTAAACATTTTCTAAAAGAACTAAGAACTTATTTATATCAAGACTTAGGCAATATAGCGCAATATGTGGATGTTGTGATGATGTACTAATTGGGGCAAATTATGTTTAAAATTTAAACCACTTGAAAATAAAAACTAATACCTCGAAACCATAATTCAAAGGCAAGAAACGTCTTTGTTAATTTCTGTGAAATTCCGTTTTAAGGATGCTTCAACATGTGCTTTGAGTAATTGATGATAAGCTTAAAATAATTTCCATTTTCATAGAAATACTCATGAGATGTCGTTATTTTTGTTATTTTTCTCTTATAGAAACACCAGCAAAAAAAGGCGCACCTCCAATTCCACAAAAACGGAGTAAAAGCTTCGAACTGTGCATGAATTCAAAGAGGCGAACTATAAGTCATCGGTAAGTAGCACATATATGTACGTATGTACGTATGTTGGGAAATCTATTTAAATGCCATTCTATATCTGCAACCTCTACACACACACACACACACATTGCATATAAGTAGTATGTAAGTATGTATGGCAAGTACTATTTACCTGCAGTTAGGGCTCTTCACTGTGAATTGGGTCACACGGATACACAGGAGTACAGCTGCTATTGATTATTTATTGCATGCCAGCGAGTCTCTTTGTGTGTGTGTGTGTGTGTTGTTTTCTTGCATCAAATAAAACCATATTTCAAATTAGAAGATACTTTTATACTCTCCATCTTAATGTATTATGCGCTAAAACGCACTTGACCTAAGATTTTATACCACCCTTGCCGGATACTATTTGCTCCCAGCAGTTTTGCTGTTAACTCCACAGTTGGCATGGACGTTGTTATCCCATTTCTGCAGTCAAGCAAATTCACTTGTTGAGACCTCGCGTAAGAACGAACAACCTATTTACGGGCCGAAAAGAAACCAAACTAAATAAATTCCTTTGGTGCACAAAAACCACTTCAATCCCAAAACAAGAAATGATCTACTATCGGTTCTCTTTATTAATATTTGGATTCTTATTTCTTTATCTTTTATCAGGACTTCAAGTAACAGACATCGGAAGTTACAGCCGTTCAGGTACACGTGAGCCAACCATTGTACCGTTCCAATAGTTTTTTACTAAATATAAAATATAAAAAAAACACAAAATTACAAAAAAAAAATTAAAACCAAAAAATTTACAAAAAAAAAAACAAAAAAAATAAAACACCAATAGTTTAGACTATGCATGATATATAAAAAGCATACATATATGATAATATATACCCGCGCACTACAAGCAAAAAGAAGAGGAGAGGAAAGAGCACACACAACCCAGAGAGACAGACCATAGGACACACGAAAACCCTATCCGTGGAAGAAGAAGAAGTTGAACTAAAATCTCGTAACACCAATCAAAGTCCGCTGCCAAACGCATTTTTAATGCAGGAGTCGTCGTCGTCAATGCGCTGTAGTGAATCCAAGTCGTTGTCGAAGTCCGATTCATAGTCGGAATTAGCCCCAAACTCGGATCTAGAGAGCAGATCATCAAAATCGAAAGGTTGAGCCAGAAGCAAATTTAATGAACGGGAACGAAGCGCAAAACAACTGCAAAATAGCCGCTAAAGTCAACACATTGGCGCTGCCAGCCGCACAAACCTCCATAGACAATTGTAATTAATCAATCCTGGATCACAGATCACTGTTCTAATTCCCGAAATTGCCGCCAGCACACATCAACACTCATTCAGTTTAAAGCATAAAAACCATCCGAGTCTCTAGATAAACAATAATCCACAATTCTAAACTACAAACGCGAAGTGAGACAAAAAAGAACAGCTGCAAAATGGCGACCGTTAATGTGAATCGCAGTGTCACTGATATCTTCTATCGCTACAAGATGCCGCGACTCCAAGCCAAGGTTGAGGGCAAAGGCAATGGCATAAAGACCGTGTTGGTTAACATGGCTGAAGTGGCACGCGCCATCGGACGCCCTGCTACCTATCCGACCAAGTACTTTGGCTGTGAACTGGGCGCCCAAACGCAATTCGATCATAAGGTAAATATATATATTTGCCTTTTAACCTAGCAAAAAACAACTTAATCATTTCCAAATATCCCACAGAACGAACGTTTCATTGTAAATGGATCGCATGATGTAAACAAGTTGCAGGATTTGCTGGATGGCTTTATACGAAAATTTGTGCTGTGCCCCGAATGCGATAATCCGGAAACGAATCTGAGCGTCTCGGCCAAGAATCAGACCATCTCGCAGTCGTGCAAGGCATGCGGCTTTCATGGCCTACTTAAGATTAACCATAAGGTCAATACGTACATTGTGAAGAATCCACCATCGTTGAACCCAGCCGACAAGGCACCCTCCCTGACCGAGGGCAAGCGTTCAAAGCGTACGCAAAAGAATAAGCATGAGAACTCCGATGGTTCGATGTCCAACAACTCTTTGGCTAATAACTCGGGTGGTGAATCTGATGGCGGCAACGGCACCAATCATGCCAGCCAAACCGAGGCTGAGATCAGTGCCGCCATACCGGAGAAGAACATCAACGAGGATGACGACGATGGCTGGAGTGTGGATGTTTCCAAGGTAAGTACATCACTCAACTACCTTACTCAATCTGTGCGGCTTTGGCTTCTATTAATGTTTTAAAATACTACATTTCTGTCTTTCTTCTTAATAGGAGGCAATACGTGCACGTTTGCAGGATCTGACTGATGGGGCCAAGGGTATGACCATTTCGGATGACTACGACAAGACCGAAAAAGAGCGCATTGACATCTTCTACGAGCTGGTGAAAAGTAAGCGTGACAAGAAACATCTGGATGATGTGGCCATACACAAAGAGCTGATGATTGAGGCCGAACGCTTGGATATTGTCAACAAGGCGCCACTTGTGCTCGCCGAGCTTCTCTTCACAGAGAACATCATTAACGATGTGCGCAAGAATCGCATTCTGTTATTGCGTTTCACCCACAACAATCCAAAGGGTCAACGCTATCTGATTGGTGGCATCGAGCAGACCGTTGAGTTGCATGCGAATTCGCTTATGAGCAAGGTGGCTGGCATTTTTAAGATTTTCTACGATTTGGACATACTCGATGAGAAGGTTATACTCGAGTGGGCCCAGAAGGTGAGCAAGCGTCATGTGTCTAAGAAGATTGCCACTGAAATACACGAGAGGGTCGAACCGTTTGTCAAATGGCTCAAGGATGCCGAGGAGGAGGATTCCTCATCCGAAGAAGATGATGATGATGGCGGTGATTCGGATGTTGAAATCGAATACGATGATCGTGCACGTGTCGAACCCCTAAAGGTGGTCAGCGCTGTTGTTGCCGCTGTTAACAAGAAAAACGCCCACGACGATGAGGATGGCGATGAGATCGATATTGATGAGATCTAAGTAACACAACTATTAGCAGCATCATACCTTTTTTTTATTGGATAGGGTTAACCAAAATTAAAAATAGCACATGGTTTGAATAGCAAAAAGAAGAACAAGCAAATTGGCAAGTTAAAAGTGTGACAAAAAGCAAGTAGCAAGTAACGAGAAGAGTGTAACGAGTTACAACAGTAGCAAACCAGTTACAAGAAATGAAATCGTGAACTCGTTGGACACAAATGGAACAACAGTTGCCCATGTCACTCTGATAATGATGATGAATCGCTTGAACACACGACTTCATAAAATTTCGATTGTTTCCACATTGCATTATCCTACATTATTCATTCGTAACAATAAAACACCAAACTTGAATCAAATGCACATGATCGATGAAATATGTCGCCGAAATTGCGTTGTGCAATACAACAACAAACTTAAATATTCAAAAATCTTCGGCTTTCAATTGTAGTGTATTCTATTATGTTTACTTCAACTTTTGTGATTATTTGGGGTTTCTGTTCAATTAAGAACATCTCACAGCATAGTTTCAATTATAATAACACACTTTCCCCATTTTATTTAACCAACCTACATATTCTTTTATCTGTTTTTTAAATGTTAAATTAATTTTCAAGTGCGGTACTTATTAAGCTAAAAGCTGTTTACAAAAACAAAAAGTTAAATAGTGATTCATCAAAATCTTTGTAAACGCATTTAGCATTCAATAAAAATATACGAATAAAAAGAAAACCGAAGTTGCAACTTATCTAATTAAATAATGAAACAATAATAAAATCAATTTTAAGGCAAAGCTTAAAACAACAACAACATCAACAAGTTTTACAAAACATTTACCATTTACTAAGCTTACAATTAATTGAAACAATTTAATAAAAAAAAAAAAAATAAAAACACTTTAACCAAAATATGCCTAAACAATACAACTAGCCGCATTTTAGACTCAAATCGAATTGATGCAAACAAATGATTCAATGCGCTCCTTGATATGCAAAAACACTTTTCTTAAAACTTAAGTTATTATTTAATAAAGATACCCTAAAGTGTTTTTTTTTTTTCGCAAAACCCAAAATGCTTTTTTTAATGAAATCTAATAAATAGAGACTATAAAATGCAATAAAACAAACGCTTATCACTTATTGGGCTCGTCTACTTTGTAGTCTGGTATAAATTCTTTCTTTTTTTCTTTGCTTACTGAAATTATTTTTTATTTAAATAATTTGTTTTTGGTCAAAATATACTGTTGACTGTTAACAGATTTGATTTATGTAAATACATATTAGTGTCTGATTTGTCCGATATGGTACAAGAAATTTAGATTTAGTACTAAAAAGTGTTTTCCGGAAACATTAAAAAAACCTAAACAATTAAAACGTTCAATCACCGTAATCGTTCTCAACACAAGGGCCTGTAGATGATGGTGGCATAATTCTACCTTCTCCATGCATATTTTTCTTATTGTGTTTGACAATGGGCAGATTGAGAGGCAAATCGAGTGCCTTAAGGAAACAGCCAAAGTCCACAACGCGTCCTTTGTACAAAAATGGTATTTTGGGGCAGAGCTCGAATGCATAATTCATGGGCGGCATATCGCAGCCCTTGGTGCAAGAGACATCGATGAAGTTCATTAGATCACAGACCTCGATATCATCGCATTCGTTACGATTCAGAACGGACAATATGCTATCGATCAGCTCCGCAGTGAAGGGCATGCGAAAACCACGCAAAGTGGAACGCACCTGGGTCTCGGGCAGGAAGGGCTTATTGGTGGGGTTGATATGATGGAAGTGCTCCATTAGCTCATCCCTGCCATTCCAAAGGGCACGCTTGATCTCCAAATGGGCAGAGGCACGCACTGTATCCCTGGTACACAAATTTGGTGGAGCCTGCTCTCCAGAGAAATGACGACAAAGTGAGATGATCGCATGATCACTGATTGTATTGCCCATGAGGGCAACCAAAGCACCTTTCAGGCTCTCAAAGGATACAAAGACAGTGCGCTTCTCCAGCTTCTTCTCGAGATCAGTGCAGTCCGGAATGCAGGTGGTAACAAATTGAGCCATTCGAGGCTCTAGAGATTTGCGCACCTTCTCCAAAATCTTTTCAATATTACAGTGAGGAAATTGCTCTGGATTGTGCTCCATGTACATCAAGGTAAACTCATCTGCCGATACCAAATGAAAGATAAAGTCCTTGATGGACATAGTGCCGCCAATAAATAAATTGCATGGCCTATAGTATTGAGGCTGCTTGCAGGTGAATGTCTCCTGTCCGGGTAAAGGTACGCGGACGCGCTTCATAAAGCAACCGCCAAGAAATCCTGAGTTTCGTACAGCTACCTCCTGAACCTGCATTGTGTCATCGCTCATATAATAGCTTATCACGAAGATCCGATCGCAGTTCTCCCGTATTGTGGACAACATTTTGGCACCAAAACGCAGCACAAACCGATCGAACCTAACGAATTTCCTAAAATCGGTTTTGGGTCGCTTAATCACAATGGACACACAATTGCCAGCCGAATCCTCATAGCTGCCCCAGCCATTGTATGGCGGCAGCGTCCTAATTGATTTATCATACGGCTTGCAGACATCCGATCTTGTTGGCACCGGTAACGGAGTAAAGTCCTCGATCCCGTACTGATCTCGATAGTATTGCTTTGTGAATGGATCCATGTCAGTAAGGATTACTGCTCGGCCATATACATTCATCACGGTGCCAATTTGCAGATCCCGTTGATTATAATACAATACATCCTTGTTGCCCATATTTAATGGATCGACGCAGAAGCGAGTATTCCGTGAATTTCCCAATACATTAAGAATTGTCTGAGGGGTTTGCTGACCCATCATAAACATACCATCAAATTCCTGTGAGTTGATAAGACCCAGGTTTTCGACATAGATTAGTTTTAAACTATTTTTCGTTACTTACGCGTTGCAAGCGTCCGCGCTTGAGGAAGACAGTTGGTCCATCGCGTCCCGAGTTTTTTATGTGAGCCTCCTTCACCTCGATGGTATCATCAGCTAAATAATAGCACACCTCGAGCTTACGCACATCGCCCAAGTCGGTGCGGTCATCCCAATAGGCCTGGAACTTAAGTATCTGTCGATCATACTTAAGGAACTGGGCAAAGGGATGTCGCTTTTCAGGTGGTTTACTGGCCCGAGCCTGGCCACGACTGCGTGCGGCTCCAGTGGGATCGCTTAAATATTAACAAAGTCATATGAGATATAATCACAAAAATCATATATTTTCCAACTTACACAGCAGCTACCACAGGATCTGGGACCACAATGCCGCGCTTATTAAGAAAGTCGCGTGTAAAGCGATCACAGTCGACAAAGTGATAGTTGCGATCGAATATTTGAATAGTGCGATCCACATTGAGATCGACGATTGAAAGGAATTCATTTTCGCAGGGCGGCGGTTTTGGCACACGCTGTCTGTGCAGAAGACAGCCCTGGACAATGCCAGAGTTCTCCACTGGGGGCTCGTATATCTCGATAGTGCCATCCTCCAGATAGTAATAAACCTTGACATGTCGCACCATATACGGTGCATGGATGTTCTCCTGCAGGGTCTGTTTAAAAAAGGCGCGAAAGAACAGCACCTTTTTATCGTAGGCCAACCATGGGGGTAGCCGTGGGCCGGTTCGGGGTACATATAATGCATGCGCATTTGCCGGTGGACAGGCAATATCAGCGACAATGCCAGCAGGATCTTCAGGCATCACATGTTGGCGATCACTTAACATGGGTATGCCACGAAAATTGAGCAACGTTTGCGATTTGGGATGATACATTTTATTTACCTATTTAAGAGGGCAAAGATGTGCATATGTATGTATTAGAAAGCTTTTAGTACTTACTTCGCGAAAAAGCGTGCCCGGCAGAAGCGGCATTCCTGGAATGCGCAACATCTTGATTCCTTTTTATTTTGTATGTCCAGCTACAATATTTTTTCAAGTTGTGTGTATTTATAGTAATTTCAAGACAAGCTTGTTTTGTACGTCCGTCTGAATGAGTTTCAAAATGTTTTCTTTTGCCAGATTGCTTCAAAGTTCTTTGCCTACTATTTGATCTACAAAAATACATTAATTAATCAGCAATTTGAATGTTTAACAGTTCGATAACTGCTTCTCGATAAGTTTATTTGTGTGTTGTGACAATAAGTTCCATTTACAAAATGTCCACTATTTTAATGGAATTGATGTTGCTCAACTAAATTGGTATATCTATTTCTAAGGTCATTATTATCTTGTTATCTTATTATAGCCAAAAAACATTTCGCATTTTTTACATTACGCGCCCCGTGCCAATCGAAAACTAAGCTGTTAACAGCTGTTTGGTCAATGTTATTGCACCCAGCGCATGCTCTCAATTACTCACTCTCACTCTCTCGGTCTCTCTATTTTGATGCGAGCAGATGTTATGCTGTTGTTATTTTTAGTTGTATGTAAACGTTGCAGGCTTATCGACTTTTTAAAATTGTTTGTGCCAATACCCTTCAAAGCCTAATTAATTTTGAGTTGAGAAAGGGTGAAGAGCAAACGATTGGATAGTTTATCAGTCTGAACTCTTAAGACGATTAAATTGTGGGCATGCTCAAGTAGTAGTTGCGCTATGTCTATTAGGTAGGGTATACGAACGGCGGTGCATAGATCGTCAAATAATATAGCTTTCTTGTTTTCGTTTGGCTTATTTTGAATGGCAAAACGCTAAAAACTTTTGCTGCCAACGGACGGCGGAGTTTGTCGTGTCGTGCGTTGTTGTTTTTTTGTTTTAAGTCGAAATAATTATAAAACTAAAGTTAAATCTATTCACATTTGAATAGAAAGTAAATAAATAATTAAGAAGTTTTCATTACACCAATTGTGCAATTAATAAGAATTATTAAACAATACATAATGAGCTTGGTGCAGTTTTGTCTTTAACCGCATTGATGATTTTGTTAATGTTTACATATATGTTAAACTATTCTTAAGTATAGCAAGTGCCTTTGCTGCATGTCAAGTAAGTGAATATCTATAAGTAGACAGTTCTTGTATTAGCTCTTCTCTTTTTACATTCAGCCACACAATGTGGTGTGGGGGGGAGGGGGGGCTGTGATGACATTTAGCACACAAATATGCTCTCATCCTGGCCAAGGTTTGATTTCTGTTATAAATCAATTAGTCAGGCGCCGTTGCTAAGTAATGGTTTAAAAACTCTGAAATAACTGCATTTCTACCTAGTACACCCTGTGTTAACAAATTGTAACCGGCAGAAGGAAGCATTAGGTGAACTTGATCAACATTTTCGATAGTTCGAAGTCGAAGCCGAATAACGGCACCAGCCTTAATGCATTTTTTGAGTTCGTGTGCACATACGCTCATTGTGCCTCTCTCGAGAGAAAAGCGTTTGTTTATTTGCATGTATGTACATGTATGTAATTGTGCCCCACCCACACGTTTAATTACAATAGCAAATTCGACATATATTGCGCAAAACAAGCATTTCATTTCCCGTTAAATAGCAGTTAATATAATTACAGTGAAGAGAATCTTCAATTTCCTCGCCTTATTTACTGTTAATTTTAATCTATAGATCATTAAGATTATATCCCTATCTCGTTGTTGCAGGTCTAGATAAATGTGAGTGAGTAAAGGCAATGTTGTTCAGTAAGATCTTTAACTTTTTGCAACTTATTGACCTTAGTAAACTTTCATGCCTGGCTGAATGCATTTAAATTTGCTGTGATGATCAATGCTTTTGTTTTTTGCAATACATGGAAACACTCAATTCATTATAATCCAATAATTGTTGTGCGAATACTATGCACAAATCTTAAATATTCATTATAATAATAATCTTTATAGAGCGATCATATCACACATTTTCAGTCATTTTTATTATGTATTTTTACTTTTCATTTTAATTTGTTGCTATGACAAACCAGAAATATGAAATATGATATGGATCAACTTATTTGCCCCAAATACTGATTATAAACATGGAACGTGGTAGACACATCCACCATATTCCCTGGTTAACGTCTAACGCAATTTGAAGTGGCCATAAATAGCGCTAAGTTATGGTTTTATTCACAATCAACCTTATCTCGACCCAACACTACCTACAGCAACTACAAAAAAAGAGCGACTCGATACTCGAGATTCTTTAGTCAAGTCGACCAGTAAATGCAGTTTTGTATAGACGATGATATAATCAGTTTAAAGACATGTAATGGAAGTTAACAGAAAGACATAGATTACTAAGACTAACTCTCTAATGAACTTCTCTCCTAATAATAAATATTCCTTAGGCAGGGTATACATAAGTCGCAAACGATGCGAGTATGGTGATTAAGCAAATGCACACGGCCTTAACGAAGAACAGAGCAACCAAAGATGAACATGGAACAATAAAATGGAGGGTCTGAACAATACGACTCCATAAGTTTTGTTTAGGGATTTTTGTTTTTGTTTCTAAACTCGAGTCAACTTTTGAGCTGAGTGTGGTAGGGTTTAGTATAATTTAATTGACGTTTGGTTATTCAAGGGATAGCTAAGAAAAAAAGCTTCAGTCATTATTACTGTTATTCTTGAAAAACGAGTTCGGTTGAGAGGTGTGGGGGATACGAAGATTGAAAGCTTCTTATCTTATCTGATGTGTGTAAAATTGCTACATCAATATTTATCATCACACATCATTCTTTTACAGCCTTAACTTCAAAGCTATTTTAGTGTTTATCAAAAATTGGATTCAAAAGATGTCTTTGACGGGCACGGATAGCACAAAGCTGGGAGATGTGGGCTTAATTGAGGTGCAGCTGGATAGCCTAGACTCGAGTCATAATTTTGCTGTCGCAAATGGTGCGACAACACCCAGAACCAAGCCGGAGCAGGAGCGGCTACAGCAAAAAAATGTGTTCAAATCGAAAGTGTTCATAATTGCCGTTAGTTTCTCGTCAGTTCTTATGATAGCCATGTGCATTGGCTTTTTGGTGCACTATGAATTCACTGGCGATGTCAGCGACATGGAAAAAGTTGCCTTTTGGCACGTCTCGCTGCCCAAGGAGCAACAGGAGTGGTATGATCGCGGCATCGATGAACTGAAGCTTGCACTAAATCGTGAGCTGAATCGAAGGCGTGCCAAAAATGTGATCCTTTTTGTGGGCGATGGCATGGGTCCAAACACTGTGACGGCGGCACGCATCTATGGCTATAAAGAGGAAGGTCTACTGAGTTGGGAACGCTTTCCGCACATGGGCCTCCTCAAGACCTATTGTGCCAATAAACAAGTGCCCGATTCGTTTTCAACGGCCACGGCGCTTTTTGGCGGCGTTAAGGTCAACTATGAGACAGGCGGCGTTGATGCCAATGTGCCACTTGGCAACTGCAGTGCCTCTCTGAAGGAGGTCAATCATGTCCAAAACATATTCAACTGGGCTCAGGTGGATGGCATGCGTACTGGTTTTGTGACCACGACGCGGGTCACTCATGCCACTCCCGCTGCCCTCTACGCCCATGTCGCCGATAGACGTTGGGAGTGCGAATCGCGCATGCCACCTGAGGCACAACAAGAGGGCTGCCTGGACATTGCCCGCCAGCTCGTCGAACAGAACACAGGACGTCAGATCAATGTGAGTAGACGAAAAGATATACATATTTGCTTTAGTTATTGTAGTCTCTACTTGCAAATAAAATCTCAAGCATTCCACTTGAAATAATTTACTTAACTTACGTTCTTTGGAGAATGCGAAACCTTTTTAATTAAATCTCAATTGTTTTTATAAGAGCATTTAAAGAAAATTTTAGTTATGTTTTTCTTAAGGTAAAGAGTATATTGGGTTTGTGCAATGTCCGTCATGGTGTCTGTTCGTCTGTCCAAATATTTTTGTCTATGGTTGGGACAGATAGAGTATCAAGATTGGGGTTCTACGATAACTGGGGGCTGGCAAATCAATTCGATAACACAAAATCGATAAATCCACCTATCCTTACAGCTAGAACTACCAAGTTTGGTGAGAAGATAGCTGCTGACAAACCCCAAATAGCTGCATCAAAATTTTTGAAGCCACGCCTACTCATTCGCCCCCGTTTTTCTTTCCTACTTCAATGAAATTAATTCGGTACATTGAAATCTAAGTAAAACTTACCTACAATTTCAACAGGTCATCATGGGTGGGGGTCGTCAAATGCTTGTTTCGAATGTTAGCGACACAGAGAATGATCCGCTGGACATGTGGGCGGGTCAATCCGCTGACGGACGCAATCTCATCAAGAAGTGGGCGCAAATAAAAGCGGAACAAGAAGTGCCGCATGCTGTTGTCCAGAACAATGCGGAATTGAGAAATCTCGATGCACAAAATGTTGACTATGTGATGGGGATCTTTGCCAATGGACACCTCAAGTACGATCATGAGCGGAATGAGGGCGACGATGGAATGCCATCGCTTACTAACATGACTCTCAAGGCGCTTCAGGTGCTGGGAAACAGTGACAAGGGCTATCTTCTTGTTGTCGAGGCGGGCATGATTGACCAAGCTCATCATCGGGGCAATGCCCGCAAGGCACTCAGCGAAGTCCTAGCACTCAATGAGGCCGTCCAAGCGGTGCAAGCTTACCTCAAAGAAAAGTAAGTTATGAGACTTCTATGAATAAATGAATAGAATACAGTGAGTGAAATTAATACAGAGACCAGCTGGATGAGACGCTGCTGATTGTGACCGCTGATCATTCGCACAGTTTGACCATCAATGGGCATCCGGAGCGTGGCGCTGACATTTTGGGTCTTGCCGGCAATTCCAAGACAGAGCAAACACCTTACACAACGCTCACGTATGGCACCAGTTACAAGGGCTTCCAGGTGGATGGCGAAAAGCTGCAACGACAGAATCCAGCGTTAAGCGACACCACAGACTGGGAGTACACGCAGCAGGCGGCCATCAATACCGATGAGAATCTACATGGGGGCTCCGATGTAACGATACATGCCCGTGGTATGTTTTTATAATAATCATTGAAAATAAATCAACACTTATGTTTTATCTTTTGATTTTGCAGGTGCCATGTCGTATTTGTTTCACGGTGTGCATGAGCAGAGTTATGTGGCGCATGTTATATCCTATGCGCTTCGTATTGGGCGATTTCGTGATAGTACAATCGCCGAATCCTTGGCGGAGTTGATGCCTTTGTAGCTTTAAATTAGCATAATGTTGCTTCCTTTTTTTCCATATATATTACATGTTGTGATAAATTGTTTTTTGTTTTCTAGTGCTAAGCGCAAATAAAATGCATATAGATAACTGTTAAAAAATATCAAGAACGCGCGGGCTTGTTATTTTCACTGACAGTGTTGCCAGAAGTTTTACTGTGTTCGTGCTAATTGGTTAAGCAAATTAGTATCGATAGCGTTTGCACAATCGCAATGTTAAAAATATACCGATATGACAGAAATATCGATAGTCACAAATATCACTGCAAAGCAATTACTTGGGAGTACTTTTATACGAGCTGCAAATATACACAACAATTAAGCATTGAATTCAACAAACAATTAAATATTAGCCGCGTTTTCACCGACGTTTGGTGCTGAGTTATTATTTTTTTTTTTTTAGTTTTGTGTTTGCCGTACTCTCGAAATTTTCGTTGTTGTTTCATTACTGTTATAGTGGCTTTAGTGTTGCGTGAAAGACGATCGCACACTAAAAAAGTACATACAAAAATCAAAGATATTGTTTATTGATTGTTTACCGGCCTTGCAAAAACAACGAAATCAAGTTAAAATGGCGTTAAAAGTTTTGGTCGGCCAGAGTAAGTGCAATAAACAAAGATTTCAATTGGCATCTGATTCCACTACAATGTATTACTGTTGTGACTAACAAACACACACACACACACGCATACTCACACTCACACATATAGAACAAGGTTGTGGATAAACATGACGCCCCACTGATATACGTATATGATATGCTAATTTAAATATGTAGTAGGTACCGTATGTAATTAGTATCCATTGATATGCACAAAATTTGCATGGATCCTTATCAAAAGAGCGGCACCACCTCCACACACACACAAACACAGCGTACATCGATTTTTCCAAAAAAAAAAAAAAACACCCAACAGCAACAACTAATGGCACACAATCAACGCCCCCACGCGCAGGCATAAAATCACTGCTGTGTGTGTTTGTGTGCGTTTGCGGGGGTTGCGGTGACCTTTGCCACAGGAGCAAAGCATTTGTGACGCCAACTGCCCTGGCGAGTTTATGTATCAGATTCCTTTTTGCTTTTGCTAAATCTGTCCCTTCCCGGCAATCTTGTGTCCTTGCGCAATGTGCAAAATGCCAATACCTATATATAAATATAATCGTTGATTTAAAACGCTTGCACTATAAAATCAATCAGTCAACGGCGTTTAGCGCTAAATGGCTTATTTCATGCATTCTTTTTGCTGCCGCTTTCATTATAGTTGTTGTTTTTAGTTTTGTTGTTATTGACTGGCTGAGTCATTCTGTGTGCATAACAAACGGCTTTGGTTATGAGTAATAGCTTTGTTTTACCCCCTCCTCTAACCAACTTTTCTTCCACACATCTGTAACTATAAATAATTCGAAAATTCCTAATAAGTTACGACATTTGAGGTTTACCGAATCTTTTCGAATATGTATCTTAAACCTTACGCGTTAGCCGACTTTGTGACTGACTTTGATTCTTCGTTAATTCGTTTTGAACTATTTCGGCTTTTAAAACTTTGACCATGCAACTGTCAAAAAACCCTTAAATATATAAGCTTTTGTACAGCGAACTTTAATGCTATTAGAAAAATATATAAGAACATTTTTAAATGAACTCCAATTCTCCCCAACTTGTAGAGATTATGAACGAAGTGGTGAAGTACAAGCCGCCACAACCAGTGAAGGCGGGCGCAACAGCGGCTCCAAAGGCGGCCGGCGCTGGAGGAATCGAATGGCGTGTTCTTGTTGTGGATAAGCTTGGCATGCGCATGGTGTCCGCCTGTACCAAGATGCATGAGATTAGTGCCGAGGGCATAACATGTAAGTTCGATAACTAATAATCGATCGATGGCCGAAAATTCTAACGATTTCTCGCTATAGTGGTTGAGGATATACACAAGAAGCGAGAGCCGCTGCCAACAATGGACGCCATCTATTTGATAACGCCATCGGATGAGTCCGTGCGTTCCCTGATTCGTGACTTTGAGAATCCGGCACGTCCGATGTACCGCTATGCGCATGTCTTCTTTACCGAGGGTATGTGACAGCCGTTTGGCCAGGTTTTCAAAACTTAAATAACAATAACTAACAAACTTAATGCGAGTGATTTTATGGCTATTGTAAATGATCATAATATTATATCGTATTTTTTAGTAAATTATAATTGCGCGTTAAGTATGATTTTTATAATTTATGTATTATCGATTTCCCTTTTTATTTTTCATATTCTGTATTTTTTCCGTACATCACCACCCGCACCAATGCAAATATCAATGTACACAATAATTATATTGAATATATATATGTGTTTACTGAGTAGCGATACCGCCCCGCATATTTGAAATGATGCAATCGCACAAAGACATTTGTCGACGTTATGTGCGCACCTGCAAAGAGATCAATATTGCCTTTTTGGCTTATGAACAGCAGGTACAGTTAGTTTACAATCACAAACCAACACATTTAATGCTTTTCGCTACTCGTTACTCGTTACGCGTTGGTCGACATTTGTCGCTGGTCAACTCGTACTTCGTACTACAACTAATTCTCAACTTGTGCTGTACAACGTTTCAACACGATTCACATACCCCTTTGTGTAACTCCTTTATAAACTGGGTGCAACAACAACAGCTGATACATAATAATAACATCATAAAATGCTTTTTCATCTTGTCGAATCTTGTTTTGTGAATCCATTTTGGTATTTTATATTTTACGCTTTTGTTTTTGTCCATGTTTGCTTATTTCAAGTATTTTGTTTTGTTTTCTCTTACCCTTATGCAACCCTTAAACTTTACCATAGCTTCAATAAGCTTATTTTTCAGGGACTAGAATTTTGCAATAGGTACTACCGCTACTGATATTAAAATAATACTTGATGAACTATTTAACACAAAAAAAAAAAACACTCATACTCACACATACATAACTATACAAAATTTGTAGTTTAGCAAAAGAAAAAAAAAAACATATAAAAATAATCGAAAATGTAAAGAAGGTAAACAGCAAAATTTGATTGTGCGTATAATAATCATATAATTATAGTTTGCCCGGAGGAATTATTTAACGATTTGTGTAAATCGTGCGCTGCAAGAAAGATCAAAACTCTAAAGGAGATTAATATTGCATTTCTACCATATGAATGCCAGGTGCGCTAAACAACAACAATATTTCGTTATATTAAATGTTAAGCGTTCAAAATAAACGTGTATAAACTACAAAATACTCTATAAAATATACCCCCCCCCCCCCCCCCTCTCTCTGTCACTCTTTCTTTATATATCTCTCTGCCTCTCGCTCTCTGTTTATATCTCTCTCTCACTCTCTCTCTCTCTCTCTCATTGCTTAGTCAATGCAATAAACTCTAAACAATTACAAGAGCTTTATAAATAACATATACATATATCCAAATCCAAACTTAATCCTTTAGCAACAAAAAACCGTTCTGTTGTTGCCTTCTCTTTCGCCTTTATCTCACTCTTCTGTTTATGTTGCATTTGCCTTAGAAAATCATTCTAAGTGTCGCACAATGTCTCAAACACACCCACACCCACACACACACACACTAGCTCTCTCTATTCTTGTCACCGTCTATATATATATATGTATATATGTATGTGCTATATGTGTTGTACTTGTTGTTGTAAATACTACTACTACTACTACTATATGGTGCCTGTCCGGCCCAGACAAAAACCTTAATAACTTTTCAACACTGTTGCTCTCAATGTCTCTCGGCACATTTCCGAGGAACGCCTCCCAGCTGAATCTCCTTAAGTTTTGTTACACTTGTTTTGTAGTGTTCAATTTAATGTATGTGAATTGTATACAGAAAAGCAAATCGTCGCTTAACCAACACTTAACACATCTAATCAATGTGCATATCAATTAATAAGAAAAATACTAACAATAATAATTATAAAAACCTATCAAATAAATATAACTCTACTTAAAACAAAAACAAAAATAAACGCTACTCGCTGATACAGACACAAAGTGACTTGGAACGCTTAGGCATTCGTTCGTTAACTCGTTCGATTTTCTAACTCGTTATTTGTCATGTTGTGATGCGGCGAGTACAACTCCAGGGCTCAAAACAAGACATAAAAACAATTTATCAAATAACACTATAATATCATTTAAATAACCTACATAAATGTGTAATTGTTGTCAATTGGTTTGGTGTTCGTTTTTCTCGCCATTTCAATGTAAAAAATATACTTACTTATATTTCATCAACTCATCTACATTTACACTTTCATACTAAAACACTATCTCTCGCTACTCAAATGGACGTGCTCTCTCGCTCATTTCATTATCGTATTGCATGCTGAGCGTTGCATTTCGTTCGTCCTTTCTCGCTCGCCGATACTTCTTGTTGTAATTGCTACAGCAAGCAAAAGCTTCAATTTTTAATCTCTTTGAATACAATACGAGGTTTAATAACTAAAAACTGAAATGTCGGACAGTTAAGTTACTAACATTAAACCTTTTTAGTAATTCGATTGTAAAATTCATACAAAACAAACTTCATTTATACAAAGAATATCATGAAAAGAAAAATCGCTTTTTGCATACACATAAAGATAATAGAAAACATTCGATACCATAAATCTAAGTCAAATGGTACAACAATTAATAGAGAAAATCGATGTTTTTGGGCCATCTGTCCCTTTGGCATTCTATATGTGTTTGTCGCAGGTCTTCTCGTTGGACTCGCCGGATACGTTCCAGTGCTTGTATTCGCCGGCATTCGCCTCGATACGCGGCAAGCACATCGAGCGAATTGCCGAGCAGATCGCCACGTTGTGTGCCACGCTGGGCGAATACCCGAATGTGCGCTACCGCAGCGACTGGGATCGCAACATTGATCTGGCTGCCTCGGTCCAACAGAAGTTGGATGCCTACAAGGCCGATGAGCCAACGATGGGCGATGGGCCGGAGAAGGCGCGTTCCCAGCTGCTAATATTGGATCGTGGATTCGATTGTGTTTCGCCGCTGTTGCACGAGCTCACATTGCAGGCGATGGCCTATGATCTATTGCCCATTGTGAACGATGTGTACCGCTATTCACCGGGCCCCAATCAAGCGGATAAGGAGGTGCTTCTCGATGAGAACGATGATTTGTGGGTGGAGCTGCGACACGAGCATATTGCCGTTGTCTCCACACAGGTTACACAGAATCTTAAGAAGTTTACCGACTCCAAACGCATGAGTTCCAGTAAGTTTCATCTAAACGTAGACGCTGATTTTACTTATATGGTTATGTTGTAAACAAAAACGAAACAAAAACAAAACAAACAAATAATTCCCTTAGCTGACAAGTCGTCGATGCGAGATCTGTCCCAGATGATCAAGAAGATGCCGCAGTATCAAAAGGAACTATCTAAGTATTCCACCCATTTGCATCTAGCTGAAGATTGCATGAAATCGTATCAAAACTATGTGGACAAGCTGTGTCGTGTCGAGCAGGATCTGGCCATGGGCACTGATGCTGAGGGCGAAAAGATCAAGGATCATATGCGCAACATTGTGCCCATATTGCTAGATGCTGTAGGCTCGGCTCATTAGCCCAAAACTAACCCTGTCATTAAAATTCAAACTAACAGTTTTCTTCTTTAGAACGTTTCCAACTACGATAAGGTTCGCATTATATCGCTCTATGTAATGATCAAGAATGGCATTTCCGAGGAGAACCTGACCAAGCTGTTCACGCATGCTCAGCTCTCAGTTAAGGATCAGGACATGGTGCGCAATCTCAGCTTTCTAGGCATCAATGTCATTGCCGACGTAAGTGCATCAACAGAAACTATACTCCGCTCAAGCTAAACCAATACAATATTTAGTCACGCAAGAAGATATATTCAGTGCCGCGCAAGGAGCGCATCACTGAAAGCACCTATCAGATGTCACGCTGGACGCCGGTCATCAAGGATATTATGGAGGATTGCATCGAGGATAAGTTGGATCAGCGTCATTTTCCATTCCTCGAGGGACGCGCCCAAAATACCAATTATCATGCACCGACTAGCGCTCGTTATGGCCAGTGGCACAAGGATAGGGGACAGACGCAGGTGAAGAATGTGCCGCGCCTCATTATTTTCATCGTTGGCGGCGTTAGCATGTCCGAAATGCGTTGCGCCTACGAGGTGACCAACTCGGTGCGTAACTGGGAGGTCATAGTTGGTTCCTCCCACGTTCTCTCACCCGAAATCTTTCTCAGCGATTTGGGCAGCCTCTCCAAAGAGGATTAAACACAGAACACGCCTTCAAACTGAAACACACACAACTATGCTTATTTACATATAACCACAACTGTTAGTTTGTTATTCGATATATAGATTGTATCTGTTTTTCAAGTCCTTAGTTACACCCAAATTGATCGTTTAAACGTAGAGCACAGACGACCGATCTGTCCCAGTAAAGACACATACGCTTTATGTGCACCTTCTAACTAACTAACCCACAAACTGAATGAACAATACACACCCAATATATATATTCTCTTATATGCATTAATATACATATACTATGTTATTATATAGATATACACATACTATATACTGTCCAATTTGTTATGGAAACACCCTAATACCAACCACTATTAATCCGAGTTCTTTAATGAAACATACAGACGCATATACCCCTAAAAATTTATTAATATATACATCTATACGCATGTATATATGCATAAGTACATATTTTTCAATTATGTATTTATGTGTGAACGCGATGTTTATTAATTTTTATTACTAGTTCAATGATATAGACAAAAAAGACAACAAAACCAATTTTATATATAATGGTCGAGTATATCTTTACAGCTTTATCTATGCATAGATCGAAGAACGAAATGTAAAATGTTTGTTATTTATTAATATCCCAAATTGAGACAATTAGTCAAATGTAGCTAAGCGAAATTCATTTCTCTATTCAAACAAACATTCTATATTTACTCTAGCTGTTCCATCTTTGAGCGTCTACGATTTTGTTGGCAGACATTGCCGTAGAATCTGCTTGGATGCTGCATTCAAAAAATCAAAGAAAGAGAAACTCATATTAATCCCCCACATAACAGAACACTGTTAACCGTTTCCCTCTCGAATGTTATTCGCAGGTATCGATTAACGTTTATGAATTTATATCGAAATTTAATTATGACACTCGCAATCTTTTTTCCATTCGGGATCTATTAGTACTAGCACCGAAATGTAGAATCACAAAAGTACAGAGACACAAAACACACAGGCAGACGACACTTTTCCAACATTTATCCAATTGGATTAGCTCAGATACAACGCAAAGCGGATCGCTGTGGTAAAATTTGTGATTCGAATTTTGAAGCGGCAATTTATGACGAAATAAGCTTTAAAGAACGAAAACAGAGAAAAAGCAAAAGAAAAACTTTAAAAAGCAATATTTAAACTTGCAGTTACAAATACAAATCTTTATATACTACTATATATACTTACTATATAACTAGGTGTATGAACCAACAGTCTTTCAAGTGAAACAATTTTGTGCGCCTTCCACAATTTAAGAACTCCACTCAACTACGTGTATTCCAAAATCAAATGCAAGAAACAAAGAAAAACTTTTTAAACATAAAGTTTTAATAATATGCAAAAAAGCTTTAAAGAACAGAACCGTTTTTCCATACTAATCGTCGGATTAAGGACAATGTTCGCAAATTAATATGAGGATGCAAATTTTTAGGAATTTAAAAAATTCAAGTTTTAACAATAAGCATAAACCAATATACACATACTAATTTTTAGTAATCAATGGCAATGTTAAACGTTTAATATTTATACACTATATACAATACCTTATATGCTATCAATATCAAACAATATATATATATACACTATATGTATCAATCTATTACTTAATATCTACTTTTAAATTACGAATGCTTTTTCATGCAAACGCATTACATTTTGGCAAAGTATTGAAAAACTGCCTTTACCATAGTAAATAGCAAAACCAAAATGCATTTTTCTTTTTTTATAATGTGTACCAAAATATTTATATCATACATAGGCACTTGGCATACGTATGTTTATCTTTTTTGTATTATCATGTGTTACTAGTTTATATCTCTTTGATTTTCTTTTCCTACTTTTTATTCTTCTGTTATGTACAATAAAAACAAAAAATACCTTAAATTATATTACTTGATTGATTATTTTGCTTAGAAAATAAATATTAATAACAAATCAAAACATGTTCTAAAAACGTAGCTAAGTAAGTTTAAAACAACAAATTCTCTTTGCAAACATTTAATACTTATATCAAAACTAATATTTACAACTTATTACTATATTTACATACATACATATATGTATTAGTTTTAGATGCCGCCTTGCCCGATTCCAGCACACCCACTGATACCCAGACACACACACACACACACACATCCCAGTTAAATGTTAAATCGAATGTGAGGCGCATCAAATCGACCAAAATGTGACCAAAAAAAAGGAGAGTGTGAAATCTCACTTACTCACGCGCACATGCGCACTCACAAGTAGTTAGCGAGCGCACACACACACACGCAGGTGGCGCACGACACACGAAGATCAGTCACCCACCCCACCAACCAGGGGAGCGGCGGGCGGCAATTCGCGCACAACTCTCGACAACATCAGAGAAATAGGATCACACTGGCGAATTGTCAAACGGCGCTGCGTGCGTTGCGTGCGCGCGTACCTATTTGGGCGTGCGCGTGCGTGCGTGAGTGTGAGAGTGTTGGTTATCGTGCGGAATTTGATCGAGCAAGGCGCCGATTATTGTTCGAAAAATCACGTTTAAATGTTTATTGCTTGTGAAACAAAATATCAAAACATAAATAAATTATGCAAATTATTAAATGTTAGTTAGTCGATGAAGTTAAATAAGGAAACAAACAATCGTAAATTAGTTGAATGTTTATAAGGCAGGATAAAACGGCCGTTTAATATTAAATTTCTAGACTCTAAGCCAGTATTTTATGCATACATATACTACGTATGTATGTATGTAACTAACCTAACCTCAAACTGGGTCAGTGCAACCAAATTTTGAATACCAATGATAGTCAGCAATCGCAATGGCATATCCAAGGAATAATATTCGGTTTAATCGCACGTTAATACAGATCTTACATCTTAATAGATATTTATTTCCTTAAATATCAACAACAAAAACAATTCTTATCATCAAGCTTAAGAAAAAACACTTTTTTCGCATTAATTGTTTAGAAAAAAATTAGCTTAAATAAGTTATTATATTCAAATTTAAAGATTTTTTGAAAATTTATATACATTAATATTAAAAAAATAAAACATTAAACAAAGCTTACAAATTTATATACACACATTTATTTAAATAGAAATTCCGCTTGAGGAATATTTCTAAATAAAATATCATAAATATGAACTTAAGAATTGATGTCAATTTCTTAATCGTAAATAACACTTACATATTACTTAACAAGAAGCAACCAAAAGCAAAAAGAACTAAAACAAATAATAATAATAATAAGAAAATTGAATAAGCTAAAAAAAACCGCAAAACAAAAATCAAATCACAAATTTCAGCCGGCGACCGCTTAAGAAATTCAAAAGAATATGAACAAAACTAACAATTTTTCAAAATCGAAATAGTAACAACAATAAATGAAAAACGCAGAAATTAGCATATACATACTATATATACTTACATAATAATATTAGCACATGTTTTGAAAATATTTAACTTATAAATATACTATATACTATAAACGAAACTGTCACAGTTTCTATCCTGAGGCATCCTTCAATTTAATACAACTCAAACATAAAACATATAATTGACAGAGAACAACAGCAAGCCGATTAAAGCAATGTTAACGTGTGTTCATGATTTAAACTAAAGTGTAATTACTTAACTTAATTAACAAAGAAATTATAATTGTGAATCTAAAAATTATAAAAAAAAATACATCTTTGCATTGCAAAGTTTAAAAACAAAGAATCTTTGTCCTAGCATTGTTTTCAAGTATAGTAAGCAGCTCTATAATATTGTTCGTTTCCAAGTTTCCCGAGAAGGTCTTTACAACTTTAATATGAGTGTTTTAATTTAAATACTTTACTAGCGCCTTAACAAGAATCAATATAATAAACTCATTTGAAAAAATTTCATTAAATCAATGAAAATGTATTGAAATAAAAAAGTGTTTTATTGGGCTAAATGAAAATAGAATTCCCATATAAATAATATCTTAAGTTCAAACAATCAATAATATTGCAGCATACTCTAAGGCGTTAAGGGAGTAACCATATTGTTATGTAGTATTTTCCCATGACCAATTAGTAGTGGTAGGTTTAAAAAATTTATTTTTCGTGTACTTACTATTAAGGTAATGTCAGGGTATGCCAGGAAAAAGCCGTGTTATAGCGTATTCGTATCCTGAAATCCTTTGAATGACAAATAAAAGACTCTTGATGTTGCGCGTTGTACAAAAATAGCAATAGCTAGGCAACATCCTGACGAATTGTTCAGAAACGAGGTCCTGTCAGCGGTGAGTACCATTTGGATGTCCTCGTAGTGGTACTGCATAGAAGCACCTGTAAATTAGCTTGGTTTTTGTTACTCTGCCTTCTGCCTTAGTTTTGAAGACTCGAAATATTGAAAAATGCATTCACTCGTTCCTTCGTTTTATATTTCTTTATTATTTGCATTTACTTTCCATTACGATTAAATATATGTATATACTATATATAAATTATGTAAAAAAATTAGTTTCTTTTTTTAATTTTTTAAATGTTATTTTATTTTTTTAGAAACATTAAGTTTATATATATATATATATATTTATAAAAGGAGCCGAAAACTCAACTAATATATATTTCTTTATTATTATTATTATTTTAAGTGATTATTTGGAAATTTTGCAATAAATATACTTTATATAAGTATATGTATGTATGTATATGTGTGTATAAGTATTGTATATATATTTTGGAAAAAAAATGTATTTAAAGCGTTTCATGCATTATCAAAATTATAAATTACAATTCTTGAAATATTTACAATGCACACTGTTAATTATTTAAAGTTTTCTTTCTATTATGGTACAATTATGTATTATTTTCTTTCTAGCGCTCTCGATTAAAGTTAAACTATCATATATATCATATAAGGTTTAGCACAGCGTGGAAACGTGACTGTCCTAAATTGTGTATGACTGTACAACGGTTTAACTGTATGACTGTATAACAGTTGAGGCTGCTTTCTCACTTAAGCTCTAATTACAACTATGTATATGTATGTTTGTTTGTTTGCATGCAATATGTTGGCTAGTGTGCGGGCATTGAGAGTGTGCGTTTGTGTATGTGCATATAAACTACATATATGTATGCTTACATATAAATGTATATATACTTTACACGATTTGCATATAACGCTACGGCTATATATATCTACTATATAGTGTGTGCATTTCTAGGGGACCAGTCGAAAGTGTTACACTACACACTTTTCAGTTCAGTTCAGTTAAGCAAAAAAAAAAAAAAAAAAAAAAAATCAAAATAAAAAAATGAAAGAGCACCCACACATACTCACGCATCACTATCAAACCTTAATATCATCAACACATACATACATACATAATAATACAAATTGAATTAAATTAAATATATATAAACTGTACTAGACGCAAATTGGGATACGCTTTAAAGCTAGCTAGTTTGTATGACTGTTCCAATCGAAGGCTTAGTACGGCTCCTGCTCGTGCTCGCTGAATAAATTGTTGGACGTTTTGGCGTCCTCGCTTTGATTATGGTCGTCCATTGGTCGTATTGCCGTAGTAGGATGGACGATCGGGTAGTTTTGGTGGTGCATTCATGCCCGGCCGACTGTCGAGACAGAAAATTCAACAAAGATTCAATCAAAAAGGCAGGCAATTCAACTTAAATGCTACGTACTTATACCAAGTTTTCATGTGAGAGAAACAGTTAGATACAAGCAAATGTACAGTTGTTATAAGTAATAATGTATTAGATAGTTAAGAGTCAACTCACCGGCAGGACAGCAAACTTATGTTAGTTGATTGCTTTTAAAAGAACAACACTTACATAACTGGTTTTACAAAATGGCGAAAGCGAAACCAACACCAAACAAAGCGATAAGGCAATTGAAATAACAAAGAAAATGTTAATAAGACGAGATTATGCATAGAGAGAGAGAGAGCGCTCTCCCTTTCTCTTTAACTGGACTTTCATGTAAGAGAAATGCAAAAGCCAGCCGATTAACAGCAGCAATTAAGAGCTCTGTTCGCTGACAACACAAAGAGAATATTAACATACGATCGGATCTCTTTTAAGTAAAATGTTAAACAGTTGTCTAAAAAAATAACAATAAGGCAGGCGCTTGTTCTTATTTTTTTGTTTTTAAAATATTTCTTTGTATATAGTTTTTTTATTTTTTATTTAACACATTGTAGTTAGCCCTTGTCTCACACTTTGCATTTTTTACTTTCTGCTTTCTTTCATATAATATATAAGTATTATGTTTTAATGCATTCGTTGACATGCGGTTTGCATGTTATAACTTAATACTCTTAAGACTTGCAGCAACTTTTCATATCCATTCAATACAATAAACAGCAATTGAGAGTGAACTACACTTATTAGTTGGGATACTTAAGAGGGTTTTGCTTTTGCTTCTTTTTCTTCAAAACATTTATGCTATGGTTAAACATAATTAATATACATATATGTATGTATATGTCGGTTTGGTATGGTAGTGTATGTATATGAAGTGTCTTGTGTGTGTGTGTGTGTGTGTGTGGGTGTACTTTACTTATGCAAACACATAGAGAAGCTAAATACTTGTAACATTTCTATATAATACCGTTATCGTGACTCGAGAAGATCATGGAAAAAATGGTTAACTTTTAGGTTAGAATCGTTTATTGATTTAAGTATAGGATATTGGTTTTCTCCTAATTCCTGCATTGGTGTGCACGTGCATCGATTCAATTAAGTTATCGATAAGCTCAAATAGACACCTGTGACAGCCGTGCACGTCTACAAACGTACATATGTACATATATAACTCATCTATAATAGGACATACGTAGTATAGTAGTACACATACACACGTATTAACGCACATGTGTGTGTGTGTATATTATATCAAAAAACAATTTATCGATAACTGCTTTAAGCTTTCTTGCTATTATTTTCTTATTGTACAGAGTTTGGGGTTATGTTTCAGCATAATTCCCATAAAACTCTGCTCAAGAAAATAACAGAAGTTATCCAATTAAATCTTTGCAAACACCTAAAGCTGACTGAATACTATAATTGTGCTGCATTAGATAAAAAACAATGTTAAACACCTGTTAAATGTTCATCTAAAATGAAAATAAATATGTATATACTTATTTTTTGTAACTAAGCTTTGTCTACATATTTTCGATTTATTTTGACTTAAAGAATTTTTGAGCTTATTTAGCTTATACATTTACATACATATGAATGCACATACACTTTGGTTCTTTCTTGTGCATAATATTTAAATACCATTTAGCGCTTTCAATTTGTTTGTTATTTTCAGCATAACTTTGGGATAATATATATATTCAATTTCTTTATAATTGCTGCAGTATAAACAATATCTTTTAAACTTACATTTAAAACTACACAAAAACACATAAGCAACAATTGCAATTCTGCATTTAAGCACGATTTGCATTTATGCAAATCTTCATCAAAATAAGAGATAGATTAAATATATATATGTATATGTATGTATGTATGTAAGGGTTTATGTATTGTTCTCATTTTTGTTTAATTTCGCGGTTTATTTTATCGTAAAATGTAAGTAACAACTTTATGTTGGATTAAGATTTTTTAAGAGATTCGATTTTCGATACAAGTTTTTCAGAAGTAACGGTTGACGAATATATGTGTGTGCGTGGGTATGTGTGAAATGTTAGATGGCGAGTTATCGATATGCATAAACTGATTGATAGCCTTTTATAGTGAAAGCACAATAAAAGAAAGTTCTAAATATAAAAGTCTTTGCGAAGGTTTTAAAGTGCTATAATGAAACTCGTACACAACACTATTTTGCTATCGATAGTTTTAATTGGAATGTTACGAACTGAAAGCCACGAATACTTAAATCAGAGCCGAGGCAATGTAACTAATTGAGCAAAATTTTGTATTTTTTCTATCAATTTAAAGAATTCATAACGTTATGAACAAGACATACGGAAAAAAAAACATAAACATAAACTACGAAAAGATAAAAAAAAACTTTTTTTTTTGCAATTTGAAGCAAATTTAGTTCGCTCAACATACACACACAGGACACTGAAATATGTATGTATGTATACTATTGAAAAACAAAAGCACAACATGAAAGTTAATAAATAACATAACAATTTTATGAGACAGAATGAATTTGTATGAGAAGAATAGTCGCAGGCACAGACGCAAAGCACCTGCTCTCTTGTTCAATGCTTTTGTGTGCGTAAGTGCGTGCGTTCGTGCGTGCGTGCGTGCGTGCGTGTTTTTGCGGGTTTGCTCTTTGGAAGAAAGCTCGCTCTGGTTGGGCTTGCTTGCTCTTTTTGCTGTCATCAGCTCTTTACTTGAACCGTGTGGCAAAGACATTGGAGAGTTCATTGACGGCCGCCTGGCCCACAGCCTGATTAACTTGTCCACGCATGCTCTCCGGGATGTAGCGATTGGCGCCCGCCTGCTGTGTTATTGCTCCGCCGACAGCTCCAGTGACGCGACTTGAAAGTTGTAAAAGTATTTTGTACTGTTGTTGTTGTTTCTTGACAAACAAAATAGATTGAAGAACAAACTAAACAATGTTCATGTTTCTATGTGATCAAGCAGCTATCGGAACGCTTGAAACCCCTTTTTATCGATTTATTATCAATCGCTCTGCCGCTGGCTCTGTGGTGTGTTGGAGTGTGTGTGTGTGTGTATGTGTGGTGGGTTTTAATTTAGTCACAAAATTATAACAGAAAATATTCGATAATAAATAAGAAATAAGATGCTTAAGCAAATAACAATAAATAATAAAACAACAATAAACAAATCACAATTAATAACATAGAAATTACATATGCATATGAATGTTTGTGTTCGTGTATAAATATATTTACGTGTAGCTTATGTATGCATTGATGATCAATGATTTACGCACACACACACAAACAACTACACGCATGCACTAAAAAGCAGAGCTCAACGCGCAAATTAAGAGAGAGAGTGGGAGAGAGGGAAACCCAACATACACAAAGCCCCCAACTTGCCATGGTTTCCAGCACTGTTAAGCCAATTTTGTGGTCGCATGACTAACGGTAATGGCACGAAAATAAGAGCGAAGGGTGACGAATACAAGAACACGTCTGACCACTCACTCCCACCCACACCTATTGACAAAGTGAACGAAGACGAAATTGTTGTATTTGTATGTGTAAGAGAGAGCAGCATTCCAAACTGGTCACAGTACCAGCCAAAAATAAGTCAACGTGTTTATGTCAGTCTGTTTTTTTTTTTTTTTATGTTTATCTATATGTATGCATGTATGTGTGTGCGTTAAATTTTGTTTAACATTGTAATTTTCATTAAACTAAATATTTATTTACTTGCATATTTTTATAACGTACACACACTGAACAATAATTTGGTAACTTTTTGCCCATTCAATATTTATAATAAATATATAATGTTGTATGTAATGGAATTTAGCTGCTTTTTTCCTGTTAATGCGTAGCTCATAAATATATATTTTGATATATGTATGTATGTATATATATATTCTTCTTTATTTATTTTTTATTTTTTGGTTTAATGCTTTTATTTAACGACAACAACAACAACACAAAAAAGGTACTTTAGTTAACTTAAGCATATATTTCTCTTCATTTACTTTCCATACCGTCGCATGTATTTTTTTTTTTTTTTGTCATATGTATGTTTGTGTGTAAACATGGATTCGCATGTAATGTATGTATGCATGTGTGTTTGTGTTTCATTCATGTACTATAAGACTGTCAATGCAATCGCTCCTCCGTCAATAGGAAGTGACTCAAAACTCAAGCTCAGCATCGGCGCGTCGTTCTCAAGGATATATATATAAGTTAGATTTTTTTTTTTTTTCGAAGCCATAAAAACTAACAAACTATGTAGAATATCTAAAGTGTAAAGCGGTTACAGTTCTGATATAATGATCTCGTATCGTGTTATACATATATAAGTGTCTGTATATGTATGTTTGTATATATATTAATATATAGTATGTATATTTTTTTTAATATTTTCTGTGCTTTCATCGTAAGTTGTGTGTGTTTTTCCATTCCTTAGTATTCCACTTGTAATACATATATGTAGGTATGATTATTATTTTTTTTTTGTGTATTTTTGGTTGTTTTTTTTTTTACTAATTATAATAATGATATCAATAATTGTAATTATAATCGAACGCATCAGATATTTAGTATGTTTATACTTGTTTATATATTTAATGTAGTTATCTTTTCCATTCAATTTGTTTTTGTTTTAATCATGTAACATAGTTCTAGACGACGTCGTTGTAGTTGTTGCATTTTACTGAGCGAGTTTTTGAGTGGGAGACTGTGACAATTACTAAGAGAGAGCGAGAGCGTGAGCCTGCACTTCGAGTTAATCATGTATAACATAAAGAATCGGTTCAATTGGCTGTGATTGATGGTTCATTTGGTTGAGTTGAGTTGAGTTTGTTGAGGTGTGTTTAAAAGCGAAAGCGATTTTGGTTATTTAGTTAAAGAGAGTAAATGCCTTTTGTGGCCTTTGGTTGTGGCTGACAATTTAGCGACGTCTGCAGCGATGTGGATGCGGTTGCGTGAGCGGGCGAGTCAAAAGATTAAATTGCACAGTTAGCGTTAAAGCATTTTTCACATTTAAGGTTAGAATTCAAATTGTATGTGTGCAGCACGTTGCGTTGGTGGTCGTAAGTGTTTGTGCGGGTGTGTGTGTGTATTTTGTCAATTGTTTTTGTTTAAGAGAAGGAGTTTGTTGTTGGTTTATCGCAAGTCATTTGAACAAATTAGTGAGGGAAAGAGAGAGAAAAAGAGAGAAGAAGAAACAAATGGTTTTGTTTTGTTATATTCTGTTAAGTTTTTGTGTTTGTTGTCAACAAATACTGGCTAAAATGCAGGAACAACAAATAAACCAACTAAAAATATATAAAGACAAACCAAACAATGTAAACATAAACCAAAAACAAATATCTTCAATGCCCATTTTGGCTATACTATACAGATTATATTAGATCATAGATTTAAATCAAAAGTCTTAAGAATTTTAAAATAAAGTTTTTATGTAAGGTTTTTTAAGAACAAAAACGATTGCTAGTTACAAACACAAATGGTAAAAAAAAGAAAAGAAAACCTATTAAGGTCATGTTAAAATATATACATATGTACACATACATAAGACAACACATGTATGTTAGTAAATATATTAGAATTATATAGTTTGTATATGTGTATGTATATTTTTGTGTTGTGGTTTCTTGAGTATTTGATTGGCTGCATATAAAAAGAGGTCCCAATCGTCGATACGAAAACGAACAAATCAACAATTTAAACTAAAAGATAAAATGCAAAAGAGTTTTGTTCTAGTATAATGGTAGAGTATTTCAGTAGATGTGTAAAGAAAGAAGTTAAATAAAATAAAAAGTTTTTACAGGGCAAACTAAAACTAAACTAAACTAAAGTAAGCTGAGTTGAAAGCCGACAAATAATATATGTAAAAAATGATGAAGAAGCTTAAATATTATGCATAAATGTTGTTACTTACGATGGTAACAATGGTGGTGGAAGGGCACCACCTGGTCGACCACCTGGTAGTGGTGGTGCACCACCTCCTGGCCGGCTGGGTATTGCTGGCGCTGGGCGTCCAGTTGCCGGTGGCAATGGTGGATTGCGTCCACCCAACGAGCCCTGCAAAGTGCATCAAGTCGAATTATCGTTGGGATACTGGAAATATTATGGGAGATTTACCTGTGCGGTGGGTGCTGGCTTACGTGGGCCACCGGGGCTGGGTGGCGATAGACCTGGATTCTCCAAGCCACTTGGTAGCCAATCGTTCTTAACGGGCGGCGGCAATGGCGATGATACAGTTGCCATCGAAACGTCACCTGACAAGAGACAAAAACAAAACACATTCAGATCGGATTGCTAAAATATGTTATGATATATCATACCAATAATTTGTAAAGAATCCTTGCAGGCGCGATACATGCGCAGCATTTCCTCACGCCTTGTTGCCGACTCGGCGGATTCCTCCATCATTTGTGCCTGTTCCGAGATATTGTTGATGATACGATATTTTGCGGTTATATAGAAGATTTAGATCTTACCTGATCACCGGAGGCATACAAGTGTGCCAACAGTTCTCCGTTGATAAAGTCCTTGGCATTGTTAATGATCAGCATCATAATGGCCTTGGGCACCATATCTCTGGTGGTCTTTGTGACGATCTTCATATAGGAGTCAACCAGATTGCGAATGGTTTCCACTTGACGCTCCAATTGTGGATCCGTTGAGCTTTCCTCGTTGGCTGACTGTTTGTTGTTATCGTTGTTGTCATTATATATACAAATATATATCGATAACCAATAGCCGATACCCGATACATTCGTTTTTATTTGGGGAATTTGAAATTGAGAGAGGGTTCAAAAGTAATTTGGGGGGAAAAACAAACAAAGATACAATCAATTAAAATAATAAAACGTGTACTTTCAATATTTTATGTTGCACAATCCAATATAAAAATGCCAAAAAGTGCAAAAGACAAAAAGTTGAGTTAATATAAGCAAATTGTAAGAAAGATCCAATTTTAGTTCTGTTTTTTTTTGTTTTAGTAATTGAACTCAATATTAAGTAGATAAAACAACAACAATTAAACCAAATAAACATAGTAATTTAACTAAAGCCTTTTATTTTTGGTATTTTTCTGAGTTATTTAATAAAAATTGTGTATTTTGTTTTAGTGCTTATAAGTAAAAATAAAATATATTAATATAGTATTTGAATAAATACTAACAAAAAGATAAACGCTACAAATATGTTAGCGAATTAATATTTAAAGTGTTGTTTTGTTATGTGTAAAGTTTCAATGTTTCCATGTACTATAGAAGATATATAGAGATCCCCAGAAAGCTTTGTAAAAGATAGGAGCCACAAGTGGCCAACAAAGGAACCGAAGGAACCTTTAAATATGCATGTAAGTTTTCTGAAAAAAGCCTTGTAAGCCCCGAGCTTTAAGCGTTGCTGATAAGCGTGTTGTGTTCCCAATGTGAAAGTTTTTGATGCCTGAAAATGCAGCTCCATTAACTGGCACATTTAAGATTTTTAATAGCATTTCGATAGTAAAACTTAATGTGTTTTGTGGTGTGTTTTGTATTTAATTGGGTAAAGCTTGGAAAGTTTGTGTTACGAGCGTGTTTTTGTGTTAACTAATGGATTCCAACGAAAAAACGTAGACCAAAGTTAATTGGATTTACGAAAAGGTGTTTTTTAAGTAAAAGTTGAGAACAGTTAAACGAAAAAATTGACATACTTTTTGCTGTTAACGGTTTGTTTTTTTTTATTGTAAATATTATTTGTCATTGCAATATCGGTTTTTGGTCATTTCGATTGGTACACGTGGACGGGGGAAAGTAGAAGAAAATAATTGATAAAAAATATTGTCAAATTAAAATTCAATATATATATATATAGTATTTTGAATATATTTTAAAGATATGAAGACATATACGTATGTATAATATATATAAATTGATTGCACAAACCAGATATTATTGCATAGGGGGGAAATTTAAAAATCATTCGCAAAACAGAAAAAAAAGCCAAATGTTAATTGGGAAAGGGAAATATCGCGAAACGTCTTCGGTTTCAAATGGAATAGAACTAAGCCCAAAATTAAGGTTAGTTTTAGTGAGTGTATAACAACAACAGCAGGATTAATAAGAAAACCCAAATTGAAACCCGTTAAATAAGGAAAAATTTACGATAAAAACACAAAAATAAATCAAATAATAAGATGATCTAATAATAAGTAAGTTATAGAGGTAGGATAGATAGAGAGCGCAAGAAAAAAATGATGAAAAGAAACAAACCTCTTGTCCTTCCTGCATATACCCGCATTATATATATATATATACACATATAGAATATATATAGGCATAATTTTATATGCATTTGCATATGTAGTGATACAAACACACACATATATATATATTGAGGTTTGTGGCGCAACGTTTAAAAATAAATAAAGAAACATTTAATGAGTTATTGCGGTATTAAAATCATTTCTTTACGTCTATATTTTCTAAATAAGATGTTAAAAGTTAAAGCTGTACCTATCACAATAGTATTAATCATTCAGCACATGAAATATAGTATGGTTTGTATGTGTGTTAGTAAATAGTATATTAAGTATTTACACGCACACACATAAGCAATATCGTACACAGGTGTGACTGCAATGGGAAGAGGAACACAGTGGAGGTTCTTTGAAGAGGAAAACAGAGGCAAATGTACGGGGAGGTCAGCTAAAAGGCAAAAGGACAAACTGTTATACAGTTAACATACGAGAGATGCAGAATGTTAAAGAGCTGTTAAGTTGCCACTTTCGATGGCTGTTAAAGGGAAGAGGAACACAGAAGAGGTTCTCTGAAGAGGGGAAACAAAGGCAGTAAAAAGGCAAAAGGACAAACTGTTATACAGTAACGTTATACTTAAACATACGAGAGATCTAGTATGTTAAGGAGCTGTTAGGTTGCAACTATCGATGGCTGTTAAAGGGACAACAGATATTTGACAAAGAACTGAATAAGAACGATTGTATGATCTGTATCTTAAAAGGAATGATTCCATCTGATGATTTTAAAACTAAATGATAGAACTGAACGAGTTTTGGTTGTTCAGATACATATTTATGTATGAATTTACATTGGATGTAGTGGATGTAGTATGCAAAACATAGTACAATCGAATATTATTTTGTTTTTTTTTTTTGTACGTACGTAAGTGAAAGAGAGATAGAGAGAGATAGGGATATATATAGATTAAGAGGAGGCAGATATGGGGTTTAATGTCATTCCACATTTAAGCATGATTAGGGATATGTTAGTTTGACACAATGGGTATTATGTAATCATAGAGGATACACAGATACATACATACGATTAGGTTTGACACATACAGACAGACATACATACATACATCAAGACTTAGATCTAAGCTTAAAAGCTTAAGAGCTCAACTAATTTATAATAGAGAAAAAAACAGAAAGAACTTGGAGTACATACCTCATCGCCATTTTCCTGGGTCTCCTGCTTTTCGGGATAAACGCCAGCGCGCAGGAATGATGCCTTCCAGGACTCAACATCCTCGACTGTCTCGCATGACAGCTCCAGTTGTTTGTAATCCTAAACATGTGTGTGTGTAAGTGTGTGTGTGTGTTTTAGTGTGTGCAGGAGAAAGAGAAGCGTCCAAGCGCAAAGAGAACAAATGGATAGGTATTTTTTGTCAAGCATTTGGTATATGGGTCAACGTATTACGATAACGATTACGATTTTACGATATTACGAGTTTTACGAGTTTACGAGTAGTTGGTCGGGTTGTGGCTTTGGTTGGTGGGTATTCTTAGCTTTCTATATTGGTGGTTGAGTTGAGTCAAGTGGTTTCGCAGCTGGCGTATGTCTTGGACCAGGAGGTTAGTTAGTGTTTTGTATCGGTGGTATATATTGGTTTATCGGTATATACATACAAATATGTGTATATTTGTGTATAGTTTTTTCTTCTTCTTTTTTTTTCGAAGGATATGCCGTTAACTAGCGTTTTGTTTTAGTTCTGAGTTTTTAGTTTGCATGTCATGCTCACAAATCAAACGCTAAAAAGAAGTTTGCCTCGATTAATAATCGATTATCGATTATTGTGCAAGCTTCTTTTGGCCTTTGATTTGACTCCAAATGTTGATAAAAAACATAGTAATTTTTATCTTATACAAAAAAATTAATCAATTGTTCGTATTTCACAACTAATTTGTTGATATTGTCTCTAAACTCGAGATCTTCAAATTGGGGACAACTTGAACGCAAAAAATTGTTCAAACAAAAGAAACAAATTATGATTTTAAATAATTAAATGTTAGTTGTCTACAGCAAATAACATACGAGTATTATTTGTTGTAGAAAATACTGACGGCAATATTTTTTTTTTTTTTTTTTTTAATCTATTTTTGACTTTTCTTAAGAATTTTTTTTTTTGTGGTTTTTGTAAATTGTTTTGGTTTTTTCTTTCTTTGCTTGGTTTTTTTTAGAATTCATTTTTTTGTATGCTAACAAAAATTACTAACCTTATAAACATTACGTCCGTCGGGACTGAATAAAGCAAATGTAACACGTCTAGACATTGACATAAAGCCCTGTTCAATATCGCGCAATTTCAAACCATCCAACGGCAACATGAATTTCTTTTCCTTCTCATCCTCGTCCTTGTACCAGGAGATGCTCTCCGATGTAAGCACAAACCAATAAGGACGCGAGCCGCCTGCGAAACAAATAAAAATTTTGTTGCGTGGTTTTGAACAGAGTACAATCAATATACGATTCTCTTCAATACGACATACAAGACTACTACATACTGTGTAAATACATTTATTTATGTTGTTGTCAATGGCAAATACTATGCGATGTTTATGATATAATATGATATGTGAGGTTGTAGGTGATGAAAGAAAGTACTAAGCATAAGTCGAAAACGAAACATTCTCCAATATCCATTTAACGTTTCGTTAACGACTCAAGTTCAAGTTATGTAAAGAGAGAGTGAAAAGTTCAAGCACACACAAATATAGGAAAAGTACAGCACAATAATGTTATTGTTTTTGTTTGTTTGTTGCAATTGGTTGTGGTTGTTGTTGTTGTTGATAAATAGATAAATAGAGATCATTGAATACAAACCAAGTATGAGTGGCAAAAACCTCAGCAAAGCTTTCAATTTTCCACAGACAAAAGGATCAAGAAATTAAAAGTAGTACATAGGACCGAAAAGAAAAACACCAATAATAATTCAAAAATGATAACAAAATAAAGAGGGGCAAAACAAAGAAAAAGAAAAACACATACAAAACTCAAGAAGATACTACTATAATATAATATGCTACTTAAACACGAAGAGTGCTTGAGTGCTTGCTGAATAGTGAAAGATAGTGATTGTAGTACAGCAGACTTAAAGATATTGTTGTTATTGCCAGAGTAGTATTAGGTAAGTAGCAATAGTACTTGAGAAACTAACATTGCCACATGCCACATGCCGTGTGAGTGAGAACAATGAGAGAGACAGCCAACTTAATTATAGAATTTCTATAGAGGATAAACAGAAGTTTGTTAAAGGCATTAACAAACAGACGTAATTACTTGAGTATTTGTTAAAAGTAAATCGTTTAGCAGACATAATAATTAGCTGACTAATTGAAAATTTCATACATAATACTTTTATAGCTATATACATATTGCTCGGGTTAGTCAGACTCTCGGGTTAGAAGAAAGTGCAAATAGAATGTTAATTGTTGCGGCAGCTATTATTGGTTAATATTGGCTATGGCTGCTGCAATAATGGTGTTAGTTTTGGTGTGTGTGTGTATGTGTGTGTGTGGCATAGAAACGTAGACGGATGCGTTTGTCGCGTTCTGGAAACAAAATATGGCTGGATAATAGGGCAACATACCTTTCATGATGCCAAGATTCTGTATGACCATGTGGCCCTTGCGTATAACCTGATTGCCCAATTGTCGGGTTCCGGTCTTATTTGCATTCTCAGATTTATTCTGAGCGCTACATAAAAAACACAAAATGTTCGTTAGCAATTTTGTCATCAAATGAATATTAGAGAGATTTGGGTTAAGAGTTCAGTTCGTTGTTGCACACATACTTGGCAAAGCCAATGAAATCCTCGTGATTGGTATTCATGTACGCAAGCTCGAAGTCAATGAGCAGCAATATTTGCTCCTTGCAACGCTGCTCGCGTTGCCGCACATGCGTGGTAATGATGCGTTCAGTCTCCTCGCGCAAGCGTGGATAGCGACTCATCTGAAAATATAAAAAGAAAAAATTAATGAATGAATAAATGATTGATTGATTGATTGAAGGCTAACCTTATCAGTGCACATGCGCACAACAACAGACAGCTCCTGGACGACTAGATCCACACACTTGATGACCGGCTCCTTGAGCAGGGCAATCTGGCGCTTAACAATCGCCTCGAATGCCATGTCGGGCGTGAAGAGACCGACACGAATACCATGAATGTTGCGAATGGCAAAAGAGATCTCGCGACGCAATTCCTTTTCATCGCACGCCATCTTAACAATCTCAAAGCGTAGACTGCAATACATTAAATTAGACAATTAATAGTTAGTACAACGATCAAAGCTACAGAGATTAAACAATTAGTTTACCGCTCGTGGAATATGCGATTGATCTTGGCGCCGCCGGACAGCTCATTTGTATTGACCAAAGCAGAGCCGCTGCCCTCAATCGTTCTCTCAAAGTCCGACTGCAACTTCTGTATCATTCTATAAGAAATAAATGAGTTAGTTAAACATATTATTGATATCGTCGAAAGGCGGCAGCTTACTGTAGCATAGCCTTTGTCTTGATGCCGGCATCGCCTGGTTGGAAATTCTTAAACTCCTCCACCTCCTTTTCTAGGGTAAGCATTTGCTTTTGAAGCTTGTCGCGCAGACCTGGCAATGTGTCGCGAATGTGATTGGTGAGCTGCTGATTGAGCACACGCTGCAAATAGGGAGTGCCGAGGCGATCGGCCATGTGGCGGTACGATGGATGGCTGAGGAAGAATTTTCGCTCAGCTGAGAGGGCCATGTGTATATCCTTGCGCCCCTCAATATCCTTTTGCGAGCGATTAACAACACCAATATAGCCGCGCCGCAGTGGCAACAGCTTGTTCTCGAGAATATCGCGGGCATCGGTGCCCTCGTCCATGAGATCGAGCTTGGTGATAACACCAATGGTACGCACACCCTGCGGATCCACTTCCTTTGCCAGCTTCAAGGCATCCGAGTTGGCCAGATCTGTGTTGGCTGGCGTTACGGCAAGAATCAGACAGGTCTCCTTGCGTATGAATTGGAATATCATTGTCTTAATCTGCTGCTCAATATCCACCGGCTGATCACCGATTGCCACTTTCGTTAGACCGGGCAAATCGATTAGCGTCAAATTGAGCACATAGGGCGAATAGACGCGCAAATTAATCGGAATGTTTGAGATACCCTTATTGCTACCCGTCACACGATCCGTCTCATCCTCAATCTCTTTGCGTATCTCATCGAAGCTTGAGAACTTTTTGCCCTTGCAATGCAGAAACTCGCCGTATTCTGCATCAAGAAATAAAGTACACAAATAAGTGCTGAGAAATGATTAATTACTTCACCACTTACCAGTAATGCCATTGATCAGCTGCAAAATCAAAGGTCTGCGGGTCACAATACCCGAACCACGGGGCAGAAAGTCTCTGTAAATAAGAAAACAATGAAATATTTTCTATGAGCTTTAAATTGTTCATTGTCATAGTGTAGGTGTTTTTGATTTGATCGATTGTAATTAATTTGCAATAATACAATATAGTTTGTAAAACAAGCTTTCCAATAACAATTGCAAATGCACACAAATGCAGTTCTTTTGCGCTTTCTCTTAAGAAAATCAGAGAGTCTCTACCCAGAATGTTAACAGACTCTCATTGAACATACAATTAACATAACAGACGCTTTGCTCTTCCCTTCCAATACTTCAGCTGTGTGACTGTGACCAATAAATGAGTCATGACACAGGTGTCGATGATGAAACGATTATTATCAGGGCCCCCCCCCCCCCCCCCCCCTCTACTAACCAAAAATGCAATTGTTCTATGGATGGGATCAATTTCATTTGCTTAGATTGTTTAATTTGAAGTTGTGGGAAAAGTTGTTAAATCAACAACGAAATAATGCATCATGTGCCAATAATTGTATGAGAAAGTAAAACTCTCGAAACGTAAATAAACATACAACAAACATACGATAAATGATTAATTATCAACAAAAGCCACAACACCAGCACACACAAACATATTATTGTAATTTCATAAAACAACAACGACAAACTTATTACGGAATAAGAGCCTTATCGATAACGCGTACAATAACAATTAAAATAATGTCAGAACATGAATCATCGATGGAAGGAGTTTTTATTGAGCTCTTTAAAAAAAATATCAACAAAACCAGTGATAAAAACTATTAATATTGTGAAAAGCATTTTCTAAAGTGTGTGGAGGGCGAGTTCCATTCCCTTTCTTATCTTATCAACATAAAACAACAGAAATAATGATCGTTAAACATTTTTCGAAGTCTGTTTCTAATGCAAAACATTTTTCAATTATCTTCTGTTTGCAAACAGAAGTCAATGTACATATTTGAGTTTAGTTCTATTGAGCAAAACGCTCTTCTTTGCGTGCTTTTACTGCATATAGATTTGTACATGCGTTCCAAATTTATTCCAGTGTGTATGCACAGCATTACATTTACACATACATACATACTACATGCATGTATGAAATTATGGAAGTCTGAATAAACTTGTGTTTTATGTGGGAAATAACAGGTAAACTATTGTTAGTTATTATTAACTTTGATGACATGAAGAGCTTCGCCAAGTACCCCCCAATCAGCGGATGACTCAAAAGCACTTATGAAATTTACTTAAAAACTCTTTGGAATTTTATTGCTTTTCACATACAATTAGCAAAGAGGTCAAATGCGCTCTGTTAAAAGAAGCAAGGGAGCATAAACATAAAATTATACACATGTAAATACATACAAACATATCTACACAGATATGGAATGCACTACGCCGGCTGCATCAGCTTAACAGAGAGTGGTGATCTGTGGCTCTCTTTCTGCTGCAATCTAAAAAAAAAAAAAAAAAATCTCACACATACACTCATTGGATCAGCTGCTGCTCATGCTTTCCCTCTCGTGCACGCTCAATTGCTTTCGCTGTCGTTACATGTGTTTTCTTTTTTTTTTTTGCAGCTTGCAATTTGATGAGTTTTAAATATCATCGTTCTGTTGTTGTTCTTATATTAAAAATGCCACTGCTCTTTTATTTTTGATAGGCATGAGGTTTGTTTGTTTGTTTGGTTACTTTGTGTGCTAAGTGACAACACATTTCCAGAAATATTTGAGCTGCAAAGGCATCAACAAAATGAGTTGCGAACATGTTTATATTTGCTACTTTTTAATTGTTGTATTGTTTGTGCAAGCAAATGTGTCAATGTCTAATTTTAAATGTATATATGTATGTATGAATGTACATACATAATAAATAAATTTATAAAATAGCTCACTAAGCGCTAACGTGAAGTTATAATTTTTATAATAGTATGTACATATTTTATTGTATTGTATTTATCTACGTATGTATGTAACAGACAGTAGCAACTGTAAATGCCATGAACTATTGACATTTAAGTCCGAGGTTTGGCTAGTGTTGAGCTTAATGTTAATTTGACATTGAAAAGACAACTCCTCTCTTAAAGTTTGGAGCTGTCACTTAATTTTGACATGCACTCTCTGGAAGAGCAACAGCATCCATTTGCTGACATTGATGAGAACGGCAGAAAAAGCTGCAGCAGCATAAATGGCAGAAAAATAAGAAAAACTAGGTCATTAACAAACTCACTCAGATATGTTTGCACATAAGCTTTTATGTATATCTATGTACATACATATCTTATACATAGTATATCCATATATGTACATGCATAAACATTATAACATGTATGGCGGTGTGCGTCTGGTCAGCGCATGCGAAAACTAACGGCTTAGCAAATGAACTGCGCTTAGCTTCTGCTGCTGCTGTTCTCGTTGTTGTAAATAAATGCAGTGAGCTTATGTAAGCAAAACTGTATGCACAAAAAATAAAATGCTTTTTGAACTGTACATACTTATTTACTATATCTTAAAGGACGTAAAAAAAAAAAACACCCACGTTTTTATCAATACATGAAAAAGCTGTATGTGTGCACATATGTACAAATGTTTTCGTTTTGCGTGGGCAGAACAAGGAGGCAGGAGCATGAAAAGCCAAAGCTGCAGAAGAGCACAGAAGCACATGCCTTTACAGTTACACACACCTACACACGTTTTAAGCTTCTTCTGAGCGACGGTAGGTGGAGCCACAACGGACACGAAAGGATTTTGATGCGACCAACAGTGGCAACATTATATAATTTTGCAATTTTGCATAGAACAAACATGCACACAGACACACCAACATAACTTGCGCATGTGTACGTGGATGTAATGTAGGTGTGGGTGTGAAGCAGCGGGAGCGAGCGCACAATCCATTCATTAACAGTTACAAAAGTTACAGCAGCAGTAGGCGGTATCGAATGTATGTGGGCGTTGGGCAGAGAAGTGGGCTGATGAGAAGAAGCAGCAACTACACTACAAATGTAGGCTAGCGCAAGCGTCGACGTCGAAGGCGATAGCATTGCATAAATGTCAAAGTGAAGTGTAGCGGCGATGAATGGGATGTGGGTGGGGGTAAGCTCTCGGGAGGCGAAATAGTGAGCACCAAAAAAGCATTTGCGCTGCAAAGGAAATGTCAACTTGCATTGATTTTATTGTTGCCCGTTTTTTATTATTCTTCTTCTTATAGTGGTTTTTGTTTTTTTGGGGCGTAAGTATTTTCGTGGGTTATTGTGTTTGTTTTAGTATTGTAGCAGTTGCAAGGGGCGGGCGAAAAGCCGATAGATAAAAACGAACCAAGCGCAATGAGCGACGCGCAGCCAGAGCCAAAGAGCCCCCCAAAAGAGAGATGAGTGAATGTGTAAAGTGGAAGAGAGCAAAATCGTTGAGTGTTTGTTGAAAATTAGCTCTGTAGTTGTTTCTTTTAATAAAAGTCAGTTTATCGCACTTAACAACTTAAAAATGCGTAATATGTATGGGCAACTTGTGAGTTGTTTATTCTCAGAAATTTACTAAACATGAGAAATAGCAATAATCCTGGTTTCTGGGACTGTATATGCACGGACACATGTACAAACATTGTGTGTATGTAGTAGGGGAAATTATTGATGGCCACCTGCTCGCACACCCACTGACCGACCAGCATAACAAAAAACCAGGAATGCTGCTTCATTGATTATTCACCAAAATTTCAAACACACACACAAATATACATATACTCGAGCACAGTGAGTGAGAGCACGTTCTTTGCCTCTCTCGCTTTAAGAAACCGCACACACACAAGAGCTTACGCGCAAATTTATGGATTTTCTTCTTATTGTGTATTGTGTTAGGAAAAAGATTATTGAAGGCTTATGACCACTTACTTGCCCACGAAATTCTCCAGCACAGAGCTTTTGCCAGCTGACTGTCCACCAACGACGGCAATCTGTGGCAAATCCAACTGCATGTGCACCCCAAGCGATGTGAATGCATCCTGCAGCTTATTGACGATCGGAATTAAGTTGTCCATGATGCTGGATGATGAAGAAGACGATTTTTTGAAGGCGCTTTGAACTTTATTTTCCGTGCTCTTCTTAAAGCACGATCACCAAATTTCGTTGTTATTTCTTTTAACAGTTAATTGCTGTTATTGCGAGAGAGAGAGATCGAGAGAGCGAGAACTCGAAGAACGGCGCTTAGCTCTGACGCCTACGCCTCAGCCTCTGGCCACTGTTTGGTGTTTGCTGCTGTCTGCAGCTTTTGTTACGTTTTTAGTTATCAAATTTGATGCGATGTGAATGTTTTTCTCTTGCTCTCTTTTACAAAACACGCACACACACGCATACGAACGAACAAACGCACGAACGCTATCTTCCTCTCTGCCGACACCAACAAACACTGCCACTTGTGTTGTAGTTGTTGTTGCTGCTGCTGTTGTGTATTGAAAGAAAGAAAAATTAACTGCGTAAGTCGCGCGCAAACAACAACACAACAGATATATATAACAACAATGTGGAAAAAAAAAGAAAACAAGACACACACTGGAAAAAATATATATCGTCAAAAAAAAGTTCTTATAAGAATCCAGCCCAGGCACAAATAACACACACACACACACAAAGACTGAGTCGACGACACGTTAACTCGACAGCATCGATACGCCACAAGCGAGCGCGTAACGTAAGCGTGCCTTTGCTTTTGCTTCTGCCGTTGTGCTTTGGCTGTGGCGCTGCTTTTGGTGCGGCTGATGACGACGACGACGCGTTGGGGCGGGTTTTAATGTTGCTGCGCTCTTGCATATGATTTTTAGTGTCTGCGCGCAGGGTTGTTCTGTTGTTTATCAAAATCTATACTTCGAATTTAAGCTAACCGATACCGATTAAATGAAAACTTAAAATTTTTATTTTTGAATTCAAACACATAGACAAAGTTATTTAACTATATGTATGTCAAGATTTGAAAAAAAAATAAATTAAATTTAATAACCCAAAATCTACAAATTGCATCCAAGCATACACATACACGCACGCACACAGGCACAAAGAATGAAGTTGTTCGCTTGTCACGAATTTATTGCATGAGTTGATAGAGTTGTTCAGCTTGTTTAGATTTAGTGTGTGAAAATATTAGCTATTGTCGTCCATGGGCGACACAACTTCCGAATAGTTTTTAAAGCGACAATGAGTAATTACAAATAAGTTACGCGTACCGAGCGCTTTACGTCCGCCCCTTTTGGCTTTGTTTTTGCTTCTGATTATTCGATGACAAATACTTTTTTAGCTCTGCAATATCGATACAAAATGGGCATGGAAGCAAGTAAAATATCATCACCAACATTCCACTATCGACTGGAATAAATTTGTACCCAAATAGCAAATTTGACAAAGCCCTGATAACGTTAATATTTATAATAGTATAAGGAACTTATTTTTAAAGAAGAGTTTATATATTAGCTTACTCTTTAAACGTAGTTTTGTTTCTATTTCCATATCTGACTATCGATATTCTCTTGACTGTCGGTGCGAACTGTTTTCAGGAAGGAATTACTGATTTCAATGCAAATAATTTAATACGATTGGAAAAAGTATTAATTTTAGTGCTTATCTAATAAATTGAAGCTCTTTGAAGTTCTGAAAATAAGCTTTCACAATAATTAATCAATTTTTTACGCTATCGCTTTCGTAAATATCGCATATCGTTTCATGTGGAGCACAGCAGACCTAGCAGAGTTAACAGCTGTATATCATATAGTTGGCAACACTTCTTTTAATAACACAAAGCAACTAACAGAAAAAAGAGCCAAGTGAATGACATTTTCATTGCTTGTGCTGTTATTGATCCAATATATCTAGCAGTGGCAATTTTTTTAACATTAATACTTCAGTGTTTGAAAGCAGCAGACGTAAACGTGAAAATTGTAAAGCAAGCAAAGTTATATTCTTACATATAATAATTATAAAAGTAAATTTCATTGTGATCTCGCTATAATAAAAAGGTATGTACATGTATAAATCTAAACTATGATGAGAAGTTAGGAACTTTGCTGAAGAAATTTTATAACTTAGCATTGAAGAACAAAGGAGACAAAGAAAATATCTACATGTAATGCACATACATTTTTATATACATATACACGCACACATGCATAAAAATGGTTATGAGACGACAGAAAAAATACATTTTGCAATTCTAATTAAACGTTTAGCTTTCATTTAATTGAAAAATTCTCTCAAACTAGAATTTGTGGATTGAAAATGTGATAATTGTAAAATTTTCAAATGCATACGCAGTTCATATGTTGTAAATTTGTACGTGCGTAGTTGAAAACGCCATTTTATTATAGACAGACTTCAAAATGGCGTCGAATAAATAAAAAGTGCAGTTTTATACGTACATACACGTACATACGTAGTTCATAGAGGTGATTAAAAAAAAACAAAACCCATTAGTCACGCATAATAAAAAATGATGAAATAAAATAAAATAAAACTTAAATGACAAAATGCTAGTGTTCATACTATGAGTGCATAAATCTTCATTATCTTTTACTGATAACTTATTTTGGGGTTGGGCGGCCCCTGTTCCAATTATCAAAACTAGGTCACTACGCAGAAAAACTTACTGCGCACTTGCTGTTTAGATGTGTATGCTTGTCATAACAGGGCGAGCGTAGGTTGTATGCGTCAGTGTGTTCAAATATATGTACACATAACATTAAATCGATTTAGCAATTTAAAACCATTTTTTTTTCCAATATTTGTCTACAAACAGAAAAAATGCAAATCTTTGTTAAGACTTTGACTGGCAAGACCATCACCTTGGAGGTGGAGCCTTCCGACACCATTGAAAATGTCAAGGCCAAGATCCAGGACAAGGAGGGTATTCCCCCAGATCAGCAGCGTTTGATCTTCGCCGGAAAGCAGCTGGAAGATGGACGCACTTTGTCCGATTACAACATCCAGAAGGAGTCAACCTTGCACTTGGTGCTCCGTCTTCGTGGTGGCATGCAGATCTTTGTCAAGACTTTGACTGGCAAGACCATCACCTTGGAGGTGGAGCCTTCCGACACCATTGAGAACGTTAAGGCCAAGATCCAGGACAAGGAAGGTATTCCCCCAGATCAGCAGCGTTTGATCTTCGCCGGAAAGCAGCTGGAAGATGGACGTACTTTGTCCGATTACAACATCCAGAAGGAGTCAACCTTGCACTTGGTGCTCCGTCTGCGTGGTGGCATGCAGATCTTTGTCAAGACTTTGACTGGCAAGACCATCACCTTGGAGGTGGAGCCTTCCGACACCATTGAGAACGTTAAGGCCAAGATCCAGGACAAGGAAGGTATTCCCCCAGATCAGCAGCGTTTGATCTTCGCCGGAAAGCAGCTGGAAGATGGACGTACTTTGTCCGATTACAACATCCAGAAGGAGTCAACCTTGCACTTGGTGCTCCGTCTGCGTGGTGGCATGCAGATCTTTGTCAAGACTTTGACTGGCAAGACCATCACCTTGGAGGTGGAGCCTTCCGACACCATTGAAAATGTCAAGGCCAAGATCCAGGACAAGGAGGGTATTCCCCCAGATCAGCAGCGTTTGATCTTCGCAGGAAAGCAGCTGGAAGATGGACGTACTTTGTCCGATTACAACATCCAGAAGGAGTCAACCTTGCACTTGGTGCTCCGTCTGCGTGGTGGCATGCAGATCTTTGTCAAGACTTTGACTGGCAAGACCATCACCTTGGAGGTGGAGCCTTCCGACACCATTGAGAACGTTAAGGCCAAGATCCAGGACAAGGAGGGTATTCCCCCAGATCAGCAGCGTTTGATCTTCGCCGGAAAGCAGCTGGAAGATGGACGTACTTTGTCCGATTACAACATCCAGAAGGAGTCAACCTTGCACTTGGTGCTCCGTCTGCGTGGTGGCATGCAGATCTTTGTCAAGACTTTGACTGGCAAGACCATCACCTTGGAGGTGGAGCCTTCCGACACCATTGAAAATGTCAAGGCCAAGATCCAGGACAAGGAAGGTATTCCCCCAGATCAGCAGCGTTTGATCTTCGCAGGAAAGCAGCTGGAAGATGGACGTACTTTGTCCGATTACAACATCCAGAAGGAGTCAACCTTGCACTTGGTGCTCCGTCTGCGTGGTGGCATGCAGATCTTTGTCAAGACTTTGACTGGCAAGACCATCACCTTGGAGGTGGAGCCTTCCGACACCATTGAGAACGTTAAGGCCAAGATCCAGGACAAGGAGGGTATTCCCCCAGATCAGCAGCGTTTGATCTTCGCCGGAAAGCAGCTGGAAGATGGACGTACTTTGTCCGATTACAACATCCAGAAGGAGTCAACCTTGCACTTGGTGCTCCGTCTGCGTGGTGGCATGCAGATCTTTGTCAAGACTTTGACTGGCAAGACCATCACCTTGGAGGTGGAGCCTTCCGACACCATTGAAAATGTCAAGGCCAAGATCCAGGACAAGGAGGGTATTCCCCCAGATCAGCAGCGTTTGATCTTCGCCGGAAAGCAGCTGGAAGATGGACGTACTTTGTCCGATTACAACATCCAGAAGGAGTCAACCTTGCACTTGGTGCTGCGTCTGCGTGGTGGCATGCAGATCTTTGTCAAGACTTTGACTGGCAAGACCATCACCTTGGAGGTGGAGCCTTCCGACACCATTGAAAATGTCAAGGCCAAGATTCAGGACAAGGAGGGTATTCCCCCAGATCAGCAGCGTTTGATCTTCGCCGGAAAGCAGCTGGAAGATGGACGTACTTTGTCCGATTACAACATCCAGAAGGAGTCAACCTTGCACTTGGTGCTCCGTCTGCGTGGTGGCATGCAGATCTTTGTCAAGACTTTGACTGGCAAGACCATCACCTTGGAGGTGGAGCCTTCCGACACCATTGAGAACGTTAAGGCCAAGATCCAGGACAAGGAAGGTATTCCCCCAGATCAGCAGCGTTTGATCTTCGCCGGAAAGCAGCTGGAAGATGGACGTACTTTGTCCGATTACAACATCCAGAAGGAGTCTACCTTGCACTTGGTGCTCCGTCTGCGTGGTGGCATGCAGATCTTTGTCAAGACTTTGACTGGCAAGACCATCACCTTGGAGGTGGAGCCTTCCGACACCATTGAGAACGTTAAGGCCAAGATCCAGGACAAGGAAGGTATTCCCCCAGATCAGCAGCGTTTGATCTTCGCCGGAAAGCAGCTGGAAGATGGACGTACTTTGTCCGATTACAACATCCAGAAGGAGTCAACCTTGCACTTGGTGCTCCGTCTGCGTGGTGGCATGCAGATCTTTGTCAAGACTTTGACTGGCAAGACCATCACCTTGGAGGTGGAGCCTTCCGACACCATTGAGAACGTTAAGGCCAAGATCCAGGACAAGGAAGGTATTCCCCCAGATCAGCAGCGTTTGATCTTCGCCGGAAAGCAGCTGGAAGATGGACGTACTTTGTCCGATTACAACATCCAGAAGGAGTCAACCTTGCACTTGGTGCTCCGTCTGCGTGGTGGCATGCAGATCTTTGTCAAGACTTTGACTGGCAAGACCATCACCTTGGAGGTGGAGCCTTCCGACACCATTGAGAACGTTAAGGCCAAGATCCAGGACAAGGAAGGTATTCCCCCAGATCAGCAGCGTTTGATCTTCGCCGGAAAGCAGCTGGAAGATGGACGTACTTTGTCCGATTACAACATCCAGAAGGAGTCAACCTTGCACTTGGTGCTCCGTCTGCGTGGTGGCATGCAGATCTTTGTCAAGACTTTGACTGGCAAGACCATCACCTTGGAGGTGGAGCCTTCCGACACCATTGAGAACGTTAAGGCCAAGATCCAGGACAAGGAAGGTATTCCCCCAGATCAGCAGCGTTTGATCTTCGCCGGAAAGCAGCTGGAAGATGGACGTACTTTGTCCGATTACAACATCCAGAAGGAGTCAACCTTGCACTTGGTGCTCCGTCTGCGTGGTGGCATGCAGATCTTTGTCAAGACTTTGACTGGCAAGACCATCACCTTGGAGGTGGAGCCTTCCGACACCATTGAGAACGTTAAGGCCAAGATCCAGGACAAGGAAGGTATTCCCCCAGATCAGCAGCGTTTGATCTTCGCCGGAAAGCAGCTGGAAGATGGACGTACTTTGTCCGATTACAACATCCAGAAGGAGTCTACTTTGCACTTGGTGCTCCGTCTGCGTGGTGGCATGCAGATCTTTGTCAAGACTTTGACTGGCAAGACCATCACCTTGGAGGTGGAGCCTTCCGACACCATTGAGAACGTTAAGGCCAAGATCCAGGACAAGGAAGGTATTCCCCCAGATCAGCAGCGTTTGATCTTCGCCGGAAAGCAGCTGGAAGATGGACGTACTTTGTCCGATTACAACATCCAGAAGGAGTCTACTTTGCACTTGGTGCTTCGTCTGCGTGGCGGTCACTAAATTTGAACCAACTAATCAACAAATATTTATGAACCATATATATGTATGTATGTATGTAGGAAAATAGACAACAATATGTATTCTGTGTAATTCCAATTAATTGGCAGTTTATTGTGCTTAAATCAAAATATTTAAATATTCAATAAAATTCATTAGTGTTCAATAATTGTTTTGTTTATTTTATTTTACTGTATCAACTTTCGATCAGATAAGCTATTCATATAATCTGTGCGTGCAAACAAAATTACAAACATATATTTTTTACGGATTAGAATTCATAATTTATAAATTTCGAATATTTTCCTTTAGTGTAACCTGAAAACCTGTTGCTAGAACAGCTTAGGGATCAACTCTCTTACGCACCGAAGCTCTAATGTAGCGGTCACTTCGTTAAATTTTTCCAGGAAGAGAGACAAAGAGCATCTTGAGTGTTAGTTAAGTTACCCCCTACCATTCCACATACAAACGTGTCCAGTTTTTTGAAGTGTCTTTATTGTTATTGTCATTGTTTTATTTGACAATGATAAAGCGTTTATTTTGCTGATGCTAAGCAACTATGTAGGTAACAAGCAATAGTTGATGACTTTTTGAAATAAAATGTATTGCAACAACAACAATTAACTTTTTGTGTTTCTGCCATCCCTGGTCGCCATCCCTGGGCCAATGACACCTGGAAAACGCACACAAAAGCCCACAGCAAGGAAGAAGCAGAGCGTAGTTAGCTGAATATATGTATGTAATTTGCCTAGGCTACACAAAAAACAAAATAAACAACATACAAAGAGGGTGAATAAATGGAAATTGCTACTCCGGTTTCCAAGTTACTCACACACACACACAAACTCTGTGGGAGCTGTGCGCGCAGACGCAAAGTGGAATTAATCATTTCTTGCGCTACCCAATACAAATTCCAAAGAGGGTAAACTGGAAGTTGTGAGACAGGCAGACCATGCATATACACATGTGGGAATTATAACTGTTTTTTTTTGTGCAGAAGAAAAAAAAAGGGAATGCAGTGCTAATAAGTATGTGTGAGCACCTTTAAATAAAAACTTATTTAATATTTATTTCACAGGTTACTTGATAGTCGGGCACTAGTGAAAAATGATGTACCTGTTGCTTAGATACGCATACACACACACCTATGTATATGTATACACATATGCAGTGGCACTTGTTCCAGTGTCCAAAGAGAAAACGTAAAGCAATACGCTCAAAACGTAAAGCCAAAACAAAAACCAAAACATGGAAAAAACTTTGTTGCCCAGTGACAAAGAATATTTGTGGGAAAAGAGTGAGTGTACATATGTCTGTGTGTGTGTGTGTGAGTGATAGAGCAAGAGAGAGAGGGAGGGTGTGCAAGTGTAAGACTGGCCCGCAACGGGTTTGTTGGCCCGAACAACGACTCTTTGGCTCTTCGACATTTTCACACAACGTCACAAGCCAAGAAGCTGCGCAGTCGCTCAACCAATGAAAGAAACTAAACAAGTGACAAGTGCAAATCGAATGAAAAGCTGGCTTAAAAAGTGACAGTAAAAAGTATTAACAATAACGTAAACAACGAACAACAATCATCATCAATGACGCCAGCAGCTGCTGAGGATGTAAGAGAGAAATGCGGCAGCGTCTACACCTGGAACTGTGCTGGCGAACTCTATGGGATCGAGTGTGAGCTGTGCGAGGAGCGACCCCTCTGTGCCCTCAATGAGTTTGCTGAGCATATGGAGCTGTGGCATTCCGATTGGCAGCAGGCACCAGAGGATGAGCTTATGCAGGAGGTTCTAGCCGAACAATCTAGCAGTTACGGCGAGGTCAATGAACTCAAACAGCAACTCGTTCAAGAGCTCAACTCCACAGACGCTCAGCAGCCGCAGCAGCCGTTGGAAACACTTCAACAGAATGATCAAGTTCAGAATTTGAATGTGGATGTAAGTGAAGCTACATTAATACTATATAGATACAGATACAGAAGCTAACTGTAAAGTAATTTGAAAAATGACGTAAAAAAAGAGAAAGCTTGGAGTGGCAACAAAGCCAACAAACGATTCGTAAAAGCACAAAGCAAAAAAGACACGACTATGAGATACCCTAAACCGCTAAAGTTAAAGAATTGATCTTATTACAATCTTTGATTTTGTTTTTGTTTTTGTTTTTTTAGAGTACGATGGCCAATGTGGAAACGAGCCAAACGAAGCTGACAACGGAGCATGTGCAGCAGCTGATTGAGCTATATCGCTTGCATCCACGACTGTGGGATCAATCGCATCCGGATTTCAGGAATGTGGAGCAGGGTCGCAAGTCATGGCGTCAAATAACGGATGCCTGGAGCGCACACTGTGGACGTAGCTTCACCGTCACAGATGTCCGCATAAGAATCTCGACACTGTGCCAGCGTTTTTTGAAGCAACGGGAACGCATCGATGCCGAAGGTGATCTGGATGAGGGCGCCAAATTTGTGCACTACGATCAATTGCGTTTTCTTTGCGAGCAGCAGGCGCTGCTCAAGCGCCAGGAGCATTATGCACGCGAGAACCGCAAGCTGCTCGAGATCTATGAGCATTATCCGATACTCTGGCACAATGCGCATAAAAGATTGCGTTGCGGCGAAACGGTGAAAAAGCGCCAGGAGGCAAATCGGGAATTGCAGCTGGCATTGCGCATGTGCGGCATAAATCTCTCCGGCTTGGCCATGCAACGGCGTCTGCAATCGCTGAGGAAACGTTATCGCTTGGAGAAGATACGCTATTTGCATAGTGTGGTTGAGGGCAAACAATCGGAGTTTGTGTCCGTCTTTGAGCATTATGCCGAAATGGAGTTTCTGCACAAGCATATTGATCCCTACGTGTGTGCTGGCTGTGGCAAGATCTTTGAGAATCTCATCAGTCATCAAACGCATGTGCAGGATAGCTGCGAGGAGCAGGCATTGGCCGCAGCCGAATGCAAACAGTTGGCGGAATCGGATGCAACCGTTGGGGAGCTAATGGTGCAGCTGGAGCAGCAGGTGTTGCAGGAGCAGAAAATTGAGGTGCAACAGGTGGCGCAGGTGCCATTAATGATGGATCAAGCAGATCCAGAGCCGAAGACGCAATTGAATGCAGCAATTGCAACAGAGCTTGCAACGCCCTTGCATAGTCTTGCAGCAGCTGCCTGTGCCGCTGCAGAACATCAATTGGTGGCGGTGGAGAAGGCAGAGACTGCAAGGTACTCCTCATCCGAGGATAGCCAGCACAGTGGGAAACAGATGCGCGTGCGTCTCAGCCTGGAGCTAACCAATAAACTAATTGAACTCTATCAATCGCATCCAAATCTCTGGGATCCCAATCATCTGGACTATCATGAAAGGAAAATGCGTCGCCAGGCCTGGCACAGCATTGCCGCCCAACTGAACACCTTTGCCGGCTGTCCGAATCGCTTTAGCTGGCAAATGTTGCATCGCAAGCTAACGGACTATGTCAAGTACTATCGGCGGGAGCGGCAGCGGGAGGAGCTGGCTGTGGGTGGTGATGGTGAGGGCACACGTTGGGCCTTCTACGAGGCGTTCAGCTTTATGGACGATGTGGTGCCAATAAATCGTGTGCTCCAAAAGACACTGCAACAGCGCGACAGCAATCTCAAGATCATACAAGTCTATCAGAGCTACGAGCAGCTCTGGTGCACCACACATCCCGATTATACGAAACGCAAGCAACGACTGCGTCATCTGGAATCCCTATGCACACGCCTGCAGGAGGAGTGCAATCTGCAGATCACTGTCGAGCGTCTAAAGAGTCGCCTAATCGAGTTCCGTTGCCAATATCGTCAATGCAAAGAGGCACGCCAGCAGGCACTTCAAGCCAACAACACCAACTGGCAGCCCAGCTATGAGTATTATGTGCCGCTTCAGTTTCTCGAGCTGCATGTCTCACCCTTCAATTGTGTCCACTGCTCGGCGAGCTTTAAGCGACTCAGCGACTATCTGCGCCATCAGCGCAATGTTCATCTCGAGCAGCAGCAGCAGCAGCAATTGGTTGGCGGAGAACTGGATGAGATGCAGCCATTGCAGCGACGACGACGCACACGTCGAGGCGGCCATCAGGCCACAAATCCTCTGGAGCATATTTGTCACATTTGCGCCATGAAATTCTCGTTGCGCACCAGCCTGCAGGCGCATCTGCGTCGTCATCTCGGACTGCGGACGCACTGCTGCAGCGAATGCCCCAAGAAGTTCTTTAACTCAACATCGTTGCGTGTCCATCAGCGCAGTCATACCAAGGAGCTGCCGTATGTGTGCGAGCATTGTGCCCGGGGCTTTGTTAATGCCAGCAAACTCAATCAGCATGTCAAGCGGCATACGGAGAAGAAGGATTATCCGTGCAGTCGCTGCGAAAAGGCATTCTATACGGCTCACGAACGAGATCGTCATCTGCGTGCCCATCTCAATATTCGGGATAAAGTCTGTCCCTATTGCAGTCGCGCATTTGTTGTTGGTAGCGCCTATTATGCGCATCTCAATCTGCATCGTGGCGAGAAACGCTATGGTTGTGCCACATGTGGCAAGCGATTTGCTCAATACGCGGGCCTCTACAAGCATCGCAAACGTTGCACACTCAATCAATTGCAATCGGAGAAGTGAAACATTTCAAAACAAATGTATTCCAATTATCACGTACTCATTAAGTTAGTCAAATTATGTTTTATAGCACATATTTGTATTGGTTGTGACGGCTTTTGTTTGTGTTTTTACTCGCTTATCAATGTTTATAGTATTCAAATAATATCCAGTATTGTTTTCGTTTTGTTTAACAACTAATCATTTCTTTGTCTTAATTGTAAACACTTTTTGTTTATAGTAAACATTATAATAATATATTAAAAACAAAATTATATCATCAGTTTTCTATCTGTTGTTTTCATACAAAGAAATCAAAAACCAAATTCAATAAGACGCAACATTTTTGTGACTTTTATTTGGTTTTTTATACATATATTATTTGCTTATACACATATATATCGGATGGTAAAAAAAGTGTCTAAATAAAATACAGTCAAATTTCCATATAACGAATCTCAAGGGGACAAGAAAAAACTTCGTTATAGAGAAAATTCGTTTTTTTGACTGAATCAAATTGCACGGCTCTGATTTCTGACTTCGTTGCATAGAAAATTCGTTACACGGAAGTTCGACTGTATGTTTGCTTTTTCTCGGCAGTTTTCAATTAGTTTAGTTGGATTTGGCGAAACGCTTGAGCTGTCGCAGTCGATATATATCGTTGGTGGGCGGCGCCGTTGACTGCAGTTCATCATCGCTGTCATCGCCGCCGGGTAGCAGGCGCCGGCGACGTGGTGCCATTGACGTATTGCTGTGCTGCACGCCCGTATACGTGCTTGTGTCCACAATCCAATGCACCGATTTGGCCAAATCAAAGATCTTTGGCGACAGATCGTTGTCACCGTTTGGCTGTGGTGCAGCTGCAGATGCAGGAAACAACAGTATGTGATAAATGTGATAAATGTATAATGGATGTGCTAGATAAATGACTCTACAAACTAAGCTAAACTCAAACGGATAAGCAATGACGCATAATGTCAGGGAATATCGCTGTCGATCGGAATCTAGCAAAGACAAAATTAATAATTGGCTAGAAAACTTACACTCTGGCAGATTCAGACGCATGAAGATATCAAAGAGCAGCTCCACGCTGACAAATGGTCCACGGAAGCTATTTGGTGGCGGCAGAGCGGCACAGAGCGCGGCCAATGCGGGTGGCTGTGGAAAGACGCCGCCGGCAAGTGGATGAGCGCCAGGATGTGCACACGAGCGCGGCTTATATGGTATCATCTGTGAGAAATCTGGACGCGGTAGAGGCTTTGTTGCCTCCCCATCTCCTTCATTATCGACACTGTTGTGATTATTCACAGTGCTGCCAGCGCCAGCTGTCTTGTTCAAAATGATGCCCACGTTCTGAAAAAGGCGATTCATTCAGTTTGGCAATTAGATAAATTAATATCGAAATATTTACCTCTGCATAGCCAATGGACTTAAGCTCGGTACTGGTGCAGGGATACATGTCTAGGAACTTGTAACGATCCACAAGCTGCGCCGTTTCCTTGCCCTCGTACTCTTTCAGCTAATGAATTTATAATAACAAATATTTGTATATTTGAGTTTAAAAGTTTCAAGCGAATACTTACATTTTCAAAGACCGCACTACGTCTGCGCTCCACTTTAAGAATACTGGACAGATCGCCAATGTTGGACTCGAACTCAAGGAAGCGATTCCACACCTCCACGCTCTTATGTGGCGATAAGCCACCGGAGCTAAGGACGCGCTCAAAAAGCACTCTCGTATTATTATCCTCATTCAAATGCGAGAGATAATCAATATAGCACATAACATATTCGGGACTGCCACCGAAACGCTTTAAGCCAAGCTCAAAGATACGAAATGCAATTTCTTTGTCCTTCGAACAGTAATACTCCATCAATGCAGCAGCCACAAAGATGTGATAGCGGGAACGCACATCTTCGCGAGCTTTTTTAAAAATGCCACGAGCCGATTTAATGCCCTCAGCACGACGGGCAAATTTCATGTACTGCACGTAAACCTTTAAAACGATTTTAAAAACATTCATTAAGTATCCTGAAATTGTGTGACTCTAATGGCATACCAGAGTGGGATCAATATCGGCCAACGTAAGCAGCTTGTTATACATGCTGTGAACCTTTTCGTACTTGAGACGTCCCTCCTCAAAGTCGGCGTACGCGAAATAGAGCAGCGCATTGCGATTCAACACGCCATTGATGGAACGCTCCAGTATGTTGGCGCATTCGTCTGCAAAGATCTTAGCTGCTTGCACATCCTGCGGAAAGAAAGCGGCGATTATAAAGTTAGTTAATTATCGGCGTTTTAGTATTTTAAATTTGTTTTGTGTTTGGCAGGTCAAGTAAAATGCGTGCGGCCAATGCCAAGGGCAACGCGGCAAGTGGAGTCGCTTAATTGTGCCACGTGCTGCGTTACCCAAGGGGCGACACTTCACAAAATAGCAACAACAAGAGACAGAATTTTTGGTATTTGTTTTTTCTGTTGGCAAAGATGATTTTCTATTTGCAACAACTGTAGCAGATGTTGGTTTAGTTTTGGTTTTGGTTATTGTTGTTTGATTGTGTTTACGACTACGCACGCCTTTCTCCGTAAGAGCGCGCGCACTGGTGTCCAAGAACTGGGATGCCTGATGCCACACAGCTGGATGATGCGTCAGCACTAGCAAGCATTGCTCTGTGGCAAACATGACGCGACGTGTGACCAGCGCCGTATCTTCAGTGCGTAGTGGATTTGATTTCTCATAGGTAATGAAACGTTTCCACAGCTCCACCTGTTTGGTCTCCTCTTTGGTCAGAGTTGGCGGCACAGCCGGCAGATTGCGGTTGAGGCCCTTTGTATGGAACTCTAGCTCCTTGGCAACGCGACGCGCATTCATATAATCCCTATAAAGCATTAAAAAAGTTAATTGTATGGGGTTAAAATCGGTCCATTTGAATATATAAACGCATTTGTACGCACTTGGAACGCTCCAGACTCATTTTCTCGGAGATGATGGGATTAATGTTCTGCTCAAAGGCTATATAATCCTTCCAAAGCTGCTCAATGCCAACAATTGGCGTAACAACAGCCTTTTGGTAAACACGGCGGACGGCAGTAATTTTTTGATTTTCTGCATAATTGCCAACAGCCTCAACGCCGCGCAAGAAATAAATATAATCTTGCCAAATGCTAAACGAATGCAAATCCATGCCAATCTTCTCAAGCGCAAAATCGTAAGCCTGTGCCATCTTCTCTCTAAAATGAAGAACAACAATGTTAAGTATCTGAATTCACATAGTTATTGCGACACTTACTTGTGTGTGCTCAAACCAGCTTTGGTTTCCTTCACATAGGTCAAATATAGTTTCCACAGGTCAATGTTCAGAATTTTGACCAGACAACGCTGAAAGAGTTTCTCGACGCGCTCATAGTAGCGGCTGCGCATTTCCATCTCGATGTAGAGCTTCCAGTATCTAGCCGTAGTGGGAAACACATTCACCAACGATTCATAAAGACTGCGCACCTCGTGAATGGGGCGCGTTTGCGCTTCGCGCAACATCACCGACCACGACTCGATATCGTAGGGACGCAGCTCGACGACCTGTTGGGAGCGTACCAATCGCTCCATGCCCCATTCCTACATAGTACATACTGGATAAGATCAACTAGCTTTATATGTACAATCATATACTACTTACTATATCAATTTTAATTAAATCCCGTGCCGACGTCATAGCGCTGCTCGTCGTTGCCGGCACATAGGGCTTATTATTAGTTGATTCTGCCGTCGTGTGGTTTTTGTGCACCTTGCAGTGCAACACTTTTTACGAAAGCAAAATCACAACACCAATAAACAGAATCAATTCAATCTTTCATATTATATGTGCAAAAAATTTACAATGTTGTCTACGACAAATAAAATGCGGCTTGATAAATCAACAGTGCTGTGTACTGCAGTTCAGAGCTGGTTCATTTTCCGGCAGGTTCACGGCTGCAACTATCGATTAACAACTAATGATTTCTTAAACAGGGAAATGAGAAAAAATCTAAATATGATCAAGAAACCCGGATTATTACTTTTAAAATACTACAAAAAATATATTATAATTAAAAAAAACTGTTCTCCCATATAATTTTTTTTATTTTTTAATAAAGCCAAATAAGAGTATCCAGCTCTATGATAAAATTTCATGTTCACCGATTGCTTTTGTTGGTTCATTTTTAAATGTATGAGCTGCATGGTTATAACAGTATCTAAGTTACCGTAATCAATTTAAATAACATTCAAAGCGTTAGCATTGCAACACTTATCTCATGAATTTATTATCCAATTTACCAACTTATTAAATTCAAAAAGCTTGCTGCGTTTGCTTTATGGCGGTAACAGCTCTGTGTCGTGTCGTGCCGCCTTGCTGCCTATCGATACATAGCCCATGAGTGAGTGTATCGGCTTACTTCGATGAGTTGAAAAGTATATCAAATAACAAAACTAAATGAAACAATCAAGCGTGGCAATCAACCGAAACGAAACGCATTTAACAGCAGACATATTTCATAAAGGATATAATAGTTAATTTACTGTAATTTGACGTCGTACTCCCACGCAAAAGATGACGATGAACTTAAAGTAATAAAAATAAAAAACACCTTGTGTGCTAATTGCAATTGACAGTTTAAACTGCCAAAAGAAGAAAGAGTGAAAAGAGTTGACACCCACACAAACGCACAGGAGGCACACACAGATAGGACCAGCTGTTGTGTTGAACAACGACAAAAAGAGGTTAGCATTAGCGGTACATTTATTTGCTTGGTAAGCAATCAATACGTTTCATTTGCACTTATGTATTTGTTTTGCCAGCTGCCGAACGAATGTTTTTCCTGTTGTTGTTGATTGCATTTTTGTTTTTATAGCATTTTTAATGAAAAAAACTAATTAAAACTAATTATTTATTGGTAATTGAGAAAAATGTGGCAATTCCAATCTAAGTGCAGACGCCCTAACTTTCCTGTTGATGTATTTAAATTCGTGTGCTTTGTTAATTCTGTCAGTGTTAAAGTGCTTGTTTGTTGTTTAAGTCGCTGCCATTGCTGTTTCCTGCGAAGCGGTACCATTCTATTGACCGCCTTAATAAAAAAAAAACGTATATTAAGTGCGTACTGCGAGCCTGTGTGTGTGTGAGTATGAGATAAGGCATAATAAGTGTGTCACACAGACAAACACGGCGGCTTTTGTGTCAAAGTGGAGCATAAAAATTGTGATTGTATTTGCCCATAATACACTGCATACTAGGGTCTGTGTGTGTGTGTGTGTGTTTGTCTATGCATGTGAAAGGAAAAACTCACGTATGCATGACCACACACACACTTACACGCCAAAACACGCACAGTCAGTGTCATTTGACAACTTGCCCTTTTTTCTGTGTCTCTTCTCATTTTCTTTTTCTCTCGGTGCTTTTTTGACCTAGTGCCCCCCTCTTTGCACACAGTGACAACTTTTAACAAAGCACATGCGTAGTTTTAAAGCACTTAGTGGCCTGCGGCGCTTCTCAGGCTTAACTGCTTGCCTACATACAGGCGCACACATACATACATACATACATGCATGCATATCTGCCTACTTATTCGTATACGTACTAATGCGTTGTTATTTTTACACATCGCTTGCATTCGGCACCTCCCTCCTCCTCGGTTAGCGGCCAACGTTGACTTGTTTGTGTGTTGAGTCTTTGCAAGCAAACAAACAAGGCAATTACTTGAAATGGCAACTCTAAACCGTACTAACAGTGATCCCTCAATAGCACTAAAATTATAAAAATATACCACGTTTATAGTTTAATGTTTATTCACTTAAAAATACCATTATAAATAAATTTTGCGAAAATATATTTATTAAACAAGTCTTATAATGATAATATAGAAGATTATAGCTTTCAGTCCAAAAGACCTGTAGATCATGGGACTTTCGATACACTGAAAATACTTATCCTAGGTCGAAAATTATGATTTTTGAGTCATTATTTTATAACTGTACTAAAGCCACTCAGCGGGCTGGGTGGGCTATTATAAAAATGAGGTTGGGTTTCTTGTGAAATTATTATTTTTATCTATCTTTAGACACACCCACACCTTCTTATGGTATATGCATAACCCCCACTTTCCTTCCACTCAGCGCTTTCCGTTGTTAATGGCCGAAATTACTCAAAGTAGAACGTCGTTGATTGGGGCGGTGCCGGTGGGGGTGACACCTGCCTTGTCCAGAGCTTGCAAAACGACAGTTCAACAATAGACCTGTCCCCCCCCACACACACACACACACAGTCAGCAGCTGTTTTGTTCCCAATTTTTTTTTATTATTCATTATTTTTAATGTACGAACTGTTATGTCTGTTGGTTGAGGGCAAGTTTCGCCCAGATGCAACTGTAGAAATTGCATTGCATGTCTTTATATAATCCAAATTTTCACATTAATCATTCAATTGCATTAGTTGGACGGACGACGACAATCATATATGTATGTATAAAGTGACTGCATATCAATAAATACTCTTTTTTTATAAATATATTTGTGTCAATAGCACAATAACAAGAATATAAGTTTTATTTTCATTTTTGTTTCCCCCTCGCTACGCTCTTAATTTGAAGCTCTTTAATGTTGCTTTGTAAATTGACAGCCAAAGAAGCTTTTCAGGCTTATAAAACGTTTAGTTCCAAAAGAGATTTCGATTTGCAATGATTATTTAAGGGATTTTCCTGAAAGGAATTCCTTGTCATGAACAAAGCCTTTGCCTGGCTAAATAAGAATCTTGACATTTCTCTCTCTTTCTGTCTCTCTCTTTCCAAGTAATATGATTATTTCGAATCACAATTAGCTTTTGTTCGATGCTTATCAGTTTTGTAGCTCAATAAAGTCGAGGCGAATGGACTGAAGCTCCAGATCTTTGAATGTTCAGCGACAAACTGAACAAATCGGAATATAAATATGAACATAATGCTTTTGTATAGCGCAACGAAAAGACCCTAGGAATATTTGCTTTTTATAGCCGTTATTTGTTGACAATATTTGTTTTGCATTTGAATAACATTGTTTGGCTTATTATTGCTGACACGCCGAGCAGCAACATGCAAATTGGCATAGGAGAGGAGTTCAAAGCGAGGAGCGAGAGCGCGGAGAGGGCAAGAAATATGAGGTAGTTATTGTTTGAGGTATGTACAATGTACCAGTTACAATAGTTAACGACATGAAAACGACTAATTTGACTATTGGTAAAGCCGTAGAGTCATTACTCTCAGTTTAATACCCTTTTTGCATGAACAAATGTCAAACGATTATGATAATGTGTATCAAAAGGCATAGTCTTATCGATAAATATCGATTATCGGCCCTTTTAACTTACTCTTTAAAATCGAAGTTCCCATTTTTTATGAATGTGTTCTAATAGTACTTATATCATCTAATCATCTTAAGTGCTAATTATAGAGCATAGGCTAGTCGAGCAATTGGAACTTGAGTGGGTTTTTTTTTGGAAATTGGGCTCCTCAGCAAATCGCTGTGTGACGTGATAACAAATAACCGCAATTTGTTGCCAGACAGAAATTCAGATTTTTTTGTTTTGTTTTTTGGTTTTTTTACTGTATCCAATCAATGTTCAAATGTTTGTACATAATTTCAAGAATCCCCTCTATTTCCCTCTCGCTCTCTATCTTTAGCTAGGCATGATTAGGTTCTCTAGGATAGAGAACATCAATGTCAAGTCTGTAGTTTGCTTTGTTGCCTGCACCCAAACGGTTTAGTTGATGCAGTTGCTGTCGCGTGGCTTCAATTTTGATTATATTATCCATAAGCAAGTGCATTATATGAAGCTCTATAATACACATATACTATACTGTATGTCCGATCTAAGTGTTGTGGGTAAAACGATGCGTGTGGGCGATAAGTTTATGCCACGTCTCAGCGTGCGACGCATCTACAATATGAAGTGCTTTCGCCCGGAGCGCTACCAGCATGAGGTTGCCAATCATTATCGTGACTTTAAGCTGCAACAAGCGTCGTTGCAGCCAAACCGCCACTATTCCCAAGGACATTCACGTCATCATCGTCAGCGTCGAACACGTAGCCGCCTTAGCCGCCCCTTAGCTCCATTGCCCCCCTCAGCATCCAGCATACAATTTCGTTGCGAGCTACCCACACATGTCCACTATTTTCCCAGGTAACAGGCTAACAAATTAATATCATATTTTTTTTCTTCGCGTTTTCAATGATCCTTGAACTATTCTTAGTGGATTCAAAGATGCTTTATTAAAGTCAAAGAGTATTAGTACAGATAGTTAGGCAAAAGATCTTTAATTTTCAAGTATGAAATGTTCAAAGCGCCCGTTCTAGTTATTGAGAGACCACTGTGTGTGTGTGTGACATTTGATGCATATATGTATGCAATAGCAGAGCCCTACCCCACAAAGTTGTGCTATCATTGGCCAACAGCAATGTGGTTGACGTGATATTTCCGTCACAGCTTTAGCTCGAGTTTCGTGGCCTTTGTCACCGCTGTCTCCGCCCGCTGTCCGGACTGACGTCAGTGTCAGCAATTTGATAAGATACGTTGTGTTGCATGCACACACATAACATGTATCTGGAAAAAAAAGGAAAAAGTGTAAGAGAGAGTAAAAATCCTTAATAAGCCGTCAAATTGAAAGACATTTGTCCTTATGAAATTTATTACTAGAAGAGTGAAAGTTTTGTGGAATTATGCCAAAAGCTATATTTAGCAAGCATATCCTTCTAACTTGTATCGTTATTTTTATATTTTATTCATACGTTTATCATTGATGTCATACGTTTACAATGACATTTTAGTTGATAGTTCCAAAGAAATGTGACTCTTATATAAAACGAATGTCTTGAGCAACAATCCTGCTATTTCCATCAATCATCTTGTTATGCTCTAACATTTACATCATTTCGCCTATTGATTATATGAAATAAAACTAGCGAGGTAATGGCCTGAGGTAACCTTTGACCTAACGTAGTACCGTTGGGAGGCCATTTTATCATCGAAAACCTAAAAAAGGGAGACACCTCCGCAACTAACTTAAGCGCACTTGTTGACATTGTCCATAAACGATAACGATAACGATAAGTAAATAAAGTGTATTGTAGTTTTCGCATGGAACGGGGAATTTTTTGTTTGATTGCACATATAAGCAAACAGCCCCCCTCTGCGCAACCTATTTGGTTTTGTTCTCATACTTTTGTTCATTCTTCATATTGGAATTTTTCATTTCATTTCACTTCATTTGTTTGCCTGTTTGTTCATGTAGCAGCAGTGAATGAATGGGTTTTAGGCGCTTGGTTGTTTGATGGCATTGCATTGTTGTAATTAATGTTTGCCTTCTTTCCGGCCTCGCTTTTTATGGTTGCGGCTAATTACAGATTCGGCGATACAACAGCCGCAATAACATACAACGATACCTTGCGTCGCATCCAGAGCGCCCAAAGCTGTGACCAACTAAAGGCACTAGTTCAACGGCAGTTTAACTGACACAGGGGCGCCGTCAACTATCTACCACTTAGGAAAGGGGCGGGGGCAACGTCAGCGTCAACAGCAACAGCAACTAGAACAAGCACGAGGACGTGTTACAATGACGATGACGACAATAACAACAGAAACAAATCGTCGCATTGTCGCAGCGGTAGCAGAAGTGGCAAAAATTATGAGAAGCGTGTGCTAAATATTAAAACGGCAAATGTGGAAAACCTAGAAAAGCGTCGCATCGATCTATACGCGTACTTGCAACTAGCTAGCGGCTACTATGAACGGGGGTTGCATGCCAATATCAAATACCTGCAATCGATTGGCCAGCGTAATGCAATAAAGCAACAGCAAAAGCACAAGCACCAGCAGCAGCATAAGCAGAAGCAACGCCGTTATTCATTGGAAACCTGCCCGCAGCAGCAACCAGTTGATGATCCACCGCATCAGCAGCACCAGCAGCAGCACAAGCGTCAGTTAAGTATAATTTTCAACAACTTGCAGCGTTGCCAGACAGGGCACAGTAGCATTAACGACAACGGCACAACAGATGCTATACGCGTGCATATAACGCCGGCAAGAGACAGCATGTGTGATTATTCAAACAAGCAGTGTAGTGAAAACAATAACTCTAACAATTCAAATCACAACAACAGTAGTAGCAGCAGCAGCAGCAGCAGTAACAGCGCCAGCGCGGCAGAGGCTCTCGATCAACAGCAGCATCAGCGCAAGCTTTATGAAATAATCGATAACTTGAGCCAGTTGCGCTTGTGCGATAGCAGGCTGCCGCTAATCACGCTCACAGACTACACGCAACAGGTGGCGCTGTATGGCGCCAATTTTGATATTGCCGGCAATTGTCAAATGCAAATACCCAACGAAGCCAGACCACCAACATAATAAAATTGTAATAATCGTACAACAACAATAAGTAGAAACAACAAAAGCAACACTGCAATCAATTGCTGAACGAGAACAAACAAACAAACAAAATAGCACAGCTCTGAACAAAGCAAAAGTTCCGCACGTCATCGGAAATCGTTTTTATATGCAAACGACAGACAAAACACGACCAAAGCAGCAACAACAGCGGCTAATAACGGCTAGAACACAAATATAAAACGGCCTTTGAGCCAAACTATTGCGTATTTGGTGTGGCGCTCGAACAATGGTTGCGGCTGCTGCCGACATACAAATTACAGCAGAAACAATTGAGGCAGCTACGTCATCGACGCCAGCAGCGACAGCAGCGACGACGACAACGTTAACAAACAGCAGCATTCAATTTGGAGCATTAACGGCTGCCAGTGCCAGCGATACAGAAGCGCCGACCTCTAATCTAAATAATAATAATAACAGCAGCAGCAACAACAACAGCAACATCATCAAGCATCATATTGATAAGCAAGAAAGTATCATCATCAACAATAACAATAACAAAATGTCCGATGTAACCATTGAGGCTGAATGTGGCGCTGATGCAACTGCAATAACGCCGACAACAACAGCAGAAGCGGAAGCCACAGTTGCAACTCCAACTTCGACAACATCATCATCAGTAGCAGCAGCATCAGCAGCAGCAGCAGAAGCACCATCGACAACAACAATAACAACACCAACAACAACAACAGCAACAGGTGAAGTTGCAGTGGGGGCCACAAAAAGTGCCGTTAGTCAGCGAAATGTGGACATTAAAATTGAAAAGACCAGCAACATGGAGGCGGCAACCGAACAGCTGACCAAAAAGGTGCTCAAACTCGACTTAGGCGCCAAGAACTTGGATGAGTTTTCACTCAAGTCGCCAAAGTCACCCATAGCTGGTAAGTTCCAGAAGTTTCCATTTCGAATTCTAACAAAAAAATGATTGCTTCTCAAATTTCATATTTGCTGTAAGCCAATTCAATTCCTGCACAAAATGTTTGCTTTTCAGTCTCGAATGTCATTTCGCTTGAATTGCTTTCACCGCAGACACAAACACAATTCGATATTTATTGTTTTCCCAACTGGCCACAAAAGCTACACACGGAACCAAATCTAAGAAACGTTTGTGTAAACAGAAGTCTCGATTCGGTTTATGAGCCTGAAGCTACACAAAATCCTGAAACCTACATACATATGCAGAGACAGTGGATCCAGTACCTAAATAGATACGAAACCTTTTGATGGGAACTCCTTGACTGATAATCTAAAAAAAAATACTTTGTGTCCATAGGGTATCTAGCTAGTCGTTCCCTTACCCGTTTGCCTTATCGCCAACATTTGTTTATTTCTTAAGAGTTGTTGATTAATTGTGTGTTTCAATTCACAGCACGTTTGCCGCATCAAACATCATTGACGTCATCGGTAGATGTTGAGGATCGAAAGACCTTGCGAGAAGCCTTATATCAGGGCATATTCCATCGACATCGCCGCACCATCTTCGCCGTTGGTAGCTTTCTTCGTATGCTCCGGAGTCGCAATTCCCAATACAATACCATACGCAGCTCGTCGGATGGCGAGGATATTGATGAGGTTAGATAAGAATAGAATTCATCCACGTAGAAGATGCTATCTATCATGACATACAGTATAATATGATATGATGTGTTTGCTAGAGAGACAACACGAAAGCAACAAATAAAACATCACGAAACATCACTATAAGAAGAAGAAACAACAACGACAATCTGGATATATAATGAAGTTTTGTGTTTACTCTACTATTTAGATCGAATGTAGGAAATGCTAAAAATTGTCGTTAGTTGCAGTATAGATATTTCATTGTAGTTTATTCTTTTTTTTCTACTATATTTAATTTTTCTCTAGTTATAAAATGGGGACATGGATAAGGTTGATACAGGCCGTATGTTGGTTTTTTGTTAAGCATACCCTTTAGCATATAGTATATAATATTAGCTCCCAGTAATTGTTCGTGTATTGGTATATATATACTATATCATCATCTATGGCTATGTTAAAAAAGACACATTTCATTTATAATCGTGTTAAGCTAACGTATTAACGTAGCATTATATATACTTATATATATAATGATATAATTATGAAAATAGGTCGAACTTCTCTAAGCTTCTTTAGTATATAGTATATACACACACACACATACACACTAAAACGTTCGAATCGAAATTTCGATGCACTATATTCCCATTCAAATAAGTTCCGAGTTGGAGAAGTTCGACTGCAACTGAATTCCAAATGACAAAAAAATTGCAGCCCAAATGCCCCAAAAAAGCAACCATAAGACTAGCCACAATGTTGTGTTTAGCATTTAGTAAAGTGAATTACGATGAAGAATTACCAAGGCCATATTAGGTTGCACTATACAGTAACTACATATAACTTAAACCGACTGCTTATTCGAACATTTGTTTCACACCATTTCAATCCATTCCAAACAAAAGAGCTTAAAACTATTCATACTATTTTATGTTACTTCAAAAACACATTCCCTTCCTTTACCTCAACTCTCGATTTCCCTCGAATTCTTATACCTGTAGTACTTCTACTCCCCCCCCCCCCCCCCCCACCCTTTTTTATACTGTGCTAGCGAACAGATCTGAAAGACGCCTTATCTATAAAACTATAATAAAAAAAAACCAAGGAAAAAAAAGATGAACCTAGTGTTAAAAGCCTTTTTCTCATATAAGCTAATTGTGAACCTATGCTTAATGAAGCATTATTATCTATGTACTATAAACACTTAGTATTTACATATGTAGTACTCTAAACCCTAATAACTGTAAATCCCTGTAAACTTAGATCGATATCAGTTCGCTGATCATCGATATTGTTCTTATCAAACTTTTGCAGAAAGTTTCTTGAAAAGTTATAGTTATAGTTTTTCAACTTCACTCGATGAAATATCTGTCTATTTAACGCTTTTTATGTACAAATTTCTTATAACAAACTTCTTCAAAGAACCAAGCGATGCTGAACAAGCTGAATTCAGATAACATTTAATTGAGTTAAGATTACAAATATTTATATGATAAACTTGTTTAGATTTCATAGATATCTTGACCAAAACTAAAACTTTTACAGTATGACCAAAGTTTTTTAAATCTTATTAAAGAATCATTCGAAACGCTAAGTTCTTTACTTACAATTATCATAACTAAAATTATCAAGCGAATCTTTTACTATGCCTTATACAAATTGTTCCGAAATTTTTCAAACCTTAGCTTCCATAGCAACAAATATTTTTTAAGCTCTCTGCAAATGTTTTTTTTAACTACGGCATGCCGTTGCTAGCTTCCCTGTATTTTTGATTTAATATTTTCTTATTTGTTTTAAGTCTTTTGGTATTGTTAAGGTCAGTTTTTGATTGCAACGGGAACAAAAATCAGCTTGAGTATTTGTAAAGTTTTCTTAATGAAAAAAAATTTATATACACAAAACAAGAAATAAAAAAATAAAAAAAAAAAAGAACAAAGCCTAGTTATAATCCAAACAAGAACACTGCAACTAATGTATACCTCTTGATTTGCAGCAAAACAGGCTCAAGACACGTATAAGTATGTTTGTAAACATTATATACTTACATATATGTATTTTAGAGCATTTTTGTTTAGTGCTAGAAATCTAATGTTTAAAAATTTTGTACAGCGATATACCCGATATATGTATGTATGTATACCCTATGTGTATGGGCTTAAGAAAAACAAAAACATAAACAAAATACAAATGTTGATAAATGTTTGGTAGTTAAATTTCATATGCTATATAAAGTATATATATTTCATTATTACTACATACATATTCTTATTATAATTAAGTTGGTTTGTTTTTCTTCTTTTTTTTTTTTTGTAATTTCAATAAAAACCGCAAAAAAAATCCAATTAATTTACACCATTTTTTCCGTATGCTTTCAACTTTTTACAGTTCCTCAAGTCACGAAAATTTTTTAAATTACCAAGTATCTTCGAGCGGTAAACGGAAAAGCACTGTTAACTACTTAAATATTGGATAAATCGGGCAAATAATAAAAATATGTATTCCAAGTCATTTATATATTTATTTAAGCTGAAACATAATAAATCATTTAATCAGCCAAATGTTAGCGGTCTCCACCAATTCGCGGTTGGCACTGTAAAAGCTGGCAGCACTGGCAACGCCGCTGTTGCTGCAGGTGCGTTAGTGTTGCCCGTTTGGCCCAGAGCTATCAGGAACTGTGAAATACCAAAACAAGGTAGTGTAAGGGTTTTTATTAACTAAAGATTCTTAGCTTAACAACTTTTACAATTGGAAAACAAAAACTTTTAACCTTTGTAACCTTATGTTTAAGACTTACCTCCTGCGGATTAGTGGCAATTACATAGCTGCCCTCGTTGACTGCCTTTTGAATGGTGGCACGTATGTTGGCCGCTTCTTCTAGGCTTTTTGGCGTCACAATGACCTTGGTCGCCTGAGGTGATGGCAGCTGATCGGGTCGCGTCAGCCAAGTGGGCGCCACCACCTGACGACGAGTCTTGGATGGAGTGCCCAAAACGCACAGAACGCAAACAAAGATGATGTGAATGATGATGCAGCGCTTAGAGGTCATGTTGTGTTGCGTAGCAGTTGTAACGATGCACTGAGTGCAATGCCCAATGCGAAAGAAGTTCATGCGAATTATTTCGTTGTGGAAGTTAAATAATTGTTGCTTTTGTATATTTAAATATTGACAGTTTATCTACATAATGCACGCTGAAACGTGCCGCAAGCGAGTAAAAACCTAATACCCATATGAGGGTTCACAATCATTAATTGCTATACAATTTAAAAGAAAAAAAAAAACACTACATTTTTGTGTGTAAGTGTGTGTGTGCGCGTGTGTGTGTGAGTGGGCAAATGAGAGATGGAGAGCAAGTGTACGATATATTGCAGTTGTATCATGGCTGTGTATTATTAATAATAATAGTCGGCTGTTCATCCGGTTGATCGAGTGGTTCTTCTTTGATATGCACATCATCATCTTCCTGATCCTCCTTGCTGTTCTCATGCAACAGAACATATTCACGCGAACTGAATCCAAACTTGATGACATCCTTCTCAATTAGCTCATAGTATTTGCGTCCGTCGATTTTCTTGTTATTGAGAAATGTGCCATTCGCCGATTCCAAATCAATGAGATATAGACGCACGCGTTTACCGTTACTGCCATCATCCCGTTTGAATGGAACGAGGCGATATTGGAGTGCCGCATGCTGCTTGGAGCAGCTGGGATGATCGACGGCCAAATCGACAACCTTGCGATCGCGTCCAACCAAAAAACAGCTCTGCCTATGGATATGAAGCGTTGGCAGCGCTGTCTCCCCCTTAAAGGGATACAGACGCCAGCGACGCTTCGGTTTGCGAGCTTCTGGTGGCTCCGAGTATTTGACGACAACGCCATTCACTTTATTTGTATCCTCAGTGAGGGCGCCACTCAAACCAAAATTTGGTTTCTCTCTCTCCACGGGCTCAGCATCATCAGGCTCTTTGGACGTCTGCCTTTTATCTTTGTCGTGTGGCTTACCCCACTCAAATTGCTCGTCATCACCTCGATTGCGATTGTCGTTGCGACGTTGATTGTGCTGGCGACGTGAATCTCTTCCTCCCCTCCTCCTCGGTAGGAACGTTCGCCTCGAGGGCTGCGACTCCGACTACGACTGCGACTGCGCCTACAATTATTAATAACGTATACAATTATTACTATACCTAGGGGTATCAATTCAAGATATACTCACCGTCGTGCCTCTGCTGAGCGACGTGGCCTCTCTCGATCCCGACGCTCGTTGCTGCGCGGACGCTGCTGGTGCTGGCGTCGATCCCGACTGTGATCCCTGTCTCTATTTCTCTCACGCCCCCGTCGCATTTGATTGTCACGATCCCGTTCCCGTTCGCGCTCTCGATCGCCATCCCGATCCCGCTCCCTGTCCCTCTCTCTCTCGTGGTCACGATCTCGGTCGCGGGTATTGTTTGTGTATTTGCCAGTTGTGTGTCGATGAGTTGTGCCGCTACGTTCAGGGCTGTCCCATTTGGAGCGCTGCTCCTGAACTTTGCTGTCTACTGTTGAAGGTTCACGTTTAATTTGTAGCGATTTATCATCCGCTTCCAGTTCTACTTTAATTGCTTTCAGTTGAATTTTGGCGCGTTTCTTATCGTCCGATGATTTGGACGCTTTACCGCTGCTTTTGCTGCTGCTACTGCTACGCTTGCCGCGGCTGCTACTGCTGCTGGAAGAGTTGCTGGATGATGAAGAACTTTTGGGTATTGCTTTTCGCTTAAGCGTTTTGCTTTTCTTGGAACTTGCCGCATCTGAATGCTGTTTAGCATCGATATCGCTGCTCTGGTCCCCCGATTCGTTGTCACTGTGCGTGGCGCGGTCCCCACTACGCGCTTTGTCATCTTTCACCATATTTCACTTAAAATTATTAACAAAATATGGCTGGATAAATCGAAACAAAAAAACAATAGCTTGATACTATGCTAGTGATGACATGTGGCTGCGGTGCCGCTTGGATTTAACAGCTGTTTGCCTATCGTTGCTCCGAATTGTATCGATATTTATTTATTTAATGCTTAGTTTTTTTACATTAACTCATTGAAAATGTGATGGCTTATTTACTAAGCGTTTTTTTTTGTTTTTTGTTTTATATGTAGGCATTTACCATTTGATTTTTGATGTATTTGCTAACATTATTTATCGATTTATTTAAGTAATGCAACTGCAACGGCTAAACGGTGATGTACTTATATCGCGCATAAATGCATCTATCGTTTGCATTTTACATCGACATCCTTTGCTTATCGCGCCAAGCTCATCACAAAGCACTGAGCCTTTGCCTGTGCTGACGCTGCAGCTGCGATTGACACGCAGATAACTCTGTGCAGAGCTTGTGAATTTTATTTTTAAGTATTTGTTTTTTTTTTTCTGTGATAGTATGCAGTGTGCCAGTGTCAACGACATGTTGCTATTATTAATATAGTCGACCACAAAAGAGAAGTTCAGCAGGTGCAGCAGTAATTGAAGAAGTACTAAAAAGGAAGAAGCAACAAAAATTCCAATCACAAAATTGCAAGCTGCAATTCAACGGGGGTTTTGGCATTCACAATGACACCGTTTGATGATTTTGTTTATTTAATAAATCATGTGCTACTTGGCGAGGAGCCGGTAAGTAACAACAAACAAAATAAACAACACGACGCACACAAAGACTGTTAGCAACAGCAATAACAAAAGCAACTGCAACATCCACAACACAGACATTGATTTTATTCATTTCCATTTTTTCCTCTTACATTCAGACCATTGAGGACTTCATATTGCTTGTTGGCACACTGGTGGCCTTCATAGCTTTCATACTCTGGTGCTGCTTTCCCATACAGCCAAAGGTATGTACAAATCTACGCATACGCTAAAACTGAAACACACCCACACAAACAAACCCACACACACACACACAAACACATATAGAAGCATGTATGTATGTATGCATTTTGTATGCATTCGTTAAACATTGTATATTAATTAAGATTCTGATATTGCGCAGGAGCCCGGACAGCATCGTCAATTTACTTGCAAGATCATAACGAGCCATATTAAAGCATTCGATAAAGCCACCAATACTGAGAACAATGCCACTGCATCATCAATCAATGCATCAACGGCCCCGGCAGCCACAGCCACCGATATTGGCAAGAAAGTCGGCCATTTTGCCCACATGGGAAACTTTGGCAGCTTGGCGGGTCACATGGCCGGCAACATCAACAACAACAACATCAACAACAACAACAATAACAACAACATGGGCAACATTGGCAGTGCCTTCATCTTTCGAGGCGTCCCAAATCTAAGCGGCAATTCGCAGTACAACAGCGGCGGCACCTACAGCAAAAGCGGCACTGTTGCCATGCACAATTATTACGTTAAGAGCGGCCATCAATGCTGCACCTAAACTCTTAACCAGCCCCAAAACACTAAAACTCACTGGCTTCAACATTCGACAGCCAAGTCAACAACCAAAAAAAACAGAAGCTCTTGCAACTTGTTCTGTTTAACAAAAAAAAAAAAAACATAAATGTAATGTTTGTTGTTTCTTCCATGTTCTCTAAATGTCTCATATTAAGTGTGCCAATTGGTTGTTCAATAGCTAAAAGCTAGTTGAACATTTCCCCCTACTAACTCCCAATTCTGCCCCTCACTCCCCCATTTGTAATTTGCAAGAAAATTTTGAATTGTAATTGCTCAGACTGATTTGTATTATGCGGAAAATGGAGCATTTCTAATGCACTTTCCCATGATGGCTAAGACGAAAAAAAAATAACAAGAAAAGAACCGGATAGAGTATGACGCAAGTTTATAAAACTTCACTTTACTAGTACTACGTATTAAATGTATTGCTTTCGAATACCAAAATTAAACGATGTAAAAAACAAAAAACAAAACCTAAGACGAAACGGCAAAACAATGAAAGCCTAGCAACTATTTGTAAGTATTTATTACAATGGAAAAAACCCAAAGGAAAAACGAATATGAAAAAACAAATTGCATATTTATACGCATGTTAATATGACTACAATCGCTTACAATCCCCAAGACATTTGCCCGCATAAAGAGCAAGAATCCAGCAAACTCAATAAACATTTGAAAGCCGTTCGCATTACTTATTTCACCTCTCATATTTATGATATGTAAACAAAAACAAAAACAAAAATAATGCAAGTGCAGCTAAAGCGAGCGGTTTCTACAGGGTGTTTGTGTTTGTATCTATAAGATAACCATATATAAGTACACATGAATTGCATCAATAAGCATAGTTTTTAGTGTTATGTTTTTGTTTATTTGTTCGTCGTCACGCAAATCGTTTTCAATTTTGTTTTGTTCAGTGTATACACTTAAGATATAAATGTACTATGTTTGATCTCATTTGTCAACTTATTTATGTGATGAAAACTTCAAGAATTTCTTTAGTACGAAGGGTTATTAAACGAAAAAAAAAAAATCCTTTAAAAAAAAAAAACCCCCCACAAACTAATTGTGTTTTCTTTCCATCAACAGTGTGTGTGTGTTGTTAATCACAGTGTTCGACAAAAGTATGTGTACATTCGTAGGACACTTGACAACCCTGGAGTTAGAAACTTGAGTACTTATTGTTTACAGTACTCTGAATACACTGAAAATAATAAAAATGGGTGTTATGAGGATCGGCTAAATAAAGTATGGGCGGAAAGGGTACTTTATAGTCGGATACCGCTTATTTTTTATTGTTTTTGTTTGTTTTAATTTATTTATTTATTATTTGCTATCTGAGCAAAGTCGTTGAAAATCACAATTGTTAATATTTGTCGTTAAATATATATATTTATGTATAAATAAATAACAAAACGGTTTCGATATATGTAAGTGCAACAGTGCAGCAAACATAGTCTTTACATTATTATTATCATTATCATTATTATGGAATATCAACAGTGATAATGCACAAACGGGTATACACTATCAATGAATACCCTGCATGTGCATTTTTAAGGAAAGCCTAGCCATAAGGCTATAAATATCGTTGGCACTTATGTGTGTAGATCGATAGATATATATACATATATACATATATAGATAGTGTAGGTAGTAAATACATGTTATAAACATATTTGGTTTCTATGTGCTAATCCGCTCGATGCTCTTCTAGAGTGCTGTGCTTTGGTAAAAGTTGAAAATTTGTGACGTAAGCAAGTGATTTTTCCTGTTTTCTTTTTCCGTTTTCATTCATATAAATAGTTTAAAGCATTGAATACTAATACCTAAATAGTAGACAGTCTTAAGGAGTAACTAACTAGTGCTATGACTATCGAAACAATTAGAAAGCGAAAAGCAAAAAAAAAAAACCTATCTCCAGAGCTTATAATACTAGTTTGCAAAGTAGAAAGTATAGCAAGCTTGTATTGTAAGCTCTATAACATCCAGATGTCGTTTTTGATAGAACATATAGAAAAGAAGAGAACATAGTCGAATCCATATCGTGCAGCGATCTGATCTTGAACTAAACAATCGATAAGCGATTAACGATTGACGATAACCCGATAATCGATTACCGATAAACAAACTAAAACTGCCATTGCAACTAAAATTCGGTTGCTAGTTTGATTGATTAGCTGACGCAAGTCATTGGGAAGAAAACATTCGTCTCGATCAAGATCTGTAGGACAATAAATACCGTATAGACACCGAATAGAGCGACGCCTACACGTTTCGTTAGACGATAACCGCTGCAGCTGAGAATCACAAATAGTCCAACGGTGCAAAGTATCAAGATTATTATATTATACTCGATGCCCTGGGTGCCAACCTGCTGCTGCGTTCCGGTGCGATAGTTAATGCAGTTCTTAACGAACCACGGTACGCCCAGCGACAACAAAATGGCCAACGAATTGGCGCCTAGCGAATTCGATACACCAATACCGCTTTCACCTTAAAAAAAACGAAAAAAAAAAAAACAAAAGCGGAATTTTAGTTTTAAGTATAGTTAGTATAGTTTTTGGTCTTACCATTTCGCAGCGAAATGAGACTAGAAACTGCCTCGGGCATTGTGGAACCGGCAGCCAAGAAGGTGAGACCCATGACAATGGTTGGCACTCTTATAGCCACACCGAAAGCCGTTAACATCCAAACAATTAAATAGGCATTGGCGCCAATGCAAACAATGCACATTATGAAGGACAAGGGATACAAGCGACGATGCTTCATCGGGTGTGGAATCAGGCAACGCAGCAGGGCCTTGATGGGCAACGTAAAGATCCACCAGCCCTTCATCACACCCGATGCATTGTGCGGATAGCTAAAGATGCTCTCAGGACGCGTATCCTCTTCTTCATCTTCGCCATTCCCTGACAAAAATGAAGTATTTTAGCAACAATAATTAATCTTAATACTTTTACTTACAGTTCTTGGAGTGCGTTAAGTTGGCTGTTGATGACATGGATGATGTGTTTTCGGGAAAACTGACAACAAAAAGACCATCACCCGACAAGGGATCCTTTTTGAGCGGCAGCTGAGCCTTGGCGCTGTTCTCTGGCGGTTCGGTTAGATCTAGAAATGTTTTAAGCCAAAAATTTATCGGAATTCCTTGCAGTTCGAGTAGTTAGTTCTTAACTAACCGTAACGCGTGGAGAAGCAACAGTTCATTTTGTCCTCGATAAAGACTCGAATGGCGGGCATAAATTTATTGTTGTTGAACGTTATAACATAGTAGACGACGAGGAAACCCATCATGATGCACGATTCCACAAAGCTAATGTTGCCACCCCAGGCGAGCACCAACAAAACAAGCGTATTAAATATATAGATCATGCAGTCCCGAGCTATGGGCCACCAATCCAATTGCACTGGCTACAGCATAAACAACATCAATCATATTTGGTTACAGTGACAACTCGCAATAACAAACCTTTTTAATACAGAGCGCTGCAAGACCTGCAACGCCGAGTGTATTGAACATCAGAGATCCAATAATCGTACCGAGACCCATATCCGATTCTAGGATCAATGTACTTATCGTATTCGTAAAGAACTCGGGCATTGAGGTAGCTGTTGCCATAAATGTGGCTGCCGCCACATTCTTGGACAAATGCAGATCCTCACAAATGCACTCGACAGTGGGCAGAAAGTAGTCATTGCATATAATGGCCAGCAACAGGAAAAAATAGATTGCCGCAAATACGTGTAGAACAACCCAACCTTGACGTAGCTCTTCCACTAAAAGAAGAAAACAAATTTATATGAATTTACTATTATTTTATTCACTATTAATGATTTCAGAGATCTTTCAAGAACTCTACTCATATTAAAGCTAGAATCTTGATAAAGAGTTGTTATTTCGAAACCAGAACCTCTATAAAGATTTCATTTGGCATATGTTCATGTTCAGTTCATACCAGATAGATAATAACATAATTTTTGTCTTTTACATGGCCAGAGTATTGTTTTTTGCATTTTTTTCTTTTACTAAGAGTCACATTGATAGGCTATAAGTATGCGTATCTGTCGCATGTTCCAAGTATTGTAGTTTAATTAAAGGTTTTTCACGACTTGGCCGCGCGATAGGAAAAAATAACGATTTGAAGAGCAGCAAAGATAGATACATCTATACATGCATACAAGTTGTGTTCACGTTTGTAGACATTGAAGATACTAAATCAAGAATACGAATTTGCCATTCATGCACTGTGCAAAAAAACATGTACTTTTTCAATAAGCAAAACCCATTTGTAATAAGTTGGATGGAAGAATATTGTTCCCTTTTATACTCAAGTTTCTTAAAGATTTCAATCATAAATTTTATTCTCAGTGCTGTTGGAATAGTAGACAATCCGTTTGCTTGATACTGCTCTAAGCTCGTATAGTCAGGCGTTACTAGTTTTTATGGAGCTGAAGTGTAAACACATTTGCGACGACTGATTTATTGGCCATTGAGTTTTTTAGCCGCTTATCAGTACGGCACTTGTTTCGACCCTGGCCCAGTGATAAGCGTTGCGTTGCATTGCAGCAGGAAGACTTTAGTTAATTGGTCAATGGCCAATACCAAATTGGTCAGCAAGTTCAAGTTTAATTGCATCGATGAGCCATATTCTTACCTGTAAAAAAGTCAGGAAACTCCTCTAACGGGTTTGCAGGCTCTTGGCCGGGGCATGTGGCACGTGGCAGTATCTCATAGAGCAGCTTTTCATCCAAATAATTCAGCGACGAAACCAAAAAGTTCGTCTCATTTTTAGCAACTGCAAAACAAAAAACGAAATTCTATTAAAGTTAGTATTATTATATAACGAGTAAGCAATAATATTATGAATATGTGTATATACTACAGTCAAACTTCCATGTAACGAATCTTAAAGGGACATGAAAAAACTTCGTTATAGAGAATGTGTTTTTGACTGAATCAAGTTGCAGGGTTCTGGTTTCGTTATACGGAAGTTCGTTACATGGAAGTTCGACTGTATCGTCAAATAAAAGCAATGAAAACTATGACAGAATGCAGCCCTGACAGAAATGACTTAAACGGAACAGCTTCGAAACTCACAATAAAAACTTAAAAGTTCATTTAAAAACTCCTTTCAAATTATTAATTTTTCGCTTTGTATATTGAATATTTAAGTGAAGGACATGATTTCGACTTAATCGCAAGGTTTTTTTTTCTTAACAATAACTTTTTTATGCTGCACAGCTTGGCGTCGGATTTAAGTTCTTTCTAATAGACCTACACATTCTGATTATCTTAATTGTTTCTCACGCAACAAGAAAAAAACAACAACAAACAACAAAACTAAAATAAACAAACACTAAAAAAAAAATCCACTTGGATTTGTGGGTAGATAAACAATTATATAGCAGTGTAATTGGATGCCAGTTAGCCCGTTTAATGGTTATTAATGGAACATAAACATTAAGTTTTAAGCCACGTTTCGGATGAATCCAATTCCCTAACCACCCAGAAAACCCGAACAAAAAACCACGTTTTTTTTTCTACTTCAGTTCAAAAGTTTTTGTTTGCGATTGGAAAATTTATTTGCCTTTGTCGATGATTTGTTCCGTTTTGATAATTATAGTTATTACGATTATTGCGTTTATGGTTTGTTGTTTGTTTTGGCCAGGAAATGCCAAGGCGATTAAGAATTATCATCCTAAAAATAATGCAGACACTCATTGCATTGTTGTTTATCTGTCATCCCTCCGATTTTGAAATTCTTTTTTTTTTTTATATCTTTTCATGGCAGATAATTAAAATATTATTGCCGGCCATTAACGGGAATTCGCATAACGATGTCTGTCAATTTTACTTTCTTTGTTGATCTACTTAATTCTCAAGAATTAGCTGGGGCCCCTCGCAACTTGGCCAACTTGTGTGTAACTCTGGTCATATTGTCTGATTGGCATGTCTTATCAGCATATTTCTTAAGCAAACTTTTGCCAATCAGTAACTCCCTCCCTCTCGCTCTCTCTTAGTATGTGATTCATCTTTTGTTTTATACTCTTTTGATATAGTAGAAATATTGTACAATTTGATATGAATACCAAAATCTTCTTCGATCGACGAATATTATTCGTTTACTCTTAAGTAAGTAAAGGGTATTTTGCCAGGAATACAACTTCTATTGCGTAGTTTGAGCCATTTGGTTGACCTTCTTTTTGCTTGAAATTCTTTTAGTACGTGCGATTCGTGTTCACAAAATTGTTCATCGTTTGTTTATTATTTTATGCTCATTGCTTAATGTTATTGTTATTGTTCTGACTGTGGCAACAGAATCGCATGTCTTTGGCAGCTGGGCAGTTGCTAACAAACAATCAAAAGGCAAACAATAACATTCAGTGGCAATAATCAAACATAATTGCAGATAATGAACAAAAACACAAACACAATCTTGAAATCGAAACATGGCGTGAGCAAAAAAAACAAAAAGTACTTACTAAACGTAAAGGATTGAAGCGCAAAAAAGTTGTAATTTTATCATAGGACGATATATTAAGAATTAATCGGGTGAGGTAGGTCGAGTGAAAGAACAGTTTTTCGCAGCATCAACACTCCGCTTAATGACCTTAATTTGGTGTTGTCAACGAGACCGATTAAGTGAATATATTTTTTTCATCGCATTGCATTCATAATGCAACAGATGTGATAATTGTGATTGTGCTTTTAATGTGAATTTTAATGTGTATTTATGAGTTTGAATCGTATTCAAGCTACCGCTTAGCCCATGCATAAAACAAGTTTATTGAACCTGTTCATAGCTGGCGGGTTGCGGGCTACGCTTATTGATTATGGAGGCCGGATTGAGAGCCCCCAACAAGCACACACACACACACACACAGTTCATAGTAATAACATATCTTTATTTATTTCTTCATAAAATCCCGGTAAGACTTATGCGGAAATCGGGGGAATCCCTCTCAAAGCCCTTTGTGCAATCAAGAAGCGTTTTTACTATTTCCAGTGTTTGCCATAATTAGTATTTGAGACACTTAGTTTGCCGCTTAACGCTGCAAAATAGCTAGTATTTATTGAATGTTTTGTTTTTTGTTTTACAATCTATTTTGATTGTTGCAACTTTGACGTTTAATTGGCAACTCGTTTCGCCGATCGTGTTGCGACTTAATGCAAATCAATCGGTTCCCCCGGCTTAAAACTTTACGCTCAAAACTGCTTGCTAATTGTAGTTAAATAAAATAAGTACGATTGTCCAACACTGGTCAACAAAACTGACCATTAAACCATTAATGTATAGATAAATTTGTTATTTGACTTAAAAATCTTTAGATCAATAAACTATAATTACAGCTATAAGCTTCCCCTTCAAGTATTTAATAACATATTAATTGTTTCAACCTAACTTTGTTGGCTAGTGTAGCTTTTTTTCAAAAGAGGGCGCCGTTGTCTGGCGATGCTTGTTTGCCCGTTTGCCTGTTTGTTCGACAATTACCAGAGTTGATGATAAATGTGAGGCAGAAACAACAACAACAACAACAACTTTATTAACAACAATGGTAAAAACAATAAGTATAAATAAATATTAATGCAAATAGATAGATAATAGGTGGTAATAATAGTACAACAACTCGAACAGCAGTTAGTTGGAGCATCAGCTTGGGGAATGCTGTTGCTGCGATAATACTAACTACAATACAATACAATACATAGATAGATACTTGGATAAATATTTGGAAACGTCATAAATGTGCGATGTGGGAAATCGAATCGACGAAATGACAATGCAAATTCTTGAACTTTGGAATTTTTAATGCCAGCATAGAATTAATTTTTATTAAAGAATGCTTCGACTTAAGGCTGGAAAAACCATTAAACGTTCTTATTAATCCTACAAAAGCACCGATTATTTATAGCATTTGAAGGGGGGGGGGGGGGGGGAGTGTATGAAGGGGGGGTGAATGAGGGTCTAAGAGTATCGCTGGCCGGGATCCCTTACGAAAGACTCAATAAACGGGAATCACCGCCAACATCGTTACTGTTATAACACACACACACATACATATGTATGTATGTCTGCACTCCACACACACACACACACACACACACACACACGCACACATTTATTCATGCTGAGTGCTTGCAAATAATCGTAATGACGTTGATGATAATTACTCGCGTAGCACCTGCTCGGAATTTGTTTACGCAACTAAATACAGTACGACCTCGCTCAACGCAACCTAGTACACTACAATTTGGCCAATTGCGAAAGCTGAGATGCCTTTGCTTGACATTTGAAACTAAAGTAAATCGAATAATGAAGGATTTCATTTTATTTGGAAAAACAAACTTTTAAATGCGATTTCTTCAGGGAGTTCGGATATTGCAATTGTTGAGGGTTGCGTTGAGCGAGGTCGCACTGTATGTGAAGGCGTAGCAATGCCAAAATTAAAAAAGAAAATCCAAAAATAGTAACTTCATATTTGATACTTGCGGCTTAATGAAACCATGATCCGATATCCGATCTGTTCTTACTTGCTTCAAAGGATCTTAAACTGATCATTCTATGTCCTTGGATAACTTAAGTCACTCGAAAGAAACTTGAACACCGACTAAGTTCTTTAAGCTTGCTTACACCTAATTTAACTACAAATGAATCTAGTTTTCTTTTCGCCTTTAAATAACCAGAAGTTTTGGTTGATTGGTTTTTTGTTTTATTACAAATAACCCAAAGAATGCATTTTAAAGCTGTAAGGCATTTAACAATTAACTTATTTCAAATTGAAATGTTTCAAATAATAATTATTTCATTAAGAAACCAGAAGTTAATAACCATAACTCGGTTATACTATTATAAAACTAATTAAGTTAAGGCATATGTTGGCAAAAATTTAACTACTTTAGTTGTGCAACAAAAAGTTAAAGTTTAACGACAACAAAACTTAATTTCGGATAAGAAAAAAAGGTGTTTGATAACAAATCCGTAAGTCGTATGCAATTTTGATTCTTCTTTTCTTTCGCGCCATTCAAAAAACAGTCGAAAAAATACTTCAATTTTTATTTTGGATCGATCAATCAAATGACAATTGCTTTATGTTTGTTGGTTGATAGGCTAATCAATCACTTTCGTTGCAGAGCTGATCGATCATAGATATATCATAGATTGTTACATATCTCATTAATGTCACCCTTGTTTGATAGTTTAGCCTTCCTTCTTTGGAACACATCCCAAAAGAATGTTTCGATCAGTATAGATCGATATAGTAGATCATCAAAGAAAGCATTCTCATTAATGTCGCCCTTGTTTGATACTTTAGCTTTCCTTATCAGAAGCTGCTGCAGATGTAAGGAACACACCCCAAAAATATGTTTTTATATCTGTACTTATATACATTTGATGATGATATGATCGATATATTAGATCGTGCATAAGCTTTCCTTTCCTTCCTTCAGGGAACACACCCCAAAAATCATGTTTCTATATAGATTTGCAGTGGGAGCTGATTTCGGGCAACAGATGTTTTGGGCCTTTGTTTTGCGCTTTCTTTATGATTTATTTGTGCATATTATTGTCATAATTTGAGTTTTAGTTTTGTTGTTACTTCGCCCCCAAATTGACAGCTGTCTAAAGTATCTATTTTTATTATGCAAAATTGAGTAAATAATTTTGTGCAAAAGATGATATTTATGTCTATTTTTTATTATTTGTGAATCTTGAATCTGCTGGCACAAGAAAAAGTAAAAAGTTTTCCCAAATTGAAAACAACTTTTAATGACCCGCCAAATGTTTTGGAGCAATAAATAATAATAATATTTAAACTATTTTCGACATCGAAAACTCAATCAGCTTGCACCAAAAACAAATAAATACTTATTAGGAGAGTATTTTTAGTTTAAGTATCGCGCACTATTGATTACTATTTTTAAGTACATTTTTGTTATAATCGCCAACAAGTGTTTGGCTTAATTAACTTTTCTTTCATATTTATTTGTATTTTTATGACGCAGCGAAAGTTGTTTTTTTCGGCTCTTAAAACTGAGATCTTTATTAGTTTGAATTTGAATGAAAAGTTTGGGGGATTTCAGTGAACTTGTCAACCCTTTTTGTCTAAAAAAGTAACTTTTTACGCACCTGTTGCTTGTGTATCCGTTATGTGGCTGGCGAACAGTATGAAAAAGCCAAGCAAAAGGCGCGCGTTTTTCAACATTATACAAAAAAAAAACGAAAACTTGAACCAAAACAAAAACAAAAACAAAACAAAAAAGTAACTTATTTATGTTGTTTATTGGCTTGATTTTCCAAAAAAAAAAAACAAAACCAAAAATCTATTGATATCTTCGATTATATTTTCGAAACAACAGCAACAACAACAACAACACGCGCGCGCATAGTAATACAATTTTTTGGCGCTATTTTATTGTTACTATGTTTGGTAGTTCAGGCACACACACGGCGTATGCGCAACGCGACGGACGTAACTTGTTTTCTTTCGGTTTTTTTTCTTCGAATCTTTTTCTGAATTAGAGTAGCAGCAGGTGTCATCTAGTAGTAGTAGTCGTAGTAGTACTTGAACAGCTTGAATGGTTTTCTTCTTTAGTTTTCGGTTTTTTCGGTTTTTCGGTTTTTCGGTTGCGTATGTCTGTCGAAAGCGGCGGGGCCAACGTGTCAACCGCTTGGCTAGAATTGTATCGCACAACTAATTAAGTGAGACCAGCGCGCGCGCGTCTTAATAATAAGCAGCAACGTTTGCGTCGCAGTCGACGCCGCTGTTGGCATCGCTATTGACGCTCTTAACTTAACTAGCAGCTGTCTAAGGCGGACTATATTACAATATTGTTTTTGTATTTGTTCTTGTTCTTGTTCTTGTATTATAAAAAGAGTTATCTCTCTTTGAGTCCGGACACTTAAAAACGTTTTCGTTTTCGGATTTTTGATTTTTGATAATTTACTATCTAGACATTGTTTTTTTCGATTTTGCTACTTCTATCGTGATGCACTGTGGATTCAATTAGGTTGGCTCGGCAAAGCTGAAAGCATTAAAATTGTTTAATTTTTGGTTTTGGGGAAGAGTTGAGATCGGTTTCCCAAAAGTCCCCTACTACTATAAAAACTATTTGTTTTCCTAGTGTTGATAAAATACCTAAGATTATCCTTTGATAATCGATTTTTGATGTGATTTTTCAGTTAGAAAACTTTTTGTTAAAAATATATGTATTAATTAGTTTTGAATTTATGTTAGAAAATATGTCAACTTACTCCATAGTACAGTGTCCGTTGCTCTTATGCTGATTTAGAATAGGGCGCGCTTTTCGCTCTCACTTACAAACACACACACACACAGATAGAAAGAGAGGAGCATTGAGTTCATTAATACACTAGCGTAATTTACCGTTGCATGATAAGAATGAAACAAAACAAAACAACAAAGTGCAGCGACAGTTTATCAATCTACGACGAGTATTGCCGGCAGCAGTCACAGCTGCGTATGTATGCATGTGTGTGTGTGTGTGTGTATGTGTTCAAGTAATATAAGCAACTGGGTAATTTTCATGCTTAACTGGAAAAGGTAGTGCTTAGACCTCTATTAATAGGGCTCACGTTAAATCGAAAACTTTACCCGATCGAAATTATTCGAAACCCATTCAACGAAAATTTCACTTTCATCGATGCATTTATGAATATTTGATATGTGTGTGCATTCACCGATCGATCCTGAACAACAACAAATCTTAAATGCAAGCAAGTTGTATCTATCGTAAATTAATTGAGATTTTGCATCGTTTGTAACACTCTCGCTTTAGCAACAGATAATCAATGAACATTATTCGCTGTCAACTTGACTCTATCAATCAATCAAAAATGGGGATAAACCATATATTCCCCCTCTATCAATAGTAGCTACACATATAAAATGGTTTATCTAAGTTTGCAAAGTGGAAAATGAATTTGTGTTTTGATAAAAACAAAGTTTGGACCCTTGCATATAGTAATCAAAAGGTAGTATAGGTATAAAAACGAATTTCGGGACAATATTAAGTTCCATAAAACTGTAAACGTAATGAACAATCAATTAAATATTGTTGTACTTCTTTTTTATAGTTTCTCTGATTAGTTAGCTAGCTAGCGACGTCATGGCCCGTTATCCCTGGCCATATATCAATAATGTTTGGTAAATTTTTAGTAAGCCCCAAAAGAGTGGGGCATATGGCATTAATGCTGATTGACAGTTTGAGTGGCGTGAGCGTAACGCGTTCGAAACTCGCGCGATTTGAGGCCTTAATGCAGCCAATCAATTGGTTAAGTTGCCTGCAAAATCAAAAGACATGTCTGTAAATACTATATATGCATGCATGAGTATATCTCTGATATAGCACAATATAATCAGTTGGAGTAGAAAGTATTGCGATCAATGTAGCTTTATTCTAGTACCTTTCCACGTGTCGGAATTCATGTAATCCGTCAAGAAATCAGATCGAAAATGTTCAATTTCGTATTTATTTTATGTTCTTATAAAGTATCATTGCTACTCGATCAATCAACAAGCGCCAAAAATTTTTAATTAAAGAAATCCAAAAGATAAGATCTCTTCACGCTTCCAACCCACCTCAGCCTCAGAGTCAACAAACCGAACCGTATTCCTTAGTCATTCGCAATTATAATACTATGATTGATTGATGTAAAGCCAAGATATGTGCTTTGTTTGTGTGTCCAAGGTAGTACTATAACCAAAGCGTATTATCTCAAGTATCGGTTATCGTTTGGTATTGCTTTAATCAGCCTCTGGCCTTCCATTGACTTCAGCACCCACAATTCGCAATTTATCATTATTGTCACGCGCTTCTCATAATATGCCTCATTTTCAAGCGTATTATCCTTAAGATTCAACCAAATGTCCTTTCGAAATGATTGCGATTTATGTACTTAATATCTAGAACGATTTGTGAATTATAAGCCCAAACGTATATGTAAATTCAACTTGTTGCATAAGCATGAAAGGTTATATTGTATATGCATCTGTTCTGATTTTCAAATGGTGCGTATGAAATGCTTATCGATAATATAAATCTTATCTTTCGACTTATAGCATGTATGCATGAACATGACAATGGCACTTCGAGTAGCTATTCGTATTGACGTCATCGATGTCGACTGTCAACGGCACAAACACCGGTACATCCAGTACTTAAAGAAGTAATTTATACATTTTAGGCTTTCACTTCGTTTATTATGGAATTCTTTTAATGGTAAATCAATAAACAATTAATGCTGGCTTAACAATGTGACCGTATTAAAACTTAATACATATGTTTAGCGAGGCAAATGGACGATTTGCAAGTTTAAACACTTTCAACACTGTCCCAAAACTGTTTACGCATTTCCGTTATCTTTGCTTTTGTTGTAGCTCAGTGCACGTCGCTGTATCTGGACATCTTTTAAAGTTAGCTGCGTAGACACTTAATAACTGATTTTAATTAATACTTAAAGTGACTGGCAAAAAGATTAAGCTTCGAAGTTTGTTAATCAATTGATTTTCATCATCAATCATCAGCTGGGACAGTGGGACGAAAAAGGAAGGCAGACTTAAGGCAAAGATCGGAGGTTATAATTACCCAACGGACAGAACGTCAAATCATGCGAAAAGTAGTCCAAAATCGGTCAGAACTCTTTCCAAAGATCTTAAGGAGAATGTAACTGAGAAACAATGGTCCAAGCCATTCTACGCCTTAAGTTTTCTTCAAGAGTTGCAAGGAAGAAGCAAGGAAGAAGGCAAAATTTAAGCTCTATCAAGACATTTACCCTTAAGAAGCCTAATGTGCGGACTTGGCTTGGAACCCAAAAACCTCACAGTTCTGAATATTCCTTTCCTGGAAGAGTTTTACATATGCCAACTGAAATAAGACCTTCCAAAGTTGGTCAATTGAATGCTAAGGGAGGTTTTTTTTTGCAGTGTGTTAAGTGTTTCTTGATTTATGTTCGATCGGTCAATCTGAATTCTAAAAGGTACATATACCTGTGTGTAACGGTGATTTATCCCTATTTTGATATCGATTTAAGTTTGATATCCTTAAGAATTTTTAATCAATTTTTTGACAAAAAGGTTAGATATAATAATATGTATTTGGTCGTGTGTCTGTCCCAAGACAACGAGTGTTCAACAATAATCGTTATCGTTATCGTTATTGTAATCGCAGCTTGATAACGACCGCAAGTACTGCCAAACCACATACAGTAGCTAACCAACAAGCAAGAAAACAAGACAGATCGAAATACAGAAAAGGACAATTTTTAATTTTTCAGTTCAATCATTGAGAAACTCATATTGCTTGGACTCGATATCGCAAGTTTTCTTCAGCATTAGAATTTCCAGAGCGCATGCAACCGATAAAAAGAGCACGTACAGGACGAAACTAATCCAACCGACAATTTTGCCCAATACGAACTTGGTGGCCAAAAGGGAGGCATATAACATGCCCGCTGTAATCATTAGCATTCCAGCAACAATCGCTATACCCGACGAGTTGATCACAATTTCATGGCCCTGAACGAGTATGTCGATGAACCAAGGCAATCCCAAGCAAATGAATATATCAAATGTATTCGAACCGATAGCATTACACATCGCCATCCCGCCATAACCTTAAACAGAACCAAACATAAGCTAAGATTAACAATAATAAAAAAACTCAAGCAGGGGAATTACACCTTTTCGGAACACAATGTAGGAGGAGACGATCTCCGGAACACTTGTGCCGAATGCTAGTACGGTGAGACCCATTATGGAATCGGGTATACCAAGATTATAACCAATGACAGTGAGAAACCAAGTTACAAGGTATGATATAGCACATATCCACATAACGGCCATCAGCATACTTAGAAAGAATATGGAACGGGCACTGGGAACGGTCACAGCCAGCAAGATCACAGCTGGGTATTTGATGCCGTACCAGAACTTTTTGCAACAGTTCGAACCCTCCTCTGGTTTCTCGCACACCGTCTCCTTGAATGTCTTGAGCGGATCGTCCTCACGGTCCAAGGGGTTCTCATTCATCATGTCCTTATCTGAATCGATAGCTAGCAAAAAAATATGATAGGAATATCCGAAACACTCGAATTTGTGCTGATTTGTACTTCGACATAATTTTTGTATCCTGCGATCGAATAGCATCGTGACCAGATAGACAACATAAAAACATAAAAGACCACCAGCTTCATAGACCGTCACTATGGAGTCGTGTAGTACACCAAAGAGCGCTGCGATCGATACGAAATACCAGAAGGTGTCTCGAGTAATCGGCCACCAGTCCAAGCGCATAGACTAAAAATTTCAATAATTACGATTAAATCTCTATTCTACTCTCTCATTAACTTACCACGCCGGTGAGGATGCCACAAACAGATGCAATGCCAAGGACATTGAACACAGAGGAACCAACAATGGTACCAATACCAATATCTCCTTTCGTCACAAACGTACCCACAATCGAGACAAATAGTTCGGGAGCTGACGTGGCAGCAGCAAGGAATGTTGCACCAGCCACATCATACGACATACGCAAAGCTACATTGTATATACATATAAGATATATGCTTAAAGGTCCTCAGTATAGTTTGATCTACCTACTATAGCAAAGACGTTCCATAGCTGGCACAAGATAATCATCGCAGACAACTGCCAGTATTATGAACATATAGATGCTGGCAAGGAAACAAACAGCTGTACTCCATATAGCCTTCTTTCGCATGACATTGGGAAACTCCAGTACGGATGGAGGGATACAGGTTAGATTGTGTTCGTCCTTGCGGATCATAACAAATGGACCACCGACTGTTTGGTTTATATGTATGTGTTTGTTTTTTTGGCTTGTTCAGCTAGATAATATGTTTTTTTCTTCTTTCTTACCGTCATCATCATCGTCACCAGCTAACAAGCTTAAAGTTCTTTCGAAAGCGTAATGCATTTAACAAGATATTAACTCATAAATTTGCAAAGTAAATCTATCTGAAAAATAAATATATGAATCAATGTAATTGTACACTGAAAGCATTTCAAGAGCTACTTGATTTACTTCAAAGCTAAGAATTCAAGTTCAATTAATCGATAACTTATCGATAGCCATAAAAAACAAAAAATGTCTTTTTTCTTTGTTAAATCCCGTACATATATTATTAATCGTATAAATACATTATTGAATTTGTTGTTTGGTTTGTTGGAATTTGTTGGATTTTTTTTTTGGTTCTTATCCCATTTCGTCTCATTTCACTTCATTTCATTTTCTCCGTACATATGTATGTCGTGAAGGGAGAGATTCATCTTCTTCTACTTTAATAATAATAATAAAAAAAAAGTATTACAATAACAGCATAACGTAGTAGCATAAAGGTAACTCAAACTATCCAGTTAGATAGAATAGAACAGGAAAAATACATATTAATTAATTAAAACGACTGCACTGTAGAATTGCCCCGCCCAGCTTCAGCTCCAGCTCCAGTTACCGCTTGCATTCGCATAAACAGTTCCAGTTCCAGCTCCATCTTCAGCTCCAGCTCATGATCGTCCGCAGGTTGGCAGATTGACGCGAAAGAACACATTGAGCTCGATGAGCGAGGCGAATACCATAAATACCAAATAGATGACCAGACAGGCGATGCCCACCTTTGTGTCCAGCTTGAACTTGTTCATCGAGAATGTCAGATAGAGCAGAAAGAGTGTGGACAGCAATGTTATGGCCGAATACTCCAATCCGGCCGAGTTAATAGCCACATAATTCTGTCCGGGCTGTATGGGAAAGAATACCGCCTTTATCAGCCAGGGTACGCCAAGGCATAGCAGTATATCAAATGTATTCGAGCCAATCGAATTGCATATTCCCATCGATCCATGACCTGTCTCGAAAATAAGATTGCCCAAAAAAGAACATTGGAAAACCCCAACCAAAAAAAAACACAATACATATAAGTATCAACACATCATCCATAATTCAGTTTCCCATGATCAAAACTCACCGCGTTTTGCCACAATCACACTAGATACAGCCTCGGGGACACTGGTGCCAGCGGCCAGGAACGTTATTCCCATTACTGAATCGGGTATCTTAAGCGTATCGCCTGCATAAAATGACAAAACAAAAACTCTGTCGGTTGAACTTTGCCATCATATAGGGTTAAATTCACGAAATATTTAACAAAATATTCAGAACCCTGCAAATTGGTTAAATCACAAAAACCCATTCTATTCTACGAATATTCTTCGTTATACGGAACATTCGACTGTACTAAGTAATGAACCTGAACTCACCAATTATGGTAATCATCCACGCCACAACATACGACAGCGAACCAATCCAGACAATGCACATGATGAAGGTCAATGGGAAGATCTTGTTATTTTTAGCCTTTTTACAATCGGGTATCGCGATGCGGAATAGCAAATGAATGGGCCAAATGATTAGCCAGGTGAACTGGGCAAAGCAGCTGGTTCCTTTCGGATATGTCAGCAAGGAGTAGCCTTCCTGATCCACTGGTTCAACTGGTGTTGCTGCTGCTGCTGCTGTTGCTGCAACAGCCACCGATAATTGTGCCTCAGCATCGGCATTATCAGCGATTGCAACTGGTGCAATTGCACCAATCGCTGGTGCTGGTGCTGCAACATTAGCACCACCAGCTCCAATGCCACCTAATCCAATTGTTGTTGTTGTCGTATTGCTGCTGGCCTTGGCCTGATCGTTGTTTAAGCCGCCATTCAACTGAATGCTAGCCATATTTTGGCAAATGCGATTCTCCACAAGCTCTGTTTAAAGGTTGACCCAAAAAAAAAACAAAAAGGTTATGTTTAAGTTACTGCAACTGCTGACTTATTATGTAAGATTTTTATATTGTTTTTTTTTAGTGTACCTGGTTCCTTTTCATTGCTGTTCTTTGTGTGTATGCTGCAGTTTGAGGAGCGGCTGCGCGAACGCGCTTGCTTAACGCCACCTGTGTGTGAGAGTTGGTATTTGTATGTATGTATGCATGTATGTTTGTATGTATGTGTGCTTGTACATTTCTAACTCGAAACTCTAATACTAATCATATATTCATACAAAAATCACATTTAAAACCCATTGAAATGCTTTAGTGTTGCGAAACGGTTTTCAATGAACGGCTTACCTTTGGCGCACTTTTGAAAGGACTTGTCGAAATACATGACAGCCAAATAGACAGCATAGAGCGATACCAATATTAGGGCCTCATACCACTCGACACGTTCGTCGTGCATCACACAGATGAGTATGGCGACCGTTACGCCATAGGCGATGCTATCTCGCGTCAATGGCCACCAGTCTAACGGTATAGTCTGCATAGAGAGAGAGGCGAATGAAAGTGTTTTAGTATGGCTTTGAGTTAAGTTCAAGCAAGAGGACTTACCATGCCGGCACCGATGCCGCAGCAAGCGGCAACAGCGAGTATGTTAAATACCGCCGATCCAACAATGGTGCCAACACCAATATCACCCTCCGTAATGAATGTTCCTATCACATTCACAAAGAGCTCCGGCGCCGATGTAGCAGCGGCCATAAAAGTAGCGCCCGCCACATCATTGGACATGTTAAGGGCTAAATAAATTATTATGCATCCAAAACTAATAGATGAGAGTTTCGATCGATGTTACCTGCACATATTTTCTCAACAGCTGGCACAAAGTACTCATCACATACTACTGCTAATGCTACAAATAAATATAAACTGGCTATAACATGAAGTACAACAGCACCGGACTGTCTTTGCGCCTCCGTGAATAGATCTCTGGGGAAATCATCAATGGCGGGCTGAGTGCAATTTATATCTATATGCAAAACAAATAAACATTAATGGTTATCATTCTTATCGATTTCAATCTTCATTATAGATTTTCATGCTTTAATCGTAGTATGCAATATTTAATTGCCTACTTTTGGGAGCTTTCGTTTCATGTAATTCGAAATTCTTGAATAACTTTTATATTAAGCATTATCTTTGCACTTTCAATAAACTAAGCGCGTACTAAGTGAACTTACTTAAGTGTAGTACTAAAATGTCTTGATTTAATTGATTACGTGTGAAAAGCCATTATCGCTTGATTGATTAATGAGTTTATTTAACTCAGTTCAGAGTGAGTGAGAGAGAGAGAAGCTCAACATCTCGTTCAATTAACATATTCAATTCGAAACATCTAAATTGAATGACCTACGCAAAGGTAGTTTAAAGTTCTAGTAGTTAATGATTAATAATTGTAGTGCGCACATTTCATGTTACGGTTTTTCCACTTTAAATGTTATTATTTTGATATGTTTTTTATTTTTTCTATCGTTTAGTTTTCTTCGCTTTGTCTGTCTCTCAAGCGCCGGTAATGAACTAAACCAACAGAGTAGCAAGAACAACCACAAGACTGACCAGAGAGATCCCACCTAAGGAACAACAACAACAACAAGAACAAATGACAGCAAAACAAAAAGAATGAAAAACAAGAAGAAGAAGTAGAAAGTAGAAAAAGCCCGAAGCTCGAGTCTCGAGTCGTGTCCAATTGCGATTCGGAATGTCAATCGCCGAATGTCAGTCGCCGACTTCACTTGATTATCGATCAAATGAGTTGAGTTCAGTTGAGTTGAGTTAAGTTGATGGATAGTGTTGTCATTTTTTTTATTTGTACAACGGAAACGATAAATACGAGAAACGAAACGCTTTGATCTCTCGATCTGTCATCAAATTGAATAATAAAAACCGACGCGTGTCGGCGAATCTAAAAACAGAAGCTAAACCTAAAGCCCGACTTGACCGACAAATTTACAATACTTAGTAATAATAATATGCTGGCCAGCACACAACAACAATCGATTTGTTTAGGGCGTACCATTTGTGAGGTTAAGTTCACTTAACAAATTTCGTATAAGTAAAGTAGAAATGGATTTTGAGAACTACTCTTTAAAAAAAAAGACAAAGGCACCAATACTTATGTCAATTTGTCTAACATTTGAGGTCAATTTGCATAAGTTTCGATTAACAATTGAAGACATCAGACATGATCATAATAATATTTACGACTCGGACTCGCAACAACAACAACAAAATAAAATAACGACCAATAAACTGGAAGACAAAATGTGAATGCGCGACTTGAGGAAGAAGAGAGAACGCAGCCAGGTTTTTCATCTCATTTCATTTGTTCCCCGTTGCTACTTGATTTTCTTTTGATTCGCTTTCTTTGCGGCTATTTGTTCTCGGCACAAGACAACGTCTCTTCGGGGTCAATTGAGAGAAAAACGCATTTTATAGCCGCAGCGGCCCGCATAATGTAATAATGCTTAATCAGCGTTGCGTTTACAGCAACAGCAACAACAACAGTGGGCGGCGGTGGGCTGGGCTGGGTGGTTGGTGTTAATGATAATAAATTTAACATGGATAACAACAATCAGGGAAAAAAAAACATTCAACCACACAGTAAATTAAGTTCACTTTAATTGAATAAGAGCCGCCGCACAAACAGTAGTGAAAGCGAACAAAAATAACCAAATTCTACGGAAAAGAAAAGAAAACAGAAAAGAACCTTAAAGCTAAGGTTAAAGTGCGAAAGAAGAGCGAAAAGAAGAACAACAGAATTTCAGTAATTTATCGAAAAGTGAAAGGATATTTCGATTAATCCTCATTAAGAAGCACTGCACAACACTTAAAATCGAAAACGACTCTACATGCATATACAGTCGAACTTCCATGTAACGAACTTCCGTGTAACGAATTTTCGATACAACGAAGTCAAAAATCAGAAGCGAAGTTTTTTCTTGTCCCCTTGAGCTTCGTTTTATGGAAGTTTGACTGTATATGAAACGTGTGTCCTATATCACGTATACGTATTACGTATACGTCTCATTGCCACAATTGGCTATTGTTTTTACAAGAGAATCAAGAGGCGTACTCACAGACAAATCTATATACTATATTGTGTATCTATTGTCCACGTAGAGGCGTACGTATTTGTATATAAGTTATTTGGTACATAAGTAAGCAAAATCAACGCCACAATGCGTTTTAATATGACTTTTGTGTACCGTTTAAGTAACTTTGCGAGCACCCAAGCTAAACCTCAGATCATCTCAGCACTACATACATATACAAAGATATATCTATATGTTGTGTGGCTCGTTTTAAGTTAGTTTAGCATTCGTATATGTATCTGTATCTGTTGTTGTTTCTTGCGCAAGTTGACTTGCACCCAGGTAACAAACTTAAGATTCGTTTTACTAAAAGACTCTTAAGGTTCCATTTGACCTCCGATTCAAAAGGCAAAAGAAGCCACAAGGAATTTTAAAATAAATCTTTTTGACTTAACAAAAAGCTTCTTCTTTGCAGTTAAGTTGAACGAGTAAGCTTGATTCTTTGAGTGCCTTTGCACTCGCCAAATGCTTAATCACATTGCGCATACGCCGCATTGTACAGCTAACCAGATACAAATGAAGTCATCTATGAAAAAAACCATTTTACGAAAAAAACAAAAAACAAATATATTAATAAAAAATACAAAATAAAACTAACTAAACAATAGACACAGCAGCAACTTTGATTTTGTTGTTTCTTTTGTAGTTTTTTGTTGGATTTTTTGTATTTTTTTTTTTTTTTTTTGTGCATAGTAAATGTCATTAAGTTTCACTTAATGAGCCAATTTAGACAATTGATCCATATGCTTTAGTTTACGCGATACACACACACATATAAATAGATTATGTGAGCTAGTGTGTGTGTGTGTGTGTGTGTGTGTAGATCTGAATGTGGATAAAGAAACGAGAAGGCAAAAATCCGCGCCGACAAATGTGCAGAAACGAAATCCGACGACGGCGACGACAATGTTGAGTTAAGTATGTATATATATATATGTATGTATATAAGATATGTGACGTCACTGCACACACACACACACACAAACTTACACGCACAGCTAATTTGTGTTAATTGTTTAATTCGCTTTGATTTTTGCCGCATAACAAAAAGGACAAAAAAAAATGTTTTCTTAAAAAGTTGGTATTTTTTTTAGTATTTAGTATATGTACATATATACTTATATATTGTTTTTGAACATGTATTTTTTGAAAACACTTTTTGTTTTTTTGAAAAAAATTGTTCTTCCTTTAATTTGAACTGATTTTATATAAGTTGTATTTTTGGTTTTGTTTTTTTTGGAGAGAGAGGTTTTTAAAATAGTTAATTTGTTTTTTCTGTACCCGTACCCGTAGTGCTGCTGAGACCCCAATAGTCTTCCATTGCTGCACGGTGTTGTAGTGGTGATGGACACTCGTAAACTGCGCTGCGGACGCTATATGAAACGCAATCTCGATCTCAATCTCTGTCGTCGCTTCCACTTCAATGGTGTTGATTTGCTGCTTGTTGTCTTGTTGTACCCCCTCTCGCCGTCGCTGTCTTTTTCTCGCTCTCTATCCTAGCGGGCACACACACACACGCAAACAAGAAGATCGCACACAAATGCATGTAGAGGAGGCTTTGAGCCTCTATATAAAACCGCGCGTTATATTCAATTGTCGTGAAGATCTCTTGCAACGTTCAAAGCGCGATTAGACGGATGAGAACGGGGGTGGGGCGAGGGGAATGGGGATGTTTGGGCAATTTAAAGCACAAGGCGCGGCGTGGCGCGACACTTATACACACCCACACACAGGCATCATTAGTTAGTATGTGTGTGTGTGTGTGCGTGTTTTTGTCTGTCTCACTTAATGCATTTCGCGTTTTCAGGCAAATGCCAAAAGGAACAACAACACTGAAAGGCATAAATCAAGGGGCAATCATAAAATAGCCGACGCCACTGTCAAAGTCCGCAGTCGTCGTGCTCTGGCTTCCTCTGCTTCGTCTTATTCGGTGCTGCTCTTCTTCACGCTTCTGCTTCTGCTTCTAACAGTTGATGACAGTTGACGATCTCGCGATCTCGCTCTCACGCCCTCGCGCCTCGTGCCAGATTTAGTAACGCTTGTCTTTTATCTTTATCACACTTAAGCTCACTTCAACAACAACAACAATATGAACAAAAACAAAACAACAATAGCATGACAATAGGCGGAAAAAAAAAAAGTCAATCCCGAATCCCGTTGCTCACTTGTCGGCGAGCATCTTTATATGTGTTTCTTTATGCTCGCACATGTGTGTGTGTGTATGTCTAACGGTATATATGTATGATTGATTATACATATGTATGCAATGTTTGTGTGTATTTATAGTCTAAGCTTTAACCGTTGGCTTTGCTCTTGTGATTTTGCTTTAGCTTTGGGCTATAGCTATGATTTGATTCTATATATTGTCTTGATGCCGCCGACGTTGACGTTAAACTGATTCAATGTTTCGGATAGCGCTTTAGTCGAAACTGAGCATCGAAATATTTTTTTGCCGAGCTTGAAAATTTGTTCTATTGAGGCATCATTCGGTCTGTGTCTGTTGTATGCACATGCATACATATGTATATATGTACATGTATGCATACATACATATGTATGCTTTGTGCTTTAGCACGCTGCTTATATACAGTTTAACTAACTATAGACTATATACTTGTGCTTGTCACACAAACAAAAATGAACAAAAAACGTAGTAAAAGCACGGATTGCATGCTCCCCCACACACACACACATATGTACATACGCACACACCCACTTTCGATCTCTGCTTGTGTCTGTGTGTGTGTGTACGTGTTATAGTGTTCGCTTGAATTTCCAAAATTTTCAGAAAGTAAACTTACTATTTTGAATTGCATTCAGATATCAAATTCGACCGTTATTTTTTCATATATGTATACTTATACATAAATATGTATGCATGTATGTATGTAGATAAGAATAAAATAGTCTTGCTGCCAATTTAAATTCCTTATGCAATCTACTTAGGTTTTAGGAAAATGGAGAATGGCAACAGAAATAAATATTAAATGTTCGTGTATCAAGAGTTTACTGTATTTTGTTGTTGTCGACTATAGTCTCCAGTTACCCCACATCGACAACAATCACATTTTTACAGCATATAACAACACACACATACACACACACACACACAGTTAGTTCATTATGGTTTGGTTGTATGTAGTAGATATTCGTATGCGACAAAGGTCATGTCATGGTACAGCGACCAACTTATTATGTTCTAAACAAACAGCTCGTGCCATCAAAGAAAGTTATTTATTTCTCGTACTTGGGCTTGGCTCGAACAACAGCAACACCAACAACATCAACAACATACCAAACTATTTGCACATGCTTTCAACTTGTATTAGCGCAGAAAAAAACTTACTTTAAACATAGTATTTAATTAAGTGAAAACTTCCCATCCTATCAGATGTTCCCCCCCATTCATTATTAGACATTCATTTAACTTATCAAAGTTGAGTATCAAAAACGTAACGAAACTCGACACAGTATAAATAAATTCCTTGCAGTTAATCAAACAAATATCTTCAAGCAACAACAGAAAAGGATAGCTCCAAAAACAATATACAAAATAATACTTTCGATTATTTTTGTTGCTTATCTCTGTTTGCAACAGTTGAGAATATTTATCAATAAGTATTTCTAAATATTATTATTATTGTTATAGATTCTTGTTTGCCACAAGCTCTTTCTTTTGTCTTTCGCCAACTAATTGAATCGGAACGTTTTTTATTTGGCACGAAAATGAAAAGATTTACTGCCCGATAATGTCATATATGACATATGTCTATAAAATATTTGTTTAGCAATCATCAATTTTGGCCAATGAATCTTTTTTTAGTTAGGAAAGTTTAGTATCGTTTAGCATATCATTTTATTAAAGCAACTCACATCAAATATTTGTTTAAAATCAGATTTATTTATTAGTTAACTGTTTAAATTGGTACCTGAGGACTCTTCTGTGTCCATTAACAATAAGTTTTTCAAAAAAAAAAAAAATAGCTATGTGAGACGCCTTTGATTGTGCTTGAGTTTTGGTTTTGTTTGCTGTTATTAAGTATTATTTTTGGGGGAGTAAAGGGAATAATCGTAGTGCATGTTCTTACGCATGTTTATCTTTAACAATTAAAGCTAGGAGTTTTCTCTTACACACACACACACACACACACACACACATTCCGAAAACGCAAATGCCTGACTATGTACAAACACAAAAAAAAAATTGATATATGGATATAAATATATATATATAGATTTTTATATAACCCACTTACGATATAAGAAACCGAACAAATAATTAGGCTAAAATGCGCTTAGCAAAGGGTAAACAAAGATAAGAACGTAAAAGCAAGGAAGAGAGGGGGGGGGGGGGATAGGTATTAGCCAACATGATGAAATTCAATAGGCAAAAAATATAGAGAAAAAAGAAAATTGAACATAAATCGAATATTATGCATGTTTTTATATAGAAGTTGTGATTGCAAATCAGTTTGGCATGCCGACACCCTGCTGAAAGCTGAGCGTCTCCTGTTGCTTCTTGACCTCCTCCTGCATTTCGAGCGCAAGCTTCTTGTATTTTTCAGCCTCTTTTTCGTTCTTTTCGATGCCATCGCCGCGCGCATACATTTGGCTGAGATTTGCACAGGCGTACATGTTACGCAATTCGCACGCCTTGTGCGCAAACTGAAATGCCTTCTTCATGTCCTTGAGCACAATGTAATCGGTGTCCTTGAGCGATTTGGGTGCGGGCGCCGCAACGCTGCTGCCCGCCACCTCCTCAGGCTTCTTTTGTACACCCGAAATATGCATGCCAGATAAGTAAAAGCAAGCCGTTGCATTGTTCATGTCACAGCTCTTTGTTAGAAACTGTAGACCCTGTGTTACATAAACATTATTATAAATGTGCTGATTGCAGTTGTTGTTTTTGTTTTTGTTGTTTTTCTTCTCCTCTTACTCACCTTGGGCACATTTCGGTCAATCTCTTTGGGCATGGAGCGCGAAACGAGCAACAGGCCGGAATGCAAACATGCATCCGAATCATTTAAATTGCAGCCCTTCTCATAATATTGATAGGCGACGCGTGGTTCGCCTTTGCTGCCACTTTTGCCCTTGCCCAGAAAGCTATAGTTTCCATATTTATAGCAGGATTTTGCATAACCATAATCGTCACATGTCGATTTGTATACTTTCGATGCCTTCTCGAAATCTTTCTTGATTCCCTCCAAATAGTCGCCAAGTAGATGGCAAACTGTAATTAAAAAATATGAATTATAAACATGTGAAAAGTTAGTTTTGTTTTGTATCAACAAAATTTGTTTGTTTTGTAATTCAATTACGCTAGCAAACACCTAGGTTAGAGCACACATTGTTTTTGGTTGCGATTTGCTGTTTTTGTTGAAGCTGCTGGCTGACTGGCCGCCTGTTGTTGTTGCTATTTACCTTCCGGTTTTTTTTCCGAATAACAGCCAAAGCGATATTCAACGCCAAGCTTCTCCACATACTCCTTAACCTCAGACTCCTTTTTTAAGTCGTAGGCCATTGTGTTTTAATTATTATTATTATGATTATATGTATAAAAATATAATAGCCAGTTTTCTCGATGCCTCTTTGGATGTTATGTTGCTGTATCGCTGTGTTGTTGTTGTCGCTGCTTTGTTTGTTGCAGCTCACTTTTTTCCTATACTGACAAGCAGTGCTGGTAAATACACAATGCGATTATGTGCCATCAATTAGTCGACGCGCGGTCACACTGTGTCAGTTTTAAACTTTCTGGCGTCATGAAGCAATGTGATATTTGTAATAAAATAAGTAATACCAATGAAGAAGATGCCGTATTATATGGCGAGTGGAAGACTAAGCAAAATGTGACAGTACACTATTATTGTCTGGTAAGTGATAAGTTAACACCTTCGACTAAATATTAAAGTACCTCTTAATCATAGTTGCTTTCTACCAATTTGCCACAACGAGGCAGCGACGCCAGTGGCATATCAGGCTTTCTGCTGCGCGATATACGCAAGGAGGTGGCTGCTGCACAGAAACGCATTTGTGTATTCTGCGACGAAAAGGGTGCCAGTATTGTTTGCCATAAATGTGGCATTGTTTTTCACATGGAATGCGGATTCGAAAATCGCTGCGTTTTCCAATTTTGCGGTGATTATTACAGCTACTGTGAAATTTGTGCCCCACGTGATGAATTTCAACTGAAGCTGCTTGCAAATCCACCCGAACAAGTCCTCTGCGATATTTGCCTTGTTGTTATCTCACCTTTTCTGCTTTATAATGTGGCGTATGGCGATTGCTGCCGCAAAGGATTTGCCCATCGCACCTGCATGCGTCGCTATGCTCTGGCCTCTGGCTACTATTTGCGATGTCTGTGGTGCCGAGAAAAAAAGTTTCATGATACGATCAGACTTCAGTCGGTGTATGTGCCAGATCGCGATGCAACGTGGGAGCGACAGCAGAATGCTTACAGAGAACTCCACACCAGACTTTTACGCTGCGAACAGGCGGAGTGCCTTTGTCCCAATGGCAGGGATTACAATCGGTACACTTGGATCATTCAGGCTTGCGCTGTGTGTGCTGCGACAGGAACTCATCTTAAATGCCTTTTGGGCACCAAGCGTTTATCACATGCCTCCCACAAAGAAACAGAAAACTATAAATGCAGCCTCTGCATTGAGGTGGAGCAAAAGCTTGCGAATCGTCAGAATGCGCCGGTGCCTAAGACCAGCTTAGAAACTCCGGATGAGCATATAGATAACTCTTTATACTTGCAAAAGCGATTCTGTGAATTGAGTAATGTGACGGACGACGGCTCGCCGATGTCAACTGATGAGGACACCACAAACTGTGCCAGCTTCATAACAGTTGTAGCCTCGCAAAATCTTGTGCTACCAACGACACCGTCGCAGCTACCACCCTCACCAGCCAGCCAAATAGAAGCTCAACCAACTCCAGATAACAACAGGGAAACAACAGTAATCGAGCTAATGGATTCGCCACCCAGTGCCCAACAGCAGTTGGCATGCGCTTTCAAAACTCCTCTGCTTCTACATGAATCCTTTACTATCGGCGATCACTTTTATCTGGTTATCTACGAGTACAATGAGCAGCTGTCTGATCCATGCACTGGCACATGCACTCTACGCTTTGCTCTGGACGAAGAACGGCTTAAAGATAAGTCGGAGGAGGCTCTGCAGCAGCTACAGTTGACTGAAGCGGACGTTTGGTTCAGAGACACGAATCGTGGCATTTATGACACAATCGATAAATATAACTTGATATAAAAAATACCAGATTACCATAGGCTTATATTATTTTTGGCAGACCTACAAATAAAATTTTACTCAATTGTTTATGGATCTGTTTAACTCAATTGTTTATGAATCTGTCAACAAACTAATTATACTATTACAATTAAAACATAACTACAACTCTTAAATCACGTCTATGATGTGTGGCGATAGTCAAAAAGTTTGGGTATCACATCGCCACACTTGGCCGAGATTTTAATATCAGCCAAATGATCGGCTCGAGTTTCACCAATATTAACAATAGCCACCGGCAGCTTGAGGTCCTTGGTCTGTAGCACTATCCGATAGCCGGAGAATACAAGGAGACTCGAGCCGAGCACCAGCAGCCCATCGCTGTTGTAGACCATTTTGGCTATGGTTTCGAGACGATCCTTGGGTACACTGTCGCCAAAGAATACGATTTCCGGCTTAAGATTGCCATTGCACTGCGGACATGGAGGTATTTGGAAATCCTCAATATATTCGGGAGGAATTTCTACATCGCCATCGGGTCGTATCATATCGGGTGCATCCTTAAACGCCGGATTGAGTGTGGTGAGAACGCTTTGGAACTCATGCCGATCAATGCGATATTCGCAGCCTAAGCACTTTACCACATAACCGCTGCCATGCACCTCCACTACACTCTTAGAGCCCGCTTTTGTGTGCAGACGATCCACATTCTGGGTGACCACAGATTGTAAACGTGTCTCCCGCTCAAAACGGGCCAAAGCGTGATGCGTACTATTTGGCTGAATGCTCGAGAAGTTTGGCCAGCCAACAAAGTTCCGGGCCCAATATCGCTTGCGCAAACTTGATGACTTGATGAATTCAGTGTGCTGAATCGGCTTGTGATTGGTGCGCGCATACAGCCCAACGCCAGCTGAGCGATAGTCAGGTATACCTGCCAGTAAAAGCAGTTGTTTATATACGCACTTACTAAAATATATCTAATTAGGTATTACCTGATTCTGTTGAGATACCAGCACCGGTTAGAACCAATATATTTGGTTTTGCTAACAAAAAATCCTCTAAACGCTTTATATCATCCTCAAGGACTGGCTTGTGCTGTGGCACATATTGCTGCTTGATGACACTGCGACATCGAATCACGCCTCCTAGCCGCATTGTATAATTGTTGCTTTAGATTTTAAATCTTAGCAAATTATGGTATGATAGTGTTTGGCTTAGAAAAGAAAATTAATTTGATTGCTTTACAGTTTGTAAGCTGGTAACACAACTCCTTTTTAATGCAGAATGCTTGTGTTATAAAATCTGCAGATCAAACGAATTGTAATTGGGTTTGTATTTTTATAAACAGCTGATCGCAATTCCTGTAGTATTTTCCATCACCGACAACTATCGATAAGGAAATAAAGCGATGGGTGTTCACACAACGGATGCATTGGGTATGTATCGCACGCGTTACGATAACAGCAGCTCTTTCATGCTTTCTCATCTCTATGCAGCAGCGGCCGCAGTGGTGAAAATTTGAGAATATCCTTTTTGTGTGTAGTTTTTTATTGCACGTCCATTTAAAGGGTTTATTTCGAAGCATAAAGGTTGATACACATGTGAAAGTGCTTAACCGCATACACACTGGCAGATAGCGACGTGATCACATATCAATATCCAATCCACAAATATCGTACACGATTCACATTCACTCCAAGAATTGTGCGCGTGTGTACGTGTATTTGTGTGTTCGGTGCATATGTGTGTGCGTGCGTGCTTGTGTATGTGTATGTCGGCTTTAATTTGCACGCTCGCCAACAACAAATATACAAAAATATTGCTATTTAGTCAGAAAGGCGCTAAACATTAAGGAACAACAGCAACAAAAACAACAACAAAATGTCGTATCCACCACGTGCGCCAATGCCATATATGAATGCATCCATACCACCGCCGCATGTAAGTAGTTTCTTCTTCTTTGCTTTGCGCTCAAAACGTACAGTATCAATAAAATTTGTTTTGTCAATGTTGGCTATGCAGCTCATTCCACCGCCGCGCACCTACCGCAACTCGGCGACCATCAGCTCACAGCCAACAGTTTACCATAGACCTCCGGAGCCGCAGCCACAATTCCGTGGTCCCGTCATCACCGTCTTTGTTGGTAACATCAGTGAACGCGTTCCGGAAACACTGCTCAAACGCATCCTCGCCGCGTGCGGCGTCGTTATTAACTGGAAACGCGTCTCCACATTTGGATTCTGTGAATTTGAGTAAGCTAAATCTTGATCTTTAAGTTTGATGGCATTCCCCCAATGCATTGTAACTAATTTGATTTTGTAATTGCAGTGGCCCCATTGCCGCAATGCGAGCTGTTCGTTTGCTGAGCGAACTGGAGATCGACGGCAAGAAGCTGGTAGCAAAGGTGGATGCCAAGAACAAAGTGCTCATTGAGGATTACAAGGAGAAGGAATGCAAAAATGGCGGAGGTGGTTCCAATGCCATGGATGAAAAGACTGAGGATGAGTATGCGACGAATCAAATGCACGATCTTCTCGAGGAGCACAAGCATGAGTTCGAGGGATTCGATGGCACAAATCGTGGTGATCTGTACGGCAGTAGCACCACGAACCGCAAGAAGACGCGACGTGGTGAAGAGGACATAAAAATCAAGTCCCTGAACGAAAATGCGCTCGAGGAGGAGAAACGCAATTTGATCAGCAGCGAAATTGGCAAATTTCGTAAGCGTGCCGAAGCCGATGAGCATCGCAAGGAGCTGGAGAAAGAGAAGGAAAAGGAGAAGCAGCTGGCCAGCAAGGAAAAGGAAAAGGAGAGAGAACGTGATCGTGAGCGTAAAAAGCAGCGTGAAAGCGAACGCAAAAACAGCAGCGGAAGTAAATCATCCTCTTCCGCAGGTGCCGCCGCTGCTGCCATTACAGTGGCCTCCTCCACGAGCAGCAGCAGCAGTAACAATAACAATTCCAGCAACAATAGCAATAATAATGCTGGCAGTGAGGTGGAGGAAGTGGTTGTGATCAATGACAAGGAGCCGAGCAAGGAACCTACGGGCAGTCGTAGCCGCAAGGAGGCCATTGTCACCATCGATGAGTCGCCGGTGCGCAAGGATCACAAAGACCATAAGGAAATTCTTAAAGATCACAAGGAGCGTAGCGACAACAACAAGGAGGGCCGTCGCCGTCGCTCCAAATCCCGCACCAAGGAGCGCGACCGTGAGCGGGAACGCGAGCGTGAGATGTTGCGGGAGCGAGAAATGCGCGAGCTGCGTGACAAGGAGCGCGAGCGGGAGCGCGAACGGGATCGTGAGCGGGAACGAGAAAGGGAACGTGATCGGGAGCGCATCGAAATGCGCGAGCGGGACAGAGAGCGAGAGCGCGAGGAGAAGATTGTAAAGCCAGTGCGCGATGCACGTCGCGAAAAAGAAATGGAAGAGGAGCAACGCGAACGCAAAAAGGCCGAGAAAAAGGCTCGCGAAAAGGAGGCAGCGTATCAAGATCGTCTTTCCAACTGGGAGATCCGCGAGAAACGCAAAGCCAAGGAGAACGAAAAGGTACAACAAATTATTTAAGTTGGGCGAAGAGCGAGTTAGAGAGGAACATTAGTATGAATCTCTTAAATAATTTGTTAATATTTGTAATTTCAAACTATTTTGCAGTATCGCTTGAAGGAGTTAATGCGCCAGGATGAGCGTGAGAAGGACGCTAAGCGCCTAAAGGAGTTCGTTGAGGATTACGATGATGAGCGTGACGATACGCTATATTATCGTGGACGTGAGCTGCAGCAACGTTTGGCGGAGCGTGTACGCGAAGCGGATGCAGATTCCAAGGATCGTGAGAAGGAGGCCGACGAACTGGCCGAACTAAAGAATAAAATATTTAGCGGCGAATTCGAGAATCCATCACAGGAATTCGAGAAGGCGCGCAAAGAAATCGAAAAGCTATACGAGCCGCGCATTCTCATTAATGTCAATTTGGAGGCAGTACAGCGACGCAAACAGGAAACAGCCCTCTCACAGCAACAGCAGCAGCAGCAGCAAAAGGATCAGCAGCTACATCACCAGCATCAGCGTGAGGATCATGATCGTCGCAAGCATCAACCAATGAGCGATGTCTTCGACGACTTGGAAAGTGGTTCGATGTCAGTTGCAGCGAGTGGTTCTGGAGGGCATAAGGCGCCGCCATCGGAGGATTCCTTATCGACAAATGATGAACGCGCCTCCATGGCGGATACCGCATCCAATGCCAGCGGTTATTCCCATCTCAAAACAAGTAGCGCCAACAACATAAGCAACAACAATAACAACAGCAATCAACCAGGTGATAGTGTCAGCCGACAGAACAGCGAATCAAGAGATTCACTTTCCAACATCCATACACCAACAATGAACGCCATGGAGAGCGACCATACGTCATCCGGATCGGCTGCCTTTGCCTCTGCGTCCGCTCCTGGTACCTCATCGATGACCATGCCAATTATCTCCCTTACGCTGGGAAACAATCTCAAAAAGAAAATGATTGAGACCACTGGGGTCTTTGTCAACGATGATGATAACGATGAGAACATCAATCCCAAAAAGCGCAAACTTGTGCCTTTAGGTATGTAGCTAAAGCCATCAATCTCACGTTTGTACTTAGTTTTCGTTTATTCCTCTTTTTCCTCTAGATTACGATGACAACTTAAGCAATAGCACAACAAGCGTTAGCGCAATACAAACGGCTGCAGAGCGACAAAGTTCTGCTGTATCAGCGGCGACAGCTGCTGCTGCTGCCGTTAGCCAAAAGATTGCCAATGCCAGTGGTGGTGGTGGTGGTGGAACTGGTTCAACACCGTCGGGAAGTGCGAGCGGCAAATCAAGTGGACACAGCAAACATGGCAGTGGCAGTGGTGGCAAGCATGGCAAACATGATGCAGCTGCAACTGCGGGTAGTGCCGATGCTGGCGGCGGAGCAGGAAACACCAAAAAGGATGAGAATGGTGCGAAGGTTCAGGATGAGAAACGTCGTCACATAAAAAGCATTATTGACCGGATACCCACACAAAAGGAGGAGCTATTCAACTATAAGCTCGATCGCAACGAGATCGATAGCGGTCTAATGGAACGCAAAATCCGTCCGTGGATTAATAAGAAGATCATTGAATATATTGGTGAACCGGAGCCAACGTTAGTTGACTTCATATGCTCCAAAGTATTGGCCGGCAGTCCGCCACAAAGCATTCTGGACGATGTGCAAATGGTAATTAAAAATACATAAATGTTCATACATATGTTGAACTTACAATCTAACTCTGTCTCTCCCTCTCTCTCTCTCTCTCTCTCTCTTTCTGTTTTGATCACAGGTGCTGGATGAGGAGGCTGAGGTGTTTGTGGTGAAAATGTGGCGGCTGCTTATTTACGAATTGGATGCTAAAAAGAGTGGCATCGTTGGCAAATAGTGACCATAAACGGAGAGAGACGTTGCTAAATTATAAGTTACATTTGTAATGACTAGATTCTATTCGAAACAAACAAATATTATATATCAAACCATACTAAGAACATAATGTGTGTATATGTATATAAATATATATATATACAGGGCGTCCGGCAGGAATTGTTATTTCTTCAGCGTTCATATTTATGTCCTGTGTTTTTTAGCGATAGCGGTAAATTGCAACAAACAAATTTCATCGATATATTGTAAATACACTCACAATACACACGCACACACTCTAACGCAAACACACAAAACAAAATGAAAAGTTAATAACAACTATCGTGCTCCTTGTACATTGTTTTTTTTTTATTATTATTGTTTTTTTCTTCTCTATTTTGCGATAAAGAGTAGAATTGTTTTTTTTTTTTACCTCTTAAACTAAGCGCCTTATTCGACTTGAATGCAGAAATGACTTCATACAAGAATAAAATTTAAACTAAACAAAACTTTGCCATAAACCATATAAGGAAGGGCAAGAGAGAGAATATCGAGTCCCTGAATTAACGAAACCGCGAGCTTAAAATTCAGAATGACAGGCTCTTTTTTGCAAGACAATAGAGGGGAAATTGTAATAAGCCAAATTGAATTTGATGTAGTGGATTATTATATATGTATATTTACAATTAAGGTACATTTAACATTTGTGTCGTATTGCTTACCAAAACTATAAAGGATATGTGGGATGGCATTTTGGTATGACGACGACTTTATGCTAATGCTATTGAAAAACATTTTTAAATAAATACACGCTACAAATTTCAAAACAAAATTGGTAATTCAAAAAGCGAAGAAGAACGATTTATGTGTGTGTGTGTGTGTGTGCTTATTAACAATAACACGTCGCAGCATTTGAATCGACATCCTGTTCATTATCTACAGTCAAACCATTTGAGGATGGGCCATTGCCAAAGAATTCAGAGGAAACAATCTGCAAAAACAAAAAACAAACATCGAATATATAAAAACTAACCATGCATAGTTAGGCACCGATGCCAGCTCCTACCTTTTCTACAATTTCCTTAAAAACATCACTGACAAACTGATCACATTTGGCCGATGTCTCGATAAAGAGAGCACGATGTTTGCGTGCAAATTTGCGACCCTCCTCACGGTCCACGACGCGCTCCCTATCGATTTTGTTACCCACGACGATAATTGCTATGTTGGGATTATCGCTGTAACTGTCCAGTTCAGCAAGCCAGGCCTCCAGTTTGACCAGGGACTCGCGACTGGTGATGTCATAAACCAGAATAGCGCCCAGCGCTTTGCGATAGAAACTTGGTGTTAGACTACGAAATCGCTCGGCGCCTGCTGTGTCCCACAATGCCACTTTGTAGTCGATGCCATCCACATTCATCACAGCGCTCTTGAAGTCCATGCCAATTGTGACGTCATGATTGTCATCGAATTTATTCTCAACGAAACGACGAATCAGACTGGAGACCATAAATGGAAATAAAAGAAAACAATGATTATACATACATATGTACCTTGAAGTCTGCTGTTAAATACGCATCGTGCATAGATGACTCAAGTATTGCAAAGCCAATCTCTGTTTACGTGTATTGTTTACATGTGTTCTTTGCATGTGTGTGCGACAAATACGCAATTGAAAATAGTATAAATTTGGAATTTAGCTAGATGCTTGCCTGGATTTGCCAACGCCGCTTTCGCCAATTATAAGCAGCTTTATTGCTCTGTCAGCCATGTTTGCTGATCACTTATGTCACTATATCTTTTTGGAATTATATTTTATTTACAATATGCTTTATTAACACGTCCAAGTTTAAACAAATTGCGGAATTGCTTAAGTTCTGAGGGGTCTGTGGGCTGCATTCACAAGGGTTGCCACATTTTTGTAATTGGCAGAATTGCTCCACCATTAACATTAGAATGTTGTATTACAGTGCTGTGCAACATGAGTGCTGTAAAGTGCTCTAACTGTCAAGTGTCAAAAGTCGGCGTTTGTTTTCGTGCAGCCAGCCCTGGTTCTGTTGCGCCGCCCTCGTTCTTTCTTTTTGACGTGACCAGCGAGAAAAATGGTTGGTACCAAATCTATGTGAATTTTTAATTTAAAAAAATAAAGCACATCCGTGAATAAAATAACACAAAATTGTATGAAAGTCCAAACAAGTTGTACATATATAGTGTGTGAAATATTATTTTTAGTGTATATGTTCCAAAACCAAACCAAATACTAAATTGATGCACTCTCTTCTTGCACTCCGCAGGGTAAAATCAAGTGCTCCGAATTGAGAACCAAGGACAAGAAGGAGCTCGTCAAGCAATTGGATGAGCTCAAGAATGAGCTGCTCAATTTGCGTGTGGCTAAAGTCACTGGCGGAGCCCCATCCAAGCTCTCCAAAATGTAAGTATGCACCCAAACACCAACCACCACTGTATATATCGCAAACAACAAACAATCAAATGTAATCGATTGTACTAATTTGTTATTTGTTTTCAATACACGTATATTGCAGTCGCGTTGTGCGCAAGGCCATCGCACGCGTCTACATTGTGATGCACCAGAAGCAGAAGGAGAATCTGCGCAAGGTGTTCAAGAACAAGAAGTACAAGCCTTTGGATCTGCGCAAAAAGAAGACCCGCGCCATGCGTAAGGCCCTCTCGCCGCGCGATGCTAACCGCAAGACCTTGAAGGAAATCCGCAAGCGTTCCATCTTCCCGCAACGCAAATTTGCCGTCAAGGCATAAGAAAAATGGAAACCCCCAATGCAGCAGCATATCACACATATATGTTTGTGTGTGTGTGTGTGTGCGCATGTGTTGTTACTTTAACTAGTGTGCGCTAAGAATTCTCCTGAAAAAATAATAACAAACGCAAAAGGAATAAGAATAAAACCATTTTTTTTAAATGTGATTTAAATATTGTGTCTAATCTAATGTGGTGAAAACGTGCGTGAGTTTTTGTGCGAAAGTGAGCTCTCTGAATGCCTTTCAATAGCTATCAGGCACACGTACTAATAAGTTTCAGCACTGAAGCACTAAAAAGAAAGAGTTTGAATATTTGACAAAAAATGAGCCAAACATGGGAATGCAAGTGCAGCAAACTGATTGAAGTGCCTTTAGCTCCTGACACACAGACGACCCTAAACTGACTTACTAGAAAGCTCTGCATGTCAATTAGTCTTTGACTTACAGTAGGCTGTTTCAATTTAACTTGTAGACTTGTTCGGTTTACTTTACCTGCTCGCACAAGCTTTTCAAAATTCTATAGGAAAACTGCTCTCATATTCTATTTTGTACAATATTAAAATGGATCCGAATAAACAAAAGGCTGTTAACGTGCATTCGACAAACGTTTCGTCAAAGAATATGTCGCGCCACGAAATGCTTACCTGGGTCAATACACAACTTCAGTCGCAATTCATGAAAATTGAGGAGTTATGCACTGGTAAGTGAGGAGGGTTATATACCAAAAAAGAGACATCCGCCCAACACTTTCTTTGCTTTAAATAGGCGCTGCATACTGTCAATTTATGGATATGCTTTTTCCAAACTCGGTGCCCATCAAGCGCATCAAGTTTCGTGCCAATCAGGAGCATGAATTCGTACACAATTTCAAGATATTGCAGGCAGGTTTTCAGAAAACGTCTGTGCATAAGGAAATACCGATTGAGCGTCTGATCAAGGGTCGCTTTCAGGATAACTTTGAGTTCCTTCAATGGTTCCGCAAGTTCTTCAATGCCAATAACAAGAATCAAGTATACAATGCTCTCGATGCTCGCTGTGGTGCAGTCATGGGTTTCGGTCAAAGCGCTCCAATAAAGGCTCAAAGCGCACGTGTTCCCCATATCGGCTGTAAAACGGCTCGCAATCTTACTTACGTTAAATGTCCAGCAAACCTAACTCTTCGCAAGCCAATTGAAGTTATCGCTAAAGATAAAGCTATGGATAAAAATGAAAATTCAATGCAGGGCATACTTCTGGATTTGCAGCGGGAACGTAATATGCTTGAGACAAAGCTGCTCGAAATAAAATCGATTTGCGTAGATAATCTACCAATGCATCACGGTCTTGCTAAGCAAATACTTGAAGTCATCGATGAGGATATTGGCATTGGATGTTTAACATTAGACGATGTTAAGCAATTTAATAACGAATTTTATAAACACAACTAAAGCTAAAAAAAAACGTTAATGAACACACACACACTTAAGTATAAACACTACACATAAACAAAGAATGCACATTCACAAATCCAAAACAAAAACATCACATATAGTTTGTTGGTTTTTGTTGTTGGATTGTGAATTTGCAAAACATTAAACGACTTTGCACATTTTACACAAAACAAATATTGATACTGTATACAAAATAACAAATGCAATAAAGCTTCAAGAAAGCTTATAAAAATAACTATTTATGTCTGTAGCTATTTGGCGATGGCCCAACACCCTAAAGTGCACTCTTTTGGGTACAATGCTTTGCGAAACACAAGAATAAAGCCAAGTTGGAGCCTGTTCTCTATTTGCAAATAAGCTCCTAAAAGTAGACTTTGCTTGTTCGCATCTTAACCAATGCGACACCCTTAATTAAATGGTGGATGATCATGCTATCCTATCCTATACACCAACCTGCAATTTTTTGTAATTGTCATTTTAAATGTTGGAATTTTTATTTTTTTTCACTTATGCACTCTTAAAAAAAATAGTTTATACATACATAAATTTAAAAAAGCTATATATTTATATTTCTATATATTTATGTTTATATTATTTTAAATAGTTGATTGTCGTGTATTGCAAATTCGAATACAAAACACTCATACTGAATATGTTTGGCACATTTGGTTAATACTATTCTTTTGAACAGCATGAAACAATGGCGTGCTGCGAATAACGCCCGATAATTCCTTTGAGTTTTTGCTTTGGTGATAGTTTCTACTTGGCATCGGTGACAGCGGCTCGCCCCAAAACTTCAGCAATGCGAATATCTTGTAATAGGCAACTCTAAAAATGAAATGAAATAGATTCAACAACTTGAATATCAAATTTAAAATTTAAAATTCTCACCTGTAGTTGCGATTGCTGGCCGCATAAATAATTGGATTAATGACGCTAGAGGCCCAGGCCATCACCGAGGCAATTATATGCAGCCAGGGATAGGAGGTCTTGCGCTCATCATCCACAACATTGGCCAGCATCAGCGGCAGGAAGCAGATAAGGAAGCACAAGAATATTGTGACCATCATCACCGTCAAGCGATTGTCCTCGCGCGCCTTTCGAGTACTCGTTGCTGTTATATAGGAGCCGGATGCTGATGCATTTTTAGCGCCACCAGCGGCGCCAATTTGAAAATTATCATGACTGCGTATCTTTTTCTTTTGATGCAGGACAGTTAAATAGATGCAGGAATATGATATGATGATAACAAGACACGGCAGCAAAAAGCCAATTAGAAAGAGCGTCTTCTTAATCGATTTGCCCTCCTTTTTGAGTATTGTGCATGAGAATGTTGCCTCATCCAGACCCATCTCACCCCAAATGCCCAAAATAGGTGGCAGCTAAAAAGAGTTTTAAATTCTAGTTAACAAGCTAGTTAACAGTTAAACACTACTTACAAGCAGCATAAAGGATACGACCCAAACGAACACCAGTTGCAGCGTTATCAATTTGGGTTTATAGATCTGGGAGTATCGGCTATGGCAGGCAATGAGTATATATCTGTTTAATATGAGAGAAGACATTGGCATTAAAATTTAAATCACTTTTTTAATTCCAATCATACCTATTTAACGTTATGCCCACCATGCTCAGCAATGAGACGGCAACATTGCCATAGAAGATAACGGGAAAGATCTTGCACAAAGTACTGCCAAATGTCCAGCTCTGTTCCAAAATAAATACATAATCGCACACGATTCAAATAAATATTGTTTATTCCTACGTACCTCCTGAAAGAAACGCACAGCTGTCAGTGGCAGGCTAAAGGAGCAGAATAATAAATCGGATATACTCAAAGATATAACAAAGGCGGTCGTTGCATGTTCACGTATCGTCGGACTCTTTAACAAAGCCAGCAGCGTTATTAGATTGCCTGCAATTTTACAAAGCGATATTAATTCCAGTCAAAAACTTCTGCTATAAAGAATACTTACCGAATACTCCAATAGTCACAAAAACACAGGCACTGATGGCAGCAAAAAGCGTTGCGGAATGCGGGTAAATAGATTGTGTGGGTACATCCATGCTATAAGCCGGAACAAAGATAATCATAATAAACACACATCCGTTAGTTTTGAATGAACAATTCAAAAAGCTTGTACAGAAGCCAATGTTTCTTCTACAGGCCCAACAAAGATTTCAAACGTTTTTCTTTAATGTATCTTTCTTAAAAGTCTTGCAGAGTATTTTTTTTTTGTATGCATCTTTTGCCATATTGATTCGTTTCGTAAAATGTTATCATTGACGACATTTTCGTTGTAAGTAAAACATTTTGTGAAATCATCCAACTTCCAAGCGCTATCAGTTTAAGCTACGCTCTTTTTTTTTATGGCTTTTCTGGTATAGTATGCTTACATATACATATTTTTACGACCAATTAAATTCTTGCAGATAAGCTGTGTAAAAAAAGGTCAACGGCGACTTAAAGAAACAAATCTGATAGATGTTAGTACGTTAAGGTAAAGAAATAGCATTTAAATATGGTAATAATATCAATTAGATGCCGACGACAATGAAATCAAAACAAATATTTCATTAAAATATTGAAAATTATGCATATTTATATGTGAAATGTACTTTCAAACATTGAATAAAACATTAAAAAGTATTATTGGGTCGACGCTCGAGATACTTTAATATTTATTTCTAAACTTGATTTAGTAAAAAACAAAGAAGAATTTGCATTTAAATTATGCGAACACATTGTGAACTTTTAGACCTTATTAACAAAAATTGAAAACCAATGTAAAATTGAAATTCTTTAGCACATGTTGCAAGAACTTGTAACCGAACTTCGCGACGCGCCACTCAGCAACGCAATGTTGCAGCGTGAACACAAAAAAACAAAATAAAATAATTCTAAAGAAAAACTGAAATTTTCAATTAAGCTCTGTTTGTTTGGTGTTTTTGGTTATTATGGGTTATGAGAGTGACATTATTTGTTGTTCTTCTTTGTGATGTGTGTGTGTTGTGTGTGTGTGTGTGTGGTGCGTTTTTGTGCAGCTTGAAAGATAGACTAGATAGATAGCTGTAGCTATAGCTATATAGCTGGCAGGTCGTTTCAACTGTTTTGCATGCCACACACAATTTCATTTATTTAATTTGGTTTATGCTTTTTATTTGAATTTGGATCGCTTGAATTAAAAAGCGCCTTGTTACGCATTTAACAGCGATTTCCGGTGACTCTTCTCATCACCATTGCAACCACCATCAAGCAGCAGAAGCACCACTGACACTGAGTGGCTCTTCAAATGCAACAGGGGCTGCCTTCGTTTCGACCCCTCCTCAATGTGTTTGTGTTGTGTTTCGGTTTCCATCAGCGATTCTCATTTCGGTTTGTTTGAATTCTTTGGGGGTAAAAATGTGCGGCCCGCTTTCATGCATGATCAACATGTGTGTGTTTGTTGCGTGTGTGTCTGTGTGTGTTTCTACTCTTCTTTTTATGGTGTCTTTACTGTATAATACCCTGTATAGTTAGTACATATTGACTTCTTTGTCTAGAAGGGCTACAAAAAGAGTTGTTTGAAGGGTAAACAAAGATATATTCGATTCTATATTTGTTATATGTAAAAAGGGAACATGTCTCAAGGTTTCCTTAATTTAATTTTCGTTATATGGAAGCTTGACTATATTACTTTATGATAAATCGTATAACTAAGGGTATCTGCTAGTCATTATTTAGTTTTTAAGCCCAAGCGCTCTTAATTATTTTATTTTGAATCGGTTTGTTGTATAACACAAAAAAATTAAGATCTGAATATGCATTTGTGTGTGTCTTCTTCCTCTTCCCCTTGTACTTCCCCACTCCAATGATGTTGGGCCACTGATATTATGCATGAGAATATTCTTTTAATAGTTCTTTCTTCTCAACAGAGAGAGGGTCAGGATTGTGCTTGGGCCAAACTTTATGCATTGAGGTTCGCTTAGTTAGTTAATCATATTTTAGCACTTTCTCGTGTTAACTATGTATTGAAAGTAATAAATGGAATCAAGCTTTTAGCTTAAATGAGTGAAAATCTTAACTTAAACTTGAGCTATTTAGCAAACGACCTTATTTATTTTTTAGTGAATTGCAACTTTAGTGGGTTTATCTTGTCAGCGATTTAATTTATTTATTTATTTTGTTTTCTGTTCAAGTTTCAGTTGACTTTTATTCAAGACAAAAAGCAAAACTTCTGCTGACTAATCGAACATCAAAGCTTGAATAAAGAACACTACCTTTGCATATTAGCTTGATTATAATATACGTATTATTACTACAGTGGACACTCGATAGCATTTCTTACTTCTACGTTCTACTTTCTTACTACTTTCTGTACTTATTATTATTCAACTTGAATCAGCTGTTAGACTCAAGCTGTTCAACATTGCCAGTGATGACTGTTTTCATTTTTTAATTATTATTATAATTATGTTTATTTTCATGCACATGCACGACAGACCGGAACAGCCAGTTATATGAGTATTGGGTTTTTTTTTTTTTTGTCTTTCTATTATTGAGAATGAGTCGAGCCTGCATTTGGCAAAGACATAAGCTGTTTCCGTCTCAAGTCGCAGATGAATCATCATCATCATCAGCTGCTCTGTTTTATTTGTTTGGCCAAAACACAACAAAAACAAGTGGAAACGTTGCAATCGGACGCCACCGACTGCGGTATACTCGATAGCTGATGCAGATGGGAATGCTACCGGCTACCTTCCTTCCAAATTTGGTGACTCTAGCACAAAGTTTGTTAAAGGTGGGGAAAGGGGGCTGGAGCAGTTTGATGCAGTTTTTTGATGGTTGCTAGTAGCTATCTTTTCACCAAATTTGGTAGTTCCAGCTATAAGGATGTGTGAGTTATCGAACAGCCCCAATCTTGACACTTTATCTGTCCCAGCCATAGAAAAAGATTTTTGCAAAGTTTCAATCTCTAGCTCGAAGGGTTTCGAAAAAAAGTTGCGAACATACGGACGGACAGATACCATAACGGACATTGCACAAACCCAATATACTCTTTGCCTTCGGTATCGAGCAACAACAAACACTGTGCAAAGATGATAATCGCATTGGCGACACAAGCTGCATGCTATGAAACTCACTTGCAGGAGCCTGCACACACAGAAACCAAAGTAAATAAGCAAAACCAAATTGGGGAAGAGTCAAACAAAATAACACAAAAAATAAGAAAAACGAAACAGATGAATGTGAATTCATTTTGGTTGAGCACAATAAAAGTGGCTTTAATGCGTGTCTGTGTGTGTGTGACATTTGCTGTATGTGCGGATGTGTGTGTGTGTGTGTGTGTGTGAGCGGCTGCTGCTGATCTGCCAAAGAGCAAAAGAGGGTGGGAAACGGCATACGAATGAATATTGTTGCAGTACAGCAAGCAAACAGCCGTTTGTTCTTTATCATGGCAGCAACGAAACAACAATAATAAGAACAACTGGCATTTGATTGCCTGCGCAATGTTTCAAATTATATTTTAAAGCCACATATGCACACACAAACACACGCACGCGTGTACAAATACAAAAAATACAGCAACACATACACATCCATGCAAAGCCATAACAGTAGCATTTACATTTGTACATATATATTTTTAACTGATCAAGTTACGCTTACTCGCTGTTGTTGTTGTTGTTGTTGGTTTTTGTTAGAAGGCAGCTGTGAAGTTAGTTAAAAGGATTTTGAGAGCTCGCCACTATTTATAATTGTATTGTAATTGCATTTTGGTAAGCTGCTCGCAAACCAATAAACACAAAGGGCATCTTGTTTCACATTCACAGCTTAAATCACAAACAAGCAAAAAAATATAAATATACTTTATATGTTACTCGAAATTGGTGACAAATTTCGGTCAGACATTGTTCTGTACGACAACACCCTTGCCGGTGTTTTGAGAGATCTATGTTGGGCTTTGTTGGCTAATAACAAAAACAAATAACGGTTGTTTGCAGTGCAACACTTTGTCAACAAAACGACCGAAGTTTTGAAATTTGGTGAAGAAGAATACACGTCCGTATCTTGCGGCGAAACAACAACAAATGATGAAAGATCTATGTGTATGTTAAGTCGCTGTTCATCTCATATGACACTGTTAACCCCCAAGTTGCGATCGATAGCCGAAAGGTGACCAGTCGTTTCATAAATTCTATAATTTATTACAATCGACACTTTTACAGTGCCATTTTGAGTATTATAATAACTGCAATTATTAACGGCTCACAACTATCTGATTATTATTCAAATTGTGCAGTCAAATTTGATTAGTTGCTGTTAACTTATTCGTAGACAGCTTAAGCTATAACATCAATTTGAATTTTAAAAGCCAAGCAATAAAAAATATATGTGAGCGGAAACGGAAGACAATTTGCTTGCAAAATATATATATATTTATGTACATATGCAACATACTTTCAGCCACATGTGATAAAATTTGTTATTTTGATGCTTCAAACGTATTATCATCCTGCTATAAAAACTAACTTTCCTGATGACGTGATCCCAATGCGAAATCTGGTTCAAAGCTGTCACATTAACAAAACACAAAGACACCGTTCAGTTATCGAAAGTGTTTGCTCCACACTTGACTTGATAACATTAAATCCTGTTATTGCTTTCGTTATAAATACAAAATTATGTCAAACATTCTCATGAATTTCTTTGTCTCTAGTTTTTGTCAACAACTTTATGATAGATAAGTTGAAAGCTTACATGCATAAGTACGAGATAAGTTAAAAAAAAAATGGCTTTATTACTTATGTGCATGTGTGTGTGAGTTGAGACTTGAACACGTTTTCATAATCGCCACCATTTAAAAGTTGATGCAACAAGTTGCGTGTGATCTGTTTGGTTTAGTTAAAGTTTTTTGTTAAGCTTAACTCACATCCGCATCCAGGTCTCAATCTGCTTTTGAGCATTATTTATGCGACAACATCAAGATTTACGTAAAGTGAAACCCGGAATCCAGGCAATAAACACACGACCCACAACACTACACAATAAAACTAAACCATAAAACAGTTTCACATATCGCCAACTGGATACAAATAGTAAATAGTAATTAGTCTATCACCGCATTACTGGACGCATAGTAAACATCATTCAACATCATTACCAGAGAAACAATGCTTGACTTGTTTACCAGCATATTAGTCAAAGGGTATAACACTCTATTTGACTAGACATCATTTGTGGCACACTCAAAGAAATAATTCTATGCTATTAGCAAATTTTACAAATGAGTTTTGAATGACTAACGTAATTTATATATATTTTGCAACCTATTTGAAAACTGTTATACACATTTCGCAGCGCCCAGTGCAGGCAATTAAATGCTCGTTAGGAACCAACGTGGGTGGAACGTGTGTCAATCGATCGGGTGGGTGGGTGTTGACTGTGCTAATTTGACGAAAATTGCATTTTGACAGGCATTGCCAAAGGAATATTGCAATTGCAAGTTGTTTTTTTTGGTCAGTCATGTTGCCAATGCGAATAAGAATACATCGGATATATCATCAATATCGTTCGCGTCGTCTTATGCGGCAACAGTTGCAGCGTTTCGGAAAAGTCCTAATGGCCCAAAAGGTATTGCCGCTAACACCGCCAGCATTCGCACAAGTCAAGAAGAACCACGACGCTAGCATAAAACGACGCAAAACAAGGCAAACTTTGATTTATGACGGCAGCTTTCACGAGGCGGTGGCACCAGGTAACATTTTGCCATCGTTATACGAGATCAAACGATTTTCTTATATCATCCTAGTGCTTGTGATCGCCCAATGCTTTAGTTTGATGCCTGTGGGCGGCATTCAAGCTGCCACCGCTGAAGGATTATATTTCAACAGTGGCAGCTGGCGCAACTGGTACAGCACTATTTACATATGTTGCACCACAGTGGATATGCTATTCACCATCAATTTGGCAGCGAATAACACGCTTGATGTACGTAGTGTGGGTATGTGTACATACAGTCGAACTTCCATGTAACGAAATCATTTCATTCGTTACATGGAAGGTTCGAATGTAATAGAGGGTGGCAAGTTGCCTTTTTCAATTTGTTAATATTAAATGTTGTTTGTGCAGAACCAATTGTGTTTCATGCGAGCATTTTGTGGGGATCGTATCGTTTCCTAAAGCTGGCCCGACAATGGCCAGCACTGATGCGTCATTGGGCTAGGGTCGAGCAAATGTTGCCACCCTACAAGAGTGGCCAAGAGCGGGAAAAGCTGTCCCGAAGGATTCATTGTGTTGCATTTGTTTTACTTGCGCTTTCGATCGGTTGAGTAAAACAATAATCCATTATTTTGAATTCAATAATACTCTGTCTGTCTCTCTTTTCTTATGCAGTGGAACACCTGCTGAGCATTATTTCGGCTGTTTCATTTGATTTTTGTCCCAGGCGAAGGGATCCATTTGAATCGTATCTCTATAGCTCCGGCTCACAGCTCTTCTACATTTTTCCCTACTCCAATTGGTTGGGTTGGCTGGGTAAACTGCAAAATGTTTTGCTCACTTTTGGCTGGAACTATATTGATATATTCGTGATGATTGTGGGCATGGGATTAAGTGAGCTCCTTGCACGCCTCACACGTCATCTGCAGGCGTTTGTGGAGCAGGTAAGCGTATTTCGATTCCATTCAGTTTAGTTTTCATACATTTCATACTTTCAGCCAATGCCCGAAACATTTTGGACCTATGTTCGCACCAACTATCGCGCCATTGTGGAGCTTATCTATGAGGTAGATGATGCTGTCTCCGGCATTATGATAATATCCTTTGGCAGCAATTTATATTTTGTTTGTCTTCAGCTGCTCAAGAGCATTAAGTAAGTCAAAGCTTCACTTGCAGATTATAATTTTAACTTTCTTCTTTGCTTTCTTACTCTCATTTTTGCTAGCAAAATGCCATCAGTTACGCATGCCGTTTACTTTTACTTCTCGTTGTCGTTCCTTATTGGACGCTCCGTTGCTGTTCTCCTGTTCGTCTCTGGGGTTAACGATCGATCCCGAGAGCCGCTACGTCTGCTGCAACTGGTGCCGGCTGGCGGCTACAGTGACGAGGTGTCGCGATTGGCCAGCGAGCTGTCCAACGATAATGTTGCACTCAGCGGTCTCAAGTTTTTTAGTGTTACCAGGAAGCTGTTTCTCGCCGTGAGTACGAATTGGAATCACTTTATTGTGTCTGCCAACGACTAACTGCTGCTGGTCAAACAGCTAGCAAGTGGCATTAATTGGAATTATTTTTGTTTTCATACAGGTTGCTGGCAGCATTATAACTTATGAGCTTGTCCTCATACAATTTCATGAGGATGAAAAGTCTTGGGACTGCGTTCAAATCCAACCGCCCCCCAACTAATCAGCCAACAAATGTCAGTCGCTGGATGCAAGTTGCAAACAGGACGATAACATCGAAAGTTTAAATACACTTTTATATATTTATGTTATTTTTGCAAACAGAAAGTTCCTATTACCACACTACACTATACTATGTATTCTATAGAGTTAGCGTTAGTCTTTAAATAATATGAAAATATCTTGAGAAAAATTCAACTTTTTAGCGTCAATCGAATCTTAACAATCTTAATTATCAAGCTTTCTTCCTTCAATACATTTTAGTCAAAAGTCAGAGTATAAGCCAATAAATTGAATTCAAAGTAAGCCTACACTATGCTACATGGAAGTTGAAACTGTCAACTGTCAACAGCATTTGTGAGTTGAGAGTTTGGGGCTGGGGCTGGGGCTGGGGCTTTGGCTGGATTGAAATGAACCAGTTTTGGCCAGATAATTTGTGATGCAATGCGGCCTTAAATGGTGCACATTGTGCATGTGGCATATGTTGCATGCTGCATTTGTGCTTCCTAATCATGCGAAAATGCGCGTTCAGCGAATTTGAACCAGTTGACCAAATGCCAATGCCAATTGGACCAGGCTAACTGCATCGGGCTACCATTTCGTTGTGGTTGCTTCCGGCCGGTCTAACCCAATTCCAGATTTTGCAGTCGCAGTCGACGTTGTTGCAGTTGCAGTTGCAGTTGCATTCGAAGCTGTGGCATATGTAAGTATATAAGACTGCATTCAGCCCACTAACGCGCAGACAATCAACGCGAGGCATTCAAGTGAAAACAAAAACAATAATAATAATAATGTTGGCATCGAAGCATCGTAATCCTTGTCTATCGCTGATCCTTTTGGGCAGCTGCTTGACATTGGCAAGTGCACAGTTTTTGCATTCCGATCCGCCGGGTCGTGGGCAGCGTTCGTTGTTTGGTCCACCACCATCGATTAGTAGCGGCTGGAGCAGTGGTTGGAGTGCGCCAAGCTTTGAGCTGCCGTCGCATGATAATCATATAACACGGGATGAGGTGCTCTCGATATTGGCCGCCTGGAAGGCCGAGGCGAAACCGAAACCAACGCCTGCACCGGAGCCTGAACCGGAGGAGGAACCAGAGCCAGAGGCGGCTACACAGGCGCCCGAGCCTGAGCCAGAGCCAGAGGCACCAGAGCCACCCGCCGGACCCGGACCAGCCGTTCCATTGACCGTCTCGCTGCCCGCCTTTGTGCCCATTCAGCTATCGGCCATGTATACCGCTCCCATTCCTGTGCCCGGTGCTGGTTTGGGCGCCTTTGGTTTCGGCGGTGCAGGTGCCGCAGCGGCAGGAGCTGCCGGTGCTGCTGGTGCCGGTGGTGCTGGTGGTGCTGGAGGTGCCGGTGGTGCTGGTGGTGTCGGTGGTGCCGGCGGTGCCGCTGCCCAGGCACGTTTCGCACGTCCCGTACAACGTCGCGCCAACAACATTCGCTTTCCTGTAGCCAATCCAAGGAGTTTTGCATCCGCAAATTATGTGGCGCCACGCCCACGTTACTACCGCACAATCGGCTCAGAAACTGGGCAGCCAATGAAGTGAGTGAAAAACTAAAAATTTATTTTTAACTATTTTATATCCATTTCTTAACTCGCAGCATTGGTGTCCTGCCGCCGGCTCCTTTCCTCGGCAGTGTTCAGTTTGTGCCCAGCAATTGGCAGTAAACAAAATCAATGAAGATACATATATGTCGACTATAGACTACTATATACTATATATATATATATAATCGTGCTTGTGTGTCGTCTATATACAATATGTGGCATCTAAGTGATAACTGTAAATAGCTAAATCTTTTAACACGATATCAAAAATGTTGTTATGTATTATAATATATATTTTTTTTTTGAATTTTTTTTTTTAACTTGTTGCAATTGTTAATATATATTAAAATAAAAGTTAATACTAAAGATTTACCCAAAAGCCAAATGATTTTTCTTTCTTGAAACTTTAAAGAGATTTGCTTATGCGAATCGAGAAATACTATTTTTCCTCAGTTTACGTAATGGTTCTTCAACTATAATGCTTGAAGATTCATCAATGATGCGTAAATCTTTATCGATCCGATTACTTCAATCCATTTTTACCGTTTTTATTTAGTTATCAAAACTAAAAGTCAATAGCCGTCGTCGCCCAATTGACCAAAAGTGGTCCAATCAATCAACTTCTCCCCAGAGCGTCGTAAACATATGTGAAAACACATAAAATCACCCGGTTTGCATGCAGATATTCAAGTCGGGCTAACATGGTGTTACCACTTACAAAAGTTGTCATCAAGACATTTTGACACTGTTGTCACGCATTTGATTAAGACAACAACGCTCCCGGGATCACGTTATGCCACACCCTGTCCAAGTCCCAGTTCCAGTTCCAGTTTTAGTTCGGGGACCGTACCGGGTACCTGATCCATTTCCATTGACGGGCCGTGTCAGGTTGACAGCTCAACTGCTTTTTGCCTGAGGACGACACGCTGATGGATCGCCCATATTGAGTAGTGGGACAGCGATTGACCATTTAAATCAATTGGAATGTGTGATAACAAATTACACTAAACAACAGTTTTTGGGGTTTATCGGGTTGTGATTTACTGGCTCTTTACCATTATAAACTTGATTTAATTTAACACTTTCCAAATTTACTTAAGTACATTTATTTATGTGATTTACTCACAATGTAAAAGAACGTTTACAAGTCATCAAATTTAAAATCAACTAAAGTACGAGTAACATCATCAAATGTTTATCAAATATTTGGTAAATTGTGATAACTAGATTATTTTCTAGGCGGGCAGGCTTTTGGATAATATTAGTTATGTATTATTAAATGAATCTCTCAACTAAATCTCTTTTATGTTGTTGTGTGTAACGAAATGCGGCCGAGCTGGTTGACAGTTTAACCACATTAATAGCAAAACAGACAAACCATTTAGTTATTAAGGCAATCGAATGAACGATCCTTCTATAGTTCAATCGATCGTTGATGACGACGCCCAGATCGTTATGGACTTCCCGCAATTCGTGCAGCAAAAACGTGTCATGTCATTTGTAGCGCCAAATACTTATTATATCAGACATCTAGTTAAGTTACTTTAGCGTTTATAGCTAGTTTACATATTTGGTTTTGTCCGCGCCTAATAGAAAAAACAAAATGCTACTACCATAATAATAACTTAATACATCACAAAAAAAAACAAAAACAATGACTATATAACAAACTAAAACGTCTTATAACACAAAGTTAAGTTTAACTAAGCTGCATGGCATTAAAGTTTTGTGCTTTTGATTCTTAACACAATCCAATAAGTTATTGTAGCATCTTTACAATTAGCCTTTCCAGAGTTTGATGTACGGCCAGCATGGCAAAGGCGCCAGCAATCACATAGTTCAGACGATAAATAGCCTCCTGGCAATAGAGAAGCACAATGCCGGCGCAAAAGTACAGAACAATTGACAAGATCCAATAGCCACGTCTACAAAATGGATAATTGTTATTATATAATTTGATCATGATCTATCGACAATAGTCGAAACAAGTTAAAGCATATTCAGTAGGTAAACATTTTTGTAATGCTTTAAATATATAGATTAAAAAGTGTCTGAAACAGTTGCGTTCATAGAGACGGGCATTACATACAAACCAATATACTTTGTGGCACTTACAATTTTTGTGGTGTGCGTAGCTGTAGGAGAATACTAAGTGAGCTAAGCACTACGATGGTGGTATGTAAACACGGATCGGGCAAAACAATGCCGTGTCTGCAAGCAAGATAAATATGCAATTATACAATGCAATGTAAACTGAAAAGTTTTGTTACTCACCGACGACTGCGCAGCCAAGCGAGACTAGTGGGTGCGCTAAGGAGTAGCAGAACAAGTAGCAATAGCAGCAACGTTATGTGAAATGGAAAGTTTTGTAGGCCAACACATAATTGCGGCTCCTGATCCTGACCCTGTTGTTGTTGCCGCTGCTGCTGCTGATGCTGTTGATCTTCGGTTGCTTCAATTTCGACAGCATCACTATCATCGCTAGTCTCTAATTCTCGCTCATTTTCGGCATTGGTAGCTGGTTGTGTGCCCGTTCCTGTGGCCATATGCACCAAACTAGCTGCCTTCTGCCATAGATAGTCCTCCAAATAATCCTTATAGGCATTCGATAACAACAAAAAGTAAAAGATAAACGCCAAAAGTAGCGCCAATCCGCTGCATGTGCCCATAGCAATAGCAACTGTAACGATGCCATACGTTATTGGTAGATGTGTCATTATCGAGAGCATTATGTTCGAAGTGAATGCGGAGAGCCGTGTGAGACGCAGTGCCAAACTATGAAATGCATTTCCATACATGACCAGTGACAGCCATATACCCAAGGCGGCAAATATTGACAATCCAATTGCCGTACATTGTATTATTATTGAAATATTTATACTATAGTCGAGAGGCTCCGGTGTGGGAAGTACCTTTAGGTTTAATATAAGCTTCTTAAGCAAGCGACAACCTTTGAAAGAAAATAAATAATAAATCACAAATAAACACAAATATTTGTAGTTGTAATTAGTTATGCTCACCTGTAACAATGTATAGCGATGTATACTGCAGGAATCCAACGTAGGGCCTGAGGCTCTTAAGGGTGCCAGAAGGCTGAAACTTATCCAACTGTTTGCGGAGCACAATCAACAGCACGCAAACAAAATGTGCCGGCAACCAGCCGTAAAATTCCAGCACCAAACGCGAAAGGGCATCAGCATAGGAGTACTCATAGCTAAGAGCGAGAAGGATTGATTGTGAGCGAGACAACAACATCAAATTATATGCAACCTACCTAATGCGATAACGACAAACGGGATCCAAATACAAGTCGAGCGTAACAGGATTTAACGTGGTATTATAATGTTTTGGCATCAACGTAGGCACATTGATATACAATCCTGGCTTCTGATCCGGTGAACTGCAATAACAATCAATCAAATTTATAACACTTTTTAATTAAATCCAAAATATAACCTACGTCAGTGTCTGATATCGTTCAAAGCCAGCGGCCCAAGGAACACACAATTTGGCTGTAATGCGATAATTGGACTGCAGACACTGCAACGGCTCAATTATGATGCGCAGACCCTGATAGGGCTCAACTAGCTCGGAGATGCGCAGGCGATAGTGCAGAGCGCCCTGCAGCGTCTCATTGACAATGACACGTCGTCCGTAGGCATACCAGCGTGGCATGCGTATGTCCAGGATCCGCTCCTTTGGATCGTAAATATCTAGATTGTAGCCAGTACGTTGGCTGCCTGCCGGCAGTCGCACCATCACGTGCGTCCAATGCTTATACGTTTTCCGCAAATTGTGCAAATCTAAAAGCGCAACGCTGCGTGGAGCGCTATCGCCAGATGTCAAACGCTGGACAAGATGCGTTAGAGGCGTCGCCTTATCGCTGCAATGCAATTTATAATATATATAAGCATTTGGGGTAAAATCGTATTGGTTTAAAATGATCAAGAGACATTAAGACTAAATTTTATACTTTCAGTCGGGAAACCCGGAATCGAAATGATTTTAGACCTGGGATTTTCTCACAAAGAATTTTTAGAATTGTCCCTAGATTACTTTCCACCCATACGATTTCAGCATACTCACCAGTAGTTGAGCTCCGTTTCTCTATCCTTATGCGATTCACAGCCAAAAAGCCAATTTTCATCACTCTTAACATTTAATGCTTCAATGGCAAGCTTCTACGAATTAGATAGGATTATTATAGGATGAATGTAACTGAAAGAGTTCAGAAATGAATACCTTATAACGGGGACGTTGTATACCAATCAATTCATAGTAATGACTCTTTAAACCTTGTGCAAAGAATTTGTTGATTATCATGCGACGCTCCTCATGCCAATTGCTATGCGATTGAAAAGTTACCCAGTTCTGCTGACGGGATCGATATTTCTAAAGGGGGTAGACGAAAAGAGTTTAAAATACGTTGTATGTTTGGTAATCAACCACCAAAAGTAACAAGAGCATCTATCTTGACTTTCATAACAAAATTGAAAGCGATAGAGAAACAGCTGCTATTTTAAATTACCACAAAGTGCGAGAAGGCGGATTGGACATTGCGCTGTTTGTTGCTGCTGAAGGTTGTTGATAAATCATCGCGTCGGTGAGCTATGCTGAAGAGGAACCGCGTGATAACCTGCATAAACTGAAGACACCAAACGGCAGACAAATGATCGCAACTTAGGCTAACTCGTGGAATAGCTGAGGTCTACAAAAAAAAAAGTTAAAGGAATGGGCAATTAAGCAAAGATTAAAAACTTAATTTCAAAATAAAACTCAACCATGGCATGCAGATCGTTAAACTGTGATGTTGTTAAACCAGATTGGACCAGCAGATCGCGATTGCCTCCACCCGTTGAGATGAGCAGCACATTGTCCAGCTTAGATGATAGCTCCTGGCTCTCGAAGCGCTGCTCACTCGGTAACGTCTGGTGTGGGCTTTGGCATACATTCGTCATGCTTGATGGCTGCGTTGCGGAGCGAGTGCGGCTGAGCAGCTCATGTGTCTCAGCATAAAACTGATTGAGATGTACATCCAAATTGAGTACCGGCTGATCCAGAGGAGTCGAAATGCTGATAATTGAATTGATGAACTGACCAATCTCCAGGTCGGTTAGCACTGACTGCGCAAGCTTACCGCCCATGGAGTGACCGATAAGTACAATGGGGCTGGATTGCTTGTACAGCGAAACGACTGTAAGGATGCACTGCTTTAGAAACAAACGCTGATGGTACATATAGCCCCCATAGAGCGCCGACAGCTCCTCATCAAAGTCAATCGTATAATAGTCAAGATGTATGCCAGAACCGGGATTATCTCGCGCTTTGCGTAACGCCACAGAGGCTAACGAGCGCACCTGTTTGTATGATCCGGCATTGCCCGGTATAAAGATAACTGGTGCACCTGTCATGTGCATCTTGTGCAGATTCAGCGGCTGACGCGTGCCTTCATAGTAGTAGTATAGGCCGTAGTTTGGAAAGTGCTGATTCGCATCAAACCGCACCCGCTATCAATAAATTAAATCTTTGTTTACACTTATGGATCAATAAACAAAACTTATTTCTCGACTTACCGCATATTGGGGTTCTTCAAACATGTATGTCATTCGACAGGCGTTTGGCTCCACCTCGACATGTATGTGGAAAACGCCGTAAAAGAAGCTGCATATTGAGGCTATTACCACCAGCACAGCACAATTGCGAAACGCTATCATTTGCGTTTCAGTTTGTTTTAAGTTATTATTTATGCAGCGCTCCCTTGTTGTTGTCTAGATGCCAGAGCGTTGCCAGATTTGTTAAATTAATTCTATCTAGTGATGTGCATGCATCGTATTTTTGTTTTTCATTTTAGATGTGCTCTCAACAGGTAGCTAATAAATGGCATCTAAGCCATTGAAATTTATTTAAAACTCACAGTAATATGTAATAAATCTTATCTAACAACCAGTGATAGAGTAGCGTTTAGTTCTCAGCTTACAGCAACTCTGATCAGAAGAAATTATTTAATTTAAAGATTAAGAAATCATATGTAGCTGTTTTTTAAGTGAATGTATATAATATTTTTAGTCAGTTAGGTAAAGGCCGATCACAAAGCCCATCAAACCCAAAAATTTGTCGATAACACGGCTTTAAGAACTTTCACTATCGATATCTCGGCTTTACACACACACATCAGCCCAATTACAATTACATCAATGAGCAGGCTATCGCATATACACACACGCCCACACTACTATTGAGCATTCCAATCGAATACCTTATTGATCTCAAAGTATTGACCATTATTGTTGTTGTGTGTGCTCGCATCTCGTTGCGGTAGTCCATCATTCAGTTAATAAACTCGCTCGCGCTCTCTGCTTACCACTATGCCCGCCCCTTCACCGAACACACCCGACCCCGCTCGCATCTACGCTTCGTAACGTGTTTACGTTTCTCTAAGCCAATGAGGTGTACATGTGCGTGCGTCTGCGTGTGGCGAGTATTTGTGTGCGCTTAATTCGCGCATCGTATCTAGCTAACTTGGCTGGCTGGCTAGCCTTTGGGCCTGGCTGGAAAAAAGACAGGAGGAAAAAATAAAGACAGTTATGCCCTGCTGCGTCGCGCCAATAACAAAAACAATCTATGTATGTAGCTGACGCCGTCTCTTTGTCGTCGTTTTCGTCGTCGTCGGCGTAGCTGTCGCTGTTGTCGTCGTTTGCCTCTCTCTCTCTCTCTCGCATCAGTCGATGATCGTTGTGTGTTTGTCTTCTGGATCGTGTTGTTAGTAGTGTATGTCGTGGTGTCGGTTATTGTTGATGTTGTTGTTGTTACGCGTTGTGACTGACTTGTTCAATGATTTAGTAAAAATATTCATAGCTCATTCCAAAACTTGTTCTAGTGCCCGCTGCAAATACAATACAATTATAACGCGCTACGGAAATTCACAATTTCTATGTATCCATCAAAATATTAAATCTACCTGTATAGTATCTACCAATGTATATATAAATACTATATATTTGAAATGGTTTTAATGTGTAGTTGTTGTTAACTGTTGTTTTTGTGTTGTGTTTTTTTTTTTATGAATGGTTATTTGTTGTATTTACACAAAATAAATCCAAGTCAAAGGCATAAACCGTCGTCTACCCCTATACCTCTCCACCTACATACCTCTCTCTGATAGTCGTGCGCAATTCAAATACACCGCCAAACCCCCCTCCCCAAAAACGCCAACTGCACCCGCCTTGATAATTACATGCAGTCTGCAAAAATATCAAAAACAATTGAAAATTCAAAATAGATATAAAAAAAATATTAAAATGGAGATTTTGCGCTCGCTAACAGTTGGCGCATTTCTAGCGTTAGGTTTAGTGTGCTTCTATGGCATGGTGGAATCGTGCAATGAAGTCGTTTGCGCCTCAATTGTCTCCAAGTGCATGCTGACTCAGAGTTGCAAATGCGAGCTTAAGAATTGCTCCTGCTGTAAAGAGTGCCTTAAGTGTCTGGGCAAAAAATACTATGAGGAGTGCTGTAGTTGTGTGGGTAAGTAAGAAATATATAATAGATCGATAATGTGATGAGGACATTATTTTTATTCATTATTGCGCTGTCGCAGTTGTTTTTATTTTAATTTTTGTTGCTGTTTTCATAGTATTTGTTTTTAAATATGTGTGTACGTGTGTGTATTTGCGATATGTAACCATAGTGATCGTGCGTGTGGCATCTATCGATAGTTAAGCCGCCGTTTGAATCCCGATTGCAGTCACACAAAATAGAAAAACTATGTGGGCATATTGGTTACACTCTGTTATCACAATTTTTTTAAACCGGTGCAACGTTTTTTTCATAATTTATTACTTACTGATGGTTTTTTTTAAATATTATTTTATATTATATTATACTAAAAAATTAATAACAATTGTTTTTTTTTTCTAATTATTTTAGAGCTGTGTCCCAAACCCAATGATACGCGGAATTCATTGTCCAAGAAATCGCACGTTGAAGATTTTGATGGAGTACCTGAGCTGTTCAATGTGCTGGCCACAAATGAGGATAGTGAAAGTGATTTTTGGGATGTCTTCACATTTCAAGTAGATTGGTCTAGAGGCAAACCCAAACTGGACAAGGATGAGAAATACTATCTGAGTAAGTTACGCACAACAATGAAATTATAAAAGTATTTCTTACGATATTGTCAACTTTTAAAAATAAAACAGAGTTTAATGATAAAAATCTGGATGAGGCACGTGAGGAACGTGACAACACGCTGACAGTCAATTGCACAGTTATATATTTGGATCAGTGCACATCATTAAATAAATGCCGTCAGAGCTGCCAAACAATGGGTGCAAGCAGCTACAGGTGCGTATTATTAAATCCTCAGTTTAATAACACTAAATTCAATTAAAATATTTTGTTGTACTGAATAATATAGATGGTTCCACGACGGTTGCTGTGAGTGCGTGGGATCAACGTGCATTAATTATGGCGTTAATGAGAGTCGCTGTAGGCATTGTCCGGAATCAAAAGATTTGGGTGATGACTTCGACGATGAGATCGATGAGGAGATGCAGGACTATGGCGATAGTATGGGTCCGTTCGATGGCTCAGTAAATAGCAATTATTGATTGCAGCGAAGAAATGCCATTTCAACATCAAGAACATTTAACAAATTAGTTACTCAATTCAATGACATTATTATTGTGTAGTACGAAGAAATATTTGTATAGCATTATTATTATTATAATATATTTTTTTTTATTTGAAAAAAAAAAGATTAGGACTTTTCAATTGTTTTTAATTTTAAACAGCACGAGATTGAAATGATGATTACACACCAAACAAAATAAAATTAGCGTGCCGAAAAATAATAGTTTTACTTTTCAATTGTTTTTATTACAAGCAGCACGAGATTGAAATGATAGTTTTACTTTTCGATATGCTGGGAACACAAGGGCTAACAGTAAATTGTCAGTAAAAGTATGACATTCATGTTTTGTATTAATGTTAGAAAGCGGTTTTCCGTTCTCGTTCCATATGTTACAAAAGCTACAAAATTATGTCTTAAAATGACAAACTTATTTCAAAATTTATAGTTGCTCAAGGCGCAACCATTAACATCGAACAGCTGATTGGGCAGCAAGTTTTGCGCCGGGGTGGCAGCACTAGCTCATGTTATTTCAAGCGAACAACATCAAGTTACGTATTCGAACCGGCGGCCACAAGTCTAAAGATAAATAAAGTGGCTAGAAATTATGTTTAAGGGCTTGCGACATGTACAAAATGTGCTGCAACGTGGACACTACAATATGGCACGATGTCACGCCTACGTGACACACACGAGCAATATAAATGGCGCCGTCGCCTCCGTTGCTGCGAGTTTGCCGACAAAACGGCCAATAATTGCGCCTGCTTTGCAGCCGCTAAACTGGCGACAGGTGAGTTGTGAAATTCAAAATTTTTTCTAAAACTGGCCGCTTATCAGCCATGTTCACTTTCTCAGATGCAAATGCTGCGGTTGGAGTATAAGGCAATTGTTGGCGTTATTGCTCGCTCGCTGCAATTGACGCCGCGCGAAGTGCAGCAATTGCATCTGCGCAGCTTGTGCTCCCGCAAGACAGAAACTAATGCAGACAAGCTTAGCAGCAAGTCGAGTAGCAGAAGCAAGGATACACCTACCAAGGAAGCCAAATCAACTAGCGAAACGCCATCAGAACGCAATGAAGAATCAACAGAAGCATCAAGCTCCAGTACAAGTTCCAAAAGCAGCGCCAGCTCCAGCTCCAGCTCTAGCGACGAGCCTGCTAATCCGAATAACAACAACAACAAAAATGAAAACGATGAGAAAATGCGTTCAGTTTTAACCAAAGCGGTGCTCTGGCTATTCACAATTTACATGTTTGTTGCCTTCATTTCATTACTTATAACACCCCGAACGGAGCGACCTGAGGGCTCTACACGCTACGTCTCATGGAATGAGTTTGTGCATCATATGCTGGCTGTCGGTGAGGTCAAGGAACTGATAATACGACCCGACATGGAAATGGTTACAATCATTCTGCATGAGGGTGCCGTCATCAAGGGGCGACAAGTGTCATCCACCATATTCCACATGGCTGTCGCTGATGCCAACAAATTTGAGGAAAAGCTGCGCATAGTCGAGAAACGGTTGGGCATCACAGATGGCGTTCCAGTTACCTATGATCGCCATGATACAACTGGACGCCTCCTGATGCTCCTGCTCTTTTGCGCTCTCCTTATCTCCGTAGTGACGCGCATGAAGGGCATGAAAAGTCCACTCAGCATGGACTCATTTGTGAGTAACATAAATACCTTACAACTAATTATCTTATGCTTAATTTTCTTCATCCTGTAGAACCAAATGGGTCGCGCTAAGTTTACACTTGTCGATCCATTCGAAGGCGGCCGCGGCGTCCTTTTTCGTGATGTGGCTGGGCTTAAAGAAGCCAAACAGGAGGTTAAAGAATTTGTCGACTATCTGAAGACACCAGATAAGTATCAGCGCCTGGGCGCCAAGGTGCCACGCGGTGCGCTGCTTTTGGGACCACCTGGCTGTGGAAAGACGCTGCTGGCTAAGGCTGTCGCCACTGAGGCACAAGTTCCATTTCTCAGTATGAATGGATCGGAGTTTATTGAAATGATTGGTGGGCTTGGTGCCGCACGAGTGCGTGATCTCTTTAAGGAGGGCAAGAAACGAGCGCCCTGTATTATCTACATAGATGAAATCGATGCTATTGGACGACAGCGCTCTGGCACTGAGAGCATGGGTCAGGGGAGCTCCGGCGAGTCTGAGCAGACGCTCAATCAGCTGCTAGTCGAAATGGATGGCATGGCTACCAAAGAAGGAGTCCTTATGCTAGCGAGCACAAATCGTGCCGATATACTCGATAAGGTACGAAATCTAAACGGTCTTTGAAGTTTCTGAGTAATTAAAGTAATTCTATTTGGCTGTTTTGTACGCAGGCATTGCTTCGACCCGGTCGCTTTGATCGTCACATCCTAATAGATTTACCCACGCTGCAGGAGCGTAAGGAAATCTTCGAAAAGCATTTGTCATCGGTCAAACTGGCAGAGGAACCCGAAATCTATTCACAACGTTTGGCCCGCCTGACGCCTGGCTTTTCCGGCGCCGACATTGCGAACGTGTGCAACGAAGCGGCGTTGCATGCAGCTCGCCATGTTCAAACCGAGGTCACCAGCAAGAATCTAGAATATGCTGTCGAGCGTTTAGTGGGTGCGTTTCCTTGATTCATATTGAACCTATCCTATTATCTAGTAGGCTATTTTAAACTCCCTTTTTACTCCAGGTGGCACCGAGAAACGTTCACATGCGCTTTCACTAACCGAACGCAAGGTTATTGCGTATCACGAGTCTGGACACGCATTGGTTGGCTGGATGCTACCGCATTCGGATATATTGCTTAAGGTGACAATTGTGCCGCGTACGAGTCTAGCGTTGGGATTTGCCCAATATACGCCCAGCGAGCAGCATTTGTACTCGAAGGAGGAGTTATTCGATAAGATGTGCATGGCACTCGGTGGACGTGCTGCCGAGAATTTAGTCTTCAATCGGATTACAACTGGTGCACAAAACGATCTGGAGAAGGTCACCCAAATTGCGTATTCACAGATCAAGAAATTTGGAATGAACAAACGACTGGGTCCGATATATGTGCGTGATTCAAATGAATCCTCTGGCGGCGGTGGTGGTACCAAACCATTCTCACGAGCAATGGAGAGCATCATCGATCACGAAGTGCGCAACATGGTGTCAGATGCATACAAAAAAACCGAGAATCTACTTACCGAACATCGCGAGAAGCTGAACAAGGTATTGTAAAGCTTACATATTAATTCCTATAACCTTATTCATATTTTCTTTGCAGCTGGCGGAGGCTCTGCTGGACAAGGAGACACTGGATTACGATGAAGTGTGCGGCTTAATTGGTCCACCACCATTTGATCCAGCTAAGCGACAGGTGGACGCCGTGGATTTTGAGCAGTCGCTAAAGAATCTGGGCACAGCCGGGCCCAAAGATTGACAAACTGACAGCTCAAATAGTTTTTAGCTGTGACCCTTTACACATTTTCCGTTCCCGCTAACATCACCCCAAACCTTTCATCCCGCGCACTAGCACGGCCGGTTCATGTTTAATAAATGTAAATAAATTTGTTTGCTTTTTTAAATTAATTTAAACATTGCAACTGATGTCGACAGCTAAAAGCCGCATTAGCTTTTAAATTGCCGCTAATTATTATTATTGTTGACTATGTCGCCTAGTATGTTTACCTATAGAACCCATAACTGATTGATCAATTGAATACTCACTATTTGTGTTTTTTTCCATTCGGACACAACTATTAAAGTTCATTCAAATATTTAATTTGTTGTCGCCCACCTCACTTAAAAGCTGTTTGCTTAAAGAATTCAAAGATTTTTGTATTTAATACAGATGTACATTGGTAAAGCACACTACATCGAGTTTTTCTATTACCAACGTTCTTTAAAAGGGAAAAGGAAAAAGAGAGGGTATTTACAAAAGGAAATTAAATGTTTTATAAGTAGATAATTGATTGAGTTGAGTACAATGTCCGAGGCTTTTGCGATTAGCCTTACAAAAGTTGTAAGCTTGGATAACATGAGTCACCTTTACCTTTAAGGAAGTGTGCTTGACTTAAATGATACCCTGTAAAATGTTATATCATTCTTAGATAGGAACAAAGCAATAGAATTTCTAGAAAAAACTTGTGATAACTTGAGTGTGGGAGAAAAAACTTGTTCTTTTTGAACAATGTTGTACATTATTAAGCTATAAACTCGTAGTTATTAGAAGCTAGTTTTCAAATATTCATAAGGCTATAAGCCAAGTAGAACCTACAGACCGAATCCACATGAAAGTAATTGTTTCGATTAATATTCTATTTGTACAGCTAATGCACGTGTTACTGAGAAGAGATGCAATAAACAAGCGCCGACAAGCAGTTACCCTGTATTTTCAAAAATAAACCCCGATGTTCAAGAATTGTCTTTAATCTGTCAGAAGTTTCAGTAGAAATCGATATTTATATTTTTTATCAATGATACTCTCCTTGCCAATGGTTACAGGGTATCTAAAATATGCACACTAACAGATTTTATACTCACTTTCGGACTGTGAACCAGGTTCTGATACTTCTATTCGAACCTGACTGAAAAAGAAAATCGCATAAAAACGCACCGCACGCATTCGCTATACGTTAGTTGGAAATTCAGAGGCAGTTAGTGAAAATGTATAGCGGAAACTTGACAATTATAGTAACAGGTGCCCTAATGCTGCTGATAGGTAGCACTGTTACCGCCGATAGTTTGCGTGAGTTACATTCCACTCAGGAATTTATCGTCTTTAAACAATGTGTATTCTCTAGCTGCACCTTTGAAACACTGTCGTATGGAGGATGAAGAGTGCATTGTGAAACAGGCTCAGGCCTTTATCGATAACTTCAAGTATGGCATACCGGATCGGAATGTGCCATCCATTGAGACTATACAGTTGGGAACCCTGCGCATTAGTAGCGGTGAACCGGGCAGTTCAATGCAGTTCGATCTGGTCATGTCGAATACAACATTGCACAACTTCGCTGAAACAATGGTTTTCAAGTCAATGAAAGGATTTAGCAAGGATCTGAGTAAGCCAATGAAGATTACGAGTACCATTGCCTCAACGGGTGTCGATGTGTATGCCAACTATGAAGTCAATGGCAAATTGTTTATACTGCCCATCAAAAGTAAGGGTGAAATTGTCGTCAATCTCAATCAATTGCAGGCCAAGACCCGAATTACTGCCATACCGGAAAAGCGACAGGATGGTAAAACCTATCTCAAGATTAGCGAGTATAAAACGGTTGCCAAAACGGCCTCGTAAGTAGATCGTATATTTGTAAATCTGTTAAACTGATTTTCCTAACTTGCAGCGGTCACATTAATATGACCAATCTTTTTAACGATAACACGGAGCTGCGCGAGAGTACACTGAAGGTACTCAACGATGAGTACGATCTTATATCAAAGGATGTACAACCGCAGATAAACAGGGCTTCCGATCGTGTATTGAAGAGTGCCTTGCAAAACTTCTTGGATACAATACCTTATGAGGAATTCTTTTTAAATTGAACTAGACTTGTGCTAAGAAATATTTAGTAAAGCTTGGGTTTAACTGTGATCATGGGTTGTTTGATCTACAATCAATAATAGCTCTTAAGCTTATTTTCATTCATTCATTCGACTAATTATTAGTTTGTATATAAATATGTACTTTCTATCAATAAAAATTCAAATTGAAACATACTAAAATGTATTTTTTCGACCTGGAACGCATTATTTTATTTTACATTGATTTATATGGGAATAATGGTTTTGCTTAACGAACGTTTTTCATAACGAACAATGTGCTGGCACCAATTGTGTACATTAAACGAGGGTCCACTGTACGTATACATTTACTTTATTTTTCAAATTAAATTAATTATTGTTAATGTTTTTAAAACATAGCATCTCCTCCGTTTTGAATTCCATAACTAGTTGCTTAAAACCAATTTAAACATAATACTATATACACAATAAATTTAAAACACTGAAAGAGAAAGATAAAGAGAAAAGTTAGATAAGAGTTTTCTAATGGTTTACAGCAGTTGTGTTTTTACTTACGTTGTTAAAGCTCTAGTTTGATAATGTGTGAATTTTGAATGAAGATTGTTGCTTGTCTGATTAAATACTTAATAAATTATTCACTACCATGCTGCGTTTGATCCTCCTCTGGATGCTCCGCAATCTTATCCTCTGAGGGCAAAATTGTCTGAAAAAATGTAATTGTTATGTTATTTGACAAATTCAATTTGGTTGGGATAATGTCTGTCTGACGTTTACCTTCAGTTTGCGATGTTTCGTTTCCTTATCATTATCTGTTAGACTATCCGAGCCTTCTGTTGTTTTGATAAAGGAGGAATAAAATGAGGAAAAACTGGAGCCATCCATATCGTCGCTATTGCCATTGCTATCCGTAAATTTCTGTGCGCGAAAAGATATGAAAGTGTCAAGATCGGTTGTTCTTGTTGCTTCTAAAAATCCGTGCTAACTTACTGGTTTAACGTTGGGATTGGATGGATTTCTTGGTTGATCGGATGAATAGCCGCACGCTTCATCATTAGCTGGCTCTGCCTTGACTGATGTTTCCTGTGAGGATCGCCACTGCTGCTGGGAGGGTGTTACCGAATGGAAGGCGCCCTGTATTTTGGTTGGAGTTGTTGATAGTGGTGCAACCATTACCTTTTGTGCCTTTTTACGGATAGAAAAATATAACTAGTAATTATTAAGTTGGCGTAATAATAATTTTGAGAATTACATACAGTGTAAACAGTCTTGTTGTAGCTAGCATGTGAGCTATTGGAGCGTTCCGGCAATTGATGGCTGCCCGCGGCGCTTGAGAAGGGCTGGGGTTGGTACAGCATGGCTGTGGCGGCCGCAGCCGCCGGATGTGTATAGAAAAGTGATGGATGCGGATACATAACACCTGCCATATATTGAAGAGGAATTGCTGCCGCTGCTGCTGCCTGCTGTGAGGTTGTCGGCTGAGGATGGGGACTTAAGGCGGACGCTGCCGTCGTCGTGCTTGCCATTGGAGCGGGTATATAGTAGAAGGTGGGAAAAAGGCTTGGCGAAAAATTACTTTGGGCTACAGCTGTTGTATGAACCGGAGGGGTCGGTATGCCCACAGAGAATGGTGGCCAGAGATTGATATTCTGAGTATAGCTGGGACCAGGTTGAACGAGATGGTTGCTGGCCTGCTGTGGGGGATTCGGAGTTGGGCACTTGGACTCGTTGCTGCCACCAACAGCTACTGTTAAAGTGAGCTGTTGTTTCGGTTTGTTTGCCTCACCCTCCCAGGAATAGGAACCGCCGCGTTTAACCCCATGCATTCCATGTCCCGGTCCACTATATTCCAACATCTTCTCATTCGCTTGGTTTCTGTTCTTTTCGCCGTTGCGACCGCGAGACTCCCGATGCTTCTTGAGCATACACTTCTCCATCTCATCGTTGTGCTTGTTGATCAGCGATTCGGTTAGGGTGACGCTAACAGCTGGTGCATTAGCCGTACCCGTGCCCGCACCAGTATTATCACCAGCACTGGCAGCAGCCGCAGTAGCACTGGTCGTGTTTGCATTGTTGTTACCGCTGGCTGTATTATTACCGGAATTCTCACCGCCGGAGGTGCCAGTGCCGGTATTGCTGGTGCTTGTGACGCTGCTCATGCGTATATTGCTCTTGGATGTGCAATTACGCGAGGAACCACTGCCGCCACTATCTTCGCAACCGTGAACCGGACTAAGTGCACTGCTGCCATCCTCACGGGCGCTGTTCTCATAGGAGGAGTCTAGCTTGGGCGGATCGATTTCGACGGGTGCTGTGACTGGCTTGCTGTTGAAAAAACGCAGCAGATTATCATTATAGTTGAGCTGATTGTAGCTGGGTGGCGTCTCGTTGGAGCTCTTACTGTCGCAGTAGTCGTGATGCGGTGAGATTTCGCCAAGCATGACGCTATCGCGTTCCGATACCGTCAGCTCGTTCTCGTGCGGTAGCTCTAGTTTGAGATCCGCCCGCGTCACTTCATCCATTAGAGTTTCCATGAAGCTGGCAAGTGCCTGGCAGCGCCTTGATACCTCCTGCTTAACAGTATCCGACGGTCGGGATACAGTTTCTCCGAGTAGCTTCAAAATATCGTCTTTGATACGTGTATTTCGGGCTTGTACCTCGTCTGAAATCTTTACTTTCACATTCGGTGCCGCTTCAAAGACATTTACATGCTTAGGACCTAAAAGTAGTAAGGAAAATATGTTAGTAAGGAATTTTTTAAGGGAGAGTAGATTGTATGTTTGATCTTCTATATTGTATGCTTATATTGAGCCCTAAAAGTAATGATATCCTATCATGAAACTAGGAAAATCTCTTCCTAGTGCTTGTAATTTGTCGAATCTATTTTCCTTCTAACCGCAATGCATCGAATCTATTAGATATTTTATTTCACTTACCCTGAAACACCCGATGATGTGCGACGACAAACTCAAGTTTACGTGACCAAGGATTCACGAAGCTAGTCCACTCCGTCTCCAAGAGTATGTAGCAGCCATTCTGAATGAGAAAACGATATGGTTTACTACAAAGCGAGGCACCAGCAGTTTGTCCCTTCTTCATGATCATCTCGTATGTATCCTTAATGATCGCGAGATCCTCATGATGATAAAAATCCATAATGGACCGTCCTATGAGATCCTGCGGCAAGTACCCAAGTGCACTAACCGAAGCATTATCCACATGCGATATGATTCCAGCGGATGTATGGCGTACGGCAAACTTGGGACCTTTTCCCGATAGAATCTCATCGGTAACTGTTACAAATAGGATAATTGGATATAATTAGGCTAGAATTACTTGCTACACACCTATTATCGTTGCTTAAAAAGAAAAGTTAACTAATTATTTTATATATTTCTACAATGAATTTTTTGAAATTGAACTTGACTGCAAACTGTCTCTGAACCCAAACCCGAAATGGTTTATCTCGGGCCTTTTAAACTCAACCATAAGCTTAACCAACCTAAACATTCACTATTCTTGAAGCATTATGTGCTCACAATGTTTTTAAATTTTATAGTGAAAGGCCTTAAGAGCCCTGTTGAACTTTAAGATTGAGTAAGTATAGTTTATTTAACTTTAGTCTAAATGAAAGTGAATCGAAAAACATGTTCATTGTTATATTTTTATCGATGTAACTGCAGTATGTGTCATACTGGGGCTAGACAGACAAATGCAAGCTGTGAATTCCTGGAAAACCAAGCCATTTCCTGATTACGAGGCCAGTGACCTACAAGGCAATGTCTGTAAAACAGCAAACAAAATTTGTCGTTCGTTGTCTTTTGCGTGGGCGCTATAAAATTTAAAGTCAGCGAGTGTGTGTGTGTGTGTGTGTAGCCAGGAAAACATTTTTTTTATGACCGTCGAGGAATGACTGAAATGTAATTCAATTCACGTGTGGGTGGTTCTTAGAAGCTTGTAAACGGAATATTCGCAATGGGGGCATAAATATAAGTTTATTACTATGTTTTAGGTAGACAGGTTTAAGGTTTGTTCCTTGAAACAAATTTTGAAAACTAAAACTCATCTTACCTTTATAGCTGCTCTTGATGGGCGTTGCGGTAATGACGAGCAGCATATTGGTGCCATTGGTGACCATATAGTTGTCCGGTCGCGCCTCTTCAGGTGCCTCCCGGAAGGTGAATCCCAAGCGAAAGGGCTCATAGCTAACGGTACGTCCGATGACACCAAAGCCCCCGGATGATAATCCACGGTAGCTGCGTAGCATTACACAGAATGTGCTCCTCGCATCCTTGGGCACACTGCCCCGGGTCTCGGCAATGGGAATGCCAGTGGTTATCTGACTGGCAAAGGTCGACCGATCCTTGACATGCACAAAATCAATAAACGAACGGCCCAGCCACATATCGCGTGGGTAGCCCAGAACTTCCGTTATGCTCGGCGTCGTATACAGAACCATACCATCGTGCATTGAGATGACACAACAGAAGCTATCCTCCTTGACCCGCTCATGATGCTGTTGCTGTTGCTGATGCTGCTTGTTGACGCCAGCAGCAACAGATTCCAAGTTTCCCTGTGTCGCCTCCCAAGACTTGTCGGCCTTGAAGCAGCCACTGGATATGATAGCGCCAGTTGTTGGACAAATGGATAATCCGCCCGACTGCAATGTGATGCCATTCAGAGTGTTTGTGGAGAACAACTGTTTCACTTGATCCAACTGATTGTTTGTGGCCTCGTTCAGGTCTGAGTCGAGCTTTTCGCTCATCTGCTGCTGGTCGTTGGCCGGTGGATCGTTGTGCGATTGTAGATCCTGCCTATCCTGTAGCTTATCGTGGCTGTGGCTGTGGCTGTGGCTGCCATTGTTCGTGTTGGTCATTAAAAGCATTTGTTGATCTTCTGCATTTTCGTGCAATGTGCCTGAACCTGTTGTCGTCTGCCCTGAACACTTGGCCTTCTTCTTTTTGCGGAACTTCTCCTTGTTGCGCGTGATAACTATATCGCTGCTGCTGGCCTGAGTTGAGTTCTTGCCGCCATAGCCACTGCTGCCCGATGAGTGACTGCCACTCAATCGAGACTTGGAGCTACCGCTGGATTAGGAAACGGTGAAGGGTGGGTGGGAAGGGGTAATGGCTAAGTTATTTGTTTAAACGTTTTGGCTTTAAACTCTAATCCTTACCTGCGCTGTGATTGACTGTTGCTGCAGCTATTGGAATAGGCTGAATCGGACACTTTTGTGTTGTGTGTTGACTTTGTTGACTCCCCCTCCATTTTGTATTTGTATTGGTTAACAATATTTGAGTAATAACTAACTGTTCTTTATTGTATTTTTAATGCTCCCAAACATAGACTATGATAAAAGAGATTAAGTAAAGAGCAGCAAATTAGCAAAAGTACGAATAAATTTTATTTTGCGCATTTCATGTTTTTTTCTAGAAGGTATAATCATCATCATGTTTAACATATTAATTACGTATTACTTAGCTACTTATTATAAGTCAAATCAAATGGTACTTTAATTAAAAAAGAAAACCAAAATTACTCTATGGTGTTGATTATCAATAACGTGCGAAACCAAATTGAAAGCAAAAAGAACCAACGACAGCAAAGTTGGGGGAATGAATTGTATTGAAATAGGAGAAGCTTTTCTGTTCAGTTGTGTTGGTGTTGTTGTTTTTTAACGTGCTTGGGCTAACTGTTACTTATTGCACTCACGTGCAGCTGCCGTTATGCACTTGCTTTTGCTCATAACGGAGAGGGGGACAAACACACACACGCACAACAATCTAACTTTTAGAAGGTGAACGGTGTTCTACTTTCAATTGATGGCTGCTTTGCAAGTGTTTCATTCATAAATATTCTACTCATCATATCAAACAGCTGTTGGGGTTGGGGTTAGAACAAGTCAACACGTTGCAGTTAAGAAATCTTATAAAGTCTTCTAAAGATTTTCATTAAAATGTCATCCATGCAAACGAACAACCATGTTTTGACTCAGTATGGGCAAAGTGACCTTTTGAGTCATTTTTAGACCGTTAAAAATTAATCCAAATGAACTTGGGTCTCAAATTTTGTTGTTAAGAGTTTAAGAGTTCTTGAATTGCATAAGTGTAAAGCATGACGAAGTGCTTATTTAATCTGGTCTGCTGACTAGGCAGACTGGACTTAACAACTTTACGTAACGCTGACAAAATGAATTAAGTCTATAATAAAGCGCAGTATAAAATTTCGCATCGAATGCAGTCTTTAGACAACAGTCATGTCCCGTCATGTTGAAACAAGCAGATAGTCAAAGTCTAGGAATATGTCAAAGTCTAATATATGTATGTACAGATATCCTACATTACAAAGCAAGCCTTTGCAAACGGACTTTGTTTTCTATCACAAAATGTCAAATAACATGTGCTCAAATATTTGCATTGTAAGGTTTTGACAGCTGAGTAATTCGCTTTATTTCTAGTTCAAATAATATCTAGCACATTTAAGTTAAAAGGCTCCAATTGAGATAGCTTGACTAGTCGATGCCCTTTACCTCAGTCACTGTTGTATGTAGATGCTTATACAGAATATGCTAACACTTGTGTTTGAAAGTCGACTTTCAGATATTTTTCACTGAAAATAACGGCAAGGAATTTATTTTTTAGTTACAAATTTTAGATTTTACTCTTATTGAAATCGTTGTAGCTAATAACTTTATCACGTTTTTTCTGCCAATAACTTTTATTCATTGATATTCCTTTGTATCACATTCAATAAGTAAGTACCAAAGACATTTTTGTGTCGTAGATGAACAAAGCAATCAATTTGCTGGTCAGTGGTAAGGATTCGAATTACAATTGTCTCATTTCTTGGGTAATGCGTGGGTTACGTTCTTTCTTTTTATACCCTGAACCCATAAAAGGGATAAAAGGGTATAATGGTTTTGTGCAAAAGAATGTAACAGGCAGAAGGAAGCATCTCCGACCCCATAATAGTATATATATTCTTGATCAGCATCAACAGCCGAGTCGATATAGCCATATCCGTCCGTCCGTCTGAATAAACGCGCCGATCTCAGAGACCACAAAAGCTTGAGACTTCAGATTTTGAACATAAGCTCTCCTATACCATAAGCAGAACAACTTTGTTTCAAATTATCGATAACTTTTCTGGATTCCGATATACACATGTAATCGATTACAAAAAATATCGAATTTGGAAAATGTGAAAATGAGGGTGGCAATAATAGGAAACGATAGAACTTTTCGGAAAATTTCATCCAAATCGATTAAGAAACACCGGAAATATCGAATTTAATCGATTGAAGTTAAGTCAGTATATCAAAAAAGTCTTTTATAAATTTTATTTATTTATTGCAACTGGGTTTAGGGTATCTTCTAGTCGGGCTCTCCCGAATAGAGCCTTCTTACGTGTTTCAATTTCTTATTAATAACTATTGACATTTATTTACAAACATGTATTACGAGTGCTTCGCACTATTTGAGTAAACAAGTACGCATTTAACAACATCAAAGCAAAGTTTATGTTAGTGAGGCTACCCCAACAAATGTTTCGTTCAGATGTTTAGATTTACATGAATTTGTTTAGCCGGTCCAGCTGTGCCCAATAAATGTTATCAGCCTCTCACACAAACGGCACGCACACATTAATATGCCCAAGGGCATAGCTCAGAGTAAAAAGTGCACGTTTGACGCAAAAACACGTTACGTAGCACTGACAGCAACGAAAATAAACAACACTGTTTATGTAAGTATGGCGTTGAGCTTTTGCACTGTAAAATCACAAATTCGTAAAATCACATACATAGTATATTTGTAAGATAATCAAATGCGACTGCTCTCAGTTCTCTATTGTTTTTTGTTGTCTATTGCAATTCGCAACAACACTAGCACTGCACACTCTCCCACGCTATGCGCTCTCACTTATTCACATGAGCTTATTATCTGTATATCTGTTTTTCTCTCCCTCTCAAAACCGATCAACTCATTGCAAATGCACTTTCGTCCGTAGAAATTGTTGTTGACTAATAAAATGATTTTTGCATATTTCTTGATTTTAGTTTGATAAATTGTGTGTATATTTACTTATATGTTGCACTTTCACAAAAATATAAACAAAATTTGCGTCAACGATTTAATTCGGCAAAAGTTCTGTTAGATTTTCAATTTAAGCTGCGTTAAGCCGTTTAATCGCGACCTACTTGTTGAAAACTCGCACGAATACTAACAAGGCTCTCAATAACTGAGAGACAAGAAGCGCACTGCGACGTCAGCGTGCCAAGCTTTGCAATACTTGCCCATACTTCCACACACACACACAAGCATATCTGTGCCTGCATGTATGCACACACACAGAAACATGACTTGGCGGCGCGCCGCAGCACCAGCAGCAGATACAACGTGCGTTCTTCTTCGGCATTTTTCCCATCGGTCTTTGAGCACTCGGCAGTGTTCGTTGTGACACAGTTTGAGTGGCTATCGTTTAACCCATGGCTGGTTCGCTCAATGTTGTGCACTTGACCGAGAAATGGCGGCGCAAATAATATGCAAATGATCAAAAATACAAATTAGAAAGAAACTTTAAAACAATTTCAACAAAAATGGTTGCTCAAGGATATTTATATGCTCGCAAAGCTAATACAAAAACTTGTAAGTTAAGGTGAAATATAAATGCTGAATAAACACACGTATTAGCCCATTGGGGCCACTGTAGGAACAATGTCCGGCAACGTATTCAGAGCTGTGAAAGAAGCAGTAATAGTGCCAGCTGATACCCTATTAAATAGACGTTGTAAAGCGGCAAGTTGACGCGTGGCAGCTACTGCTGTCAGGATGTTTGAATTGCCAAAGGTCTGGCACCACAGGCGGCCAAGTGGGGTAGGTTAGGTGGCACGTTTACTCTATGCCGTGTTCAATTCAGCATGAATATGCCTCAAAATGTGCACACTTCGTAGTTACGCAAAGCAGCCACGTGAGTTTGTTGTTGTTTTTGTAGCTGATATATTGTTTATTGTTTGTCACCGCTGCTTGCCTGTTCGCTTTCTCGCTCGCTCGCTAGCTGGCTAACTTGCTACTTTCTGCCCACACATCCCCCTCATCCACCCACCCACTTTCCATTTCATCCTCTATTTATGTTTTTCTATGCTTCTCCCAACCTCCTTTCACGTTGATGACGCGCAGCACTTGGGTAATTATTGTTCCCCAATAGACAATACACAATTGTGTGTGGCAGCCTTTTAGGCGTTGCCAGCTATTTTTAGTCATTTCTGGCGCAAAACAATGCCAATTACAAGCAAATTTAAACAAAACTATCAAAACATATACATATGTCCTTAATACGATAGACAAAGTATCTTCATGTATTTGAGCTCTGATGTCGACATTTATAAGGAATCGTGCCGCTTTCAGTGCTCAGTCAAGCAAGCTACTACGCAGCTGGAGATTTTTACTGTTATTTAGGATTAAGTTTCAGACACAACACAACTCCTTCTACCATTCAGTAAGTTAAACCATTTAAAATGCATATAAAAAAAAAAAAAAAAAAACTAATTAACACATATTTCATGTTAATTATGCAAGCACCCAACAAAAGATACTTAGGAAATCCTTTGCCTTTGTAAAAAAAAAGTTTCAAACTTATTAGCATAATTTGTGTAGATTATGACAATCTCCAAAACAAATTCTTATAGTATGCATCAGTTACAGCTACTTTATTATAAAGTTCTTGAATGTTCCAGGGGGAAAAAAAAACAATATCAACATAATTTTTCCCCCAACTTTTTGCCAATTTGTTGGCAATTATGCAAATCCAAGACGCAATTCCTTTAGAATATGAAACTTAGCCAATCGTCTAGAAAATACCTCAACAAGCAACGGACCAACCGCTGAGAAATGACAAATCGTCAAATAATGCAATCATCCGCGAAAAATAAATATTGTAGAACCATTTACAAGATGCTCTGACAACTGAACGTCAGAAAACCGTTTATAATAATTCGTATTAGTTATACTTCGTAAAGCAACCAGGAGCTTATCCCAAGACCTAAGCACTTTCCAATTTGTTACAACTCTTTAACGAATAGTTACCAGTGTATTAAGGACCAAAGTGCAAAAGGTGTAACGGGTCAATGAACTCTATTTTCTTTTTTTTTTCATTCAATTAGTTGTCGAGAATGGTATGCCCTACTTTATTATAAATTTGATAGATAATAAGTTTCCTGCTTTCAGATCAAGTTTCTCAAAATGCAAACATGGAAAATATACAAATATTTAAGATCAAGGATTAAGTGATGCTCATTTTTAGTCTTATACTAAAGATCTACGCCTGAAGTTAAAGCAAGTAGTAGATGATATTTTTAGGCTTCAGATTCAGGAAGTTATAAATCAACATTCGAATTTTTAGTTTTTTTTCTGATGAAATGCAAAAGATTAAATAATTTTTAAGATAAGTCTATTACGCCGGTAGGGTATATAAGGGTATTTTGCATTGGCGTTGGCGTCAGTCTACGAGACAAGAACAGCAAACGACAGTTACTTGAGTTAGTAAAATGCTGTGTTGCATAATACTTTATATCAGCCGAGGGCATCGAAGTAGACGCGTTTCCCAGACGATAACACAAAGTCAAAAGAAGAGAAAGAAGCAGGAGAAGATATATTTTTTTGCTAGCTTGTTTCGTCGTCGTCGTCGTCGTCGTCGTCTGCTATGGCCAGGTAAACATCATGACTTTTCCGGCTTACTCGCGAACAACAACAACAACAAGTGAGAAACAAGAAGCAAGAAGCGAGAAAAAACGACTGCGGGCCACACTTCACAGCCATAAATTGAGTTACAGGCCAAAAACTAAATGGGACTCCATTTCAGTTTCGGTTTCAGACTACCTTTTGTCACTGACTGACTGTGTGCGACGGGGGGGTAGGGGGTGTGATGTAAGGGAAGCTAGTGGAAGCGAGCAGAAGCTACGGCTTCAACACACAATTAAAACTCAGTTAGGTGAATTTGATACCAACGAATAAGTTAGCAAAGCAAAGAGCGACAAACTCGAAACGCAAAACTCAACAAAACAGATACAAAAAGATAGAAAATCCCTCAGTTGGGTTCGGTTCTGTTCGGTTCCTACCTAGACCCCATACATATCTATTAAGAACCGCACAGTAGTAAGGTGTTAAGATTGTGTGTATGGTTGCGAGTGGAAGACTTTACTTTACTTCTGCTTTTTTCTTTCTTTCTTAATCGTTGTAAGCGATTTCCTCTAGATGACTATTTTTATTACAACTTAACAATGTTTTATTTTGTACGAGACATTACACGACGTTTTGTCTTTTAATGGCATACATTTAAAGGGAACTCCAGCTAAAGGTTTTTGGGCCTATTTGATGTGCGAGAATAGAGATTTAGTTTAAATTGAGACAAGCGTTTGACATGTGACAGGAAATGTTAGTTGTTTATTTTTTGAGTTAAGAATTATTAAAGAACTTTATTCTATGAATTATCATTGCGAGCCATCATTTAAAGGGTCCCCAACCTTAACAAACATCGACCCTCTGCAAAACGCTGCAAACGTATTCAAAATCACTTTAAATGCCAAGTCATGGGCGCGCATGCATTGTCATAAAAGCGAAAAAATGTAATTCGTAATTTTTGCACTCGCAACATGCCACAAACCAACCAAGCAACCAACCAACCAACGAATACAATTTCCATTTGCAAATGCTTTTGCCTTGAACTCGGTGCAAAAAAAAATTTCGCACATACATTTATAAATGTTCGCTTAAAATATGTGCATAAAAATATATAAAAAACATAATTATACATGAAAAAAATTATAAGAAATTCCAAACGCAGCTCAAATGAAAATTAGTTAAATTAAACACTAGGCAATTTCGATGGATAATAGCTAGAGTACTTGTATGTACATATGTGTGTGGGTTTGTATCGTATGATGATGATAATGATAAAGATGATGGGATATGGGGGAGGTTGAAGATGCCTGAGAGAGCGACCTTTAATTGTGCCATTGTGTGCTAAACAGTAAGGTAGTAAGTCTTAAGACAACCCATCCACCATCCAAGACACACTCTGTCTGAATCTGAATCTGAGTCGGATAGATTGAAGCTACCACCAGCAGCACCACCAGCAGCACCGCCAGCAGCACCACTAGCAAACATCTGGTAAATTCACACGCTCTGCGTTTTTTGAAATTGTTCCCACAATTTTCCATTCATTCATTCATTCGGTTTGCTCACTTCTGTTCCTACTTTGTAATAAGTTTTGCCCCGGAAAAAAAATACACACACTCACACACACACCCTCCCGCACCCTTTCCACTACCACGTTCTTTTTTTTTGCATCTTACCTCGCCCGTCTCTGGTTTGTAATTTTGGCCACTGGCTGTCGTTGTCGTCATCGTCAACGTCGTTGGCATAGTCATCTTCATCTTCATCATCGTCATCGTCATCCATCGTCTTCGTCTGCTTCTTCTTCTTCTTCTTTTTCCACATGCAATGCCAACTGCCCCCCCCCCCCCCCCCCCATCCTTCCTCCATCCCAAGACTGCCGTAATGAGCATACTTTATACGGGGTTACTGAGCACATACCTATATATGTATGTATGTATGTACTACTTAAGAGTACCTATTACATTCTCTACCACCCTCTCTTTTACATAAATCCTCTTTTGTTTTTTTCTTCGCCTTCTTTCCTTGTCATAATCAAACTGTTTTTACCCCCTTTGCATTATGCCCTGCATTAGGTACTTCGTACTTATCGTGGGATCTACTTAAATTCATTGATTATTAAGTAAAATTTAGGATAAGAATATTTTACTTGATTGTAATTAAAAATCTAAGTTAGGACAATAAATTTCTTAAATTCATTATGGAAAAAATTTTATAAACATTCTAGACTCAAATTATTGTTACTCTTGCATTAATCTCAGTGCATAAAAGCTTTTTGTTTTCTTATTATTACATTCTTAAGCGTTTTTTCCAATTATCATATTATCATCATCAATACACTTATTTCCATTATCTATTGTGAACTAATTCAGTCATTCCAAATAACTGTGATGTTTGCTTTATTCCATATCCATGACTGGAATGTTAATATAAAGCACACAGACATGCGAATAGATCGCGAAACGAGCACTTTTGTATGTATGTATGTATATATGTATGTATGTAACTCTGTCACCCTTCACCATCAGCCATTGGACGATCGATTAGGGTAGGCAATTTAATATTGTTAGTGTGGACCATGGGCCAAAGGGAGTATATGAACATACATAGATACGCTAAGAGTTGGTCATAAAAGTTGCAAGTGCAGCCGCATAATTGCCGCTAACAACACGCACCATCTACATATATTATGTACATATGTATGTACGTATGTATGTAGACAGAGAGCCTGGGCATGCGATCTCTAGCAAAACAAAGTGCTTTTATACCCTGTGTTCGTCATTAAGAACGAGGATATGCTGGCATTTTATCAAACAAAGCATTGCCGAACTTTCAAAGACAATCAAAAAGAAAATAAAAATATATTCGTCTACAAAAACATTTGTTTATTCGAATTTTTCTCATGTACTCATAACTGATGTTTTGATATCGGTCGTACATCTCTTAAGGTATCACCAAATGTCGCTTAATAACTTAAAGTACACAGTTAAGGCTGTATGGGTTACATGCAAACACCACTTCCATTTCCAACCAACAGCCCCACCTCTCAGGTTTTGTATAAATTTTTTTGTCGTCTTCGTTTCGCTTACTGTGTGCGCCGAGCACTCGCTTTGAGTTTTTTGCACAGTCGCAGAGCCGACCGACAGATCGACCGCAGCTCCTCGAGCAAGACTCGAGGAGTGAGCCGAAGACTCGAAAGCGCTTCGAGTTGAATTTTCATTTGCGTTTGCTCAGTCAACTTCCGCCACGAAACGCGTTCGGACGTGCGTCTTAAACGGTGATCGCGCAGCTAGCTAACCAAAAAGCGAATACGAAAAAATAAAAAAAAACAGCTACCCAACAAATAAAAACTCGAGAATTTCACGCATCACAATATATACTTTTTTGTTTACGTTTTTGTTTCCGTGTTGTGTTTTGTTTTGTTTTGTGGTGGTGTCTTTCTTTCGGTCTGCATTGGCGCGTAACGTGCAGCTATTAACTAACCTCCTATTATACATTCCCTTCCTCTTTGGTCTGTCTCTATTGCTGTCCCTTGCCTTTGCGCACGGTGTATCCTGAGCGCAGGAAGCGCTTGACTGCATTTGCGCACCTGTGTTTTTCTGTGTCAGTGCAACAAGAACAACAAGAACAACGAATTCGTCAACAACAAGTCGCGCGTAAAATTCCCAGCAAAAGTTTTGTGTTGAAATTTGTTCGCCGGTTACAAAAAATATACATATATAATTTATGCAAAAATAAAATAGAAAAACCTTCATTTAACGATATGCTATATGGTTAGTTAAGTGGAAAATTCAACTGGTTGTCCCCCGCCCCCGCCCCCCATCTACACCTTTCATAGGCAAAGAACCTGTTGGTAAATACATTTTGTGTTTTGCTATGTTATATCAGAAGTTGTTTGTTTTTGTTTGTGTGAGAGTTTCCGATAAGAAAAACTCCCACGCATTTTGTCACCATAACAATTTGAACCTTCTTTGAACCCACATAGTATTTCAATTTATGGAAATTTTGTTCGCAGCTACCGGATTTGGTTTTAAAGCAATGCATAATTGTTGACGGTTTCTAGGAATATTATAAAACTTGCATCAAAACAAAACATTTTTAGTAACTCGAACGCAATAAGCCTCATCCTTCATTTATGCCTCGCAATCTAAGCGGGCTTTGATGATGATACACTATTTTCCATTTTTGTAATAACTTTTCTCAAAATTATTTTGTAACCGCTTAAGCGATTTTATTACTTAATTTAATGTTTTGTCTAGCGTTTAAAATGTTAACAATGTCTTGAATCTTAACTTTTTCTTAGAAATTATTTCTTCTAACGATACTATCCAGACATCAGAGTTCTTTAATACGGGTATTCCAAGTTTTTAATTCAAATAGAAATTTATTTAAAAAAAAAACGAAACTTGTTAGCTTGTCTTGATATCTTTGGATTTCTCTCTAACCTTGTGATCCGTTGCACATATCAATCTTATATTGAAAACTTATTGTTGCTGTGGCTGCAAATTGGAATAGATTACGTGTAATCTCGAAACTAGTCAATTGGGTTAGCAGTTTAAAGAAAGTGGCGAATGCAAGCATTCATAATGATTTCTTTCACATAATTATGTTTATGATTATAGTGCTTATGATATATTGTGTGTTGCCATATACTACCAAGCTTTGAACCAATTTTGTGTGAATTCTTATTTGCAGCTCAAATGCAGTTGGATATTATTATTGTATGTTAACCCCGCGGCAACTATGCTGATTGTGGACATGCTAACACTGGCATTAACAAATGGACAGAGCGTGCTCAAGGAGAAGGAGAAGGAAAAGGAAAAGGAGAAGGAGAGGGGTTGGCAACAATGTGATGAAGATGCAAATTATGAGTGCAATAGCAGTACCGACAATCATCAACGTATTTCTGTTGCAATTGAGGCAACAACGACAGCAAAAACCGAAGTGGCCAACATTGCAAATGTTGGTCGAGGCATAAATGTTGCTGCTGTCAATGATAATGATAATGATGATGACGATAATGTGAATGTGGATGATGTTGATGACGTTGATTTGGCATGCGAGGCACGCAGCGTTTACGTTCAACTTGCTAGCGTGCAACAACAGCAATACAAGGCGCATTGTGCGTGGCAGCCGCGAGGGGCAGCGCGGGGCGGCTGGCAGGCGTGCCAGTCAGCGCCAGACAACAAATTGAACGGCATGCAAACGCAGGCGCAGGCGCGTGCTGAATACAGCAACAGCAACAACAACATCGACACAGGAGCGGAAGTTGCCACAAAATTGGAGAGCGCGGAAGTCGAGCGTGAGAGCGTGAGAGGGAGCGCAAACGCAGGCAATGCTGCTGGCCATGGCCAACAGCAGCAACCACCACCAAATAGTAATGTGACAACAGGCAGCAACAACAACAACATTGACGACAACAGCGCCTGCTCAATACCTAAAATTCAGATTCACAGTGAGCTTTTCAAAGCCAAACTCAAAGCAGCAGCACCAGTGCTAGCAGCTCCAACACCTCCAGCAGTCGTCGCAGCAAGCGCAGCTGACAAACAGCAGCAGCAGCAACATCAGCCCCAGCAGCAGTTACTAACAAATTTTGTACAAAATCATACAAAAATTGATAAACAATTGTTCGAAATTTGTGCAGAAAATAAAGTTAATGTAAACCAAAATCATCACCAGCAGCTCGACGAAGAAGAAGAAACAGCAGTAGCAGCAGCAGCAGCAGAAGTGAAGCAAAATTTGTATACAGGCATTAACAGCAACGCTGGCAGCGCAGCTGGCGACGACGCGCAACGTACAGAAAAAATTGTGAACAAAAAAGAAGTAGAAATACAAAAAAATACCAATCAAAATGCGTTAAGTGCGAATTTTTTTTACAATACATCAAGTGAAAATGTGCAAAGTGACATCGCAGCAGCAGCAGCAACAACAACAATTGTAAGCACAGCAAAGGAAATTGAAAACCAGCAGCAGCAGCAGCAGCAGACAGAAAAGCAAGAGGTGCTTGTAAGCCAGAAGGTGGAGGAGGTGGAGGCGAAGAAGGAGAAGGAAAAGGAGAAGGAGGAAGAGGAAGAGGAAGAGGAGGCCAAAGCGAAGGCAAAGACGCCATTGTCATTGCCATATTTGAAGTTAGCAACAAACAACGACAACGAAACATGGCACGAGCCCATTGCTGTTGATAATAATAATGCCGTTGCTGGTAACCCAACGCCAACGAGTGTGCCAGCAAATAATGTTGATGTTGTTGCTGTTGACGATTACGTGGATTACGTGAAAAGTGTTGCAGACAACAGGGCGGTCGAAGAGCAAAAAAGTTACGATTGCATTACGAGCAGCGAACATAAAGTAACGAGTAACGAGTGCGCATCTAACTACACACTCATTGATTGCGATGCAGCCGATCAGCAGCAACTGAAGAAGCTCCTCACAACCACAACAAACAACAGCAGCAGCAGCAACAATCCAACAACTACAACAGCAATAACAGCAGTGACAGCAACAAGCTGCAACGATTACGATCTTATTGATTTTGAGCAGGATTTGGTCGATGATTTTGTGGCCAGTCAGCGACTAAAACGTTTACAGCACAATTTTCAGGGACGCGTTAACAGTAGCGGCAACAGTAGCAATAACAACAACAGCTGTAGTGCTGCTGATGAAGTTGATTGTGTAAAGGCATCCTTGAGACAGCAACAGCAACAGCAACAACAACTACAACTACAACTAAATGCCTGCACGTCGTTGTTGTCGTCGTCGTCATCGTCATCATCATTGGAGCACACAACAAAGAAACTACCCTTGCTGCTAGCAAATTGCCCAACAGCAACAACACCAACCGCTACAAAGTTGAACGCAAGCCCTAACGCAGCAATTGCCAAGGATAATAGATTAGTCGATGGCTCAAGTGCAATACAATTAAATGCAAATTATATTCAAGGCATTGGAAATGATAGAATTGCCAACGGTATTAGCAATAGTAGCAGCCGTAGTTGGAGTAGTGGGGTCAGGCAAAAACAGCAGCATGACCAGCAACCATTGCTGAATACTCAACTGACAGACTTATCGGTACTGCGCCTGAGCGGTGAGCGTGTCAGCGAGAGCGTAAAAGAGAGCGTTAACGAAATTGAAACTGACAGTGGCCGTCGCATTGATAGTAGCGAGGCGCTGATTGAAATTGAAGCACTTGACGAGCAGGTGCACGAGACACCAACAACAACAACAACGGGCGTACGCAGTGCTTTTGTGCCGACAGATAGTTGTATTAGTGGTACCAATTGCAGCAATTCGACAACGGATAGCGGCGATGCTGCCGCTGCCAATTTTGTGACCACACTCAGCGAGTTTGATGTGCAGCGTTTTGGCGAATACTTGAAGGCGGCACGGCAACTGCAACTGCTCGACATTAATCACAATAGTCAGAGTCAAGTTGAAGCGTTAACAACGACAACGGCAGTTGGTATTAAGCAGCGACGCGGCTTTCAGTGCTACGACGAGCTACTCGCTGAATTCGTAAGCGAGCAACAGGATAACGACGAGAACGACAAAGAGTGCGTTAGCGAGTACAGCGATAACAACAACGAGTGCCAGTGCGATGAGTGTTTAGCGTACGCTGGCTATAATAACAACAACGAGTACAACAATTACAACGCCAGCAAGCTAACAGCGAGTACTGCACTCGCTACAACAGCCAATCAAACAACCATTGCAACAACGGCAACGGCAACGACAACGGAAACCGACGTGTTCACAATGCGTGAGGTCAATGGCCAGCTGCGCGGTCTGCTCAAAAAACCAAATCGACCGCCGCCGGCGCGTAAGAATCGTGTCGTCTTCGATGAGACACGCAACGAGTTTTTCGAGGCGGACTATATAATATTGATACGCGAGGATTGCGCCTACGATGAGGAGGATGAGGAGCCCTGCACCTGCGGCGAACACGAGCTCGTCCGCCTCTGCTGTGAGGAGGGTTGCCAATGCAACTATGCAGTCAATGCCGCCGAAACGAACGCTGATGGACGAACGCCACAGGTGAGTGAACGAGTCGAATAGCCTAGATACTATGTATATGCGTATAAGTTGAACGTTGGTTCTAACTTCCCAACTTCCTGAAAACAAACACAAACATCCCAGCATACATGTTAAGCGGATTATGTCGAGTTGCACAAGTGCTCAAAGCTGAAGTGCTTAGTCAGCCTAAGCTTGTCTCCGTATCTGGCTGTGTGAGCATGTGTGTGCGTACACAGTGCAACAAATAAGTAAGCTACGAAATGGTATTGAATTTTTTTATATTTGATATTCTACTTAGAAATAATTGGCTACAAAATTTAGAATTCAGTACTTGTGTAATAATAAGTTTTAAACATTTGTTGACCTTAAAAAACATTGTTTCAAGTGTATTTGATAGGTAACTTGCTAATTGTGTAACAACAGCTGAAAATCGGCAGTCAGGCATAACTACGACTCTCTGGCTCCACGCCATTTAGATGCTATATAAGTCTTGTGCTTGCTTTACGTCTGAATCGCATAATATGTATTTGGTTCGTTTTAGAGAAGTTTTCATCACATAATGTATTGATAATGTTGTCAAACTTTCATAATCATTGCAACTGTCAGTTGCAGGCAGCAATTTCCTTTCGTTTGTTTACAAACATTGATTGGGCAATGCGCAAACCCCCTCTCTCTACATAAACTTATATCTTTTTTTCTTCTTTCCTGCCTTTCGCTCTTTCTCTATTATTGATAACAATTGACTGCTGAAGTGCATGGAATGTCCAAAGACATAGAGAATCCTTTTACATTTGCACTTTAACTTGACTTTTGCAGGAACTTTGAATGTTTTAGTAACGACTATTGTCGTGTATTTATTATTAATCAATAAGTTAAAAACTGTTTTCACTTGCTCATTAAAAGTTTTAACAATACTTTGTGCTTGTATTTTGCCTGATTTTCATTCTTTTGGACATCATCACTGTTGCCTTCTTATTAACATTATTGATTATTGCGTTTAATATTCAGAATTGATGTTAACGCTTTTGCAATTCAGTTAATTCAGTAATTGACTAACGTGTTGACACATTTCGCATTTAATTTGTTGACATGTATCCTTGGTTGGGTTGGTTGTTTTTGTTTAATTAAGTTCTTACTTGTTTCGTGAACAGTTTCCCTTAATTTGATTAACAACGACAAGAACTTTAACGTTTTGCGCTTGTTAGCGCTTGAAGCTGACAATTATGACACATTATTTAACTAGCCGTACAAAATCGTTATTTTCACCTAAGATTATCCAGGTTTTATTTATTGTCAATAATAGAGAAATTCTAAATACAAATATTTCAAGTTAAAAGTTGTGTAAATGGTCAATTTATTTGGTATTTGCTAAACTCTTGGTCAATTTGTTGTCGCTTGACCTAATACAGTCAAACTTCCATTCAAGGAGACAAGAAAAAACTTCGTTATATAGAATGGGATTTTGAATGAATCAAATTGCAGAGTTCTGGTTTCTGACTTCGTTGCATAGAAAGTTCGTTATACGAAAGTTCGTTACATGGAATTTCAACTGTAGTAGGATCTATGAATGTGAACATTGTATATGTTCCTTGTTGTTATCTATTGTCAAAGCAGACTTCTTGTTAATAAACACAAAACTAGAAAAAGACAGCAAAAACCGTTTAATGCGATTTTACATCATTCGCAGTTGTTGAAGTTGTAGTTGTATTTGTTGTAATCTATACGGTAGAGAATAGTATATCCGGTTTCCTGCCTACACACGCACACCCCATACAAATGCTGCATCCTTCAAGTGGCAGCAGTCAAGGCAAGTCAAGTTGCAAGTCAGCTACACATTGTGTGTGTGTGTGTGTGTGTGATGCAAGCTACAAGTTTGTAGTTAGCTTGCCTCTGCCACCACCCCCTTACACTATCTCTCATCCTCCCCATACCCAATTTATGACAATCGACACCCCCAACCCCTCCTCCTCCTCCTCCTCTCGCCTTGTTTGCCAACAAGCATTTTGCTCCATTCGCAAGTGCTGTGTATAAATCACTTAAAAACTTTAACACAAAATGCAACTTGAAACTGCAGCAACATTGTCGTACATTGCTGTGTGTGTGAGTGTGTGGGTGTAAATGTGGGTGAGTATTATATATGTATGTGTGTTTAACATGTACATATTGCTGATATATTGTTTTATGAAATTGTGCCTTGAAGTGCGCTTTCTTTTTTATCATGATGAACGCGTTTCACATTCAAAGGACATTGGCAAACTTGCTGTCGCAGCAGCTCGCTCCATCTTCTTTTCTGTCTCTGTCTCACTATCTCTCCCTCTCTATCGCTCCGTTTTGATCTATTTAGTTTGAGGACATAGACAATATATATTCAAATTTGTTCACCTTATTGAAAAACATTCGTCTTAAAGTTGCTCAAATGAACTTTTGGTATTAGCTGCGATTTTTTTAAGAAGTTGAAGATGAATCGAAGTTCTTAATAATATTTCATATTTGTTAACTGTTTGTATAACTTTGCTAAACTAGAAGTTCTTTGCCCATTTTTGCTTTAGCCGCAACAATTTTGCTTTTTTCTTGTGTTAGCGTAAAGACATTGGCCAAGTTGCTGTCTCGTTGCTGCTGACTGTTTTATCTGTCTGTCTATCTATCTGTGTGCCTGTCTGTCTCTTCTGCACATTAGGCTCTTTCTTTCCCTCCCTTCTTCAACCCTTCAAACGCTTCTTCAAGCATCCCGTTTCTTTCGTTGCTTGCTTGGTTTTAGCATCGATCGATCCTAAGCGGCCCTCAAGCTGCGTTTAAATTTCAATTTTCTGCCACATGAGCGTCACTTGAGTGCGCCGCTTTTTGCTTATCTACCAACGCCCCAACCGTCGCCCAGCCCCCATGCCTATGTCTGTCTTAGTGTCCTGGCCAAGTGGGTGGCCGCCCATTGCACTTGACTTGGCGCCGCTCAAGCATGTGGCAAAAACGTCTCGAGCCACCTCTGCTTTGCTCTCTTGTCGCTCTCGTCCTGTGTGTGTGTCTCTGAAGAGTTTAATATGCATTTAGTGTATGTAGCAAGTTTACAAAACGCCTTGCATAACCTTCCTCGCCCCCTACTCCCTCACCCCTCACCTGTCCCCGCAAAGCACAGTCTCTGAGCCAGACAAAAAAAAAATAAAAAGACGACACACAAAAATTTGTGCATTTTTGGTGCTAACGTCAACTTTACCATTTGTCCGTTTGTCATTGCCATTTTTACAATGCCGCAAAGCAAAAAGAAAAAGAGGAAGAAAACCTGTATACGTTTTCCGATGTGTCCAACTTTTGCTTTATGTGGCGCTTCTTGTAACTTAACTTACCCAAAAACCTTCAAGAAAAAAAGTTAAGAAAAGAGAAATATGAAGAAAACGAAACAAAAGTCTTGGCAAGTTGATTGCCTCTGCCGCAAAAAACCGCAGCGAACTTTTGGCCTAGACTTTGTTTGCCGACTTCTTCTTCTTCTTGCAATTCCAAATGTATTGTTAAATGGCAGTACACGAATACATAAATATATACATATATACATATATACACGCATACATTTGTGCTGTTAAGTTCGCAATTGAAATTCAAAATCGTGTGGCTAACACAACCACATATGTTGCATGTGGAATGTCCTTGATTTTCTGCTTGTGTGCGTGTGTGTGGGTGTTGCACAAATTTGTGATCCATATCCACTAATGAGCTGGTTACGTAACCGCAGCAATGGGATTGGCTACTACTCTCAAGTGTCATACAATCTGTTATACATAAAGTGGTATACTCTTGTTATACGACATATAGCATACGATAATATGCTTACAATATCGTTCATAATAATATCATATTCTGTTATACAACTGTTATACACCATAAAGTATAACTCTATTTGATCAAATAACTAGCTATTATAAAGTGTTATACTACTGCCAGAACTGTCATTTTCACTTGTGATTACGAGCCACAGCAGCAACCGGAAAACTTAACACAGAATTATGAGCACATAGTTCATCACCCGAACAATCACACACACACAATGAGAGTGTGTGTGTGTGCATGCAATTTCGCCCCCATTTCGTCTGGCTATAAAACTCAATTAGCTTAATTTGCTGCTAGGTGCACAATTACGTGGCACACAAGCCAGCAGCTTAGTACTACGAGTATGTATGTTTGTTTGAATGTAAGTTCTAGTGTATAACTTACTTAGTTAGCTAGCCTTAAGTAGGTCTGTCTTTCTCTATCTCTGCATCTCTTTATTGACTCTTTTTTGCTGATTTCCATTTCCATATTTCCGCAGATTCCCAAATTTCAGCCGCCAATTGATTTCGTGGACGATGCAGCTCTCAGTCCGCCCGATGGCTACAAGGACAATAGCTTGAAGAATACGTTGGGCGGCGCGCTAAGCGGTCACATCTTTGGGGCACAGCATCTGCAACAGTTGCAGGTTATACAGCGTTTGCAACAGCAGCGGGCGGCAATGTTGGCGGCGCGTAACGGCAATGCCAGTGCAACTGCCACTGGCAATGGAACGGGCAACAACGCTCAAATACCGCCACCTCCACCACCCGCTGGCAACGCTCAGCAACAACAACAGCAGCAGCAGCAACAGCAACAGCAACCAACTGATGAGGAGCTTCAGGGCGTTTGCACCGAGTGCGCCGAGTGCGCTGAATGTGCCGCAAAGCAGCTGCAGGATGCAGGTAAATTGCGCCATTACTCCAGCATAATGTATTTTCCATATACACTGGCAGAAAAATTCGAATGTGAATAAGTTATTTCTTTACATTTTGTTAAATAAGAATCAAACTGTTGCATTAGGAAAAGAAAACGTTCCGGATTTTTAGAATGTTTGACTTAATCATAGATTTATTATGGATGTTTATCAAAAAGTAAATTTCTCACAAGCAGATTCAGAATTATTAAGAGTTTAAATACGATGTTCACATTTTTTGTTCGAGTGTAATGCTTTAGCTTTAGCTGTTATACATAGTTCAAAAACTGCGATGCAATTAGCGGGCATCCCTCTGGGGGTTAGTTTGAGGAGTTGGCATAAAGGCGTGGCGTGGCGTGGCGTGGCGTAAAGTTCTTTTCACAAATGTTTTCATTTGGCTTTGTGTAATGTAATTATGAATTTTTACTATTTATGCAAACAATCATCACCAACACAGCCTGGCTAGGGTCTAGGGTCTAGACTGCGCCTATTGGACGCCATTTTGATTTTTGTCGCAGAGCACAAAACAAGAGAAACAAGGAGAGTGAAAGGGAAGAGTGAAGAGAGCTCATGCAATTTCATAGTTAATTAAATTTCATTAAATATGAGTTCGCATCACAATGCAAAAGGGCAAAAAAGAGTTGCAAGTTCTATTCAAAAGCCAAACAATCAAAACGGTTTCTCCTATATAGCCATTAATTGCTCGACAGCTGTTATACAGTCTCAAAGAATAAATCTTAAACTTTTAGTGTTCGATTTCGAGCATTGAATATTTGTTTTTTTTTGTTTGCTTAAAGTTACTCGCAAGTGTATGTGACATAAAATACTAAATAAAAGCATAGAAACGTTTGTAAGTTTTGCCCTGCTCTTTGGTTTTGTTGATGGTAGCGTTGCCCGCATTGCCGCAAACGTCGAAAGTTGGTCTACCCCAATAAACAAGGTTATATTGATTGATTTATGGCAAGTTAACTTAATGGGTAAACAAGCGCAAGTTTGTTGTTGTTTTTGCTGATTTTTGTTTCAAGCTACCCTGCCACCACTACCAAAGGACAAGCACAACATTTGCGACACTTTTCTGTAGAGTGCGAGAGAGAGAGAAGGGAGAAGAAGTTTTAAATGGGGGGAGGAAGGTATACATTTGCATTATTATTGGTCACGCTTTATTGATTAACGAAAAGGGAAGCGACGAAACGTTAACGGAACCAGAAACAGTTGAGACTTACTCAAATGTTGGGCCCCTCGTTTCCGAGTTGACATTGCACATTAATTGTTGCGCCTAACGAAGCGGAATTATTTTGTGACCCGGCTGGGTGCCACCAACGAAATCGGCTTTGGCTCCAGCTCAAGCCTGGCCCTACTTTAACCCAACTGTGCCCGGCCCTGCCCAACCCTGCCCTACCCTGCCCAGCAGCAATAATCCTTCAAGCGCGCTTCCGCTGTTCAACGGCAACAGGCGAACAAGCTCTTTATAAATTGATCATAACTGAACGTTTTTTGTTCATTCAATTTATGCGTTATACCCTGTACAGATTCGTTACTAAGGCTGTGACAGACGCAACAAAATAAGAGAAAACATTCGAAATCAGTTTTAAATATTTAATTTTCATGCTCATTTCTCAAACATTTCGCTCTGTCTCTTTTGTCTTTTACACAGAGTGCAACTCGTCGCAGTGTGGAGAGGAGCTAACGCCAATTGGGGTGCCTTCTGTGGCGATTCTGCCGTTACACACTAGTTCACCGGAACGTCGAGTTACCCAGAAGGAGATCATTGCTGGTGAGGAGCGGCCCAAATATGTGCTTCAATCCCAATATAAACCCAATTCAGCAAATGCAGGTAAATAAAAATTATTTTCAAACTACCAAAACAAACATAAAAAACCCTCCCCGTCAAAACTTAGTCATTCTTAGCTTTGTATATAGCATAGCATATACCATAACTCATGCATAACTGCATAAATTTATGAATTCCGAAAACAAAAAAATACACACACCTTTGATTCGATAAGCACCAACAATGAAACTGGCAATCAAGCGGTCATAGCAAAGAGCAAAAATAATAACATTCAATTATAACAAATTATCATCTGCCTATGTACATAGTTACCATACATACATATACCATATATAATCGCATAAATACCATGGTTCTACCAATTTGAGCATCGTACATTATGCATTCATCTTAATTTTTGACATTTGTCAACTGTTATACTGTTATACGACTGTTATATGACATTCAATTATGCAGAAAGACCTACATATTGTTTTTGCATTGATCTAAACAAGTGTTATACAACAGTTATACAACTGTTATATAACTGTTATAACTTTGCAATATAACTATTCAAACATGTTTATGCACTTGTAAATACTATAATCTGTTATTTTTAAACCATGCAATTGTTATACAACTGCAATACGATGTTTATGCACTTGTTATAATCATCCAAAAGTTTGTATTGCACCCTCGATAAATTTGTACGATCTTGCGCCATCATTCGCTCGCTCTATATCTCTCACCTAATCCCCTACCCCCCTCATTCAGCAATGCAAATATAATGTACAATGCTCTCTTTTGTCTGACGTCTAATGTATAACAATTGCAATTACATCAAATGCCGCTCGCTGTGACTATGCCACATTTCGTGTGTGTGCGTGTGTATGTGTGTGTGTGTGTGTGTGTGTATTTAACAGTCAAAGTTAGAAAGGATTCAAGCAGTAGCAAAAGCAAGCCCATTAGCACATTGGCCATTGGTCTTGGTCCTGGTCTAGCAACCGGTTCTAGTTCCGTTGCCGTTGCCGTTGCCGGTTCCGGTTCCGGTTATGGCAGCTGCAGTAGCAGCCTGGTGCCAGCTGCCGGCATCAGCAGCAGCAGCAGTAGCAGTATTAGTGCAGCTACAAAAAAAAGATTTGTTGTTGAAACTATTACCACTATGACCACAGTGACCGAGCGACGCATCATTCGCGAATCACACGAGGATATTGCTGCCTCAGTTGGTGCAACTTCAACCGGAGCTACCGGGACAGCAACGGAGATGATGCCACCAGCGCTGCCAGCCAAAGGGGCAGCCGTTGCTGCTGCCGCTGCCGCCGCAGCCGCTGCTGCCGCGGAGCAATATGATGAGCAGAATCCACCGCCCATACCGCCGAAGGAGCTGACAACGACCACACAGATCAGCGGCATACTTAAAGGTGGCAAACTCTGGAAGCAGGATTCAATTTCACAGGTGCGTAGCAGCTAAAGTTCTATAATAATGTCGATGCTATCGATTTTAATCGATTAATCGCGGAAAATGTTATGTCAATCGATAACTTTCTTGAAATAATAATCGTTTGGTCATCGACAGCAATCGGATGACCAGAACAACACCACCTCAGAGGACGAAAGTGGCGCCACAAAGCGTTCGGTGCGCTTTGTGACCGAGGATCAGGCAAATGCCGGCACCGATGGCGATGGCCAATCATTGTCCGGCGAGATGGATGACAGCGAGAACCAGATCAATGAGCTGATACCCATCAAGAAGCATTCAACTCTGTTCAACAATGCACTGCGTCCCAATTCGGCTGTGCGTCAACTCTTTCCCAGCGTCTCCGCTCAGCAGGCGCCCGTTCTCACCTCGGAAGCGTTGCGTGCCTTCGATGAATCAAAGCGTGCTGGATGCCTTGTCACCCACTTGCCCGGCAGCTGTGGCGACTCGGACACCCTGCGACGCAGCATGGAACGCAATATACTAAGGCGCTCACTAATCAAGTAAGTAGAGATGACTTTTTTTAAATAGAAAAAATATTTATTCCCTATAATATAAAATCTTGCTTGCAGGAAAAAGGCCGTCAAGTCGGATATATCGCTGGAGGAGCGTATTAAGCAGCTAACTTGCGACATTGATGAGGATCTTGCCGAGGAGCTATCGCTGGTACGCAACGTTAACGATTCGGATCAGGATCAGGATCAGGCTAGCGAACGCGATTGCTCCGATCTGGCACAGCGTGACAGTCCCGCCGGTGAGGAAAATCCCAATACGTTGGCGCCTAAGTTTATGAATGGCGAAAAGAGTTTCTCGCCAAGCAGCTCCGTTTCCAGCTCGTCGAGCGGCTCGTCGGCCTATAAGAAAATCGCCGACATCTTTAGTCGCGACAAGAAGCAGGAGAAGATCATGGAGCTCGAGGAGAATCCCATTGTCATCATACCACAGGTCAGCAAGCACACGAACTTACGAAGTCTTCCAACGTTTTCAATTTTCTTTCTTCTTTCTTGTTTGTCTTGCATAATAGGAATGCCGCTGTCCCGCCGCTCCAGATCTGGGCATGGGCATTCAGGTGCCAGTGGTGCATACCCAAATACATCGGACACCACCGCGCCACAACGAACCGAAGCGTCAGTTCTTGTCGACACTGGCGCCGCTCACTTCCTGCGTCGCTGGCAACAAGGATGATCTGTCCTCGTATTATACGCTGGCTGCTGCCGCTGCAGCTCATCATCAGCATGGTGGCCATGGAACGCATGCGCATCATGCACATCATTATGCGGCTGCTGCTGCTGCCGCTGCCGACTTTAATATGAGTCAGTTGCTAGGTGCCGCATCTGGTGACGGTGGAGCTGCTGCCGCTCAACAGGCAGCTGTGGCAGCAATGGCACAAGGCTTGGCATTGGGTGGAGGTAATTCCGGTGGTGTTGGTGGTGTTGGTAGTGGCGATGATGCGCGCAAGGTGGCACCGGATGTCATTGCTGGCACGCCCGGTCAGGAGACAACGCAACAGGATGAACTCGCTGCCTTTGCCCAAGCCGAGGCAAAGCGCACGGAGCAGCTAAAGAAACGTTATACGGGCATTGAGAGCGCCAGTCAGGCGAGCAGCGATGATGATGAACAGAACGATTATGGCTTCAACAAGCGTCCATCGGTGCGTGGCATTAAGCCCAAGTTTAGCTCCACCAATGAGATTCTGGCGCAGATGCAGGAGCAGCTCACCCAGCAGATACCCACAACGGTGATCAGCAGTCAACCGGTGCCCCAAGCCATCAAATGCTATACCAAGCAACTCTCCCAGAATCCCTCGCCTCAAAATGTGCCCCAACAGCAACAGCAGCAGCAGCAACAGCAGCAGCAACAGCAGCAACAGCAGCAACAACAGTTGCAACAGCAACAGCAGCAACAGCAGCAGCAACAGTTGCAACAACAAATGGCTGCCGCATTGCAGGCAAACACAATTGCCCAACAGAAGACGGAACAACGCACCTGGAGCTTCTACAGCGAAAGCGGCGAACAGCAACGTTTCCCCATGGACGCAACAGCAGCGGCAGCAATACAACAGACCTACTACCAAACGTTGCCAGCTGGCGCCATGTTCCGCCAGACAATGATCCAGCAACAGGGTGGCAGTGGCAGCGCTGCCGATGAGGCAGCTTTACTCTATGCCGCTGCTGCCGCCCAAAATTGTCAGAGTGTGACGGCAACGGCGACTGCAACGGCCATTGAGCAGAGCAAGCACAGCAGCTATAGCAGTCATTTCGCTAGGAGTCCAACTAGGCGACCAGAGTCACCGCCACCGTTGCGTAACTATCATCAGACGATGGTCCTTATACCCTACAATGCCGAGACCTATTCACAATTCGCAACAAGCAGCAGCGTTGATCCAAAACTGGCGCACATTCAGCGACAGAACATATTAGAGTATCAGCAGGTGAGTTATATAAAGAGTATGTATTGTAGATAGAGTTGAATAGGATAAGATGATAAGGGAATCTGGGATACTTTTGCAGGGACTGTTGTAAGGTTATTCTCATGGCATTCGTTACCATCTAAGATATGGTTTACTTTCTTGTTGTTTAGTTTGATAATTTCCTCAACATTAAGTGAAAATTCCTTTTTTCTTGTCCATAGGTTACACAACAAACGATACGCGTGCCAATTGGATATGCTCTGCCTGGCATGCAGTTGCATGTGGTTAGTGGGCGTGGTCATGCCTCCCACTACGTTCAGCATCCGCACACAGCAGCACAACAACAACAGCAGCAGCAACAACAACAACAACAACAACAGCAGCAACAACAACACCAACATCAGCAACATCAACAGCAGCGTTTGATGTCGCAACACTATCAATTTGGTTCAGATGGCGGCATGCCGGGCTTTAGTGAGAGAGGCGTGCCTGAGGGTGCAGCAGCTGTGTCGCATAGCGATTGCAGCGCCATGGTCTCACCCAACAACATTGCCCAACAGCAGCAGCAACAACAGCAGCAGCAACAGCAGCAGCAACAACAGCAGCAGCAACAGCAGCAGCAACAGCAGCATCAGCAACAGCAGCAGCAGCAACAACAGCATCAGCAACAGCAGCAACAGGTGGGTGGAGGTGGTGGTGCAGCGGCTCAAGGATCCGTTTATTATGCAATGAATGTATGACCCGGGCTGGAATAGTCGCTGCCAGCGGCGGTCATTGTCGAGCGCCGCCAATGTCAACGCGTCGAGTTGTCAGCGACTTCAGTGCATTTGGGCGGCGGTGGCGCCACTGGCGGCAGATGAGCGAAACTTCCAGCCATCGCCGAAAAGTCTTAAGCCAAAACCTAAAACTCAAACCCAAAAATATACACTCAGAGAAAAGCACTAGTGTACTTAATTCAAGTACAATTAGGATTACAATTTCGAACGTTTGCAAGTAAAATTCGATTCGGAATGTTCTTAAATAGTTATTATTCGAATTGATCGTTGATGTTGCATAAATAGAAATAATATAACTTGAATCAAGTACAAAAAATACTTTTATCAAAGTTAACGTTTTGGTTCTTTGGTTAAGAACTTGAATTCTTGATTCAATCTGATTTAAATTGTAATTTAAGATGTTATTGGGATTGATTTGGGAACTTGAGTTCTTAAAATGAGAACTGAATAACTTAGTTCAGGCTATCAAATTCTTGATTCAATGAGAACGAAGATTTCAACAACGTTTGTACTTGATTTAAGTCTTTCATTTTTTCTCAACGTTTTTTTTCTGAGTGTACTTTTAATGAGTTACAAAATTGTTGCTTAAGTTTGCGATTTTAATTGAGTTCAATGTTGAAACTAAGTTTACGTCTATGTTGCACTCTTTCACACACCCTATTTCTTTATGTGTATGTGTGTGTGTGTGTGTGTGTGTGTGTGTACAAAAAACAAAAGAAAGGAAAAGAAATATTCGTATATATATAAATGTAGGCATAATAAATTTAAAAACAAAATAGAAACGTATGAAATTAAATTAAAAAAAAAAAAAATATTGAAATATAAATAAAATGATTTTAAGTTAAGTTTCCAAAAAGGCATCAACCAAACGTGCAAGAACAACCAAATTAATTTAGTCTTTGAATTTATTTATTACATGCTGGGTGCTAGAAATGCAACAACAACAACAAAAACAAAAACCTCAAGAAAAAGGCAAGCAAAACAACCAAAATTTAAAAAAAATACTAAAAAATACTAAATGCGAGACATATAATTTCTTAAATTCGTTTGCTTAGTTAATTCGCTTTATCGAACGTGTTTGCTCAATGAAAAGAATTGCATTTGATTTTAAGTCAAAAAAAAAAAACCAATTAAATAAAATTATATTACATTATATTATATTTAATTAAATTATATACTTATAATAGTATATATATATACAGTATGATATTTGAATGTAGTGCAATTTGTTACTATAGCGGTCTCTCTCACACGCATTTGTCGCAAAACCTAAAACAAAAATCAAAACCAAAAACTCAAGAAATTAACTCATAAGCAAAAACACAACTAAAATATATTTATATACCTTTTTTTTTTACTCAAGTTATTAAATATCATAAATGAAAAAACAAAATCACAGAAAACTCTAAAGCTAGCGACTATACTTAAGCGTTTGGATATTATAATATAATAGTATTATTTTTTTTTTACTGTATCGTTTGTTTTTTTTTTTTTTACTGTATAATAAATATGCGATATCATTTAAATGCCCCTGCAGAAGGTTTTTTTTAATTTTTTATATAGTCTAAGGTCCAGATTTCTTGATCTGTCTGCTTGTTTGCGATCCTCACTTTTGGGCTAAATAAATCTATATAGTACATAAAAAAAAAAAACTGATACACGAAAACAACGAAAAAACGAGTGGTTTTAAAATAAATGTTATATTAATATTCTAGGGGTTATCCTTATAGCTGTTTGACAGTTTTTTTTTTTCGAATATTTTGTTTTAATCTTCAAGGGTAGCTTAAAAGTTCGGCTTGACGAATACAGCGCTTCAATATATGATTTAAAATAATTTAAAATAATCATTTACAATACAATCTTAATTCGCTATATTTATAATATGCATATATGTAGATGGTATTTGGGTGGTATTTCAGTATTTTCGGTACCAGGAAACCCATCTTTGAAATACATTTGCATATTGCATAGTATTTTGTGAGCTGCAGTTTGTTTGGGTTTCATGATTACGTATGGACGCATGTATGTATGTATGTATGTATCTCTGCTGCATATACATATATCTATCGTAATATATATATATACTGTATCATTCGTAAATCATCTATAAATCTAAGTAACAGTGCCAAAAGTTGCACACAAAAACCGAAAAAAAACCACAAAAACAAAAAGCTTGTTAAAATAAAACTTCAACTTGAAACAGGTAAAGAAAGAAATTGAAATTTAAAAGTGCATAAACTACTATCTAAGTATTTACAATATATATATATATATATCTATACATATAGTATATTCGGAAATGGATTAAAACAATTTTCACATATTGAGTTAATATCTAGAAATATGCTATAACAAATTTATGTACTATATATATAAGCGAAAAATGCAAAAAGAACAACAACAAGTCAGCCGATTTATATAGCGCTACAGATACATATAAAAGGCATACATAAAGTATGAATCTATAACTATAAATATATATATATATATATATAGTTAAGCTAAACATGCATAACGATAACGGTACTTGTGTAGTATGTATAGTTTTTAAATTGAACAAAATAAACTAAAGCGCAGCTTTAGGCGCTCGGAAAAAAATATGTATGTTAACGAAAAATCCCCGAAAATTTATTTTATCTAGCACAGCAAAGAAAATACGAAAAAAAAAATAAAAGCAAATTTTTTGAATTGAAAAAAGCCGCGCGATTTGCATTATATATAAATATATATAGTACATACACGAGAATATATATATGTATATGTTTATGTAATACATAAATGAACAAATATAAACGATACAACAACAACAACAACAAATAATTGATTTGATTGCAACATTGTGTTTTTTTACTCGTCTGAATGATAAATATCAGCCTATAACTAAAGTTTTTCTATGCAAAATGTAGTTGAAACAATTATATTAAATATATATATATATATACATATATAATCATGTGCATATATGTAGTTGTACATATACTCTATACACGAATCTATCAAATGGTTACGAACATTTTTTTGTGGCATGCAACAAAGTATGAAACTAACAAATAACAACAGCAAAAAACGCAAAGAAAACGCAATGAAAACAAAAGCAAAGCACACATAAAAATGTGAAAATGTGTATTCATTAATGAAATAAGCAAAACAACAAATATATATAAATATATACATACAATATATATATATAGTATTTAATATTATGGAAGATAAACAAACTATAGAACAACCAAAAATGAAGACGAACAAGAAGAAGAACAAGGCGACAGAAGTCGATGCAAAATGATGTAAACATTGAATAAACAAGTTATATAACAAATTTAAAAGTATGACTGAGCCAACGACTCAAAAATAAATTTTAAACGAAAAACAATTACATGAAAATGTCTATCAATCAATAAAAGGTTGCTAAGAGGGCTGAGTGCTGAGTGCTGATGGAAGGAGTTGGCAATTGGTTGGGCCGCAACAAGCCCTTCGTCGATAACAGGCCCAACAGCATTAGATGTCATGACACCGAGGCATGCAGATAAGCAAACAAAAACAATATGAGATGAATGAGTGCAGTCTAGTCGCAGTCTAGTACAACCAGACTTCAAGTATACCCTGAGCCAAAGGTTTGTATCAATCAAATAAGAGAAGATGCCTCGCAAGCAAAACCTTCGTATCAAGACAAGAAACACGCAAATACTATAATAAAATAACTTAAAACCATATTAAGTAGTTCTTGGCTTATCATCATCAAATAAAAAACAAAAAAGCAGGGCATCTCGCGAGCGAGAGAGAGAGAGAGAGAAAGAGAGTTTGGTTGGCTGCTGTGCAATCAATTGGAACTGCCAAGCAAGCGGTTTGATTTGTTATTTGTTTTTTTGTCGATTTTGTGGTTTAGTCTGCCGCTTCACTTGCTTCGAGTCGCATCAACATTTTCATAGTATAACGCTTAGAAAAACGGAAGAAAAAACAACAACAACAAAATCCAAATCATGAGCTGCCCTTATGCTGGCAACGGGTAAGCGCATCATTCCAAACACACACACACACAAAGCACATTTAAAAACCGCATTGCAAAAACCACAGCAATGAACACGACGACGCTGCCATTCCGCTGTCCAATGAGGTTGGCAAGATCTATGGTGAATATTTGATGTTGGACAAATTGCTCGATGCTCAATGTATGCTCTCCAAGGAGGACAAAAGACCGGTGCACGACGAGCATCTATTCATTATAACGCATCAGGGTATGGTTAAGCTTCTCTCTCTCTCTCAGAGAGTATCTTACTCACTCTCTCACTCTCTCGCTCTGTGCAGCTTATGAACTGTGGTTTAAGCAAATCATCTTTGAATTTGATTCTATACGCGACATGCTCGATGAGGTGGTCATCGATGAGACTAAAACACTGGAAATTGTTAAGCGCCTAAATCGCGTCGTTCTTATACTTAAGGTAAGTCAAAAATAGCCTTATAGGGTCTTGGTAGTTCCGGTATTTCTCTTTTGTAAAATCTTCTTTTATTTGTTATTGTTTTGGCACAGCTACTTGTTGATCAGGTGGCGATCTTGGAGACAATGACACCATTAGATTTCATGGACTTTCGCAAGTATTTGGCGCCCGCCTCGGGCTTTCAATCGTTGCAGTTTCGACTGATCGAGAATAAGCTGGGTGTGCTCTCCGAGCAGCGAGTGAAGTACAATCAAAAGTACTCGGATGTTTTTGGCAATGATGAGCAGGCATTGCATGCGATACGAAGTTCCGAGGATGCGCCATCGCTGCTGGAGCTGGTGCAGCGCTGGCTCGAGCGTACACCCGGCCTCGAGGCAGATGGTTTCAATTTTTGGGAGAAGTTCCAGCACAGTGTCGATCAGTTTCTCGAGGCGCAGGTGCAGAGCGCCATGCTGGAGCCGGTAGAGCGGGCCAAAAACTATCGGCTGATGGACATTGAGAAGCGTCGCGAGGTCTATCGTTCCATCTTTGATCCGGCGGTGCACGAGATGCTTGTCAAGCGTGGCGATCGGCGTTTTAGTCATGGTGCGCTTCAGGGTGCCATTATGATAACATTTTATCGCGACGAGCCGCGCTTCAGTCAGCCCCATCAGCTGTTGACCCTGCTCATGGATATTGATTCACTGATTACCAAATGGCGTTGTAAGTCGAGCATACTCTTGCTCTCTCTTTCCCCCTCACTTTGTGAGTTCAATGACTGATTTCTCTTTTTAATTGTTAGACAATCATGTGATCATGGTGCAACGCATGATCGGATCACAGCAGCTTGGAACTGGCGGTTCATCCGGCTATCAATATCTACGCTCCACACTAAGGTAATTCCCTCTCTCTCTCTCTGTCTTGCACACACACACACAGACGCACACCTGTCATTTGAGCTCTTCGTTGTTCATTGAACTTTTGTTTTTGTTTATTTTTAGCGATCGGTACAAAGTATTCCTGGATCTGTTCAATCTGTCGACGTTTCTGATACCACGCGAGGCAATTCCGCCCCTGGATGATAGTATACGTCAGAAGCTAATCCATTAACAAATTTGTTTTTAAACAGTTTTGATTGACTCAGCTAGCTATTTGTTGTTGTTTCTTTTTTTAAACCCAATTTTTTTTTTTTCTAAATAAAGCTTGTTATATTTTATGTGTGGATTTAATTGTGTTGATCATTAGTTTCTAAAAGAAAATCATTTTTATAAAGTGCAAATTTAAAAAGATCAGAAATTACAAAGTTTTTCTATATATGTACAGTCAAACTTCCATGCAACGAACTACCGTACAACAACGAACTACCTATGCAACGCATTTATTTCCAGTTTTCAACTGAGGCTCTGTTAATAAAAGCCACTTTAGCCCCAACGCATGCATCGGGGCTTCCCTGGGACGTGGCAAAGCGCGTAATTAAATAGGACCTGATGCCATTTGGGGCCCAAATCAGGCTTGTGGCCCACCCAAATTCGTTGGCGAATGATCTCGTTGACCCCAACTCCCTCCGCCGACTGAAGAGAACCCATCCCTGTGATCTCCCTACCCGCAGTGTATCCTAATCCTATTTTATACTTATATCTATTATTGTTAAGGAGTCATAATACGATCACATATGTACTACTTTTTTAAGCTAGCCATTAGGTTAAGTACAGCAGTTACAGCAGTTATGTACCCAAGAAATGTAACAAATCTTTCATGTCTTACTTCCTGCATTATTTCCATAAAAAAAAGGAGAAAATTTTATGTGTTTTTCTCATTTATAAAAAGCAAAAGCCCATGTTCTTAATATATTTTTCTGTATATTGTTTATATAAATAGTTTTATTGACAGCCATGCTGTCTAATTAAACGCTTGTTGACAAGCCTGAATGTATGCAACAATTATTTACTTTTTTAAATTAAAATTGAACATAAACTTATTTTTTTATTTTGCTTTTATTTTATTTGTCGATAACATTGCCTCAACATAAATCGCTGGTAATTTCGGAAGCTGAGCAAGAAAGGTCTAAATTAAAATAGCATTACTATTTTAAAATGCATATCAGTAAATACTATAAAGACTTATAAAGTCTAGATATGTAACATCTGCTTTAGTTACCTCACCTAACGAATAAATACATACTAGTTGATAGATAGGCACCCTCTAGTACAGCCGAACGACGCAAAATGAACGTTGCGTCGACGACTCTGTGGCAGTCCTTGACGCTCTCTTAAATCCTTCGACTGACGTATTTTGCAAGGCAATGTCGGCTCAAAGCACGCTAGGTTAACGCAATGCCATGCATAAAGCGACGTTTGCGGCACTCGTTCGACTTTATGACATGCATGGAGCGTCACTAGGCATCACTGCGCCAGCCGTGCTAGAGGGTACATATTCTTGTTTGTTTGAATTAATTGGAATTACTCATATAGATTCTATATAAGTACAGACGAGAGCACTGAATACGTAACCTTTTCCAATGGCCTTTTCGTATATTCAATTGATAAGCGTTCCACAGTTTCAAGTTTTCAGTTTGTTGTTAGAAATGAGCTCAAAGCAAACCAAGTACAACAACAACGAGTGCAATTTATAATTGTTAAATGCTCGGAATCTAACTGAATTCAGCTGTACTATTTAGGTCGCCGAATCCAACAGATATTTTGCACAGATGAGAGACAAAGTGTAAAAGAGATGGAAGAAAAGGTTACGTTTTGTGGCAAGTTTTATGTAAGTCGAACCAAACGCCATCAAATCAAATCAAATGCACAATATTCCATTGTAATGTAATATTTTCGTCCGGCTGCAATTGAAGAGCATAATTAATGAACGCCGCCGCATTCATGCCAACGAGAACATTTCTATATTATAAAGCAATTATGTTTTTCAGTTGAGAACCCCTGGACAAGATCAAATTAATTTAGGCAAGCCAAAATGAAAGAAATACTCAACTGTAACGACTTCTCAATGCCCTATAATTGATTTTAACTATTCAACCTTACTTAAGAGCAATTCAAAGCATTAAAAAGTATAATCAAAAGGACATTAAAACATAAAACGATCAAATGTTTAACTTAAGCTTAACTTTAAATACTTGTTTTTTGTAGGGTTTGCTTTTACTATAACTTGATTTACCAGTTTTAATAGTAAGCAAATTGTTTAAGCACTATATCGAAATCGATGGGTATATTATTATTATATTTAATATTTGCCAACAAAGTTGCTGAGCCAGACAAATGCTGACGAAAATATATACTATCCTTTGGTAGTAATAGTAGTAATATGCCCGGTGGGCAATAAAGTAGCGCACAATCCTCGATTGACGACGATCGGCGACCCAAAACCCACGCTAAATGCGACTACACACCAGCCCATTAATAAACATTTAAAAGCAAAAACAAAAATACAACAACAACAACAACAAGAGTAAGAAAACAAAACCAAAAACAACAAACACACACAGAGATGAAACGGACTGTGGAACTGTCTCAGGTTTCTCAGGTTTCTCAGTTGTGCTTCGAATCTCCGACAAGTTGGTTGTGCTTTCAAGCCCAAGTTCCCGAACGAACGTGTTAAAACGAATTGAAAACAGTGTGATAGTCGAAAAAAACAAAAACAAAAACTTATTAAATAAGCAACAGCAACAAAATGCGTTGCCTGGCATTGAGCGGTTTGTTTGTTTGCGTTATTGTTATTGCCGGACAGAGCCAAATTGCAGGTAAAACCAACTCTCACCTTTTTAGCAAATCATTTGTTTGTTGTACTACAAAACTCTTAAACATCTGTACACTTACCTGCTCTTTGCAGCTGGCTATAGAAACGAAATTGAGATAACTCCTGCACCCGATGTTGAGGTCACAACCAAGAAATCCGGCTGGTTCGGCGGCTTTAAGAAGCTCTTTGGCGGCGGCAGCACCAAGGATGAAACTTCAACAACAACAACAACAACAACTACAACAACAACAACAACAGCTCGCCCCGTAACACCGGCAATAGCACAAAAGCCGCCACCATTGGTTATATCACATGCACCGCTTCAGCCGCTGGGACCACGTCCCGATACGCCCAGCTCCTCACCCTTTGGCGGCACGGCCACAGTCGCCCATGGTCCACAATGGCCAGTAGCTGGAGCTGGTCATCAGCCAAATAATTTTGCAGCATCAACGCCATCGGGAACGCAACACGGACGTCAGGGACAAGTTGCCTCAACGGCACCGAATTTGCCACAAGGATTTTCACCATATCGGCCACAAAAGAATCAGCCAAGTGGCTTTGACTTAAGCTATCCGGGTGCTGGTGGCGCCAGCAACAACGGGCCACGACCCAGCTTTGGCTTGGCACCGATGACGAGCAGCACTACGAGTACAACAACAAGCACCACCAGCACCACCAGCACCACACAGCGACCACGCAACAATGTCCAGCCGGGTGGCATTGATTTGCGCTTTGGCAGCGGCAGCAGCACCACAACAACATCGACAGCATCGACATCGACATCGACAGTGAAGCCACAGCACAAGGATGAGTTCCCAACGCTGCCCGTTCCACGTCGTCCATCAATTAAAGAGGATTACCCGGCACTTCCGACGCCACGATCACCGGGTGCAGCCAGTCTACCCACATCCCGAACTCCTACATCGCCATCAGCTTGGCATGTGCCGATGCCAACGCCAGCAGCAGCTGCAACACCAGGTGCCGCATCAGGTTCGTCGAGTGGTGGCAACGGTGTCTCCTTTGTGCCGCATACGGGTGGCATAACAACGAGCACAGTGCGTCCGGGCTTTGCTTCATCGGGGAATTCAGTGGCAACCGATGACGAGATACGTCAACTAACCGAACAGCTCTACACCAAGGAGTCAAACAGTCAAATAAACCATATCAATGTTAATCTACAGGGACGCACTCGATCCATTGACAGCGGCGATGAAGCGCCACAGCCGTAAGTACAACAAAACTCAACTTAAAGATATTAGCTCAAATTATTTGCACGAACAGGCTGCTGAGTGTGGATTCGAAAGCATTGGAGCCGTTGACGATTGCCAAGATGCGTTTGCTGTTCAACAACTACGAGCAGGATACACTGGTGAATGAGCATGTGACGGCCAACGAGCGCAAGGAGGAGAATGAGTTCCTAGATGCTGTTATGGCAACAAGTGTAATGCGACAGGCAATGTTGTTCCTGCAGCAGAAGGGTCTGCTATCACCCGATCCGAAGACGCATCGTGATCTTGTCAAGGAGCTGTGGTTCACGCAATATTCGCGTGGCCAGGGTAAGATTGGCAGCTCCGGCTTTGAGCATGTGTTCGTTCATGAGGTGAAGAACGGCACCATCATTGGTTTCCACAATTGGGTGTATGTTAGCGAGGAGGAGCAGGCCGGTCGCTTTGACTACAAGGGCTACTTGAAGGAGCAGGATATTGGTACGGTAAGTAGACAGTTTCAGCATCACCATCTGATATCTTCATAATCCTTCATTACTTACTTGCAGAAAGGCAAAGTGCTAAAGGTTCGTTTTACGCATGAGGGCTTGAATAAGCCGGTGGACACGATGTTTGTTGGAACTTCACCGGAATTGGAATTGGCATTGTACACCGTATGCTTCCAGCTACGTCCGGATCGCACCTGTCCCGTCTCCCTGGGCAACAGCAAGTTCGGCATTGTCACATATTCTTGGCGTTACAGGGGCAAGAGTCTTATTGGCAGCGCCTATCCTGAGATTTGATTTTTTCGCTTTCTCTTCAGCAACAATTTTTTTTCCTTCTATGTATAAACAATAAATAAATATTTTACAATTATGTATGGTGGTTTTTGTGACTTTGAAATTCGATTACAATTGCACAAAAACGATAGTTCGACCAAAGTAGCTCGCGCTCAAAGTATCGATGCCTTTTCATAGGTATCGAAGAGATGCAACAAGTATCGTAGCAGAGTTTCCAATGTATCAAATTAACTTACAACTAATTATTATTGCATATTTTATCAAAAAAAAATCAACAATAAATCAACCTACGCTATTGTGACAAGTTTAACAATACTTTATATAAATGATGGACAAATTGTCTATACTTTATCGGTTAAATATATCATCACTGCAATCACATCTCTAAAATTTAGTATTTCTATAACTTTTGTCAGCAGCGTATGTCTTTGCCTAAAAAAAAATATAAAAAAAAAACAAAAAATAAACAATTTGCAAAACGCTTTTAAATATCTCTAAATTAAACAAGTGCATACAAAAGAAAAATACTTTCAGTTAAAAAAAGTGCAGCCCAAAATGGATTTCGGTGCGCTGTTGCATTATGCCAAAAAGAAAAATGATGCTGTATGCAAAACTGAGGTGGGTTAATAATCATATATATTTTAATTGCTGTTAAAAGGGCGCTATTGGCCGCCACTTTACATTGATAATGTTGATCATGGTAAACAAAATATATACACGCAACCATATGGGAAGCAACCGTAATGCCAATCATATGTATATGTACATATATTGTTATCACCTGCAGATCGGCAATTGGGTCAATCAATGACCCCAAATTTGAGCGGCGAATGTCTGAGTTGTGATGGTGAGGGGGTTAAAAACAAAGATGGTGTGGATCAATATCAACAAGTGTCTTTTTTCATAGATTCTAATCTGTTTCAATTGATTACAACAGGGCAAATACTACAGCACCAAATATGCACCACCCAAAAAGGAAAGCAAGGAAAGTAGACAACTGTCCAACAACATACAAAAATTTCTCAAAAATCGCGAGGCTGAAGAGCAGCAACGGAAACGAGAGGAGCGCGAGAAACTAAACAATTTACTAGCATTACGCGATGAAAAGTCCAAAAACAAGATACGAAAAATGTTAAAAGTCACAAAATCCGCCAATAAATCAGTTCTGGAGGATGCCAATGGTGATAATACGGCAATGGATGGTGCTGACCAGCCGGATGGTGATGATTATGGTTATGTGTCGACAGAGGCGAACGCCTTCTATCAGAAGTATATTGAGAAGGTCAAAGATGTCCAGGAGGATAAGGGCTTTGCGCCAAGCCGGCCGCAATCTGTACGTGATCTTTCTAGCACCAAGGAACGCGTCAAGGCGGCAATAACGCGCGAACGCGAGGAGGCGAGAACCCATACACGTCAACGGACGAGCCATGCATCATCATCATCAATTTCACGCACCACCACCGACAAGGATGGAATGGTATCGCGCGGCTATAACACATCATCTTCCAAAACACTCTACGATCCGGATGCGGAGCGACGCGAGGAGGAGCGCAAGCGGCGTGAGGAGGAACAGAAAAAGACCAAGGTCAAGCGAGCGACACAGCCACCACCAATGGATTTCCAGGCACTGCTAAGACTAGCCGAGAAGAAACAGCACGAGCCGGTCGACCTGGCGTTGCCCGAGAAGAAAAAGGAACCGGAACGTTTGATGTCGGCGCGCGAAAAGAAGGAACAAGAAGAGCGCCAGCGCTGGAAGGAGCAGCGTGCCCAACGGGAACGCCAGCGTGAAATCGATGCCAAGACCAAAGTGGAACCGACTCGAATGGAGCCCGGCGGCCGCATACCCAAGCTTAATAGGACGACGCCAGTCGGCAAAGTTGCAAGTGCATCGATGCCACCACCCAGTCCACAAAAATCGAAGCTTACAAGTGATACCCCCAAACGGCCGGCGTCTGCGTCGCCCAGTGGCAGCTCCAGTGCTAAATATAGCGCTATTACCACAAAATCCTCAACCAATCAGAGTGTAACCAAACGTCTCTCAGTTGCTAGTAGCAGCAGCAGCAGCAGCAACGGCACTACCAAACCAGCTGTTCGCGCTCCAGTTTCGGCTGCATCTGCAGCTCCATCTCAAGCCAAAACTGCAACGAATAACCTTAAGCAAGCAGGACCATCACGTAATCCCTATGCAGATGTAAATAAAACAGGCTCCACACGAAATTTTCCGACACGTGAGCCAAGTAAACAAATACGTTCAGGTCCACAAGGCAATTCGCCTTGCATTAAACCGCATTCCGTCGAGACACGCGGACGAGGAGGAGCAGGAGGAGGTGGAGGAGCAGGAGCTGGTGCACAACGAAGGCTGGTCGAGCAAATCAACAAAAGTGAGTCGGGTCTTTGATAAATTTCATAAGCTTATTCATTATATCATTTCCTTATTATTTAGATCGCATTTATGATGATGATTCCGAATATGATTCCGAGCTGGATGACTTTATTGACGATGGCGACTGCGAGGAGGATATATCATCGCATATACGCGACATATTTGGCTATGATAAGCGAAGGTATCGCGATCTCGACGATGATGATGCTCAAATGGAATCCAGTTTCGCTCAAGTGCAACGAGAAGAATTTATCAGCAAAAAATTAGGTTCGTTCTCCAAATTGAAACTAAAATCACATTATTTTTATATATTTGTTTGCTTTTGTCAGGCTTACAAGAGGATTTGGAGGATATGCGTATGGAAGCAATGCATAAAAAGCGAAAAATTGATAAAAAGCGGCCCGCACGCATCCATGACGATTAAACCGATTTAGTATCTTTGCTCAAGTTGATGTGCTTGTGTTGCCTCCAGCCCGTTGCATCAACATCATACACTTCACATTCTTTTTGAGGCAGCGGCAAATATAACATCTCTGTAGTGAAGCGGAGATATCAAAAGAAATTCCAAGTCTAGCCAAAATGCCTTAAGTTAATGTTTTAATTGGCGCTGCATTTTTCTCTTTCATCTATTTTTGTTTGTTAATTTGTTACGTTTAGTTGTGTTGTTTTCTTTTTTCTTACATATTTTTGATACCTTAACTCAACTTCGGCAAATCGTGCAGGACTAAGCCAGTACAAAAGCGATTCATAGTTTCGATACCCGTTCAAAATTTTCATTAGTTTAAAAAAAAAAGTACCATTCTCAACTGTGTTAAAGTTTAACTACAATATTTTGTAGCATCGGCGTTAAGTTAATACAAATATTTTGTAATCTGATCCTAAATTTAAGTGAAACAAAGGGTTCTCCATATTTTTTGTACTCAATATAAAAATTTTACAAATTGATCAATTCCACGTGTCAATATCGATATTTAAATGTTTAAAATATATCATCGCCTATAAAATTAAAGTTTGGGGTTTTTTTGTTTTATCATCTTCCTAAAAAAAAACTATTGAGAAATCACATAGGTTAGTCATCGGTTAGCTCAACGACAACGGTGCTACCGATGCGTCGATGATCGTAAACGGGTTCCGGTTTCGTGTACATATAACCGATGGCTGTGAGAGCCGAGAATGCTCTGTTGTCCAGAAAGTTGATTTTGTGGCCAACACTTTCGAGATGATTGATCGTATGATTTGGCACCCCCGGTTCCGAGTCGACCTTCATCGGTACCAACTGATGATGCAATCTGCCACCATTGACCGCCTCCTGAATGGGTTCGCGCAACACGAAATAACGTAAAATGGATTGCGCCACAGATGTGGTGATGCGCGAGCCACCCGCACCGCCAATGATCAATGCCACATGGCCGGCATCGTCAAGAATGATGCTGGGACATGTTGAGGACATGGGTCGCTTGCCGGGCTTTATGTAATTGGCTGGACTGGCCGGTATGCCATATGCATTTATAACGCCCGGCGTCGAGAAGTCATCCATTTCATCGTTTAGAATGAAGCCAGTCTGGCGGGATCTCACTTTCGCACCCAGCTGACTGTTTATTGTGCTGGTCACGGAGACGGCATCACCATTGGGTGCCAGCACCGAAATTTGCGCTGTCCCATGATCCTCCACATCGGTGAAATTCGCACCATAATACGACGTATCATTAAACGTTCGGTCATCAAAAATCAGTTTGCGTATTCCTGCCGCAAAATCGGGATCAATCAAACTGTCATAGATGTCCTTCACCGACGGCTCAAAGTGTATGTCACCCAAATTGGTACGATGTCCATATGCATGCTTGAACGTCTCAATTAAACGATGCCAATACCTATCCGTGCTGGCCGTATACATTGGTTCGATTACGTTCAGGATGAAGGTCAGCACGGCTCCGCTGCTCGGCAACGGGGGTGTAGACAATGTGTGTCCATTATCAAAACGAGCACGCAGTGGACTTTCCCAGCGCACTCTTTAATCAAAGCAAGACACAGAGAGAGAGAGAGCGAGAGATATAGAAAGAAAGAGATGGTAAAGAGTTCCTTTACGACTTACTCATAGTCCTGCAGATCCCTTTCGGTCACAATGCCACCCAATGAATTAATATCTTCGACAAGCCTGCGACCAATTCTTCCACCACGGTAGATAACGCCCGCCCCCTCGCTGGCAACAATCTCCAAGGTGTCGGCCAGTACGCGACGATACATGATCTCGCCCTGCTTATAGGAATTATTTGTTGCAGGATTTATGAATATCTCCGCCATAGAGATCTCCCTGCGTATCGTCTCCTCATTTGTGGCCAAAACACCAGCCAAATACTTTGAGACCAAGATTCCCTGACGGCACATCTCAATGGTGGGCCTAAAGAGACGTTTCCACGGAAGCTTTCCATACTTTTCATGCAATTTCCAATATCCGTAGATCTCACTGGGCACGGCACAGGACATGGCGCCTGTTATATTCTTCTGACCCACAAACATATCCTGTGTGGCAGCCGCTGGCGCCGTTTCACGCGCTATCAACGACTGCATCTGACCGTTCTCTTTGGAATAGATGGTGGCCATAAAGCCACCGCCGACGCCCAAGCTATGGGGCAAAACAACACCCTCGCACAACATTGTCGCAATTGCCGCGTCCGCTGCAGATCCACCCTCATTCAATATATTTCCTCCAATCTCTGCACATCCAACGCCATTGGAGGCTACAGCACCAATGCGTCGACGTTGATTTTCACCCGCCAGGCCAAAGAAAAGGCCTAATGTAATTCCCGCAATGGCCAACACGAGTAGAATCCAAACAGCGGCATGTTTCGTGCAACAACTGGCTAAGTACAAAAGATTAGCCATCAGAGTCTTAGACTGGTAAAACTTAGGTGTAGAGCCCATATTTAGATTCAATATTTTACTGTTTTTATTCTATGTGTCATTATATTATTATATAGAATTGATTTGTTTTAGATTTCAAACACATTTTTTTATGCTCGTGCTTGATGAAAAGCTTAAATCAGTTTCTTAGGCATTTTAAATTTCTCTTACGACATTTTTGTATGTGTTTACAAGTCCTTAAAGAAAATAATAATAAATAACGCGATTCGAACGCAAACCGCTAACTTTACGAATATAAATAATCTGATCGAAAGTAACTGCTTCTATATGCCGTTTAAACTGTAAGCGTTAATCATTAAACGATTTTCACTTTAATATCCGGCAAAAACAAAATATTTATGTATATTATATATGTTTGGATGCTGATCATTATCTATGGTAAACACTATCTTTAAATAAGTTGTTGTGTGTTTACTCGAAATCCGTTAAAGTAAATTTAAAATTGTAAGGGAAAGATTAAACATCATTTGTCAACACTGACTGATACATTTATACATCGATAGTTCATTCGAAACGATTGACAGCAATCGATATTACATTTCGGTTAATCAACTCAAAGGGCACACATGCTTCGATTCAAATAGACATTTACCATAATTTTTAAATTAAATTATAATCAATTACACTAATCAATTTTTCTATGCTTTCAATTAATTATTGAATAAAATGTGTTTCTTCGCAATACAGCATCAGTCATAATTTGTTTATTAAATATACTCGATATATGTAAAAACATTCTCCGTGTATCGATAGAGCTTTAAATGGCTCTGGCAGCAAACTATACAAAGCGTCGCGCGTACCTATCGATATGATGGACACATCGATGTACTTTTAACATCCCTAATACAAATGCATACATATGTGTATGCAAATGTCTTCTCATCTGCGCGTATGTGTTGTCGGTTGTATGTGTATGTGCAAAGTGTTTTTTTTTTAAGAAAAGCTAAATCTAATTGGAATTAAATAATATACAAAGTGAAATGGCATACAAAACAAAATAATTATAACACCGCGCGTCGGTCGACCCCCTCCTATAAAGGATCTGCATATGTAAGTGCGCTTGTGATACGGGCAGGGGCGCAGTCACAACACAACAACAGCAACAACAACAGCAGGAGCGGCACTGCCACTCAAACTGCATGTGTGTTTGTAAGTGTGAAAACTGAACAAAATGAATGCGTCTGCTATTGCTGCTGGAGATCCAATACAACTTTTTGGCCTTGGCTTAGACTAAACTAAAATAATTTCCAAGCTAAAAGAAAAAAAACAACAACAGAAAGCATCTCTCGTTGCAGTTGCGCCCATGCACATACAAACACAGATACACGAAACAAATAAGAAAGGGCAGCAACAACAGCCACACACACACACGTACACATACACAGGTACAATTACAAGTGCAGCAACGCAGTGCAAACCATAAGAACAAAACAGAAACAACAAAACTGAAACTGAAAACCTTTTAAAAAGTCGTGATGCGCTGAAAGCTGCGCTGCTGCTGCTACTGCTGCTACTGTTGCTGTTGCTGTTGTTGTTCATTGAGCATTGCTGTTGTTGTTGTTGATCCAGGATGTAGAGAGGCTTGGCGCTGAGCGCATTTGCTCTCCTGCATAGGCAACACACACACACACAGACTCACTCACCCACTGTCTTACTCACACGCACACACACACACACACACACAACATACACCTTTACAGGCAGGCCCAGGGCGACACAACGCACAACGAACGCACTTGCAAAAAAAAAAGCTCAAATCAAAGCCAAACTCAAAGCTAAAACCAAGCTTCGCATCAGCAACGTAGAAAGAACAATTATAAAGGTGTTGCAGCCGTTGCTGCCGCCGTCGCTGCTGCTGCTGCTGCTGCAATGAGCGTCTTTGATGACTTTCAACGCTTGTGGATGCAACGCTTTCCACAAAGCTCCCTCTCCGACGCCTGGGAGCAGGATGTGCGCGCCAGTCTCGAGCGACACAAGCTCAAAATTGGCGAACTAAGTAAGGAGCTGGAACAGGAGACTCTATATGTTGAATATCTGGAACGTTTGCTCTCCGATGTGGAGAAATATCGTGAGTCTGGCGGCGATCCGACAACTCTATTCGAAGCAGCTACCAACAATCCGGCAGCATCACATCAGCAGCCCAGCAGCAGCTGCATCGCTGCCAATGGCTCAACTGCGACGTCGACTGCAAATGCTGGCGTCGACAAAGATTTTGTAAGTACAATTATATATATATATATATTTTTTTTTATTTATATGGTAGTCTCATTGTTATTGTCATTGTTATCATATGTTATTGTTGTGAGATCTTGGTGCAAGAGTTTTGTTGCTGCTGCTGCTGCCGCTGATTGCGTTAACCATTAGCATTTAACAGGCGCACAGCATTACATAAAAAGAACGGGGGCGTACGCAAAGCGCAAACAATAAACAATACGTTGCCTACCCCATTGGTTGCTCTTATCACTGGCCGATTATCAGCTAGCGCAGCTGCTGCTGCTGCTGCCTTTGCTTCTGCTTCGACTTCGACTTGTGCCGCGTCGACGTTCGTTTGTTTAAACTTTAAACCCATTCATTGTCACAAAAGCCCGTGCAAAATGTTTAAGATGTGATTATGGAGGTGGCTTTGTTTAGTGTCCATTTTGTAATTATCATCAAAATCAGAAAGAAATTGGCTTTTTACAAAAAAGTGCGACGAGTTTGGCTGGTTTAAGCCCCTTGTATATGGCAGATTTTATATGCGGTATTTCACCTTTAAATTTCTTTGGTATTCTTATTGTATTACTTGGGAGCGGAACTTGGCTATTCTCCGTCTTATATTATCTTTCAGTTTATTTGTTTTAGATTTTCTTTGCCCGCCCCCTTAACAACTTCATAACGGGTTAGTTCAGGAACTTTATCCTTTCTTGTTTTATTGATTTTAATCGATCCAAAAGTTATGGCAAACTAGTTCGTTGTCCGGTTTTTGACCTCGAAGCGGTTCGTTTAAGGTTTGCAAAATGGTTTTGAACGCTTTTGAAAGAAGCTTATGCTAAAATCGAGAATCCAGACAAAGAGGCATTCAACAGTTGCCCGTCTGTGTTCTATTCTATTGCTCCTCCTCAATACACCCTCCCCTCTACCCACTCTCTCTGGCTCTTTACTTGAATTCTTTGAGCGTATGTACCGTACGTTCTTCGTCCGTTCATTGCGTTCGTCTCTTCCACCACGACGACGATATCTTTAATTTTGCCCGTTATCTACGCACACACACACACACACACACATATACATATATACTTTCATTCTATTCATATTGTTGTATCTGTGTTTCTTTCGCGTCTGTTGCGCGACGACGTCGTTGACTTCGACTGACTCTGACACCCGGAGAAGCAGCAGCAGCGCTGTCGACGTCGCGATTCGCCGCCGCCAGTCGGCAATCGGCAGTAGTCACTAGTTTCGATGAATAACAACATCCTAGCGGGAACATCAAAAACTTAAACCGCGTTCAATTACAATTTCCATTCGATTTCGTATGCCAGCCAGGTGGCCGCCCCAACCACCCAAAGCTTCCATTTCCTCAGAGTTTCCTGCTACGCATTTGAAGCAACAAAGAACTGAACTGAACTCAACGAAAGAAAGTTTCCCCTCGCCCCCTCTCACCGTTTCACTTTGCATAATCATAATAAATACATAAAGAATGCAAGGAGAGCAAACAACAAAGATTAAAGTGCAAATTACGTAAATAATTAAATATAAAGTGCGAGTGTTTTGTGGCCTAAAACGTCATTTTGCGCATGTTAATGTGTGTGTGTTAAAAACTTTTTTTGATTTGATAAGTATTTACTTTTTTTTTTTGTGATTTTGTAACGTGTTTGGTTGACTCAAATTTCGTGGTCAACGTCGATGCCTGCGTCGCTGTCGCGCAGTCAACGTTCTTAGTTGTTGTTCTTGCAGACATTGGGTGGTGTTCGGTGGTATCAATTTGCTTCGTGAGGCGACTTCGTGCTTTTTCGTGTTTCTCGTACGCTTTTGCAGTTGCACTTTTTGCGTGGGCCACACTTACAACAACAACAACAATAACAGAGAGCGTCCAGCGCGTTACGGAAAGCTGCTTGTTTGTGTATGTGTGTGCGAGATAAGAGAGCGGAGAGCAGAGAACAAAAGTGGCGCTAAGCTGCTGCTGCTGCAAGGAGCATGTCTTCCTTCAAAGAGAAATTCAAATTATGGACCAGAGGGGTGCGTAATCAATATGTTGTGCATATGTATGTATTTACAGACATGCACAAGTCACTTTGTATTAAGGTATGTTCGTGTGTGTGAATTGGCTGTTGTGTTTATCACTATTTGAAATCGATAAACTTATCGCAAGCAAACACACACACACGCATGCATGCACACATATGTATGTAGGCACATAAAGTCTGTAGGACAAAAACAAAAGCACACAAAAGGAAAAAAATGAGCAAAGTAACTTAAAACCCGTTAAGACAAGTAAACGAAAAGTGTAAAGTACAACAAAAATACATAAATACGTGCGTACAAACATATACATACATATACATATATAAACATGCATAACTATGTTCATAAAGTAATGTACAGTGGTCGCTGTTTATAATACACTACCTGTATATATTTATTTTGAATTCCTGGTCAGCTTTAAAATTTTGTCAGGCTCTTTTTCTTCTAGCTAAGTTAAGCCCACAATGACGACAAATCCAAATCTCTGCGCCATTCTCTTCCATTGATAAGCTGCGCTATCAGTAGAACAAGTGAAGTGCAAAACAACAAAAAATCAGAGGCAGAGAGAGCGAGAGAGAATTAGATGTATAAGTGGTGGGGTAGAGGAGGTTGAGAGTATATACTTTTGTACTTATTATACATATGTATATGTATGTTTGTAGCGCTTGTTATTTTGGCCAAATTATATATACGTTTATATTTGATATTTGAAAACGTTTGATTAGCGCTTAATACTATCCATTTTTATTTGTTTGTTGTGGGAATTAATAATCGACAAATTTTAGGTGTGTGAAAGAGAAAGGGCCAAGACATATCTTTCTACATAGATCGTTCTAGAAGTTGTTTAAAAATGATTTTTAAACTATGCATAAGTCATTAGATCCAAACCATAGTTAATAAGCTGATGTTACTTACAAATTTGAAATGTCTCTTGGTGACGTTATAATCATGACTTTTTAAAACAGAACAATTGAGTGAGCTTTTCGACACATGCTTTTATTTACATACATATGTACATATGTACTGCATATGTATTGGCAATAATCATGACAGAATATGCATGTGCACATCTCCTCATTTAACAATAACAGCGCATCACTTAAACATTATTCTACACACGAAATACATTTTTTTCTCAGAACAATTTAACAACAATTCGATTGCTTATTGTTATTATTGTTGTACTAGTACTACTTTGGCGCCGCCGTCATATGATTCACATTCACAACAATTTTCCATGAGAGAGAGAGAGTGTGTGTGTGTGTGTGTGTGTGTGTTGATTCAAAATAAATGCTAAATAATTGTATCGACGTGCCTGGGAATAGAGTGGGAAAGAGAGGGAGACAGAGAAAGAATGCACAAAAATTGCCAGGCTGAGCTCAGCTTTTTGACATCTCGCATGTGTATTTTTATCTAAATATACATATGTATGAATGTACATATGTCTGGCCCCAAGTGCGTGTGTGGCGCGTGTGTGTATGACCTTCGCCGTCATCTTTTGTATCGCACGCTTTCTTCTTTGCTTCGCTTGGACACATTCAAACACACACACACACACACACACTACCAACAACTGTTGCCGGCTGCTGCTTGGCCCAATCCCAATCGCACCCCAACACCAGCAGCAACCAACGCCTAAGTTCACACACACACGAGCACACACACACACACACACACACAATTTAAGCTAACAGTTTTCTTTGCTGCATTTTTGGCTTCAAAATAAATGCGAAAATTAAAAAGTTTGATCTCGATTTTTGGTTGTTGTTTTTTTTTTTCTAAAGTTTTCACTTTTTTTGTAGCCTAAAAAAAAAAAATGTTCAAATGAAGGCGTATTAAGCAGTGAACAAAAATGCTCCGGCACACGCACAAGCTCCACGCCAAGTTTGGCTTTTTTTTTGTCTGTTTTAGTTGTTGTTTGCTTTAGCTTTTTCTCGCTTTGGCCATAGTAGTTGTTGTTGTTGTCATTTTGTAATGGAACCGTTCAACGTGTTAGAGAGAAATGCGTTACGTGCCATGCATAAGCAATACTGTGAACACTCAAACAAAAAAGAAAAGGGACTGGAATGAAGGGAAGGGGTTTTTTTCTGTATGCTCCTTGGGGTCTATGCCATTTGAGAGGATCTTTGAACCTTTCGCTCTCAATGCGCAGTTAGTTGTGATTTGAGTGAAGAGATTTTTGACTTGTGAATCGCTGCTTTCAAGTCTATGTCTACAGTCAACGCTCGGTGTAGTGAATCTTAACTTTAACCAACTTAAACAAATAATCAATTTTATGTCTCTATCTTTTATCTATGTATATATTGATAACAAATTAATTAAACAAAATTAAACTAAATTCATTTACTTTTCCTTTTACATTTGTTTTATATAGTTTGTACTATGCATCTCAACAAATCTTTAAGCTACATATTGATTAATATACAGCAGAATAATAAATTTCTATAGCAACTCATGGCATTAAACCAACATTTTAATTATCTTTGTTTTCTTTTTGTTGTCTGGTTTGTTTTTTCTGCAGAAATCTAGTTTGAATCTGCGCGAGGCAACATCTGCGTCATCAGCCAGCAGCAAGGACAAGGACAGGCTATCCCTGAGCACCGACAACAAATACACACACACACACAATGATAGCGGTGGTGGTGGTGGCGGTGGCGGGGGGTTGAGCTCAGCACCACCGACTGGTAAACGTAGCATGACGGAGCAAAGCTTCGAGCGCGAGGATAATAAAGACAGCGGCAATGAAAAGGACTCGAATGGAGCGCTTCAACAGTGCATCACTGAATTGGCGGCTTCCATTGGCAGCGGTGCACTCAAATCAAACAACGAGCAACGACAGCCGCTGGCAACAAACAACAATGATAACCATACAACAAGCAACAATAATAAGCAAGAAATGGCGACAGCGAGCGATGCAACAGCTTCAATAGATGCTGCAATAAAGGAGCAGCAAACACAGCAGCAAGCAACGAAGCAGCTGCGCAAGACAACATCTCACTTCGTTACCGTCATCGAGGTCAAGGAGGCCCAAGACAAAGACATCGATGATGCAGCAACAGCAGCAGCGACGTCATCGGCAACATCGGGGGAGTCATTTAACTCGACAAATGCAAACTCGTCGACAACAGCAACGCCACCATCAACATTCGGACGCTACACGGATCGCAGTAAGGATGCAACTGCACCGCCATTGTCGCCATCGATGACATCGCCTGCCATGTCTGCCTCATCGTATGCTGCGCATCTGGAGGCCAAAAAGAAAATGCCACCCAGGTTAGTGTGAAGCTCAAAGAGACAAAAAAAAATTTAACAATTGAAAAAAAATTTGTTTTGCTTGCAGACCGCCCCCAAAGAATATAAGACGCGTTGAACCGCCCACAATTCCCAATAGCCAACAGCATCAGCATCAATTGTCTTCGTCACCAAAACGTGAGACACCTTATGCGGGCAGCACAATGCCTCTGCCAGGCAGCAGTTCCGGCTCGGGTGAAAGTCCGGCCAGTTCGTTGGAGCGCAACATTAAGCCATCGGATATACTGCGGCAAAAGTCATCGGAGAATCTAGAGTCCAAATATGCAGCAAACAGGAAGACAACACCAGAGCTTAGCAAGCTGGCTAATACGCCCGAGCTGATGGAGGAGCTGGGACGCAAAATGGTTGGCAAAACAGATAGTTTGGAGCATGCGAAGCGTAACGACGGCGGTGGTGGTGGCGGTGGCAACAGCAGTGGTGGCAGTCTAGGACGAACAGCATCAACGCCGGGTCGCACGCTGACAACGCCAGCTGGTCGTAGCCAGGCAGCGGGAGTAGCGGGCACAATGGGTGCCTCACCCACTGGCAGCCTGAATAAGACGGCCAAACTGGCTGCTGCTGATAGCAGCTCGACTTCGAGCCTGGAGAAAAAGTCGCGCACCTCATTGCAGGCCAGCGACGCTGAGTTGCCAGCAACCGCCCAACGCAGCATTGGTTCCAAGGAGTCACTAGCATCACAAGGCATATCGGAAGTTGTAAGATAAAAACGAAAATATTCACATTTGCACACATGTTGTAATTAATATCTTGTGTCTTGTGTCTTTATGCAGATCAAGAGCTACGAGTCGGTATCATCGTTGAGTTCGGACAGCGCCAAGGCGGCACAGCAAGCGGATAATGAGCCGTATTATGACAGCGTGCCGCTCGACAATGGTGATGGGGAGTATGTGTTTATCAAGCCCGGACGCACCGGCTCTTCGTCCAGTCGAGACGATCTGTCCACGCCAGGCAGCACATTGCCCATGGCGCAGTTGAGCAGTCAGGCGAGCGTTACGGATCCCGAATCTCCAGGCCGCACCTCCAACTATGTGAACATTGATTATTTCATGTAAGCCGCACTGCAATCAATTATGATAAACCCCAAAAACTAAGCAAGATTTTCCTTCTCAATTTTCGCAGCCAAAGCAATGAGACGCGCTCGAGCTCATTGGACAGCGACGGCGAATACGAGGGTCCGCCAATATTGCGCACCATTTCACATGATGAACAGCAATCAACATCCACATCACAAACACCCGGCGTATTACGCAAGGTTTGTGCATTAATAACTTTTGAGTCTATCAACTAGTAATTTTGCAATATTCACATTTCAAATAGAATTCGATTTACTCAAATTTATTAGTCAGTATCAGTGCATATATTTATCATATGTATGTCTGCAAGGCAAACTAAAACAGCTATTAGCTAATTGTTTTTGTTGGCTTATTGCGCTTCCGTTCACATAAAGCACAAATTGCAAAGTTTAATGATAATAATGATGATGATGATGACGCAAGCAATAGCATTTCTCTCTCTCTCTCGGTTTTAATGACTAAGCTGCCATTGGCTTCTATTAACATACGCTAACTTGGCTAATTGATTTCAAACTGCATGCGTCAACCGCGTGTATGGACTTGATTCTCCTAATCTACCACCTAGTCCAGCTCTTTGCAACGTGTCCGACTGTTTAACCTGCAACGCTTTACTTATGATAGACCAAAATGTCATTGGAAGTCTTTGCCCAAAACATTGATTAAACGCCATTTATGCAATAATTTCATAACATTTACTATATCATTTAGGAACTAGTACTTGAATATACTATATATATATATACTAACATATTTTTTTTCTTCACCTTTTTTTTTTTTTTGTTCTATGATGTTTGATTTTTTCTTACTTTTTCTCAACAGAACTTAGTTTCAGCGATACTCGTGAGTACCGAAAATCACTTCTCAAGTCTTAGTCCTCCTTTTTGTTTTGTTGTCGTATATATATGTATATACATGCCACTCTATATACGATATGTATTTATACATTTATGCTTATGTAAACATGTTTATATATGTATATACAGTAGGTGTATTTATCTTTAGCTTTACCTGAATGCGCGCTTGTTCAATGTTTTTAATGTGATTGGCTTTGTTTGTTTTAATTATTATATTCTATGTTCTATTGAGTTTCGTTTTTAGTAGTCAACAAATTGTTGCCAACCATTTCCCCGCAATGCAAACAACACTTTACACTATACTACACCCATACATACATATATACATCCCTTTTTGCATTGTGCAACAATTAATAAGTATTTAAATTTGTTTGAAGCTTATGTTTTTGTTTGACTTTTTATAAAACTAAATAATATTGAAGAAAGTTAAAAATAGTTAGAAAACTATATACATATGTACGAAATTTTATCCAAATCAAATGAATATTGTTGCATAGTCAGTTTGTATATTGCCCTTTCTCTCTCTCTCTCTCTATATTTATATCTCTCTTTCCTTGTCCTTTCCATGTACATATGTACCTATTTACACCCGCATAAGTATGTATCAACAACGTCCCCACTTGAGCCCCATAAATACTTTTAGGTTGTACAAAAATTGATTTAAAATTATTATATTGTTTATCCGGTGCCATTGCATTTTTTGGGTTTTTTTGCATTTTACGCACATGCATATATGTACATTTGTATGTGTATTAAAAACGGTGCAAGGGTTGTATATACATAAATATTTATACATATATAGAAAGCATAATGCCCGCCATTCAAAACATTTGTAGATGATATAAACCCATACTATATAGAGAATTCTTCTTCGAAGTTATTAATACAAAATTTGTATACGCAGCTTTCTGGGAATGCTCGTGGCGCTAAAATACGTAACATTCTAAGCTCCATAATACACAGCGAGACAATCTATGTGGAATGCCTCAATAAGATGTTACAGGTAATCCATTATCCATTCATATAAAGTTTATAAAATAGAACTGTAAAGCTAACTTTCTCATTCTTTTGCTGGCAGTATAAACGCGCAATACATGCAACATTGGGTACATCACAGCCTGTGATCAAGGAGGAAGAGGAGAATACAATGTTCTTTAAGATCGATGAGCTGCACGAGGTGCACACCGCATTTCTAAGTGATCTTAAGACAATTGTGTCGCACGAGGGTGGCGATGTTCTAATCGGAGAGCCATTCAAACGTTTGGCCGATATGTTTGATTTGTACAGCGCCTTTTTGCACAACTATGGCCAGGCAATCGATACGGTAAAGAAGTGCAGCGCTAATAATCCACAATTCAAGAAGATCGTCTCGACAATTGTGGTTAATCTGCAAACGGAACAGTCGCTAACGCTGGAGGATCTGCTGCACAAACCGGTGGCGCGTGTACAAATCAATGCTCTGGTATTCAATGATCTGCTGCGCGAAACGCCCCCAAATCATCCAGATCATCAGCCGTTGCGGCAGGCACAGAAGATCATACAAATGTTCCTCAATCAGTTCAATGTGGTGAATCAGCGCTTGCCGCAGGAGTCGAATCGGAATCTGCGTCGCATGGTGCGCAACTCATTCATTGTGGAGCTGGTCGATGGTCATCGCAAGTTGCGCCATTTGTTCCTTTTTAACGATGTGATTGCGTGTGCCAAATACAAGGCACTTGGACGGGATCGCATCGATTACGAGCTCAAATGGTTCATACCGCTCAAGGATGTCAACGTTTACGAGGAGTCCGACACGAGTGCCGACCTCAAAGAATCTAGTCCCGCGAACATATCGCAAGTTAAACGCAATCTACGCTCAGTGCGCGATCAGCTTATACTCGAAGCAAACGGTGTTCGCACCGGCGACAAGTATCGTCGCAAGTTGGCCGATCTGGAATCACAGCTGGTGTTGGCCACGCCCAATCTGGTGCTGCGGCTAGGCAATAAGTCCAATAATAAGACCATGACCTTTTTCCTTAGCTCCGATTTTGAACGCCAACAATGGATGGACTCGATTTTGTCGCTCAAGGTAATTGACCGCAATTGAAAATTTCTATAAATATCTTTAGAACAATCTAAATTTCATATTCTTTTTCCACATAGCAAAAGTGTAATCTGCCCGGAGCAAATACGATTAATTCGCTGGAGGTCACCGCCTTCATTGTGGCCATGCAAAAGGGCATGAAGACTGAAATGGGCTCCTATCTGATGCGCAATACAAACGATGAAAGTTTGCTCGTTGGTGATTTGCATGTGGGAGTGCAGGGACTGCAAGGATTAGAGCAACAGGCCGATTTGTATATATGCATTGAGGTCGACTCGTATGGCCATTATTTCCGCAAGGCCACCACCAAAATGATCTGTCGCAGTCAGTGTCCGCTGTGGAACGAAAGTTTCATGCTCGAACTCGAGGGCAGTGCAAATGTGCGCATCTTGTTGTACGAGGCCAAGGAACGACCGCTGTTGCGTGCCAAACATATACTCAAGGTATACTATATGCACAAGCAATATGTACTCTGCTTAGCTTAATGTTAACTTTTTGGTATTGTTTTTGCAGCTAAGCCGTAGCTGGCTGACGGAGACAACACAAGCGCGGAACATTAAACTCAGCGAAACGCTCGAGTTGAGCGCCAGTTTTCGTTTTGTGCCTGGTGAGCTGTGTCGCGCCACAACCAAACCAGGCGCACTTTTCGGTGCCAAAATGAGTCAAGTATTAAAGTAAGTAACTCGATATCTGAATCTGATCCTCGAATAGCACTCAACTTTTCATTATAATATGCAGGCGCGAAAAACGTGACATTCCGTTTATTATCAGTGCCTGCATACGCGAAGTGGAACGGCGTGGCATGCTTGAAGTTGGCTGCTATCGTGTCAGCGGCCCTGCCTCCGATTTGGCCAAGCTCAAGAAGGCGTTCGAGTCGGGTAAGATAACAAGAAATTAAGATCGATTTTAAATGGTAATTTAACACACACACACATTCATTTTAGATGCCTACGAAGCGGAGCAGCTGTTGCGCGAAGTGGATATTCACTCGGTGACGGGCATACTGAAGACATTCTTGCGCGAGCTGCCAGAGGCGCTCTTCTCAGATTTGCTATATCCACGCTTCTTCGAGACATTCAGCGCCTTTAGCAACAACAATGAAGCCACACGTATCAATGAGCTGCTCAAAGTGTACGAAGAGCTGCCGCAGGCCAATAAAGCCTCCATCAATCTGATACTCGATCATTTAATCAGGTATGTGTGTGTGTCGGTCGACCAGTGTTGCTTCTTCCGTATACAATTCTCATATATTATTTTGTAGAGTGCACGAAAAGGAAGCGGATAATAAGATGTCGCTGCACAATCTGGCGATGGTGTTTGGTCCGACACTATTGCGACCAGGACAGACGCAGGTGAAACAAAAGGATCCCCTTGCTGCAAGCACTGTGGATGTGATGGCACAGGCGGGCATACTCTATTGTTTCCTGCAGGCGCGCATTAAAAAGGATTAAAAATTCTAAGCGTTTCTTACAAATATTAACAAAGCAAACAAAAAACAAACCACTCACACAAATTTATAGCTATTTGCCTATGCTTGAAACGGTTCCGCACAATCCCCATTAATCTAACACAAATTTATATGACCTAAAGGCAATTTATTATCTGCTAACTTATTAACAGAGCAAAGTGCTCAAAACACACACACACACACACACAGACAAGATGTATACATGCGAAGGGACAAGTGTTCAACACTTAATACTTACTTTGCTGGTCTTAGTCCAGTTAAATGCACCTCCTCCTCCTCCTCTTCCTTTCCTCCTCCAAAAAACCTCTCCACTTTCATGGCTTTTAGCTGCTTTGCTTGTATACTCGTATACTTAATATGTACGTATTTATAAAAGAGAACAATATGCTTTACCTATACATACACATAGAAATACAAACAAATATTATACATACATATACACATTATATATGCGTCTATATGCGATGCACCTGCTTATTGCAATAGTTGCAACATTATGCGATAAAGGATACAAATGATATGGATATTGGTATGAGAAAACAAATGTCAAATATTTTCAATATAACAACTACACACACACACACACATACACATATATATTTATATATGCACATAATTAGTACATTATATATTACTAAAAAGATAAAAAAAATTAAAGATTTAAAGTTTTGCGGCTAGATTATGGTAACGACAGAGAATGCTGATGATAAATGTTGATAAATAATGAATGATGATGATATACATATGTATGTATGTGTATGCTTAAAAAATTATGTTTTTTTTTTTTCGTCTTGTTTTGTATTAGTTACTTAGGTTTTATATAAAAAGAAACGTAAAATAAAATATATTCTATTTAGAAAGAAATTGTGTATTTTTTTTTTTAAGGCAAAAATCGGCCATATCTATGCGAGTTTTCGAAGGACTTGGTGCTCTAGAAATGCAAAAACCCACTCTATATAAACTACAATCTAAACGCAAAAGTATCAAATTGCCAATTCCTTCGAACTCGGCAACCAAACTAACACGGGACAGGCAAGGATGCGCAAGGATGCAACCTTTTTATGAGCAATTTTCTCGTTTGAATAAGCCTAAAGACTATCAGTGATCCAAAGAATATCCGGAAAGTCCTCGATAAGTAATGGCTGAGTTTTCGATTTAAGATCCTTGGGGATTCGAACGAAAAGTAGTTTTTGGTGAAAACAGTTTAAAGCACTTTTATATAAAGAATTCTATACACACTTTTTTTTGCTTAAATCTAAATCATTTACAACATTTAAGTTACTATAATTATTAGTATCAATTATCTACATCTTCTTCATCTTCTTCGGGCGCTTGCTGAACGTTGCTGTCAATATCGAAATAGGCGCGTTTGCTACGTTTCACCTCAGTGGCCGTGCGATTGCCATCAAATTTGGCAGCAGTACGCTTACGCAGCTCATCAACATCCTGTTGATCCTCGACGGAGGCCCACTCTAGCACCAAACGTCTGCCATACAAATGCGTACTGGCGCTAAGAGCTTCAAATGCTCGCTTTGCATCCGCCTTGGTCGTATAGTCAACAAAACCAAAACCACGATGCGCATCCTCGCCAGGCGTCATTTTCTTGGGCATGCGTAGCGATGTCAGTTCGCCAAAGGCTCTGCAAGTTGGGAATAAACATGACATGGAAACGTCTTAAGTGCAAAGGTTTTCGTAGTTGACTTACTTGAATATCTCCCGCACCTCACGATATTGAGCCTGGAAGGGTATATTGCGCACCAGAATCTTGGTGCCAGTCTGTTTCTTTAGCGCCACCTGACGACGCCGAGCTCCATCGTCCTGGGTTCTAATTTCAAATGAAAAAAAAATCAAATGAAACAATTAGCTATAAAAAAGGGTGGCACCTAAAATCATACTTGAGGACACGATCACTGCGCTTAAGCTCAACCAGATTGCCATCGATCTTAGTCATCTGCATGTCCTTTAGAGCCTGCGAAGCGACAGCTGCCTTTTTGAATTGGATGAACCCGTAGCCAAGTGAATTTAGTTGCCTTGGATTCTGCGGATCCTTTCGCTTGGCTATCTCTACGGTGTGCACGGTGCCCAAGTGTTCGAAATGTGCTCGGACTGTTTCCATTACGGTCTTGAAATTGAGATTACGCAAAAAGATGGTTGTATTTGCTTCCGGCTCATCGTGCGCATCCTCTGCTTCTGGCTCAGCCTCGGGCTCTTGTTTCGTCTTAATCTCCAACTCCTTCTCAACAAGCGGCTCCTCGGTTTTGGGTTCAGGTTCGGTTTTGGGTATTATTGGCTCGCCGCTAAGGGTCTTGTTAAACGTGTGCTCCGGCGCCCACTCCAGATAGAGCGGCACATTTTTGAACTTGCTGTAGGCAAGCTTCTTGAATGCCTGTCGCGCCTCCGAGGGTTCACAATACTCGATGAGCGCTGTAACACCGCTAGGTGGGAGCACGAGCCGTCCGATCGGACCAAATTTGCTGAAGATGGGCGAGAGATCGTCTACAACGGTACTCGCGGGAAGATTCTTGACCAACAGCACCGTCTTCGAGCGTTTTTGGGTAGGCTCTTCGAAGGCGCTAAGGCGAACGCCCTCCTCCTCGAGGAAACGCTTCATTTCCATGACAATTTGGGTTTCGCCAAGGGCCAATCGAACAGCGGCACTGCTGCCACCATCGTTGGTGTCCAGGATGCGCTCCTTGCTCATTTTAAACTGCTTGGCCAGCAAATCGGCAACAGCGTTAGCTCCTAAGAATAGCGAATTCCAGCCAATTGGTTTCTGGGCGTTCTGCTTTAGTTTGAGCGCTTTTTTCTGCTTAAAAGAGAGATTGGAGTCCTGAGGATCCTCCTCTGCGGCAGCATTGTCGAGGTCTTTGCCGGGCAACAGATGCAGCAGGCGGCCATGAAAATCTTTTCCATCAAGCTCATTAAATGCCTTCACTGCGTTCTCCGGTATCATAAAGGTAACCGTGCCAAATCCCTTGATCTGACGTGTCACCTTATCCACGGGCAGATTGACTTCAACGACGGGACCAAATGCCTGAAAGAGCTTTTGCAGCTCCTCCTCTGTGGTGGTGTATGCCAAATTCCGAAAGAATATGCGTCCCGATTCAGAGATGTTTTCTTCGCTCTTTAGGCTATCCTGCTGTTGCTGCCACTTGGCGTTGCCATTACCAGTTACTTCATCTGGTACATCCAAACCATTCTTGTTCGCCTTAGTTACTTTGTTCTTTTCTGTGAAATCCGAGAAGAACACCTGTTTGCCTTTAATGAAGCTCTTGTTCTTGATCATTCCTTTGGCCATGTCGCGATCCGTTTTGAAGCCCACATAGCAAAAGCCATGCACCCTGCTGGGTAAACGCACCGAATAGGGCTTCAGCGGCTTGAAGAACTTGATGATGTCCTGGCGCTTTATGTTGTACGGCACATTGTGAATTTTAATAGTAAACAACTCCAGATTGCTTTTGTCGGTCTTAATTGGTGATTTATTTATTTGGTTTGGTTTACTTTCCGTTTTGCCAGCCATCAGAGATTTCATGTACTCCAAGTCGCTGATGGGCTTCTCAGCCAGCTTTTCATTATCATCACCATTATTCTCCTCCGGCGGCTCTTCGGCCTCCTTATCCTGCTGTGGCTCCTCAATGCTCGCACCTCTTTGATTGTGCGATTCAGTCTCCTGATCGGAGGCCTGCTCCTTGGTCTGTTCAGTAAGCCCAGCATCGTTGGCCCAGAGCGAACGGGTCTTGTCATGCGCCTGAAGAAACTCTTGGAAAACCGGATCATCTTTGTGTTTTCCGATAATTTCATCAACTTTATTTATCTTTGTCTGGTTCTTTTCTTTAAAATTCTTCTCTAGCTCTGGATGTGCTTCGTGCAGTTTATCGAGGTTCTTTTTGCTATCCTTGGCATATTTACTCCACGATTGGGGCTTCTCCTCGCTGCCCAGCGCTGCACATGACTCGACACGCACGCGACTTGTGTGTATGCATGTATTGTTAAAGTGGGCGATGGCAGCCTGTGCCTCCGCATCGCTGCTATAGCCTACAAAACAGAATTGACGAAATTTCCCATCGGGCGTATATTTTAACTGTAAATCTGTGATTGTTCCCTTGGAGCCGAATATGCTGCGCAGTTTATCCTCACTGATCTAAAGTTAAATCAACAGTTTAATTGGTTTGGAATAGTGTAATTTTAGTTTCTTACATTCTTAGGCAGCTGTTTGACTATTATACGCGACATTTTCAATGTTTACTACTGCTAAATTGTTGCGAAACTATAAGAACGGCATTTTGTTTATGGTTCACACGTGTTGCATTGCCTGCCAACTTGCTAAGCAATCGAACTAAAGCAGTGCTGTAAAGCGGCAAAGAACCACCTCTAATTGCGCGCCTTTTAACAGTCCTCTGTTAGCAAATTCAAAAAAAAAAAAACCTTGCATTCACGCTTTGCAGTTAGAAAGTATTTTTTTTTTAGAACTCATCAACGTTTTTGGCCTGCAATGTGTTTCGCTTAAAACTAATGTAGCGTTATAAGAAATAAACGTTTTTTTTTGCAAATTAATGAAAAACAGATAAAATTATGCAAAATTGCGTTAACAATATTAATAAAGAAAATCCTTCGGCTGACATCTTAATTTAAACAAAAACACTTTCAATAAAATTATTTGTCTAAGAAAACAAAAAGATCATCCCGTTGAACTCTTTAAAGCGTATGCATTTCCGTCTTACCTCTATTTGTGCTAATTATTGCTGATTATTTAATACGTATAAAATTGAAAACGAGTTCACAACTCACAACATGTAAACAACTTTCAACTACTCATATCAGCTCACAATGAAATGCATTTAACGCTTATCAGCTGTACTGAACTAGCAAACAAAAATAAAAGCATATAAAACAGGTGAGGTCGTCGCTTTCTATCTAGCAGCCACTGTAGTTGGGTCCACTTGCAGAAATCTAATTGAAACTCGACGAATTTCACAATGACGCTTTGGCTTTAACCTTTGGAAGTCTATGATTGATATATAGTTGAAGAACTTGCGAAAGAACAACACATTAAGATTAAGGAGTATTGAGCGGGGTTGAGAGGACGGGTGAAAAACCATCCCATCTTGATAAGGCTGCAAAAAGAGCGAAAGAGTGAGAGAGGGAGAGAGTTTGATTTTTGTATTTTTTATTCTTACCAGTTGTTCAAGTGCGTTCATTAGCGTTTCATATATATTCCCCTAATAGTATATGCGATAAGAAACTCTCGAACTCTCGCCGGCTATAAATCCGCTCGAGCTGCAGTTAAAGCGTTTCACTTAGATCTTTAGATTTCAACGCGAAGCATCATTTTAGGTTTGTGTTTTGTGATAAGCAAACAGCATCAACTGTGTTTTGCCTTAGTGTAACGTTTACATAAGCGTGCAGAATAGTGGAAAATTTTTCACAAACAATAAGAATACATTTAGTGAGAGATGGAGGTGCCACCGCCACTAGTGCTCAAGAGGTCACTCTTTGTGCCCAGCAAGACTCTTATGGGACCGGGTCCATCGAATTGTTCACAACGTGTGCTCGAAGCGATGAGCAATCCAGTTCTTGGACACATGCATCCAGAGTGCTTACAGGTAAGCTTTAATTAGAGCAAGTTTCAATCTCTTTTGCTTTCGTCAATTTAGTTTGGTCCAAGACTTTCTATTCCTATGTCAAATACTATATTAAATCTGTAGAATAATCCATTAGATAATGAAGTTGCTGTTCCCAATTTTCAGATCATGGACGAGGTTAAGGAGGGCATCAAGTATATATTCCAGACGTTGAACGATGCAACAATGTGCATCAGTGGTTCGGGGCACAGTGGCATGGAGGCAGCTCTAAGCAATCTGATTGAGGACAATGATGTCGTACTCATGGGCATCTCGGGTGTTTGGGGACATCGGGCAGCGGATATGGCGCGTCGTTACAATGCGGATGTGCGATATGTGGAGGCGAGTTTTGGACGTGCTCTCACACTGGAGGAGATTCGCTTTGCATTCGATACACATAAGCCGCGAATTTTCTTTGTGTGCCAAGGCGACTCCTCAACTGGAATACTGCAGCGACACATTCGGGAGATTGGTGATCTGTGCCGGCAGCATGATTGCTTTTTGATAGTGGATGTGGTTGCTTCACTGGGTGGCACACATTTCTACATGGACGAATGGAAGGTGGATGTGGCGTACACGGGATCACAGAAATCTTTGGGCGGTCCGGCAGGATTAACGCCCATTTCGTTTAGTAAACGCGCCTTGACCCACATCCGAAATCGCAAGTCCAAGTCGAAGGTTTACTACTTTGATATCCTGCTCATTGGACAGTATTGGGGCTGTTATGGCACTAAAAGGTTCTATCATCATACAATCTCCGCGACGTTGCTCTATGGATTGAGAGAGGCGTTGGCTCATTTCTGTGCAATGGGTTTGAAGAACGTGGTGCAAAGGCATCAGGAATGCTCTGCCCGGCTTCAGCTGGGCATTGAGGAGCTGGGATTGGAGATGTTTGTCCAGCACGAGCCGGATCGTTTGTCCACAGTAAACACCATTAAAGTGCCATTTGGCATCGATTGGAAAAAGGTTGCCGATTACGCGATGCGCAAGTAAGTACATATTAAATATTAATTTCTGTTGTTTTCTAGTTTTTGGTTTGCTTAATTAATTGTTTCTTTATATATATTCATTTGTAGATACAATCTGGAAATAAGCGGAGGTCTGGGTCCAACTGTAGAGCATGTGTTCCGTATTGGCCTAATGGGAGAGAATGCCACACTAGAAAAGGTCGATATGGTACTCAGCATTTTGAATGAAGCCATACTAAGCATAAAGTTACGTGCAGACAAAACGGAACGTTCTAAAATATGATTATGTTTGGAAAATACATTCACTAGCTTTTTCATTTAATTATTGTTACAACTTAAAATAAAATTCGATAAAACTACTCAATAAAAGTGTAATGAGCACAGGAAGAAGGTCAACTAGTCGTATTGCTATAAATTTATATTTTAGCGCCCTTAAGTGTTTAAAGTAACATTTTGGGATATGTTAAACTCATACTTATCGAGTCTTTCAACATGAACTTATTCACTAAGGCGAACTAGTATATCGCTCTGTGGTAGTTAGATCAATGTGACCAGAGAGTGCACAGGAGTTGCGGTTAAATTAGAGACGCGGTGCGCGAAACGAAATGAAAGTAATACAAAATCAATGTTTTTTTTTAATTATTTCAATTGACTTATTAAATACCAATTGCAGATGGAAACAAAGCCAAGCTCGAATGCAGGATCAGTAGCTACATCGGCAATTACTGTCGATGCCGGAGACTCAAATGCAATTCCATTGCAGGCTTGCACCTCAACCGTCTGTCAAGTGAGCAAATATGCCGAGGCAACTAAACGCAAGTGCAACCAGTTTGTGTCATCGCCTTGCATAATGCAAAAGCCACTTGTCTTCAACGGGCAGACATCGATATTCCAAGTGGGCGGCGAAATGGCCAAAGTTGCCGACATACCAGCCCTGTCAAAGGCAACCGGCGGCAGCGGCGAAGGGCAACCCATTTATCGTATAAAACCTGGAACACATGCACACGTCATCAATTATGTGTTCATTAACAATGACTCTGACTTCTCGGAAATGGCCAAGATGAATCATGAGGAAACTATGCGCACAGTGCTAAAATTTCATCACGAGATGGCCTCATCGAAGCTGCAAGAACTAATCTCACAGAATCGCGGACATGCTGGTCCAGATCCAGCTCCAGCAGCAGCTTCACCTCCAGCAGCAGCTTCACCTCCAGCAGCAGCTTCACCTCCAGCTCCTGCTAAAACCGTCGGCGTAACTTTGCCACAAATGTATCCCACCTTGTCCATTGACAGTGTGGAAGGTGCAAGCGCTACATTCACATCAGCCCGAGCTGTAGCCCCAACTCAAACAACTTTAGCTACAACTTTGAATACAACTAATGCAGATGTTAAACCACCTTCCGCTTCAGTTCCAGATGAAGAACGTTCGATTGAGCAGCTACAAGCAGAGATATTCAAACTTAAGCGCCAACTTGCACTTCTTAACGGCAGTACCGATTTCTGAATGTCATGGAACCTATGCATTTTTATATATAATGTTGTATATACATATATACATATGTAAATGCTCTAAGCAAATTCGGGTGATCCAAGATGTGTCGGATTTAATAAATAGAATTTAAATCTGTATGGTAGACTAACTTTTGTATATGCATAAAAAATCCTTGAATGGTATAAAAGTAACGAAACCTAATAGTACATCTACACTGAAGCCTCAAGCAACGTCGCTAGCATTCACGCCTACGGTCTTGAAAAATATTGACCCCGGTCATAGCAAACGTATATGTTAAATTTGAATTTAAAGTCTTTTGCTCGCGCCGCTAGAGCTATTCTTTCGGCGCGAATAATTCATGAGTCGGAGCCACACATGAACATTAACGTATTAAATCGATGTGTGTCAAGATAGCATCGGTTCGCCTGCAACGAAAAACGGAACTTGGTTCATGAGTGGGAACCACCAATGAACGTTTAGTGTTTTTACACGTTTTTCAGCATGAAAACAATCAAAAATGTATGTAGAATTGTTATAAAATGAATTATGAATTGTTTTAAAATATGTAACACAAGCGATTAAAATACGCATTTCCAGCATATCTTAAATATCTCAACTCACAGGGGAATGCCCCGAATATGACATATGCACGTTTAACGCCTACAATTTCACCTATTTTATGAAAAAAAATGTATTAATGAAACAAAATTAATCATACAAAATGACCGCCAATATATGTGCTTGGTTTTCAAGCCTTAATATCTTTACTCAAAGAGCATGGCCCTAAATGATGCACATATTCAAAGCTACATGGTTGGAGAAGCTATAACAATTAAATTTAGAAAAATCAATCAGCCAGCTTTTGAGAAAATTAATTAAATGTTAATTAACCACAAACAGTTCTTGCAAAAGGCCTATCGGGCTGGTAGTTCCTACATGAACGGAACTATTGCGCACGGGAAAGCTGGCTGATATGGGGGTGGTTCCATGCTTTTGCTCACAGCGGACAGCTGACAGGCGTAACATGCAAAGGCTGCCGTATTAACAAAAAATTTTCTTATGTATTCATTTTCTTCTATTAAAACTACAAAACATTAACTATAATGATGCATTTATGACATTACTCTAACATGCTTTAGCCATTTTGCCATCTTGAAAAACATTTAATTCGTTACTTCTTACAGCAACTATCGATACTTTGCAACTAGTTCTTACGATAGGTGTTGTCTCTTTTTGATTATATTTTCTTTCTCGTCGACTGTCACAAGATACCTTTGGAGAAACAGAGTAGAGAACGCAATGTCGTGGGTCTCCGATTACCAGTATACGTGTCTACAAAAGCTGGTGTTCCAGGCACTCCAGCTAACCGGCCACATACCTCATCATATTGCATTTGTAATGGATGGCAACCGACGATTCGCCCGCTCCCAGCAAATTGACAAAATTGAAGGACATTCCATGGGCTTTGCCAAACTGGCCGACGTTCTGCGCTGGTGTCTAGACATGGGCATACGTGAGGTTACCACATTTGCGTTCAGCATCGAGAATTTTAAGCGCTCCAGCGAAGAGGTCGAGGGTCTTTTCAATCTTGCCCGCGAGAAATTCTCCAAACTGCTTGCAGAGACGAGCCGACTCGATGAGCACGGCATACGGATACGTGTGATTGGCAATATTGAATTGTTGCCGCCAGACCTGCAGAGATTAATAGCCACAGCCATGTTGCGCACGGAGAAAAATGATAAATTATTTTTAAATGTCGCCTTCGCGTACACATCCCGCGATGAGATTACACAGGCCGTCGAAGCTGTGCTTAAAAATGATCAGAATGCTAATGATGATGAACAGGATGCACTGAAGCCCACTGAAATCAATGAGCGGCTGTTGACAGCTTGCCTCTACACACGCCATTCCCCAGAACCGGATCTGGTTCTTCGCACATCGGGCGAGACCCGCCTAAGTGACTTTATGATGTGGCAGGTACGTACAAGAATATATATATATATTAAGAACCCGAAGATTTACATATTTATATAATTCTTAATGTTTAGCTAAGCACATCGGTGTTGTACTTTACGGATGTGCTGTGGCCACAGATAACCATTTGGAACTTTTTGGCCAGCATTGTTACCTATCAACGGGATAGATGCTGTTTGGACGCTTACAAGCGTCAGGAGCGACTTAAGAACGCTCGTTTGGCTAAGTCCAGTGAGTTCTACAGTTTGCGCGTTCAGAAATTTCTGCATAAACTGGATGCCGATCGGCGGAAAATGCTTATTCGTTTGGCAACTAACTAAAATGCAGCCAAAACATGCATGTTATTTGTTGTGATAGGGATTAAATTAAATCAAATTGCTTAAATTGGGTACCTGTTACTTGACATACACATATAACGGGTACAAAGGTCAAACTGTATTTAATAATAAAAATAAAAAAAATGCTTATAACAAATGGTTGCTTGTTGCATCAGAAAATGTTTTATTTATAAAATGCAAATATTTTTATTTTAAAAATATCTAATCTGTTACTTATCACTGTGACTTAAAATTCCTGGTAGCGCTTACCGGCCGTTTGGGCTGCCAAGTCAAACGTTCACAATTGACAGATAGTAGTATGCAATAAGGTATCGCACTAGGAAAATCGATAGCTATCGATTGTAAATACGATAGCACAACGCGCTTGCAACTCTCTTCTCAGATTGGTGGTAATTGCTGAAATTACCATCTTGCAAAACTTTTTTTGTTGTAAAAATATATATACAAATACACAAGAAAAGTAATAGGCATTAGTTTTTCATAAAAAGTGTAAAACCAAGTACACTTTTAGTTAGCTTTAAAGATAGTTTTCAGTGTTAAAAGCAATTGATTTCAAGCTCTAGCTCTAGTTTTCTTACACTAGGCGTGACGACGAAAAAAAATCGACATAAAAAAAAAGAAAAACACAAATTTCACTCAAAATCTACAAACAAGATAGCACGCGGCCGCATTAAGTACTATAACATCATTTTTCGTGTAACGTTTCAAACTAGCTCAAAATTATTAAAAGTCAAAAACTAACGAAAATAAAGGGTAAGTAAATCTGCTATGAAGTGTCTTTGCATGTGTACATACATATATGTAAACTGTGTGCGTGTGTGTGTGTGCCGTTCTGCGTGTTGCTCTCTTTCTGTTCCTTTTTTTTCCTTCCCTTTTGGTCGGCCGCTAGCGATGCTGTATTGATTTTTTTGCGCGAACGGTGTGCCGCCTTGTACCATGTTGATAGACGGGTGCGCTGTTTTGGTGTATTTTATATGCAGTTGGAATGGAATTCAACAGCAAAAAAGAATTCCGTTGTGTCATAGTGTGTGATTCAATTGCATGCGCGACTAACTTAATCAAAACCTAAGTGCAATTTCAGCACATAAAAGTACGGTTGTACCGTTTACATACATATATACATATGTACATACATTGTACATATGTATGTACATACTCATGTTCATGTTTATATATTTGTCAATGCTGTCTCAAAAGTCCGCATGAGCTTGTTCGGCTTGTGAACCGGCTCACACATGAGTTTTTTTGAACCTTGGTTCATTTTAAATAAAACACTAAATAAGAAAACATTTGCTTTTATTTTAATATGCACATTTTTGTATTTTTATAACCTGAGTTGTGTGTGTATGCATGCATGCAAGTATAATTTACCGTATCACATGTTAAAATAGTAAAAAATCAACAGGAACTTGTAATAATATCTGAATTATTTATTTCTTTATGTTACTAATATCAGAGACCCCTTGCAAAGGTTTTTGATTCGTCACAAAATGACCAATGTAGGAAGATTATATGTATGTATATCAATATATAAAAAAAAACCCGAGAATTACTTTAGCGTTGCCAATTGGAAAAAATAGTGGGTTTTTTCGGTTTGATTCCTGAACCAATTTTTTCTTTTATTTTTATTTACATTTAAATTGGATCCAAAAGAATTTTTACTCTCGAAAAAAAAGTGTGTGTTTACAAATAAAATTCGTTTGGTTCGCATTACAGTCCCGTTTGTTAGTGGTGAAAATTGTTAAATAAGCACAAAAAGAAGAGAATAAGACTCACAAACGGTTTTGTTCTTTTTATTTTAATGTAATATGTTTAATTTTTGTTACATGTAATTAACTAGATTAATGTGTTAATGTGTGCTTCTTCTTTGTTTGTTTTTTTTTTTTTGTTTTCTTTTCGATAGCCAAAACAGACGAAGAAAGTATAGGAAAGCACACCAACTAACCAACGACACACAAACTGATCGTAACAATGTACGCAGGCGCATATGCACCAAACGCTGGAGGGGTCCAGCAGCAGCATACAGGCGGCTATTATGGCAATGGCGGTGGCGGTGGCGGCGGCAATGGACAACGCCACGAACGTCCATACTATCCGCGCAATAATTATGCCAGTGCAGCTGGCAATCCAGCTGCAGCAGCAGCAGCGGCAGCAGCATTAAATGGCGCCGGCGGTGGCGCTGCTGCTGGCGGCATGCATTTTGGTCAACCGTACGGTGTCATGACCTATGGCATACAGAATGGGATTAGTATGAGTGCTGGCGGTAATCCGTATCGCGGCGGTGGCGGTGCCATGCAGAACGGTGCATTCGCTGGCGCCAATGGCATCACCTTCCAGAGCGGACCGCGTGCCAAAAATCCAAACTATACGCAACGCTATCAGAAGCCACACAATGGCATGGGCAATGGCGGCGGTGGCAGCTATCAAAGTGGTGGCAGTGCCAATTATAATGCAGCCGCATTGGGCATGCTATCGAAAGAGGAGCGTGCCGAATTGCAACGGGAGAAGGCCAAGAATCCGGGACGTAATCTAGTTAAACCGCATTGGGAGAACTTGCCACCGTTTCTCAAAGACTTTTATGTCATTCATCCGAATACATTTGTGCGCAGCGAACAAGCTGTTGCCGAAATGCGTCACGAATTGGAAATAACCGTGTCTGGTAATGATTTGCCGCACCCTGTCGCCAATTTTGAGGAATGCTCGCTGCCATCACACATTATTGATGAGATGAAGCGTCAGGGATTTACCAAACCGACCGCTATCCAATCGCAGGGCTGGCCAATTGCGTTGAGCGGACGCGATCTAGTTGGCATTGCCCAAACTGGTTCGGGCAAAACTTTGGCGTACATGCTGCCCGCCATAGTGCACATTAGCCATCAGCCGCCAATATTGCGCGGCGAGGGACCCATCGCATTGGTGCTGGCACCCACACGTGAGCTGGCCCAGCAAATACAGTCGGTGGTGAAGGATTATGGACATTTGTGTAAGCCGGAAATACGTCATACATGCATTTTTGGTGGCTCCTCAAAGATACCGCAGGCACGCGATTTGGAGCGTGGCGTTGAGGTTATTATTGCCACACCTGGACGTCTGATTGATTTCCTCGAGAATCGCAATACAAATCTGCAACGTTGCACGTATCTCGTATTGGACGAGGCCGATCGCATGCTCGACATGGGCTTTGAGCCCCAAATACGCAAGATCATTGAACAAATACGTCCGGATCGTCAGGTTGTCATGTGGTCAGCAACATGGCCCAAAGAGGTGCAGGCATTGGCCGGTGATTTTCTCAACGATTATATTCAAATCAATATTGGTTCAATGAATTTGTCGGCCAATCATAATATCCGACAAATTGTCGAGATATGCAATGAGAATGAGAAGCCGCAGCGTTTGGTGCGTTTGCTCAAAGAAATAACGCCAATCAACAATGCATCCAACAATGGCAATAAGATCATCATATTTGTCGAGACAAAAATCAAGGTAAGCTTGAAATGCAAACAAAAACAAAAAATACACAACACAAAAAGCTAAATCTCTTTTTGCACAGACATAATTATTATTAATGGACTTTTTTTTTTTTTTTGTATAATACAATTAGGTTGAGGACATATTGCAAATAATACGCAATGAGGGCTATACAGCGACATCGATACATGGCGATAAGTCGCAAAGCGAACGTGATTCGGTATTGAAAGATTTTCGTAATGGCAAATCAAATATATTGATTGCCACGGATGTGGCATCACGTGGCTTGGATGTTGAAGATTTGCAATATGTTATCAACTATGATTATCCAAATTCATCGGAGAATTATGTGCATCGCATTGGACGCACGGGACGCTGTCAACAGTTGGGCACTGCGTACACATTATTTACGCCCGACAATGCCAAACAGGCACGCGAATTAATCTCAGTGCTGGAGGAGGCGGAACAGACACCATCGCAGGCCTTGCTCGATTTGGCACGTGCCATGCCCAATTCAGCTAATTATCGTGGCAACAAACGTTGGAATAATAATGGTGGTAGTAATGCATCTACTGGCATCTATCAGCAGCGCAGCAATCCGCTCAACTATCAGGCGGGCAACAACGGTGGCGCCAATGGTTACAACACTCGCAACAACTATCAGCAACAGCAATATGCTGGCGGCAACAGTTATCAGCCCAATGGCAGTGTTGGCAATTGGAATCGTGGCGGCGCTGGCGCTGCACTTAATCAGCAGACGGCTGGTTCGGATGGTGTTGGTAATCGCAGCGTTAGCGGCTCTACCACCTATCGGCCACGTGCACCTTTCAATAATGGCGGACCGCGTGCTATAATGGGTCATAATGGGTCGGGCGGTGCTGGTGCTGCTGGTGGAATTGCTGGTGCAACTGCTGGCGGACATAATGCTGGACAGCAGCATTTGAGTCAGCAGTCCGGTGCGTTTATGCAACCAAATTATCGTGGACGTGGACAATTTGTGCCGCCAAATACAGCGGCTGCTGGCACTGGTGGCATGCCACGTTTCCAGCAATATCCCAAACGCGATTATCAACAACAACAGCAACAACAACTACAGCAGCCACAAACACCACCACACTACCAACAGCAGCAACCACAACAACAGCAGCAGCAGCAGCAACAACAACAACAACCACAACCACAACAACAAAAGCCAAAACAACATTCAGGCAGCGATGACAAGAATTTTAAGGAATATGCAACAACAAGTGTTAGTACACAGATGGTGCACTATACGCCAGCAAATTCGCCACCAATTGCTGCAGTTGCAGCTGCTGTTGCCGGTGGCTCTGGTGGACGTGCAACGGTTGCAGCCGCACCACCGGCCACTGCCTATATGTACGATGCATCAGGTGTGTTGACACCAACAGCAGCACCGGGCACCAATCCATACGCCAGCCAATTCAATATGCCGGCCACCTATTATGCCACACAGCACCATCAGTTTGCTCCAGCTGTCGCTGGTCCCGGACCGGGCGCAACCATTGAGCAGACGGGCCACCAATAAGATGGTTGCTCTCACCCATTACAGCCTTCACCTAAACTTCTTCGCCAAACAAAATAGTAATCATCCTGTCTCTTTCTTACTTATCTCAAGTCCACGGCAACCCAAAATTTAAATTGAAATAACGAAGAAATTCAATAAGAAGAAGACAAATCAGCCACACACACACACATACACACTGACGAAAGACATACATATACGAGAACAAGTTTAATAAAAAAGAAAAAAGTAAAACAAAAAAATTTAATAAGAAGTCATCATTGCTAAACAGCTCGATTCGATTCGTACGAAACATACAAGCTATAACATTATATGCATTTATGTATATATAAAAGTATAACAAAGTTTTAAAGAGTATACGTACGTATGTACATATGCATATATGTATGTTACGCGTACTATGAATATGCAAGCTCGTGTGTTCCGTTCGATTCCTTGATATACCACACACACACACACACACACACAACTGCTGAGCAACTGTTAACGCTCAACTTTAACCCATCCTTCTAATGGGCAAGCAACAACAACGCGGACACAAAATGGCTACAATTTAACGGTTAAATAAAAAAACACACACACACACTTGTATGACAAAAAAAGAAAAAACAACGGTAGATGGAAAGAAATGAAAATATTGCAAAAGCACAACTAGCATCCCTTTTTTTTAATTATATATATATATATGAATTTTCATTAATATTTATTATTTTTTCTAATAATCGGAGAAAACAACAACAACACACTCACACACAGATTATTTGAGTTAAATATTTGCTTGGCGGCAGTTTCAGCTGTAAACAAAAGCAGCAGCAGCAACAACAACAAACGTATGGGTAAGTGAAAGACACAAATGTTGAAAAAGTCATTAACACTAGTTCTATCTCTTTCTTTACATATTTAAACAGCAGCAAACAACAAGTAAAAGCTGCCGCCTCGCTGTGTTAACCCAACAAAAAATTTTTAAAAACGCTCGGTAAAAGAAAAAAAAACAGCAACAAAAATTAACTATATTTAAGCATAATTATTTGCCGTTCGAGCAGTAATTTGCATGTTCATCGAATGTTTAAGAGTTAGGATATATATACTATTTTAATATAATCCGTGTTCTCTTTTTTTCTCTTACGTTTGATTTCAACAAATATGCTAAAGAATATTTTGTTAATTTACCACACGAACACACACACGCACATTCATACAAACAACCACATCTTTTCACACAATTTTTTAAAAAACAACAACAACAAAACTACTTTTAAGTGTTATACCCTCAAGGCGTATACAAAAATCAGTTTATTGACATGACAAAATTTCAGTAATTTGTTCTAAACACACACACATACATACACACAGACACCATAGAGAAAAAATTTATATAAAAAAATGAGAAAAAAGATTAAAAAAATTTTGAAACCTTTTCACTAACTTGGTTGGTATGAAATGAACGGTTTGCTTATATAAACACAAAACATATATCTATAATAACAAACTATACTAAATAATAATAATAATAATACTTGAAACTTAAAACTGAAAATCCTGTTCAAAAACTCCTAAAAAAAAAAAACAAACAAACAAACAAAGAAACACAAACACACAAAGTTAAATAATGCAGCTAATCGTTTTTCGACAAGGGTAAAATTGCTTTAAAATAAAAATTGAAAATACACACATATTTGGAAAATTTTGTAAACTTTCACAAGTATAAATATACCCAGTCAAAAAAGGGTATCAAAAGCAGCGCTGCTTTGGTAGAAGTATGTAAACGAATCAATGAAAAAATATGTATTGGAAAATGAAGGATATCGATATATATATTTTATTTTCTAACATTTATTTTTATAATTACTCTTGCATATATTTGCTTGGTATGCGAAACCAAAGGCGAAACGCGATTTAATATTTTTATTTTTTTTTTTGAGAATTATTACAATATGATTTTGAAAAGAATTTGCGATATGCGTAAAACTGGAAAATAATTACACTCAAGTTTTTAATTTTTTTTAATCAATGTGTAACTTTGAAATCGATAAAAGAAAAATTTTTTTTTTTCAAAAGTTCAATGCAAATACTGGAAAAAATGAAAAGCATAAAATCTAATTTACTTGATTGAAGTTCAATAAAAACAGAAACAAAAGTGACAACAAATAAAAAAAAAAAAAACAAACACAAGAAAAAAAAGAAAATACGCCACATTCATCCATAAAAACAAAAGAACATGATTTAATTCAAATGCAAAGCAAGAACACAACAATAATAATAACAATAATACAGAACAGTAATGCATATACATATATATACATATATTAACATTTTTATATATATTTATGTATATAAAATAATTTCCTTCTTCTGTTTTTTTTTTTTTAAGTGTAGTAGCCGAGGTTTCATTTTCATTTGTCATTAATTTTATTACATTCATACATAGTATGTGTGTGTGTACGAAAAACTCTCAAGATTGGTAGCCTTTTGATATATATATGAATAATCAAAGATATTGGAAACTTATAGCTATTTTTCAGATACCATATACCAGTTAATAGGTCCAAGTTGTTGCATCTGCCTAGAACTTAGAACAACATTTAGTATTAAACAATTTTCTATGTTCATTTTCTAGCATCCCCTTAACATTTTTGAAAATTATTTTCACTCCAACAAGAACTCCAAAGAACAAGCAATTGAATTTAAAAACCAAAAAATCCAAACAAAAAAAAAACGAAAAAACGAAATCTTTAAACGGAAAAGCAGTACAAAGCCAGAAAAAAAATATTAAGCAGTAAAGAGACAGGATGCAAGGGGAAAAAATAACCACGAAGAAGTATATATGTGTGTATGTTGAAAGGGAACATTTCGTTTATGAGCATATAAAGTGATATACATATATACATATATATTGACTTATATATATTTCGTATGTCATTAGCAACTAAAAGAAACTCTATATAATAGATATATACATATGTATATATCACAACACATGGATCTCCTTGTAACAAAATAGAAAAGAAGCGCAAGAAAACAACTACATTTTATAGAAAAGAAAAACCATAGTACTATATATGTATATGCTACGAATATACGAATACCGAATACCATAAGTGGAAGACATTGTTTATAATTATTAATTATTATTATTACACTTTTCATTTGATTTGTTAATTTCTCATTTTGTTGTTTTTTTGAAAACTGAAAACTTAACAGAAGCAAACAAGAAAAAAATACTATCTTATTTTTTATATGTATATGTATACACAATGTTACTAAGTGAAAAGAAAACGGAAATTGTTCCAGCCTTAGTTTGGGGTTTTGGTGGTATCGCTGAAACCCCCAACCCCCCTCCTCCCTCCCCAACCCCTGAGCTGGGCGTTTTTTTATTTTTATTTAAAATGCAACCAAATTGTGATGATGTGATAGACTTATAAAAAATACTAATTAAATACCAATTAAAAATGAACAAAAACAAAAATCAAGTAACAACTGAAACAAAATATATATGTTATGTATTTGTATTATTGTCGTGTATATATATGTATATATATATATGTGTATACACCATACATATATATAAATATAGACAATGTCTGATGGCTATGCCAAAAACCGTTGCTTTATGGCTATTAAAATATGTGTTATGGATGACATGAGGTACACATTCTTTTTTTTTTCATTCATTTTTAAGAAGTTAAACCTATGAAAAACGCGATATTTGTATTGTATTACCTATAAGTTGTTGTGAACTTAAACACACACAAACATACAGAAAACAAAAAAAAAGAGAAAAAGAAGTTGAAACTGAAACTGATAAATTCTAAGCGTACCAATCTGAAAAGATGCAACGAAAACAAAAAAACCCAAACAAAAAAAAAAATCGAAAAAATGTAAAGTTAAATGTGAAATTCAACAACAACACTGCAACTTTTGAAGTTGATAAACTCACCACTTTCTTTGCTATCTGTCTGTCTGTCTCCCTCTCTCTCTCTCTCTTTTTCTCAATGACTGTATTTTGAATGAAACTTAGCTTACAGTGTCTGTCTCAGTCTCTCTTTATCTCCAAACACTCTCTATCTAAATATAGCGTTATATATATATATGTATATATTTTTACAAATATATATATGTACATATACAAAGATAATGTAGAACATATATTTTTGAAAGTATGAAAAATGCAACTTTTGAAAAAAATCTAACAAAACAACAAACTAATAAGGTAACCAACAAAATACACCAAACGCATTAACGTAACGTAACGTAACGGTAACATAGAGCAAAAAAATAACAACGCAACGTGAACGTTGTTTCGTTTCGTGATTGTTTAGAAAACGCGCAACCAGCAGAGCCAAAAATGAGAAAAAATATTATAGTATGAAAATTTTATTATAAATATTGAATATGTATTTTGATAAAAAACAATAATTTTTTTGTGTGTGTAATTTTTATTTGCTTCAAGCATACATATCTCTCCTAATTTTTTTAAATCAATTAATTTTGTTGTTTTTTAAAACAAAAGCCCAGTTAAAAAAAAAAAAGCTGTAACTACAATACATATACATATACTACATACATACTACATCAAAAGCCAGTCGCTGGTCAAATATATATATACATATACCCATATGTATATATATATACATATATGTGAAGTGAGTGAAAATGCATTTAAAACGAAACAGAAATTAACAACAAGAAAGAGAAACAAGCAAAAACTGAAATTGACAGCGCCCAGCGCCGTCCGCACAATTGCCAAAAATATGCACACACACACCAACACACAAACATACTTTTAAGACAGTTATTTTCAAGCAACATCAAAAGCAGCAGCAGCAGCGAAAAAAAAGCAATAAAAACAAAACTAACAAAAATTGGCAAAGTGCAAAGTTGAAAATAAATAGAAAAATAAAAAAACGAACTAAGCAAAACAAACGATAGCAGCATTTTAAGTGATAAGCAAAAATTTGGAAATTTTGGCCGAAATATATACATACAAATATATTACATATATATAAAGGCATACATAGGAAAAGAAAACGAAAAGAAACGATAGAAAACGTTAAAGAAAATAACCTCATTGTGATACAGTTACAAAATAATAAAAACAAAAACATAAAAGGAATGTTTAGAAATACGTAGATACATACGTTAAATGTTAACATTGCTCGTATAAACAATATGAATAAGTACGCATACATGCATGTATGTACATGTGCATATGCATACATATATACGGTCTGCTTACATATGTATATCGGCAATGACATTTGACGATGACAATTGACGATAATCGCGATATGCAAACATAATTATTATTATTGTCATTGATTTTGTATTTCTGACAAACAAAACTGAACGTTCGAAACAAAGCCGAAACAAACTTACTGAAAAAAAGAAATTATAATATTTCAAAAGCAAGCCAACAATTTATACAATCTAGTTCTAAAAAAAAAATCACACAAACATTCACACACTCACACACACACACATACACTTCTAAGCTTCTAATTACACAGTATAAGCTAATATTTGGTTTATTTGAATGGGAAACAAGAGAGAACATTTTCTTAATATTAATTTTTGTGTTTGTCTTTTTTTCATATAGTTTTAATATAAAAATATATATATTTGTTGTGTAGTCTATACTAGCAATGAAATAAAAACGACAACAACAACAACAAATTCAATTTGTGTAAGCACAGATGCAAATTCTTAGCCATTTCGAACGAGCGTGCATTTAGACATTTACATACATACATATACTATATGAAAAAGAAGAGGAAGAAAAAGAAAACAAAAGATACATACTTACAAATATACATTATGTACTAATAATAGTATGATTTTTAAGGATTTAAATGAAATGAAATTTATGTGAAATGTGTACGAAACACGCGAAAGAATGAAAAGAATATTTAGAAAAGCTAAAAATTTGAAAACAAGCTAATGACAAAAAAAAACCTTACTTAGAGCTTAAGTAAAACACAACAACAAAAAAAAAAAAAGATGCACACAAACACATTCAAACATTATTATAATAATAATAATAATAATATATATATACTTACTATATGGTATATACATATGTAGTCTACACACTATATACACACACACATACATGCATGCATAACGCTTGTATGTTGAATTCAAGAATTATCGATAGCGATAACGATTTCGATTCTTTTAGAAAAACATTGCAACAAGGCAAAAATCGAAGCGAAAAACTCTATGTAATCAATTTACCTTATGTATATTAAGCAACAAATACACACACACAACACACACTACCCCTTTGTCCCTACTACCCGAACCTCCTCCCTTTGTAACCCAGCACTCCCCAAGCCCTAATTATAGAGATGGTCTGAAATGCACACTCGCTAAATAAAATGAAAAATCTTTGGCAACAACCTAAATACAATAATACAATACATAAATACATACACAAAAAGAAATGAAAACAAAAACAATAACAAACTCATAGCCTATGTACGAGTATGTTTACAAAGCGAATGAATTCTATGTAATTAAACAAACACTTTTAAACAACATTTTCTTTTGGTGTTTTTTTTATTTATCTTCTTCTTGGCTCTCAAACGAAATTGACGCGGTAAGTAAGTTTAAATAATAGGCATCAAACTGATTCTGGATTTATCTGTTGTATTCAGTTAAGAAGCGCTGCAGAACTCATAATTTATCCAAGGAGAAATTCCGCTAATCAAACTGTTCTTAATTTGTAAACTTTTAAATATTATTGATTTATTATTTTTATTGATTTGCCCATAGTTTTTAGAACAAGACTCAAGTCAAGCCAAATTTAAGAATTAGTTGTTATCGATAACATGTGTGTATCAGAGAGCGAAAGAGTTATCGATAATTTGAAACAAACCTGTTCTGTCTCTTTTATATGGCACAGTTAATATTCCAAATCTGACCAATAGACATACCGACATATCGACATATATCGACCCGAATGTTGAAGCTGATGAACAACATTAATATAGTAGTAAAAGAGAAGTGCTAGTGGTGGACACCCCAGCTTAAATGGAAAGCTAGTTCATTTCCGCATCGATCTGTCAAAGGCAATATATACCTTTCATTTTTGAGAGATCTATAGCATTTAATAAAAAAAAGTCAAAATTTAAAGAAAAGAAAACAAAAAAAGTGTACCAATGGTGGACACCCCCCTTTATCCTGTCGTATTCCGGACACATAAAGTGTTAAATCAGATATTCAGATATTTCCTTACCTGCATTATTTCATGTCAAAAAGAATTTCAAACAAAAACAAAAATGCAATTTAATATTTTCAATCTTTTATTTAAAATATCATCTGCATCTCTTTTCTTCAATTTGTTTTCGCACTTTTTTAATTTTTACATAAATTTAACTGCTTTTAAATGTTTGTCTTGCAAAATTCACGCTTGAAATTATCTCTTTTATTTATATGGATTTATTTTTTGAGATTTTCAATTTTTTTTTTTTTTTATTTATATATAATACTTGCTTTTGATTTTTATTTCCTTTTTTTGTTGATGCTATTTTTCTTGCCTGATTTTCACATTTGTTTTATCTTTTTTTTTATAGTATATTTTAACGCGGTATTTTTTCAGTTTGTTTTTGACCAAAACAAGATTTTGTTTTCAATAAAAATAGATTAGATTACATTTCTTTAATAGCAAAGCTGTAGCACAACTTTTTTTATTTTTATTATTTGTTACTTTTTTACTTATTTATTTTTATGTTTTTGTTTTTGTTTTGTTTCTTTTTTGCATATCTTACAGTTGAGTTTTTAAAAAAATATATATATAGACTATTTGTTCTTGCTATGAATTTAAAGTTTTCTCTATTTATTTACTTTGCTTTTGTTTTTTTTTTTTTTTTTTTGTGACTATTGTAACAACATTCGGTTCAACATTAGTTTCAATTGAAGCTGTTTGTTTGTTTGTTTTTGTGTAAAATAAGCGTTAATCGCTTTTGTTTTTATTGTTTTTTTCTTCCTATTTTGTTGCTGTGCAGTTTGTTTGTTGCTGTTTGTATATATGGCTTACTATTATTTGTTTATGCTCAATGTATACGAGGTATTTGTTTTGAAAATTATATATTTATATATGAGTCGATTCATAAACAATCCCAATTTAAAAAATACAAGAGATCATAACGAAAAAGTTCAAACCGATACGATAATGAATTGAAAAACTGTGAAAGTTACTTAAAAAAACACTTTTTCAAACAGACAGAGTATTAGAATTAGCCTGGAGAAACAATAGATTTCTCCGTAGAACCGCTTGAATTTCGATCTATCCTTTTGCTGCCATAGAAACGAATCTGTTTGAAAATATATTTGTATGTCTGCAAGGATTTTTCAGTTAAGTTTAAAAATGTTTTTCATAAAAAAAATAAAAAAATTTGAATACATTTAAATTAAAAAAATATGGCAAACATGTAATTAAAACATTTTCGGTTTGTAAAATAAAAATAAAAGTTTAAAATGTATATATTTAGTTTAAAATATATTGAAAATAAAAAAATAAAACAAAAAACAACTCATATGCATTGTTTGTTTAACTATTTAAGCAACTTAATTTTAAACAAAAAAATAGTCTTTTGCACAAGTCTTTGAAGAGCTTTGAAAAGCTCGTTAAAATCAAGTTGGAGGGGGGGGGATGATAAAAAAGAAGAAGAAGCTTTAGCTACTCCGGATTTGTAATTCGTAATAATAATACATAATAATAATAATAATAATATTGTTTGCTTTTCAAGTCTTTGCGTATCTTACGACATACATACATACTAGTACATACATACAAACAGTTATGTCGCATTAACTTATTATAGAATAAAACACATTTACATACAGAGATGTTGTCATGAAAATTGCTTTTGAATTGAATAGTATACTAGTAGTACAAAGTATGTACGTGCGTAATGCATGATGTAATGATGATTTTTATGATGACTTTTTTCGTTTTTAGGATCGATTGTGTTCAGCTTTTAAAAAAAAAACACACTTTGCCGACTTAAGCGCTAATGATTGTTGTTGTAATGTCTTCAATTTGATGTACATACATTACTATTATATTTATATATATATATTTTCTTTGCTTGACTTTTGCACAGTTTTACTCTTTTTTTTTTTTTAAATTATGACTTTTTTAAAATGAGTTTGAACAAAAATATATAAAATTAAATAAAATACTAAAATATGGCGAATTGATTGATTTGTTATTGTGTACTGTCTTTTGTTAACTGCACAAAGTTTCATGTATAATTGTTAAAAGAGATAATCGACAAAACAAAAAATACAAAACTTTCGAATGAGCCATTAAAAATAATGTTTTGTTCTTTATAATACAGTGGGTTTTAAACTTTATAACTTAATTCTTATAAGCAATATATATTCTACATATATCTATGTATATATTTCTATAATAGTAATTAATTAGGAGGGTTAAGGGGGGAAGTGAAAACGGAAGAGGAGTTGTGCCAAACGAATGTACATATATGTACATACATACATATATGTATATAAAACTGACTAAAGGCAAAACATTGAATGATGTTCTGTTCAAAAAAATAAAAATATAAAATTAAAAATACATATGTACATATGTATATGTTGCGATAATGACTGTGCGATCATGCGCGCGTGTGTGTGTGTGAATCCTGGATTGATACACACACACACATAGACACACACACACACACTCACATACAGACTAAATACGTACACACAGCATTGCCAACATCGTTGCAGAAAAAGTACTGTTTTCTTTCTTGGCTCTCACTCACTCACTCACTCTCTCTCACTCCTCTTTCTCTCTCACACATAAAATGATGCGTTAAATGCAAGCGTTGCCAAACCTCACGGTTAGATTATATGCGGCTGCTGTTGCTGTTCGCTCAGTTTAAGGGCAGCCGCATCGCTGAGCAGATGAAAGGGCACACCGGCCGCTGTGGCTACATCGGCGGCCATTGCTGCTGTTACTGAGGGATTGGTGTTGGTGGCGCCACCAACAGCATTTGTTAGACGCTTCAAGTGAATCGTATCCAATGGCGCCATATGATGCGCTCCAGCTTGTGATAGGCTGCCCAATGTAGTGGCAGCAGCCATTGTTGCTGCTGCTGCTGCAGCTGCCGCCGCCGCCGCTGCTGCTGCTGAAGACGCACTGCCGCCAGTGCCGCTCGTCGTTGTTATTGTGCCGCCAGCATGTGAGGCGCCGCGTCCACGCTTCCGCTTCGGCAATATACCCTTGCGTGCCATATAGAAGCGTATGGTGGAGACGGGTATATTGAACATGTTGCTGACCGTTTGAAAGGTTTCGCCTTTCGACACGCATTTGGCTGCCTGAGCTAGCGATGCTTCCGAGCGTCGCACACGCTTGTACGATGTATAGCCATCGATGGAGCTGTGCATTAAAGCATTGCCCGATGCATTTGCCGATGACGATGATGTATCCAGATCGGCGGCATCCATCATGCTCAGCGATAGTACACCAAGTGCACCGCCAATGTTGCTGGTGCTGCCAACAGCATTGCCAACGACACCGCCACCGCCAACGCCACCAACAATATATCCACTGCTGTTATCATTATCCTCATCGTGGGCTGCCACATAATTGTGATCATCCTCAATGGTGGAATCCAAATGATGTTGCATTTGCATTTGCAATTGTTGCTGCTGTTGCTGCTGCTGCTGTATAAGTTGGGCATTTAGTTTATTATCGTTGGATAGCATGAAATCATCGAAGGGTTCATTATATGCAATCCAATTGCTATTTGCATCATCCGCTGAATCATCTTCGGTTGGTATATTCGAATTGTTGGAAGCGGCTGTCGATGAGCTGCCAGCATTGTTTTGTAACAATTGTTGTTGCTGCTGCTGTTGCAGCAATTGCAATTGCAACGAATTGTTGCCATTTGTTGCCTGCTGTCGCTGTTGGCGTTGCTCCTTTTGATGCAATTGCTGTTGCTGTTGCAGCAACAATTGTTGCTGCTGCTGTTTGGCATTTAACGCCGTTGTTGGTGCCGTTGTGCTTGTCGTTGCTGTCGATGTATTTGAATTGGTTGCCGTATCTTCTGTCTCTGTGCTATCGAGTTGAGGCGGCTGCTGCTGCTGTGGCTGTGTCTGCGTCTGTTGCAGCGACAGTTCCTGTTTGGCCGTCACCACTGTTGCTTCTTGCTTGAGTGGCGCTGCTGCTGCTGCTGTTGTTGCTGTTGTTGTTCCTGCTACGGCAGAAGCAACTGTCTCTTGAGCAAGTGCATCCTGGCGCATCTGTTGCAGCTGATTGTAATTAATGGCCGCCTCGCTGCCATAGAGGCCGCGTATACGCAATTGTTCGGCACAGCGCAATAGCTGACCGAGTCCCGCTTGCGTCACATTCACCTCGCCTTTGTACATGAAATCGACCAGAGCCTGGATTTCCCATAATTTGATTTCGCTGGGCAATATGATGACCGGATGTTTGCACGGATTCTCCGCCAAAATGGCCTCAAAGTATGTGGAGCAGGCGGCCAATACCAGGCGATGACAATGCACCTGATGTCCTTCGCAGGCGAGTGTTACATCGACAAATCTTTGGCCAGCCAATAGCTGTGGAAAGGCAGCACCAATGCTCCCCAAATGGCTATTCCAGCGCACACAAAACTCTTGTGTGGAGGCGCTCATTGTAATTGTAGTTGGAGTAGTTGTTGTTGTTGTTGTGAACCAGCACCAGGTGGAAGCTCAATAACGGAAGCTCTCTATAACTGTAAAATAGCAAAAGACAGAGAGAGAGAGAGAGAGAGCGAGTGAGAGAGAGTAAGAGAGAATTAGTCTGGATCTTTTAATTACATTTATCGTTGCCATCCCTAAAAACTATTTAGCTGCATTGGCAACACTAATACATAAAAACATACATACATACATATGTACATACATGCATACAAGTTCATTAATTAAGAAAATAATTTTCGTTGCAGTTCATAATAAATGCTCAACGTTTCTCCTCAAGGACATTCGCCATTTAGCACTTACACAAATAAACACTCAACACATCACAGCCGATTAATTGGCATTATTAACAAAAAATATTATTATTATAAATTTTTTTGTTTGTTGGCACTTTTATTTATTTTTTATATTCAAAACTAGCAGCAACATGCGAGCGACAAATGGAAATCAAAGCGAATTCCAGACAATTTTGCCAAATTGAAAACAAAATAACAATAAAGAAACAGCATTTACAACAATAAAACAACAAATTGGCTACCTACATACACATACATATATAGAAGGCAATTTAATTGATTTTTCTTTGCACAAATATTGCCAACTGTTAATTTTCGCGCTACTTCGTTATTTCACAGATTTTTGTTAAATGCGCCTTTTCTCCATTTATGTTTTTTTTTTTTTTTGCAATGTGTGCAAGCGCGTTGCGCAAAAATTATATTTTGTACAGACTCCTTGTCTGTGCTTTGAATCACAAAAAAAAAAAAACTTAAAAAAAAAAACGTAGTTTGTGCTTCTTCCTTTTTGGTATCTCAGTTAATGCGTTCGTGTGTGTGTGGTTCTTGGTCTGGTTCTTGTCTTGGCTTTTTCATGTTTTTTTTTTTTATGTATTTCCTTTTTGTATTAAACAAACTTCAAAAGACAAAGAATTATACTGCAAAAAGTAAAGTGGTAAAAATCAAGCATAACAACAACCGACGACGGCGACGACGATGAAGACGATGGAGCGAGCCAGGAAAGCACGCAGCCTGCCGCTTGTTATTGTTGTTGTTCTTGCTGCTGGCTGCTGCTTGTGCTTCTGCGGTTGGCAGCCGTGAGGAGCAATGCTGGGAGCAGTGTTTTGTGCAGAGCGAGGTGGAGAGAGAAAGAAGCGAGCGAGAGGAGCGCAGAGATATGCTGATGCTTGCAGAGCACAGCAATTTTGAGCACTTTACTTTAGCATTTTCGAACTATACAAAGGCAATGTAAAGGCAAGGAAGCAGCGTGCAAAGCAGGAACAACAAAAAACAAGGGAGCATGCTTCTCACACAAATTCACACACACACACACACAAGCCACAGAGAGAGCAAGATTTTGCTAGTGAGAATGTGAGAGAACACGTCTGCGCATTAGCGAAGGGAAACAGGCAAAGGAAGTTAAATACAGCGGCACAGTGTGTCGAACGACCAGTAAATCCAATGTAATTATAATATGTATTATACATTAACTTTTTTGCAACCGTTATATTAACTTTATTTTATTGCAAAAATATATGTATATGTATATGTAGAAGCAATCAAAACTACATGCGTACATGCAAACTATATTTTCTTATGTCAAACCGAACATGAGCAAATTACACCTGTTTGGTTCTCATTTTACTAACAAAAACAAAGAGAGGACGCCGAAATGAAGAATGTAATATAAACAAAAGCCATTTTTTAATTAAGTAAATTCAAAAGGAAATACATTTTAATTTGTGTTCCCATACCATATATATAATATATATCTTTCTTTGATGTCCATAAATGAATATTAGTTTTTAGCACTTGAACTGCAAATTTGCAACTGCTGCGAAAATTGTGCACAGACAACAAAACAAAACCAAAAACTAACTCCTCGGTCTTGTGATAGAGAGCCAGAGAGCATAAACACAAACAGGCCTTGCCTTGCGTGCTCGCAAAAAAATGAAATGGGCAGCACTAATAAAAACAACAAATTTAACAGAAAAAGGAACCAACAATAAAATAGTATTTTCAGCGTGCATGTCCACACATGCATGTTTATATGTATGTATGTGTGTGTAAATGCTCTGGAGAAGACAACATTGCGGCGGCAACACAAAGGAGATTGTAACACAAAAATAGCATTAAAAGCGTGAGTCCAACAACATACGCTAAAGTTGACAGAACAAAAACAAAGGAAAAGCGCCGCAAGTCGAAGAGTGCAAAAAGAATTTGTAATATTCGCAGCACCATTTTAATAATTGGGGGTTGAAAACTTGTTTTTGGCCTTATTAAAATATTTTAAAATTACGGGCTGGTTGGCGTTGCCAATCTGCAGAAAAATGCGTACGACAATGTTTTTAAGCCAGGCTTACCGTTTAGCCAAATCTCTTACACCTTGTTTTTTTAATAGATACTAGCGCATAATAGGCCCTATTTATGTACTTTTATATTATTTACATAAATGCATATGCAATGGACAACGTGTGTACTGAGAATTGAGAAACCGCAGCAGGAGTCAAATCAAATTCAAAATTTCCACAAGGCATATGTATAGATGTGGTGATTGGGGTGCCTTTTCCAAGATTTTTGGGCAGTTATATAACAACCCAGACTCCGTTTTGTAGGCGTTATGCTTTGGTTTGTTGCCCTGATATAACTTGAATGAGTTGCCAATACCCGATATCTCGACCGAATTCTTCAAATTTTGGCTCAAAATTTTCAAATAATGGTCTTAGTTTATTTTGCCATCAATGAAAATAAGATTCCCCGCTCCTTTTGTGGAAATGGGGCCTAAACCAATACACTACACCCGCCGTGTTTTTCGGTTGGTCTTAAGTGATTCTTCTGTAGCTCAGTATCCGGCTTCCGCAGCACCATGGACTTGCCACCACTGCCTAATAAGTTGAATTTGCTTTTGTCAGCGAAAACACAATCATCCAACCAGGTCATGGTGCTGCGGAAGCCGGATACTGAGCTACAGAAGAATCACTTAAGACCAACCGAAAAACACGGCGGGTGTAGTGTATTGGTTTAGGCCCCATTTCCACAAAAGGAGCGGGGAATCTTATTTTCATTGATGGCAAAATAAACTAAGACCATTATTTGAAAATTTTGAGCCAAAATTTGAAGAATTCGGTCGAGATATCGGGTATTGGCAACTCATTCAAGTTATATCAGGGCAACAAACCAAAGCATAACGCCTACAAAACGGAGTCTGGGTGTTATATAACTGCCCAAAAATCTTGGAAAAGGCACCCCAATCACCACATCTACATCCTGTTGAAAATTTGTGGAGTGAGTTGGTCCGCCGTGTGCACAAAACGCCAATAGCGTCCTTATCCGTATTATTAGAACGGCTTCAGGAAGAATGGGCTTATACTGGGCATGAATTTACCCAAAAAATTCTAAAAACTGTGCCAAAATGCCTAGGCGATACCATACAATATAATGGGTATCATACCAAATATAAGATTAAGTTTTTTTCTTAGCTAAAATAGATATTTGTTACTTGTAAAAAAAAAAACCGAATATTAATGTTGCGCAAATTTTGGCCTTTTTTTTGTTTTATGCATATTTTCTTTATTAGTTCAAAATAAAATCTAGATATATATAGCTCTATGAAAAGCTGATTTAACAAGCTTTAATTTACCATTTTGCATTTTTCATTATTCTTGGTTTTAATCATTTTATTCGTGTTTGAAATTGAAAAAAAAAAAACCGAATATTAATGTTATCCACTGTATATGTAAATGATCGATAATTTTTACCATGAACGAAGTCATAGCATTCAGCTTTTAATTGCTGCTGAAAATACGTTAGTTTAAAATAAAAAGGGATATACTATGTTTACAATACTTATGTTTGCAGAGTTGGAAATTACTTTTAAAAGATATTTTTCGACTTGCAGTTGTAACGAAAAAACATTTGTTTTATTAGATGCTATTAGAAAAGAAAAACGAACATGTTCCAATAAGAAATGTTCATACAAAAACGCTGCAGGAGAGCGAGTAAATGCAATAGGCGAGAGAGCGGGAGATCGCCCTCTCTTTTACACAAAAACACACACACACACACATACTGCCTGGCTGTACGCGCGTTTGTTAAAGGAGCGAGCATGTCGAAATAAACAAAAAGAAGCAACACCAAAGTTGAAGCACAAAAAGGAAGCACATTGCGTTTGGATAAGTGTGTGTGTGCCTCTCTCTTGATGTGTCTGTGCGGACAAAATAAATCACAAGAGTTGCTGCTGCTGGCAAAAAAAAGACTAAAATGAGAAGTGAACTAAATAAATAAGAAGCCGGGCGAGAGTCCGCGTCTGAAAAAAAAATTATGCATATAGTGCTTGCTTGTCGAAATGAAGTTGGTTGGCAATTCATTTGGAGACAAAGGCATCAATTAAATAATAACAATATAACACAAATTCAACGTACAGACATATTATGTCTGTACATATACATATATATATAATTATGAACATATTTATTTATATATACATTTTTAAAACGTACACACACATACTGTTTATATTTAGGTGCAAGGATGTACATAGAAACACATATACATATATATATATAGTACATATATCTATACATATAAATCTATACGATATGAGCACATGTAAATTTACGTACCAACATATATTTATATGTACATATGTCAATATTTGTTTTACCTTTGGATGCGTTGTTGGGCGCGTGTTTGACGCTCGCACACCTCCTGCCACCTTTCCTGGCTTTATTCCTGTGCCCGCTTTTGTTTAAATAGAATTTTTGCACAAATTGCGCTCGGTGCGCAACACACAAGAACAAGAAGCACACATAAGAGAGACTTATGAACACAATGTGTATTGATTTTTCGCAATGTTAATGTTTAATACACGCACACACGCACACACAAACATTTACACAGACGCACAGATGCAGCAAACAACTTTTGAATATGTTTTGTGCGACGCGCAACGCGCCTGTTTTTTTTTTTAAACATTCAACGAATGTGGTAGAAAAGCAATGCCGGCAATTTTCGCTTTAAAAATAACATATGTAAGTGTAAGGAAAATTAATTAACTTTTTGCATGCCCACCGCGTGCACGGCTTTCATATAGAATCGTTCTGGAAATGCGTTTTGAAAATTGAAGTATAATTTACTTTGCGCACTGCCAACTTTATGCACGGTTCGGCTTGGAGAGTTTAGAGATGCGCGATAGTTTGCAGATTTTAATGGTTGCGAGTTGGTCTGTTTCTGCTGAGGGGTCACACTGTTAAGTAGCAGTAGCGTTTAAGCTTTAAAATAAAATGTAATCTATTGGAAATCATGGTTAAGTTGTATTTAGCTTTGTTGGTCATTGTTTTTCTTCTCGACAGTGTAATTTTATTTAAAGAAAAACAAGAATGTTTCAAATGGTGGGGCAACTCTGTAGAATAATCGATTACTGCTGAAAAAATCAGAAATCGATGAGTCTTTTACATACATCCCTAACTTGCAGTGACCGAAGTCGTCTCATTCATAATTTTTTTTCGATGTAATATTTGCTCTTTCGTGTATTTGTTAACGAATAAGAATAATGTGTTAAGATTTCAATGTGAATCGTATCGTCGTGTGTTCGTGCAGACGTGCAATTGTTAAACTACAGAAATAAACTGGTACGCTTTCGCCTTCCCTTCAAAAACAGCAAAAAAATATTAATTCTGACGTCGTTTGGTATTAAATAAAAAAAAAAATTACATATAAATTATAAAATATACAAAAGAATGAACGCACTGGCATCCATGCCAATTGTAATGCGAATTAGCTGGCGCCACAATGCTTTGAACATTGAAAACTGCATTTTTTGGCCCTATGCCTATGTCAAAGTGTTGGTGGGCGGTGTTTTTTATGTTAACATTTTCCTTTTTGTTTATGTGGCATACGTGTTCAAAGCAATTGCGCTGCTTTGTCGTGTTATGTGCGCGCATTTTGGGGTATCTTACATTATTGTTTGCAGATATTCAGAATTGGAGTTCTTGTAATGATTGCTGCGTGGCAAAATCAATGCAAACAGTGTTTTAATACATATGTAGGTGCATATGTACATAGCAAAGCAATTTTTTCATTGCTCACATGTACATATTCAATGCAAGAGTGTATGTGTGTGTTTCTGTGTGCATGAGTCCGACAAGCATGCAAGTGTGTGTAAGTGTGTCGGAGCGCAACTCAACATGGCTGACAGTGTGGTGAGCTATGAGGAAACGGCAGTGCTGCCTCACATATAAAGAAATAATTGATATTTTTTAACATAATAGAATATGAATAAAAAATATCTGATATAACTTGAATGTCTTACATAATTGATTGTAGTTGTGATTATTTTTTGTTGCTTCAATTGTATATGGTCACACTTGTACGGCGCGCATTTTGACATTTAAATATTTGACTTGGTCATGCACCAATACAACGGCAAGTTTTACCCAAACAGCAAGTAGCAGCTGTGGTGTATTTTGTTGTAACACACCATAGGGGCCGCTCTGTCACTGACTTGTACTTGTTATTGTGTCTGTCTGTGTTGCCGCCCGTGTCGTCGATTCATTAATTTTTGTATATTTGCCGACAATCGGCCGTGTATGCACGTATTATGTGAAAATTCGAGTGAATTTTATTTAAAATTGTAACTTAACAAAATAATGGTTGTTAATTAGAAAACAGCAATAAAAACTAGAAAATTGTTCGCTACGTTTTGATTGTGTTCATATGTGAGCGCCTGTGTGTGTGTTGGTAAGGGGACATTAAGTTGCCCTATTACTGCATTTTTTTTTTTGTTATTTTTAAGAGGCGGTGACGCTGCGCCGCTTACTTTCTAATATATACTAAACATTTACAATAGAATCGAATAGTATGCAGCGCCTTTTAATACATGAAATACATACAAAAAATAAAAACAATTTTGTATTTTTTCTTTGCGCAGTTTTTGGTGTCTTTTCGCAAGCAACGCAAAACGAAATTGCTTAAAACCTAAACCAAGACGAAGCAACTAAAAAAAAAAAAACATCAACGAATGATCACGACCAAAAGAAAAGCAGATCAACTATCAAACAAAAAAAAACATAAACTTAACGTCAACGTTGACGCAAACAGTATTCGTATTCTCTCACGTTTCTACCTATGTATAACCAACCACAACAACAACAAAAAGTGCGTGTGTAATCTCTAAACAAGAAGAAGAACCAGCGCAAGCAGAACTCTGTGTGACAGGAGTAGCAACAACAACAACTACTACTACAACAACAATAACTTGCAACTTTAAGCGAAGAGCCAAAATAGCAGCCAGTCAAGATGACGCAACCGCTACCTATTCGCTTTCAAGAGCATTTACAGGTGAGTTAAATTTCTATTTTGACAGCAAATTTGTTTGCCTATCTAATTTCAATGACGGTCCGACTCAGATTCCGTTTTCATTGTGCATGGGTGTGTGTGCGTGTGTTTGTGTGTTGAAAACCACTTGTTGACCCTCCGCCCAAGTGCCGATTATCATATGCCGTTATATTCCTATAAGAATACACAACATCGTGGTAGATTTCATATCGAGCAACTCATAACAGCAAACATAAGAAATGGCTATCATCCAAAGGAAAAAGTTTAAAAAAAATATATCTGTATATTCATGCCACGCGCTTCGATGTTAAAAAAGTATTTAAAAATTTACAATGTTGTCAATGCTTTAACTTCTTATCACGCATATTTAATTTTTCTAAAGTTTTTAACATAATACTAAAAATACGTGGTAACGATTACTTTCTGTCCGCGCTTGTCGATTTTTCTGGCTTACGAAACTGTCGAATGAGTCACTCACACAAGCCGGTAGACGCCTCTACTTCTGTTCGCTGCCTTCTGCCTGTTGTGCTGCTCTCACTGCTCTCATTGTTTATCGCCATTTCGCTGAGTTGGTGAATGTTGCTGATAAACTCGTCCATGGCAAGTCAAAACAGAAATGGCAGCAGTTACTCCAATTAGAAAACTTGTCTCTCTCTCTTTTGCTGGCCTGCTCTCTTTATCGCTCCATTTTAATCTATCGTATGATTGCTGTTGTTTTACAGTTGCAGATGCATGCCAAATCCAACTGTTCCGTATTGTACAAGTGTATGTAATTTTACAAATCAAAAAGCATGCAGAGCACCCACTGGCGGTGACAAATGCCGGCTTACATACAGACACAGTTTCACACACATTTACACACACCTGCATGCGTTGAAGTTTGATGCTCGTTGGCATAAGTGTATTGCCATTGTCAAACCGGTTTCTCTGTAATTACGAGCATTGAGTCTTTTTTCTTTCTGTTTCGTTTTGGAGTATTATAGATTTTAGTGTTTCAAGTTGTTTCATAGCTTGTGCAATGCAAATTGTGTGCCACCATTTGAGATGCTTTTCTGCATATTATGCAGAAAATACAAGAGGGGAGTTCATTGCCTGCCATCTAGCCAACAACAGCATGATAGGTTTTTTTCCCCATTTTTCCACTCCCACTCTTCCTATACTCTATTGTGCTGTGGTGAAAAAAGCCATGCACACCAACTCATAAGCAACGGCATCTGACATGATGTTCACATATTCACCATAGTTTAGCATGTTGTAACTTGAGCTTAGCTGCTCGCTGTTGTTGCCGTTTTGATTGAATAAATCAAAGATTTTTAGGCCTCTTTCTTTTTGTTGATCGTTGTACATATGTATGTATATGTATATGCATGTGTGCAATCAGAGAAGGCAGTCGTATTAACAGTAACGATGTTCATGCGTACATAATATGTCCATATCATCTTTAGTCGTCGTCGTCGTCGTCAACGAAGCGTCATTGTTAATTTCACTTGTATCCATGGCAGAATATCAGACTCACAGCACATTAGGGCGGCTCACTCTACATATGTATGTGCGATTGTGAATCTTATCTTTGGCCTGATTTACACACAAAACCATCCTATTCAATAATTCTATGTTCTGCGTGAGAAATGATTTGATTCTATATCATACTTCATACTTAGAAGCGGTACTTAGTTATACATTTAAGTGGACAAAATTAAAGAGTATTTTTCTTTTTGTTTCTGCAAAAATCAGAATGAAAAAAATTAGGCAATAATACATTTGAAAACTGTTCTTACAATATTCTTTAGAAGTAATTGTTTGTATTTGGAGCTGCATACATATTGAGACACCCTACTTCAGACCGTGGTCCACTGGCTCGCGCAGCCCAAGTGCTAAGCGGGGCGTGTAGACTAAATTTGATTATGAAGCACACGCACTCAAGCGTCTTTTATAAGTCTGCGTCTGTGTGTGTGTGTGTGTGTGTGTCGTCTCTCGCAACCAAGTGCGAAACGACCGTGTGTTAATTTGTAATTGACATAAATAACGTGAAAACGCAACGAAAAGTGCCAAATAGAAAATCTGAGCACCCAATTGAAGCTATTTATTTAGAAGCGTCTACAGTTGATTGTTGTTGTTTGGGCTTTTCCTTGAATGCGCGCGCGTTCTAATTTTGCATTGTGCTATTTTTTTATTCAAATTTTTCAATTGCATTTGGTCATAATGCATAGACCCAATTTAATCAATAAAATAGTCGCTTAATGCATTGCAGCAAAAAAAAAAAAAAAAAAAACAACAACAATTTAATATGCCAATTAGATGACAACGAATCGATTTGAACATGTCATTTCGTATGTTTGTATGTATTATGTATTACCGTTAATACACTAACGATTAACGCCCCTTCATACTATGTTGCTCTCTCTCTCTTTCTCTTTGACGCTCGCTTTCAGATTTAACTTTCCATTTTGTTTGTATTTATCTACACAGAAGTTTAGCCAAACAGTTGAGCTATAATATAAAACTTTGCGTGTTATCTTCTTTTGTTTTTTTGCTGATAAATATTATTTATCTCTTTTCCTGCAAATCTTTACTACATACACATGTTCCAGTCTTATAAATACATAGTTAAATTTGATTCATTTTGTGCTGAATGATTAAAATAATAATTCTCCCATAAACCCAAAATGAATTTGCAATATGTATTCATATGTATGTATGTTTATGTACATACATATATATTTTCGATGTTTGATGACGCAGCGCCAAACGCTGAGCTGCTGCTAATTTGTATTGAGATAAGAGTTAATTATTGCTTCAAAAGTGACTATAAAACCACATATGTTTGCTCATATCGTTTTTTTTTTTTTTTTGTATGTACATACATATATGTATGTGTAGTAAAATGTATTCAACTATTGATAAAATGCAGCAGCTTTTGTGAATATTAAATTATATAATTTTTTTTTGTTAATGCTGTTTGTTTTGTTTTATGGGGTCTGTATGTACCAGTCACCACTACAGCTTCACTTTACCAACAAACAACAACAATTACTTAACCGATAAGAATATGTTTTTTTTATGTACATATGTGTACATATAAATATGTATTTACTTATCAAACGAAGAGCAGAAATATGTATATAATAAGCTTAACATACATAAATATATTTATAAAATTTTTTTGTATTTGTTTGCATTTAAACAATAACTTTGAAAGTTGATTCTGTTTGAAACTTTGACCCATCTCATGAGTGAACACTATATAATATCTAGTGATCCTGTCTTGTTTTATTTGATTCAAATATATGTACATATTGTACATACATACATATAAGAAGCAGACAGACAGACTACATCAAGACGAAATTGCTTCGTATTGTTGCTTTCTCCGTTTTTATTTAATTTTTCACTTTGTTTCATTAGAGCGTTTCTTTGTTAAAGTGCATTGCATTTGTTCTACACATACAATAACATTTGCACACACACACACATACACCTGCATATGATTTATTTGTATAGCAGACGCCAAAATGAGTATACAAATTTTGGCTCTTGGCTCGTAACAACAACAACAACAACAAAATATAACGTGATCATAGTGCTTCCATGGGTGTGTGTGTGCGCTTTTTAAAAAGAGATTAAGAAAGAGCGAGAGAGAGAGAGAGAGAGAGAGAGAGAGAGTGCTTAATCGATTGAAAAACCTTGAACTTTTCGCTTCTGTGTTTACCGTTTACCATGATCAGCTTTTAGCTTGTGCACAATGTGTAATGGTGACAGGGGGTTGGGTGAGGAGGTGGAGGGGTTTTTGCAAAGGGTTGCTCTCAATTGCGTTTTATATTTGCCGATGATTTTCGCGTGCCATACTTTGTTGTTGTTAGAGAGAGGGTGGAATCGATCATGGGGAGATGATGATTACCGATAATGACTATTAATACTGATCATGTTGTTCAGATTAAAGTAATACGTCTAGACGTAAAACGTAACAACAAATACATAAACTTATTGTATTGTAAATATATACTTGCAGTTGAACTTCTCTATCTTTATAAAGAATTCATTTTCCGAATTTTGTATGTACATCCATATGTATGTATGTATGTAGGTTTGCCATTACAGCTGAGCGAGAGAGTGAGAGAGAAAAGCTTCTTTTACGTTCATTAACCGATTCTCTCTCGATTGAATCCTTGCAGCTCACAAATGTTGGCATCAATCCGAATTCGTTCTCCTTCAGTACTCTGACAATGGAGTCGGACAAGTTCATTTGTGTGCGTGAGAAGACCAATGATACCGCCCAAGTGGTCATTATTGATATGAACGATTCATCGAATCCGACCCGACGTCCCATATCAGCGGATTCGGCCATTATGAACCCGGCCAGCAAGGTGATTGCGCTTAAAGGTAATAAAAGAAAGCAATATTTGTGCATACATACTGTATGTAAATATGATTCGCTTTTTTTTTTCACATTTTTACATTATTCTTTCGCTTCTTCATTATTTTTAGCGCAAAAAACATTGCAAATCTTTAACATTGAAATGAAATCGAAAATGAAAGCGCACACGATGAACGAGGATGTTGTATTTTGGAAGTGGATATCGTTGAATACATTGGCTCTGGTCACTGAGACGAGCGTCTTCCATTGGTCAATGGAGGGTGATTCGATGCCACAAAAAATGTTCGATAGACATTCCTCGCTCAACGGCTGTCAAATAATCAATTATCGTTGCAATGCATCGCAACAATGGCTGCTGCTCGTTGGCATATCGGCATTGCCAAGTCGCGTTGCTGGCGCCATGCAATTGTATTCGGTGGAACGTAAGGTATCCCAAGCCATTGAGGGACATGCAGCAAGTTTTGCCACCTTCAAGATCGAAGGCAACAAGGAGCCGACAACATTATTCTGTTTTGCTGTTCGCACCGCAACCGGCGGCAAGTTGCATATCATTGAGGTGGGCACACCGCCAAATGGCAATCAACCGTTCCCAAAGAAGGCTGTCGATGTATTCTTTCCGCCCGAGGCACAAAATGACTTTCCGGTTGCCATGCAGGTTTCCGCCAAGTACGATACAATCTATTTGATAACCAAATATGGATATATCCATCTGTACGATATGGAAACGGCCACGTGCATCTACATGAATCGCATATCGGCCGATACGATTTTTGTGACAGCACCGCACGAGGCCAGCGGTGGCATCATTGGCGTCAATCGCAAAGGCCAAGTCCTCTCCGTGACCGTTGACGAAGAGCAAATTATACCCTATATCAATACGGTACTGCAGAATCCTGATCTCGCTTTGCGCATGGCTGTGCGCAACAATTTGGCCGGAGCCGAAGATCTATTTGTGCGTAAATTCAATAAACTCTTCACAGCCGGACAATATGCAGAGGCAGCCAAAGTCGCTGCATTGGCGCCAAAAGCCATTTTGCGTACACCCCAAACAATTCAACGTTTCCAACAAGTCCAAACACCGGCGGGCACAACAACACCGCCGTTATTACAATACTTTGGCATACTCTTGGATCAGGGTAAATTGAATAAATTCGAATCGTTGGAACTATGCCGTCCAGTGTTGTTGCAGGGCAAGAAACAATTGTGCGAGAAATGGCTGAAGGAGGAGAAGCTTGAATGTAGCGAGGAACTGGGTGATCTGGTTAAGACATCGGATTTGACTCTGGCATTATCAATATATTTGCGTGCTAATGTGCCAAATAAGGTGATACAATGCTTTGCCGAAACTGGACAGTTCCAAAAGATTGTGCTATACGCCAAGAAAGTTAACTATACACCCGATTATATCTTCCTGTTGCGTTCGGTAATGCGCAGCAATCCAGAGCAAGGCGCCGGCTTCGCCTCCATGCTTGTTGCCGAAGAGGAACCTCTGGCGGATATCAATCAAATTGTTGATATATTCATGGAACACTCAATGGTCCAACAATGCACAGCCTTTCTACTCGATGCCCTCAAACACAATCGTCCCACTGAGGGTGCATTGCAGACGCGTCTACTCGAAATGAATCTGTTGTCAGCCCCCCAAGTGGCCGATGCCATCTTGGGCAATGCCATGTTCACCCACTACGATCGCGCCCATATCGCTCAGCTGTGCGAGAAGGCTGGTTTGTTGCAACGTGCTTTGGAGCATTATACGGATCTGTATGATATCAAGCGGGCCGTTGTTCACACCCATATGTTGAATGCCGAATGGCTGGTTAGTTTCTTTGGCACGCTGTCTGTGGAGGATTCGCTGGAATGTTTGAAGGCAATGTTGACAGCGAATTTGCGCCAAAACTTACAGATTTGCGTGCAAATCGCCACAAAGTATCATGAACAGCTGACAACCAAAGCATTGATTGATCTATTCGAGAGTTTTAAGAGCTATGATGGATTGTTCTATTTTTTGAGCAGCATTGTAAACTTTTCGCAGGATCCCGAAGTGCATTTCAAGTATATACAAGCCGCCTGCAAGACCAATCAGATCAAGGAAGTTGAACGCATTTGCCGCGAATCCAATTGCTATAATCCGGAGCGTGTCAAGAATTTCTTGAAGGAGGCCAAATTGACCGATCAATTGCCATTGATTATTGTTTGTGATCGTTTCGATTTTGTGCACGATCTTGTTCTATATCTATATCGCAATAATCTACAAAAATACATTGAGATCTATGTGCAAAAGGTGAATCCTTCGCGCCTGCCAGTTGTTGTTGGCGGTCTGCTCGATGTCGATTGCAGCGAGGATATTATCAAGAACCTCATATTGGTTGTCAAGGGACAATTCTCAACCGATGAGCTGGTCGAGGAGGTTGAAAAGCGTAATCGTCTCAAACTGCTGCTACCCTGGCTGGAGTCGCGCGTCCACGAAGGTTGCGTTGAGCCAGCCACACACAATGCCCTGGCCAAGATCTACATTGATTCGAATAACAATCCCGAACGTTTTCTCAAAGAGAATCAATACTATGATAGTCGCGTTGTCGGACGCTATTGTGAGAAGCGTGATCCGCACTTGGCTTGCGTCGCCTATGAGCGTGGACAGTGCGATCGCGAACTGATTGCTGTTTGCAATGAGAATTCGCTGTTCAAGAGTGAGGCACGCTATTTGGTTGGACGACGTGATGTTGAATTGTGGGCAGAGGTTCTATCGGAAGCCAATCCCTATAAACGTCAGCTTATCGATCAGGTTGTGCAGACGGCGTTGTCGGAAACCCAAGATCCCGACGATATCTCTGCTACTGTGAAGGCATTCATGACCGCTGATTTGCCCAATGAATTGATTGAGCTGCTTGAGAAGATAATATTGGATTCGTCAGTGTTTAGCGATCATCGCAATCTACAGAATCTATTGATATTGACAGCGATCAAAGCGGATCATACACGCGTCATGGACTATATCAACCGTTTGGACAACTATGATGCACCCGATATTGCCAACATTGCAATAAGCAATCAATTGTATGAAGAGGCATTTGCTATATTCAAGAAATTCGATGTGAATACCTCGGCTATTCAGGTGCTCATCGATCAGGTGAACAATTTGGAGCGTGCCAATGAATTTGCTGAACGTTGCAATGAGCCAGCGGTCTGGTCGCAATTGGCCAAGGCGCAATTGCAGCAGGGTTTGGTCAAAGAGGCAATCGATTCGTATATCAAGGCCGATGATCCCAGCGCCTATATGGATGTCGTTGATGTTGCCAGCAAAGTTGAATCGTGGGACGATCTTGTACGCTATCTGCAAATGGCACGCAAGAAGGCGCGCGAATCCTATATTGAAAGTGAATTGATCTATGCGTATGCGCGCACCGGACGTCTCGCTGATTTGGAAGAGTTCATTTCGGGTCCCAATCATGCGGACATACAAAAGATTGGCGATCGTTGCTTCAGCGATGGCATGTACGATGCCGCCAAATTGCTTTACAACAATGTCAGCAACTTTGCCCGCTTGGCCATAACGCTGGTGTATCTGAAGGAGTTCCAAGGCGCCGTCGATTCGGCACGCAAAGCCAATTCGACGCGCACATGGAAGGAAGTGTGTTTTGCATGTGTCGATGCCGAAGAGTTTCGTTTGGCACAAATGTGCGGCCTGCATATTGTTGTGCATGCCGATGAGCTGGAGGATTTGATAAATTACTATCAGAATCGTGGCTATTTTGATGAGTTGATTGCGCTGCTGGAATCGGCGCTGGGCCTGGAGCGTGCCCATATGGGCATGTTCAGTGAATTGGCCATACTCTATTCCAAATTCAAGCCATCGAAAATGCGCGAACATTTGGAACTGTTTTGGTCGCGTGTCAATATACCAAAAGTGTTGCGTGCCGCCGAATCGGCGCATTTGTGGTCCGAACTTGTCTTTCTCTATGACAAGTATGAGGAATATGATAATGCAGTCTTGGCCATGATGGCACATCCCACGGAGGCGTGGCGCGAGGGCCACTTTAAGGACATCATCACCAAGGTGGCAAACATTGAGCTCTACTACAAAGCCATTGAATTCTATTTGGATTTTAAGCCGTTGCTATTGAATGATATGTTGCTTGTGCTTGCACCACGCATGGATCACACACGTTCCGTTAGTTATTTCTCAAAAACGGGCTATCTGCCGCTGGTTAAGCCCTATCTACGTTCGGTACAATCGCTTAACAACAAGGCCATCAATGAGGCATTAAATGGTCTGCTTATCGATGAGGAGGATTATCAAGGTTTGCGCAATTCCATCGATGGCTTTGATAACTTTGATACTATTGCCTTGGCACAGAAGCTGGAGAAGCATGAGCTAACCGAATTCCGTCGCATTGCAGCCTATCTCTATAAGGGTAAGCACGAACAAAACAGTTCCTAACTCAAGCATTTTCTTTTAACACTTTTTTGGTTTGGTTTGGTTTGATTTTTTGTTAGGCAACAATCGCTGGAAACAAAGCGTTGAGCTATGCAAAAAAGATAAATTGTATAAGGATGCAATGGAATATGCCGCCGAATCGGGCAAACAGGAAATTGCTGAGGAGCTATTGGGCTGGTTCCTCGAACGCAATGCACACGATTGCTTTGCCGCATGTCTATATCAGGTACCAATCCAATCGAATCGAATCAAGTACAATTTGCATTACATTAAATTCTTTTGTATTTTGTTGATAGTGCTACGATTTGCTGCGTCCCGATGTTATACTCGAACTGGCATGGAAACACAAAATCATGGACTTTGCCATGCCCTATTTAATACAGGTACAAACACGAACAACAACAACAAAAACAACCAAACAATCGTCGAATCACAATGAACTTGCAACAAAAACTAATTGATTTAATGTTCGGTTTAGGTGCTGCGCGAATATACCAGCAAGGTGGATAAATTGGAGCTGAATGAGGCGCAGCGTGAGAAGGAGGATGATACAACGGAGCATAAGAATATAATACAAATGGAGCCACAATTGATGATAACAGCTGGGCCGGCAATGGGTGGCATACCACAACAATATGCAACAAATTATGCGCCTGGCGCTGCGGCAGCAGCAGCGGCTGCAGCAGCGGCCGGACGCAACATGGGCTATCCGTATATGTAGGCAATCAACAACAACAAACATCAACAACAACACAAATGTAACAACAACAACAACAGCAGATGCAACAACAACAACAACAACACAACAAACATTTGCATGAGCGACAAACTGAAAAAAAAAAAAACGACCAATATAACAACAATTGAAACACCTACACAACAAATACACCAACAACACGCATAGTAAAATATTCATTACTTTTCCCCCCCTTTTTATTTGTTCTTTGTTATGAACCATGTTGAGTTACATACAAAAAAAAAAAAAATACCATCATATGTTGTGCATTTGACAGAAAAACAATAATTCGGTTAGTTGTGCTTGCTTTTATACATATTATAATATACCTTAGCAAAATTTGTTGTATTATTCAACTTTTGAGAATAAACTTTGCATGGCAGTTTGATGCTTAAACTTTTCAAAAGCTGAAACCACACGCACACACTATAGCTATCCCTTTCTAATGCATGCTTTTTTCTATTCCATTTCTGCTGTGTGTGAACACAACAACAGGTACAAAAGCAGCAACTAAGAAGCCAATGTCTACAACAACAGCGTCTAAAGAGCGAATTCGACGACAAAAAGAAGAAGAAGAAGAACAACAACAACATCGTCATGAAAATAATCGTAAAGTGCAAGCAGAAAAAAACCTAGTGTTCAGCAAAAGAAAATAATGGTCGTAGTTTATTATTATTATTAAAATTATTACAGTTTAAGCATAAAAAACAAAATAAACAAAAGAAATCATTGAAACACACACAAAAATATACACAAACACATCCACACACACACACACACACATGGATAAATATATATATATATATATTTATATATAAATATATATACATATATATCTATACAATTATAAATGAAAATATAAATACAAATTAAATAAATACAATTTATTAATTATTAATAAATTACAAAACCGGAGAACTATATACACGACGTGTATATGAATTACTTTAATATATACAATTCACAAAAAAAAAAACAAAACAAAAAAAAAACAAAACAAAAAAAACCAACTGAAGGAAACTTTAAAAATTAAATTAAAATTTAAATAATTGCAGCAGCAGCAGGCACAGTTAATGTTTAAAAGTGTATTAAATTATATGCGCAAATCTGGCAGCGAGAGAACAAAAAGGAGAGTGAAGAGAGCGCGATACTCAAAGGATACCAAATTCACCTCCGTTGAATTCACCTCAACCTCATAGCTTGCTTCGTTTTTGCCAGTTTGCCAACTCCAACACCACTCACACACACACATACATACACTATTTATTACTGCTGAACGAAAAAAAAAAAATTATTGAAATTGTAATTGTTTGTATAAAAAAAAGAAACGAAAAAAAAACACTCACAAAACATTCTATTACTTAAAGGAGTAAAGATTTTAACTTAAAGCAAATTATATTAAAATTATGTGAAAAAGAAATCGAAAGAAAAAAAAAAAACAAACAATTAACGTAGCACGTTAAAAAATAATTTAAAAGTATATTATAATATAAATGCAACGTTAAAAGTTATTTTTAAATTTAGATATTTTTGCGTTCCACAAACACGATCCACGATCCATAAAAAAAAAACAAACAAACAAACACTAGTAATCTTTCCAATTCGCATAACGAATCAAACACAAAATATTGAAGCGAAATTTAAATCGAACTATTATACTACTAAAGGTATAAAAATCATATATAGAAAATATTCAAAACATGCCACTGCAAGCATATTATATATCATTTATGTGTATATTATTATTTAAATATATAACAGATATTTGTATCTTTTTTTTTTTTTTTTGTCGATTTCAATGCGCGCGTCTCTCACTCAAAATGTCCTTTGCGGGAGCCCAAGGCATAAATAAATATTTATTATTACCCTTTATTTGTAACTGAATAACCCATAATTATATATATACAAATCAAATTTAGAAGCGTGTCACTAATTATTATTTTTTTATGTTTTTTTTTTTTGTTTATCAACCATACGTACTCTATCCATACACAATATTTTTCCATCTTAATTTTTATTTAATTCTTTTTTTTTGTGTGTTTGCATGTTGACTGTATGGTTTAATTTTGCAATCAATTGAGGATTGTTATGATTATATGAATAAATAAATATGTACCGATCATAATTGTACTATTATGATTATGATTATTATAATTATTGTCTATTAATATTATTTTGTGTAATTGCTATTATTATATACATATTGAAAATATACAAAATATAAATTACATTAAAACCTCGATCTCTTCACTTAGATAATTTAAAGTAATAATTTAATATAAGAAAAATGCAGGGCAAGACCAATCTTGGGTATAAACAAATTGCATTGAGAGGATTTTAGATAACAGTCCGAATATAAATATTCGATGGAGCACTTCGTCAAGTGAGTAACAACACGTTGGGTGAACATACTGAATGTAGCGACATCTAGCGGCAGCCAAAGAGCGCTTGTCGATAATAATGCAAAGCAACATGTCTAAAAATTGCCTGTTAAGTGAACAGCTTTCTTACAGCCTAACCCGATTAAATATTTTAAGCTGAAAATAAATTCATGGCTTTAAAAACTTCATTTCATATAGCACGCTAGCTCACAATTAATGTTAAACAAACCAAACCAACTGCGATATATAATAATAACATAATGCATTAGCGTAACAGAAAACGCGCGCAATATGATAGTAACACAAAACAGCAGTGCAACAGAACGGTAACAGGAGAGTAACAGGCGTAGTGTGACGTCAAAGCACAAAATTTATGCAACTATGACCGCTGAATAATATAAATACTGTATACAGTGTATTTTTAATAAGTTGCCTAATATTGTTAGAATGCAGTTTCAAGCGTAGATTTTTCTTAAAAAATACCATGTATTTTTAACATTGTTAAGCGCGAAAATATTCAAACATGACGTCACAAACGAATATTTTTACGCTCTCAGAGCGCAATAAAAGCGGCACGACGCATGGCGATACCTTTGATTGCAATGGACGTGTGTGATGCTATTTTTTTTTTTTTGGTTTTCGGTTTGTCTTGTTGGATTTTTGCCGTGAACGGACTACGACGTCGCGCGACCGACGGCTAACAATTGCATTTTGTTGTTTTTTTTTCCGTGTGTGCCGCTGTGTTGCGTTTAAAATACGCGTATTTACTTGATCGCGCGTATCAAAATGGCAGCAGCAGCCGCCGCAATAGCCGCAACAGCAGCTGAAATTATGCAATGAAGTGTGTAATTTTGTTGTTTCAATTCTTTCATACGTATTATATGCATATTTGTTGTTTTTTTTTTTTAATTTTTTCTCCTGTTTTTTTTTTTAAATACCCATGTGGGAAAAATAAAGTTCATGTCGCACTTTTCGACAGAGTGCGCTCAAGCGTGTGTGTGGTGCGAATTTGCAAATAACTTTGAGAAAAACGAAAAACGGAGCCAAATTAATAATAAAATATATAAATACAAACAACGCAAAAATGCAGTGCAATTTTAGTTGTTGACTCTGTGTGTTGACTAAGTGTGTGTTAGTGTGTAATGTGTATGTGCCGAACACTGAACGCGCCTTTATAGTTGATGTCGCGCAACCAGTTTTTTTTTTTATACGTACATATTCAACAAGTTTCTGCTAAAAACGACGGCGAATGCATGCATGTGTGTTTGTGTATGCATGTACGTGTGTGTGTTTATGTTTGTGAGTGTCAGAGTGTTGTATGTGTGTGTGTTTGTAGTTGAGCGAAATTTGATTTCTAGCAAATGAAATTGGTTGCAGCAAACGGAAACCAAAAAGTAACTGCAAACCAAAGTCAAATTGCAAGCAGCCGCAATAGCAAAAACAACAATAACATCTCAGCAACAGCAGCAAAAACAACAATGAAAGCAGGCCAGCAACAGCGGCAAATGAATTTTCGCCATAAATATTTACTTTTATGCAGTAACTGATATCTAGAACCGACATTTAAATATTTGCCCACTAATACATTTTACTGATTCAATACGTATGAATTAACATCAGATTTGTTGTTTATTGTTTTGCCCAAATCCCTTAACTTATACTCTGGCGAGTTATCATGATTGTGCGTGCAGTGCATAAACATACATACATATGTACAACTTATTTATGCCATGACGTTTTCGGCAGCTGCTGCTGCTGCTGCGACTGTAGGCAGCATCAGTGCGTGAGTGACTGAGTAAGCGAGCAAGTGAACGCGTGAACCAGCGCGCTCTCTCACTCTTGCGTTGTTGTCGTCGCTGATGCTGCTATTCGTTGTTTTTGCTACTGCTGCACTCTTCAATATTGAGAATATGCATTTGAAAAAAAACGTTAGTACAACAGTCAGTTTTTTTTAAATTCTAATATGTTTGTGCATATGCATTCATTTAAACACATACATATATATATATATATATAGCTTGCTTTTGCGTATTTCTGCCGTTCTACAGCCGTTTATTAATTGTTATTGTTATCACCAGTCGCCCCCATCGTTATGAACATAATTACATACAAACATATGTGCAAGTTTTTTTGTTTTTGTTTTGAGTAATTTAAATCCATGTGCGTGTGTGTGTTGGTATATATATATATATATTTTTTTTTTTAATATCTCTCAGCTGTGTTTTTTTTTTGCTTTTGCTGTGCGATTATCAAAAGAAGAAGTTATTTGTGCTTGTTTTCATATACATACATACATACATACATACACATAAACTTTGTATTTGTCCCATCTACATACTATGCTCATATTTGTTTACTGTTGTGTACATACATACATACATACATACAATATAAATATTGGCTTTTGTTTTGAATTTTTCGTGTGTGTTTTTTTGTTTGGTTTGTTTATTAATTCAAATTCCCTTTTGTTCTTGCAGTGCCGCAAATTGTTTTTTTTTTCTGTTGCATTTGTTCTGTTTGACAAAAAGTGCCTAAAACGTGTAAACACAAAAAAATTGTGCAACTGAATAACATACATATATATATATACTTACATATATATATTGTTTGATGATTTTGTTTTATCTAAAATTATGAAGCAGACGCAACACAAAAATATTAATTACAATAATAACAACAATATTAATAATATTAATTTCAATACAAATCTAACAACTAATGAGCCGCAGACAGCGAATACTAATAAAAAGAAATATTACAACAACAATTATAACGTAACAGCAACAGCTACTAACAAACAACAGCAACAGCAAACATACAACAACGAAACGGCAGCAACAACATCAGCCGCAGCATCATCATCATCAGCAGCGTCAGCATCAGCAGCAGCTGCAGCAAAAACCAAATTAAAAAACAAGCACATTTACTTTGTGCGTCGACGCTTTCGGCGGAACAATTCAAACGCCTCTCAAATCAATAATAGCATCAACACCACCACCAACAACAACAACAACAACAATAAGAATAAGCATAAAAAAACAAATTTCAGCAGCACAACACCAACAACAACATCAGCAACATCGCCAACAAATCTCAAAACAAGAAAAATGGGAGGCGGCAAAGATATTCGCCGCGGCCTGGAGCCATTAGAATTTGAGGAATGCATTGTCGATAGTCCCGAATTTCGTGACAATTTAAATCGCCACGAAAAGGAATTGGATCACACTAGTCAACAGATCAAGCGCATTATCAAAGAGGTTAAAGATCTAATGAGTGCCGCAAAAGGTGAGTTAAAACACAAACACAAACATACAACAGTTAATGTTATTCTTTGCTCTCTCGCTCTCGCTCTCTGTGTGTTAGTGAAGCGAACGTTCGCTCTTGTGCATAAGAGATCGTATTCGCTCCCCCTGTCTCTTTCTCTCTCTATGTGTTTGTGTGTGTCTGCCGTTGCCGCCTGTCAAGGTCAACCAGTAGCACAAATAAAATACAAAAAAAAAAAAAAATTCATCAAACAATACACGGCAACAATTTCTGAGTAGTTAGATAGACATACACACACAGTGTGAGTGAGAGAGAGAGAGAGAGGGCAAGAGAGCTTACTCTATATAGAGACAATTTTAACATGCACTTCGAACATTCTTCCTCTTCTGGCTCTGCTTGCTAAGTACGGCAAAAACAACAACAATTGCTTGTTAATAAATTATAACCATATAGTAGCCAGAGTATTAGCTTATGTGTATGTAGGTAAGAACTGTTAACTGTTCGTTGTTGTAGTAGAGCAACAGGTGCAGCCAGGTGTTAACTACTACTAACATAAAAAAATACATTAAAAAATGTTAAGACAACAATAACAAATAAGATAATAATAGCAAAAGCGAAGCAATTGTGAACGATCCTTTTTTTTTGCAATCGTTTCTTATTAATCACTAAACGGCCACACCCAAGTCAAGTGCATAATATCTATCGATAGTCGGTGCAATCTTCGATCGATAACTGACGTATGAATACCTTTTGCAAATGATTGCTTAAGTACAGTCCGTATCTTATCAAAAAACAAGTAAGAAGGCTCTAGTCGGGAGAGCCCGACTAGAAGATACCCTGAACCCAGTTGCAATAAATATATTTAATTTATATAAGACTTTGGTATACTGGCTTAGTTTCCATCGATTAAGTTCAATATCTCCGGTGTTTCTCAACCGATTTGGACGAAATTTTCAGAAAAGTTCTATCATTATCCATTACTTCAACCCTCATTTTTAGATTTTCCAAATTCGATATTTTATTTTTTATCGATATTATGTGTATATCGGAAACCAGAATAGTTATCGATAATTTGAAGCAAACTTGTTCTGCTCATGGTATAGGAGAACTTAAATACAAAAAAATCAGAAGTCTCTAGCTCTTGTAGTCTCTGAGATCCACGCGTTCATACAGACAGACAGACGGACAGACGGACATGGCTATATCGTCTCGGCTGTTGATGCTGATCAAGAATATATTTACTTTATAGGGTCGGAGATGCTTCCTTCTGCCTGTTACATACTTTTGCACAAAACCATTATACCCTTATCTACCCATTTTATGGGTTAAGGGTATAAAAAAGGCATCAAATACAAATACAAATACAAATAAACGAAATATGACGCGCGTCGATGTTGCTTTTGCAATAACGATAAGCTCGCACTTGACCATTTAGTTAACGCGTTAATGTTAACCTTGACGTTACTAATTATGTAAGCAATGGCAGAGAGATAGCGATAGAAAGAGAGAGAGAAAAGTTGAATAGTTGTTGTTTCGGATTTGGATTTCAATTTCAATTTCGATATCGCATAAAAGGCAACAACAAGTCGCTTTTGTGAAAAACTTACCATAAATGGGTTGCCTAAGACGACAAAATGTAATAAATAATACGTACCGTTTATGGCAAATACAAATGGGCCAGAAGGGCTCTTTATTTTTATACCACTTTTTATTGATTTTCTTTTAGACCCGAAACCGATTAGTATCGATAATATAGCTCGAGAAATCCGTTATCGATTTTGATGATTCACATTTTCTGTTAGATCCTTAATCGATCAATATCTATAATATAGCAGGAGAACTTCTATTCATTTGTATATATTTTCATACTCACCAATTGACTTACTGCTTGACTGATTGATTGATTGAGTGATGGAATGCAACTAATGCGACATCCTCAACATTTGATTGCCATTGAACGCATTTACCATTTACAACATTAATGTCACTGTCAAAATCGAAATTACAGTCGCAACAAGTCCAAATTTGATCATAGATTCAACTACAGGTTTTTTTTTATTTTTTATTTATGGCTGAAAGTAAAGCGTTGCTGCAGTTGTGTTGTGATTTTGGTTACAAGCATTGTCAGCTTCATTAGCTGCATTAGGCTTGCCACCTTTCCATGTTTGTGGCAACGAATAGACAACCGATTCGACCGATGGATACATAACGAATGTTGAATACACTAATGCAAAATTTGAATTTAACCGCCAAATGCCATGCCCAGAACCTGAAGAACAGGCATTCCCTTTTATTTGATAAACGATAAGTATTAATCTTTGTTACCGATACTCGCAATGTAATCGATATTCACTTTGTTACCGATCTATTTTATGCTAGGCAGGCTGACCGGCACGGCATAAAATACCAATTTTATAAACCAATCGTACTTAATATTATTGATATTCAAAATAGCAATTTGTTTTTATTTGCGGTTCTTTTAATGGGCCTTTAAGGTCGCAATTTTTGAGTCTTATCGCTAGATATATATGCAACGCTATAAACATACCCTATCCATACTTAGTAAAGCACACAAAAACCGAGGATTCCAAATTTGATTTAAAATCTGTTCTGATGTTGTTTTTGTTGGATTGAGCGACATTATTTAGTAAACAGTATTTACTATATACATACTATATATATGTATATATATGGGTCAATGTGACAAAACTCAATTGAAGCCAACAACAACAACATAACACTCGCAGCTTGTTATCAAATGCAAATGCCCAAAAAATCAAAAACAATAAGAGATCTAAAATCTGAAAAAAAAAATCCAATCGACCTTCAAAAATGGTTGATCTGTCTGTTTGTTTGTTTCGTAAGAAAGGGCGTGGCTTGAGCAAAAAAATTCTCGAATGTGTTCTAGTTTGTTGTTAGAAATTCAAGCGAAAGCTTAGAAATATTTGCATATGAATCAATATTATTATTCTATAGCTTTGCACGGTAATAATAAATATTTTGTTTGATTGTGCTATGCCATCGATTATCTAACAGAGATCAGTTTTTGTTTGTTTTTAAATATCTTAGAAATATTTTTGCATTGATCTATAAAATTTAATGTGTCTATCTGAGTTTGATGAAAGAAAACTCTCTTGTATTAAAGTAATAAAGTTTTATTTATTATATTTGCCACAAAACAACAATGTTTGATTCGACTCTTCTCTTGTTTTGGATATCACATTTAAAGGAACCGTCTTTTCTGTTAAATCGATGAGCAAGTGATCTTCAAATCAATAAATTTTGAGTTTGCTAAAAGCAAACAAAAGCACCTTAAAATATATTCATATGTTTGGGTATCAAAAATAAACTTTTAGCCCGTGCCCCAAAACCCAAAATCGAAATTCAAACCCAAATGCGAAACCAAAAACCAACCAAAAAATAAATAAATAAAAAAAACAAACGGAAACAGAAAATATTTAACGCTGACGCCGAGGAACTCAATATAAAATGTAAACATTATTATTTTTCATATACATATACTAGGTACGTATGAGTGTGTGTGTGTGATGTACATTTATATATGTATGTATGTATGTATGTATATGGTATATGCAAAATGTTAACGGCTTTTCAGCGCTGTGAGGTTATTTGATCGCCTGCGCTTGTTTGAAATGCGATCAATCTTTTGGCCCAAGCAGCAGCAGCAGCAGCAGCAACCAATATTTTGGCTACATACATACATACCTATGTATGTGTGTGTGGATCCGGCGTGCTTGTGAGCTGAAACTAAACAACGCATCGTTTTTACGTTTGAATTTGGTATGAATCATTTGATGTTTTTTTTCTTGTTTTTTTTTTTGGGCTTTTTGGCTTTTTGTGCTTGAGAAATCGGTTAATGCCGCCTCCCCACTCTGATGATGCTCTGGCAAGAAGCAAACCAGTTTTGGCCGCTAAAAAACGGCGGCTTATCAGCCACATTCTTCATCTCTCTCCCTCTCTTTGCTGGCGCAGAACATAAGAGAGTCTAACACAGACCGACAGATAAATAGACTGAGCAGAGAGAGAGAGAGAGAGAGAGAGAGACGAAGACGAAGACAGAAAGACAACAAGCCAAATGATCGATTAGCGGTTGCGTTAGTTACTTTAGATAAGCCATAGAAGTGGCGTTGCTTGTTGATTGACAAGCGCTGCCCCTAACCCCACCCAACCGACAACCTCTCTCTGTCTCTGCCTTATCTCTCTCCACCCATCTGCAGAGATGTATGACGCAGCCGGCCAGCTCTTAGCCCCCCCCGCAACTGTCTGTTTGTCTAACTGCGGAGCCAAAAAGCGATCGTCATGGGCCCCCCAATGGTGAATAGAACAACAACAACAACAACAACAGCAACAGCAACAATACAAATACGCATATTTGTATCTTTAAGCCAAGTTAATAAGCAGACATTAGTCGATTAACTATATTGCAAGTCGGCTTTTCAATTTCTATTTCCATTATATATTTGTTTATTTCTTAATTCACAAAAACTTACAAAAAAAAACCTTTAAAATATCGTTCTAAATTTAAAAAAAAAAACCGCTTAAATTCTTTTTATAAGCTTTTTATTATGTTTGTAAGAAAAAGAAGTTGGTCTGAAAGAAAACTTAAATCAGTTTTCTCTTGTTATGGCTTATTGTTGCTTTCTGTACACGTTTTGGGCTCAGTCATTTTGTGTAATTTTGTCTCACAGTTTCTGCGGTTCTCTGTTTGGTTTTTATCTGTTTTTGACAGATTTGTCAAGTTAGAGCTGTTGTTGTTGCATAGCTTTGCATAGAAACCCAGTTCGTAGGAAAAAAAAAAACAAAATATATGGTCAACAAAATGTCGCTTAGTTAGCAGAAGTAGAAGTTGAAGTATAGCCAAAACACGTGAACAAGTTCTTAAGTTTATTGTACTTATTTAGCAATTTGTGTCAGATTTTAAAAAATAATTTTTTGCTCTTTTGTTGCTTATTTAAGTCACTACCCACCACACCTGACAAAACATACATACATACATACATACAATATATGGATGGCATTTCTATCTAAGCATCTTTTTGGTTATATTTTCATTTTGATTTTCTGTTTTTGTTTATTTTTGTGAGACAGACACGCAAACCGATTGTGTTTGCTTCGTTGGTTGTTGTCTAGTTTATTGTTAACTGTTAACTGTTTCTTAAAGGTGCGAGTACTGAATGTGCGATTTTGAGTTGCGAGTTGAGTTTGGCGCATTGCATCTATTTTTTGTTTTTTTGGATTGTGAGAGAGTTCGTGTCAATAGAAAGTTGGGAGTGCAGTTGTTATTGGGCAATGTATGTGGTGAATGCGCATATCGATGAGGATTATCGTCGTTAAAACTGCTATGCTGTGCTATATCTGCCTTAATATACATATCGATAAATATCGATGTTTATCGAAATGTTTATTTGATTTGTTTTGACCCAACTTACTTAAGAAATCTGTTCTCATAAATTTTGCCTATCCTTATGTATCGATAAATATTGACACTTATCGAATTAAAAATATCAGCAAGGCCTGACGTACATATTTGTTAAAGTTCTTGCATTAATTTGACTTGAATTTAAACACGCTTTTATCAAGTTTATGCAGCTGTTAATGTTATCGATAACTCCAAATTTTGTTATAAAGCACCGTTTTACAATTAATTTTATACATCTTCAAACATACATATAGCAACCCGACAAGAAAATCACACTTATGTACATGTATCGCAGGTGTGATTTCATAGTCATCGATAATGTGGCTTATCGATGCTCAAAGGCTTAGAGTCGAGTCTCAGCCAATTAATCACTGCAGCATTAAGGTTGGCCTTTTTAAAGTGGAGTCGAATGGCAAAGCGGCCAAAAAGTCAAATTAAATATTTGCCGAAATAAATATGTGAATATGTATGTGTATGTGTGTGTGTGTGTGTGTGTTTGTATATAATTTTTGCACTTATCGAATTTCGCACTTGCGACGCAGCCATATCATTCGAGCTTAAAGTTTCATTTGCCTTACGGCAGCATTATTTTGTTGATTCTGTCATAACGAAATACTTTTCTTTTTTCTTTATAAACTCAATATGACAGGTTCGCAAAAGCTTTTTGATCACAGTTAATTAAACTTAGTTAACGTTAAGTAAAGCAAAAAAAAAAAAAAATATATATAGTACAGATAAGATTATAGTACAATCTAACGAAGTTTTAGACCCACTAAAAGCCACAAGAATTCCATTGAAAGAGGAAGGCGGGCAGCACTCACCAACCAGCAACAACTCAAAGAAATCACTTCTAAGAAACAATAATAAAAAAAAACAACAAAAACAACATTTTTTTTTTCTTTTGCTTCTTTTTGAAGTTGCTTAGCACTTTGGTAACTCTGGGAACGAGAACTGTACATAAAACGTACAACAAAGATCAAAGATGCCCAACGAATCAATGCAAAAAAAAAGTTTATAATAATAATAATATTGCAACAATAACTTCAAAGCTTGCATCAACTAACTATGTTCCTTTAAAAGCCGATAAAAATGTTTTTAAATGAAGAATTCTTTTAAGTTTTTAATTGCTCTTTCAATTTGCTGAGTAAATACGAAAAACTATCTTTACTAAAATGCTCATGATTCACAACACAGATGTTAGTATTTTTGGACAGTCAGTTTCCTTACTAAAATCACAAATGTACGACTTTTCATTGTCAAGAACTGAAACTGGTTGCCAAACAAGCGCAGTGATAAAAAAGGCATTTTAATGCTATTTAAGATTTTAAATCTGCAGTTCTTTGCTCATTTTCGATAAGATTCTTAGCTCTGTTGTTTAAGTAAGATACCAGATGTTTTCTACAACTTCAAATTCGGATCATCGTCTAAATTTGAAAGCGAGGGAGAGAGATAGAGAGAGAGAGGCGGCTTTAGCTTCACCTGCTACATGATGAATTCCACTTTGACGATCATCATTAACAACAACAACAACATCATCGTTATCGTTATGATCATAACTACGATCTTGCGTTAGTCATCGTCATTCAAATTCAATACCAAATGATCATCAACATCCCAAAAGCCTTTGGCTCATAAATATAACAAGAAACAAGAAAATAACCATATGACTTCACAATCTTTGGCCGGCCACGCGACGTCGACGTCGACAACACACAACAGAAAACGGAAATGATAAAAAAATAAAAGCAGCGAAGCCAGTCGAGAATAAAAACCTACCTTCTTTGATATCAATAACAAAAAACCCGACAAAACCCAACAAAACCCTTTTGCCTTGTCCTTGGTGTGTCTGTCTGTCGTTTTGTCTCGCCTTTATAGCGCACAACTACTACTAAGAACTGTCTTAAGCCGATTTGTTGCAATTAAAATGCATAAAATATTTCTTTATCTGTGACTCAAACAGCTTTTGAGGGCGTGGAAAATTACACAAACACCACACACAGAAAGCAAACAACAAATAACAAATATGTATATGTAGGTAAAATAAATTGCTTGAAAATTTGATGAGAACTTTTTAAAGCATTCAAATTGAAACTAAAATGTTGCTTTTCAACATTTTCTTTAACATCTATGAAAACCTGGATCTTAAAACATCATCGGGACCTTAAAATAAGAACCCTAAATTCCTTGTAATTATGCTTAAACGCTTCGATCTTAATAACTAAAGAGCTTAATACTCTTAAGATTTGGACACAAACTCTTCTATTTCATAGAATTGTGATTACATGCCGAGCCTAAAACCAGAACTATGAACAATGGCACGACTGTCAGACAGTTTAACTAAGTTTTTTTTTCAAGAAACCAACAAAAGAGGTTTGTATGGGTGGGGGGGGGGGGGGGGGGGGGGGGGGTAATGGATAAATAAATTAAAATTCAATATAAATGCATTGTGTCAACTTTTGTTATCGAATCCTTTGTAGAATTGTGAACAAATGTATCCTGTATCGAAGCAGCCTGTGTTATCGATAACATATCGAATTGTTTAAACAGTCTGAAAAAGGAATTTTGCTTGTAAACAAGCAACAACATTTCCGCATATGAGAATTTGTCTTAACAAACAAAAAAAAAAAAAAAATAAATAAATAACATTCTTCATGTTGTAAGTTAAACGTTTTGTTGTTGCTCTTGATTGTCATTCTGGCTTCTGCGTTTGGCATTTTAGGAAATTTTTTAAAATTTGTATATTGTACATTTTGATTTGAAATTTTTGGGCCAGCAGCAGCGGCAGCAATAAAAATATTTTTATTATTTATTATTGGTCAGTGGTAAATATGCAATAATATGATATGGCTTAACAACAGATGCGTGCAGTTCGTGCCACAAAATGAATGAATGTATCGGCACTTGAAATGAAATAATAAAAAAAAAAAACAAATCCTTATATAAATTGTATACAAAAATCATTTGTTAAAACAACAAATATGAAATGCCAAATATACATACATTATATTTGTATAAATCCGATAAAGGGCGCTGACGCAAATGCAATCGAATCATTTTCGTATAAATAAATCACACAAATATAGCTTAAAAGCATATGAAAACTATTGTTCAATTGGTTTTGGTTTTGTTTGTTGGAAGGAAATTACACAATGTTGAAAAATCACTTTGAATTTCAGCACAGAATAAATATTGTGTGTTGCTGATTATACTGGGATATTACTAGATGGAATATTCAATATTGAATACATAAAGTTTAATCTGATTATATTTATATATCGATAACACATTACGATAACAAATGAATAAGTGGACTGCAAACAGCCATTAAAAAAAAAAATAAAAATAGTATATCAACTTGCCAACCAAGTACAGTAACGCCCCATTAAATGAATACAAATAGTAATTAATTTGTTTTATTATTTGCCGGCTTTTGCTGATGCGCCGGCAACGCACACTGGTTCCTGTTGTATGGGGAGGGCGGCCAAAAATACTTCTAGTTGAGGTAGAGGCTTGAAACTCAACACAAAATTTTTATAAATTCATGGTAAGATTATGTGTAAAAATCAGCCAGATCGGACCACCATATCATATAGCTGTCATATGATCGATCGGTCTGAAATCAAGTGTTTGTATGGAAACTGTTTTGTTTTCCATTATATTGCAACGCAACCTTATAATACTTCATTAAAAACTACTTTATTTAACCAGGGCGAGCTAAGTGCAAATCGGGATACTATATTATATAGCTGCCATAGGAACAATCAGTCTAAAATCGATTTTTTGTTGGAAAAATTATTTTGTTTTAAACGACAAACGGCAAAAATGTAACAATTATTACACAACAACAAACACAAAATATTATAGATTTTTTCATAGTTCATGTATGTGCACGCTTTAATTATAAGGTAAAATTCAACAATAAAAAAAATTCAACAATATACATATTAAGAAAGAAAAAAAGTTTATATACATTCCAGTAAATCAATGCGATTTTAAAAGCTTTGACTTGGCTTACAAAGAAGTTTCTTTGACCCTGATGAAGGATCGAGGTTAAAAGTAACTGTTAAATAACATATTGTCAGGACTCTTGAAATTTTCGTGTATGCCAACATTTTGTGCATGTTTTTAGCTCATCCTGTCCAGCTGATACCAAATGATTGGCATGTCTTAACATGGCATCCTGTACAATACTCTTGATGAACCGCTTCCAACCATATCCAAGCACTATCAGAAAATTGCATTCGTAGTTGTCCTAGACATATGAACTCTTGCAGGCACAACCGATAACAAAACATAGATCAAGCAGAACACCAAAACAACTGCAACAACAATACCAACAACCAGCATTCAAACAAAAGCAACAACAACATTAAACAACAACAACATAAAACAGTTGCAGTAGTCGGACACTACACTTCCTCTCTTTTCTTCTTCTTTATATCTATCTTTCGTCTTTGTCTAGCACGCTGATTGTATTTTTTTTTTCGCAAGCCACATGTGATTTTTTAAAGTTGAGGTTAGGTTACCTTTTTGAGTAAAGCAAGAGCACGGGCACCTACGGGCACTTGAAATTAACACCACATAATCTTAAAATGTTAATAAATAATATACAAAAAGAATTAAGTTGACGTGAGTTGACGATCATAACTAAAACTCTAACGAATCACGGCAAAGACAAACACAGAACGTCCACAATAACGTACTTAACACAATAACGATTTACACAACACACAGCGGGAAATACATATATTTTTTTTTGCACAAATATTGTCAATACCTTTATTATAATAATAATCCCATCCATCGCACAACAGCTTTGTTTTAAATGTTTATTTAACTTTTTTAGTGAGAGCTCTATTTGCAAGCTGTTCACGCTGCAATACCAAATAATTTTATGCTGTCTCTTTTGATGCTATTCTTGAAGAGGACAGTAAGAACAAAACAAAAACAAGTATACAGTTTAATAGCTAGACCAATTATGAAAAGTGTTGATGCATTTAAAGTCAAATTTTAACTTTGACTTTTTTATTTTTGGCCTATGGGAGGAACCACTGCTGCACCGCCCACAGAACGATTACTCGTGTTAGCGAACGGGTGCAAGGAAAGAATAAAGGGCTATATCAAGTTAGTGGCGCTCTTATAAAAAAGTTACAGAAAAGCAACTCCAACTTAACAGACGAGTCGATGAAAAGCTCTACTCGTTATCGATATGCACATGTTATCGATAACAATGCTTTAGAAACCAAAGCAAAGTATAGGAAAAAACTTTGCCAAGTGAATCGAAATCAGTTGAGATATATTGAAGATATCTGACGATTGAAGTTAAGTCTTCGATGCATTAGCGAAATAGTGTACGTGTTTTAGGGTATCTTCTAGTCGACTAGTGCCCTTCTATTAACGAATGCATTTTGCAATTTAAGCTAGAATATTCACCGATTCTACAGCTTTAGTTGTTGGTTCTTTTCAACTATTACAGGAAATACATTAGTATATATATATATATATGTATACATAGTTCATAGTGTTATTATACGGTAAATACAGCCTCTTTCGTGTTTGTCAACATTCGTAATTTGTCGCGTATTTATTTATTTCTCAGCTTGTTTTTCATCACGAACTCCAGCAAAAACACACACACACACGCACAGAGTCACAGCATCATCGACGTGGGTGCGCCTTCAACACACATATACTACCCTTCCCCCCCCACCACCATCATACCTCTCTCTCTCTCTCTCTCTCTGTGCCCCATCTTCTACACACGTTGCTGTACCCCAATACGTGCCGTTGCACAAAATGCAAAGTTTTCACCGATTTCCTTCTTTATTTTCTCATTTGTTTTTCTATTTTAATGTTTTTTTTTTGTATACACGGTTTTTAGTATTTTTGTTCATATTTTCTATGCAATATATTCACTTATATATGTATGTATATAATCCGGTATGTATGTATACATAAATAATTGTTAGTGTCGCTGCATTCGTAACGCGGATTTATTATTGTTGCGATATTACTTTGTGTGCTTCCGCACTTTCCCCTCGTGTTATCGTGGACTTTGTAGTAAGTCTTATCTGGATTCGTTCAAACACACACACACACACACACACAACAAGGCAAATTAAGTTTATTAGTTTATTGTCGCAAAAAATAGCATTGTTGGATGATTCATTTGGTTTCTTTTCATAAAGTATTTCTCTGTTCTCTCAAGCAGGTTTATAATATTTTTATTACTATAATATTCTTTGCACTTTTTTCTTGTTTGGCATTCTGTATTATTCTTATCAATTATTATATGTATATATATATATGTAAATGAAAAATGTTTAACAAATTTTAATGATTTGCAATCAAAGAATTTGACTTCTTCTCTCTTTTGCTTTGTATTTGAAAGGGTGCCAAACTGGCTTAAGATTATTTCCTCCGAAATACAATCACAACACAGTAAATAAAGTACAGCCAATCTTCCATATAACGAGCGAACATAATACGAATTTTCCTATGCAATTTGGTTTAATCAAAAATCTTTTCTTTGTTTCGAATTTTCTTTATAACAAAGTTCTTTCGACTGTATAAAAAACTTAATTTGTTACAATAAATATCAAAGGAAAAGTCTTAATGAAATTGACGTCAGTCGGAAAAATCATTTCCTATAAAACATGTTTGTACATGCAAATAAAACAAGTGCTTTCCTCTAATGCTCTAACAATTAGCACTTAATTAAGGTTACGTTTTGCGATCGTGAACGATGTTTTTTTGCCTTTGCCTTTGCCTTGGCCTTCGCTTTTCATAGCCAGAATTTAAATAACACCAAAAAAAAAAAAACAACAAACATTCAAATACACAAACAAATTGCCTTTTCTTCGATTATATTGTATATTTATTTTGAAATAAATGCAAAAAATGGGCAAGACAAAATAATAATTTAATATCAGCATGCAAATTCGATTAAAATTATTTAATGACATCAGCGATAATTATACGATTTTCAAAAAAGTGTTCCTATGGTGGACACCCGCCCTAATTTTTAGAAAATCCATCAAATAAACTAAAATGAAATGCATAATCATAGTTTAGATTGCAGTTTTTGATTTTTATTGAATTGAAGAATCAAAATCTAACGAATTACGGTAAAAATGAGTCCTTGAAGGCCTGAAAAATCGAAAATTCAATGGAAACTTCATTTTGTTCGATCAAAACCAGTTTGATTGCGGCCAAAAAATCTGCTGGTGAAATTAATTCGTTGCACATATGTTAAACCGAAAGTATTGAACAAAATCATGTTTCATTGCAGAATATGAAAGAGATTGAAGAAACGAATAAAAAAAAAAATGTATTACCTTTGCTGAAACTTGAAATAATACAATAACAAAAGCGTTGAAAAATAACAAAGCTCAGATAGAAAATAAGATTATATTTTTGTCCTGGACCATCCAAAACTTTAGAGCGCGCTGACCAAAAAAACTCGGCAAAATAGTTGGGGTGTCCGACTTAAGGACAGTGTCCATCATTGGGTAATGTATACTGAAAAGCAAAGAAAGTTCTTATTCTATGGGAAATGCAAGGATATTTAATTCTCGAGATTTGTTACCCAATTTTTGGGAGATGCGCCGAGAAAATCGAGACTAGATTGTGGTGGGGGGGGGGGTGGGTTCTTATTGTCCATGCATGTGTTTTGACTCAAAATTTGGCGCAAAATGTGTTTGCCGTTTAACCAAAAGCAGCAGCAGCCTTCTTCGGGTCTGCCCCCAAAAGACAAAGACAAAGGAAACGAAAACGAAAACGAAGGCAACAGCAGCGCCGTTTTGACCAAATGGTTTTCAGACGACGTGATTTGCTTCATAGATTTTTCCCCCACACCACAAAATATATATATATATATATATGTATATTTATATATATAACGAGACGATATGTTATAGCAACAGCACTTTGCCCCCTTTTATTTTCTTATTTGTTTGTTTACTGTTTGGCGGCATTCTTTAATCACACACATTGAGATATATTAAATAAATATGTATAAATTGTGTTCCCAACTTGTCTTCATTTGTGGGCCTAACAGGTAGCAGCTACCGGGTGCCGGGTGCCGGGTACACAGGTAGGCAATTTTGGACAGGTTTTGATCTTTGCTATTTTTGGTACAATATTATTTTTGTCTTAAAAAAAATATCTAACTCTTAGAACTAAGAATGCGTAAATGAAAAGAATACTATTACTTTCGAAAATTGAACAAAATGTATATTTAAATTTTCTATACAAAAGCTTGCTTATTTTATTGAATTAACCAAAATATCATTTATTATGAGCTCATATCATTATTACCAAAAAAAAAACGAATCGCATATCTTTCTAACCAGCTTATAGTTTATATATAAATAACTATATACTATATTCATATATACATATATGTGCTTTTAATGCTACTACTTTTGGGTTGACTGCACACACACACACACACACACATACACACACACAAGAACGATCACAGAAGATTGCCCTAGTTTGGTCATGTCGCTGATGTCACGGCATCAAAATGGCCCTGACTTTTATTGTTATTAAATGTTAACTAAAACTCGAGACTATAGAAACGAACTTTAATTGTAAATAATGTAAAAAGAAATGAAAGAAAGCTTCAATTGAAAAAAGTAGATGACAAAATTGCCGCTCTCAATCTAAATATTTCAATTTCAGCTTATACAAACCGATATTAACCGATAATAAATAGTAATACAATTTTTGTTATCATTCATCTCGGCGCATTTGGCCGAGAGAATGAAGTGTACATATATAAGTTAAGCTGAATATGAAAAAAAAAAAAAAAAAAAGCATGGGCGTAAGTTTTGTATTGCCATAAGTCAGGTATAAAGACAACCGGACATACTTGCAACATTTGGCTGTGTTGCTGCATCTGAAACGGACGCGCGTAGGTAATGTCAACAAAGAGATATTAAATCTTTGCCAAATAAAGACAAAGTCGATTAACTAACTATAGAAAATAAATCAAGTTTCGTATTGCAAAATTAAGGAAAAAACAAAAAATCGTATTTTGTTGTTGTTTATTTTTCGACTCATTTGAAAATGTCATTGGCGTGTTGTACCACATTTGGCATTGGTCGAAATTTGACTACCTGCTTGTACATTAACCAAAAGGCAACTTTTTAAAAAAATCAAATACATATTTTGAATTTTGAATGACTTTATGTTTATAATGCTATATAAAACGATCAAAGTTTTTGCAGGTACATATTTCGAATTTCTTTTATTCTGCTCTGCTCTGCACTTGCATACAAATTCGAGCTCAAAAGGCAAAAACCTTAAAACCATTTAAGGTGAAATCTTGTCGACCAAACAGACAAAAAAAAAAAAAAAACGAAAACCAGAAAGGAGCTAGAGGCACAACCTTCGATTGGGTGAAGGGCAGTAACGGTAGTTGACCAAAATAATTCCAAATGAAAATGTAAAAGTAAAAGTGCCAAGCACCACAACAACAAAAAAAACAAAATAAATTAACATTCAAAATGTTACTTTAAAAGTTTCACAGTTTGCAATGAAACTATAACAGAATTTTATATGAGACAACAGTGTGCCCCCCCCCCCCCCCCTCCCCCCATCTCCTACAACCCAAATACCAAGCCAACGTGTTCGTTCAACGGTTTGTTGCACGACAAGTGCGCCAAGTTCCAAGTCGCTTCGACAAAAAAACGAAAAACAAAAAACAAAAAACAAACCGAACGTTTGTGAATATTGCGCCAAATTTGGGTCATTTGCAAAGGTTGATCGAACGGCTAAGGCAATTGCCTACAAAACAACGAAAAGCGAAAACACAAAAAACACAAAAAAAAGCATCGAAAAAACAAGTCAGAAGAATCTTGACGAATGTGCTTGGTGTTGGGATTAAAAGATACCTCGTGCTCGCAGGTGCAAAACTATTTTCATGTTGATGACTTATCGATAGTTGTCGATAAACATCGATCGACTCGATAGGTTTTGTTACTAAAAGGACAAATTGTTTATTTTCTGCTTTGTTTTATTGAAATATTATTTTTACTTTTATTTCTTAAGAACATAATAAAAGGGTAAAAATAGGTGGAAAAAAAAGCAGAAAAAAACACACTTTGCAAGCAATTTTCAATTGTTACTTGTTGTACTTAACGCAAAACGCTCGTTGTTTTCGCAATGAAACATTCGATTGCAGCCAAAAAAGAAACCCAAAAAGAAATGAAACTCCAAAAAGAGACTTTACAAAAGAGGGCAGAACTGACGACGATGAACGCGCCATAAATTTTGTTATTTCTCACTTTCTTTCGATCGTTTTAAGGATTTTAATTTGTTCGTTTCTATTATTGTTGTTGTTCTGAATGGACAAAGCGCCTTGATAAGCAAAATATTTATATATAAGTACTAATTAGTATGTACATGTTCCATTCGCATTGATAATGCAATGCAGATATTATGACCCTGAGGCGCCTTCTTCTTCTTGTTCGCTTCGTTTCGTTTCGTTTTCATTCGACTGATTTAATACTAAATGCCATCAATATCAGCAGAGTTGGCATTTGGAAACATTTCGTTTGTTCATTGTTTTACATCCGGCGACGCAGTCATTCAGCCACATACATATTTACTTACTTATATATTTACTTATATATTTACTTATATATTTAACGATAATCACCAACCAACCCAAAAAAAAAAAAGAAGTAATGCGCATCCGATCAAAAAGATATAAAAACGGCATTGTCAAGGTCGTTTTGTGTATTGCCTGTTAGACAGGGAGAGGGGAAGAGAGAGGGAGAGAGAGAGAGTTAGTGAAAGCAAGAAGAAGAGTCTTTGTTTATTTTATTTCATACTTTAAGTCAACCTATTTGTCTTTTATCTTTTTGGAACGCCGATTTTTTAAGAAAATTTCTTTTGTTTTTAGTTTAATTTGTAATGCAAAGTTTTTAATTCATTTACTTTAATGGAGTTTTTTTTTCGTTTTACTTATGGGTAAGATGATGGCAGCCCTTAAACATTCATATTTATTAACAATCAAGTACACTGCAAAAATCACTTAGTAGTTGTCTACTGATGACGAAATAAACAACAAGAAAATCTCTTGACATTTGAGTGACTTTTGTTATTGAGACTTCTGCAACTGGCAGCAAGCAACAGCAACAACAACAACAACTAATTAGCATGCCACACGTCCGCCCAGCTGTGCTTGTGTGTGTGTGTCTGTGTGTGTGAGTGTGCGTTGTTGTTGTTCTCGTTTTTTTTTTTTTTGTTTGTTTCGCTGCGCCAAATACTACAAAAGATCAACAGGTTGTCTGTCAGTCAAGTGTCTGTCATTGCCTTTGCTTTGTATTTGTCTCTGCTTTCTCTCTCTCTCTCTCTCTCTCTGTCGCTCGCTCTCTCTACGCTACACCTCTCCCATTCCGACTCAGTTAATCTTTGCGTTTTTGTCTTTATTAAGTTGCAGCTTAAAAATGTTTTGCTTTGTTACACAGAAAGAGTACACTTAGAGAAATAGTCAAGTGTCATAGTCGTTGCCTAAACGAGAACGAGACTTTAAGAGCTATAGAGCTCTAGATTCGGAATATCAAAGTTTGTTTACATAAATAATCGATAACTCTTTCGATAATATGACAAAACTATAGACAAAATAATACAAATCTAAATTTAGTCAATGCATTATAGTATTAGCTGAGTAGACTTGAGACTACAACTTGACTGTTGTTGAAAGGGTATCTCCTAGTCGAATAGCGAATTCTTAGAATTCGAACATCGAATTTAAAGATCAAAAAGAAAACATTTTATGTTTATAACGAGAACTTTCAAATACGAAGAATTTATAAATGTTTTACCAATAGCTGGTACATACTATTGACATATATGTATGTAGATAGATGCATGTATGTATGTATGTATGTATGTATTTACATGCAGCTCTTTATTATCGCTCGACATTGCGTTTCCATTACACTGTTGCTGCTGCTGCTGCTGCTTCTGCTGTTTGTTTGTTTATTTATCTGCGTAATGCGACTCGCTGTCGGGGGAATGTCAAGACGGAAAGACAGTCCGATAGAAACAGGCAGAGAGAGAGACAGAGAGTATGATTTTACAGCAGCAGTGAAGCATAAGCAAAGCGAGAATTGACTGACAAAGATTAAAATAGCCTTGCTAAGCATCAATTTGTTAGGCAAAAGAAAGGGCATCTCTCAAGTCAGATACTATACATAGTGTAGCCGCCGATGATAAGAGTTTTAAACGTACTTTTAAACATAATAACGACTTCTATTTGGAAATGGATGGATGCAGGTTGAATGGGGATAAACAAGTCCATAATTGATGCTGATTTCAAACAAATAATATTTTGATATTATAATAGCTGCCTTGCTAGCTTGTTTGAAATTTGTTACGAAATCCTGATCATAAATGATCGGCGGCATCAGTTTAAAGTACTTATAAAGGTCAATGCACTTGTGCGCTGTGCTGTGCTGAGCTGAGCTGAACTGAGCTGGGCGTCTCGACAACAAACAATCGAAACGAATCCTCTTCACTAACATTCGCGAATGCCGAATGCCGAACCAACACAACCATACAAATTCCAGACATTATTGCGCTTTGCATGCAAATGTTCAAAGAGTGAGAAAGATACAGAGAGACAGAGAGAGAGAGAGAGTTTTTCTAGGCAACTAGACACGATATAGATATGTTTGACTTAATCTTAAATACATTTGAGACGTTGTTAAGATTGCAAAAGAAATAAAGTTTCTTCACTTTATTATTGAAATAACTACAATATAAACGTTTTTTGGTTGATATAGTACTTAAACTTTGTGTTAAACAAATAGTTAAAAAGTACATTAAACATATCTCGAACATTTAGTAAACATTATATTTTTGGGCACATGAAGCAAGTTGTAAATATTATAATAACGTCAAATATCAAAATATTCCTCTTATAACCTTTATTAAATGAATGTTTTGGGTTCTTCCTCATAATTATTTTTGTACTTTGCTAATTTTAAGATTGAACTTCATAGATACACACAGTATCTATGCTCTTAAGAGAGATACAAACAAAGCCTCTACACAATTTGGGCCTCAGGTTGCACTTTGTCTTGTTTGGTTGGTTGTGCCACAAAGCAACTTTACGCAACTTTTGTTGGTTTCTTTTTTGTATTTTAATTGATTTTGATGTTGTTGTTGTTGCTGCTGCTACTGCGTTTAACTGTCTGTCTGCCTGCCTGCCTGCCTGTCTGCCTCTGCCTCTGCCTCTGCATTGTTGCAAATGTTTTCCTGCTTCGAAAATTACAAACTCATTTTCATTTACATTTTACCACTTACCATTAACAATTTCTTTTCTTTTTCATTGTTGTTGCTTTTGCTCAATTGTCGTTGCGAATGTTGCTGGCCAGCCAGCCAGTCAGCCAGTCAGTCAGCCAGTCAGTCAGCCAGCCAGCCAGATGGACGGCAACATGTTTCAAGCGCCGGCCGTAACATTTCCTACGTGCGTTTGAATTTTTTCGTGGCAAGCAATTTAAAGTTCAATGTACAACAACAATTGCAACAACAACTGCGTTTTGAGGACACAAAAAAAAAAAAAAAAAAAATTTTAAAATACATAAACTATGCAGCGATGTTTGTGTGCGTGCGTGTGTGTGTGCATTTATCTTGGGATTTGTATGCGTATAAGTCTGTCTCTCTCTCTCTCTCCTCTCTCTCTCTCTCTCTCTCTCTCTCTCTCTCTCTCTCTCTCTCTCTCTCTCTCTCTAACTACATAAAGTGTGTGCCGCCGCCGTGTGAGTTGCAATTGTTAATTAAAATGCAGCAAAAGCAAATGCAACAACAGCAAACAATAGAAAACATTGGCCAGGCTCAGATTTCAGTTTTCCCACAAAACACGTCAATAAAAAGGGCATCGGGGCGACGTAGAAAGAGGCTGGGAGGCGGCACAAGCTGTGGACAAGTGCACTCAAACAAAAACAAAGATAACATGTCTAACTAAAATTTAGAAGGAAAAAACAAAAAAAACAAAAAAATTAAGCTTTTTAATGTTTAGGGTTTTTACGTTTTCAGTTAAAATTAATTTAAAACAAGTGGAAACGTTGCAGTCGGACGAAACCGACTGCGGTATACTCGATACCAGTATTAAAAATTTTGATGCCCATCCATGTGGGATGTCAATTGCTATCTTCATAACAAATTTGGTGACTCTAGCTCAAGTTTGTATAAGGTGGGGAAAGGGGGCTATGGGGCTGGGGCGGTATGGTTGGGCGTGGCATCAAATTTTTGCTGCAGATCCTTGTGGAATGTCAATGCTACCTTCATACCAAATTTGGTGACTCTAGCTCAAAGTTTGTAAAAGGTGGGGAAAGGGGGGTGGAAGGGGTGCGCGTGGCTCCAAAACTTTGATGCAGTTTTTCGGGGGTCGTTGCAAGCTATCTTCCTGCCAAATTTGGTGGCTCTAGCTCCACTACTCTGGAAGATACACGCATTCCCGTTTTTGACGAAGCGTTGGGGCATATGGGGGTGGCTAGGGCGGTATTGGTGCGTGATCCAAACTTTGGATGCAGTTTTTGGGGGGTCATCATCACCTATCTTGGCACCAATTTTGTGGCTATAGCTCAAAAACTGTGGGAGATATAGGCTTTTTTGACTTTAAAATGCGGGGGGTCTGGGGGCGGAATGGGGGGCGTGGCTCCAAAATTTTTGATGCAGTTTTTTGGGGTTGCTAGTAGCTATCTTCTCACCAAATTTGGTAGTTCTAGCTGTCAGGATGTGCGAAATATGTGGATTTATCGGTTTTGAGTTATCGAATTTATCGATTTGCGAGCCCCCCAGTTATCGTAGAACCCCCATCTTGACACTTTAATTTACTATCCCATAGATAAAGAGAATTGGAAAGTTTCAAGTCTCTAGCTTGAAGGGTGTGGAAAAAAGTTGCGAACATACAGACGGACGGACACCATGACGGACATTGCACAAACCCAATATACTCTTTACCTTCGGTATCGAGTATAAACATAGTGGCGCATAGTTAATTTGTATTTTTTTTTTTTATTGTGTGAAAATCTCGAATGACTATAAGGCACTAAATTATTAATATTCGGTAAATTTATATGGTGGCTATATCGTAGAATGCTCCGATCGGGATGAATTTCATAGTGAACAAACCCGACATGATCTAAGCAATCTGTGAAAGTTTCATCAAGATCGGTTCGCATTGGCCGAATCGTGTTGAAACGACGACGACGGCACGCGAAACATTCCTGAGCTCGTCCTGATCATTTTGATATATAGTTTATGGGGTCTCCCATCATTCCTTAAAGGCGTTACAGATTCATGACAAAGTCAATATACCCTGTGAAGGGTATAAAAAAGAAAGTTTTTTTTAAGTTTTTTACGAGTCAGTTTTCTATATTTTTAAAGAAATCACTTATTTGATATTTGATTGGATTTATTAATGTATAATTTTGTTTAGTGTATGAAACCCACCCATCACCACCCATCATCTTGATACTTATGCAGTAGTCGCAGACGTACTCCTCTCACATGTCTCACCCTCCACCAAGCCTTTTACTGGTTTACGCTCTCCTCGCCCTAATAGCAATTGCACCATGCAAAAATGAGCAATTAATCTTGCAACATTGTTGTTGTTGTTGTTGTTGTTGTTGTTGCTGTCTGCGTGGCTTTATCATAATGAGAACGTCGACTATATCTGGGATTGACAATGGAAGTTGGTTGCATAAATATATAAACTTAAAAAAATGATCCTAAGACCATTGTGCCAAAGCTTACACAATAATCTCTTCCTCCTCAATTCGTTGCCTGATGTCTGCAAGTTTGGCCAATCTCTCCTGGCGTGATTCCCATTCGATTTCACTCTCCTTTTTTGGGTCTTCTATGGTCTGGATAATTTTGTCATATTTGTCTAAACTCTTTTCAAGTGTTATTTCATCCACAGTTTCTTTATCGATTTGTATTGTTATCGCCGGCAGGTTGTCTCGATCGACATGCTCCGCATCCTCTATCTCAATGTCTCTTAGCTTTAGCATCAGTTCGTATTTACGCACTCTGCATTTTGTCAAATCTTTTAAAGTCAAATTTCTTAGTTTGTTGTAGCTCTCGAGCACCTGGTTGTAATTGGTTAAAACTCGTTCTAGATTGCTTTTGCGTGTTGCCTCTTCTTTTATCCTCCTCTTCAATGCCGGAAGGTTGCTTCTGTCTATAAAGCAGGAGTATAATTCTTCATCATCTTCTGCACTTCGTTTACCAGTTTGTTCCTAATTTGAATTTAAATTTAAATTTTAAATTTTTTAAAAGGCAAAAAAAAAATTACACACAATTTTAAAACTTTTTTTTACTTACATTATTCATTTTGTTTTTATTCAAAAACAAAGACGGGATTTTTTCGATTTTTATTTTAACAGTTCAACAGTGGTTGATAGCAAAACTTAAAATGAATTTGTTTTTTGTGCTTTGAGTTGTGTCGAATAATAAGCAACAAAAAAGTACTGGCTGACTAGATGCTTGGACATTTTTTTGTTTTGAAAAAAATTTTTTTTGACATTTTATTTAATATAAAATTTTTACCTTTTGTTTTGTGGCTAACAAAAAAGGGAGTATCAATTGCGTTGGGTTAAGAACTTTGACTATTTTTGTCATGCATGTGTATTGGTAAGTGGCGCACACACACACACACACACACACACACACATTGTGCGCCGCTCGGCATTGCCGGGATCTCCCCCTCAGCGGATTGCGCCTCCCCCCGTGCAAGGCTTGGCACCTTTAGGCGCCTTGGCTGCACCTGTGGCAGCCGCTTCACCCCAGGAGCCAGTAGAGATGGATGCGTTCGAGCAGCTGGGTGTCACCCTTAAGAATCTCAGTGCTCTCCTATTCGGGCAGCGCCATGTAAACCAACAGGTGAGGGAAATGAGACATACCGCTAGCAGCTGCCGTAACCCGGTGGATAGATCCAAGTGCTGCATCAGGTGCGGAGACTTGGGTCACAAGGCAGCAAGCTGTAAGAGCGAAGCGAAGTGCTTCATCTGCACCGCTAGAGGCATTGCCTCAACCAGCCACCAGGCGGGCAGTAGCAGATGCCCACTCAGCGGAGGTGTAAGTAGTCGTGCAATATGAAGTGCATCCAGTTGAACCTCAATCACTGTGCAGCGGCTCAGGACTTGTTGTCGCAAACAGTGCGCGAACGATCTGCGGATCTGGCTGTGCTAAGTGAGCTAAGTGAGACGACACATCAGGACGAGCGGCTATCTGGGCTTGTGGGAGTGGCGCGTCACCATTAACTAGAGTTTACCGAGCGGATAGCTTCGTACGTGCGTTGGCGGGCGACATGTGGATCTACTCCGTCTATCTGGCCCCTAGCCTGCTGCTGTCCGAGTATAACCACACCCTGGACTCTCTGGTGGCAGATGCTAGAGGCCGGCACCCAGCCACTAACGCTAGGGGCCGAGCCTTACTTGAGGCCTTCACGCTACAACCAACTGATTTGATTTCTAAGCACTAAGTTTTTAATAACACAAATCGATGATATCACTTGTGAAATACTTTACTTAACCGAGGTCTCATCTTTAAGAAATTACAATTGTAATTTTAGCTTTAAAGCTCACCCCCTTTCGTCCCACACTTAACCTAAATAAAGCGCTCTTGAATGAAAATCAATCCAAGTTTTATTGTTAATGCAAACACGAAACATAATTGTATGTAGTGTGTATGCATGTACAGTACGACCTCGGTTAACGCAACCTATTATAATTTGGCCAGTTGCGAAAACTGAGGTGAAATTTTCTGGTGCCGTCGCGAGACCTTTTTTAATATAAAGATGCCTTCGCTTACCTTTAAAATAAAATTAAATCGAGTAACGACTGTGTTTAATGCAAGAGTTTCGTATTGATTGTTGCGTTAAATGAGGTAGTCAACAATGTTAAGAATTCGGGTGTTGCAATAATCGAGGAGTTGCGTGTTAGGAGGTTTGCGTTAACCGAGGTAGTACTGTATATATATTCCTTATGCCTATTAAAACTTTCTAGTATGCCATATAAAACGATTTATTTAGCTACAAACAAGAAAAACAAAAGACAGAATCCAATAGCTTAGGAATATTGGGTTACAAAGAGATACGAATACAGATACAGATACAGATACAGATACAAAGATACATTTACAGACAGACAGAGCAGAGATCAGACCGAACGCTGGCATTAGAGCTGCTAATGATCTCATAATGAGGCTTGGCGGTGGCGGCGTCTCTGCCATAATGATGAGATGAACTAAGTTGAATTAAAGATTGGGCAGAGATCGACAGAGATCGAGAGAGAGAGAGATAGACAAATTTGAGGCAGCCAGCTACTTATGCGTGTCATGTGGCAATTATGAATGAAAATGGCCGACTAATTGCAATGTGAAATAGTCAAAGCCATTGAAGATGTTGGAAGGAAAAGCGGCAAAAAAAAAAAAACAGAAAACTAAAAGCTAAAAGTATTTGCAAGATGCGTGTAACAAAATATGAATGCGATGCCAGCTGACCAGAGGCGGTTAAGGGGCTTGTTGAGTGTGCGGGAGGGGGGGGGGGGATGCGGGGACAGAGAAATACTCAGTTCAGTGCGGTCATGTGTGGCAAATGTCAAACGGCGAGTGTTTCGTCTTCGTCGTCTTCATCAGCATTTTCTTTTTCACCTTCTTCTTCTTCTTCTTCTTCTTCTTTGTCGAGAAAGCTAATGGGCGAATAAAAAGCGCAAGCTAATTTTATGCCCACTTTGTTGTTGTTGTTGCTTTGTTGTCAATTTCATATTTCTTTCACTTCTTCTAGTTGCATTTAACAAAATACAATAATAATAAAAAAGCAAATATAAGTATTTTTTTTTGTGTGTGTTTTGCGCTTTGTTTATTATTCAAATTAGAGACTTATGTCGCGACAACAGCGACAATATTTAATATTTTCACTTTTGTTTTTTTCTCCTTTTTTTTTTGGCTCGCTTAGAAGCGATGACAATTTGACTTTTTTCTATTGGTTGCTTAGTTTTTTTTCCATTGAAATTGATTGTTTGACAAAAAGGAAATTTCACTTTAGCTTCAAACATGCGAAGCGTACGAATTTTAAGAGTGAAAGAGACAGAGAGAGAGAGCGAGAGAGATAGAAAGGCATCAATATCGATAAAGAAATTAAAAGCAAACGTTAAATAAAAAGTTTGAATTTAAAATTTGTAACAATTACCGATTAATTAATAATATACGATTATCTTGTTGTTGTTGTTGCTGCAATTTTCAATGTTTTGTGTTCGAAGAACAAAATTTTAGGAATTTGTGTTTTATTCGATTTTTTTATCATCGCTATTTGTTTCTAAAAATAGTTTTGCCATGAAATTACAAAGAAAATAAACAAACTTGTTTAATGTTAATTTTCATAAAACGAATTTTTTTCTATATCTAAAGATAATAACCCAAAAACGAGATGATCTTCTGGCCTGAACATTGACAGTGGCTTTGCCCAAGCTTTTGCCAGGACAGCCTTAAATGTAGATCAGCAACAAATTGTATATATATGTACATACATATACATATACATATATGCTTGCTTGTGCCTTTCCCCAGTTTGCAGTAAAAAAAACAACAACAACAACTTACCTACTCTTACCTCTTCAACACTCTCTGCCCATGCCCCTTTTGCCACATGCTGCCTCCCGTTTGGTAATCGAAAACGATTTTCCACATTGGCGCATTTGTTTTTTTCTTTTTTTCTTTATTTATTTATTTTTGCCCCGCCATAGAAGTGCAGATATAAGCGTGGAAGGCGGTGTAGGCGTGGCGTGGCGTGGCGTGGGGTAGGGTGGGGCGTAACATTGTCTAACTGGCTGTGTTATATTTTGTTTGTTTGACATTCGCTTGGCAAAACACGAAAATGAACGCATAACTTTGTTTGTGTACGAGTATGAAACTTTTACGCAATGCAAGTCGCAAGACTCTCTGCCAATGTCAATGGTTTGTTGTTGTTGTTGTTGTTGTTGTTGCGTATGCGTTCATTGAACGGTCTGGGTCATTGGCAGCAACAGCAGCAACAGCAACAATAATAGTTTTTTGTTGTTGTTGTTGTTGTTGTTGTTTGATTGTTGGTTAAAAACTCCGTTAAAGTCGTTGGCCAGTTTGTATGCCATGCCACATGACCTAATCGTCAGTTAACATTACAATTTTGCTTTACTACTACTATTTGTCAACATCATCAGTATAATTGCAATCGGACACCCCCCTACCGACCCACTACCACCCCACCACCCCTCATCAAATGACACAATTGTAATTGAGTTGAGTATATGACAAGAAGATGGTAGTACTATAAAGATAGGTGCGCCCTATAATACCGACCTACGCCCAACTTTATATATAGTATATACATTCAACTTCATTATCATGATCATAACTGTCTGCTTACAATCAACTTTCATATATGGTGTATATATAATCGGAGTAGATTGCTTCGTCTGCCTACACGTTCAACCTTCTTTAGTGCGGGGCAAGCACTCCATAACGGAAACAGGCAATAGCATGCTATACAATATAAACATATATGTATGTAGTACAGTCCAACTTCCATGTAACGAATTGCCACAAATTTAACTCGATCCCCTGGAGATTCGTTATATGGAAGGTGGACTCGTACTACAACTAGTAATAGCTCAAAAGCTGATTGCAAAAAAATAACTCTTCATAATTAGTTGCAGATTATTATAGAAATTTGTTTGAAATTGGTTCGAAGAAAGTAGGAAAAATGTTGCAATATTTAAGAATGGAATTTCATTTTTGAATTATTCTAGTTATGAATGGCACATAAGATACAGATACAACCATTTTGTTTGGCGCCGTGGGCAGCTATTGCAACGCTCCCTAATATATGAGTACTTAATATAGTATAATTACGGAAATTAAGTAGTAAATGCATTTATCCGGAAAACAATTGAGAGGCATTCTGATCAAATATCTTGAGATGTGTTTATAAACAGTCGATCTTCCATGTAACGAACTAATTTCTAGAATCGAAAGCACATTTTATATTAAGAATTCGTTCGTTAAAGCAAAGTTCTAGTTTCTATTTCCCTTAAGATTCCTTGTCACAATTTGTCTTTAGAGTAAATTTATATTATAAATATAAAAATATACTATTATTATACGACATACATATATCATATCATATCATCTAGCTACCGAACTTGTAATTTTTTGTTACCTCTGGGACATTCTCCTTTTTCTTTCAATTGGATCATCTCATCAAGCTGCATGCTTTTAGTTTTGGGGATTCTCCAGTTGCAAGCTGCAAGTTGCAAGTACTTCGTGTTGCACATTGTAGAAGGCGGCACATATTGAGGCGCACTGAACAAGTCGTCGTGCTGTACTCAATTACGCCTAATTAGCTATGCCTTTGGGTTCTTTCATTCCCCAGTTGCTTGGTTGCTTGGTTGGTTGGTTGGTTGGCCTGGAATGAAGGTAGCCCAAAACCAATTAGAGCAAAGCTTAACAATTTTCATCAATTGTACGACTCCGGTTTGCAGGCGCTTAACGCTTAATAGGTAAATCCAATTAAAAGTTCTTAAAAAACAAAAAAAAAAAGAACAACAAACTGAAAAGTTCATTTAATTTGGCTGCACTATAAAGTATATACACACACACACACACACACACAAACTTACAAATAGGGAGCAAATTGTATGATGAACCCGAAAAAATTACCGCTAATGTAAGAAGATTACAAAAGAACCGTTGATTCGTTAGTTCCTTCCCTAATGATAATTACACACTTACTCGCTTCGATAGAAAGAGAAAAGAATGTGCAACTTGTTGATTCTCTCTCTCTCTCTCTCTCTCGCTCTCTCCCTCTCTCTCTCTCTCTCGGCCGATTCTATCTTATTTTTGGTGTCAATTTACACGCGTCAATCAAATCAAATCAAAACGAACAAACGAAAAACCAAAATCAAATGTAGGCTACAATTTTTACAAGCGCCGAACAACATCACATCACAACACACACACACACACACACACATGCAGCAATACCGGGAGCAATGACATATGGACATCATGCTGTGAGAACCCCGCCCCTAGGGAGAGGCCCTCCCCCACCAGTATCTTAGTCTATCTGTCAATTTGTGTAAACTGTTTTGCTTTATATATTTCTGTTGCTTTGCTCTTCACTCTGCGCAGAGCCTAGCCATCGAAGTGACAAGTTATTTTCCTTTATTATTTTGACATATTGTGCACTTGTGATTTACACACACACACACACACATATGTACCTATACGGAATTCTAAAGATAGTCTTCGTTTGACCGAAACATTCACAGCGAACAAATATCTTTAACACAGAAGTTCAATGAAACTTTACAATTGTTTTTGTTGCTTTTGCCCATTGCCGTCGCGGTACTCTCAAGCGGTGTGGGCTTTATTCTTATCCATAATTGACAAAATACTTATGTATATTTCTTTATAATTTGCACCAAATGAAATTTTAAAACTAGCGAAAAATACTTAAAAATTGTTAAACAAGCCCTTTAAGTCGATGTCAAATATTTTATTATTGAATCTTAGTTAAAAAATGTTCACAAATTCAAGATTGCAAATGTGTCCAAGAACAAGCCTAATTAATTTTAATATCAAGTATTTTTAATGGTTTTTATACCCTGAACCCATAAAATGGGTTAAAAGGGTATAATGGTTTTGTGCAAAAGTATGTAACAGGCCGAACGAAGCATCTCCGACCCCATCAAGTATATATATTCTTGATCAGCATCAACAGCCGAGACGATATTGTAGCCATGTCCGTCTGTATGAACGCGTCGATCTCAGAGAGTACAAGAGCTAGAGACTTTAGATTTTGTATTTAAGTTCTCCTATACCATGAGCAGAACAAGTTTGCTTCAAATTATCGATAACTATTCTGGTTTCCGATATACACATGAAATCGATAACAAAAAAATATCGAATTTGGAAAATCTAAAAATGAGGGTTGAAGTAATGGGTAACGATAGAACTTTTCTGAAAATTTCGATCAAATCGGTTAAGAAACACCAGAGATATCGAATTTAATCGATTGAAGCTAAGTCAGTGTATCAAAAAAGTCTTTTATAAATTAAATATATTTATTGCAACTGGGCTCAGGGTATCTTCTAGCCGGTCTCTCCCGACTAGAGCCTTCTTTCTTGTTGTTGTTGATGCGGGTTTTGCTTAAGGTTTACTCTCTTTTCTGTGTGTTGTTGTTGTTGTTGTTGTTGCTTTTGCTTTGTTTGCATTCCATAAAACTGCGCGTGGCGTTTGACAAATGACAATGACGGTTGACGGCTGACGTTTGTGTTGTTGTTGTTGTTGTGGACTTGGCTGGCTGGCTGGCGTTGCAGAAAGTTGGACTCAGTCTCCGCCCCATTCCCCCCCACCCCGCTCAGGGCGTATTGCACTTTCGCAATGACAAGGCAAAAAAGTCGAGACAGCAGCGTGTTTTGTTGTTGTTTTTTTTTTTTTTAAGCCTAACAGACCTAACGGTTTGTCAAGACACAACAGACACAAACAGTGTGCGACAATGGCGACAGCAATGCAACCATGCGTTAAGTAGCCGCAAAATACAACAACAACAACAAACACAACATTCGAACAAACTTTAACTTATGACAAAAAAATATACGCCCTGTGCAACAAGTTCAAAAATGTAAAAAGCAAAAAAACGAATAAAAATTCCATTTAAATGAATAAAAGTTTAAAAAAGGTGCAAAAGAAATCGCATGTATGTATACACTACTCTTATACGATTACAGGGTATACAAATACAATGCAAATGAGCACAGTTAAGCGCATACGCGAAAAAGAAAACTAAAAGCAAAAAACAAATAAATGAAAGAAATGAAAATCAGCAAATATAAAAACAGCGTGTGCAAAATGCAAGAGTTAATGCTTTAAAAAGGGGGCAAGGGAAGGCAGTAGGTAGTTGGGTGCGGCAGGAGCCAAACGAATCCCTCAAAAATGCCTATAAAGAACAGCTGTGAACAGGACTAGATACAAAGATACAAAGATGATACATCAGATCGGAGTAGAGTTCGACTCCTCCACTCTGACTTTGATTATACTTTTTCAATAGATACACACACAGATACAGATACAACTGTTCTACGTATATCTGAAGTTTTAGATTGCTATTTCAAATGTTTTGTTTGTTTGTCTGGCACTGGAAACTGGAACCAGTAAAATGTCTACCGCAGCTCTTGCAACATTTGCATGCAAAGCGCAATAATCTCTGGAATTTGGTGTCGTATTCCTATTTGTTTTTTGACAGAGAATTGAGAACTTGATCGAGAATTGAGTTTTTGTTTTGATTATTTTTGTAGTCTTGCAAAATTAGAATTGTTTTACTTTCTCGATTTCCCGTCTTAGCTTCTTTTAGTATAAAAAGAATAACTAAATTATTCTTAGGTAAACTTAGCATTGTTGGGTAACATTTTATACAGTTAGAATTGTTAATATATATGTATACATACATATTTTGTAATACTTTACGTTTGTATGGCTTATGAAATAATTGATCCAAAATATTGTTTCGCAAGTTTCGGTTCTATAATTATTATTATAAATGCATTCGTTAGTGGCGCGGCGCGTTGTTTTCTTGTATTGCTTAATTGGGGTCTTTAATTGCGGCTAAGTGCGAATGCTGATTAAATTGTTCATTAAGCAAAAATACAAAAAATTACAACAAAAAAATAATACGAAAAAATTCCACTTTGGACTTTATATTGTTAAGCTTAAAAACCAACAAAATGTATAATTAAATATTTAATTATTATTATTTTTTTTTTATACATACAAACAGATTGTTTATCATTATTTAACTGACTAACTATCTGTGTATATGTATGTGTGTGTGTGTGTGTGATAAATACACTGAAATTAATGAAACAGACAATCAACAAATAACTTCATTGTTTTTTTTTTTTTTTTTTTTTTGTGACTTATGCATTTTTCGCATTATTTAAACCGAAATTATGCAATTAATCAACACAAACGGTTCGAACGAGACCCCGGCTGGGGCCAGAACTTGGCCAAAAGCCCCTGTAAAGACCCAAAGGAAAAGTGCAACACAAAAAAAATAATGAAAGAAAAAGAAAGAAAGCAATAATAATAACATAACGAGTAAAGTCTCCCAGATCAAAAGCAAAAAAAAAAAAAAAAAAAAAGTATCTGCAAAATGTAGGCCAAAATATAAGAGAAATGACCTTAGCCATCTCGAAAGATTTGTACCATGCCAAAAAAAAACCAAACAACAGCAACAACAACAACAACTCACATGAAAGACGCCAACGCTGCGCAAGCGCATTTGCCAAAACATCGAAGGAAAAGAGAGAGACGAGACGCAAAGACGCAGGCGGAAGGCAGAGAACCCAAGATGAAAAAACAAAAAGAAAGAAGACAACGAGTGATTTCTACTACGTCGGTTCGTCGCTTCGTCTCATTTTTCATTGTTCTTTGCAAATAGTTATGCGGTTGGCGTATACCCTGTGAATGAACGCACAAAGAGTCCAACCCAACTACCATATAACGAATCTCAAGGAGACAAGAGAGAAAAACCTTTGCTGTCGAACAAATGGATATGGATATTTAGATGAATTCTTTTCTTTAATAATATAGATTTCTCTTAAGAATGCTCTTCTCAACTTTTAAGGAATATTTTTGAAGCTAAAACGAACTCAAAGTAATTCATCTTAGAAGTAGAGTATCTTGTAGTCAAACTGTTTCTCTCTTTCATGTTGTTTTTTGAGAGTTTTCTTCTTCTTTCTTTTCGGATGCTGCGTATGCTGAAATCTGGATTTTAACCTTAAACCATATGCATGTGTGTGTGTGTGTGTGTGTGTGTGTGTGTGTGTGTGTTTTTGACCCATTTAAAATACTTTACTTGTTCTTCTCTTCTTGAAGTTTCATGCGTTTCAAGTCGAAACAATGGAAGACATTCATTAAAGAAGAAGTTAATCAATTAAACTAACTAACTTTGGTTCGAAAGAAACATTTAACTGTTTTTTCTTGTTTTCCTTTTATCAAGTAAATGCAATTAAACCTAATGAACCTTGAAAACGAAAACAACAACAACAACAAGCATGGCATTAAATGATTTATTCTGCTGGCAAATTAACAAACGCATGTGAAATAATAAAAAAAACTAGCCAAAATCGTTGCCAGCAAATTAGTAACTACGAGGATAAACAACAAAAAAGAAGTTAAATTTTTAACAAACAAAACTACATGACCTTATAAACAGTACTATAATAATGCATTTATGTATCCAAAAGAAGAGAGGGGGAAAAAAAATTGTTTTTTTTTTCCCCAACAATATGGCAACGCTTGAGTGCGTTCAATCTGCTGCTCTCCCACAAACAGATGCAACCTCAAATTAAAATACAATAAAATTAAATAATTAAAAATCAACTCACAGACAGCTCGTGGGGGGAGGGGTGAGTGGCAACTGTAATTTTTCTAATAGTAGTTGTTTGTTTGCGGTTTTTAGTTTTCAATGACCTTGAACAACCGCCTCCCCCTCCTAACGATATATGCTAGATAAAAGCTTTAATACATTAGAAAAGAAACAAAAAACAACATTTTAACGATTTACAGTTTAGTCGCTGACAAATCTGAATCAGAATCGAAATGTGATGAAAAAACAACGAAAACCCCGCAAAACATCATTATAAAAATATAATAAAATATTGCTTATAAATATGCATGTTAAATGTGTTTCGTTAGGCTGGAAGCTAATGTGAAGTGGTTTTGTATTTGGTTTATTTTTGATATCATTAATGTTGCGAACGATAAAACTTTCACCTACTACAAATCGGGCGCTAAATGATTTTCGAATATAAAGAAGAATGAAGGCAACAACAACAAAACACCAAAAAAAGTTTAGAAGTTTTCAATCGTTCAAAGAAACAACAACAAAAACAAAATTTAAGAAAAAAAGGCAATGAAAGAGAAGAAGAAGAAGCAGAAAGTAGCAGCAGCTCATGTGAGTTGGGCGAATCCGTCAACTCCCTGCACTCACCCCCCCCTCCCCCCCCCCCCCCCCCCCCCCCCCCCCCTCTCCACCACTCACTCATTTGGTTTATGACTTACTAAACTCTTTTTTTTATGGTTTTTAATCAAAAGACAAGCTATTAAAAAAGATCGGGCATTCCTGGGGCTGACTGCTTGGATTTGTGGCTCATCAGCTGATTTAAAGTGAGTGAGATAGACAGAGAGCGAGAGCGAGAGAGATGATGACCAACATCTCGCGTGATTTATATTACAACTCTCTGATTGTCACACTTGCTAATTGCTAATTTGCACGTATCCTAAAAGATCAGAGAGGATCATAATGAGTAAAAGAAAAATGTGTTTTAATGATGATGATGATGATGCGAAAAGAAAGTGTAAAGTAAAGTTAATAAGCTTGGAGCATGAAAAGTGTATGATTGGAATTATTGATAGTGAAAGTTTTCGTTCAAGAAACAATGTGGAAGGGAAGGAATATTGTGTAAAAGAGAGGATAAGCGAGAAAAAGAGATTGGGGCACTATCGATTTTCTCGATATCGATATCTTGTGTTTAGTGACGAACAATCGATTGTTTTATAGACATGTAAATGCATGAGAACTCTTCCTGTTTTCGATAAACACATGTTATCGATAACACATTGTTGGGTAAAAGAGAGAGTTGGATAAAAAGATATTGTGTTGCAAAAACAATCCATGGCACTATCGACTTTCTCGATATCGATATCTTGTGTTTAGTGACGAACAATCGATTGTTTTATGTATGAACTCATCCGTTTTGCAAACTATCAAAGCTTTTAAATTAAATTTATGGATGCTCTACCGGTTACCGATAAGCATATGTTATCGATAACAATAAATACTTGAATTGCAATAGTTTGAAACTTGTTTCAAAAACAATAGACAAAATAATGATTGCCTGTCAAAATGTTATTAAAATCGGTGGAAAAACACCGAAAATATTAAAGATTAAAAATGTAGTAATGCATAATAATAATTTTAGTTCGAATAAAATTTGTAATTTTAGTCGTTTTTGTTTTTGTTTTCAATTGCAGTACTTTCGACTCGGATGAAACAGTTGGCCATTCTGCTAAATGATTTTAACTTCGAGTGCATTGGCACCGCCCAAACCGATGACGAGAACGTCATTTGTGAGAGCCTAAAGCGCTTCGGTGCCATTATTGGCACCATTGAGGATGAACGCGAGAAAATGGTAAGAATGTTTGCTTTAAACGAAAACGAAAACAATCACAAATCAAATACCAATAATATTGATATTGATTTTCCTTTATTTGTTTCAGTTAACTCTTGCGGATAAGCATATTATTGAATCGCTGGAGGATTTTCGCAAGAAACAAATCGGCGGTGTCAAGGAGAACAAAAAGAAGTTTGACAAAAAGACAGAAAAGTTCTGTCAATCACAGGAGCGCTTCCTAAATATGTCAACCAAAAAGCCAGAAAATACGATACAAGAGGTAAGTGCGGGGCTTAAAGCTTTTATTCATTTCCAGACAAATAATGCAATCAAATTGTGTTCAAATGTTTTTTGTTGTGCCAAAGCAACCCAACCAACCAACCAACCCAGCCACCCAGTCTGCACTTGATCCTACCTAGCTTGTCCGTTGGTTACATTTGGAACATGCCCAAAAGCTTCCCAACAAAACTTTTATTCGAAAATGAAAGAAAAAAATAGTGCTTCAAAGTTCCATGACCTATGTCAAATTGCATCAGTGTATTAGCTACAGTGCACATTGAATAAAACGGAACCTTTGAATGTTGAATGTATTATTTATTTTTTACTATAACTTTATCCAAAAGATGGCAATTGCATTGATCTATGAATTATGATATGAACTCTTCAAGCTTCATAAAGCTTAACCTTTCTCTAAACCGTTGCAATATCGGAAGCTTCACTGTACAATGTGGCATGCAAGCATTGCATTTACTGCTATTTACTTTGGGCTCTCTCTCTCTCTCTCGCTCGCTCTCTCGCCGGGCTAACTGGCTGTTGGCCCGGGACTTTTGCGGTTGCAAGTTTGCCGCCAACTTTAACTGGCACACAGCATATATACATACTATATATGTATGGATGTTAGCGTACCAGTGTGTGTGTGTGTGTGTGTTTGTGGGAGCTTTTGGTTGCTATACCAGCTACTTCTGTATTTATACACCATGCATAACAAAAAAACGTTTGTTTTTTTTTGGCCATGTTTGCATCATTTCCTGACCTGACCTGCGTTTGATCCTTCCAGAATTGCGCTGCTATGTTGTTGTTACATAAGTACTGAGACGCCATTTTGTGTGTGTTGGCCAACACATTTCCGGCTAAGAATTTTAGAGTAAATATTGGGGGATGCGCAGTGGATAAGAAACTGACCAAAAGTCAAAAAGTCCCTTTAACAATCTGCTCTGATTTAAGTATTTTTGTTGATATCATCGGGGTCAATAAACTGCAGCTGGTTGGCAATTCTTAAACGGTGGTCTTCAGTCGTCAGGTGCTTTTGAACTTGCCACAAGTAAACAGCACGCACACAAAATTGCAGCCAATGTAAACACGGTTAAACAAAAATGATGCCAAAAAGGCAATTTCATGAAATTGTTCTGCAACTTGTCTGGTTGTATGGATTGTGTGTGGCCCGATAGCTAATGATTGCATATAGCAATGTAATTGCTAGACAAATTGGTACGCGTTCTTAGAAAATTCTTAGTCCAGATGTTGTGCGAATTTGGCCAATTGGGTCGAATGCACTAGATTTTAATTTCAATCAATTAACAAATCCATTTCGTTGATCCAACAGCAAAGCTTTTGGAATGTGGGAGATAAGTTTTCATTTGAATCGAATCAAATCCTCGAAACCTTTCATTAAACAGCAACAACAATAAATCAATTTTCGTGCTTAATAACATTAGACACGAAATCTTTATGCAAATGCGAAGCAACAATCCAACCATTCCATTCATTGACTGACGGACAGTAATGAGCATTTGGTCGTTAAGCTTACCCCTACCCTACCCCATCCAAAAAAAAGGGGTCAAACAATCAACTCAAATCATTCAAATGTATCCGAAATACTTTACGATTCTAAATTGTTGTTGTCTGCACTTTTGGAGTTGAAAATTGCAACAGAGCTTGCTTTCTATCTCTCTCTTTCACTCTTTTTGTGTGCTGCACATTTAGCACGACAACTGTATTATTGATTTTCGACTTTTGGCATGCGTGTCACGTAGCCACACACACCCGCCCGCCTGCCCGCCCGCCCCAACCAGACATTTCACAAATACCCTATCCTTTCCATCTGTCCATATGTCAAGCATATAAGCACCACAATTTGTTATCAGTCACGCGTCTTTGTTGCAACACACCCCACGCCCCCCGTAATATGTCCCTTTATGCGCTGCCTTCTTTCTTCCTCATTTTGCTTAGAGCTAAGGGTTCAACAAACAGCAGAAAATAAATCCTATTATGAGCTACTCTTACTATAGCGAAGGAAGGCTTAGACAACATTAATGAGCTTTTGAAGGAGATAATGTGGCTTGAAAAATTTCTGCAATTTGGTCTTAAAACAGTTTAGTTTAGCATATTTCCAATTCAATATAATTATTCTCTTGACTTTAACATGATACTTTAACAATTTCCTTTAGCGTTTTAACCTTTAAGTTATTTCCATGCTCAACTTCTGAGTTTTTCCATCTATCTACGTGACATCTGAAACACAATCCTCAATCCCTCTTGCGCCCCCCACCACCCGTTGCTCGTTAAGGTAATGCGACGCAACGCAGTCTGTTAACTTGGCTTTGAGGAAGGAAGGAAAAAAGGAAGGGGGATGCTTTTTGCCTCTGCTGTGCCTGCCTTATCAAATTTTCACTGTTGCAATATTCTTGAGCTGCCGGCAGGCAGCCTTTGCCGGCTTTTGTTCGATTGTCAGCTCGCAAAGCACAGAAACAAAAACAAAGGGTGTGACAAAAGCGCGCTTCGGGTTGCCTGCCTGCCTGGCTGCCTTTTTTATTTTTGTTTTGGAGGCTTGGAAAGACATTTTCCTAAGCTGCTGCAGGTGCAGCATTTTCTTGAAACAAATTTCCGTAGCATAATTTAAGGATAACTTTATTTATTAGCTCTTTTAATGCCCACGCAACATCTTTGGTCCATTGATAAATGTCAAGGTAAGCGCACGTTGGGCGCCAGCTAAATATAACTAATGCCGTGGGGATACATTATCTCTCTCTTTGCGTATCTGCAAACAATAATAAGAACCATCATCTATTTTAAGTAACGATGGTTTCGCTTACTTTAACGCATGTGGGCGAAAATCTCTCCTTGTGTGTGTGTGGCCCACGCAAGAAAGCCCAAACGATGCGTTTGCGTGGGGAAGTCGAGAGTTTTGGGTTGCTTTCAACCCATACATACATACTTTTGCATCTATTAGATTTGAAAACATAATGCTATTAAAAAGAATTGGCATTCCAATGCAGAAAAGCTTTAAAGCACAATAGAATCTAGCGATATTTGGCCTTTGCAAAACTATCGATTTATTTGCGATAGCAAAAGTGAAAGAATTTCCCTTTAAACGCTTCGTAATTCATATGTAAGCCAATATCTATGAATATTTGTGATTTTAAAGCATTTTTCGAATCAATTAAGACAAAAGAAGAAACAAAAAACATAATTCGATAACTGCGCAATAATCGATAGTTAGTTAATTTAAACTTTAAAAGCTCTTGTTGTAAGCTCTCAAAGAAGAGAGAGAGAGAGAGAGAGAGAGAGAGTGCGCTCAAAAGTATGCTATGTTTGTTATTGTTAACACTAACGACCCTTAAATTGTCGTTTGTTGCAATTACTAGGGCTACATGTCAGGCCATCAAGCACAACAACAACAAACACTTGCCACTTGTAGTAGTAGTAGTAGTAGTAGTAGTAGTAGTAGTAGTAGTAGTAGTAGTAGTAGTAGTAGTAGCATATAATAAGCCACTTTTATAACAAGTGTGAGTGAGATGAGATGAGCTGCAACACATGCAATCCATATTCGTGTATTCGTTTATTCTTGTTATGCATACCGAAAAATATATTTGTATAGGTGTGTATAAAGTGCAGCGCAATTTCAAGCCTTAAACTCTCTCATTGCAATAACAAAATGATCGACTTGCCGTCATCCTCTAATGCGTGATTGGTCTGTTTGATATATTAAAAATGTCACATACATACATATTTACTTCTCTTTCACACTTTTCCAGCGGATTCGATACATTGACTAGTTGCATTTTACAAAAAGACCCCATGTAATGCATTACATGTAGAGGTAATGAACAACGCTTTTGCCGCTGGGTACTCTTTGTAACTGTAGAGCTAGAGAGAGAGAGAGAGCGTGACTGCACCGAAAATACATATGGCAACGCTGCACTGCACCAGTGAGAAATGAGTACACACATTAAAAATGCATCCATACCCCATTGCGGCGAGCCAAGCAACGTTTTTGCTGGGTATTTTGAAATGCAACTGGAACTGAAATAAAAAGCGCAGGCGCTCTCCAAAGCTCTCACAGCTGCCAAACGGTGTTGTTGGGTATTTGATGTAGACCTGAAGTTGGAGCCGCTCTCGTTCCCGTTATGTCCTTGTCCTTCTTCTTCTTCTCCTTTTGGTTCTATTTTGTTTTTGTTCCTTTTATCCTTTTTTGGCAATGCTCAACAGCAAACAGCAGCAACAACAACAGCGACAAAAGTAACGAAACAAAAATTTTGCGCAGCTTTTTCATGTGCGCAATAAACGCTCAGCTTCCACGCTAGGTGCGTATGCGTGTGTTTGGATGTGTGTGTGTGTGTTGCAAATGGCAAAAATGCGTGGAAAAATCAACTTAAAGCTTAATTAAATCGTCACGCAGCAGCCGCAGCAGCAGCAGCACAGCAGTGCCAATTGCAGTACCTTAAATAAATAAATAAATAAATAACTTTAAATAAACGTTTGTGGCCCTTTAATAAATAAGTCAAAATTTCAATTCGTTGTGAGAAAACTAAACAAAAACAAAATAAAGTGCAAAAACGGCATTAAATGTAAAGAGTTTTGTGTATGTGTGCCGCCTAAAAGCATGCAATAAAATAATGCTCAACTCTCGTTGAAAAGCAAAGAAAATAAAGACAAAAGTGCAAGTGCTTCAAGGCAACATGTTTGGCTCACAATTATTTAGGGCAATTCATGCTTGTTTGGTTGTTGCCGTTGTTGTTGTTATTGTTTTAGTTGTTGTTGTTGCTGTTGTCGTTTGCACCAATTGTAATAATGCAAACGATTTCTAATTGGCCAAAAGACATATAAAAAAGCAAAAATATTGATGACATAAAATGCAGTCGGAGACAGCAGTTTGTGTTTGTGGTAAGCTTTTCACGTTAATCAAACGAAACCCAAACATCTTATCTTTAGCTTTGTTTAGAAATCGTGTGTGTACGTGTGTGTGTGTGTGTGTGTTTGCCACTAACAGGTGTTTTTTTATATATAGAGCTTGCAAAAGTTAGGGAAGTGAAATTCTCGAAACTTTCGGATAGGAAACTATATCAAAATTCAAAGGATTTTTTGCAGGATAATTTAATAATTATATGCCAAGAGAATGGCAATTCTGCAGTTTCAGCCAAAAGTTTAGTTTATTTCTCAATAAAAAAAAACGAACTACAAATATCCCGACACAACTGTACTTGCCAAACTTCGTTTCGACATGGCCTGAGATGAAATTCGTTTGAAAAATATTAATCGTAAATATTTTATTGACGTCAAATGGGGGGGCTTTGCAGGTTCCGTAGAAATGTGATTTGTATGAAAATGTCAGTTCTGATTAAATGCAATTATAGTGCAACAGAAATCCTCAAAGGTCGCACGGTCCACTGTCACAAACATTGTTTGTCAACAGCTGCATTCTAGGAAATAGTAGGAAAATTTCATTTGAATAACCATTGCATTAATGCGCCCAGCCAAAAAGGCGCCGGCAGCAGCAGCATCCAATGTCAAATATCAAAGTTCAATTGAATGCCGAAAACACCTTTACTCCACAGTGAAACTTCCATATAACGAAGTTTTTCCATACAACCAACTAGTTTCTTATTCGTGGTACGTTATATGGATGTTCGACTGTTGTTGACAGTGAATAAATCAGAAAGCTGCAAAATTTGCGCTAATTGCCAAATGCGCAAATGTCATTTGCACGTATCAATGCGTCGCCTACATATATGGTACATATATATATTTTGAGCGGAATTTTGGTTCCGGTGAAAAGTTTGTGTGTGTGTGTGTGTGGGCTATTCGTATTTGGGCGCGCGTAGGCTTAATCGAAAGCCAAATACACACACACAAATCCGCCATTATTGAACACCTCGATATATGGTATGTATAAAGATAGGTAAATGCCGGCGTTAAAGGTCAAAGTGAAGCATTTCCCCATTGCTTTTAAAGGGTATCTTAGTTTTGTGCAAATGAAAGCAACTCCTCTTAGCCCCAGCTTTCTGCATAAAGGATTCGTTTTCGTTGGTTCACTTTACAATTTTTATCTATAATACGAACTTTGGACGCCTTAACTATAGATTTTGAACCAAAAACTCCTCCAAGTCAACGGCAAAAGAAGTTTGTTTCTAAATAATCGATAACTTTCGATAACAATAAAATCTTGTATTTGTGAAAAGTTGTCAAAGTCGAAGTCGAAGTCGAAGGGTTTATTGATGGGTATCCACCAAGTCGATATCATCGCTAGTATGTACCTATTGATGATAGTTTTGAAATTTTGATTATAGTTTTTGGCATTACTCTTCTATTCGCAGGCCGATGCCAGTTTGGGCATGCATGAGCGCGAATACATTCAGGAGTCGCTGAGCTATGTATTGCGCATCCAGGAAGTGCAAGAGCGCATCAAATTTGAATTCGTTGAAATACTGTTGGCCTTCATATCCGGCTGGCTAGTATTCTATCATACGGCGCACGAACAGGCCGAGGATCATCGCGACTATTTGCAGGATCTAAGGCATAAGGTCCAAAAAGTAAGTGTCCAACGTTTTTCCAAATTTTAGTTTTTCTTATTATTTTAATTGTGTTTTTGTTGTTTTTTTTTTTCCTTAAAATAAAAAAAGACTCGCGAAAACTTTGAGGAAGCTCGCGAAAAAGTCACCGAACTGAAGACCAAGTACATGGAAAAGCGTACGGTAAATATAAAAAAAAAAAACAAAAAAAAAATTTTAATAATTCTTCATAAATTGTATTTGGAATTTACAGAAGTCCGAGGAGATATTTACCAAACGTGGCTATTTGTTTTTAATGGAAAAGAGTAAGTTCTTTGTGTGTGTGTGTGTGTGTGTGTGTGGCATAAATCATGGCAATTGGATCAATTTATTGGCAATGAGTGAATTTTTAGAAAAAGAATCTAGTTTAAATAGAAAAGACGAAAAAAAAAACCGGAAATTAATCGTTTAGTTTCCTAGTTTTTATTTAAAACATTTTCGTAAAAGATTTGTTAATTGAAAAACTCATACAGTCAAACTTGCATATAACGAAGTTTCATTTACAGCCAAACTTCCATATAACGAAGCTCAAGGGAACAAGAAAAAACTTCGTTATATAGAATGGGTTTTGGACTGAATCAAATTGCAGGGTTCTAGAAAATTCGTTATACGGAAGTTCGACTGTAAAACAAATCAATTTCCAAAGTCCTTCGATTGGTTTCAATCAAAAACTCATTCTATATTACGAAAGTTTCTCTGTAACAAAGATTTTTGCTGTCTTCCCGTTGAAATTCGTTACATGGAAGTTCGACTGTACCAGTTTATTTCAGAAAAATAGTAATGTTTTGAGAATTAATGATTTAAAGTTGACTTTGAGTTAATTGTGAACAAAAAAAAAATTAATTTTAGAGTTTTTTTCTCTTTTTTTTTAGCCTTTTTTCAACTATTTCAAAACTATTTACTCATTGCCAATATAAGAATTGGTCTGGTGTCGCATTTTTAAGTATTGTTATTATTAAATGTTGAATGTTTTGTCGTTGTCTTTAAAATGCTTGATGCTTAACCAACAAAATCTAACAATAAATGTTTTGCTCTTTTCACATTCACCCAAACTGTCCGAAAACTATTTGAACTATCTCAAAAACAAAAAACTTTCTCTACTTCATCTTCTACCTCTGCTTCTTCTAACTGCACTAACACATAAAATATATAAACATACATATATACATATGATTTAAAATGGTTCCACTCTTATTGTGTTTGTTTGTTTGTTTTTTTTAATTAATCTCTAAATCCTCCTAACCTGAACCTACTTCGTAAATGGGTTTCATCCTGCCTAACGTGTGCTTTATTTGGTGTCGAACTTCAACTCTGCGTTACCAAAAACCGAATCGAAATCGAAATCGAAATATCAATCAATCGAAAAAAAAAATATATATATATATATAAATCATTATATCTGATCTATCAACTTACCACACCAACTGCCCACCAACCAACCTGCCTTGCCTGTCAACTGCAAAACGAATTCTTAGGTTCCCTTCTGAAAATCTCACTTTTAGAGCCTTTCAAAGCAACATGGACAAAATACTATTGCACATTCAAGAAACAAAAGCGCGAGTTCACAATGCTGCAGTTCAATCAGATGAATCACAGTTTCACCCGACCCGAATCGCGTGAGGACGAAAAGCTAACACTATTCTCATGCCAGCGTCGCGCCTCTGAGTTCGAGAAGCGTTTCTGTTTCGATTTGACGTTCAAGGAGAAGCCGGGCATTGTTTATACATTTCAAGCACTTAGCGAAAAGGATCATCGCTCCTGGCTAAGCGCCATGGACGGCACGGAACCGGTAAGCAAACAGTTAAATAACCAATAAACCACAATAATGAATACATCTTCACTTCGGGTTTGTGCAGACCTATTTGGCGCCTGGCAAAATGAAGGCCAGCGAGGCATATCAATTGGATGAGACCGGTTTTATGTTTGTGCGTCGCTGCATACAGATATTGGAGGGGCGCGGGCTGGAGGACGAGGGCATTTATCGCAAGAGCGGCGTCGGCACCAAAATCAACAAGCTACTTGCACTCGGCATGGAGCGCAAGGAAACGGATGACGTCTTCACCGATGACAAGCATCGCGATCTCATGGAGAGCAACACAATTGCCAGCGCCCTCAAAATGTATCTGCGCAATTTGAATGAACCTCTTATGACCTATCACTATCACAGCGGCTTCATCGAGGCAGCCAGTAAGCCGACAAACCAAAACTTATACAAACTCAAAATTCACAAACTTACAACTCCCTACAGAAAAAGAGAGCCTCAATCAGCGCGTGAATGAGGTACATAAATTGGTCTACAAACTGCCGCAGCCAAACTTTGAAATGCTCGACATGGTCATTAGGCATTTAACTGAGTGAGTTTCCTACAAAAATGATCCTTATCATAACAAATAACATTGCCAATTTTTTGTTCTTACAGAGTCTCACGCAAGTACGAGAAAAACAAGATGTCTGTGTTCAATTTGGGTGTGGTTTTTGGGCCGACATTGTTGCGTCCGCTGGAGGAGACTGTTGCCGCCATACTGGACATTAAGTTCAATAATATTGTCATCAATATACTAATTGAGAACTATGAGCGCATATTCAAGAATGATCCCAGCAGTGGTGTTGCGTCAGCTGTAAATGCGGCTGTTACCTCCGCCAATTTGCATCCAAGCAGCAACAGTCCGCCAACCCGAATGCCCCGTGCCTCACAAGTGGGCAAGGCTGCTTCAACGGGCGGTGCTGGTGGCGCTGGTGGCGCTGGTGGTGGCAGTGTGGGTCGCAGCTCAATGTATTCGCCGCAACAGAAAGTTTATCGTGTATTGACTAAATCCAATTATCCGGAGCCAAATATTTCGTCCAGCTTGCAGAATATTCCAAATGGCATGATCTATGCGCATGGTCCGGCCAGTGCTAGCAGCAGTACGCCACCAGGTGTTGCCACAAACACAAGTAATACAAATGGTGGCGCCAACTTGCAAATATTGTCGCATGCAACAAACGGTGCACGGCCCGTACAAATGGGCAGCATGAAGAACCTGCATGCAATGACCCAAAGCGATATCAGTGGACGCCGCACCGCAGCCAATACGGATGCGGCAGCTGCCGTTTATGGTATACTTGGCGGTGGCGGTGGCGTTGGTGCCGCAACAAATGGTGGCGCCGCATTGCAAGCGCATCATGCAACACCAGCGAATACAGCGAACAGCTTTCTAATGGCAACGGCAACACCGGTGGCCCAATCAGCCCAATCAGCCAGCAGCCACATCTATACGAACGCGAGCAGCAGCAGCATCAGCAACAGCAACAGCAATCGCCTCAGCTTAAACAATGTTTCCCCGCCAACGGCCGCAATGCGCAAGGAACGCAACCAGCTGCACACATCGGCCAGCAGCAGCGTTGTCGCCGCAACCGGTCCACAGCAGCATCCGCCGGTGCAACGCAGCCCCTATGGCTATGGCCAGGCCAAGCACTATTCACCCGTAACAGCTGCATCCACATCTAGCTCAAATGAGAGCGTTTGCGATTCAATCTCATCCAACAATGGGATGGCTAATGTGGCTGGAGCTGCTGGTGGCAGCAGCAGCAACAACAATCCAAATGCCAATGTAACGCGTCTCTTAAATGCGCGCAGCTCCATCGATTATCCGCCCATAGCATCGCAGGCATCGTCATTGTCAACGTTACTGGGTTCCACTTGTGACGATATTGTGACAGCAACAGCAGCACCATCAATGATTGTCGGCGGCAACCTAAGCGGCAGTGGCTCCACCAATGAGAGCGCCGATTATGCGCCAACGAAAATGCATCGCAATCGCGACATCAACCAAATCAAACGGGATCTATCCGCGGGCACGGCGTAAGTTGCAAATCAATTCATCGAATTGCTGTACATCAAAAATATTTCAATGTTTCTTCATTTATTTGCAGACGCGTTCGCACTTTATATGCCTGCATGGGCGAAAGTGAGGGTGAGCTGTCCTTTGAGCCAAATCAAATAATAACAAATGGTAAACGATTGATCGATTGATTGATTGATTGATTGATAGATGATGTTCTTATCGCTTTTCTCACATTTCCATTCGTTTTGCAGTGCGCTTCTCACACGAACCGGGCTGGCTGCAGGGCACATTGAATGGCAAGACGGGTCTCATACCCGAGAATTATGTGGAGCATCTGAAGCCATACCACTAGATTAAGCCTGCGTTGAGCCTGCTGTCCTGTCGTTTAATGCGTTTTATTTAGTTGTCATTAAGTCGCATTAGCCTAGAGCTTCTGAAAACATACTAGTTAGGGCGCCATTCAAAATACGAAATTGTAAAATTGTATAAAACTTTAAAAGAGAAAGGAGAAGGCGAAGAAGGCGGCGCAAATAAAAAATAAAAAACTAATGCTTAAATTGATATATATGTATATGTAATTATATGCATGCATACATAAATACATACAAACATACATATGTATAATTTTATTTGTAGCTCTAGCTTTAAGCCTAAATGTGAAGTGTTAAGTCTAAGCCATAAAAGCCACCAGTTTACTTTAATTGTAATTTACTACTGCAACCATTAACAACAACAACAAAAACAGCAAACAAACAACAAATGAATTCGTTACGAAACATAACTACAGCTTGAACTAATCTATATACATACGTATATATATATATGTATATATAGATAATTTAAAAGTCAAAAGAAAAAACGAGACGCACAGAATGCGGCGAGGGCAGAAACTTGAGTTTTAAACATTATCAAATCACTAAATGCAACTAAAACTATCTTCAACTAAATACATATTATATATATATATATGCTATATATAGATATATATATATATGTATATATATGTGCTTACCTATTTACAATATACGTATATATATTTATAAAAATTCATATGCATATATTGATATACTATATAAAATTATATATTTAAAAATTAATAACAGAAGTAAAGTTGGTAAAGTATACCCCCGCCCCCCCCCCCCACCACACACTTCCACGCCCCCTAAGTAACAAGCAAAAATTAATAAAAAAAAAGAATTAATTTATTGTTGTTCGCTTGTATTTGTTGCTTAATTATAAAGAAAAAAACAACCTTTTTTTTAATTGTATACCTTTAAATGTGTATATAAAATCTAATTATAATAATAATGGATAACAAGAAATATGATTATCTATAATATGTACTATATTTAAATGTAGAAGCCAAGCGAAAAAGTTGTAATTGAATATTTCCAAAAACAAATATTATATGCATAAATATATATATATATATAAATATTAAAACACACACACACACACACTACTATATCAACCCGCCCCACATTTTTTGTAAAGAACAAGAGAAGAAAACAAAATGCATTTACAATTTTTGTAAAAACAATAATAAAAAACAAAACAAAAAAAAAAACTTTTGAAACGAGAAAACATACAAATTCAATTGGTCCGTATCTCTGTACTTGGATACATACATGTATGTACATGCATGTATGTATGTAATTGTATGTGTAGAGTCCTGTAGAGCAGCACTCATAGAGTCGTCCCTCTAACCAACAATAGTAAATTCTATATTCTTCTGGTAATCTGTCTTAATGGAACGTTTGCAATGAAAAAAAAAAACAAAACAAAAAACAAACAGTATGAAAATCTCTTAAAAACTAAAATTATTAAACTAACCATATCAAATGCACAACGATAAATGCATGTCAAGTGACTACAAAAAAAAAACCAATTAATTAAAGGCCGCATTATAAAAAAAAAAATAAACCCACCAACAAAAGAAAATATATATGTATGTATTTAACAAGAATTATAATCCCCAAGCATTCCATACACATCCGTACACACTAATAATTATAATAATTATATGTAATAATAATAATAATTATTAATATCATATTATGTGTTTATCTTAACAAAATATTTTTGTTAACATGTTGCCAAAAATGAATAAACAACCCGCAAGACAAATTAATAAAATATATATAATAAAAGCATATTTATAAAACCAAATCAAAATTTTAATGTTATTTTTTGTATCTTCGATTTGGATAAACAGTTTTAGAGTCATATTACAGCAATGGTTTGCAACCGATGTCGTCGTCACACAGCTGTTTGTGTTAGTGTTGCCGCCATTTGCTTAGCCCAGCTGTCATTTGTTAGTGTAGCGTTGCCATACGTTCGACAAAATCACGGCAAACGAAAATGGTTTCAATTGCCCTTTGTTCAGCACTTAAATGCTAAAATATTATAAGTTTTGACTATTCTATTATGTTTTGGGTAGTTTTAGACGAGATAAGATATATTATACGTTTGGCGCCAAAAAGAAAACTTCGCCGCACGGCAGTGTTGAGCCATCTGGCAGCTCTTTGCCTTCCCGCCTTTTTATTGTGAGAAACTATTGATCTCGCAATTAATTAATACGTCGTTGTCGTGCCGCTTTTGCTATTCAAACAACAACAACAAATTAAATCGATACAGAAAAACAATACGCATTAAGCAACAATAAATTGACGTGCAACATTATTGCAGCAAACTCAATGCACCCGCTGCTGCAGTGTGAAAAAATAAAAAGTTTACTTGTCGACGTTTCGTCTTTGTTGTTGTTCTTGCTGTTGCTGCTGCAGTCGCGCGCTCATTTACCGAGTTGAACCCGCGGCCGCGCCCGCTGCTGCTGCTGCTGCTGCTGCTGCCGCCGTCGTCGTCATCAGCAGCAACGCTTAAATAGTGAAAACATTGCACACTTGCATTAATTTTTTTTTTTTTGTGTATAAGTTACGAACAAACACGTCAAGATAGCACCCACAATGAGCAACGATGTGCAAGAGCAGGAGCTCGGCGCCGAGGTGGTCACCAGCGCTGGCTCCAGTGACGATGGCCTCGAATCGATGCGCTGCAAGTTTGAGAATCTTTGTCGTGATCTGAACATGGATCGTCAGACCGAAGTCGAAGCCTATCGCATGCTCAACGAAGTTCTGCAACATTATTCATTGGAGGTGCGTACGTAATGTGCATATGTATATACATACACACGCACACGCACACACATACATATGCATATGCATATGTACATATATAGTATAAATTTAAGTATACATACAAAATTTGCATTTTGCAGGGCGAGATCGCGCATTGGTTCTGTTGTGCTCTGTTCGCTGCATGCCGTCAATCGACAACGCCCACAGTAGGCGGCCAGGGTACCGTTGTTATGGGCAATTGTGTGCCATTGAACAATTTGCTGCGTAGCTGTCAGATGAGGTTTGACACTAATTGTTGTTGTTGTTGTTGATGTTGCAACTGTCACTGATACTTTTTTTTTTTCATTGTTCGTTTCAAGCATCTACGAATTTACGCCAAAGATAAAATTGTGGTGCGATATGGCGAATTTGCCGCAAGAGTTTAGCCAACAAATGGAAGAGCTGCAACGCAAGTTTTTCATCACATTCACGCTCTACAAAAAGTATAGAAAGATATTCGAGCAAGTGTTTTCATGCCCGCCCAACGAGAAGAAGCACTCGAAATGCAACACAAAATGCTCATATATTAAGCTGGACGATATCTGTTGGCGCCTTTTTTTGTGCAGCAAGAATCAAAAGCCAACAACGACACTTGATTTGGTTACATCGTACAATCTTATGATGTGCTGCATTGATCTCATCTATGCCAATGTGCTGTCCGAGATGCGCACTGATCTCATTAATCCGAACTTCGAGGGTTTGCCACCAAATTGGAATACGCCACAATTTGACCAGACACAAACCCCCCGCAATCATTGCATACTCAAATACTTCTGTGAGATGACTGACGAGGCTAAAACCATGAAGGCGACCGTCTTTAATGAAATAATCCACAGTTTCTTTCAGGCGAAAGTAAGTAGGAGACAGACGCATTGCTAACGATTGTATCTACATATTCATATGTATATATTGTATATTTTGTAGACCATTTTTGGCAAAGAGGATACACTGCTCGGCCTTGTATCCAATAAGAATTACGAGCGCAATCTGAGATCTCTAAACGTCAGCTACGAACAGTATGTGCTGAGCGTAGGTGAGTTTGATGAGCGCATTCTATCCGCCTATCAGCTGGATGCCAGCGAGCATAACAATCTAAACGAACAGGCATTGCGTCCACCAGTAACGCCATTGACACGCAAACAGGACTTGCCACCGCAATCCGTTATGTCGGAGCAAAAGTTCGAGCCAGTGGCCCATGCCACAAATAATGTCAAAAAACTGAGTGCCACCGTCAGTGACATTACAGAGCCCACCGAATTTGTCAAGTAGGTTAAATCAAATACATATATATGAGTGAATGCAATCTATAACAATTTTTTGCGGTTTTACAGACAAGCTGGCGAAGATCATATTGCTAAAATATTGATGATCATTGAGCAAATGCGAAACAAGTTTATTGCTAAATATCCGATGCGCAGCGAGGCCGAGAATCGTTTCCGTTTGTCCAAATCGCTTTATTTCTACCTGATGGATCTCATATTGCGTGCCGAGATTAAGAACAAGCCGCAGATAATGCGTAGGATCTCATTGGATATATTTAATGTGACATTGATGACATGTTGCACAGAGCTGGTGCTCGATGCTTACGATACGGAACTCAAGTTCCCCTGGATTCTGAAGTGTTTCAGTATTAATGCGTTCGAATTTTTTAAGATTATCGAAATTGTTGTACGCCACGGCAAAGACTTTCTGACACGCAGCTCGGTTAAGCATCTGAATTCGATTGAGGAAACGTGCCTCGAACGTTTGACCTGGCAACGTAATTCGCCAGCCTGGGAAATGATTGGCAGCCTACCCATGCCCAATTCATTGCCAAACTATTCGGAGGTGCTGAAGGCAAAAGCTGCCGGGCCATTGCAGATATATCTACGCAAAATATACCAACTTGGCTGGACGCGTATCCTGACACTGTGCAATGACCTTAATCTGGGCGATAAGAAAAAGGATCTAGCCGAAAAGATCTGGACCATATTTGAGTATTCAATAACAAATCGAATTCACCTGATGCAAGATCGCCATCTCGATCAAATCATTATGTGTGCAATATATATTTATATAAAAGTAAGTCATTAGTTTGTTTATTTTGTACATACATATGTATGTATATCGCCTCTACTCATTTCTGTGCTCTCTATTGTCTCTTTTAAGATAACGCAAATGCTGGAACCAACATTTAGTATGATTATGCACGCCTATCGCAATCAGCCGCAGGCGGTCAATAGTGTCTATCGCGAGGTGCTCATTAGCGTCAAGGAGACGGGTGAACGCGAGTATAATGATATTATACATTTCTATAACTATACCTATGTGCCTGAGATGAAGGAATTCTGCAACAATCGCATAAATGCAAATACGGACGTAAGTCTATCTATCCATCATCTAAATCGATTTGGATTGCAAAAGTGCCTGAATAATATGAATTCATTTTGTTTAACAGAACAAACAGAATCTGCTGCTGTCGCCGCATCCCATTGAACGCACAACAGTGCCCAAGAAGCTAATACCTAATCACTCCCTATACGTTACAAAAATGTCCAAAAATGAGATACAACAATCGCCCGATCAGCTTGAATATATCATTAGCTGCAGTCCAGCCAAGGTAGTGTAGCATTCATTCAAAGCAATCTAATTCGACGACGATATTAACTTTGCTTTCTTTTTTTTTTGTTTGTTTGTGCACAGAAACTGGAGGACATGAACAAAAAGGTGCTGGGCAATGGGAAGCGCATGTTATCCTTTGGCGATGATGATGCAAAGCGTCTCAAGTTGGATCAGTCGCCGCATTTGAGTCAACTTTGAGTTAAGTGCAACGCAACTAGACAATACGCAGGACAGAAATGCCTGTATGGGGGGGGATGGGGAAGGGGAAGAGGGGGGGGGCGGGGGTTTGGGGCAGCGTGAAGATGAAAGCGGCAGTTGTGGGGAAGGGGGTGGGGTGGGAATATTGGGGGTGTGTGTGTGTGTGTGTGTAATTTTATAATATGACGTTCGCACATTAATGTTATAAAATGTGCATACACACACACATACATACAAATAGCTTGAAAAAAAAAAAAGGAATGGCAACTGCCACGTGGCACATGCAATGTTATTTTAATTGACAGCGGCGAGCGCTTATCATTTTACTTATTGTTTAATACTTCTTTGTTTTATTTTATTTTATTATTTTTTTTTTTTGTATACATTCATAACAATTAGTCTGCCATTTTAATTTAAAGAAAACAACAAAAAAAAAAATAATCGTTTGCATCAATTTTTTTTTTTTTTAAACGAAAAAACTTTGTATACTTTAATATATACATAAAATATATATATATATATATATATGTATGTATATGACAGGTACTTTATGCGCATGCATATCCATACCAACAAATGATAAATTGAATTGGAAAAAAAAAAACAAAAAAAAAACACCAAACTTAACAAAATGTACGACATTAAAATCATCAAATTGTTGGCAGCTCTTGATGATGTTTCGATGTTTTTTAGATGTAACGACAACAACAACACAACACTTTAAGAAACTAATTTATCAATAACAACAATTAGTTCAAGTAGCAGTACATCATTTTTGCAAGAAACTGTTCTATCGATTCACTCTAAACATATGTATGGCATATCTATACTTATATATGTATCAAATAATAAATTAAATCAATAAAAAATTAAACCAAAAGGTTGCTTTTATTTTTCAAATGAAATTAGTTAAATTCTGTCGATTCAGATTTGTTTAACAACCTTTAATATGAGTAAATTTTTGATAATATGTATGTATGAATGGATAAGAGCATTAACTCTCCAGACGCAAAGCGTTGGCGAGGAACGCAAGTGCACTCCGCTGTTCAGCTGTTAGTGAAGTGAGTGCATTAAAGCGTTGCTGCAACAAGGAATGGCAGGTGAATAGCGGTGCTGACTGCTCGGGCACAATGCGATAGGCAACACGACGCCATGTCGCACTGACAGCATCCAGATGCGTTTCGAGTGCCAGACGGCAGGTCAACAAATCATCGGCTCTTGCACGTTCCAGCATGTGGGCCAAGGCCAAGCACAACTGCTGCTGCAATCCATCGCGATGGTTGTACTCTTCGAATGTGTCCAGCGCATTGGAGCGCTCAATGGCCGCCAGCAATGAACGCCACATTGTGGCATAATGCACACCAAAATCTGCGCGCTGCTCAATCTGCAACAGCACAGCAGTTGCATTAATGCGCACCTTAAAGTTAGCATGCTGCACTATGAGTTGACTTAGTGCCGCAAAGAGTGTGCCTGCCAAGTTGGCGCTGGTTGCAAATACGGAACGATTACGCACCAAATTGCCAATGGCATAGCATGCATTCCATTTGACCTTGGCACAGCCAGCAGCGCGCAGACAATCCAACAGCTTAGCCATCGCTCGCTGCATCAATGCATGCTCGGCAGGGAGCAGACGTAATAGATTGCCCAAAGATCGTACAGCATTTGCGCGTACCTTGTCGTGATCCGTGCAAGCGAGCACAGCAGCATCAACTAGACGTTCAAGCAGCGTCGATGAGATGCGTTCCTCCTGCCGCTCTTCCTGCTGGTCACCGTTTAAAATGGACGCGACAAGGGCATCACTGATATTGCCCAGTGCCCAGGCTGCTTTAATACGCACAGCCAGCTGATTGTCGCTGGTGAGATGCAATGCCAATTCGGCTGCATGCTCCACGAATACCAAGTCGGCACGCAACGTCGGATGCAGCACATAAACGGCAAGGACACGAACAACTGAAGCACGCACCAAAGGATCTGTGGTCTCGTCACTGCTGCTGCCCAATAGGAATGCTAGCAAACCATTGCGTTGTGGTTGCGGCAAACTTTCGAAAGTATTGCAGCCCATATGGGACAGTGCATCGCAAAGGGCGCTTTTCAGCGTCGGCGTCGCAGATTCATGGAAATAGGCATCATAGATGGCAGGCAGCAAGCAAAGCCAGAAATTTAAATGATATTGAGGCTGTATCTCCTTGCTTTTTTGCTCCGACATTTGAAAGCCAATGGCATCGAGGCAACGGGCTCCATACAAACGGACATCGAACGAGCAATCGTCCAAGGCGCCATATAGCACATGGCTCAAGCGCACCAAATGATCGCGCAGCAATGAGAAATGCGTTGTCATCGCCCGAATGACCTGCAGACATTCGACGCGTAAAGGCGATTCACTGTCCGGACACTCCAGATAGCGTAATACCAAACGCAATAGCCATGAATTGCTTGGTATGCGTACATGAATGTTCGATTGCTGCTGTTCCTGCTCGTGCTCCTCATCGTCTTCCTCCTGCTCGTCTTCTTTATCTACGGAGTGTTGCTCGAGCTCGTGGTTTTTGTTAAAGTTCGGCGCACGTCGCTCGATTAGCGGCATACCCACGGCACATGCCATTTCCTGGTTAAGACGCGGCATTGCCACCAACATTTCCATGACCAGCAGTGCGGATACTTTCACACTGGTATCTCTATGTCGCGTCAATGTTTTCACATGTGGCACAAAATCATAAACAATACCCATTTCGAGTTGTTCAAATGGCGTTGCCTGCACCAACACCGCCAAGCACTTGAGGCACTGCGTCAGCACATTCGGCGCACATTCACGCTCCAGAATGCTTGTCAGCTGACGATATGCTGCCAGCACACTGCTCGCAACACTCAACGCAAATGGCGTATAACTGCTGGGCGTCGAAGTGCTGCTTGCTTGGCTTAGATACGGCTTGGAGCCGTACAGCAGTTGTGCAGCCACTTGCAGGGCGAGAGCACGACAATGCACATGGCCATCACTGGCACCAATGTGCAGCAAATGATCCTTGACTGCACCACCATCGCTGGGAAACAGAGCATGCCAATAGCCATAGAGTGCGCGCCGTGGCAGCTTTCTCGAAACTAATCCAATCAATCGAAGCGCTTCGATGCGAACTTTAACTTGGGCCTGGCGCTGCTTACGCTGTGAGTCACCGCCGCTCTCAGAGTCACCGCCGCTCGATGTATAACAGCCATTGTCTTTATTGTGTAGCAGCACCTTTATGCGATCTTCATGGCCAGGCAAAGGGGGTGCTGTTTCGTGTACATTGCCACTGGCATTGCCATTGTTGCGTTGCTTGGTTAGTGAACGCATCTTGCGCGATTTAATGCGTCGTCCAGCTGCAGATGTTTGCTGATTGTCCTCGTCGTGGCCATAGACTGCCAAGTGTTGGGCAGGATGTATGCGATGTGGCAGCGGCAGCGACACTGTGGAATCATCAGCTCGACTGCGAACATAAGCCAATGCCAAGCCAAGTAGCTCCGGCGCATGTTCTTGTGCAAAATCATCAAGAACAACTATTATGTCCATCAGCAACTCCAGCGAGTGTGCCACCAGCAATGCGGCTGTTCCGCTTACCCAACGTCCATCGTAGTGCGATTGCAATAAAGCATTGGCTAACTGGCCGCAAACTTGCAACTCTTGCGGCTCAAATTCTGAAGAATTTATGTTTACGCCAAACAATGATCTAAAGACCTTGTGCTGGCAGCGCACTAGGAGGAGCGACGCTTCCACATTGCTTGGCAACGGAATGAGTGCCAAGCGTGGGAAGATTGTCTTGGCTGTGCTCATAAATAGAGTCTCCAGCAGCGAGTGCAGGCAACGTAGTGCATCCACACTACATTTTTTTTGTTCCACATATTGCAGTAGAAATTGAAGCAACGGATGCGTCTCGCCCAACAGTTCCCATCTTTTGCTTTGGAGCAGCTCGTTAAGCCACAACAGCCATGCGTTAAGCAAGCTATCATCATTGCCGTTCGTGCTAGAAAGTAGCGCCTCCGTTTCTAGCAACTGTGCCAACTGCGTCGATGCGTTCTCGCCATATGGCCCAGTCAATGGCTGGGCCTTCAAATCACTCAAAAATTGCAGCTGACGTTTGTAGTGTCCTTGATCTGCTGTGGAAGTGCTGCTGTTAATTGTTTGTATGAGATTTTCATAGGCTTTTTGCTCCTTGTCCATCAAAAAACAGAACACTTCACTTTTGCTTTGAAGACTGCTTAACTCATATCGATATATCGATATTTTTCCATTACTCTTCACGGCACTGGCGATATGAGGACAGTTTTGTTGCTAGCAAGTTGGCGCCATTTTTAAATGCTTAACCAACAAAGTGTATGCAGTAAGATAGTATTTCATGGAGTAAAAGACGTGTGTGCATGTTATATATGATTTATCGTATAGATTTATAGGTATAAGTATATAGTAAATGTAAAGATTTAATATATGTGTAAATACATGCATGACTTTTTGTGATTTTATAACTGTAAATTTCATCATATCATATTGTATAAATTCTGCTTCCAAAAAAGCTGACATTTAACAATTGCGTATACAAATAAAGCGCTCTTATCAAGAGCCACATCATTACGATTCACTGAATTGACAAACCCGGCCTGCATCATTAGTAATCCCTGAGTGCAATTGCACGCACTTAACAACTTGTTGGTTCGTGATTAGTATATAAATATTTTTGAATATATGTATGTACGTATGTAAGGCGGGCTTTTAGTTTTTTTTTTTTTTTTACTCTTTTATAATTTACAATTGCATTCTGTTGCAAACATAAAATAATAAAACACATTGCCAAAATGTGAGATTGTAACACATGTAAGAATGTTTGTATGTATTTTAATTTGTGAGTAGGAAAAACTTCCATTTGGATTTTTTTTTGGCAAGCCCACAGATTTTGATCACAAGAAACGTTTTGTTTATAATTATTATCTATACAAACTGTTTGCTTATTTCCATCGCATTCTTCTAATATACTAAGATATATGTACTAGAACTATGTAAATCCATTTCAAGAATTATAACAATAATATTAAAAATAAATCTGTTAACCCTTTAAACAAAATTTGGCTAATATTGGAGCAGTATGTTAGTTATACAATATGGGTGGTAAATAGGAAGGAATATATTCCGGCTGACTCGAAACAAACAAATAAAAATATTTGTGGCATATGTGTAGGTTTCAACTTTGAATTAAGTACGTTTTGTTTGTTTAGCGTTTGCATTGCTTTAGAGCTGGAGATTCGTATTGGATTCGTTTGGATATAAATTAACCAATATCGCATAGTAATGACAACCAACAGCAAGCACCACAAATTGATGCCAAATGGCATGCGCCATTGGTATTAGACCATCCGATTTGAAAAACACAATGCCCAGTATATAAAGGGCTCCGCCGCATTTGAGCTGGAACATGCCATTAAACTGATGACCCGTCAACATAAAAACCAGCACCGGGCCCAAGCCCATTATTATATAAAACAATGTTTCCAGGCATTTGTAGCGTTCGTGGTAGAGCTATAAAAACACAAACAAACGATAAAATATAGACAAAATAAATACTAGAACAACCAACCTGTTGATATGCAATGCCAATGGCTGCCATTAACCAAATAATCCATTCCATACAAAATAACAATGCCGAATGGTTCTTATTCTCCAACGTTAGCCAGGGAAAATAAGATCCAGCTATGAATACATAGATCATAGCACGATCGCAGCGATGCAAAACATTCTTTAACCTTTGATACGTTTGCCAAGCAGGTGAAAGCCAAACCTTATAGTTTATCGGTGGCCTAAAAAAAAAAAAAAAAATTTTAATGGAATATAAACATATATATTATATTTTGTTGAATCTCTTACTTGTGTTCGGCACAGTAACAGGAACAATGAAAGAATGTCGATACAGTAAAAAGCATACAAAGTGCTGTGCCATAAACGCATGAGACAAGATATTGGCCAGAGCTATTGGAGCGTTCAAAGAGTTTAATAACGCCAAAGACAGCAGGCACTATCCAAATACCATGTGTGATAACATTTGCCAACTGTTCGATCTATAAGAGAATCAAAATGGCAAAGTATTTTTATGCATATTAGGATATAAATCTCAAGGGAACAAGTTTAAAACAAGTGGAAACGTTGCAGTCGGACGTAACAAGAGGCCTGATTGCAAAGGGGTACGAATGCGGTAGGGGTGTGCGCTTTTTTTGGGCAATACTTTTCACAAAATGCAACTGTTGGCATTACCTATACCAACAGTTGCCCTTGCACTCAGCGGCCCGTCAAGTGTACGACAAGCAGCAGGCCAGCGGCAACCAAGAACGGTAACAATTTGTCACTGTATGTGTTCGTGTGTTTCACTTCTTGCTTGTCGGCAAATGACATCGACTAGTGTAGTACTGAATACACTTTCGAAATGCAACAAACGAAATCAGTTGGTACTTGTATCGATATTTTAACGATATATTTTGTGCTTCGTGTACAACTTTCGAGCAGCAACTCAGCCTAATTCACTTAATCAACACTAAAGCCACGACATACCCATAAACAAAGATACACAATAAATAAATACACGCGTATTATGGACCTAGACTGGCAAAATAGTCTGACGGAGATCAGGGACCGTGGCCAGTATTTGCTACACTCGGAAAAATTGACCGATTGCCGCTTTTTAGTAGGCACGCCGCCAAAACAACGTCTCCTGGCTATGGCGTCGCCCGTGTTCGAGCGCATGTTCTTTGGCTATTTGCCAGACAAGACTGATCCAATCATTATACCCGATGTGCAACCGGAAGCGTTTGTGGCTATGCTAGAGTACATTTACACAGATCGTATCACAATCGGCTCCTTCGGCAAAGCCTGCGAAATGTGCTATGTGGCTAAAAAGTATATGTTGCCGCATGTAGTTACACGTTGCACCCACTTTCTCTGGGCAGATTTGAGCCCAAAAACCGCTTGTCGTGCCTACGAGTTTGCCAAGTTTTTTGACGATTCGCTTCTAATGCAGAGCAGCATGGATCTTATAGCGGCCAATACGCGTGAAGTACTTTCCGATCCTAGTTTTCTGAACATTGAGGTGTCCACGCTGATGGCTATACTCGATCAGCATCGTCTCAACATTGATTCCGAGCTGGATTTGTTTAACTGTCTACTCAAATTTACCAGCTCCTTAGAGCAACAGGATGCTGCTGATAGCAATGCCAACGTTGCTCCTTCCAGTTCAAAGTCGAATGCCAATTTGAGCGCATCTGCCGCACATGATGTCGCCTCTGGCAATCCAAATAATGAAATTAACGCCGCCGAAGCAGCAGACAATATGATGGTTGAACAGCGCACAATCGTGGATGGACCAATGCTGCGCCAAGCAGTCAAAAAGATACGCTTCCTCACCATGACACCACAACAGTTTGCCAAGGGCCCAGCACGCTCCAAGCTGCTGGAGCAGCACGAAGCTTTCTCCATACTCATCAAAATTTCGAATCCAGACCTTAATGACTGCAATATGCCGGAAGGGTTTTGTGTGTCTCGCAGCGCACGCAATTTCGGCCTTAGCACCAGTGTTGGCGTTGGCGCTGGCGGCACTGGCAACAATGCCTCCACCTTATCCGCTCGCGTCCTTGGCACAGCGGCACGCAGCACCATCGGTGTACCGCTCGATTTGGCCGCCACACACATGCATCATGACATGACGCCGATACATCAAATTGGCGCAATCGACTTTAGTTTTTCCAGCTTCTTTCTGGACTGCGTCAAGTACACGTTAACTTATATGTTTTTCGAGTGTTTTTTTTTTTTAACTGTTCAAATGATGTGTTCCGTGCATTTTAATGGATGCAGAATGATGAGTTAACTAAATTTGGTGTGATCGGCGGTACGCCTTGCTTTATTGATACTCAAATTAAGACTGATTATTATACTTATGTCAAACTTAAGCTAGCCCTACATGTCGCCGGCCGCGCTGTCGCCGGCATCGTCGCTGCCACCAGCCGCATGGCATGATGTATCGACACAGTGGACACTCGTTATGGGTTAACTTGTATGCAAATAGAGATTTTGCGTAGTCGTGATCACCATATGAATAAATATAAACATTAAAAACTAACCGACTATCTCTCTTTGAGTGTGGACGTCGCTGTCTGTTAATTTATCAGTACTTTTGCTTTTAACGCTCTTTTCAAATAATCTGGCGCACGTTTGCAAACCAATAACAGCGGCGGTTCAATAAACCAAACAATAAAAATGCGAGGAATTCCCAGAACTACCTGCTACCACCCAACAAAAACCAAAGATTTATAATAATCTCTTCCAAGAATATTGAAGAACCCATCTCGGAGTTGTCCTGCTTTGCAGTTCATCGCACTCCAAACATTATAAGCAAAGCCTTTAGCTCGATGGCAATCTCTTGATGCTAGTTAAAACCAAACAAGTTGACAAAAAAACCAACCTGTCCGCCATCTGTGACATAGAATGCAAACTGAAAGGCACAATTTATGCCCCATACCTAAACAACATTATAAAAGCTGAAATCTCAGAACGTTCATTCAGTTGCTAGTATCTATCTTCTCACCAAATTTGGTAGCTCTACCAGTTCGCTTGAGCACTGGACACGCTGAGGATACCTACCACAACTAGAGAGCATTAGCGCCAAACCAAAGCCCCCTCCGACCTCCTTAAGAGTGAGTCACAGGCCCCAGGAACCAGTACTCCTAGTTTTATGTACTTGATATAATTTATCAAAGGGAACAAGTTCAAAGCAAGCATAGCACTTGAAACCTGTTGAAAATGTGGTAGCAAGAGGCCTGTGCGCTGGCTTTGGCTGTTTGTATGTTTGCATGCGTCAGACGGACAGAGGAACAGACACATTATGACGGACATTGCACAAACTCAATACACTCTTTACCTTCGGTATCGAGTATAAAAAGGTCTCGTGGCCACCAGAAAATTTCACCTCAGTTTTCGCAACTGGCCAAATTTAAATAGGTTGCGTTAACCGAGGTCGTACTGTACATGCATACATATGTACATACAATTATGTTTCGTGTCTGCATTAACAATAAAACTTGGATTGAATTAAAAACTTAGTGCTTAGAAATCAAATCAATTTGTTTTTACAATTCGATATTATTGGGATTCTTAACTATGAGCTTGGCTTGAATTATATCGTTATAAGTTTATTGTTAACAAACAATGCATCAAGATTTGGTTTTGTTTATTTATGTTAGCTGCTGGTCATTGGCTACTGAAATCTCGGTTAGCGGTAATAAAAATTCGACACAGAGAGAGAGAAACAAAAACAAAACAACAACAACAACAATAGAAAAGACAACAAGCATTTTGGCTAACATAATACTTAAACCATCTAAACTCCCAAAAACATCCCAGTGTGATGGGCATGTTGGCATCCATCTGCTTGCGTGCCTTCTGCATTACTTTGGCTGCTGAAATATTGCGTATACGTAACGCATTTGCGAGTCCTTTGTGAAATCTGTCCTATGAAACACCTCGCCTCGCTCTTACAACTTGCTGCCTTGTGGCCCAGGTCTCCGCACCTGATGCAGCATTGGGACCTATCCACTGCGTATGTGTGTGTGTGTGCGCCACTTACCAATACACATGCATGACAAAAATAGTCAAAGTTCTTAACCCAACGCAATTGATACTCCCTTTTTTGTTAGCCACAAAACAAAAGGTAAAAATTTTATATTAAATAAAATGTCAAAAAAAAATTTTTTCAAAACAAAAAAATGTCCAAGCATCTAGTCAGCCAGTACTTTTTTGTTGCTTATTATTCGACACAACTCAAAGCACAAAAAACAAATTCATTTTAAGTTTTGCTATCAACCACTGTTGAACTGTTAAAATAAAAATCGAAAAAATCCCGTCTTTGTTTTTGAATAAAAACAAAATGAATAATGTAAGTAAAAAAAAGTTTTAAAATTGTGTGTAATTTTTTTTTTGCCTTTTAAAAAAATTTAAAATTTAAATTTAAATTCAAATTAGGAACAAACTGGTAAACGAAGTGCAGAAGATGATGAAGAATTATACTCCTGCTTTATAGACAGAAGCAACCTTCCGGCATTGAAGAGGAGGATAAAAGAAGAGGCAACACGCAAAAGCAATCTAGAACGAGTTTTAACCAATTACAACCAGGTGCTCGAGAGCTACAACAAACTAAGAAATTTGACTTTAAAAGATTTGACAAAATGCAGAGTGCGTAAATACGAACTGATGCTAAAGCTAAGAGACATTGAGATAGAGGATGCGGAGCATGTCGATCGAGACAACCTGCCGGCGATAACAATACAAATCGATAAAGAAACTGTGGATGAAATAACACTTGAAAAGAGTTTAGACAAATATGACAAAATTATCCAGACCATAGAAGACCCAAAAAAGGAGAGTGAAATCGAATGGGAATCACGCCAGGAGAGATTGGCCAAACTTGCAGACATCAGGCAACGAATTGAGGAGGAAGAGATTATTGTGTAAGCTTTGGCACAATGGTCTTAGGATCATTTTTTTAAGTTTATATATTTATGCAACCAACTTCCATTGTCAATCCCAGATATAGTCGACGTTCTCATTATCATAAAGCCACGCAGACAGCAACAACAACAACAACAACAACAACAATGTTGCAAGATTAATTGCTCATTTTTGCATGGTGCAATTGCTATTAGGGCGAGGAGAGCGTAAACCAGTAAAAGGCTTGGTGGAGGGTGAGACATGTGAGAGGAGTACGTCTGCGACTACTGCATAAGTATCAAGATGATGGGTGGTGATGGGTGGGTTTCATACACTAAACAAAATTATACATTAATAAATCCAATCAAATATCAAATAAGTGATTTCTTTAAAAATATAGAAAACTGACTCGTAAAAAACTTAAAAAAAACTTTCTTTTTTATACCCTTCACAGGGTATATTGACTTTGTCATGAATCTGTACCGCCTTTAAGGAATGATGGGAGACCCCATAAACTATATATCAAAATGATCAGGACGAGCTCAGGAATTGATTTCCGTCTGTCCGTCCGTCTGTCCGTCTGTCTGTTTCAACACGATTTCCGGCCAAACTGCTGAACCGATCTTGATGAAACTTTCACAGATTGCTTAGATCATGTCGGGTTTGTTCACTATGAAATTTCATCCCGATCGGAGCATTCTACGATATAGCCACCATATAAATTTACCGAATATTAATAATTTAGTGCCTTATAGTCATTCGAGATTTTCACACAATAAAAAAAAAAAATACAAATTAACTATGCGCCACTATGTTTATACTCGATACCGAAGGTAAAGAGTATATTGGGTTTGTGCAATGTCCGTCATGGTGTCCGTCCGTCTGTATGTTCGCAACTTTTTTCCACACCCTTCAAGCTAGAGACTTGAAACTTTCCAATTCTCTTTATCTATGGGATAGTAAATTAAAATGTCGAGATTGGGGTTCTACGATAACTTGGGGGCTCGCAAATCGATAAATTCGATAACTCAAAACCGATAAATCCACATATTTCGCACATCCTGACAGCTAGAACTACCAAATTTGGTGAGAAGATAGCTACTAGCAACCCCCAAAAAACTGCATCAAAAATTTTGGAGCCCCGCCTACCCATTCCGCCCCCAGCCCCCCCCCCCCCCTCCTCAAAACGCAGTTGTTGTTGCAATTGTTGTTGTACATTGAACTTTAAATTGCTTGCCACGAAAAAATTCAAACGCACGTAGGAAATGTTACGGCCGGCGCTTGAAACATGTTGCCGTCCATCTGGCTGGCTGACTGGACAACGACAATTGAGCAAAAGCAACAACAATGAAAAAGAAAAGAAATTGACTTAGAGTTATTTTTTTAGACAAAAATAATATTGTACCAAAAATAGCAAAGATCAAAACCTGTCCAAAATTGCCTACCTGTGTACCCGGCACCCGGTAGCTGCTACCTGTTAGGCCCACAAATGAAGACAAGTTGGGAACACAATTTATACATATTTATTTAATATATCTCAATGTGTGTGATTAAAGAATGCCGCCAAACAGTAAACAAACAAATAAGAAAATAAAAGGGGGCAAAGTGCTGTTGCTATAACATATCGTCTCGTTATATATATAAATATACATATATATTTTGTGGTGTGGGGGAAAAATCTATGAAGCAAATCACGTCGTCTGAAAACCATTTGGTCAAAACGGCGCTGCTGTTGCCTTCGTTTTCGTTTTCGTTTTCGTTTCCTTTGTCTTTGTCTTTTGGGGGCAGACCCGAAGAAGGCTGCTGCTGCTTTTGGTTAAAACGGCAAACACATTTTGCGCCAAATTTTGAGTCAAAACACATGCATGGACAATAAGACACCCCCCCCCCACCACAATCTAGTCTCGATTTTCTCGGCGCATCTCCCAAAAATTGGGTAACAAATCTCGAGAATTAAATATCCTTGCATTTCCCATAGAATAAGAACTTTCTTTGCTTTTCAGTATACATTACCCAATGATGGACACTGTCCTTAAGTCGGACACCCCACCTATTTTGCCGAGTTTTTTTTTTTTTGTCAGCGCGCTCTAATTATATGGTCTACAATTGTTTATACGTAGTTTTGGATGGTCCAGGACAAAAATAAAAATCTTTATTTTTCTATCTGAGCTTTGTTATTTTTCAACGCTTTTGTTATTGTATTATTTCAAGTTTCAGCAAAGGTAATACATTTTTTTTTTTATTCGTTTCTTCAATCTCTTTCATATTCTGCAATGAAACATTGATTTTGTTCAATACTTTCGGTTTAACATATGGATATGTCACAGCGATGATTTTTTCTAAGTTGGACACCATTGATTTTCATTCATTTTTATGGACATTTCTTTAATTTTCGGTTCAAAATGAATCCCAAAAGGCAACGAATTAATTTCACCAGCAGATTTTTTGGCCGCAATCAAACTGGTTTTGATCGAACAAAATGAAGTTTCCATTGAATTTTCGATTTTTCAGGCCTTCAAGGACTCATTTTTACCGTAATTCGTTAGATTTTGATTCTTCAATTCAATAAAAATCAAAAACTGCAATCCAAACTATGATTATGCATTACATTTTAGGGGGGTGTGAGTTAGAAATTTTTTCGACGTCGACGTCTGCCCACCACTGGTATAGAGCATAAAAACTTCGTTCTAGAGAAAATTCGTTCAACAAAAATGATTTTTCTGATTTAAGCAAATTGCATTGTTCTGGAAATGAGTTCGTTATATCGAAGTTCGACTGTATTAGTTACCTCTGTCGGCTGATATGCACAACCTGGCTTGGCTTTCTCATTCATCCAACGAATGCTTCGCAATTGAAGTTTAAGCTTTAGATTCGATTGTATTATGCCTTTCCATACATGACTGAACAGATTGGCCAGAAATGAATATCTGTTTTGGATATCCTGCACTAGATTTTTCATTGTCCCAGCCAGCTCCTCGCTCCTCGGTGTACAGCCGGCCCTCAATATTGGTTACACTGTGGATAAATAGAGATTTTTATTATTATCAAATATCATTTGTTAATTGATAAAGCTGCCGAACAGACAGCAGTTGCTGATAAAGAAGCCAGACGACAGACTATTTATATTTACGATATCCTCATAATGCCATATAAAAATTGTTATGGGACTGTTATGCATATTGTTTATAGCTTGATTGCGTTGAATACGCATTAATTTATTTCTTATCTACCAGCACTAAATTGATGTTTTAACAAAAATGTTCAATATGCCAAACATACTTTTTTTTAGCGAAATCAGTTTATACATATATTATGCATTCCATTGATGACGTCTTATCACGCCAGGGTTGAGGAGAGACGACACGCTCTGGGACTTAAGTGAGGGCTCAAAGTTCAATCGGCTAAAGTTTTTATATATATGTATGTACATATGTATGTATATCCAGCAGTCTGTATGTATGTCCGACACGAATTGTGGCTTCCTGTCTGTCTAAGGTCAGCCAGTGTCACTGCTGTAAGAGCCACCCCCCGAACACCAGCCCACACGCGTCACAAACTACCCACCCCAATGGAAACCGGTCGACTGGTTAACAAGCGTGGGCAACATTGCTAGTAACTGTTGTTGTTTTTCTAAACCAATTGCAATTAAGACAAGCTCGTCATTTATAAATAATGCACGTGAACATACTTGTACATAATATACACATACATATATGTATATTGTATACACATAGAAGCTTTTGCCTTTTGGCTTTTATAGCCTCCACCCGAACGCCCGGTACCGAACGTCTTGGCAATTCTCCTTTTAAATTAAATTAATTTCAACAATTACCATGCCAATCAAGACAGCGGGAGGCAAGCTTAATTGTTCTTGCTGTTTTTTTAATTAAGTATTAGATCGCAGAGATTTACATATGTACATGCATACATACATACATAGAAGGATAAGTGTATGTGTACGTCACTATCGTTTGCAAAGGAAATGCATCCCATTGGATTTGTTCAGCAATCGTCAATCAGCCTATTTTTGTTATTAACAACAACAAAAATTGTTATTATTACAGACACGCAAGAACAAATACACGCACAAACAGAATAAACTACACACAAGCACGAACACACACACATACACATTCCTAAAAGCCGACCTGCTGCGACACTTTCTTTTGTTTTGTTTTGTTTACTTTTTGGTTAAATGATAAGATACATATATTCATAAACAGCGCGCGAAATTAAAATCTGAACGCAATAAACAATAGAGCTTACAGAATATGGCTGCTGCATTAACTACTTATGATCTTATTGCTTTACGAACGCTGCACTTTATGCTGCTGCTATAGATGTAACTATTTGTTAACTGTAAATACAGTTATGCTCTTATGCTTTTTCCTTGAGGCGATTAATAAAGTAATCGATAGTCATGCAGGTTGATGGAATTTGATCAGAACTCATATAAGAATACTATGTAACAACATGCAACTTATTGTTGTACTTACTTATTTTGTACCTATTTGATTTACACTTATTTCGAAAATTTAACAAATAAAACGTGAATTTGTGTTTCGATTATTCGTGACCACAATCGATGGTGTTCAGTGATAACGTCTTTGCATCAGTGCACAAAACAGCTGATAAGCGATTTGTCATCGCGTCGTTTACAACAATTAACAACAATATTGATACTGATTGAATCAAAACAATGGAAGCACCCATATCCTTACCAACAAAAGGTAAATAGGTAACGAAATTTAGGAAAAACCCACGCTTACGAAAAGTTTTAGATTTTCAGGTAGCTGGCATTTCGCGCAGCGGACGCGTACGCAAAAAGTCATCGAAACTATTGGATTTCGAGTCGCCGGAGGAGATCGAAAAGCGAACCAAAAGACCAGGGAGGCCGGCAGCAAGGTATCCTGGTCGTGGACGACCGCCGAATGCATTGCGTGAGCGCGAACAGGAACTGGCCCTAGCCTATGAGCTTGATGATGATGATGATGACGACGACGTGGTCAATCACAATATCTGCGACATGGACCATGCAGAACAAGCGCCGGCTATTGGTGGCACTGTTGATTTGCATGGTGCTCTCATGAACTCAGACGATGAGCTGGATACATTGGTGCAAGATCTCGTTGAAGGCGTGGAAGCCGAGGCATCCTTTTACACAAACGATTCCCGTGTACGTCAGAGTCTCTACATGCGCGAAAAAACAAACAAACGTAAGGTCCTCAAGGACGGGGGCAAGGTACAAAGAAAAGACAAAGGACGTTCGCGTTTTACTGCCTACAGCCTGTGGGCGCGTGAAGTACGCAAGCGCGATTTTCCCGATCTGGGTAAGCAAGCAAAAACAACTAGTCTTTATCCTCACAATAAATTCAATTGTTCACAGATTTTGCTAATGCAGCACGCCGTCTGAGCGAACTGTGGGCAAATGTTTCTAACAAAGATAAGAATGCCTGGCGTCGCAAGGCCAAATCCCAGGCAACAAAAGCGCGAACCCGTGAGAAGAACGCACCAAGCGACATGCCCTTCACAGCTACACAGTCCATGACAAGCAATGGCAATTCTTTTACCAACGTTGCTGCTGCTGCAGATGCCACGGAGTCAACGTTTATGAATCGTCCGACGACGAGTCGCACCAAAAAACTGGCTGCTGATCGACGTCAAATACCAGTTGCAACCCCAACAATGTATACCTCGACGCCAATTTCGACGACGCCGCCTTCCACCTGGGCACAGTCCAGGCAGAAGCGCACCAGCAATGCACGCGCCAAAGCGAACCAAGTGGCAGCAGCTTCCACTTCCAACCAACTCACAAATACCAGAGGCAGCAGCAGCATCAGTGCATCGCAGCACGATTTAGAGCTGGGCAAAGAGCGGACACAACAGTCAGGCATTGAGGCTATCGATGCGGCTGCACATTTAAAGTTGCTTGGCGAGAGTCTAACGGTGATTGGAGAGCGTCTTAAAGAGCATAACGGTCATGTGGCTCTTTCCGGTAGCCTGTCCGTACTGTTGGACAGCCTGCTCTGCTCAATGGGTCCACTGCTATGTATGACAACGCAAATACCCGGTCTGGAGAACAAAAAACAATTGAGCACCAATCTGGCTACAACGCTGGACAATATAGCCTATGTAATGCCAGGTCTATAAGGCATTTGAAATGTAACCTGCTTGAATCAGATGCAGTATAAATAGAATAAGATGTATAGTCCATTTAAGAACATGATAATATTATTGCAAACACTACGAAAGTGAGTGCGTTACTTGATTTAGGTGGAATTACTATAGATTTTGATTTTAACAACGCAACAAACTGAAAAAAAAAAAACTCTGAACTTGAATAAAAAAAGAGTAAGTATAAATAGCAAGCTATTTGTGCTTAAGCAAATTATCATACTTAACAAATTAAATAAGAATAAATTCATATTATATATACAGTCAAACATCCATATAACGAATCTCAAGGGGACAAGAAAAAACTTTGTTATAGAGAAAATTCGTTATACAGAATGGGTTTTTGATTGAATCAAATTGCTGGGTTCTGGTTTCTGACTTCGTTGTATAGCAAGTTCGTTATACGGAAGTTCGTCTATATTAGCTTTAAAAATAATATAAAAAATAAGTTATATATTGAAATTGTCAAATTTGGAGGGAAAATTGCGCTTGATCAAAAATGTAGCCCAATCATCGCTAAAGAAAAATCGAAACAGGTGGTATTTAAACAAGTTGCAAATATCGAAGAGAGCACGTAATTAAAATTCTTTTGATTTTTCACACACGCAGACTGCAATGACGATAAGGCTTCTTTAAAATGTGGCTTCAAGAGCAAAATGGATTTTGATGGCTATAATCAAAAGTATATGATTAAATTTGTATATTGAATGAAATATCGATACGAGTAAAAATTAAAGCAAAGAAATATCGATACACGTGCACTTTGAAAATGCACGCAAAACTAACATACGATAGCGATAGTATAGTTTTTTAGTTGTTCTTAGGAATTGCAATTTATTGACCTGCATCCGCAATTATAACTATAAATCTTAGCCAGCGCACAAGCGCACACACAAAATAAACACAATGATAAGACAAAATCAGTCAAGCAAACGTAAGAAATCCGCTGAATTGCAATTACGCTGCGCTTGGCAAGATTGTCAAACGATTTGCGATGGCGAATGGCAGCTAAATAGTCACATTGCCATCCACCTGGAGGAGCACCAGCAGCAGCAAGGGCAAAAAGAAGATGAAGACAGTTGCAGTAAATGCGTATGCAAGTGGAACGATTGCAACTTTAAAACCAACTGCCGTATAGAGTTCGAGAGACATAGCTATTATCATGGATATTACTTGAATCTGCTGCTCAAGGGAAAACTGGAATGTGAACAGCATCCAGAAATACCAGCCTGCTATGCACCTGCCCGCAACGGTGACAAGCTGCCCGATCTAAAGCAGAATTTCCAATGCGGCTGGAGCGATTGTCTTCGCTCATTCGTCTCCATAGTCGAGTTCCAAGATCATATTGTGCAGCATGCCTCCTTTGAATACGAGATTCAAAAGTCACCGGACGATGAACGACCCAAGACGCAGTGTAACTGGAATATGTGCCATAAGCAGCTAGAAAACAAATATCGCCTCATCGAGCATATTAGCACCCATTCGAACAAGAAGCATGTTGCCTGCTTTCATTGCGGCGAACTTTTTCGCACCAAAACAACGCTATTCGATCATCTGCGTCGCCAGCCGGACAATAATAGTAAGTACAGATGCGGAATAAGGCTGACAAAAATCTATACTAATATCTCTCTCTCTCTTTCCCTCTCTATCCCGCTCTGTCTTGCACAGCTCAAAAATTTCAATGCGCCCAATGCTTTAAATTCTTTGCAACGGAGAAACTGTTGCGGGGTCATGTGGTGCGGCATGTCAATTGTTACAAGTGCACCATGTGCGACATGACCTGCAGCTCGGCTAGCTCGCTGACGACACACATTCGTTATCGCCATCTGAAAGATAAGCCATTCAAGTGCAGCGAATGTGATACGCGTTGTGTCCGCGAATCCGATCTGGCCAAGCACGTTCAGATTGTGCACTCCAAGATGGTGCATCAGTGCGAGCATCCCGGCTGCCAATACTCTGTTCGCACATACACCCAAATGCGAAGGGTAAGAAGCAATCTAAATGATTTCCATATTTGTTGAGCTAACCCTCAGTCATATGTCTTTGTTTCTTTAGCACTTTATCGAGGTGCACGGCAACAATCCGATCTTCTATGCTTGCCATTGCTGTGAACGTTTCTTTAAGAGTGGCAAATCGCTGTCTGTGCATTTGATTAAAAAACACGGCTTTCGTCTGCCCTCCGGCCATAAACGCTTCACATATCGTGTGGATGAGAATGGGTTCTATCGCTTGGAAATGACGCGCATCGAAAGCCTGGAGGTGACACAACAGATACTTGCGCCGCATATCAAACACGAGACTGATCCTAAGGCATTAGAAGGCAACTGCTTTAAGATAATTAATCCACTTACAATTGGCAACGAATGCGAACGCATAATCGTTTCAAATGATGCCGATGAGACTCATTTGGTGGGTGAAGTGACCATCTCGTTGCCCAGCCTAAATGATAACGATGATGATCCGTAAATTGTTAAAACTCTCCTCCTCAATCAAAGCGACACATTTAACGGCTGTGTTCACTTTAACCTATCAACTTATCCACTGCACCATCGAGTACTCAATAGATTTTAAGCATTCCGCGTTCTTTTGTGTCCCAAAATTCTTCGGCTGCCGCGCCAGCTTAAGTTATTACCAAGTGCCATACGCATGAACCTATTATAAAAAATATTATAACATGTACACCGGGACAGGAAGTGAAAGCAGGCATCTACGCATCAACATGCTTATAATATGTCATTTGTTTTGCCATGCTGGCATTTTCGTCTCTTTCTCTCTCTTTAACTGTATTTGCAATTGATTATAGTCTTAAGATAAATTATAAAGCGATCGATTAGCAAATGTTACAAATAAATCAAAACTCAGCACAGAACAACAAGACTTGAAACAGTGCTCGCCGATAGAAAACCCTGAAGCATGTTATAGAGCATCCTTTGGTAGCTCGGCAAACTCGAGACCAAACATAGGTATTGCAACTGCGAAAGTTAATAAGCTTAGTGTTTGAAAACTATAGTTATTGTACGAGCGCGTAGTGTAGATTACTAAGCTGCGACATCATTAGCTCTTTAAATGTATACTCAAGTCGAGGATTAAGTGTTGAGAGCTTTCAAGTTAATGGAAAAGTTTGGTGATAAAAAAGGAGTTCATAAATGATTTGTCTGGATCAATAAGTTAAGTGAATCTCGCCTACTTTTAACCTTTAACGATTAACAACCATATTGCATGTCCGCGGACAAAGAACGCAACGAAAACAAGCGACGCATAGTTAATTTGGCTATGCCAAGACTACGATACCCTTCACATATGGATTAATTATTTTTTTATAGTAAGATATGGTCAATTTGTGTGGTGGCTATGTCGTAGAATGCTTCGAGCGGGATGAAATTTCATAATTTCTAAGCAATCTGTGAAAGTTTCATCAAGATCGGTTCAGCAGTTTGGCCGGAAATCGTGTTGAAACAGACAGACGGACGGACACGCAGAAACCAATTCCTGAGCTCGTCCTGATCATTTTGATATATAGTTTATGGGGTCTCCCATCATTCCTTAAAGGCGGTACAGATTCATGACAAAGTCAATATACCCTGTGAAGGGTATAAAAAAGAAAGTTTTTTTTAAGTTTTTTACGAGTCAGTTTTCTATATTTTTAAAGAAATCACTTATTTGATATTTGATTGGATTTATTAATGTATAATTTTGTTTAGTGTATGAAACCCACCCATCACCACCCATCATCTTGATACTTATGCAGTAGTCGCAGACGTACTCCTCTCACATGTCTCACCCTCCACCAAGCCTTTTACTGGTTTACGCTCTCCTCGCCCTAATAGCAATTGCACCATGCAAAAATGAGCAATTAATCTTGCAACATTGTTGTTGTTGTTGTTGTTGTTGTTGCTGTCTGCGTGGCTTTATGATAATGAGAACGTCGACTATATCTGGGATTGACAATGGAAGTTGGTTGCATAAATATATAAACTTAAAAAAATGATCCTAAGACCATTGTGCCAAAGCTTACACAATAATCTCTTCCTCCTCAATTCGTTGCCTGATGTCTGCAAGTTTGGCCAATCTCTCCTGGCGTGATTCCCATTCGATTTCACTCTCCTTTTTTGGGTCTTCTATGGTCTGGATAATTTTGTCATATTTGTCTAAACTCTTTTCAAGTGTTATTTCATCCACAGTTTCTTTATCGATTTGTATTGTTATCGCCGGCAGGTTGTCTCGATCGACATGCTCCGCATCCTCTATCTCAATGTCTCTTAGCTTTAGCATCAGTTCGTATTTACGCACTCTGCATTTTGTCAAATCTTTTAAAGTCAAATTTCTTAGTTTGTTGTAGCTCTCGAGCACCTGGTTGTAATTGGTTAAAACTCGTTCTAGATTGCTTTTGCGTGTTGCCTCTTCTTTTATCCTCCTCTTCAATGCCGGAAGGTTGCTTCTGTCTATAAAGCAGGAGTATAATTCTTCATCATCTTCTGCACTTCGTTTACCAGTTTGTTCCTAATTTGAATTTAAATTTAAATTTTAAATTTTTTTAAAAGGCAAAAAAAAAATTACACACAATTTTAAAACTTTTTTTTACTTACATTATTCATTTTGTTTTTATTCAAAAACAAAGACGGGATTTTTTCGATTTTTATTTTAACAGTTCAACAGTGGTTGATAGCAAAACTTAAAATGAATTTGTTTTTTGTGCTTTGAGTTGTGTCGAATAATAAGCAACAAAAAAGTACTGGCTGACTAGATGCTTGGACATTTTTTTGTTTTGAAAAAATTTTTTTTTGACATTTTATTAATATAAAATTTTACCTTTTGTTTTGTGGCTAACAAAAAAGGGAGTATCAATTGCGTTGGGTTAAGAACTTTGACTATTTTTGTCATGCATGTGTATTGGTAAGTGGCGCACACACACACACACACACACACACATACGCAGTGGATAGGTCCCAATGCTGCATCAGGTGCGGAGACCTGGGCCACAAGGCAGCAAGTTGTAAGAGCGAGGCGAGGTGTTTCATAGGACAGATTTCACAAAGGACTCGCAAATGCGTTACGTATACGCAATATTTCAGCAGCCAAAGTAATGCAGAAGGCACGCAAGCAGATGGATGCCAACATGCCCATCACACTGGGATGTTTTTGGGAGTTTAGATGGTTTAAGTATTATGTTAGCCAAAATGCTTGTGTCTTTTCTATTGTTGTTGTTGTTGTTGTTGTTTTTGTTTCTCTCTCTCTGTGTCGAATTTTCATTACCGCTAACCGAGATTTCAGTAGCCAATGACCAGCAGCTAACATAAATAAACAAAACCAAATCTTGATGCATTGTTTGTTAACAATAAACTTATAACGATATAATTCAAGCCAAGCTCATAGTTAAGAATCCCAATAATATCGAATTGTAAAAACAAATTGATTTGATTTCTAAGCACTAAGTTTTTAATTCAATCCAAGTTTTATTGTTAATGCAGACACGAAACATAATTGTATGTACATATGTATGCATGTACAGTACGACCTCGGTTAACGCAACCTATTTAAATTTGGCCAGTTGCGAAAACTGAGGTGAAATTTTCTGGTGGCCACGAGACCTTTTTATACTCGATACCGAAGGTAAAGAGTGTATTGAGTTTGTGCAATGTCCGTCATGGTGTCTGTCCGTCTGTATGTTCGCAACTTTTTTCCACACCCTTCAAGCTAGAGACTTGAAACTTTCCAATTCTCTTTATCTATGGGATAGTAAATTAAAATGTCGAGATTGGGGTTCTACGATAACTTGGGGGCTGGCAAATCGATAAATTCAATAACTCAAAACCGATAAATCCACATGTTTAGCACATCCTTTCAGCTAGAACTACCAAATTTGGTAGGAAGATAGCTACTATCAACCCCCAAAAAACTGCATCAAAAATTTTGGAGCCACGCCCACCCATTCCGCCCCCAGCCCCCCGTATTTTAAAGTCAAAAAAGCCTATATCTCCCACAGTTTTTGAGCTATAGCCACGAAATTTGGTGCCAAGATAAATTATGATGACCCCCCAAAAACTGCATCAAAAGTTTGGATGCCACGCCCACCAATATAGACCTAGCCGCCCCCATCCACCTCAACGCTTCGTCAAAAACGGGAATGCGTGTATCTTCCAGAGTTGTGGAGCTAAAGCCACCAAATTTGGTAGGAAGATAGCTGGAAGCGATAAAGATGCCTTCGCTTACCTTTAAAATTAAATTAAATCTAGTAAGACTGTGTTCAAAGCAAGAATATCGTATTAATTTATTTTTTTAAAAATTGAGAAATTTGGGTCTGTACTTTTTTACAATATCTATTCAAAATAGACAAATTACGCTCTCTTTATTTAAGAAACCACGCGTACAATGATTTCTCCGTATTATCATATTCGCAAACTCTTATTGCAACACGTTTTCCTGGCCCGGATTCTTTCTTAAAGCAGTGTCATTACGTTTAATCCTTGTTATTGAGGATTTATGCACTTGATATTCCTGGCATATCGATTTAATAGCAATGCCACTGTCCAGTTTTTCTAGGATTCCACATTTTTGGGCTATTATTAGTTTATTTACATGTTTAATTACTGGTATATTGAACACACAGTTTATGGGGTCTCCCATCATTCCTTAAAGGCGGTACAGATTTACATGTGTGAAGGGTATAAAAATAGACTGTGGTACAAACTCAACTATGAAGGACTCACAACAAAACGAGATTCGGAGATATATGCATGCAAGGTATTTTTTTTTTTTTGTTCAACAAGATGCAATCCTCAGATTTGTTTCTGTTAGGTAAAACTTTTAGCTCATCTTTAGTGGGAAGATCTTTTGCAACACTTTCACTGAGCGTTAAACTATCTAAAATAAAACTTTGCTTAAGTCTTTAAAATTCAAGTCATTTAGAGCGAGCGATTTGGGACTTTAGTGCACTCTAGGTGTTGTACCATGTATAATTCAAGCTATGCTTTTGCCGTTCAATAATAAGGAAGTCTATGCAATGCCTTAAAGCAAATTTCTTCTTGCTATATTCAATTATGCTGTTCCAATTGGATGCACTTGCATCCGCAGCCGATTAAGACGTAACCTCTAACAAAAGTGGATACATTTTAATACACTTGAAAAAAATTAACACATGCGCTTTTATTTGTATTTTGTATTTCTTTTTTTTTTAATAGTTTGGCTCTTCAAGTTGTTTTGAGTTTTTACACTGTTCTTTTGCGAATGTAATTGATTTAAACAATCAAAATAAAACACCGCACAAATGCAAAAAAAAAACACACACACAGTTCGTAGTAGTTGTTGTTGTTGAATCTGGGTGCTCGCTTCTGCTGTTATTTTGTTGTTGTTGGTGTTGCCATTTTACTTGGCATGAGTCTGAGCCTTCCTCAGCTGAGTGAGAATGTTGGAGAGTTCCTCACGCTTCCTCTTGGCACGGATGTGTGTGCCCAGACGGCGCTTCAGGAACTTGAGGGCGCGCTTATCCTTGGACACCTTCAGCAATTCCATAGTGCGCTTCTCATAAGGCGCATGTCCGACAACCTCGCGTACCAGATCTCTGGTGAACTTGGTGTGACGCGTTTGAATCTGCATAGAAAAAAGTACCAAATGTAAACAAATGTCGCAATTCTTTTTCGATAATTTACTATTTCTCAACTTACGTTCTTCAAACGGGAGCCACGCAGACCCTTGACCTTCTTGTCGCCGGTATACTTAACATTCTTGACTTTGGTGGTCTTGTGGCCTTTGTTAAGACCAATACACAACTCGTAGCGGACTGCCATCGTCACTGTAATCGAAACACAAACAAATAATTTTAAAACACAAATTAATTTGGTTTCTGTATATTAATAACAACAAACGATTAAGTTATGTTTTGCACTTGAGTTTAAACTTTATATTGCACACATAATTATTACATATAATTCGATGATGTTTGCAGTATTTTTAGAATATGTACTCAAGTATTTTCGCGGCCGACCTACCTCAGTTGCTGTCAAATGGTAGAAAGAGCGATGTCAGAGAAATCGAACAGGAAATGGTTTTCGCTCTGACATTAGCGTAGCGCTGCCAGACCCAAAAGTGGGTGCATTATTAAGTATATCGATTTTAGCTTGAACTGGCAAAAATATAACAAATTGTAGTTAAAATTTTATTTTTCTTTATTTTAAATGTTTATCATCATGATTAGTTATAAATACTTTCATATAACAGTCAACGATGAATTTAACAGGTGGCAGCACTAACGCAATGAATTTTTTTACGACTGATTTTGACATATCGATGTAAGCCCAAGCAAATATAAACGTATTGTTGATATCGATTTATACATTACGAAAATCATTAAGCAATTTTACATATTTTTAAAGATATAACATTTCTTTAAAGTAAACAATATCATAAATGTGAATTTGATTGATATTGCTTTGAAAATTTTAACATCGATAGTCATATTTTTGCTTATCGAGCTAGTCGATTGCTTGTCAATGCAAACCTGCTTTTGCATGTGCTGTCATTTTGCGCGTTTAACTGTATCCACACACATTTCAGCAACTTGTTCAAGCATTTCAAGTGCAGTTAAACTACGCCATATATTAAAAAGTGATTTGTTTGAAAAATAATGCGTTCAAATAAATAAAACAGAGTTGGCATAGTGTGTTATTTGTTTTATCGGTGTGCGTGCGCAATGGTGGCAACACTGTATACGCCGGCCATGTTATGATATGTAAAAAGGTAGACGTAGACACGTGTTTAATTTGTGCTGCATTTGTACGCTCCAATTTTTGTGTCAAACAAGTCAAAAAAGCTAGTGAAAATAATAAAAACAATTCAACTTCAACCAGTTAACACAAAAGCAATAAAAAAATCATATTAATTACCCCAGAGGTTTTTAAAGGTAAGCGCAAATTTGAGCACGCGAAACATAACCTACTACAAAAACATTTGCCAAAACAGAGACTCGCAGAGCAAGAAAAATTGTGTCAATTTCATTTTGTTACAAACAAGCGAAGTTTGTTCTTAATGTTATGCGTTATTTATTAAACATCAAAACAATGCGGAAATCGGTGACATTTTTGTTATATTTTTGTTTTATTCCTAAGTGGTGATTTTGATTGTGCGGTGTGTGCGAGTGCGAATAATGCGCAACATAATCAATAGGTGGCAACACCTTGTTGTTGGTTTTGCTCAAGACATGCGGCAGCAAGTTTGTGCCGCCTGTTACTTAAACAGTGTGTGTGTGTGTGTGTGTGTGTGTGTGTGTGCAAACGGAGGATCAATGTTCTGTCCCATTTTTAGTCCTTGAGTTCTGATGCGATTACACAATGGAAATTTTGCTTTGGGCTTGCCGCATGGCTTGCATATGAACAAATTAATATGCAAATATGTTTACACATCTTAACATAAATATATGTTATATATATATATATATATATGTACATGTATTTGTGTCAAATTCTTGTAGCTGAGTCATTTTTTTATATATTTTTTTTAAGGAGTTTGATACAACAAAAAGATTTGAATGGTGTGCGTACTATTATTATTTTATTTTGTTGTTTGACGGCTTTCACTACAGCCACCATTCATTTAAACGTATAATAATGTGCTGTGCTGTGCTGATAAGCACAAAAAAACAACAACAATATCAACCAAAAAAACTAAACAAGCAAAATCTTCCACCCGCAACAAATTTTTACCAGCCCTACCAGAGTGACAGAAAAAAAAGAAACGAAACGTAATCAAAAAATCACACATTTATTTTCTCGATTATACAATACACTAAGAAATGCTGTCGTTGTCGGTTTTTTATTTTTATTTGTTTTTAAAGCATATGATCGCCAAACCACGTTGCCAAGATTATAGCGAATGTGTGTGCGCGTGTGTTTGTGTGTGTGAGTGTTGAGAGAGGGTGAGTATACAATAGAGGTATAAAGAAAAAGAAGGGGTAAGGGGTAGTGTTGGACAATTTAAAGCAGTTTGCTATAATATGTGCGTTGCTGCACCTGGTTTAGTGTTATTTTTGTGTGTTTTCGTGTTAATGCGTGTGTGTATTAAAAGACCAATTTTCTTTCTCGCTCGCACGCATTTAGCGCCCTTTCTAAACCAAAGTCTAAAGCGTGTGTTTGTGAGTGTGTGTTATTTTGATAGCGAGTTATATTCAAATCGCAATCCTTGAGTTAAAGCTACAGCTGGTTTAACAACAATAAAAAGTATTCAAAAGCAACCAAAAATTATTTACTGATGTGTATAGACACGCACATACATACATATGTATGTGATATTATGGAAGTTCAGATGTGCGCTCAAGAGAAGATATTTGTGGGTGTTAAGAGGGGGGAGGGCACACACAGGCAAGTTCAAAGTCAAGCATCGAGTGTCAAACATATTTGTTTGCACCTACCTACCTATATGCATACAAACAGGTGGAATCGTACTTTGCAACTTAAAAAACTTTTTTACATAAGTGTGTTAAAAGTGCCGTTATTGTTAAGCGACAGCTGTTTTGTAGACAACGCCAACGCCACACAGCTGAGATGTCAAACGTATGTATGTACGTATGTATTTAATGTAGGCCTAATGTGACGACCTTTGTGCCTCCTATTACTGATTAGAGCTTATCATTAGCAGCAGAATGCGTCTTCGGATTGTGGGTGACGAAACAGACAAACAGTGTGTACAAAATCTATGCATGTATGTATGTGTGCCATTCAAGTCAAATAGAAACACACACACACACATGCACACAATCACTTAACAAACAGTTCAACAGGTTTGAGGAAAAACAACAGAGAAAGAGAGACACGACATTTTTATAGGCTCATTGAAAAGCTTCAAAGGGCGCTCGCAGTCAGTTGTCGAATATTTTTTTTTTTTTTTTGTTTTGATCAGTTTTCATAAACTGTAGACGACGACTTGAAGTTGTTTATATTTCTGCCATACAATAAATGATTTCTTAGGCTGCCATAAAACAGGGTACCACGATGTTTGGCAACTGTTAATGGTTTGAGGCTGTTGACACTGCGTTTTGCGCCTTTGCGATAGATGGGTAAATTGGCTGCGGTTAAGACTGAATCGTATTGGCAACGCTTGACAAATTGCAAATGTCTCTCGTAAAGAACCGTTAGAAATAGAAAAACAAAGATGCGAAGCTATCACACGATCCCACTCATTTGCTCGGGGGTGGAGGAGCACACACACGCACTTACATACACACACATACATATGTATGTATACGTTTCTATACGCCACATTTCGCAAACGGCAAAAAAAAGAAAAGGAAGCGTAGTTCCCTTTTGCATATCGAGGCGATATCATCGCAGGTCGCATTAGCCAAAGAAAATAAATAAATAGAAATAAACAAAAGCTCGAATAAATAAGCTTGGCCGGTGTCAAAATTATTTGCCGCGTCAAACTCAACGAATCAAATAAATAAATTAAAAGTTGTTTATTTTTACAACGAATAAAACCCTAAAGAAAAATCGAAACAAAACCTGTAGAAAAAAAGAAACAAAAGTTCGATAAAAATCCCTTACGAAAATATACAATTGCCTTTTCTGTGTGTGTTGGTGTCAAGCGGTATTTTGGAAAACATTTTACAGCACACAAATCGGCTAAAAGGTGAATTCAATAGCGCTCCAGACATTCTTACTCTAATGTTGATTCCTTTGCATTTGTTGTTATTGTTATAGCTTTTGGCAGTGGTTTTAATTCATTTTCATTTAAATTCAGCAACGTTTTGTTTTGTAATGATTTCATAACAATTGCCGTAAGCGTAATGATTGTTGTTCTTGTTTTAGTTGTTGTTGTTTGTGTGTTATATTCTTAATGCCAGAAAGCTGCTTGCGTTTGCTCTTCTTCTTCTTCTTCTTTTGGTTGCTGTTGTTGTTCTTGCGGTTCTATCTTCACACATGGCACTCGACGCAAGCGCAAGAGAGACGCATGTCTTACACTCTTTCGCTCATTTAAGTGCTGCCAAAAATGTGAAAGGGCAAAACAAAAAAACAGTTGCTTAATAAACTTAACTAATAATGCCCATTTGTTTAATGTACCTACAAAAAACATGTATTAAGAAAACTACAACTTAAACGGCTTACAAGTTATATATAAAACGATTGCTAGCATTATCCGGCTTGACTATTAAATAGCCAAATTGTCAACACTGCTCTCTTTTACTCTCTCCCAGTTCTCTTACTTGCTCGCTAGCTTCCGCGTGGCATTCCGCTTTTCTGCTTTTGCACCTTATTTGCTCAGCGGCGTCGTAGTTGTGTTCGAATGATTTTTTCTATAATTATGTATTGTTGCTATAAATACGCAGTCACACAAAAACAATGCACATACAAATACATATACACATACATACATATATACCAAAATGGATCTCGTGATGGCTGACGACTCAAACAAACTGTGACTTTTCGGTAGAATCTCTTAGTTAAAACTTCCTTAACCAAATGCAGTTTTCAATATCCTAAAACATTTCAAGCTAACTTTCTCATTGATGTCCTGCTGCTCCTTATTTGTTGAAACATAATAAACTAATATTTTGATTTTTATTTGCAGATTCTCCAATATTCAGCGAAAATGGTATCCGGTCGTCCACTACTCTATCTGTCACTGCCCGGTGTAGCATTTATACTCGGCGTCTTTTGGTTTCGGCGTAGAAATAAAAATCGTGTAGATAAAAACGATGATGATGCCAATGCCATAGTCGCCAATGGGAAGCCAGTTAAGGATGCAGTTGAATCCTCAATTAAATTCAATGGACAAAATGGCAAATTGCCAAACATCTCTACCAAATCAATGAATATAAGCGTTAATGGCAATGGTTCATTGGTTCATCATCAACGTCATCATGGGGATGAGGAAAATGATAGTCCCAATACGATGCTATATGGTAAATCTGCACCGATAACCATACAAAATGGAAGAGCATCGCCCGGCAAACAGCAGCTGCAGCAGCCGCAGCAAATTGATTCAGAAATGTTAAAATCCAAAATACAGGATGCCGAGCACAAGAAACTCTGCTCGATTGACGAAGATTTTGAGAATCTATCATCGCCCAGAGATTTACCCGATTCGATCAGCAATAATCGCGTTTCGTTCTACAATCGCAAACCCAATCAAAAGGCCCAAGAACCAGTTGTTATCAAAGCAACATGTACTCCCAAAATATCGCCAGAGAACTCATTTCTCGATAGCAAATACACCAAACAGGAACAATGCGTCGAACCAAATAACAATTGTGAGACAAAAAATGTGTTAACTGAACCGGAACCGGTACAGGAACAGTTGCCACAGCTGACTGAAGTTGTTGACATTGATAATTCCGTTGCGGTGGTAGAGCAAACAATTATAGCCAAGAATGTGGATGGAAATGTTGATGCTGCAGCTGTTGGCAATGGCAATCAGAAGCGTAATGTGGATGCAGCGAGTCCATCGTTAAGCATTTGCAGTGTGCAATCCGGTGATTCTGGCAAGGGTTCGAGCCTGCCACGTTCGGAGGCAACGACTCATTTGAAGACCTCATATCGTTTTTTCTTTCCCAATAGTCTAATTGGCCAACTGTATGGACGCAAGCGTGCATTCATCAACAAGATCAAAACCAAAACATTGGCAAATGTAACGCTATGCAAGAAGAACTATTCATCCGCTAAATTGCGCATCTGCACCATTGAGGGCAACGAAAGTGAGATCGATGCCGCATTGGCAATGATACGTCAACGTTTGCCCGCTAGACGCTATCCCAATTTTACAATGCAACGAATCCATTATGCGCTTCCGCAAACCATAGTTCCTCTTTCGACTGAAAGCCTCCATAATCTACAAGTGAGTTTTTGAGGTTTCGATATCTATTATTATTTAATGCAATCAATTTTATATTCAATTCAAAATGTCATCTAATCTTTTTTTTTATAGTTAAATCTAATTGAGGGCATTAACAATGATGTTGTGATCAGTGCCGTTCTCTCTGGCAATCATGTGTTCATCCAGCATCCGCTGCATCCATCGCATCCATCTCTGCATGCGCTACAGAAAAGCATGTACGAAAGTTACTCCACTATGGAAGCACCATTGCTGCCAAGCATTGAGATTAGCGCCGTCTGTGTGATGCCCATCAATGGGGTTTGGTATCGTGTGCAAATTGTGGACATTGATGCCGACAATGAGGAGCGTTGTCTCATCAAATTCTTAGACTTTGGTGGCTATATGAATGTTAGCTTTAGCGAATTGCGTCAAATTCGTACAGATTTTATGGCATTGCCCTTCCAGGCAACCGAATGCATACTGTCCAACATCGAGCCAATCGGTAAGCATTTTCTATCGTCTCTTTTGACTTCTTAAGACTGATTGTTTTATTTTCTCTGTGTGTTTTACCTACCTTTAGATGAGACTTTTACGGCCGATGCGGCTGATATCCTCAACAAATTAACCAAAGGCATTGTCTTGCAAGCACAAGTCGCCGGCTACAATAGCCATAATATACCAGAAATCTTTTTATTTGCTACTCTAGCTCCAAATGTAAGTATCGCAATCGCAAACAAGGCAAGCGATGGCCTGAATCCCAAAGAAGAGCGAGCAAGAAGGGATGGTTGTGGTTGCATTTCATTCAACTCTTAACTTAATTTCCATACACTTGAATATATATTTAAAATAATTTCTTGTTTATTACAGAATATAATTTTTATCAATAAGGAACTTGTGGCTAGAAATCTCGCTAAATGGGTCGAGATGCCTGACTAACAGCCTTAATGAACAACAATAACAACAGCAGTCAATATAGGAAACTGCTACAACAAAATCTACAAATATGAAATATCAACAAAATAAAACAACAGCAGCTAAGAGCTAAGAGTCCCAAAATGCATCAATGCATCCAACAAAATGAAAGAAAAGAAACACAAATTACACAAGGAAAGAAAACAAAACATAAATGTTGTAGAACGCGACTGAGCCTAGAGCCCGTATATAGCTATATATATAAATTCAAATGTTAAAACAAATTACAAAACACACACACACACACACACACACACACACACACACACAAACACACACATGTCAACGCACTCACATCTTAACATCTATGCACATCCAAACATACATATACATAAATGTATAAATCATAAAGAAAATATATTCAAAACAAGCAATTTCGATTTGGTTGTTGAGTCCTTGATCCATTTGCTGATCTCTCTCTTTCTCTTTCTCTATCTCTTTATCTTTGCATGAAAAAACAAAACTAACAAAACACAAAAATTAGTTAACAAATGTTTAGGTCCTTAAGACGGGGGGGGAATTAGAATTTTAATTGGCTGAGCTGGTCAGCAGCTGTGTATGTTAAGGAAATTCTCGGCAAATGCTCACTTACATACACACACACACATGCACATGCACACACACATACGCATACGCAAATACGCCCACATCTATACACACTCGCAATTACAAAATTAACTAACAAAGCGCTTAAGATATTACCATTTCTCAGATTTTAAGTAGTAATACTCAATGTAAATATTTTTTTTTTTTTTTGTAAGTAATTTGTAAAAAGTCAAAGCGGCGTTTCATTTTAATACAAAATATTTCAATATTGTGTATAAATGTGTCAATTTTATTCGAAATTCTGTTGTTCAAACAATTATTAAAGATAAAATTAAGATGTTTTTAATTTGAAACTCGGCCATTGACTTAAGCATATTATTTTATCAATCATAAAAGAAAAAAAAAATCCTTCTCAAAACTTATTTAACAACACTAAAATAAAACATGTAAATCGGATCAGATCAAGTATGTTTATACATATATAAATGAGTGTGTGCGATTGTTAAGAGCTTCCCTATCCCCCCCCTCCTCTCCCCTCCCCCCACCCCTTCCTTCCTTCCTTTAACAAACATGTGAGAAAGTTGCACTATGAACTTGTATGTTGAATTTGAGACAGTCATGTAAATACAAAACTAAATAGAGAAAAAGAACACTAAAGCAATTTGACAAAAGCAACAACAATAATTGTTTACAAAATAGCGCTTACAAATACATATATATATATATATATATATAGAAAGTATATAGTATAGATATAATTGTTTATCTTAAACTCTGCTCTCTGCAGAGGGCCAAAGAGTTTATATTGAAAGAAGACAAAACAAAAAAAAAAACAAGCAAATCAAACACAAAATGTTTAGTTTAATGTATCATGCCTTTTGTAAATGTATTTCACAACAACAACAAAAACCAATGTATAATGTATAGACTACAAAACTAATGATAATGATGATGATGATGATGATGATGTGTGCTATAAGTTCAGTTTAATGTGTACTTTGTGTGTCTCTCTTTCTCTCTCTCTCTGCCTCTCTGCCTCTCTCGCAGGCAAAACCAACAACAATTTTAGACATTTTGTATAGAGTATAAGCGTTGCATACATATGTATATCGTATCAGACATACCTTCCAAAAACAAACAAACAAACATGATATATAAATATATATACATATTTATTAACTAATTTCTTGATTATTGTAATTGCTAAACCAATTTCGTCGTTTGCCAAAAGGCAAACTTATTTAATTTTAACAATTGAGAAAAAATGTATGCAAAAAACGTACAAGTGATGATATTTATACATACTTATATGCTATATACATACATTAGTATATACATATAGATATATATGTTTCGACTTATGAGACTTGGCGTGTCATTTTGTTTTATTTTTACTTTTTTTTTAATGTTTTTTTATTATTTTACTTTCATATTTTGAGTTTCTTTATTTTTATCATCCTTTCTCGCAGTGCAACGAATAGAATTTCTTGATTCTATTCGCAAACGGCTCACAAAAAAACAAAAACAAAAACAAACAAAAAAAAAAAACGGAAAAATATGTTAAAAAAAAAGGTAAGAAAAAAAAAAAAAAAAAGAAATGAAATTGTAGTTCAAATTTTGTAGAATTGTAACGAGTGCGGCGCTACTTGATTATTGTTTTTCATTGTCTGATTTAAAATAAACAAAAAATGTATACTTATTATTATTATGTAGTAGCATACGTACATACATACATACATACATACTTCTATGTAGCATAATAATTAATTATTACTTATTATTATTATTATCATTATAATTATGATTATCATTATTATTATAATTATTATTGTAATTATACGCAAGTTGTCAACGTGTTTTAAGTGTTTTCAATTCTCGATGTAAAAAATATTCACTTGTACAATTGTTGATAACTGAAATAACTGATACATACATACAATACACACATACACACACAAGCATAGAAAACATGATTTCGAGCGCATATTTAAACTAAATTTAACGTCTTGTTATATCGTGTTATTATTCAATTTGCCCATTTATTTTTTTTTTTTGCGTTCTTTAATTTAGCAATGCTGAGACGATAAATACAAATTAAGAACTAATTTATAGATACATTGAAGTGAAAATAATTTACAAAACTTAGCTATTAACGAAATATTAAAAATAAAAAGCAAATATATTAAAAATAAAATAAACAAAACTGACAAACTTTCATTCATTCTTTGTATGGATTGAGTTTTAATTAACACAACATCCGACAAAAACCCAGTTCAAGCTTTAGCTTCTGGGTTTTTGACATGTTTTTCAGAATATACTTGTATTTCCCATGTGTAAACAATCATATCGAATTGGTTAATGAAATCCCAACAAGTTTATTTTGATTATAAAATGTCGATATCGACATTTTGCGTTGTTTATTGTTCTTGTGTCAACGGCATTGGTTTAGCTAGAGAAATGAACAACTCGCAATGCGAATGATTAATACTTGATGGCCAGAATAACAATAGTTTGAAAGTAAAATTAAATTTTTATTAACAATTGCATTTCGATGTCGACAATTGGAAAGTTTATTAAACAATTGGTTTGGCTGATAGCTTTGGCAGTCTCCAGACAATTCTTTCTAAACGCTCCGTTCAATTATCATTTATACAATCGAACTTCTATATAACGAAGCTCAAGGGAACAAGAAAAAACTTCGTTATAAAGAATGGGTTTTTGACTGAATCTTTGAATTCGTTGTATAGAAAGTTCGTTATATGGAAGTTCGACTGTATTTGCTAGTTAAATAACGCTTTAACTGACGTTTTCATCTTTTTATCATGTGGACAGGGTATATGTTGCGTTGAGCATACCCACGTGCTTGTGTTTAACTCAAAAGTGACGCGAAAATGAGTCAATTAACGCATTTTCCCTTCATGTTTTGAGTACCTTCAAATAACTTAATCACAATTTAATTGCTAAATCTCTCTCTCTCTATCTCTCTCTCTCTCTCTCTTTTCTCTCGTGCTGCTTTGCTCTCTTTATTTTTTACACAAAAGTCTGCTTTGATATCTCCAAAAGCCCAAATTGTGGGTGCTGTTGATGACTTTCATGATGTTTGTGATAATAGATGGATGATTAAACGTTTTTAATACACAGAGAAAAACAAAGTAATACAATAAATAAGACAAGTTTTCATATCACCAACTGAAACTCCTAATTAAGACTTGAATTCATGCAAAGTTATCTGGGGTGTGGTTGTCACTTGTTGTTTTTTGCAGTGTACCCGTACTTGATGTACATACTAGTGCACTAGTGTACTACCTGTTGCTTGGTTGGGCTACGTTTGGCGCTTTTAGCTAGACTCGCCGACAGTTTGTGATGGTTCTTAAAGCGCTCAGAGCTTGCCGCTGCTTCAGTTCTAGCCGTGGCATTCACGGCAGCACAGCTCGCAATTCGCAATTCGCAACTCCGGCCTTTATTTATTTCTCATTACTTAATGAGACTCATTACGAAAAAGCAAAAAACAAAAAACAAACATTTAAAAAGTGATTATTATTGTCGACGTGCTTGCAATTATTTACCAACAACTAGTTGCTAATAGATTTTTGTTTTAATAACTTTACTATATTGTTAGTGTTTTTGTTGTGCGCGGTAAAGCGTTAAGAAAATTCAACAACAAGGCAAGTGCAAATCGGGAAATTCACCTTGCAACATGGAATTAAAGACAATGCCACAGAATGGGGCCAATAATGGTAATGGCCTACACAGCAACGGCAACGGCAACGCCAACAACAAGACAGATGTGAGTAACAGTTTCAGTTGCAGTTCCGCATGCCTCACAACAATTCAACAGTTCTCCCCCGTCCACTTCACCGAATACATTAAGGACGAAATGCATTCAAGAGATTTTCTTCAACGTTTTTTGCAAAGTTTGAGCTTCAAGCTTGGGGAAACTATCCTATAATAATTTTATGGTGGTGGAGTCACTGCCAATGGAGTGACTCTTACTTTTCGTTGTTAAATAATATTTTATGTTTTTATATAGTCGCCGCCGCCGCCATCATCATTAGAAACTGACTGACAAAAACCAGACCACAAAGCACATGTCTTGCATTAATTGAAGGATTTTATTTGTGGCAATATAGTAGTAAGCCGAAAGGCAACTTATCTGACACCAATCAAAAAACAAACAGGCGAAAGACACAAAATTGCACAGATCTTGACAATTTTACTGGCACAACCAAAAACAACAATAATAACAATAAAAGAATATCAATAAAACTAGCTCGCCGCTTTGGGTAAAAACCCAGAGAGAGAGAGAGGGAGAGAGAGAGATTGTGTTTTAGGAAGTTGCAATTATTTCGATATGAGGTGATTCCCCCAACTTTGCTGATGAAAAGTAACTATTATTGTAATCTATATAAATGTTTATTGAGAAAAATGTCAGCAAATAATTTATTATGATCTTAAATAAAAGCAAAACATTGCCGAGAAGCTTAGACCTAACAGTTCATAAAAGTCAACAGAGTTGATTATCTTCTTTTCTTAGATGCAGATCTTATCTATGTGGATCGTTGATATCTTTATGGAATCTCTCACAATGTCAAACATTTCATAAAACTTTTCTTGTTTATGCAGTTCATTGAGAACAAATTTGTTGACATTATCCATTCAAATTTCGAAAGATTTTTGGCTCTTAGATTCTGTCTCGATTATCAAGTTGCAATTCCAAATGCATCTGACACTTTTTATCGAATATTTATGATTGCAACAATTTCTCAGACACGTTTTTCCGTTCATTCAACTGCCAATAAAGGGAATTTGTTCAATTTATATATATTATATTTACTTGAAAACGCATTGCTGTGAACCTTTTTAAAAACGGCCTGGTACTGGAGATACAATTAATGAGACAGGGGTTATCTATCTACATATATGTGAGTGTATTTGGACAGACTTTCTGGGAAATGTTTACTAACAAGCTGTTCAAATAATAATCAACATAATAATACATTATAAGTAAGGCCAATTATATGATTATTATTATATGTATACCAGATATTTGCTTAATACAATACACAGAGAGAAAAATACAGTCCAAACAATCCAAGGATGAAAATGAATTATTTGAACCGAAATGAATAATATTTGTATTTAGCTTTCTTCAAGTGCATTTCTTAGAAAGCTGGCCGAGAAGTTGTTGAGCTTTTTTGGTTGAATCATTAACTGGTTTTTTTTTTTTTTTAGCGATTATTGATGCAACTGCAAATGTGCTTAAAACCCAATGGTAAATACTTTTATCAATGGGCATCGCCACAGTAAATGTTTTGTTAAGCACTTAAAGCTGCATTTTAATGAAGGGGATTTTTTTTTTTTTAGTTAGTTTTGAGTTTATTTGCATAAAATATGTTCTTTCCCGACTTAATCGAAGCTGCGATTTGAATGCAATATTATGTATGAATCGCTTGCCGTAATTTTCCCAAGATTTGTCACAGTTTTATAGTTTTTGGGTTTGGAGTCATTGTTCCTTGGAGTTTTGTTTTTTGTGTTTCTGTTTCTGTTTCTGTTTTGTTTCCTCAATTAGTCAACATTGAATTGTCACGCGGGATCGTAAAAGTTTGTAATCTTATCAAAAAATTCATAAATAATAAAATTTCTCAATTATTTAACTGCGATTTATTTTCCCTTAGCGGCTAAGCTTCCAATTAACGTCTTTCCTCACTAAGTACTAAGTACAAACACACAATTATATGGGCCCAATAATGCGGTGCAAAGTTTGCAGCAACAACAAACTTTATATCCAAGTCAACAAGTTTCTAGTATAGATCGAGAACTTGTTGGCTTTTCTGTTAAAGGTTTCCTGTGACTAATCGATCTTTTTGTGCCCCCAACTTGGTTTAGTTTCCATTCAAGGATTTGTCAATACTTACTTTATGTTCTAATACTTTCAATAGAGCAATGAAAAGGAGGCACAAAAGGAGGCAAGCGAACGCACAAATTGGTCAAATGGCTTGGAATTCTTAATGTCCTGCATATCCGTATCGGTTGGCTTGGGCAATGTTTGGCGTTTCCCATTCACAGCATACGAGAATGGAGGTGGCGCATTCCTCATACCATATATAATAGTGCTCTTTCTGATCGGTAAGTAACTTTTATGCTAAGTATTCAAAAGTTATACTCTACTCTTTCAGGAAAGCCCATGTATTATCTGGAGATGATAATTGGCCAGTTTACAAGCCAAGGCACCGTTAAGATCTGGTCAATATGTCCTGGATTTTTGGGTGTTGGCTACGGTCAGGCATTCGCAACGATTTGCATTATAACCTACTACTCATCGCTGCTCGCCTTGACGCTCTACTATCTGTTTGTCTCGTTCCAAGCGGTGTTGCCCTGGTCAACTTGCCAGGACGCTTGGTTGAATTGTGTCAATTCGCAGCCGGCATTAACTAACATCAGCTCGACTAATACAACGACTGCCGCCAAGCTGCAAAGCAGTTCGGAGCTTTATTTTCTGTAAGCAAATTCGTTTTTTCTTTTATAATCATGTTAGAAACATATCTTGGTTTTCAGTAATGTTGTTATTAAGGAGAAATCGGATATTACGGACGGTATTGGTGCACCCGATTGGAAGCTAACGATAGCTCTATTCGTTTCGTGGGCTGTCATATTCCTGGTCATAATGCGTGGCGTCAAGAGCTCTGGCAAGGCTGCCTATTTCCTGGCGCTGTTTCCCTACGTGGTGCTCTTTGCTTTACTTGGCCGTGCTGTCACCTTGGAGGGCGCCGTCGATGGCATTATCTTCTTTCTGCAGCCTCAATGGGGCGAACTGCTCAATCCGACCGTGTGGAAGGAGGCCGTTGTCCAATGTTTCTTCTCGCTGGCCGTCGGCTGTGGGCCAATCATTATGTTTGCCTCCTACAATCGTTTTGATCATGGCATCTATAGGTTAGATAGTGTTAAGAAAAGTAATCCTCAACAGGTTGTAGGCTAATATTTGTTGATTCACTTGGATAGGGATGCGATGATTGTAACCACTTTGGATACGCTGACAAGTCTTTTGGGTGGCATTACAATATTTGCCATACTCGGCAATTTGGCGCACAATCTCAAAGTGGATAATATTCGGGATGTGGTGCGAAGCGGTACGGCCTTGGCGTTCATCTCATATCCGGATGCCATATCAAAGTTTCAGGCTGTGCCTCAGCTATTCTCCGTTCTCTTCTTCTTCATGCTGTTCGTCTTGGGCATCGGTTCGATCGTGGCCCTACAAAGCACCATTGTAACCATCATTTGTGATCAATTCAAATCATGCAAATATTGGAAAGTTGCTTTCGCAACATCCATTTGCGGTTTTCTCATGGGACTCGTCTATATAACACCGGTGAGATATGGACGATGTTTTTTTCAATGTTTTGATCTTTTGTTAATTGCCCCTTTTTTTTGGACAGGGTGGTCAATGGATCTTAACGCTGGTGGATTTCTATGGTGGAACGTATGTTGTCTTCCTTTTGGCGATCTTTGAGCTCGTTGGCATTGTTTGGATTTATGGTAGTACTTTTGGTACAGTTTTCCTATCGTTTTGTAAACTTTGTGTTTTTCTTTCTAATTAGGTCTTGAGAATTTCTGCGATGATATCGAATTTATGAGCAACAAGAAAGTTTCGTTATATTGGCGCATTTGTTGGTTCTTCTTCACGCCAGTTATGATGATTGTCATATTTATATATTCAATGGCCACCATAATGCCTATTAAGTACAGTGAAACCTACTTTCCGCTGGCTGGAGATGGTAAGCTCGATCATAGTTTTGAATTTCTTTGTTTATTATTTTATTTCATTTTCTTAGTTGCTGGCTGGCTGGTATTTGTGGTTGGCGCTGCACAATTTCCACTTTGGGGCTGGTGGTACATTCATACGCATAGTCAAGGCAGCTTTACAAAGGTCTGTTAACAGATTCGTTACATGGAAGTTTGACTGTAGTTTGTACACTCATCATTTCTTTTTTAGAGTTTCATGGCTGCAATGAAACCCAGCGATAAATGGGGACCAGCAAATCCAATAAACCGCCGCGATTGGCTGCTGTTCAAGGGCGAGAAGGCGTCGAAACGGGCAGCTAAAGCGAAATCGGATAAGCTGGGCTTCTTTCGGCAAAAGCTCTATAATCTGTGCGGCAATAGCATATAAAATTATAAAATCGAGATTATTCTTGCTATTGTATTATGTATTATATGATCTAGTTGTAAATCAGTTTCAGCCAAAGGCCTCTATTTTAGATTAAAAACTATTTTATGCTAACATTTTTTTTTTAATTATTAACGGATCTGTCACCATGCAATGCATATCAGATAGCTTTTGTTAGCTTAGTATGTAACTGTAAACGGCGATCATGTCAAATAGCTTGTGCCAGCTAGCATAACGCAGAGATAAGTCTCCATTTAGCGAATGCAGCAACCTCGTTTTTGGCATGGTTCGTACCCCTGCTAAAAATCTGATAAAAACAAAAAATTATGTAAGGGAGATATATATATATTTTTTTTCATACAAAGCCCTTTATTATGTTAAAATTTTTCAATTTTTCGTTTCGTTAATTAATAATTTACAGTTTTACTTGATATTTGTTTTATTTTTTTACTTATTGTTGGTTGTAATTTTTTAAATGTTCTTTTAAATGTTTAGTTGTTTGTTTTTTTTTAGTTTAACATTTCAATTAGTTTTTGGTTTGTTTTCTTCGGTGTGTACATTATAACAGTACATCAATTGATTTATGTAATGGTAAATTTACTATAAATAGTGTTAATTCTTACAACGTAAATGCTTAATGAGCAAAAAAAAAAAAAAAAAACAACAAAAAAATCAGATCAGTTTATACTACATACATATATGTATACAAAATAACAAATCGTAAATCTAATAAACATTCTTAAAATTCATATCCCAAATGCAATATATATACATATATATATATATTTTTTTTTCGCATTATGTAATTGTTTTTTTTTGTTTAATAATTTTGGTTTTTTTTTAATAAACGCAAATGGATTTCATTCGTTTTTAAATCGGCATAACATCGTTTTATGCGTTTAAGGACTACATTTTAAAATTCTTTTAATTTTGTAATTTTCGTCTGTTTGTGTGTGTGTGTGTGTAAGTGTATTTTTGTGTATTTTTTTTAACGGGTAAAATACTAATTTAGCAAATGTAGGCACCCTAAATATTAAAGCTTTTGCAAAACACGGTTCCTCGATAAGATATACATATATATAACAATATTAATTTAAATATACAATACCGTTAATTCAAAATAAACTATTTTTTAGCCACTGAATTGTATGTATAATTACATTTTTTTAATAATTAGCTTTCATTTCTTGTAGAAACTTTTATGTTTTAAATTTTCCTTAAACTTGTTTTGTTTTTTTTTTGTTTAATTTAGCATATAACTTAGTTTTTGTTTTTTCTTTGGGTTTTGTTAAAAGTTTGGATTAGTTAATTTGTTTTTTTATTTACTTATCTTGCTGTTTGTTTTTTTTATGGTTTAATAGAAAAATTGTTTCGCTTTTCTTTTGTTTTTATTGTTTATAGTTTAACATAATTGCTTATGCTTAATAAATTGGTCTTTGCTTCGGCTTTCCGTTCAACTACTACTTAATACATTACTACATATACTATAATACATGTAAAGTCAAATATGATCTTTTTGTAGTGTATTCTGTTTTTTTTTTGTTATAGTATAGTTTATGTATAGTTAAGTATGTTGTTGTTTGAACGCCTTTACATGTATATTGTATATAGTATGTATAACCCATTTCATAGTGTGTGTTTGTCCTTTATGTGTTTACTGTACCATTTGTTCCGCTAATGACGGATTTTATTTTATAGTTTCTAAACACCTTTATTTCTTTTTGTATTTTTTAGCTATGAACTGTTGTATGTAGTATAGTGTAAATACATATATAACAAAATGTTGGTTCTAGTTGTTTGCTGAAGTTTCCTTGGTCTATTGTTGAACTCAGAGTTAGCTGGAAATGTGAGAGAACTGAAGTTTAAGAAGAACACACTCACACACACATAAAATACACACACAAATGAAACACATCCCCAATAGTATAAATATTCAAAGAAATGCACTGTGCACAGTGGATCGATCGGGCATATTTGGAAAACTACATTAAAAAAGACACATCGTTCATAGAAAAACCAAAAAAAAAACCCGGCTCTATAAGTGTTTTGAAGTTTGAGTAAGTATATCTAAAAATTGTGTTTTCCTATTGAAGATTTTGAATATTTTGCTACAATTTGATTTTAGGTTTTGTTCTTGAAATGCACATTTTTCGCCCACTGCCGATTGGTACCACTGGCGACTTCGTTACTTGATGTCATTCGTGAGTTTGTAATTTTATTATTTTGTTAGTTTGTAAGTAGCAGCAGCCATGGGCATATGACTAGTAAGTACATAAATATTGTTAGATGTATATATGTATATATGGTATTGGTATTTTAGGCATTAGTTAAAGGATTTTTCGGTTTTTCGTTTCTTTTGGTTGTGTATAATTAAGACCTGTCTTTAAATTTTCGGTCCCTCATATCAAAGTTTCTTTTTTTTTGTATTTTGGTTAGTTTTTTCATTTTTCAATCTCATTATATCATTTGTTTTTGTTGTTTTTCAAGGTATTGTGTGTTCAGGAAACCAGTTCAAACGGGAGAATTAAATGTAAAGGTTGTTTTTTTTCGGTTTGTTCGTGTGGCTTTTGTTGTTTTTATTGGAGTGTTTGAAACCCAAATCGTATGCATTTTAAGTACATAACATTAAAGCTGGGCGCATTTAAGTATATCTAAAGTTTTGTCATTTTTTCGTTTGATGCACGTATGTGTATGTGTGTGTGTGTGTGTGTGTGTGTGTTTATTTTTCTTTTGTGATAAAGCTATTTTGACAGCAGTCTTGAACGTTCATTTCAATTTAAATATTCAATATCATATAAATAGGTATACATTTAAAAGGTTTTCTTTTCTTTTCTTTTCATTTAATTTAATTTCATTTTGTTTAATCATTATTGATGTGATGCTAACTTTGGACTAACTGCAATTAATATATATGTATATATATTATGCATCAACCTACAGAAGTTCGAATACATCTCAAAAAGGTGAATGGTGAATGGTGAATGGTCAGGGGCAACGGGAGAGTATGAGAGAGTAAAGTATGAACGTTACTTTAATTCCTATAGATTGCAAACTGAAAAGGGGGAGTTTTGCTCTACAAGGGTTGGGGGCGGGAATAGTAGTAATTGACGCATTTCTATTGCTGCGCTTGCGACATTGTTTTGCGAATAAATGAATTTTTGATTCGTTTTGCCTGTTTTGTTGAAACAATATTTAATGGTTTTTGGTTATTCAATTTGTATATTATCTCTTCTAGTATTAGTTCCCTGGTTGTGCGGCGCAACTTGGCATATTTGATTGGCGAATTCAGTTGTTCAATTCGGTTGGACTAAGTATATTTTTTTTTCTCGGGGGATTTCAATTTGTTTTTTTTTCGCGACTCGCCTAAAAGCTTTTAGTTGTTATCTAGTTTATAAGTTTTTGTCCTCCTCATTTAATTTTTAATTAATATTTCATTTACCTATTAAAAAAAATTAACTTCGATGCTCTCAGTTAATACTTTATACTAAATAGTATGTCTAGGCTTTTCCTTTTAGAATTTTTAGAAAACTTACGTAGCTCGGCCACTCTGCTATTAACTACATTTAATTCGAGTTTACTTTTTATTTTTAACTATTTTTTTTACCTTTTTCTAGTTGTTTTTTTTTTTTTAGTTTAATTATAACAAATTCTTTTTTTTTGTGTATATTTAAGTGAATTATTTAGTTTTTTTTTGTTCCTTTTCTGGTATTTATTATATACTATATTACAAAATTCAATTAAAATTGTTCTTTTAGGGTTTTGTTTTCCATTTTCATGTTTTTTTTTGGTTTTTAAGTCAGGTTCTTAATTGAGTTTTTAGTTCTTGGTTTTAAGTTCTCTTGGGCTTAAACTTTTAAATCTTAGTTTTTTGGTATATTTTATAAAATGTTATGCATTAAAGCAAGGACTATTATCTATTTAGTATGTATGTATGTATCTTAGATGAATTCAATAAATTTAGCTATACATTTTCCAACACACACATGCATACTTTAGGGATTTCTTTTTCGGGGGGGACTATTATGAATACCAAGTCTTCAAATCAATTAAAAAAAGGTATTTGGTAATACTAGCAACTGAAATATACTAGATATTTGAATGAGGAAATCAATTTTCGGAGCTATGTATTGATATGTTACCTTATGTTACCTTCTGGGTAAGAGAGCCAACATATCATAAAAGAGGGGAAAGAAAAAAGGATTCGGATATGACTGTTTCTCAATTGTTAAACTCAGGATATTCTCGGAGTTTTTAGACTGTATTTTGGATCTATGAGGCAATGAGAGTGCAGGGAACGGTGGCATTAGGGAATGAGGGGGGAGTGGTGATTTAAGGCTTTGAGTCACAATGTTATGTTCAAATGTTATTTTGCTATGCTAATTTTTTTTTTTTTTTTTTATAGTCAATTACACTTGATAATATTATGAAAATTACCAATAATATCCGAGGTTTTTAGAAAAAAAAAATACACATTTTTCCATGTATGTATGTATGTATGTATGTATACATATATTTACATACATGCATACATATGTTGTAGATGTATATGCTAACATTTGACTTTGGTTTTTTCTCATTTCGAAGAGGCTTATTTACAAAAGGCCGATTTCGAAATTCGACTTGTAGAATTGCTAATATTACTATTATTTGTATCATTATTACTATTACTATTACTATTACTATTACTATTACTAATGCTATAACTATAACTATTACTACTATTATTGCATACACGTTCTCTTTTCCTAGTAAACTTATTCTCAGTGATCTTTTTTGGGGCATTCGTCGTCGTCGTTTGTTTTGTTATCGATTGCGTTATCGATATGTCCGCTGCTATCGGTTGAACTGGTGAGCAGTTGCTGTTAGTATTTAAAGCAGACTCGGCATCCTCCGGTATAGCTGGTATGATCTCAACGATCCGATGATGCGGATGCGGATGCGAATGCGGCAGATGAAAATCTGTCAGTTCCAAGAGCTGTTCCGGTTCCAGAGACGACAATGGCGAATGCAAACGATGCCTCAGCGCTGTCTCCATTCGAATTGGTGACAACGACCTCGACATGGGCATTGGTATGGATGTAAATGTGCTTGCTATGGTTGTGGATGCTGTTGTGGATGTTGCTGTTGTGGATGTTGCTGTTGGCCTCATTATTGTATGCATCTCGATGTTTATCACGGAATTGGAGCGCTCTCTTTGTGATATTCAGCTGGCGTATTTGTTGGAAGATGCGTAGCTATTAACTGCAGATCCATTTGATGGCATGTGAGTATCAGGCACTAAATGTGGTGTTCTACTAGATATAGGTGGCAAAATAGGGCTTGTTGGCCAATGGTAAGTAGCAGCGGCGTTATTGGATGAGGGTACACTTCTATGCAAAAAGCAGTATGTTAATTCTCAATTAGATCGTTTTGCGACCATCACAAAAAAGCGCATTGCAATTGTTAATATTCATATTCATATTAAATTCATTTTCTTTCGAAAAAATATTATTTTTATGGTTTTGTCAATGTGTGAGCTCGATCAATATGCTACAAAATATATATATCTACTTATAGTATATTCATGATATGAGTTTCAAGCCATGGAATGCATTTCAAGCCAATTAAATTAAATGAACATAAATTATTAACTATAATTTTTAAAGAATTTTTTAGTCTTTTTGTCAATAATGTTATAAGAAAATGCAAATTGATAGCACTCACAGACATCCGTCATCATTAGAACATAAAAAAACTAACCACATGAATCTTGCATAGAAGAAAATCTCCACAAATTGTAATAACGGGCTTCAACAAATTTTCGTTTCTCTTGGGTCCTAACTACGGGTCTTGCTAGAGGTTGTCACATACATACACACAAATGAGTTGATAGCTAAATTCCACTTGTCAACATACACATTTATCGATAACAATAAAGTCTCAGCTATCGAGTGGATTTTAGCTTGAAAAGCAGCCAATGGGAATGATGTACAACATGTTGTTAAGAATGAGAATGTTGTGATGCGGTTGCGTTCATCGCTTACCTCGAATGGGGAAAGAGCATTGGAGCTGCATTGAACATGGACTGCGGTGTGGCTTTTTGTGCGGGCTGTATGGCAGCAGCTGCTGTATCCGGATGCAGAAAGTTGCGCCGCTGCTCGATGCGCTCCTGATGCTGGGTCAGACAGCGCGCTAATAGTTCGGGCAGACCCTCCATGTGCTCCTTTTTTGACAAAAACGTTCGTACATTGTATTAGATGTGGCTAATAGTTTTTAGCTTGGTCTTTGACTCACTTGTAAGCTTTGCATTTTGTCCTCGAGATTTGTGAGACGTTCATCAATGGCATCCTGACGGCTTGACATATCCGAAATGATTTCATAGACAGTATTTTGTGTCTGCGAAAAGTGCATATTTGAATTGTTTGTGTGTGTTTTTTTAAATTAAAATTTCATTCCAATAAAAAAAATTCCAAAAAAAACAAAAATACTTTTCATGAGCTAAATAAAAATATTTGGTTTGTTTAGCTACCTTGGCCATATCGGTTATTGTGTTTGCATTATCCATTAGTTTGCGCTGATCCATTTTAACTTTTCGCAACCTAGTTGGCATGGAGGAGTAGGAGGAGGAGTAGTTGAAAGAATCATCAAGTTTATAAACATGGTTTTTAGTATTTTTCTTTTCGTTTTTTTCCTTGACACAAAGCAATGTTTTAGCATATTTTTTGTTTGATTTATTTTAGAGATAGATTTCTATCTTTACCGAATTAAACCATTTAACATTTAACTGCTTGAAAAATGCCAAGTTTAAATGTGAAATGGATGAATTGCTTAGCTGCATTAATAAGATTGTGATACAGTCGAACTTCCATACAACGATCTCAAGGGGACAAGAAAAAATTTCGTTATTGAGAAATTTCGTTACATAGAATGGGTTTTTGACTGAATAAAATTGCAAAAAATTCGTTATACGGAAGTTCGACTGTAGTATAATATTGGATGTGTTTATACAATGGATTTTATTTAATTGAACTATAAAAACTGGATTAATTAGCATCAAATTAAAAATTCGGGAAATTCATGTGCGACAAAAAAATACTAAAGAAATTTGTATCTGAAAAATTGTGTTAAGTGTGTTAAACATTATTGTTGTGCCGTTATAAGTAGTATGTGTTTGAACGTATAAACATTATAATAGTATATATAATTTTTTGTTCTTTTATAATCATTTTGATTCGGTTTTGGTTTAGCGTTAAGATTGCAGAAATTCATACCGAAAAATACCAACAGCGAAATTATTCACCTCATTTTTTTTACAGACTGCCTGAATGTATCTACAGAAGATGAATATATATAGAGCGATGTACAACCTACAAGCTTAGTTTTGAATGGCGAGAAGACTTTCCAACAACGCTACAATGATATGCATTAGAGACTTACTAGTATTTTTTTGGTATTTTGTTAAAATATGTACAGAATTTATGAATGGTAATGGTCTGGCAAATAACTGATGATATTTTATAAGATATGAAATTCTGCGAAAAATTAACGCTGCATGCTAGGTTTTTTTTTTGGTATTTTTTTTTTTCTTTTGGGCTAGTTTAGTTCGGTATTATCGTAACGTAAAAACAGGGCTTTACAACCTATTTACAGGCTAGTAAAACGAGTTCAATCATTTATATTATTTAGTTATATTTTGTTCATTCATTTCACCTTTTTAGTTTGTGTTATTTGCACTAATAGATTATTGGAATTATTTTTTTATTTATTTTCCAAATTATGTTAATTTGTTAGTTTTGTGATAATATGTACATAGATAATTATTGATTGTTACGCTGGCGCATCACATTCACATCGATCCCAAAATTAAGTAACATTTCAATTCGAAAAAAAAAACTCCACTTGGCGTGGTGTATTTAAGCGTTTTACAACATATTTTTTACTTGAGAAAACTAATTCGAAATGTTTGTTAGGCAAATCTTTGTTACTTTTGACATGGGTTAAGCATTTTACCATAATAGTTATGAGTTTTTAAGCTGTTGTACTTGAATAGCAAATAATAACAAAAGTTAAATCCACGTGGCAGTCTGGTGCTTAACATGCCTTATAGATTTGCAATCTGCCAAGCACACTCACACACACACACACGCACACACATACACACATGTATGGACAAGGACAAAGACAAGTACTTAAATGAAAAGTCGTTACTTTTATTGAATGTGGTTTCATGAATGCGATTTTGCGTCTGACACGATCTTAGTTTTTTTTTTTGGATATTAATCAGCTTGGGTTTCGTTCAGGCTATATGGTTGTATTATTCAACAGATCTATTAACTGTTAAGCGTATAACTATATAAATGCATGTTATTTGTTGTTATACATTTGCTTGATTTTTCTTTTTAAACATATTCAAATATCAGATTAGGCTAAAAGATGCTTGTTTTTTTTTTAATAAGTTATTGAGTATTATTTTATAGTTGGGGAACTTTATTAAGTTTGATCATTTATTTGCTTTTTTTATAGTGGTTCTGACAGTTAGTTGATGTTTGTTGATAGATCTCTAAGAATACTCACGCATATATAGCTAGAAGGAACTTTCTTTGGTGGGTTCTTACACGGCCGGGATTAACCCGTTTTACTAGTCTTGTATGTTTGTAAATGAGCCAAGTTTCACGAAGAACATTCGCCGCAGCATTTTTCAGCTAAATTTTTATGAGAAGAAATGAATACAAAGTTATTAGAGTTGTGGCATTTGTGGTTGTTGTGGGTAGCGTCAGTAACGTGCGGTTGTTGTTCAACGAGTAATAAACGAGCGAGTAACTAACAACGAGTAATAAACGAGCGAGTAGTATGCCAGATATCACGCGTTTAGTCAAATAAAGTTTAACAAAGATTCAAAAGAAGTTGAAAAACAAAACAGCAAATAAAACAAGTGAAAACGTTGCAGTCGGACACTACCGACTACGGTATACTCGATACCTGTCATACAAAAAAAGGCGTAACAAGGGGCCTGATTGCAAAGGGCTTTGCCCTGCGTTCAAAGGTTGGCTGATGCAGATCTTTCGGGGCTGTCATCAGTTTTATTGCCAACAAATTTGGTGACTCTAGCTTAAAAACTCAGAAAAATACGCAGCTGATGCGGCGTTTCGGCTGGAGGCGTCGTCGACGGTGATATGTGTGGGCGAGGCGGGGGCTGGGGGCGGAATGGGTTGGCGTGGATCAAACATTTTGGATGCAGTTTTTTGGGAAACAGGTGGATTTATCGATTTTCAGCTATCGAAACTATCGATTTCCCGTTATCGAACTTATCGATTTTCTGTTATCGAACTTATCGACTTCCTAGCCTCTCAGTAGGCGTGGAGCCCCAATCTTAATAAAGGATATTTGCAAAGTTTCGAGTCTCTAGCTTGAAAAGTGTCGAAAAAAGTTGCTTTCATACAGACGGTATCAAGTACAAAAACGTCAGAGTCCAAGTTAACTGGTTCGATGATTCGTCCTGGCGATAATAGTACGTTGTTTTGCATTTAAGTGTTTGGGTGTGTGTGTGTGCGTGTGTGTTTGTCGCTGTACTCCAACTGGAGTTCTTCTGGGTGTTTATGAATGTGAGTGTGGTATTTCATTTTTTTATTAATTTTTTTTAAATGTTTTTTTTTTTTGTGTGTTTTATGTGCTGTTATGGATACGATCTATACCCTTTTTGTTAATTGCGTGTCCATCATAAAGTTGTGCACATGCTTCTCGGCACGGGTCAGCTCCAGTTTGCGGGACACGACAGCAACGAGTAGCGCCGTACAGCCAGCACCCTGTAAACGATAATGCATAACAAACATTAGCAAGCTTTTAAAACACAAAAAAAAAAAATCAATAAAAAATACAGAACTTGGGCTGAATTGATTTAACTGCACAGATTAGTAAGTAATTTATGGTATTTTTTTGTTTTTCTTTTTTTGATTCTGTTATAATGCCAGTTGTTACATTCAAAAAGTCCAGAACTTGTTGCTTTAAATACTTTTGTGTTTTTGTTATTAAAATATTTATATATATATGTTTTTTTTTGTTCACAATTGTCTTGTCACGCCTAAAAATTGTTGTTCATATATTCATTTTAATTATTGTTTGGTTTTCATATTATAAAAAAATATTGATAGAAGAAACTTCTAAATGTATGAACGAATGAACGAATGAATATTTGATTATTTGAGTTAACTGAATGAATGAATGAATGACTGAGTGAGTGCAATGTATGTGGCTTACTTCATTATGATGTCGCATATTATATTGGATGTTTGTTATGAAGATGTTGTTAATATTATTATTATAATTACGATAACGTAGCAAGAAGAATTGAGAATTGGGTAACTAGTAGAGTTAGGTAAATCAGAATCAGAATGCGATCTCAAGTTTTTTACGAGCTTGTCAAATGTAATAGTACAACAGTTAGAGCAGGAAGTTTTTTTGGTATTATTTAGTATTTTTTTTATTTTTTTTTTATCAGATACAAAGGTTCACACATTGTAGTAGTAGTACAAAGTAAAGGTAAGGCTAGAGTAAGTAGTTTTTGTATGGCAATTTCAATTCAATGACTACGACATGATCAAGGATTTTAATTAAGATAGATCTATAAAGTTTAAGACAGAGAGATACAGATAGAAATAGATAGAGTAGTAAAGAGATACGAGAAGAAGTCTATGTGTGTGTGTGTGTGTGTGTGTGTGTGTGTGTGTAATAGACCTGCTTCGATAACGTATCGATAAGTTTGTAACAATCGACACGATAAATGAATCAAATGTATGCGGCTTAGCTCGAGATCAAAGTAGTATATTGCATAGTACAAAACTCAAGGGATTAGGGGGGGCTAGGGCGAGGGCGAGGGCGAGGGAGTAATACATTGCGAGTTTTGATTTCGATTAATTTGTATTTCGTATGCGATAAATGTAATTATTTACATATGAATTTCAAGCTCGATTTGAGTTAAAATGAAAGCTACGTTCGGTTAAAAAGGAGGTTTTCTTTTTCTTTTACTTTTTTTGTATTGAATTCAATTTGGATGTGTTTGTGCAATAAGACATTTTGTATCTAAAAAAAGTTTTTGTTTTTGTTTTGTTTTTTTTGTTGCTTAAAAACTCACCATTATTCCTGTACTGACAGCGATACCACGTCCACAGTACGTATTCGGAACAATATCACCGAAACCAACACTCAAAAATGTTATCGCTATCAGCCACATTGCATTTAAAAGATTCGCATGCTCTTCGTCATGAAATCTGCATTGCATTTTTTATTATTATGATATCCATATGTAGAGAGTTCGCAATGTATATATGTACATATACATATGCACATTTTTTTGTATGTTCGGAATTTTTGGTTTTTGGATTTTTGGTTTTTGTATGTGGTTGTTATCGCATTATCATAATTCGGAAGACGCGTTATATCATTGTTCAGGGACAAATAATACGTACGTACGAGCACGCAGGGCGTTATATATTCAGTATTAAATGAAAGGGAAAGAGAGATAGAGAAAAATATCGTATTGTTTTGGCTTAATATACACAAAAACAAACACATAATAAGTACTATAAATCATAATCATATATCATATATGTATAACTTTTTCTTTCAATAATCATAAATAAAGATGAAAATAAACGCTTAAAAAGGTTATGCTCAACACTAACAAAACAAGAAAATTAACTTTAATTTAATAATAACAAAAATAATAAAGAAATCAATTAAATCATTTCGAAACTAAGGATTAGTTGGAACTCGAACTTATGACAGGCATAAAAGAGTATTGTTAGAAAGATGCAACTTGAAAGACTTTTTGTATATATAAATATAGTATTTTTGTTGGTTGTTGGTTTTTTTTTTTTTTTAAGAACCGTGAAGACACACATTCATATTGGATAAGTAAGATAAGATAAGAGCTATGCAAGTTATTCTTATTAAACGTTTTTTTTTTCTTTTAAGAAACAGCGACTTTAACCAAGTGAAATAAGTCGTTTTTCTTTTAATATTTAGTATTTTTGGTATTAAAGAGTTCTTTTGTTTTTTGCTGGGGTTTTGCTGGTGCACAACAAAATGGAAGGTGACAATTTGGGTTGGACACGCATACACACAAAAAGCACACACACACACACACACACACGCGCGTACATATTTATACATATAAATGAGCTGTCAACAAGGATTTGTTGGCTGTTTGCGGTAACGGAAACGCACAATTGTAACAAAACAAAAGTCTGGCTCAGTTAGCGTTTGCTTTCACACACACGCACACACACATACATATAATCAGAGACGTTGTAGCTCTAACCAAATAGTGATAAATACATATAGCACACATACATAGTTATATACTTTGTATATAGTATTTATAAGAATGCTTATGCGAATGCGTGTTGATAGTGTTGGTGTTTTTGTGCTTAAACATATATATGTATATAGTATGTACGATTATATAGAAGTAATGTATGAACATGTAGTATTTCTTGTTTTATAGCGAGAGACACAAAATACGATTTATGCATGAATTGTTTGTTTGCCGTTCGTTGTTGGTTTTGTGGCTTGTTTTCTCTGTGGCTTTGGCTTTGGCTGTGTTGAGTGGAGTTTAAATAATTGAGTATTTTTTTTGTTTTTTGTACTTTTAGTGGATGCTTTCAATATGCGATGATTTACAACGGAATCTTGTCTGTGTCTGTGTTTGTGTGTGTGTGTGTTGATTTTATATCAAATACATATATACGTGTGTATATAGTTAGATATAGTTTTTTTTTTATGGAATGAACAAAACGCGCGCAAAGCCCTGCTGCAAAACCAAAACCTTTATATAAATTAAAGCTAAATCAGCTAAAAACCGGCTACAAATCGAGCGACGATTCCTGCTCTTGGCTTATGGCCAATATTCACAAACACACACACACACACATATGGTATGTATGTGTGTGTGTGTGTGTGGGTGTAGCCTTTATGCATTACTTTTAACACATTGCATAATCTTTCGAAAACTTATTGTCTTTGGGTTTTTTTCTTTTCGTTTTTTTGGTTATGAAATATCGTATGATTGTGTTACGTAACGTTGTTGTTGTTGCTGTAGTACTTAGTTTTGTGATTTGACATTATCATAATGGTATTATATCTTATGTCTGTTCTGCTACATATTTAACTTTAACATTTGGTATTTTGATTTCATTATATTTTGTCTTTGGTTTGGTTTGGTTTGGTTTTGGCTAAATAAGTTAGATTGGACTTTTTAGTTTCTGAGATTTTTTGATTGGTTTTGGTTCTATTTTGTATACTTACCACCATGCCGCAGGTGAGCGTTATACCGCGTCCACAGTAAGTGTTTGGCACAATGTCGCCATAACCAACACACAGAAATGTGATTGCCGTTAGCCACATGGTGTTTAGTAAATTTGCGTGCTCCTCATCGTGGAACCTTTTCGAGTTCAAGTTTCAAGTTTCAAAAGGATTCATTCGATATTTATGGTTATCGATAACATATCGTTGTCGAATTCAGGGTTCAGTTCAGTTGTTAGCACACATTCATTCATTTATGTACATATAGATATATATATTCATATGATTTTGATATGCGTTTGGTATGATTTTTGTAGTATAGTATTTATTTTGTTGGTATTATTTATTGTTGTTGGCATTGCGAGTATTTCATACATATATATATTGATATTTATTGATAATCGGAATTTTTTTTTTTTTTTTTTTTGGTATATTCACGATTCGGTATTCGGTGTTCAAGTTGATACGAGAGTTTTTATTTTTGGTATTTTTTTTGGTATTTTTTTGATTCAATTTCATTTTGCAATTTGTGGATACAGAAGAAGGGTGAGAAGTGGAGTAAACAAATAAACAGATGTGAAATTATGTGAACATTTTTTTGTTGTTGTCATTTTCGAAAAGTATAAACAAATAACAGATAGATTTTTTTTTGCTTATCAAAAATTAATAAGTACTTATACTTTTTTTCAAAAATAGTATTTTTGCATTATTTGTTTTTTTTTTTTTGCTTTTGAATTCAAGTCTGTATCGAAAAAAATACACATAAATAAGTAATTATTACACAAATTCCAACAAACTATCATAAACTATAGCATATATATATGCATATGTACACACATATATATATATATTACATAATTAATATCAAATCGAAATCAAATCACGAATCAAAATCAAAAAATATGATAATAGAAAAAACGAATATATTCAAATAAAGTAGATACAACAATAAATAAATACGATAATTGAAAGGAAACAAAGTCCTGAATAGAATAGAATAGAGGATAGATAATCGGGTACGAATATATACGTATATATATATGTATATATAAAATATATATAGAGTTGAATGACACGAGTTTTATAGTATTATTATTAAGTAAGTAAATTTATAGTTAGATTATAAGGTTAAAGCTCTGCACAAGCTCAAAATATGTCACTATGAACTTTGTGTACATTCGAAACCCTGAAACGCTCTCAAAAGAACTAACTGACTGACTGACTGATTGGATTAAGACAAGGACATGCATGTGACTCTTAAAAGAGAGAGCGAGAGAGAGAGTCAATTAGATGAACACACACGCACACACACACACTCACTCGTCACAAAAAAAGGCCAACCTTTGTCACTATAACTAACAAGTAAGAAGGCTCTAGTCGGGAGAGCCCGACTAGAAGATACCCTGAACCCAGTTGCAATAAATATATGAAATTTATAAAAGTTTTTGGTATACTGACTTAACTTGAATCGATAAAATTAGATATCTCCGGTGTTTCTTAACCGATTTGAACGAATTTTTCAGAAAAGTTCTATCGTTACCCATTATTTCAACACTCATTTTTACATTTTCCAAATTCGATATTTTATTGTTATCGATATTATGTGTATATCGGAAACCAGAATAGTTATCGATAATTTGAAGCAAACTTGTTCTGCTCATGGTATAGGAGAACTTATATCCAAAATCTGAAGTCTCTAGCTCTTGTAGTCTCTGAGATCCACGCGTTCATACAGACGGACAGACGGGCATTTATGGGTTAAGGGTATAAAAAGTACTCTCAGTGTACTTTGTGCTACACCTGAGCTACACACACACACACACACATACACATACATACGTGTTACTGCTGTTTACTGTTAACTGTGTCGGCTTGTGTGGCAGCTCAAGCGCCGCTTGAGTGGCATGGCCCAACAGAGGCCTTATTTATGAATCTTCAGCTGTGACAGTGTGTGTGTGTGTGTGTGTGTGTGTGAGTGTGCGGGGTGGTACGTACACAAGCTAATGAAGCTGAGAAGCTGAGCTAAGAAGCTGATTAGTATATATATACATATATATATAAGTATAAAAGGATAACTAACTATCGTGTACTTGGCTGGTATTTCTTTGTGGCAGTGGCATAAATGGGAGCACACGTGTGTGTGTGTGTGTGTGTGGGTTTATTTGTTGTGTGTGGCAAGCAAATGTCAAAAATGTCTCTTTGGTGGCCCTCAGACAACAAACAAAAGCGAGAGAAATTAAGAACTGAACGCCACTTTGCCTCAAGCTGTTGTTCATTAAGTTTGATTTTAATGTTGATGCTGCTGCGCTTCTTCTTCATCTTCTTCTTCTTGTTTATGCATTCCTGGTCTCGAGTGTTTTAATTGGTGTCGTTATCGTTATCGTTATCGTTGTGCTTTAGCATTTGTTCTAACAAAAAGCATGCGATTTAGTTATTTCCCAGAGAAAAAGCTACGCTTGATTTAAGGTTAAATAAATAATAATATCATAGTATATATCACAAACACACACGCACACACACACACACACATTACGATAAATACATACATACACATACACAAATAAGATGCTTTGTTTTTTTTTGGTATTAGTACTTGGAAGTTATATAAAAGAATATTAATATTTTTAACTAACATAAAATACGAATTCAATTTATTTATTTTTAATCTCAAATATTCAATAAGAATTACTCTTTTAGGATACAAAATTTAGACAAAATTAATTATTTCTTTTGATCGTCAGGAAATTAAATAATATAAGGTACAATAATTATTTATATAAATAAAGTATTGAAATATATTTGGAATAAATCTCTACAATAAAGTAATTAACAAAAGACAACATTTAGACATTATATGATAGTAAATCGAAATAAAATGGAATGCAAACTTTTAGTTCTTCTTTTTTTTATAGCAACGAAAGATTTTATTAGTTTCGTTAGACACGAATTAATAAATGGACATTCATCAATCAATATATGTATAAATATATATAGTATTTATTAGGAAACTTGTACAAAATTACATTTATTATGCGCCAATAAAATCGCAAAGTTTTTCGTTTCCTTCTTCTTTTTTGGGAAGCCCAATATACATATATATATATATTATATATATGCACACATGTCCTAGATGATAATCATCGCTGGCGTTTCACAAATAGCAAAAGCAAAAAGGTAGGGAAAAGGAAAGTAAAACGATATACAGTTGTTTAAGTAGTGAAGTAGACGTCACAGTAGGAACAACAGAAGGACAAACGCATTAACGATGGCATTTCATTATAAAAACCTGATGATGAGGACACCAAATGATATATACCAAAGGGTTGGTAAGTAGTCTAGCGCTGTGGACACAACTAGCATTTGTCGCGTCATAAGGACTGAGAACAAAAAAAAAACAAGAATTGTAACAAACCAAAACGACTCGAAAAACGGATGAAAACAAGATAAGAAAAACAACAACAGATAAACAAAATTGTAAACGACACATGAAATAAAAGCAAGGTCAAACATTGAGAAGGATATCCAAAAAAAAGAAGAACATGAAGAAGAAGAAGAAAATACAGCCAAACAGCATAAAATAATGGGTTACCAGCATCTCTAACAACATCTCTGGCTGTCTGTCGGCTGTCGGCAGTTGGCTGTGGGTGTTGCCGGCTTATTTATGAATAATATATTTATGTACAAAAATACTTTTATACTCATACTCAAGCGACAACAACAACAACTGTAGCACGTCTTTGGGCAAAAAAAAACTTCATCGTTAATACGATATATTTTTATGTGTCACATTTCGATAACTTGGTTTTCATTGCGTTCATTTTCCGGTTTTGAGTTAAGATCTTTTTTTTTTTTTTAATTGAAATGGATTTTTATTGTCTTTTATCTTAATTGTTTTACTTTTGGTTTTTGTTGTTAGTAGTATAATATATAGTAAGTACTTATTACGCATACGATATTTCTAGGGCAATGCAGGCGATAGTTCAATCCATTTTGGAAGCTTAATGAATACAATAATGTATGGATATGCAAGTAGGGAAAAGTATTCATACAGCTCCACTAAATACAAACAAAATACGCACACAAAAATACAACACACACACACGCACACACACACATAATTCAGTTAAAGAATTAAAGTTTAAGTAAAACTATCGTAAAAAAAATACACATTTATTAACAATTAATATATTTGATTTCTTTTTAGTATAGAATAATCAAGCAGAAGGTAGAAGAAACTATTAGAGAAAATCGATAATAATCGATAATACTACGAGAAATTGTTTATCGATAGTTTTCAAGTTGAAAACTGAATTTAAATATATTTATATATAGTAGAAGAAGAAAGTCAGGGACAGCCGGTTAGAATAAGAGAAAGATAGAGACAGAGAGATAGAGAGAAAGAGAGAGGGAGAGAAAAGCATGTGTATGTGTGTGTGTGTGTGTGTGTTTGTATTAAGCTAAGCAAGTCCTTAGAACATTAGATAGAAGAAAAAAAATTACTAAATGCAGCCAAAGAACATAAAGAATTTTTTTAAAGAAATATATTTTTACAACTTGAACTTTGTTAGTTAGTAACGAGCTGTGTATGTCCAAGTTTCCCTCAAGCTCTGAGCTTTATTCACATACACACAGACCGATTGTTGCCCCCCCCCCCGCCCCCCCCGCCATAAAACTTGTGCAAAACTTGTGTAGTTTATGGATTAATACAACTATCGAATACGCAAATGCAATCAGCAAAACGAATCGAAAAACGAAAAATCATTCAAAAATAATGCCATGGATACTAAAAGAGGAGGTTGAGAGTAAAAATCGAGAAGTGAGAAGTGAGAGAGAAACCAAGCGACATTTACGTAAAACAAAAACTAAGTAAAAATGTAAATATTGAAACGAATGCTGGAATTATCTTGCTTTCTGTGTGCGTGACATGGACAACCTTGTGTGTGTGTGTGTGTGTGTGGTTGCCAATTGCCCCCCCCCCCCCCCCCCACACACCCATGCGTATAGATACATTTATGATACAAAATTGTTGAATTGGTGGTGCTGTGGCTTGGATGGTGCAGCTGCTAGTGATTTTTCTCTGTGTATATGTGTGTGTGTGTGTGTGCCATGCTGTGCTTAACCCCTTTTGAAATGCAAACTTATTGCAACTCATTTGCTCTTAGATACACATACACATACATACACGTGGGTGTGTAGTATATACTTGAGATACGTTCCCATCGAAAAAAAAAAAAAAACTGTCTTGCGTTAAGTTGAAACTTGTTTTTTTTTTTTGTTGCTACAAAACTACTTGTGTTGAGGGTAGCACATACATTTATGTACATAAATATGGTATAATAATAAGTAGGCATATGTATGTATGTACTTAGAGTTTAAAGGTCAAAGTAGTTTTAGTGGCAAACATTTAAATTGGATTTCCAAAAAAGATTAGCACAATTCCAAACTAAACGAAAAACTTAAATTAGAAATGCCAAAACACAAACGTATCCTCAAACGAAGTGAAGAATAACGTGGAAATATATATATCGTATATAATTAAAAGTAACTCAATTTAAAAAAAACACAATCAGAAATGATCAAAAAAAAAAAATTATACGAAAAAAAAATATATCAACTCATTTAAGAAACAACATTATATAAACTACATAAATTTACTTTAATAAAACTTTCATACAAATATTAAGTATAGTATAATTAAGGAAAGATAATTGATTGGATTACCTTTCGCATTGCCGCAGTGTCCAGGATGCGATGATCCACAGCGAGACCATAAAGACCAACAGAACCGTTCCTGGGCATATTGTCATAAGTGTTTTTAAAACAAACCTACGAGAGAGCAAGATCATAATAATGACCGTTTATCGATTATTATCGAACAACTTGTGAATTACCTTGTGTTAAAATTAATCCTATTGAGAGCGCCGATGCTCCGTGATGATGCGTCTGTGAAAAGCTTTGAATGAAGCAGCATAACACGACAGATTAAATATAATCGAAGGAACATAGGTAGTGATAAAGCTACGTCGTACGGCACCATTTCGGTGCCCATTGTTTTATTTTTGTTGGCCAATTTGGTTGTCCACTGGAAATAGTATTCGCCAGGAATTGGATGTATAGCGCATATAAAAAGTTCTAAACTTATTTGACTAATTCGTTGCCATGTCATTGCGATCCTCCAATCGTCGGCGCAGTTATCTATCATGAATAACTGTTTGGGTTTTTGGGTTTTGTTTTCGATTGTTTTTTTTTTTTTATTTTTCATATTTTATATTTTGTGATTTTTTTTTTTTTTTCGTTGTTTGACAGGTTTCCGGGCAGACATGACGGGGGGAGCACAGGGAAAGAAAAAAGAGAAATGTAGAGAGAGAGAAAAAAGGACAATTAATTATTAAATATAATTGGAATTTTATCGATTTGTTATTTGCGACTAAACAAAATGAAAAAACACCCAAAATACGAGCATGAATTATTTGACAAGTACAACGTCAATGAAGTGTACAAATGCGTATAATATATATGTCTAACAGCTAAGTGTGTGTGTGTGTGTATCTGTGTGTGTATCTGTGTGTGTGTGTGCGTGCAGCTGTTTGATGTAATTGTGTTCTGGTGTTAAGGATTAAGCATAGCGAAAGATGGGTTTGGTGTAAGCGAAACCTGCTGTAGAAGTCTAACATTGGTTATCGATAACGATAGCGATTTCATAACCTGCTTCCTGTTGTTGCTGCCGCTGCTGCTGCTGTTGCTCTCTTCGTCTGATTATCCACCGCCTTTTTCCAATGTGTGTGACTTCGTCCTTGGGCTGTTGACTGCACCGATATGATATCGATAACGCTTATCGATCTTAATCGTTCGGTGATGGTGTTACATAGCTTACACAATTCACACTCTAATTTCGTGTACAGTGCGCGCTCTTTTGTGTTCCAATGCGTGCATGTGTGTTCGTGCATGTGTGTGCGTGTGTGTGTGTGTGTGCAAAGTACTTACTGATTAGGTAGGCGGCGTGCGTGTTCTCGTGTTGTTAGCACATATTTTCTTAACTTTTCTTGTTTTTTTTTTTGGTATTTTTTTTTTTTTTTTGGCATTTTGGTTTTTGTTTTACCTTTTTGTATTTTATTAGCTCAAATCAGTTATGGAATTAAGCCAAGAATTCGAATCTGATGAAAGTCGCTCGATTTATTAATACTTTTCTTAATTAAATGCAGCTGCACTCAAGCCATATAATCGATGTATAAGCTAAGGATAATATTTAAGGTTTTTGTACTGTGGATAACTCTGGGCTGGACATAATTATTAAATTTTTACTAAAAAAAACTTTCTGTACTAAATGTTTTCTTGAGCACTTAATATTATAAATTGCTGATAAGTGTGGCCAAAGCTTTGCCGAATACCGAAGAAATTTCCAGTTCAAACTGGACTAATATCTATGGAAATGGAAAGTTGACAGTTTTTGTTCAGTATTTACAAATTATTGTTTTAGGAGAAACTTTACATAAAAATTTCCTAATTTTGCTTAAACTTTACTTCAGGATTCAACCAATCGAAGGATACTCTCACATACATTTTTTTATTGTTTTCCAAATATTTTATTTTATTTTAATTCTTTGATTATAATCGCAGTTAGGATAGTTTGTGGTAAACGAATAGGAATCAATCAACTCAAGTCAAGTTATAGTATTTTTTTTTTTTAAATAAATAAGCATTAATAATCTTCATAGTAGTTTGGTGGGAGGGGGGGAGGGGCATGTTAAGCATTTACTTAGAATTCTTATTGTGAACAACACTAACAACACATTGAAAAGCACACTAATAGTAAGTATTGTATCTATTATGTTTACTAAACTACTAAACGCACATTTTGTATACAAATCACACTTGGGAATGGTGCGAATGCTGCGTGAATGGGGGGGACAGGAGGGCGGGCGAGAGGGTAAGTAAGTGGGTAAGTACATAAATAGTAGCTGGCCGTAAGCCGTGTGTGTTTGTTATACAGAATCGGGTTACTGGATACGATTTTGTTACGCTTAGCTGCGAGTATTGTCGTAAGAGTAGTATGAGTCATATGAGTCATTCGCACGTTAAGCCGATATATATCGATAAATGTAGATAGTTGATAGAAACTGGAAAGTTGGTACAGTTTACACACACAATTTGTTTATGCAGACGAAAGTCCTGTGAATTGTTTTGTGTTTTAGTTTGATTGGTTGTTGAAGCACCGTTCGAATCTTGGTGAAAGATATGATGTTTGATGTTTATTCCGAATCGACTTAGCAATGAGAATGCTCATACATGTCTGTCTGTGTATGTGTCTGTGTAACTGCGCTAAGCAAGGTAGCTTGTTGAATCGCATCATTTTGGGACAGGATTCGAATAAGTTTGGTGCAAAAACAAAAATACCAAATACCACACTTTTGTTCTGCCTAAAATGCAACTCTGATAGAGTTCAAACTATCTTAGATCTTAGATAATCTCAAAATGTGCTGTGAACTTTGAAAATTATATAATTTTTTAAGCGGCTGGCAACTCTGCACACACGTTATGTTTGTTTGGTATTTTATTAATACTAACTAGCACAAACACAAAGATCATATGTTGTATTTTGTATTGTTGTTGTTGTTGTTAATGTAATTGTTGTTGTTGTTATTGTTGTTGTCAAGCTAATCTATGTTGTTGGAATGTTGTTGAACCATATATATATATGTATATATAGAGTAGCATGGATGGGGGGCGGGGGGGTACATAACAGTATGCATGTAGGAATTACTCACAAATATATTTATGATGAAAATATTATACAATAAATAGTATTACTTACTGAATTCTGCAAAGCATAATTGGAAGGTAATTACATGTTAAAAATTTACTTTAAACATCAACATTAAAGAAAAGGTTTTTTTTTTTTTTTGGTGGGGCCAAGGGAGGGTTGGGAGGAACATGTACTAAATATAGTTGTTGTTGTTGGTGTTGTAGTTGAGAAGAGAATTATGAAGATTACGAATATGACGAAAGACGACATAGAAATGTTGAACTGATTTCGTTTGATTGATTGATTGATTGATCTCTGTTTCATGGACGAATAATGGTGAATGGCAAGTGATTTAATCTGTTTTTTTTTTGGTTCTTATGTATTATGTTTTGTAGATTGAGCGGTGATTTGATCGAATTTGGTATTTCTTTTGTTGTTGTTATTGAATACGCATTGAAACTTGACACACGACTCACAGGACTTTCTTTTCATCACAGTTTTAAGGTCTTAAGTTTTTCGATATTCATTTACATCTCATCGACGTTGTTACAATAGTTTGCTTGGCTTTGATTGGAATTATAACTAATTGCTGTTGTAAAGATTATAAATCGAATCTCGTATATCTATGTTAATATAAATATATATATATATTTTAGGTGCAATGTACCGTGATGTTATGTTAAATTGTTAATTATGTTTCATTTCAATAAAATTTAAATGTTAGTAGAAATTGTAAGTAGTAGCAAAGGAAAGGAAATAACAAACTAAATAGTAGTTCTCTCATGCTCTATTTTCTCTATATGTATTTTGTTGTTGTTTCAAAATTATATATATATTTAAGTATATAACCATTACTCATGCGAACATTTTTAATAAATATGGTTGTTGGTATTTGCTAAGTTGTAAGCACAACAAAAAAATACTAAAAAATAAACTAGTTGAGGGTTTGAGGGAAGAAGGTTAACTTTGGTGTTTTGTGTTCGGGCTTCAGCCCGTAAGAAGGGATAAGGGCGGAAGAGGGGGGATGGGAGTTGTCGTAAACCAAATAAATTATAGTGCTGTACATGCAACTGGTATTTAAAAGCGCATGAAAGAAATACGTATGCCGGTTCGTCGTCGTCCTTGTTGTCCTCGTCGTCGTCGTTTGTTTGTTTGGCAAGATAACACAATTAAAAGTGAATACATTCCCGGAATTGCTTTGACTTATTGTTTGTTTGTTTGTTTGTCATATTGAACAAGTTTAATGCTACTTTCAATTGAACAACTATCTATGTTTATGAGCTTCCTAATTGAACCCTTGCTACATAGTTGTATTTAAATAATGTTTATGGTTTATGTAAGAATTTGTTTGTTGTTTTGGTTTTTATGAAAATATATATTTACAAAATGTCGAAACGTTCGATGATTTGATGTGGACTACTGTTTGGTTCTTTTTGCTGTTGTGCTGGGATGAAAAAAGTATAGGGTATAAAATCGATCTAAAAGTCGAGAATTGTAAAGCATTTTCAACTAAAATCAGGGAAACATACGGAATGACGGATATGGAAATTAAATATTGCATTATTTAGTATTTTTTTGGTATGTTTTTGTATATATTTGTTTTCGTATTTTATTGTTGTCGGAAATTCGCTAATTACGTTAGGCAAAGTAACACAAAGCTTTCAAAATATTAACATATTAATATTGAACAAAGTCTTACACTTTGTGTGTGTGTGTGTGTTAGTACAGTTACGCTGTACATAACGATAACAGTAACGATAAACGATAAACGATAAACAGTTAACGATAGGCATTTATAACAAAGTGCAATGCTCTGTTCGTATTTTTGGCATTCTCGCAATTTTCAAAAGCTACTTTAAAAGTTTATGTTGTTTATTTAATTTTTCTTTAACGAACAGACAAAAAGAACACACACAAAGTATAAGTACAACAAACAACTGCAAATGAGGTGTTGAAGCCTTTAGGGGCCTGAGCTGGCTATAGAGTAGTTTTAAATGCCAGGTTGTGGATATTACGGGATAGTTTAACGGGATGCTTAACGATGATGCGGTTAGTTAATAACTGGATACGGGCAGGTCATATTAGTTAAGCGGGCGTTTATTGGCTAGATGGCGGGAGGGGGGGAGGGGGGGGGGTGGTTAAAACAGTAACGAAGACAACCATCAAATAACATCCGCAAGAGAAAGGATACAATTTGCACTCACTCTCACCTGCACTTCCAAAGCATGGTAAGCTACTATAAGTCCTAAAAGAATCACAGTCGAAACAGATATTAAGGTTTTTAACGCTGTCGAGTAAAACGATGCCTGCAACGAGAACAAAATATTTGAAATAAATATAATAGAGAAAAAGAAACCAGCTGGTAGTTCTTGGTAGTAACGAGTACTTTGGGTAATTAATCTTACGTAGGTTGGTATAAAATAATTGTTAATGCTAAGAATAAAATACGTAACGATCATCGCTTTTTAGTTAGTATTCCAAAACAAAAAGCTTAACGAGTAACGAGTAACGAGTAAAATTACAACCATTAAAATTATACGCTTCATTTGTAGTAACAAGTAACTCGATTAACTATTCCCTATCAAAATTACTCGTTAATAGTAAGAGTAAAAATGGTTAAGACCATAAATTTTTAGCTACTCGCCCAAATCGAACAACGAGTATCAAGTTAGAAGTCAACTATGAAACATGGTAATTATTCGACTCCCAAAGATTCGTAATTTATGCTCATTGAGTTGTTATCAACACTCGTTGATAAAGCAAGAAACAAAACGAGTAACGAGTAAACATTGAATCCTGACAATCATTTGACACATTCATCATTAATAGGTCCTACACCTTATTGATTTTAGTAACTTACAACGATTCGCAATTTATGCTCATTAAGTTGTTATCAACACTCGTTGATAAAGCAAAGAAGGTAACGAGTAACGAGCGAGTATTGAATCCTTACAATCATTTGACACATCCAATATTAATAGGTCCTACACCAAATATATTTTAGTAACTTACAACGATTCGTAATTTATGCTCATTAAGTAGTAATTAACACTCGTTGATAAAGCAAGCAACTTAACGAGTAACGAGTAAACACTGAATCCTTACAATCATTTGACAAATTCAATATTAATAGGTCCTACACCAAATACATTTTAGTAACTTACAACGATTCGCAATTTATGCTCAATAAGTTGTTATCAACACTCGTTGATAAAGCAAAGAAGTTAACGAGTAACGAGCGAGTATTGAATCGTTATAACCATATAACACATTTATCATCATCATTAAAGTCAACTAACGATTCAATTTGCATCATAATTAAGTTAGTTAAGTGTAGTTGAGTTAAGTGAGAATGAAGGAATGACTCACCTTTGTGTAGACTCCGGCACTGCTCAGTTCGTTTTCAATCACCATCACGATGATCCCGAACATGCCCATGACAAGGGCATAGTCGCTAATGCGTTTACGCTTCTCGAACAAAGCTTTTCTCTTGCCCAGGCGATAGCCCACATTGGGTTTGTGTTTGGCCGAGTTTGTCGATGGCTTCCTGGACGTATTGCCGCCAGTAAGCGCACGTTCCTCCATATACCTGTTGTGATAATGATACAAACACACAAAACAACGAAAAACCCAATGTAGGCGTGTGTTTTTGCTCAATGCTAATTGCCGCTAAGTACCAGCCCCACACTTCATTTGCCATTCAACAACTAACTTATTACTTAACTGCTTTCGATAGCGAATACAATGACAGATTTGCCATCAACTCTGTTTATTGCAAATTGTCCCTGACGGCCCATTGCTTAATAAATCTTAAGCAAAACCAATGACAGGTTTGTGTGTGTGTGTGTGTGTGTGTGTGTCGGTTTTGTTGTTGCCTGCCTCATGAAAATTTGTGTCACATCAATTTGTGTTTTGCACGAGATACAAACGGACAAACGGCAAACATGTTGTTGAGAATTGACAACAGGAAACGAGGAATAATGGTCCCTTCCCCCAGATCCATTCACAGCGATAGCACGTATAGTAAAATTGTATGTACAACATTACATATACCCTTCGTTAGAGTGTTGAAAGATTTTACAACCCATTGTCTTCTCTTGCCTTTAAGATACCCCGAAAGTTTTGCTATGTTTTGGGGGCAACAAAAATGCTGAACTGTGCCAAATTCGAGAAATTTTCTTACTTTGTAGGCACTTAAATAGATTTATTTATGCATTGAACAGGACACAACGGACACACTTAGCTACCATATTGACTGAAATACATACATACTTATGTACATACGATATGCATTAGACAGTGCCAAATTGAATGGTCATCAAAAAGTCGATGAGACTTTATTGCGTATACGCAACGTAAGTTGCAAAACTAAACTACTTTATACTATACTAACTAAATGTACTATATTAACTTTGAGATTTGTTTTGGGATTAGTTCGGTGACCTCACTCCCCCTCTCCCTCTCGCTGTCACTGTTTTTTTTTTGTGTTGTACCCTTGAAGGATATGGTTATGTAATGACATTTATAATCTGCCCTGCCGGCGCTGACAGCTAATTATGGCCCATGGCAATTAGTCAAATGTTTGTTGTTGTTTGTTTGAATCTAGTTAGGAGTTCTACGGCACTATCTAAATTCCACGTGTGTGGTTTCTACATAGTCTGCACATGAATTGCTAATGGAATGTGGCTTGGACGCGCTGGTTTATTGATTACATGCACAGTGAGAAAAATAAACAATATTCATTTATAACTTCTTAATAGAATTCTGATAGCATAAATTGTTGTGATAACGATTTTCTCACTGTGCATGGATTAGCGAGATTAAAATCCGAGTTTTGGCGATTGGTATACATACATTTCATACCTAGGGTAGTCTGAGTGGATACCCACTAAAGCCTCAGCCGCTTCTTCGTTGCATCCAGATGCGATCTGTTCCCGGTTCGCAATGGAAGGTGTTTTCATCGAGCCAGGAATTGAAAGTGTCGACGCTGGCTTGCGGAGCTACAACAAACAAATACCATATCATAACAATCATTTGGATCAGCTACTTCTAATGGACGGTATGAACCAAATCTCGTTAAGTGTTCAGCTTGGTTGCAAAGTGACGTGTGAACCATTATATAAGTATAAGCATAGTTAGTTAGTTGATTAAAGCACGAATCAGGCAAAGAAAACAACGAACAAAATTGTCAGTGTGACTAAAATTAAGCTTTGTGCACATTCTTAAGTGTTTTGTTAGTATCTTAGAGTAGCTTAGAGTTATGAACTGTCTTTCAAGTGTGCTTAGAGCCTAGACTTATCAGCTTTTTGATATGCCAACACCAATAACCTACCTGCATATCCTCCATGGTAATTTTGATTTTGAAGCCTTATGTTGCTGATGATTATTTTTATTATTATTGTCATTATTACATACAAACATACAAATATATATATGTATGTATATATATATTTTGTTAAATAGTTAACCTCACCTATTTATCTATGTTTTTCTATTGAAATCATTTTGACAACATATCCAAACCATTGTTGGATTCGCGTTGTCGTCTTTGAATTGAGACTCGGTTTGAAGTCTTTGTTTTTTTTGTTGTTGTTATTATAAAGTCGTATAAACTATAGAAACATTGTTTGATTTTGATCTGAAATGAATTTAGTTGACAAACAAATACACACAGACAATACACACACGCAATACAGTCGTCATAAATGGCTCAATTGAAGCCAGAACAGCAAGAAAACAGGAGCATCTTCATTACAAACAAATCCTTTTTATCAGCCACAATCACATAGTTCGGGGGGATAGCACACAAAAGGATGACGTCATTACATCATTACATCATTACATAACAATTACATAATACAGCAAAAAGATTTGCGAGTTGGAATGTTAGTTTGTTTATATGTATTTATGATGTTGTTGTTGGATTTGGCATCAGTTTTCATGCCATCTCTCTCTCTCTCTCTCTCCTCAACTGGCACTCGAAATTCAATTATTTGGCTGGCCAAGTTACTCAAAATGAAACCAGAATTCAAAGCGCAATAATGTTCTTGTGCAGCCTCTCGCTCGCTCTATCTGTGTGCGTTTTGGTATCAGAAAATACTAAAAATTCTGAGTTGCAAATAAAAGGAGCGCATAAAAGGGGGGGGTGGTAGGGGTAAGGTAGATGGGTGGTAAGCGACAGGAAGTAAGTAAAAGTATGTTACAAAGGAATTTTCGTGTGTGTGTAAAAAGGGGGAAAAGCGCTAGAGCACTAAAAAAAAAGGGAAATAAAAAACAGAGAAATAAGAAATAAATAAAGAAACCAAAAAGCAAGCAAAAAATAAATGAATGTACACACACACACACACAGACACACACAAAGCACTTTGCTTTTTCATATTTAAATGAAAACTAAAGATAAGTAATCTCAAACTTGGGTGCGGTTTTCTCGCTTTGTTTTGGCTTTTTAATGGCTGTACCATAGCATGGCCATGGCTTAAACGTAACACACGCACACACTCACACACACACACACACACACACACACACTGGTACAGAAATAGACAAAGTCTAAATAAATGCTGAATGGTATTAAGAAAATAAATTTTTTTTAGTTTTTTCTTACAATTAAGCATAAAAAAGCTCTCGCAGACACACACACACACACATAGACAGCCACACCCCGTTAAATGCAAATATTTGCTTATAAAATAAACTATATCCTCACACACACACACCCACGCGCATCCTTACATAAAGCCCCGTTACGTGCCTATTTGCTGATGCTTGAGCTTTAACCATGGTCTTTAGCCTTTTCCTTACTTTGCTGCTGTAACTGTAACACTCTATAAAGGCGTAGTGTGTGCGTGTGTGTGTGTGTGTGTGTGTGTGTACTTATGCTCTTGTGTACTTACAACACATGTATGTACATTGTTTGTTTGTTTGTATGAGTGAGGCAAAATGACGTCTTTCAATTGAGGCCCTAATCAGTTTGGCTTTTGCATTTGCCTTCTAATGAAAATGCTCACAAAAGCTACCCCTCTCTTCAACCCATCTGCTGTCAAGTAGTCTATAGCAAATAGAATTGGTTTAATGCTAAGTAGATTTGCTTTAATGTTCAGGCGGCTGCTAATAATGTGTGTGTGTGTGTGTGTGTGGGAGGGAGAAAGCTGTGCAAAGTTTGACTTTGGCTATGCGGATGAGTTAAGCTCAGCGTTGAGTTGATTTGCGTTGAGTTAAAATGGCAGAGTAAAGCTCCAAGCTCAATTCCTTGACAAGCTTAGTTGCTGTTGTTGCCTGAGTGTTGACAGAATGGATAGAAATGCTCAAACGACATTTATAGAATGCAAAAAAATGCTTCAAAACAACATTCTTATGTTTCCAGACTGTTAAATCGTTGCCAAGTAATTCGTTTTTACATACAAGCAATTCTTCGTTTAGCCTTTTAAGTTTTAGCTATTAAAAAGCCATAATGTCAGCAATGCTGCTGCTCAATTGTTGGACTTCTGTTCTGCCATCTTTAAAGCTTTTCGCCCTTTCTTCTGCTTATCCGTGTTGAATTTTAAGCGCGGCTTAGGCTGATCACTACGCTTTATATGTATGTGAGTGTGTTTGGGTGTTTGGTAAGTATGTGTTGTTGCCACGCCCACCACAAAACTCGGAATTTGAATTGGGCTAACAACAAAAGCCAGCTGCTGCTTCTGTTGCTAATCAATGTTGTTGTTGCGTGCTCTACACACACACACACACACACACACACACACACATACTGGCGCACTCAATGAGAAAGTGGCAGACGTGCTATCATTGGCGCCACAGATCCTGCTCCAGTCGTAGCTTATACATATACATATATGTATGTACAAAAACCCCATAACCCAACCAATACCAACAGACAAACATGTGTGTGTGAGTGTGTGTGTGTGTGTGCGACCAACATAACACCAAACAAATTGCGCATATCATGGAACATCTAATGCCAATGATGCTAATTGAATTTCTTAATTAAGCTGAAAAAACCAAATAAAACCACAAAAAAACAATCAGCAAAAATACTAGCTATATAATATAGTATATAGTGGTCAGTGATATAGTGATTCAAATGCTTCGAGAAATATCACGAAATCGATTTATTTCAGTCTCTGTTTGATTGATTTAAATCAACAATGAAAATTTTGAGTTAGTCCTGTATTTGTAGCATACTTACTGGGGCAAGTCAAGCTTTCAGCATGTTGAAAAAAATGCAAGCATACTTATACGGGCAACGCAAAGACTTAATCACACATTTGCGTTTACTTGCTGCTCTCGCCTCGTGAGCGCCTTTTTAATTATGCACTTCTCTCATAAGCTGCAATATTAAACGTTGCAGTGCAGTAAAAAAAAAAAAAAAAAAATAAAAATACTTATTATGTAACGCAGACTTTGCTATTAAGAAATGCCAACTAGACTTTAAAATGAGAGAGGCTTAATGCCTGATTACATAGTGGAATAAATGTAGATATGCATGAGTTTGTAATCCATATGATTAGTTTAATGCCGCTCTAAGATTATTATGCAATTTAAGCTGCAACCTTTTAAACGCTTCATTGGCACTGCTGCTCGTATTTTGGTACTATGATAAGTGGACGATAAGCCTCTTTGCCATGTATTTGTAATAAAGCCAACTGTCACTGTCCTTGGCTAGCATTATTAAATATCATCGTTAAATGCACGATTTCGCCACAATCTCGTAAAGACCGAAACTTTGCCTTTGGCGCCTTTTGCATAATTCATAAAGAATAATAATAATAATCGCTGTTGTCATTTAGTTAGCTTCAAGTTTTTGCAAAGAGCCCAACAATTTGCATGCACTGCCAATTGCAATTGAGACGGATGGACGGAGGGACGATGGGGCAAGCAGGCAATCAGCATTTGGCACCTGCTCAAAAATAGAAACGAACTTCTTACATGGCCGGAAATACATATTTATACAAGCTATATTTATGTGTGTGTGTGTGTGTGTGTGTGTGTTTGGATTAAAATGTCTCATTTGGCTTATGGGTTGCCGCATTGGCACTAGCATTGGCATTGGCATTATCCAGCACCAACATGCCACGCCCATTTTCTGTTTCTCACCTAACCATAATAAATTAACATATACTCATTTCGAGTCCTTTAACGAGTGAGTTCAAAACACGCATATAACACATTATAAGCTCCTAACCCCAACACACACACACACACACACACAGACACAAAGATGTGCGTGTGCTGTACTCGAAGGAAATTGGTGGAAATTATCGAGTTTCCTATACAAAACGCGTCTGACACGCAAAACCAGCCCAAAAACCCAAAAGGTTTTGCTACATTTTCTGTTCTCTGTTCTCTGACTGAACTTGAATCCTGTTGTCGCCGTCGTTGTAGTTGTTGTTGTTGTTGTTTGTTGTCGTTAAAGCAGTAGTTGGAGCTAGCTGTTGAAGTTGCTGCCTATTGCTTTAACGACAGCGATTAGATTTTGGGTGCGGGCGCCTTTTCCATTTCCGTTTTCCTGTCTTTTTTTTTTTTGTTTTGTTTTTCTTGCCTCTTGCCTCTTTTGGCTCACAGCGTGTGTTGCACATGAATTTATTGTTGTTGAATGTTGTTGTTAATGTTGGCATTGAGCTTTCATTTTCGTTTTCGTTTTCGTTTTTGTGTAGCTGGCTAATAAATTTAGCGTAATTAAGGTTTAGTTGAGGTTTTAGCTTTCCATTTTTATTATTATTATTGTTATTATTGTGCTCCATTTTTGCTCGCAAAACCAGAAATATTCATAATTAAGTGTTCGCTTTGTTAATACTTAACTATCCGTATACGTAATATTTTCAATATATTTTTTGCCTAAATAATACGCAAGACCTTTAACTAAATTAGTTGAGGCAGGTTTTGAAATGTTGATGTTAAAGCTATCCTTTCGTATAAACAACTCCAACTAAAGGTATAAATAATTCGCAGAATGAAACAGTTGAAATGTTTGGTGGCAGGTGGCAGGTGGCAGGGTTGAAAACCGCAAACCGTTACCGCAACATCATAATTATGATTCGAAAATGAAGAGTTTGAATCTGTTTTGGCATTTGATCGAAAATATTTTGCATTGAAACAACGCCTCCGTCGTAAGCTGACCGCAAACCAAAGATATATATTTATGTACTCACTCTTGGCTCAGACCGAACCTTGGCCCTTAACGCGTAACGGTAACGTAACGCAAATCGATGAATTCATTTTGTTCACTGGTTTGGTAGACGGTTTTTTTTTTGCCCCTCTTAACCACAAAGTGTTATTATTATTACTGTTATTATTGTTATTATAGGTAGTGTTTGTCTGGCATGTATTCTTGATGAACATGTTGCTGTTGTTGTAATGGAAGCGTGCCAAAGCGGCGCATCCAATAAATAATGATAACGTGACAATGACAAGCAAAAAACGAAAACGAAAATGTCTTAGCCCTCAAAGGAAACACGCCAAAATGTATGAAAGCCACACATATGTAAGTCAAATGGTCGAGACAATGTACATGTTGTTGTTGCTTGTAACAGTTGTTGTTGTTGTCTGTCATTGTCGTTTGCTTTGTGGGCACATTTCAGGTTGGTTATGATCGAAAATCAATATTAAACTAAAACCATTGTCTGAGGTTCTAAGGGTTGCATCAATGCAGAGTCTCTCTTTCCCTCACTCTCTCTCTGTGTTTGTGTGTGTGATGAGGCCCCCACCCCCCCTCCCCTACTTGGGCTGCCAATCAAAGAACGCAAGCGACACCTGCCCGCCCCACTTGCAATAACGGAAGCAAGCCACACTCTTAGCATATGCAATTTCAATTCCTTTGCATTTCGATTTCACATTAATAACAAAAATCGAATACCAACTTGATCAAAAAGTTCCCCCACGCCCCCCCATCGTTCCGATTTAAATACTATCAGCGTCATATCTTGACATTTGCAAAAGTTACATCTATCTCTGTGCGAACTTGTATTCAAAAGAAGTCACAGGGAGCCTAATTCGATGAATTTGGCGGCTGTTCGATGGTATTTGTTGCATTTCTCTTGCGACGATTGCTTCACTAACGTCTTAACGTCGAATAATCCTTCTGATGCATGGAAACCGTGAGTAATGCGATCTTTAAAGACTGAAAAGGTTCATCATCTTCTTCTTTCAACGTTCCAAAACACACACTGAGATAGATGTACTCTTGGCGTTCGTAACTTTTGCAAATGTCAAGCTATGACGCTGATGTTTAGAGGGAATATCAACAAAAGTACAACACATAAAGTGTTGGGGGTAGCTGTGGGGTTTGGTGTGTATTGACGTATTTAGGTCTAATCATCATCGTCATCATCATCATCATCATCGGCATCATCATCGGCATGCTAACAATAATGTTTAACAATCATCAATTATTCAAAAAGAAAATTGTCTCTTTTTTAGATTAAATGCTTTTTTTTATTATTTGCTTAGCCCTCTTTCGGAACGTCATAAAATATGAAAACATATGTCTGTGTGTGTGTGCGTGTGTGTGTGTGTGTGTGTGTGTAGTATAAACAGGTTGAGTTGTGGTCAAGTCATTCAATTTTTAAACATTCAGTTCTGAAAGCTTCGCCCAAAACTTGGTTTAGTTTTTTACACGTGAAGTAATTTTTTTTTTCATGAAAATAAAGTTATGATGGAAAAAAGAGTTGCTTAAGTTAAGTTCGAATGCACTTGAACTAAGTAGTCGCGATTTAAGAATTGAAAAAAATTGAAAAAAATTAAGAGATCAAGTGCGAAAAACTTGAAATGAGTACAAGAAATACTTAAATCAAGAGCAAAGATTCTTAAATTTAACAGATATAAAAAAAAAAGCTTCAAAAATTCTTAATTTAAGAAGAAAAGGTTCGAAACTTTCGGTAAGATAAGTTAAAACAGGAAAGTTTTTCTTTTCCAAATTCTTGCAATTCTAGAAGAAACTTGAACCAAGACCAGAAAAATTTGATTGCACTTGAAGCAAGAACAAACGAACTGAATCCATACTTGATTCTCAACTAAAATTCAGAAATAAAATTGGGTTAAAAGTATTGATTATTTCTATCAGTGTATATTTGTAGGAACTCAATTATAAATTGTTCGTCAGCAGGTTCACCACAACGAGTTAACACTGTAATATGTTTTTTTTCCTTCAAAACCTTTTATGAATATTCATTCAAAATAATAATAATACAAATTATGCCAAGAAGTTTACACTAACGAGTGAGCACTGTATTTTATTGCCTATGATAATAATTATCATCATCATCATTGTCATGTGGATGATTATAAAAAGTTTTTTTTATAATTTCATTTGTTGTTTGCATTTTGTTGGTTAAAACTGCAAAAAAGAAATCATTAAAAATTTTGCCATTTCCAACTTTTAACTCAAATACTTCGCAAAGACCCCGAAACACACACACACACACACACGCACACAATAATAATAATATATAAAGGCATGAACATTAAGCAAATAACATTAAAATGCCGCATATTAATTGTGGTTTGCAGGGGCGGGGGAGTTGCAGGGGCGCTGCCTACATTGGTCATAGTTCAACGCTAAGCAAATAATAAATAAGCAATCGTGTTCCCCCCCCCCCACATTGTGAAAATTGTCTGTCCTTGACTTTAGGATTGTTTTTGTTTTTTCAAATATTCATTTTGCCTTTTATATTTTCTTTGCTTTCTTGTCAACGCAGAAAGAAAAGTGCACAAGCCTATAAGAGCCTTAACCCCTTAGCCCCTCTCGGCACACACACACACACACACAACGTTCCACTAGTTAGCCGTAACAAGCATGTGGTAATTGGCCAAAGGCACTTTGGCTACCTGTTTGCCTGCCTGCCTGGCTGTCGCACGCTTGCTCAATTATCCCCTAAACAAAAAGTGAGGCACACGGGTCGTATGCGCATTTTACCAATTGCCAATGTGCGATGTGTGATGGGCGTGGGCGGGGTTCTTTTTGCAGGGTTCAAACTCCCTGAAGTGTTGGCCAATTTCGTTTTTCAATTACAATCATTATGAATGGAAGAAAAGGCGAAAGCCAAAAGGCATACAAACTCAAGTCAGGCCAGGCCAGGCGGCCGGTCAAAAGGGGAAGGAAGTTGGGCATTTTTTCGGATCACCTTAAATTGGACATGCGGTCAAGGCCACGTGCGTAGGTAACAACAAATAAGTTTTCTTTTGTTTTTTTGGGGGCGCTTTTCTATTTACATAAAAGCCAAAATAACAACAACAAACTTGTTTGGCCAACAAGAATATCAAAAAGCGTTTAAACGGCTCGTGACTGCTTCTGTCAAAAGGTTTTACGTGCGTGTGTGTGTGTGTGTGTGTGTGTCCGTTTAGTTGAACACGTGCACAATGTAGTATAGTATTTCGGTATAGTATGTAGATTGGACGCTTATGGCACAGCCCCGACAAAAAGCAAAAAGGAATAAACTATAAAAAAAAACCGTACACCCACAATCTAGTGGCGCCATCTATGCTTGGGATTGAGTATAATTTTTTGTGGCCGCTGCCAAAATCGCAAAATACTCAAAGTTATGCGCATTTAAATTGAGCATCGAGGTGGGATTTTTTTTGTTTTTAGGTTGAAGTTGAAAATCACAAAACATTTTGTTACTTTAAGGTCGAACAGTTGAACTTTCGTATCTAAAAAAAAAGAACGTTCTCGATTTTGTCAAAGTGTTTTTCCAACAAGGTTTATTAGTCAACGTGCGTCGTATACTTGATTTAATGGTACTTTCATACATTTCGCTAATTGAAGTTCTTGATATAAGATATATATTAATATATATATTCCACTTCATTTGCGTCAAGTCTTAATCATTAAATTAATCCATCGCTGCCCTGTTGCATTGGCATTTACTATATGGCATAATAATTTACAAAAAACCCAGCACTAATTGCACTTCAAATGATTTTCAAGCATCGAGAGAGAGAGAGAGAAAGAGAGTGGATGATGGTGCGTTCAGCTCAGTTACGCAGCAAACTAATTCTTTTTTTCTATTTTGTATTCGAGTGGTTAGAGTTGAGCTGTAACACGCGCTGTTGCCTTCCTTCGCCCTCATAAGTGAATGGCCAGAAAAAGGCAAAGAGTTTTGTGAATGAGTTGTGAAGACTATAATAGTAGTAATTGCTATAGCAATTTGAAACGGCTTAGGCCATAAATCTTTGCTTGGCTCGAAAACAAACACAAAATATTTACACTTCAAACTCTCTCGTTCTGTTTTTTTGGCAAGCGAGTCACGTCGACATCAATGTGTAAACGAGCAAAACGTGACGGTCAAAAGCCGAAAAACCGAAAAAAAACAATGCTTAAAAATTGTTGCCAAAAAAAAAAAGGCAAATTGAGGAAGTAAAACAAATCCAACTAGTGTATAATTGAGACTGGCAATTTGTTCTCAATCTACTATATATATATATATTGTTGCAGGTATATAAAACAAAATGACAGCAGCAGCAGTTGCCGTTGCCGTTGCCGTTGCCATTGCCGTTGCACTTTGTGGCCAGCAATTCACCTGTCCAATCGCACATGCACTTTAAGGTTTTTTACCTTTTTAGTCCACCATTTGACATTTGACAGCAATTGATTCCCCAAATCAGAAACCTACATTTCAAACTCAACCCAAAATTTGCTCAACTCAACTTGTAACTTTTACAAACGAATCGTACATTTTTTTCTAAAGTTCATTTACGAATTTTTTTCGGGGTTGAAAGTTCTGATTGATTGCCATTGGCATTGGGGTAAGCAATGTTTCAATGTCAAACAACATTTGGAAATATTATTTTAATTCTTTTCAATTACATACAAAGAATCTTACGTAAGAGGTCAAATCGGTGTACTTGCCATTATATTAGTGTTAGTGATGTAAGCCATTAACAATCTTCTATCGATACTATTGTCACTGATCACCTACCGATACTTGGTAAATACCGATAGTATCGCGAATCAATCGATCGACAGTCATTGACTAAGGCTGAAGACATTGATTGTAATTCAATATTGAAATTTCCTTTATAAATTTGACTTTAATAAATACTAAAATAAGATATTGAAACCGTCGTAATACTACATTCATATGTATTACATCGAATCATATATCGATAGTATAGTTTATTTAATCGCGTTGTACTCGATATAAGATCAGTTCTCATTGCCTTGAGGTTAATGCCAAGAATTTTATGAGAACCAATCTTATACCGATATATCGATATATGATGCGATATAATATGTATGAGTGTTGCCAGATTATGTGCAAGCTTACAAGTACACCGATTTTATATTACAGAAAACAAACAAGAAAGAGGAGCTTAAAATTGCTGTAAGAACTTTCATTCAACAAATTGTAAGTAGAAAATATTTAACCAAGCTTAAGTTTAGCACAGAAAGATTGCCAAACATAATAGAAATTATTGATGAAACATATCGTAAGACTCAATCATCGTATAATTATATGCATAGAATGATTAATGTTTGAGTATGATGCCTTGGCATGAAAATATACAGAAGTAACTATCGGTACATCGATGTTAAATGCAACACTGTATTACTTTGTAACATTTGTATGTTAAGTAACATAAGTCTGTTAGCAACCAACGAGTAGATACCAACGAGTTATATACTCGTTGTTAGCAACAAGAGCGGTCGATCGTTGATATATACCTTAAGAAAGAGCTCGAACTAAACTTCTTTTTTGACTTATCTTAAAAGTTTGATAGGGAAATAAATAGAGAGTTTTAAGAATATATTTCAATGGGTTAAGTTTTACATTAAATAACAATTTCTAAGTGCAAGCGACAACTTTTTCGTGCACTATAAATGTGTTAAATAATTTAGTTGCTTGCATTAAGCATGCTTTGTATTCAAACAAAGAAAAAAAAGAAATCTTTTCTTAACGCCGAATAGAAAGTAAAGCTTTTGTATGAAGATAAAAATGGAATATATTCTGTTTCGCATTTCAACATTTTCATGCATCTGTAAATTTGAGCAAAAAATATATTCAAATATAGCATTTGATAAGCAATATATATCGGACGATATATGTTTATGGATAAGATATATAGATAAGATAAAGATGCAAAGCTTAAAGAAAAAAAAAAACAAAAAATTGACTTTCACTCTTTTCATAATTAATTTGCGAGACGACAACGTGACGTATACGCAACGTGAAACGTGTCACCGAAACGCATAACGCATACGCAACGTATGCCAGCGACGAAATATTTCACTTATTCGATATTTTAAACGTTGTTGTTCATTGTTTATTGTTCTTGTTCTTTGTTTAAGTTTTCACGTGGCTGTCTTCATCCCCCCCCTCCTCCTCCCCTCTTCGTCCTCCCTTCGTCCAGCCTCGCTGAACAGAGTTTGGACAGTTGTTCACATATTCAATTGTTTGTTTGTTATCATATATATGTCTATATATATAACGTATACGCAAAGGACTTACATAACGCTCGCGCAGGACAAACGCAAGCACAGTGGAAGGGGGGGAAGGGGGGCCCGCTCTGTTTATCAAAGCTAGCCAATTGCATAAGCGAATCGAAAGATAGCGAGTGAGAATGGTGAGAGAGAGAGGGGGTGGGGATGCTGTGGCAAAGTTGTTGCAACAGCAATGGCAACAAAAGCAACAATCAGCTGGCTGTGACAGCAAACATGTGACAACAACCAAAAGGCAAACAAAGCTCCCTCCAAAAAGTCGTTACCCCCATATAAACCACCTCCGCCACGCCTCGCCCCGCCACACGCTCGCACACATAGCGGAAATGTCAATCAACAAGCCGGAAACTGGCAAGTGCCACCGTAACCGGCTTGATGAAGCATTTTTTTGCAATCGTCTGACAGCCGGTTAGCCCCAAAAACAACAAAAACAACAACAAAACGATACAAAAATAAAAAGGCTAAGGAACCGAAAACAAAATGTTAAATGAGAAACAACGAATTGAGTTTTGTTATTCAGTGAAAATTTAAATCAAATTTGATTTATCCAAATCGTTGTGCGTGTGTGTGTGTGTGTGTGTGTTGATTTTGTGCTTCAAGCCATTAAATGCGCTTCAAGTTTTGGTTTGTTTTGATTTCGAGAAAATGTTTTATGTAAGAAATTATTTCAATAATTTTGGTTTCTTTCCTAAGTTTTAGCCATTTTTCATTTCATCAGAATGAAATTCGCTCCATTCCATTCCATTTTTAAGTTAGTTTAAAACTAATCTTACTTTTTCCAGCCTTTTTTTTATCGTTTTGGTTTTTATATTTTCAAGTTAAGAAATATTCTTTTGATTATTGTTCTTGTTCTTTGTGATTCCCCTAGATATGGTATGGATTATAAAGTTGCGAAAATAATCTTTAATTTTCTTATCGAAAAATACTTTTATATAGTTTCTAAAGAAGCGTTATTTCTACATCAACAAGCACAAAGCAAATCCCAACCGCATTCAAGTAGAAAAGTAAAAGTAAGGCAAACAAAAAAACAAAAGGGAAATTTATTAAATAAAGAAAATTGTGTGACTTGAAGTGAGTTAGTTTTTTTTTTAAGTGTAGTACATAGATAAAAAAGCAAATGTTAGTTAGTAGTAAATATGGATTTAAAGGGATTAGTTAGGATTGGTTAGCGTACTTTTTTGTGTATGCCTCGATGTTGCGTCGCCTTTTTGGTATCGACGACGGGTTAAGAGGAGAGGAGAGCCCGTTAACGTTTCTTGCTGTTGTTTACGACATTGAAGCGGTATTATTTTGGTTCATCCGTCGTATCGTTTTGGCATTCATAGTGTTAAGTTTTACGTTTTTTTTTTTTTTTTGATTCTTAGCTGTTTTTTTTGTTTTTTTGAATGTTGTTTATTTGTTTTAAGTTAATTGTTTTGCTTACGCCTTTTGCTGTTGAAATTGAAATGTATTACGAATCGAACACACACACACACACACACACACACACAACAATCATCAAGCACACACAACAAACACACTCCAGCACACACACACACCAACACACAAAGCACACAATCACACGCGCACTCGAAAAAAAAGTGTAAAGAAAACAGATGAAATTTTTTTTTTTTTATGTTCTTAGCTTAAGTTTTTTTTTTAAATTTTTTTGATTATTTTTTGTAATTGAATTAAATGTTTAGTTTATTTTGGGATCGAGTTTTTGGATTTTTATTGTTTTATATTGTAAGTACATATTAAGTAAGTTGTAGTTTAAAGGAGCTTTGCGCTTGCTACGTCAGCCATGGGTGTAAACACAATACAGACTGAATCTTAACTGGCGACTGGCAGCGACGAGGATACAATTTTTATGTAGAGGACGCCCAGTGACGACGTCGACTGCGACTGCGACTGCGACGACGACGACGACGACCAAGTTCGAATTAACTCGACCACAATACGAGCGCAGCTCGAAAACGAGACACTGACTCTGCCTTTTGCCATACAACACACACACACACACATACGAACATACGAACAATTGCGTGAGCAATTTGAGCAACGACTGAGCGACCCAAACGACCGACAGTGAAACAGTGAGACAGTGAGACAGCGGGACAGTGAGACAGTGGGACAGTGGTACACAGGAACCGGGATAACGGGGCATTTGATGAACGTCCCGTTAAAACGAAAGTGAGCGCGTTTTCGGTCTTGTTGTTGTTGTTTTTTTGTGCGTGTGTTTGAGGCCTTCGCCAACTAAATGTTTAGGGGCGAGGTCCAACGACTCTCGATGCCCCCCCCCCCCCCCTCGTTGACAGGCTCAGCTGGTTCAGCACTCGCTCTGCCCCCACAATCATCAGCTGTGTGTCTGTCTGTGGCAATGACTGTGACTGTTGCAATTTTGCACATGATTTGTGGCGCCGCCAGCTGAAACTCGCCACGCTTTTGTATTTCTATGGCTCGAATATCATTTATTTGTGTGTGCGTTTTTTGGCCCTTCTTTTTTGGCAATTATGAATTGGGACTGTCATCTCACACACACACTCACTCTCTCTCTTTTTTGCACTCTCGCGTAACTGTTTATGCTCAGCTCTTATTGCTCTCTGCGCGTGTCTCTCTCGCATTCGCGCTCACTCTGGCGCTATTGCTGTGCGCTCTAGCCATCTCTTTTTGAGCATTGTTTTTGTTTTTTTTGTCTGTGTTTTGTTCTCGCACGTGTATGTGTGTGTGAGTGTAGCATGTGTAGTGGATAAATGGAAACTGGCAACTGGCAGCTGGGTACATTTACACTCGCAACAACAAAAGCAATAAGAGCAACAATAACACCCGCACCAGGAGCGCAGCCAAAATGCCGCCTGATAGCACTTTGGCGTGGCCGCCAGCCAGCCAGCTAGCCAGCCAGATTGTTCTTGTTGTTGCTGTTATTGTTGTTATTGTTATTGTTATTGTTCGTTACATATTGTGCTGGTGGTGTCGCTTCTTCTCTTCTCTTCTCTTCTCTGGCCAACTGAACTTTGAGCTTTTGTGCTTGATCTGAACATAATTCGCGCTTGGCACGCGATACCAAAATCAAAATTGAACTTCACAAGTTAATCCTTTACTCCTTTACAAGCCTGTATACCTTTTTTTTGCGGCCATTTTGTGAATCGAAATTCGAAGCGAAAACAATAAAAGTATATGAAAATATATATTTTTGATTCTTTGTTAGAGTATTGTTGTTGTTGGTGTTTCATAATTTGCATTCAAGTGGACTTTGACTGTGACTCTGACTCTGACTCTGGGTCTTTTGCCCTGTTACCCGTGTCCTTCGGTTCGTCCTGCGCATTGGCAAGTGCCGACGATTTGCTTAAGGTGGGTGCCTAGCTCCAGCTCCGGCTCCGGCTCCTTGCTGGCTGCCGGGCCAAGTCACTCACACACACACACACACATACACATTGTGATTCTCAATCCAAAATGTTGAGCTGCTGCGCGTTTGCTTTGTCATCGGCAATTGTCGTTGTCGTAGTCACGTTGTTCAGCAATATTTTTTAGTTGCTCACACATGTGTGTGCTGCGTGTTTCACTCCCATCTACGTACTATTTCACGTATGTGTATGTATGTATGTACATATGTATGTGTCACTCGTTTAGAATGCATTCTTGTCGCTGCTGCTGCTGCTGCTGCTGATGATGAACTTGCAAATGGATTTGCCTAGCAACAATTCCTGCTTTGATGGATGTGCATAGAACAAGGAAAAAAAAAAACAGCGCCCACCCCCCCAAAATGCAAGACTAGTAAATACCCTGTAATCGGTATTATGAATATCATGCCTTTTCGATAACAGTTCGATTCTTATCGATAAATCGATATTAATCGATATTCAATTCTGTGTGAATGTAACAAAAAACCAATAAAAATGAAATTCTTTGACGCAATTATTCAACATCATACTCCTCTGCCTGTTGGCCATTTTGTTTTTAACGGATACAAGGTATACTAAAATGTAGAATGGAAATAAATGAATAAAATATATAAAAACAACACCCTCAACTCAAAAAGTATAAAAGGACGTCTGCCAACACGCCACGAACAACACCTGCCCCACGCACCTTTGCTTGGCTTCCATTTCCACTTCCACTTCCGCCTTTTTCCGTTTGTTTAAGCTAACCTTAATAGTCTCAACTTCTGTTTGGGGTATATCCTTTAATTTGCTACTTATAATTAAGGCAAAGTTGTTAAGCTTTTCGACACAAAATGGTCTAAAGGGTGGGGGGGGGGAAACACACAAACACAGATAGAGATAAAATCAGTCCACATAACGATGCGAAGACCCAAATGGAAATGCATGGTTTGTCAACGGGCAAAATACAAGGGAACAAACGGATAGTCAAAATGTTGTCATGGCAGATTCTGAATAAATCATTGAAATGAAAACTTGATGCATTTGTCAGCCATTTGAAAGACCCCCAAATGCTCCAACTACTACTCTGCACTTCAACAACCAAGCATTACGTAGCTTGGACGACCCCCTGCCAGTATCATTAGTTGACAACTGACAGTTTTATACTTCGATGCATATATACATATGTATGAATATATAAGCTTGTGAGCACCAAAGTGTGGGTTGAGAGTTCCATGGGGGGATGGGGGAATGGGGGAATGGAACAGACTTGTGCAGTTATGCATTAAGCCATTTACAAGACATTTAAGACAACGTGCCTTAAAGTGTTAGAGCTAAATGAATGTGCTGCAGTTGTTGCACAAAACTTTCAACTTGAACTTTAAAATACAGAAAGTTCTTTACAAAACCAAAAACTATGTAGAAACAAACACCTCAAACAAGTTAATTGAGTAGCAATTCAAGCAATGTTCAATAAAAAGTGACTCATTCGATTCGGAAAAGACGATTGTCAAGTGTATTTGAAAAAAGATAATCAAATGGCTGAAGCAGCTTGCTCAATTCAAAATCGTTTAAATACGCTTCGGTCATCATTTATTGATGGACACGATATATGTATGTACGAGATGTACATACACATATCGTGTGTAGTATGACTACTTAAATGTGCATTCGTCGATGCGAGTAGAGGCCCATCAACGGAGTAGTCATTAAATTTTTACAAGTTCCTTTGACTATTTTTGTCCGGGCGCATAATGTTGTGGCACACATGGGCTAGATGGTTAGGTTGACACAAGATCCAAGCGGCCAAATGGCTATATGGCTATAAGTTATTGGCCATTCCGGCCACCTGCTTGCGAGCTAGGCGTCTCTCCGGTCCCCTGCTTAAATACGCTCCAACAACATTCAAACTTTGCCATGCATGGCGCGCACTTCGAAACGGACTGACTGTAACTACCGACATATGGGCACATACTTACTATATATATACATATATTTTATTGCATACATATATACAGTATATACATAGTATAATATCTTTATAGTATGCATTGCATTTGGGTAGGCGACGCGGTGCGTTAACGCAAACGGCTTAAATATTTCACAATAAGGAAGAGAAATGAGTGTAATGGCATTTGGGTGGAGCGATTCAGCAAAAAAACAATAAAGAACAAGGTTCTCAGCTCGACTAGACGATACCCTAAAGACAGAGTTATCGATAACTTTCTTCAATTCTACTTCTCTCTAAACTTTAAGCATTTGCACAACACATAACGAAAGTCTGAACCTGTGCAGGCATAAATAAATTTCAACTATCGATAACTTTTCGAATTTCAATGAAATTTTTACAGTTGATCAATATTATGCTACACTTATCCCTAAAAGAAATTAAGGTTTTTATTGGTGTCTTTATGTATATCGAAAATCAAAAGATTTATCGATAATTTGATATAAAAACTTGTCTTTCCCAAGGAGGCAGCAGTAGGATAAGGACAGACACACACTAGATGTGTGAACTTATGCCAATGATCACAGTTGTGTAAAGTTCGATAGGCAATTTAGGTCGATAACTGTAAAAAAATCGATAATTTGATACAAAAACTTGATTTGCCCAAGGAGGCAGCAGTAGGATAAGAACAGACACATACTAGATGTGTGAACTTATGCCTATGATCACAGTTGTGTAAAGTTCGATAGGCTAACTTAATCGATAACTGTGAAAAAATCTAATAAGGAGAATATTTCCAAAGATCGCAATGTCTTCTACAGCATATTCGACACATTTGAACAACTTTTTTGTAGGCATTTTCGTTCATTGAATATTCGAACAAACACCAAGGAAATGACACAAAGGACATGAGGGTTGAGTTGTTCACAGTTGAGTCCCTGTGGTGGCTTTATACAAAATTTATCATTAACTTAATTTGTCATGCAGTGTTCCTATTTTCAAAGTGTTTGCTTACGTGCCACACACATGTTCTACTTGCATCGATAATTCAACAAGGAAAACAAAACCTAAAAAAAAAAAAACTTAAAACAAAAACCTAGCATTCTTGGGCAAAATGCCAAGACCAAGTAAAAGTGTAGCGAAAACGCATCCATTTATTAAAGTTGGCTAAATTGCTGTTCAATCAGTTATCGTGCATCTTTGAGCCAATATATCACGTGACACAATTACAATTGCACTTTCGAAAGTTGAAAGTTCATTCGTGTCAACGAAAAATGCGAAAGCTAGAGAAGAGCAAAAGAAAATCCCTTAAACATAGCATAGAAACCAACAAAATTATTTATGACTTTCAATAGCATTGTTGACGCTACAACAATCGAGCTATACTATAATGGCATGCATCGTTCCATTTGATATATGACCAGAAATATATATTGTTTTTCATGAAAACTATCAGCTTAACCAGATTTGACTTATTTCTGCATTCTGTGTAAACAAAACAAACTACAAAAGCTGTTTTTTCGCTCGTTTTAGGCAATATCCATGGCATTATATATATTGGAAATGTTGTAGAGCTATAATTATTCTAACTTTAGTCAAAATAATTCGGTTCAACCCATTCAAAGACAAACAAAAAATCTTATGTAAAATCAAGATCAAATCGGTGTATTTGATTTTTGGCATACAAATTAACATGAATATTGACCAAAAATCGAACCTTTGTATAATTGTAAATTGTTAAATGCAGTTTTATTCCAGGGGTCAAACCATGACTTTTAAGACATTGCGTTTGAAAATCGGGTCAGTTTTGACGAAGTTATGGAAGTCGAAAGGTCTTAGCAATGCCCAAGTCGATATTTTGGCATAAAATTTGACATGCAAATGACCAAAAATCGAACTTTGTATAAATGTAAATACTTAAATGCAGTTTTATTTCAGGGGTCAAACCATGACTTTTAAGACATTGCGTTTGAAAATCGGGTCAGTTTTGACGAAGTTATGGAAGTCGAAAGATTTTACCAATGCCCAAGTCGATATTTTGGCATACAAATTTAACATGCAAAATGACCAAAAATCGAACTATACATAAATGTAAATACTTAAATGCAGTTTTATTTCAGGGGTCAAACCATGACTTTTAAGACATTGCGTTTGAAAATCGGGTCAGTTTTGACGAAGTTATGGAAGTCGAAAGATTTTACCAATGCCCAAGTCGATATTTTGCCATAAAAATATAACATGCAAAATGACCAAAAATCGAACTTTGTATAATAGTAAATAGTTAAATGCAGTTTTATTTTAGAGGTCAAACCATGACTTTTAAGACATTGCGTTTGAAAATCGGGTCAGTTTTGACGAAGTTATGGAAGTCGAAAGATTTTACCAATGCCCAAGTCGATATTTTGCCATAAAAATTTGACATGCAAAATGACCAAAAATCGAACTATACATAAATGTAAATACTTAAATGCAGTTTTATTTCAGGGGTCAAACCATGACTTTTAAGACATTGCGTTTGAAAATCGGGTCAGTTTTGACGAAGTTATGGAAGTCGAAAGGTCTTAGCAATGCCCAAGTCGATATTTTGCCATAAAAATATAACATGCAATATGACCAAAAATCGAACTTTGTATAATAGTAAATAGTTAAATGCAGTTTTATTTAAGAGGTCAAACCATGACTTTTAAGACATTGCGTTTGAAAATCGGGTCAGTTTTGACGAAGTTATGGAAGTCGAAAGATTTTAGCAATGCCCAAGTCGATATTTTGGCATAAAAATATGACATGCAAAATGACCAAAAATCGAACTTTACATAAATGTAAATACTTAAATGCAGTTTTATTCCAGAGGTCAAACCATGACTTTTAAGACATTGCGTTTGAAAATCGGGTCAGTTTTGACGAAGTTATGGAAGTCGAAAGGTCTTAGCAATGCCCAAGTCGATATTTTGCCATAAAAATTTGACATGCAAAATGACCAAAAATCGAACTTTGTATAAATGTAAATACTTAAATGCAGTTTTATTTCAGGGGTCAAACCATGACTTTTAAGACATTGCGTTTGAAAATCGGGTCAGTTTTGACGAAGTTATGGAAGTCGAAAGATTTTAGCAATGCCCAAGTCAATACTTTGGCATACAAATTTAACATGCAAAATGACCAAAAATCGAACTATACATAAATGTAAATACTTAAATGCAGTTTTATTCTAGGGGTCAAACCATGACTTTTAAGACATTGCGTTTGAAAATCGGGTCAGTTTTGACGAAGTTATGGAAGTCGAAAGGTCTTAGCAATGCCCAAGTCGATATTTTGCCATAAAAATATAACATGCAAAATGACCAAAAATCGAACTATACATAAATGTAAATACTTAAATGCAGTTTTATTCTAGAGGTCAAACCATGACTTTTAAGACATTGCGTTTGAAAATCGGGTCAGTTTTGACGAAGTTATGGAAGTCGAAAGGTCTTAGCAATGCCCAAGTCGATATTTTGCCATAAAAATTTGACATGCAAAATGACCAAAAATCGAACTTTGTATAATAGTAATAGTTAAATGCAGTTTTATTTTAGAGGTCAAACCATGACTTTTAAGACATTGCGTTTGAAAATCGGGTCAGTTTTGACGAAGTTATGGAAGTCGAAAGGTCTTAGCAATGCCCAAGTCGATATTTTGCCATAAAAATTTGACATGCAAAATGACCAAAAATCGAACTATACATAAATGTAAATACTTAAATGCAGTTTTATTTCAGGGGTCAAACCATGACTTTTAAGACATTGCGTTTGAAAATCGGGTCAGTTTTGACGAAGTTATGGAAGTCGAAAGGTCTTAGCAATGCCCAAGTCGATATTTTGCCATAAAAATTTGACATGCAAAATGACCAAAAATCGAACTTTGTATAATTGTAAATAGTTAAATGCAGTTTTATTTTAGAGGTCAAACCATGACTTTTAAGACATTGCGTTTGAAAATCGGGTCAGTTTTGACGAAGTTATGGAAGTCGAAAGGTCTTAGCAATGCCCAAGTCGGTATTTTGGCATAAAAATTGACATGCAAAATGACCAAAAATCGAACTATACATAAATGTAAATACTTAAATGCAGTTTTATTTCAGGGGTCAAACCATGACTTTTAAGACATTGCGTTTGAAAATCGGGTCAGTTTTGACGAAGTTATGGAAGTCGAAAGGTCTTAGCAATGCCCAAGTCGATATTTTGCCATAAAAATTTGACATGCAAAATGACCAAAAATCGAACTTTGTATAATTGTAAATAGTTAAATGCAGTTTTTTCTAGAGGTCAAACCATGACTTTTAAGACATTGCGTTTGAAAATCGGGTCAGTTTTGACGAAGTTATGGAAGTCGAAAGGTCTTAGCAATGCCCAAGTCGATATTTTGCCATAAAAATTTGACATGCAAAATGACCAAAAATCGAACTTTGTATAATTGTAAATAGTTAAATGCAGTTTTATTTTAGAGGTCAAACCATGACTTTTAAGACATTGCGTTTGAAAATCGGGTCAGTTTTGACGAAGTTATGGAAGTCGAAAGGTCTTAGCAATGCCCAAGTCGGTATTTTGGCATAAAAATTGACATGCAAAATGACCAAAAATCGAACTTTTTATAATTGTAAATAGTTAAATGCAGTCTTATTCTAGAGGTCAAACCATGACTTTTAAGACATTGCGTTTGAAAATCGGGTCAGTTTTGACGAAGTTATGGAAGTCGAAAGGTCTTAGCAATGCCCAAGTCGATATTTTGCCATAAAAATTTGACATGCAAAATGACCAAAAATCGAACTATACATAAATGTAAATACTTAAATGCAGTTTTATTTCAGGGGTCAAACCATGACTTTTAAGACATTGCGTTTGAAAATCGGGTCAGTTTTGACGAAGTTATGGAAGTCGAAAGATTTTACCAATGCCCAAGTCGATTTTTGGCATAAAAATTTAACATGCAAAATGACCAAAAATCGAACTTTACGTAAATGTAAATACTTAGATGCAGTTTTTTTCTAGAGGTCAAACCATGACTTTTAAGACATTGCGTTTAAAAATCGGGTCAGTTTTGACGAAGTTATGGAAGTCGTAAGGTCTTAGCAATGCCCAAGTCGGTATTTTGGCATAAAAATTTAACATGCAAAATGACCAAAAATCGAACTTTGTATAATTGTAAATAGTTAAATGCAGTTTTATTCTAGAGGTCAAACCATGACTTTTAAGACATTGCGTTTGAAAATCGGGTCAGTTTTGACGAAGTTATGGAAGTCGAAAGATTTTAGCAATGCCCAAGTCGATTTTTGGCATAAAAATGTAACATGAATTTTGACCAAAAATCGAACTTTGTATAATTGTAAATAGTTAAATGCAGTTTTATTCTAGAGGTCAACCATGACTTTTAAGACATTGCGTTTAAAAATCGGGTCAGTTTTGACGAAGTTATGGAAGTCGAAAGGTCTTAGCAATGCCCAAGTCGGTATTTTGGCATAAAAATTTAACATGCAAAATGACCAAAAATCGAACTTTACGTAAATGTAAATACTTAGATGCAGTTTTTTTCTAGAGGTCAAACCATGACTTTTAAGACATTGCGTTTAAAAATCGGGTCAGTTTTGACGAAGTTATGGAAGTCGAAAGGTCTTAGCAATGCCCAAGTCGATATTTTGGCATAAAAATTTAACATGCAAAATGACCAAAAATCGAACTTTGTATAATTGTAAATACTTAAATGCAGTTTTATTCTAGAGGTCAAACCATGACTTTTAAGACATTGCGTTTGAAAATCGGGTCAGTTTTGACGAAGTTATGGAAGTCGAAAGATTTTACCAATGCCCAAGTCGATTTTTTGGCATAAAAATTTAACATGCAAAATGACCAAAAATCGAACTTTGTATAATTGTAAATTGTTAAATGCAGTTTTATTCTAGAGGTCAAACCATGACTTTTAAGACATTGCGTTTGAAAATCGGGTCAGTTTTGCCGAAGTTATGGAAGTCGAAAGATTTTAGCAATACCTAAGACGATTTTTTGGCATAAAAATTTAACATGAATATTGACCAAAAATCGAACTTTGTATAATTGTAAATAGTTAAATGCAGTTTTATTCTAGAGGTCAAACCATGACTTTTAAGACATTGCGTTTGAAAATCGGGTCAGTTTTGACGAAGTTATGGAAGTCGAAAGATTTTACCAATGCCCAAGTCGATTTTTTGGCATAAGAATTTAACATGCAAAATGACCAAAAATCGAACTTTACGTAAATGTAAATACTTAGATGCAGTTTTTTTCTAGAGGTCAAACCATGACTTTTAAGACATTGCGTTTAAAAATCGGGTCAGTTTTGACGAAGTTATGGAAGTCGAAAGGTCTTAGCAATGCCCAAGTCGGTATTTTGGCATAAAAATTTAACATGCAAAATGACCAAAAATCGAACTTTGTATAATTGTAAATACTTAAATGCAGTTTTATTCTAGAGGTCAAACCATGACTTTTAAGACATTGCGTTTGAAAATCGGGTCAGTTTTGAAGAAGTTATGGAAGTCGAAATATTTTAGCAATGCCCAAGTCGATTTTTGGCATAAAAATGTAACATGAATTTGACCAAAAATCGAACTTTGTATAATTGTAAATAGTTAAATGCCGTTTTATTCCAGGGGTCAAACCATGACTTTTAAGACATTGCGTTTGAAAATCGGGTCAGATTTGACGAAGTTATGGAAGTCGAAATATTTAGCAATGCCCAAGTCGATTTTTGGCATAAAAATTTGACATGCAAAATGACCAAAAATCGAACTTTACGTAAATGTAAATACTTAGATGCAGTTTTATTTTAGAGGTCAAACCATGACTTTTAAGACATTGCGTTTGAAAATCGGGTCAGTTTTGACGAAGTTATGGAAGTCGAAAGGTCTTAGCAATGCCCAAGTCGATTGTTTGGCATAAAAATTTGACATGCAAATGACCAAAAATCAAATTTTTTATAATTGTAAATAGTTAAATGCAGTTTTTTTCTAGAGGTCAAACCATGACTTTTAAGACATTGCGTTTGAAAATCGGGTCAGTTTTGACGAAGTTATGGAAGTCGAAAGGTCTTAGCAATGCCCAAGTCGATTGTTTGGCATAAAAATATAACATGCAAAATGACCAAAAATCGAACTTTGTATAAGTGTAAATAGTTAAATACAGTTTTATTCCAGAGGTCAAACCATGACTTTTAAGACATTGCGTTTGAAAATCGGGTCAGTTTTGAAGAAGTTATGGAAGTCGAAATATTTTAGCAATGCCCAAGTCGATTTTTGGCATAAAAATTTGACATGCAAAATGACCAAAAATCGAACTTTACGTAAATGTAAATACTTAGATGCAGTTTTATTTTAGAGGTCAAACCATGACTTTTAAGACATTGCGTTTGAAAATCGGGTCAGTTTTGACGAAGTTATGGAAGTCGAAAGGTCTTAGCAATGCCCAAGTCGATTGTTTGGCATAAAAATTTGACATGCAAAATGACCAAAAATCAAATTTTTTATAATTGTAAATAGTTAAATGCAGTTTTTTTCTAGAGGTCAAACCATGACTTTTAAGACATTGCGTTTGAAAATCGGGTCAGTTTTGACGAAGTTATGGAAGTCGAAAGGTCTTAGCAATGCCCAAGTCGATTGTTTGGCATAAAATTTGACATGCAAAATGACCAAAAATCAAATTTTTTATAATTGTAAATAGTTAAATGCAGTTTTTTTCTAGAGGTCAAACCATGACTTTTAAGACATTGCGTTTAAAAATCGGGTCAGTTTTGACGAAGTTATGGAAGTCGAAAGGTCTTAGCAATGCCCAAGTCGGTATTTTGGCATAAAAATTTAACATGCAAAATGACCAAAAATCGAACTTTGTATAATTGTAAATACTTAAATGCAGTTTTATTCTAGAGGTCAAACCATGACTTTTAAGACATTGCGTTTGAAAATCGGGTCAGTTTTGAAGAAGTTATGGAAGTCGAAAGATTTTAGCAATGCCCAAGTCGATTTTTTGGCATACATATTTAACATGAATATTGACCAAAAATCGAACTTTGTATAATTGTAAATATTTAAACGCAGTTTTATTCTAGAGGTCAAACCATGACTTTTAAGACATTGCGTTTAAAAATCGGGTCAGTTTTGACGAAGTTATGGAAGTCGAAAGGTCTTAGCAATGCCCAAGTCGGTATTTTGGCATAAAAATTTAACATGCAAAATGACCAAAAATCTAACCATACATATATGTAAATACTTAAATGCCGGTTTGAAAATCGGGTCAGTTTTGACGAAGTTATGGAAGTCGAAAGATTTTACCAATGCCCAAGTCGATTTTTTGGCATAAAAATTTAACATGCAAAATGACCAAAAATCGAACTTTACGTAAATGTAAATACTTAGATGCAGTTTTTTTCTAGAGGTCAAACCATGACTTTTAAGACATTGCGTTTAAAAATCGGGTCAGTTTTGACGAAGTTATGGAAGTCGAAAGGTCTTAGCAATGCCCAAGTCGATTTTTGGCATAAAAATTTAACATGCAAAATGACCAAAAATCGAACTTTGTATAATTGTAAATACTTAAATGCAGTTTTATTCTAGAGGTCAAACCATGACTTTTAAGACATTGCGTTTGAAAATCGGGTCAGTTTTGACGAAGTTATGGAAGTCGAAATATTTTAGCAATGCCCAAGTCGATTTTTGGCATAAAAATTTAACATGAATTTTGACCAAAAATCGAACTTTGTATAATTGTAAATAGTTAAATGCCGTTTTATTCCAGGGGTCAAACCATGACTTTTAAGACATTGCGTTGGAAAATCGGGTCAGGTTTGACGAAGTTATGGAAGTCGAAAGGTCTTAGCAATGCCCAAGTCGATATTTTGCCATAAAAATATAACATGCAAAATGACCAAAAATCGAACTTTGTATAATTGTAAATAGTTAAATACAGTTTTATTCCAGAGGTCAAACCATGACTTTTAAGACATTGCGTTTGAAAATCGGGTCAGTTTGAAGAAGTTATGGAAGTCGAAATATTTTAGCAATGCCCAAGTCGATTTTTGGCATAAAAATTTGACATGCAAAATGACCAAAAATCGAACTTTACGTAAATGTAAATACTTAGATGCAGTTTTATTCTAGAGGTCAAACCATGACTTTTAAGACATTGCGTTTGAAAATCGGGTCAGTTTTGACGAAGTTATGGAAGTCGAAAGGTCTTAGCAATGCCCAAGTCGATTGTTTGGCATAAAAATTTGACATGCAAAATGACCAAAAATCAAATTTTTATAATTGTAAATAGTTAAATGCAGTTTTTTTCTAGAGGTCAAACCATGACTTTTAAGACATTGCGTTTAAAAATCGGGTCAGTTTTGACGAAGTTATGGAAGTCGAAAGGTCTTAGCAATGCCCAAGTCGGTATTTTGGCATAAAAATTTAACATGCAAAATGACCAAAAATCGAACTTTGTATAATTGTAAATACTTAAATGCAGTTTTATTCTAGAGGTCAAACCATGACTTTTAAGACATTGCGTTTGAAAATCGGGTCAGTTTTGAAGAAGTTATGGAAGTCGAAAGATTTTAGCAATGCCCAAGTCGATTTTTTGGCATAAAAATGTAACATGAATTTTGACCAAAAGTCGAACTTTGTATAATTGTAAATAGTTAAATGCAGTTTTATTCTAGAGGTCAAACCATGACTTTTAAGACATTGCGTTTAAAAATCGGGTCAGTTTTGACGAAGTTATGGAAGTCGAAAGGTCTTAGCAATGCCCAAGTCGGTATTTTGGCATAAAAATTTAACATGCAAAATGACCAAAAATCTAACCATACATATATGTAAATACTTAAATGCCGTTTTATTCCAGGGGTCAAACCATGACTTTTAAGACATTGCGTTTGAAAATCGGGTCAGGTTTGACGAAGTTATGGAAGTCGAAAGATTTTAGCAATGCCCAAGTCGATACTTTGGCATAAAAATGTAACATGAATTTTGACCAAAAATCGAACTTTGTATAATTGTAAATAGGTAAATGCAGTTTTATTCTAGAGGTCAAACCATGACTTTTAAGACATTGCGTTTGAAAATCGGGTCAGTTTTGACGAAGTTATGGAAGTCGAAAGATTTTAGCAATGCCCAAGTCGATACTTTGGCTACAAATGTAACATGAATTTTGATCAAAAATCGAACTTTGTATAATTGTAAATACTTAAATGCAGTTTTATTCTAGAGGTCAAACCATGACTTTTAAGACATTGCGTTTGAAAATCGGGTCAGGTTTGACGAAGTTATGGAAGTCGAAAGATTTTAGCAATGCCCAAGTCGATATTTTGCCATAAAAATATAACATGCAATAAGACCAAAAATCTAACTTTGTATAACTGTATATATTAAATGCAGTTTTATTTCAGGGGTCAAACCATGACTTTTAAGACATTGCGTTTGAAAATCGGGTCAGGTTTGACGAAGTTATGGAAGTCGAAAGATTTTAGCAATGCCCAAGTCGATATTTTGGCATAAAAATTTAACATGCAAAATGACCAAAAATCGAACTTTGTATAATTGTAAATTGTTAAATGCAGTTTTATTCTAGAGGTCAAACCATGACTTTTAAGACATTGCGTTTGAAAATCGGGTCAGGTTTGACGAAGTTATGGAAGTCGAAAGATTTTAGCAATGCCCAAGTCGATATTTTGGCATAAAAATTTAACATGCAATATGACCAAAATCGAACTTTGTATAATTGTAAATTGTTAAATGCAGTTTTATTCTAGAGGTCAAACCATGACTTTTAAGACATTGCGTTTGAAAATCGGGTCAGATTTGACGAAGTTATGGAAGTCGAAAGATTTTAGCAATGCCCAAGTCGATATTTTGGCATAAAAATTTAACATGCAAAATGACCAAAAATCTTACTACATATAAATGTAAATACTTAAATGCAGTTTTATTTCAGGGGTCAAACCATGACTTTTAAGACATTGCTTTTGAAAATCGGGTCAGATTTGACGAAGTTATGGAAGTCGAAAGATTTTAGCAATGCCCAAGTCGATATTTTGGCATAAAATTTAACATGCAATATGACCAAAAATCGAACTTTGTATAATTGTAAATTGTTAAATGCAGCTTTATTTCAGGGGTCAAACCATGACTTTTAAGACATTGCGTTTGAAAATCGGGTCAGGTTTGACGAAGTTATGGAAGTCGAAAGATTTTAGCAATGCCCAAGTCGATATTTTGGCATAAAAATTTAACATGCAATATGACCAAAAATCGAACTTTGTATAATTGTAAATTGTTAAATGCAGTTTTATTCTAGAGGTCAAACCATGACTTTTAAGACATTGCGTTTGAAAATCGGGTCAGGTTTGACGAAGTTATGGAAGTCGAAAGATTTTAGCAATGCCCAAGTCGATATTTTGGCATAAAAATTTAACATGCAAAATGACCAAAAATCGAACTTTGTATAATTGTAAATAGTTAAATGCAGTCTTATTCTAGAGGTCAAACCATGACTTTTAAGACATTGCGTTTGAAAATCGGGTCAGTTTTGACGAAGTTATGGAAGTCGAAAGATTTTAGCAATGCCCAAGTCGATATTTTGCCATAAAAATATAACATGCAATATGACCAAAAATCGAACTTTGTATAACTGTATATATTTAAATGCAGTTTTATTTCAGGGGTCAAACCATGACTTTTAAGACATTGCGTTTGAAAATCGGGTCAGGTTTGACGAAGTTATGGAAGTCGAAAGATTTTAGCAATGCCCAAGTCAATACTTTGGCATACAAATTTAACATGCAAAATGACCAAAAATCGAACTATACATAAATGTAAATACTTAAATGCAGTTTTATTTCAGGGGTCAAACCATGACTTTTAAGACATTGCGTTTGAAAATCGGGTCAGGTTTGACGAAGTTATGGAAGTCGAAAGATTTTAGCAATGCCCAAGTCAATACTTTGGCATACAAATTTAACATGCAAAATGACCAAAAATCGAACTTTGTATAATAGTAAATAGTTAAATGCAGTTTTATTTTAGAGGTCAAACCATGACTTTTAAGACATTGCGTTTGAAAATCGGGTCAGTTTTGACGAAGTTATGGAAGTCGAAAGGTCTTAGCAATGCCCAAGTCGATATTTTGCCATAAAAATTTGACATGCAAATGACCAAAAATCGAACTTTGTATAATTGTAAATACTTAAATGCAGTTTTATTTCAGGGGTCAAACCATGACTTTTAAGACATTGCGTTTGAAAATCGGGTCAGTTTTGACGAAGTTATGGAAGTCGAAAGATTTTACCAATGCCCAAGTCGATTTTTTGGCATAAAATTTGACATGCAAAATGACCAAAAATCGAACTTTACAAAAATGTAAATACTTAAATGCAGTTTTATTTTAGAGGTCAAACCATAACTTTTAAGACATTGCGTTTGAAAATCGGGTCAGTTTTGACGAAGTTATGGAAGTCGAAAGATTTTACCAATGCCCAGTCGATTTTTTGGCATAAAAATTTAACATGCAATATGACCAAAAATCGAACTTTGTATAACTGTAAATATTTAAATGCAGTTTTATTCCAGGGGTCAAACCATGACTTTTAAGACATTGCGTTTGAAAATCGGGTCAGTTTTGACGAAGTTATGGAAGTCGAAAGATTTTAGCAATGCCCAAGTCAATACTTTGGCATACAAATTTAACATGCAAAATGACCAAAAATCTTACTACATATAAATGTAAATACTTAAATGCAGTTTTATTCCAGGGGTCAAACCATGACTTTTAAGACATTGCGTTTGAAAATCGGGTCAGGTTTGACGAAGTTATGGAAGTCGAAAGGTCTTAGCAATGCCCAAGTCGATATTTTGGCATAAAAATTTAACATGCAAAATGACCAAAAATCGAACTTTGTATAATAGTAAATAGTTAAATGCAGTTTTATTTAAGAGGTCAAACCATGACTTTTAAGGCATTGCGTTTGAAAATTGGGTCAGTTTTGACGAAGTTATGGAAGTCGAAAGATTTTACCAATGCCCAAGTCGATTTTTTGGCATAAAAATTTGACATGCAAAATGACCAAAAATCGAACTATACATAAATGTAAATACTTAAATGCAGTTTTATTCTAGAGGTCAAACCATGACTTTTAAGACATTGCGTTTGAAAATCGGGTCAGTTTTGACGAAGTTATGGAAGTCGAAAGATTTTAGCAATGCCCAAGTCGATTTTTGGCATAAAAATTTGACATGCAAAATGACCAAAAATCGAACTTTGTATAATTGTAAATACTTAAATGCAGTTTTATTCTAGAGGTCAAACCATGACTTTTAAGACATTGCGTTTGAAAATCGGGTCAGATTTGACGAAGTTATGGAAGTCGAAAGATTTTAGCAATGCCCAAGTCAATACTGTGGCATAAAAATTTAACATGCAAAATGACCAAAAATCTTACTACATATAAATGTAAATACTTAAATGCAGTTTTATTCCAGGGGTCAAACCATGACTTTTAAGACATTGCTTTTGAAAATCGGGTCAGATTTGACGAAGTTATGGAAGTCGAAAGATTTTACCAATGCCCAAGTCGATTTTTTGGCATAAAACTTTCACATGCAATATGACCAAAAATCGAACTTTGTATAATTGTAAATACTTAAATGCAGTTTTATTCCAGGGGTCAAACCATGACTTTTAAGACATTGCGTTTGAAAATCGGGTCAGGTTTGACGAAGTTATGGAAGTCGAAAGATTTTAGCAATGCCCAAGTCAATATTTTGGCATAAAAATTTAACATGCAAAATGACCAAAAATCGAACTTTATATAACTGTATATACTTAAATGCAGCTTTGTTTCAGGGGTCAAACCATGATTTTTAAGACATTGCGTTTGAAAATCGGGTCAGTTTTGACGAAGTTATGGTTGTCTAAAGATTTTACCAATGCCCAAGTCGATTGTTTGGCATAAAAATTTAACATGCAAAATGACCAAAAATCGAACTTTATATAACTGTATATACTTAAATGCAGCTTTATTTCAGGGGTCAAACCATGACTTTTAAGACATTGCGTTTGAAAATCGGGTCAGGTTTGACGAAGTTATGGAAGTCGAAAGGTCTTAGCAATGCCCAAGTCGATATTTTGCCATAAAAATATAACATGCAAAATGACCAAAAATCGAACTTTGTATAATTGTAAATAGTTAAATGCAGTTTTATTTCAGGGGTCAAACCATGACTTTTAAGACATTGCGTTTGAAAATCGGGTCAGGTTTGACGAAGTTATGGAAGTCGAAAGATTTTACCAATGCCCAAGTCGATTTTTTGGCATAAAAATTTAACATGCAAAAGACCAAAAATCGAACTTTGTATAAGTGTAATTAGTTAAATGAAGTTTTATTCTAGTGGTCAAACCATGACTTTTAAGACATTGCGTTTGAAAATCGGGTCAGTTTTGACGAAGTTATGGAAGTCGAAAGATTTTACCAATGCCCAAGTCGATTTTTTGGCATAAAATATAACATGCAAAATGACCAAAAATCGAACTTTATATAACTGTATATATTTAAATGCAGTTTTATTTCAGGGGTCAAACCATGACTTTTAAGACATTGCGTTTGAAAATCGGGTCAGGTTTGACGAAGTTATGGAAGTCGAAAGGTCTTAGCAATGCCCAAGTCGATATTTTGCCATAAAAATATAACATGCAAAATGACCAAAAATCGAACTTTGTATAATAGTAAATAGTTAAATGCAGTTTTATTTCAGGGGTCAAACCATGACTTTTAAGACATTGCGTTTGAAAATCGGGTCAGATTTGACGAAGTTATGGAAGTCGAAAGATTTTACCAATGCCCAAGTCGATTTTTTGGCATAAAAATTTAACATGCAAAAGACCAAAAATCGAACTTTGTATAAGTGTAATTAGTTAAATGAAGTTTTATTCTAGGGGTCAAACCATGACTTTTAAGACATTGCGTTTGAAAATCGGGTCAGTTTTGACGAAGTTATGGAAGTCGAAAGGTCTTAGCAATGCCCAAGTCGATATTTTGCCATAAAAATATAACATGCAAAATGACCAAAAATCGAACTTTGTATAATAGTAAATAGTTAAATGCAGTTTTATTTCAGGGGTCAAACCATGACTTTTAAGACATTGCGTTTGAAAATCGGGTCAGTTTTGACGAAGTTATGGAAGTCGAAAGATTTTACTAATACCCAAGTCGATTTTTTGGCATAAAAATTTAACATGCAAAAGACCAAAATCGAACTTTGTATAATTGTAAATACTTAAATGCAGTTTTATTTCAGGGGTCAAACCATGACTTTTAAGACAGTGCGTTTGAAAATCGGGTCAGGTTTGACGAAGTTATGGAAGTCGAAAGATTTTAGCAATGCCCAAGTCGATTGTTTGGCATAAAAATTTAACATGCAAAATGACCAAAAATCGAACTTTGTATAATTGTAAATACTTAAATGCAGTTTTATTCCAGGGGTCAAACCATGACTTTTAAGACATTGCGTTTGAAAATCGGGTCAGTTTTGACGAAGTTATGGAAGTCGAAAGATTTTAGCAATGCCCAAGTCAATACTTTGGCATACAAATTTGACATGCAAAATGACCAAAAATCGAACTTTGTATAATTGTAAATAGTTAAATGCAGTTTTATTCTAGAGGTCAAACCATGACTTTTAAGACATTGCGTTTGAAAATCGGGTCAGTTTTGACGAAGTTATGGAAGTCGAAAGATTTTAGCAATGCCCAAGTTGATTTTTTGAACCGAATATCAAGTTCAAGTTCAAGTAAAACCTGATTTTCAAATGGATGAATATAAGTGAATTTGTTTGGCTCAAGGAAAATATTATTTATATAATAATGCTAGCAAACATTTTTAAGATCCAGCAAAAAACAGGCTGCTTGGGTATTTATTGTAATAAATTCTGATATTGTTCTCTTCCATTTGAAGGCAACAGCTATTCGATAAGTTCACGCTTTGCTTAATCGCTTGAATTTCAAGTTTACGTTCTCGTTCAAGTTAAGTTCGGGAAACTGAGCCTTGAGACGGTCGAGCCACGCAGCTCTGCTGTTGATATGAGGATTGTAAAGAAAATTTTGAAAGCATAAGTACTTGCAACTATAAAAGTTATTTAATTCCAAGATGTTTACACATCTCGCGTGTGAACAGGCTCACTTTGGCTTTTTTTCAAGCCGATTGGTAGGATAGGGCATGCCCGGGTGTACAGGAAGAGGGAAAGCTAAGTTAAATGCAATTTATTATAACAACAATAAAATGCCACAGGGGGAATTCGCGCTCCGTTTAACACAAAAGTTTGTATATATATACCATATATATATTTTTTTTTTTTTGGTGGAAAGTTTTTTTTTTTTTTTATTTGCCTAGCGGAATCGATTTTCATGGAGAAGGTGACGAGAACTTGTTTGCCTTTTTACTTTTTGTCTTGGTGAGCCCTGCAGGAAATGTTGCAAGTAATTGACGAGCTTTTTCCTGGCACACTAACCAAACACGCCCGCCTTCGAACTGACCCTGACCTCAGATAGTATAGAACAAGTAGAAGGAAATACTCGAAGAAACCAAAGTTAGCCAAGGGACTTGTGCAGGGTGTACTCGTAATCAGATTCCTCCTGCCCACGAAGTTGTTTGCCACATTTTTTTTGAGAATTAAAATCGCTCTAACATGTAGCAAATACAACACGCAATTACCAATAGAGATGCGACTTTGCGGCACATCGATTAGATCATATTGCCATCAGCACTCTAAACAATAATAAAATTCAAAGGCAAAGAATTCGAATGTGAATTGTGGCAAAGAGGGAGGCTGGAGAGTGGATAGGAAGAGGAATTGGTAATAGTGAGGCAAGGGCAATCGAGTATTTATGGGCATTTCTTTTCCGATAACAATTCAAAGATACAACAAAAAAAAATGAAAAGAAATAGAAAATACAATCATCAACATCTTTGACCGGGTCGCTTTCTGATTTAAACGTAGGTCTACGGTACGTGTGTGTTGTGTGTGTGTGTGTGTGTGTATTTGAATTTCCCACATTTGTTGTCTACCCTAACAAAAAAATAAAAATAAAATTGTGCCTTTTCGCTTTTTTAAACACTTTGCTCAATGTTTCAATATTAGTTTGAGGGTCTTTAAGAAAGTTGTTAAAATTACATTTATTTCAAAAGAAGTTTTTCCAAAAATTGCATAAAGCATTTTGTAACCTTTTTTACATAATTATATCGTTTCTTATTTTTTTTTTGTGCTATTCCTTACCTTATCAAAAAGGTAAGTATGATGGTATAAGTAAAGTTCGTTTCTTCGCTAATTTATAACACTAAAAATGATGAAATTTTGAAGGCAAATTGCCATCAGATATATTACCCAAATATTGAATATTTTCCATCAATACAATTTTCCGATTTGCTTAAATCAAAGATTTGAGAATATTTTGAAATGGAATTCAACACGAAAATTTATACAATATTCTAAATATAGTTAAATACCAACTTTCGTTTGGTCAATAAAATCTTGTGCTTATTAAAACTTTTCCAACCCAACGGAATAAGTATTTCTTATGAATTGTAGTATTATTATTAGTTTTAGTTTTTTATTAATTTTAGTATTTGTATTAAAAGTAGTATTGTTTTTACTATATGTAGTATATTTACTATATGTATTTGGTATTTTTAATAATTGTAATATTTGTTTTATGCGTAGGATTTTTATTATATGTATTTAGTATTTTGATTAATTTTAGTATTTTTATTAAAAGTAGAAAGTAGTATTGTAGCATTTTTATGGTATGTATTTAGTATTTTTAATAAGTTTACTGAAAGAGTATTTCAATATCGGCGTGCTTTAATTTAGAATTTTAATTTTCTTTCTGATTTTCATTGTTGTTGTTTGTGTTTTCTTCAACGTGTGTGTGTGTGTGTGATTATTATTGTTGTGGTGTATATATGTTGTTGTTGTTGCATGTTGAATGCTTTGGATGAAAATAGTAACTTGGAAAGTAATGCTCAGTTTTGCCAGCAGCGTCTGTAGCTAAAGCGAAATACGGCGCGGTTTTCTGTACATTATTTTTACATATTGAAACGCGGAGCGGCGGCGGGGCATGCAACGTGGGATGTGAACGTGAAACGTGTAAGGTGAACGTGAATGGGCAACGCGAACCTGGATCTGTCGTATGATAATACCTATCTTATATATGAATGTGTGTGTGTGTGTGTGTGTAGGGCACACATGTCCGTCATAGTTACAGTTATTGTTAGCTGATTGTGGTTTTGGCAGCTTTGGCGGTTTAAATGGGTTTATATTTAGGTTTAGTTTGAGCCATTTGTCATTGCCAGTGATTGTGGGTCGAACGAATGAACACACACACACACATACACACACGCTTACTTACCAATATTGGCCGTTCGTTGGCATATGAAAGCTTTCGAGTTTGACGCAGCGTCTCTACCCAAAGGGAAGAGCGGCGTGACGCATTTGCGGCGGTGGCGCCACCACCAACGTTGCCACCAACGCTGCCGGTGCGCGTCATTGGTGTCGGCAGCTGTGCTGCTGATGACGTTCTTGGCATTGTTGCAATGCTCATTGTTGGGCACGCGCCTGGTACAATCGTTGCCGTTGCCGCTGCCGTTGCCGCTGCCGTTGCAGTTGCAGCAACCGCCGTGCCAGGACACGGACACTTTGGATAAATGTTGCCCTTACATTGATTCTCCATACAGGAGGCAGGCGACATGCCACACACACCACAAACACTCACACACACGCACACACGAACTTAAACAAAACACGAAACAAAAAACTTTTTCTTCAACACCTTTTTTGTTTTTGTTTTTTTTTGTATAGAAAATTTTGAATTCAATTTATCATATTAAGATTTTTTTGGTTGCTCATTGTTGCAAAAAAAAGAGAAAAAAAAAAACACAATAATCCAAGAAGTAAATATATAATATATATTTTCTATACTATAAATTAGTATTTTCTTGCTTGAACAATTCCCAACCGCTTGCCGCCGCAATTCTCAACGTTTTAATGTTGATTTCGTTCGGAAATCTTTTCAAATCGATTTGTTTTTTTGTTTTTTTCTGCGTAATTGTCCAAAATATAAACAAAAGCCAAAAACACAGACGAACGAACGAACGAACGAACGAAAAGGAACAACAATTGCAGATGGTCAACGGCAAAATGCTTAGTCGTTTCTCAACTTGTGTGTTTTGTCGACTTTTTTTGTTGTTGTCGTTGGCCATGTGTGTGTGCTTCTTCTTGTTTGTCGAATCGGTTACGACCTGGTCGTCTTCGCACACATCGATCTTGCCCAAACAACTTGTATTTATAAGTCAATTTTGTAGTTGCTTTGCTTTATTATTGTATAACCCTTTCAACGCACCTTTAAACTCCCCCCCTACCGCCTGCCGCCTGCCGTTGCCTTGTTGCCTTGGTGAAAGAAGCACGCGTCGCTGATCGCATTCTATCGGATTGGTCCATACCCGATAACCGATTGCCCATTGAATGGGCTTAAGAGCCAGCCGCTCGAACGCTCGTTTTGCTGAGAGAAATATCCGCTCTAACCAATTAGCGCTCCCCTCCCCTGTTACACTGGACAAAACAAGTTTGAATTGAAAGAAAGAATATTAAACTTATTTGCTTAGGGAATTTATTAGGGAAATCACAAAAGAATGGAAATCGATTTGTGCCTAGAAAATAATACGTTTTAAGATTGTTTTGCAGTACCAAAAAAATCCCACAAAATAAATTTCCAGTGTATCATTTTGGCTATTTTAACACAATTGATTGCATACGTCATTGAAAACGATGCTCAACGCAACTCAACTCAACTCAACTTAACGTTTCCTGTTCGTTGCTTTTCTTTCTCTCTTTCGCTTTGTGTTGCGCTTTTTTTTTTATAGCTGGCAATGGACCCGGGCCAAAAACTTAATGGCCATTTGTGTGCTGTCAGGTTTGTATGAACTAGAAAAATGCCCTGTGCTCGGGCGCTGCTTGCATCCAGCATGACTCATTGCGATTTTAATTGATACGAAAGTACGAAAAGTTAAAGGAAAAGACGCGTTTTGCCGCCCGCAATAAAAATTATGAGTACCGTTCGTTGGTACAATTACACACACACATTCAACAATTATTGGCAATAGGCCAAAAAAAAAAAAATATTTATTGTATTTTGTGCACAATTTTTAGGGCTATAAATTCCAGAAAAAGCATGCAAAAGCCCAAAAATAAATTCGTTTAACAGCGCGACAAATTTCCTCAAAATTTGTCAACTTAAACTTTTTCTTTGAACACAATTAATGGAATACTTATTTGTGGCATGTGCCGAACCAATCTACAATATATAATATAATATCTATAATTTGTCAAAATGTGTCAACATAGTTGGATAAAGACCTTTTTACATACTATTCCTTAAGTAACTTAATAAAAACTTATTTACTTTGCATAATTAATTCTAGCTTTAAAAGTTTTAACTGAAATCCCAAAAGGGTACACAGGTGCATTCGAACATGTTCAGCTGAGTGCATGGGTGCATTCATTCGATTGGAGTAACAAGCAAGTAAGAAAATATCAACAGTTTTTACGCTTACCTTTTTTTTGCAATCTTTTTAAGTTAGTAATTATCTAATTAGATACTAGAAATAGTAGAAACAACAACAGCAAAGCTAACGGCGTTAATGTGAAATGAATGAATGAATGAATGTGAATGAGTGTTGGGTGTTGGGTTTGAATGCAATGTTGATTGACTGAGTGGTAATCAGGTACAAAGTTTTGGTTGATTTTCGCAGTTCAAAAAGTTTTGAAGAGCTTAAATTGATGTACTGGCGGATGCACAAGAGTGTTTGATTGACTGACTGACTGGCTGACTGATTGATTGATTGATTGATAGATTGATTGAATATGTGTCGTTGTTGTTGTGAGCAAGCACAAAAACGAATATTCGTATGCAATTTTCGTATGCAATAAATAACATTCAATGGACACATTTGGTTTTTTTTGGGTTAAAGTGGTGCGATTTGAATTCAGCATTCTATAGAACTATAAAATTTAAGTTTTTTGCTATTTATGTACACAAAACATTCAAACATTTTTTTTTTTTTTTTTTTGGTACTTTGCTAATCAAAGTTGATTTGGGGTGAGAGTTGATTGCCATAAAATTGGTGGGGTTTCTTGGGGTTTTTGGGTGGTTTAAGATTAAGATTAAATACCATTTTGGAGCTTTGAAGTGTTTCGTTAGTTGCCTCTGTCAAGGCCCTTCTAAGTCGCAACTTTCGGCTTTCGGACAATGTGCGAGGCATTAGAAGAACGCCCTGAGAAGAATCGATGATGCGAATTGTGATTAGTACAGAATTCAGTTACATATACGAAAATACATAAACATATACAAATATTGATAAAGTTCATTGACATAGTTATTAATACATAGATAGATAGATATGGGCCTAAGAATGGGCATTTTATATAACTAGATAAATAGTAAATAAGTTGATGAATTGCAAGCCTTGCAATGACTTATTTTTTAAATAACTTTTATTTATTATTGCATACTTTTACGCGCACTTTTTTTTTAATAGTTGTGGAACACAAATTCATAGAATTATTATTAGAATTTTTAAACAAAACAGTTGTGAAAAAGCATTTGAAGGCAACTTTTAAGCTTAACAATCTTTCCAAACAACAAATGCGTTGCAATGTTGAACAGATTTTGGCAAAAAATTAATATTATTGCCATGAGACTTATGCGAATGCAAAATGCTTCACAACCAATTAGGAAGAACTTAGCTTGTGTGTAACTATTTAAAACGATTTAGTTTAGCATTTCATTTAGCCAGCTTAGCATTTGTCACTCGTTAAATATTTATACGTTTTTCTATTAAAAGCTGACAAAGTTGAAATTTTAATTAATGTTAAAACGTTTTTATGACTTTTTTTTTTAGCTTGCCATGTTTGTAAAAGTACTTTTACATATATGTAAAATCAGAATATTTTATTCAGCAAACAGGGCGAGGTACAATGGGCAATCTTGCCCAAAAAAACTGGCATAAATAAATAACTCTGCAACGAACGTTTTTTGCGTTGAGTTTTTAAGAAACTGAACTAGCGATTGTTTCCTGGTTCTTCGCCAGATCGCCTGCTTCCTTTCTTTGCCCTCTTGGATTTTTAAATTGCCTTTCTAACAGCTAAGCTTAAAGGTCAAACTTAGAGCGCATTCACGCCATTTCGAATGCTAGCTTGAAAAATACTTTTGTATTTTAACATTTATCAACATTTTTTAATTAACGTAGGCAAAACATGCGAACTTTTTATATACTTAGCATAAAGTTTACATTTCTTTTAAGAATGCTTTGTTCAACAAATCAAACACGACATTCAGTTTATTATAATGGCACTTCACCACACTGCAAACAAGTTCGTATTCGGAATCGTGCAAACAGTGCAAATTAAGTTCATTAGCCCTGGATTAGGAGTTAAAAGCTCTACCCAATTTTGCTACACTTGAACTTGACAATTGCTGAAATTTATCTTAAAAGTCTTTGCAAATTGAAATTAGCTTCCCAAAAATTAAAGACACTTTCAAAGAATTGAACAAATGATGGAAAAAACACAGAACTAACCCATTTTAAGAACTTGCATCGCCCATTTGTTGTTTGTTGGCGTTTACTTTACAATTTGTTAATATTTAGTTGTCAAGTTGTAATAGCTGTTAACTTAACATTTCTGTTTTGCAACATAAAGCAATTCGTTAATTTTAGCAATTGCCACTTTTTTTGGCAAAATTTCCCATAGTGCAAGGCTTTTTAACACGATTATCTTTTCACATACATTTTTTCTCTTATTTTTTGCATGCGCAAAAGTAGGCAACATTAAATTTAATGGGTTTTTTTTTGCACATGCATATACATACATATGGAGATATGTCGTTTCAAAACGTCATATCTCCGCGCAGCGATTTTAAGCAAAATTATCGAAACACCAACTTGATACTATAAGAAGTATTAATTAATTAATATTTACTAAATTAGCCGCCGCTGCGGACTCTTATTAAGATAGTAACGCCTGAAAGCGCCGCAGGCAAAATTTTTTTTCAAAAAAATCGCGCGATTTTTTCGAAAAAAATTTTTGCCTGCGTCCTTAACTAGTAGTTATTTGTATTTTCGTTGGTGTATCGACATAATTTGCTCAAAATTGCTGCGCGGAGATATGTCATTACAAAACGTCATATCTCCGCTCGAAGATATGACGTTTTTTTCTTGGCGGAGATATGACGTTTTGTAGCGACATATCTCCGCTCGGAGATATGACGTTTTGAAACGACATATCTCCGCCAAGAAAAACGTCATATCTCCGCTCGGAGATATGACGTTTTGAGACGACATATCTCCGAGCGGAGATATGTCGCTAGAAACGACATTATATACAATTTATATGATGTTTGAATGACAATGCAAAAAAAAATAAATAAAGAAAAAAAAACAAAGTTCAGAATAAAAAATGCTGAAAACATACAAAATTTCCTTAGTTATCATATTAGTACATTCCGTTTGTGCAGTTAGCCCTTGCAAACTTTACTGTGTGTGTGTGTGTGTGTGTGTGTGTGTGTGTGTTGGTGAATGAAAAGTTTTCTTGGCTCATTGCATAATTAATGGGCGGAAGAGCTTTACACAAAAACCTTTTCAAACTGCCTCTGACAACGAAACTTCGAAATCGTTTGGCGCCCAAAAGCTTGCGTGCGAAACACAAAATAAAGAAAAGCTTTTCAACTCGCGGTTCGCCCGCGTAAAAAGTGCCAAAGCTTTTCGCTCCCCAAATCACATCACATGTTCATCCATAGTTGAATCAAAAGCAGCAGCCGCAGCAGCAGCCGCTGAATTAAGTTAAGTATTTATTTATGGCTTGGCAGTTGTATTTTAAATTGCATGCACAATTTAGTATGCTTGCAGCCTTTGAAAGCTTGTGCAAGCTTAAAGCTCTTAAGCACTTAAGCACTCCCTACACCCTAAACCACCCGCCCTTTAAGTGGTTTAAGGTTTTTAAGTTATCATCATTCACCAAGAACAATTAAATTTCAACATTTTGTTTTCCTGCTTGGTTTTTGTTTTTTGTGGTTTGTGACCACAAAACTGTTTCCCGTTTCCTGTCAATTATCTATTTCGAAAGCATTTATTGCAAAAGAAAAGCAAAAACAAATAAATGTCAAAGAGTGAAAACGTCCATTAATCATATTAAGGTCACACAGCCTGCCATTGGGCCAAAAAGGAACAGAAAACAGAAAACAGAAACACTAAAATAGAGAAAGTTCCGGCAGTGTCAAATTTTATTAATATTAATTGCATAAACAATTATAATTCTATATTTGGAAAGACGGAAATGAATGAATATGAAAGTTGACATCTTGAACTTACTTCGGGAAGCTTGGTGCTTTTTTTTTCAATTTGAATAACGAATTTTTGATTTACTGATTTCTACTCCTTCTAGAACTACCCAGGCCAGGCCAGCCCCAGCCAACCACAAAAAACACCACGCCCAAGTTTGGTTTTAATTATGTTTTTTTTGTTTTGCGAAATATTATAATTAATATTATTGAGCCAATGTGGCGTATGAGCAATATTGATTTTTACTAATTGGATTTGAAGCGCGTCAAAATGTGACAAAAAAAAAAAATATGACAGAAACACAAGGAAAAGCAAAAAAGCGAAACAAAAACGCCAAAAGGCGATGTTGAAATGCTTGTTGAAATGTCTATTATAATACTTAAGTACTTAGTGTAAAATGAGGCAAAATATATATAGACGACACTTTAGGCACTTTAGATAGATACTTACAATAGCTACAACTAGAATGGTATAATTGCAAATGTGAAAGCCATTAAATACAGATATATTAGATATACTAGATAGGTTGATACCCACGTGCATACTATATACATATATATATATAATATAATAACTAAGTATGAATATTATTTTGCACTTGACATTTCGAAATGGAATTTATTACACTTTAAATAACAGCAGCCAATATTTATTGTTGTTTATTGCAAGGCTTAAAAGCCTCGACTGGAGAGGAGGCCTTGGCAAGCACATTTAATTTCGATCAAAGTGTCAATTAGCAATTTAATTCGTTTGCCAACTGAAAGATTTTTTGTAAAGTTACTTTGGCCCAATCTCAATCTCTCTCTCTCTCTCTCTCTACTTCATTCGGGCTAATAGACAGATAATCTCATTGAGAGGCAGGCAGATTGATTTTAATGGCAAGAAGAAGAAGAAGAAGTGTAAGGAGGCGGAAATCATGCTGTCAAGTGCTGCCAAACGCCAGTTGTTGGCTCCAATCAATATCACAGCATATCAAATTTCCATCGAAATCAATTAAAAATAATTTCTTTCTGTTAAAAAAAAAAAACGCAACTGGAATCAAGGTTATTTCACTGCAATTATTGGACAAGGTGGGTTTGGGTTCGAGTGTCTTATTCAATTGCTTCAAATGCAGTTAATAGTTTTATTATTTTATACTACAACAAAAAGTTAATGACACAAAACGGTTAACACGGCCATACTATATACACTTCTTATATACACTTTGAGTTTAGGTATTGAGATTATTTGCCACACAACCAAATCGCAATAGACCATTTAGTATGCCCTTGCGAACCGGGTAAAACAACATTGCCGTACCGAGTGTAACACAAAAAACGTAAAAACAAGATTGAAATAATGAGCTTAAGTCTCTTCTTCTTGACAGATCGGACAACGTATTAGTTCTCCTGCTCGAAGGAAAGGAAAAACAATCGATTTTAGGTTCCGAGTAATTCATTTCACCCACACCGCAAGAGCATTTCAAGTTCGGCATGCCGAAACTTAACTTAGTACAAAATACTATATCTTTGTAGATTGTCGCTTACCTGTTTGAATGGACGCATGCCGCCATTGATTCGGAGGGAATCGGCGGCAATGCCAGCAATGCCATCTGCGGTACTTTCGCGCAGCTGCTTCAAGGACACGTTGGGCACGGTATGCGAGTGGCCGCACGAGCTATGCGACCCGCAACAGATGGCCGTGCTGCTCGATTCCGGCTGCGAGCTCTGACGTATGATGCGTGAAACGTTGTTGGTTGTTGTTGCTGTTGGCGATGATGTTATTAATACTGGCGGCACCTGTGCTGTCTGCTGATAATGATAGAATTGCTGATGATTGTGATGGTTGTGATGCTGCAACTGTTGCTGTTGTTGTTGTTGTTGTTGCAACTGCAAATGTTGCTGCTGCTGTTGTTGGAGGGCTGTATTTGATATGCAAATGGCCATCGAGCTGGTCAAATTGCCCTGTTGAAAGGCACTCTTGACACTGTCGCGCGATGCGGAACGATCGATTTGTCCAGCCGCCGTCGATATGGGTGTTGTCGATGCGCGGCGATTGCAATTGCGGCAGGCGCGGCAACGACTTGGTGCACTCGGCGGTATGCTCGATGACAAACTTTGATATGATGTTGTGCCCAAGTTGGGATGACTTGAGCCGGTGATCGTGCCCGCCGACCCATCGACATGTGGCTTAAGGCTTAAATTCATAATTGATATGGTTGGTTTTTGTTGATGTTGTTGCTGTTGTTGCTGATCCTGTTTGGTCGTTGTTGTTACTGTTGCTGTTGCTGTTGCTGATGATGATGTGTTTTGTGTTTGTTCTTGGTCCTCTTCGTGTACTTCAATATCAGGCACGATTGCTGCTGGGCGCAATCCTTGCTCAATATCCTCATCATGTCCACCACCACCGCCACCCATGTGTCCGCCACCAGGCATCATGCCACGCATACTCTCCTCGGAACCCATGCGGCCATGCTGTGACTGCTGCGGACTTGTTAGATATGTGGAAGTTCGATCCTGACGCATCAGCGTCGGCTTGCCACCGGATGTGGAAGCCATATTGTTCGATGTGGGTCCATTAGCCGAACTACTGCCATTCTTTACCTGACGCAGCAGAGCGTTGCGTCCGCCCTTTGTTGGATTCGATACTAGCAGCGAGTCCGTCTCCTCGGAACTAACATAGCCCGAGTTGGTGTTATCGTTTAGCTTTTGAATTGACATCTGCAAAAGGCGCAAAGCAAACAAAAAACTATTAGAATAACTTTAAGATTCGCGCAATGAAGCTGAGCCACAGAACTCAACTCAGCAAACTATGTGATCCGAAGCTGATGGAAATCTTACTTTAGAGTCGAACAACGTAAGTTCATCAAAGATAATCAAATATATAACTTATGCTAGATGCAGCAAATCTACAATGGCGGTCATACAAATAGGGTCACCAAGTACAGAAAGACAAAAAAGCTTCGGAAAATAGATTTTGCAACTTCTTGCCTTTGTTAATTAATGAAAAAGCAGCGTTTTCCAACGGCTCTTCAACTTGTATGTTCCCTTAAGTATAATCAATATTTTGTCGTTTTCGAACATTTCTTGGCTTAGCTGTATATATTAAAGGACATTACTGCTAATGCCAAACATTATTAACAAAAACACTCACGAGGCAATCGGATACTAATATTGTTGCCAATCAGTCTCATAATCAGGGACCTTTATTTTCGGTCTCTTTTTACTGTGACCCTATTTATATGACCGCCACTGTACATTTGTTTACTTAAATACACATATGTATGTAAATTTGTAGGTGTGCGCGTTGTGTTTTTTGTTTTTCTTTAGTTATATTTATTATTCATTTTTGTAACGCTAAAACCGCTGAGCTGGAAAACTTGATGACCGCACACCTACGGGACAGCAAACATTGAAATGCAAATATGAACTCACGCATATGAGCCTAAGCTCTGTGTACGTGTGTGTGTGTGTGTGTGTGTTTGAAAAACAAGCATTGCCTATATATGTATATCTATATGATAGCCAAAGTGATGGCATTTTAGCTATAGCCAGCTGGCTATTCGTCTCGGAACTCGGAACTATTCAATAAAAATGCATTTGTGGTAGACAAATGTTCTTCTCGAAATATTCGTGAACACAAGTCTATTTTATTCCGTAACTATATCAAGACTAACTCTTGGTTTCTTCCTTCCCAACTACAAAACTTCAACGTACAGTCCAAAGCATAAAGTAACTCATAATCAAAGGATCGTATGTAATGCTAATGTTAATGTTAATGTTAATGTTAATGTGTAATGTTACTGTGTAATGTTACATGTTAATGTTACTGTTAATGTTTTTTTTTTCACAATTTTTCCATTTCATTTTTTTTGGCTTTTTTTTTTTTGATTGTGGCAACACTGGAACAAATATGTATGACGGGTTTGCTTGATTGGTTTGCTTCCATTTTATTTTTTTTTTTTTGTTCAATTGGTGCGTGTGAGTTGGAAGAATTGGTTTGTGTTTGTGGCATGCTGGTAGCATGATGTGTGGGTAAAATTCAGTTAGCTTGACAGGTGGGCATTGCGTTTTGTTCGGTTGTTTCTTGTTTCATGTTTCTAGTTTCACAGGTGCAGATGCCAAAACGAAATGACATAAAACTAATTTGAAACAGCTTTTCGAATCTCACAACGAAAATCAATAATTCAATCTATAAATAAGCTTTGAGGCATTTAAAATCATGCAAACAACTTGTTCTCTTACCAACATCAACTTTCATTGCTTCATCTATCAACCTTATAGAAAGGGTATCCCAGACAAATAAAGTGTCTCTGATTGATCAGCTGCAATAGTCGATTCGATATAGACTTAAGATTTGGAATATAAGTTTATCTACGCCATAGACACAATTATCGATAAATTTCCAGGTTAACTTGAAATTTTGTTTTAAGAACGAAAACTCTTAACTCAACTAGAGCCTCGCTTGAGGGTTTGACTGTAATTATGGCTGTCTTTTGTGGCCTTGTGCTGGTGTCAGGGGCATTAGGGGTAACGTTTACAGTAGCGGTAACATTAACAGTTACAGTAACGACACTAGACCGAAAAGAGTGTGGGTGAAACAAGACGACACGAATTAAAAAATAGACTAGAAGAAGTGAAGAAGCGACGAAAAGCTGAAGGACTGGCTAGAAGACTATTCACCTACTAAATACACAAAATATACTTATATGATTGTATGTTTGTACGTTTGGCGTGTCGAGCGTGCAACTAATAATAGTCAATACCCCGTTGCCGTTTTGAGAGCCACAGAACCACAGACCCACAGACCACAAGTCTCAAGTCCAAGTCCTCAGTAGTATTCAGTTGGCAGACAATTGGGTTAAAAATTGTTGTGTGTTGGGTTTTACAATATGCAAAGTCACTTCTCGGACCGGAACTATAGCATTGCACGTGTCGCCGTACCTAAAATTCAATTTAACCCAAGCCTCAATTTAAAAAAAAGCAAAAAAAAATAGAAGCAGCCATTAAAAAAGCAACCGTTCGTTTCATTGCCAGGCGTTGATGGGGCACACACAACATACATACATACATATGTATGTATATAAATAGATAGGGTAGCGCCAAGTTAACACATGTTTGTCTGTGTGTGTGTGTTTGTGTGTGTGACAACTTAACTTCATGAATTGTGTAATTGTCTCATTAGCCAGCAGAGCAACACAATCATTTTCTATGCCACATTAAACACACATTGCAAAAACTGAATGAGTTGTAGCATTATTGCTATTATTATTATTATTATAACTCGGTCTGAGCTATATATATATATATTTTGTTTTTTTTTTCTTTTTTTGAGATGGTAATAAAACGTAATGGCTTAACATTAAAATAATTGCATGATTAGACAATAACATATGCTACACACAAATGCAAACACAAAATTAGCTTAATCATATAGTATTAGAGAATGCCTGCAGCTACAATTTTGGTTTATTTATAGAACTTATTGACTGAAAGTGTTTTGATGCCAAAAATGTGTCCTTTACTTTTCGTTCAAGGATTGTGCAAGTTTAAAGTAATATTATAAACGTAAAATGGCAAAAATCAGAAATGTCAAAAAAAAAAAGAATTTTTTTGTGAACGCTTTTCAAATGTCAAAACAAAAGAAGAGGAAAAACTACGTATCAACTTTAGACTTTAAGATGATAATAATTTTTGAAATATTTAACATTGAAATTTTCAATTTTATGAAATCATAAAGCAAATAAAAGCTTCGATTTGCAGCTTAATAAAAGTAGCAAAATTCCTTTTTCGAATATTGTTTCAAAACGCAACTCTTCCAGAATTCACTTAAAATCACAAACACATTTAATGAAGAAGTTGTTTCGCCATTTGTTAAGTTATTTAAACTTCTTAAAAAGTTGTACAGCCATCGAAATGGGTTGATTGTGGCGCCCCCCCCCCTTCCCCCACCCCCCATTCCTTAAGACTCGCAGGCAAGAGAGATTCTTTATTAATTGTTTCGAGAAGCGGAACAAATTTGAAACAATGGTCGATTGTGAAACAATCTGGTTGACCTCCTCACCGTAAAATGGATGGTTACAAGGTGTTGTGTGTGTGTGTGTGTGTGTGTGGTGTGTGGTGTTCACTGTATGAGAATAATTTATGTGCCAGTCTCGGCCAGGTGACCCAGTTGTCATTCAGCTCACTCAACGTTAAAACATTGCCCACACCAAACGGCCCAATAACAATAAAAAAAAAACAACAACGGCGACGCACAGAGGAAACTGGCTACAGTACAACAACAACAAAACAACAACAACAAACAAATAGTATAAGAAACAAAAAATAATATATAAAACAACAACAACAAAAATAAGCCACAGTCTATTGTGTAATGGCCGCTTCAGGTTTGCCCATTCAAACCTGACAGCGTTGTTTAATGGCTTAGCCACAGTTCCCGGCAACGCCTTCAGCCTCTCCCCTTCCTACCCCTCGTTCCAAACAACCAACCAACTACACAACGAAAAAAACAAAAAATCACTTTTCTTATTTTATTCAACAACAACAAAAAAAAAGAGGTTAGAAAAAGTTATGAATCTTTGAGTTTAAGCTAAATTTTTGACTTTAATGAAAATGTTTTTAAAAAAAAGTTTTTACTTTTCCTAATATTTTGAGTAAGATTTCTACGATTTGTCATAGATCTAAAGCTATTAGGATTTTTTTCTTTCTGTGTTACGACAACCCCGTTGCGCTGACCTACCTACCCGCTTTCCTGCGACGGCCATTGTAACCCCGACACGTTCCCAATCCCAAATGCCAATACTACCATAGCCCCGCTCTACCCCCTCAAGTCCTAAGCGTTCAATCCGGCATTCGCATGCAGAGATAAAAATTTATTGCACAACTCAAAATCAGAGAGACCAAAACCTGCGTCCTGCGGCCGGCCACAAAGAAGCTTGTTGTGCAAAAACTGACCCCACACACACATACATACATGCATACATGTGCGTATATATGTTCATTATTGTGCAGAGAAAATCGTTAAGTTGTACTTAAGCCGGGGCAAACAATTTTATGCCTCGCGCTAGATTCGCATTCGCTGCGTTGCATTTGTCACAAGAGGATAAGTTACGGCCAAATGCCTTTTATATGCCTGTTATTCAACGGTAAAAGCCAACATTTTGACTTGGCCACAAAAGGAAGCAGCCTGCGACGAAAGCAATAAGCAGCGAAAAAACTAAAGTAGCGCAATCCCAGCCCTAAATGTTGCCCACAGACTTGAAAGCGAGAGAAAAACTGTTTTAACAAAAACTATTGTTAATAGAAAATTGCTTCAAATGTCGAAAATTCTTTTTAAAAACCTTTTCTCCAATACAACTCAATTTTCTCTCAAATAATTCGCTTTCTTTTTCCAGACACATAATTTAATAAAATATGATAATAAGATAATGTTATTTCGAATGCTTTTGATATAAAAACTTGAGCTTAACTTTTCGGCACTTTTGCCTAGCCAATTAAGGTTCAGAGTGCTGGGGCTATCTTAGGGTTTGACATCTTTGCGTGATGCGTGGAACGAATCGTGAATTCATCGAATTAATCAAGATGTATTCAACTGAAACTGAGATACTTTTAGTTGAACCAGTCTATCACAAAAGCAAAGTTGTTAGCGAGCGAAAGTTTTTGTTGTGTGTTCTGTGTCTGTGTGTTTGATTTATATATATTTACTTATATATAGGATATATAGAGAGTGAAAATGATGAAGGTACCGTTTTATTATTGCATCTGTTTTGATTGACCTTTTCGGCACAAAGTTATGCTACGAAACGAAAATGTTATCCAAGTTTCTCAAACCTTCTTCTTCTTTCTCAGCAACAACAAAGTGTGATATTGAAATTTTCCTTACAAGCAACGCCCCTCCCACCCCCTTTCCCCATAAACAAAACAATGCCAAAACTGACATTTACGATGTGGGTTCGTGTCCATTGGCCACAGCCGGTGGTAAAGCTCTATCCGCTCAACCCGCTGCTCCTTCTTGCTATCTTTCTGCACTTTCTATCCAAACAGCACAATGGACTGTTTCGACGGATCGGATGATTGGTTTGGATATAAATGTGGCACTAGGGAGGAGTGGTGGCGGGTGGTGGAGAGTGCTTTGCGGGGCAATTGATGCCAAGTTAATGAAAGCATCAACGGCAAATGCTACTTAGAAATGCCCTTCAAAAACCTAAAGAGCCCAGCGCATTTATTCACCATACTATAATACTTTTATAATATACAAACACACACACACACACACACAGACAGACAGAGACAACACACAAAAGGTTATGGCAAAGTAATTTACTTGAGTTCCCCAATTGCCTCCTTGCCAACACAAATTTGCAACCGAAAATTGAAATGACAAGCAAAAAAAACAAAACAAAAAAAAATATATTGCAAACGAATAATATATTTGGAAAGACATTTCTCGGCATTGTCGTGACAAGTGTCGTGATATACAGTCGAACTTCCATATAACGGATCTCAAGGGGACAAGTTAAAACTTCGTTAGATAGAAATTTCGTTAGATAGAATGAGCTTTTGACTGAATCAAATTGCAGGGCTCTAGAAAATCTCGTTAAACGAAGTTCGTTATAGGGAAGTTCGACTGTGTATCTGTGATTCTATAACCTTTTCCAAGAAGGAAACAAAGGGAAATGATGGAACATTGAAATGGGAACATTCGAATGTGCTTGAATTTAGCTTAATGTGCGAAGATTTAAAATTTCCTTTTTTTTCTTTCTTTATCGAATTATTATCGATTTTATTGAGCCACTTTAAGAAAATCATCTAAAATATTATTAAAATATAAATTAAATCCATTTTTATTTTCTTTCTTATCTACCAAAAAAAGTTTACGAACATTTTTGACGTTACGAATTTTGCAATAGTTTTCAATCCAATTTCAAATGTTTTTCGTAAACGTATTATTTATAAGTATATTTAAAAAAAAAATCTTCAATGCAATTTCAAAAGGTTTGTCAAACTTTCTTTTTCTCTCTCTCTCTCTCTCTCTCTCTTTCTCTCCTTCAGCCTGACTGACTAGAAAAGGGTATTAGAGCAACACACACACACACACACACACACACACACACACGCCGATTAGGGGGCGTATAAATTGAATAAAATTCTTTTGGCTGGCAAATATAAATTTGGGCCATTTCCATCGGAACGACATTGATAAGAGGACGACAACGCTGGATGGAATCCGATGGTAAATTGACTACACGAAGCTGTATAAATATTTTATATTTGCATACAGACAGATAGACGGACGGATAGACAGGTAGACTGACAGACTGACAGCATGATAGAATGACAGAATGACAGTCACACGCATGTTGGTGTATGTAAATATATATTTAAGTTAAAATCAATCAATGGCCAAAAAATCAGCAGATGTTATACTATACACTTATGTACATACATAAATGACATGTCAATTGGTAACCCAACCCACTCCAAAAACCCACCCCACCCCACACACACACACACACACTTCAGAAACTTAGGCAAATTGGCTTATGAAAAGTTAACAGAAAAGTTTTTCGTTTTCGTTTCCGTTTTTTTTTGTTTATTTTTTTGACGGGCAAAATGGGCAAAGCAATTAACTAATATAACAACTATTATAATTAACAATCAACTTAAAATATATAAAAAGAATAATCGATAGGCATCTATCGTTAACATTAACATTTAACGATTGCACTTAACGATAACATAAACGAAAGCTAAATTTGGCATTTTAATTACCTTGAGAAATACTTGATTCAACGGAATTCTTCTTGCAAAAGTTGCAAAAAACATTTCAACTTTATTTACCAAGGAACAAGAAGAAACCATATTTGAATACATTTCAAAGATTTTTTTTTTTTGTATTTTTTTGACATTTGTAATGAGTTTGGCAATATGCCACGCTGCCATGCGGCAGAGTATCTTAATGAGTTTTGATATCTATACCATGGAATAATTTCAATGATGATTATTACAAGGCATTGATCAAGGAGTCTGGCCATATGGCCATATCCCATTAGCACACACAAAGAAAGAAATAATAATAAAAAAATGAGTGAGAAAGTAAAGGAGAGAGAGAGAGAGCGATGGATTGGGGTTTATTGAAGCGAATGATTGATTACACTTTGCTCTGTCATTAACCAAGAAAGAAGAATCGAAATTCGCAGATGACTTTCAACCAATCAATAAAAATAATAAAGACACTCAACTCACGTCCTCGATATGGAAGCGAAAAACCAACCAACAAACAAAACTAAAATCATAAATCGAAATCTTCAAATACTTTTTCAAACAAAAACTACTTAAAATGCCCAAAACAGATAATAATAAAAACAGAACAAATATTATGAACTCCCTGCTGTTAATTAAGTTGCTTAAATGCGTTACACATATACATATATATATATATAGATATTAAGTATACGTATGGCTATCTGGGGATACATTTCCAAAAGCTCTCTTCCCCAAAGACAGCGAGAGCGAGGCCACAAAAAACAAAAAACAAAAAACACCGGGAAAAACTGGGGAGAATGGGATAAAAGTGTTGTTGTTGCTGTTGTTTGCACTTTAAAAAACAGCTTGCCGGGTGCTATTTATGGCAAATTCCTCGAACCGAATGAAAACAAAAACAAAAAAACGCAAACGCAAGTGCATTCTGTTGTATTTTTATGCATACTCTATATATATATGTATATCTTCAACTGGGCGAGAGCGAGAACAAAATGTAAATGGGATTTATTTTCGAGTACTTTTTAAGTTTTTGCTTCAATTGGCCAGTCTGCAGAATCTAGTATAACAGATATGCTACCATTAAAAAATACAAATATATGTACATATATTTTTTTGGTTGAGACTCGAAAGAAAGTTGAAAACGAAATTTTTCTCCCTTTTTTAGTTTATTACACTTTGTGGTTAGGAACACAAAAGTTTTACTATCGAATAGCTCAAAAACTATTATTATGAATGTTCTAAGCAAAAATTTGCTCATTAAGAACCTGGTAATATAATTGTTAATAAATCCGTGCCAAGCATCATAAAAACGTAACGAAAATTCAAATTCTAGATTCTTACTTTTTGCTTTCATAATGTACACAAAATACCATTAACTTAACAAATAGCTGAGAAATAAAATGGATTATTTATTTTTACTTGGCATTTGGGGAAATTGTTTTCTTTGTGTGAAAATTTTAAATACTATAATTATAGCTTGGCCAACCAAGATTTTGAAAAGTCTTTAGAAAAACAAAATTGAAATGGCTTAAAAGCAAAAAAGTTCGGCGATGGGTTCAAATTTGTTTATTATTCAAGATTTGATAGCTATCGATTTTTATCGGGTACGTGCAGAGCTATCGATAGTTTGAAGCAAAACTTGCTCTGATCATGATACAGAGGGAGAGCCGGGAGAGCCCGACTTGAAGATACCCTGAACCTAGTTGCAATAATAATTAATTTATAATATTTGTTATACTGACTTAGCTTCCATCGATTAATTCGAAATCTGCGATGTTTCTTAGCCGATTTGGACGAAATTCTTAGAAAAGTTCTATAGTTACCCATTACTTCGACCCTCATTTTTATATTTTCCAAATTCGATATATTTTTGTTATCGATATCATGTGTATATCGGAAACCATAATAGTTATCGATAATTTGATGCAAAACTTGTTCTGCTCATGGTATAGGAGAACTTGAACTCAAAATCTGAAGTCTCTAGCCTTTGTAGTCTCTGAGATCCACGCATTCATACAGACGGACAGACGGACATGGCTATATTGACTCGGCTTTTGATGCTGATCAAGAATATATGTATATACTTTATGGGGTCGGAGATACTTCCTTCTGCCTGTTACATACTTTTGCAAAAAACCATTATTCCCCTTTTAGGGTAAGGGTAAGAAATAACTTATGGCTTCAATAATGCTTCCTTTCTGCCCCTTTTTTTACAGTGTAAAAAGAAAATTAATATGAAGCCAGTTTTAAAGACGAAACTTGAAGTTTCCAAATGCACATTTCAATATTGATTAAAGGAGAGCGAGTACAGTAAGTACACTTTGCAACGTTCACAACTTGCTATTTGCTGGTAAAAAATAAAACAATGACAACAACAGTGCTATGTGTGTGTGTGTGTGTGTGTGTGTTATCGGTTTTGGTATTAAGCTAGCAGCTAGCTTAAGCTAGCCAAAAAAGACAACAACAAAAAAAAGTGCACGGCCAGGATCTGTTTCCGACACGAAAAGCTTTTTTGTCCAGATTGCCAAGCACTTCAGCAACAAAAAAAAACATAAAAAAGAACAAGTGGAAACATTGCAGTCGGACGCAACCGACTGCGGTTTACTCGATACCCGATTTTTAGGGATGCCAGCAGCTACATATATATTGTCACCACATTTGATGACTCTAGCTCAAAAACTGTGAGAGAGCGGCTGAGCGGGCTGTATGTATGGGCGTTCTGGCATCCAGAGCTTAAATGCAGTGTTTTTGGGTAACGTCATTTATCAAATTTAGCTATCGATATGCATATATTTTCGCTTTATTTCAAGTCATACAGACGGACATTGCACAAAACCAATATACTCTTTAGCTAACGGTATCGAGCATAAAAAAAACAAATTCCAACTGCACATTGGCAAGTCGAATGAAAGTGCTTCTGAAAGGGGGGCGGACATATTGGATTGGATTGGGGTTGGGGCTTGTGATTTTTTTCCCCCTTTCTTTGTTGGTTGGCTTTGCATTTTGGCTAGGATTGCTTGAATTTGTACTACTATTGTGTTTGGGATGGATTTTGTGGCTAACGCTTTGCATTTTACCCAGTCGCTGCAATTTCACTCTGCTTCTTGATGCACATAGTGTGCAAAAATGCCAATGCCCTAATGCACACACACACACACACACACATACGTAGGATGAGAATACATAACTCATTTAGAAAACGCGCTTAACAGGCGACTGCATCAGTTTGTTGTTTTTGTTGTTGTTTTTGCTGCTGTTTGTTTGCACTTGGTTGCAGTTGTTGGTTACACGAGCTAAATACATACATACAGCTAAAGCACATACATACACACACACACACACTCGCACACACACACACGAATGCAGTGGTGACAGCTTTTAGCTTTTGGGATTTGCGTTTGGTTTTTCCCGCTCTTACATTTTAATGTGCCAAAAATTTTGACATGAAAATAAAACTGTAAACTTGTCGAATAATTTTTATGAATTATGGATCTTTTGCAAGTTTAGCTCTTTCGTCTTTTATTGTATTATTGCTATCATTATTATTATTATAAAATAATGAAATAAAGTACAATGAATCTTAAAATCAAGTTAATCACATTTCAAGTCCAAACAAACTTAAGTTGTGTTCATATAAAAATCGAATCATCAAAAAGTCAATTTTAGAACGCAAATCAAAAAACTTTTTAAGGAAAATAATCCTTTTTTTTTGGATTTTGTAACATGATTTTTCGAAAACTTTATAGTATCAACCTTAATTAGGAGAACAATCGGCAAGAACTATCCAACTATTAAGTTAAATAATAATGTAAAAATTGTAGTTGCTATTAGTTTTTAAGTCGATTGAAATAAGTGTTTTAATTATGCTTAGATTGTAAATATTTAAATCAAACTTGGTTTCAGACTAAAGATAAAGATACTCCTAATAAAAGTAGTATATATCCGATATAAATAGAATCCGTTCTCATTTAAACTTTTAAACATTTAAATTGCAAGCAAACAATGTATGGATTCCTTTGTGTGTGTGTGCGTTAGCTAACGGTACTCACTTTGATGGTTTGCGAAGCGTTGTTGAAAAATTCGTTGTTTTTGCTTCAGTTGGCAATTGTTGTTGTTGTTGTTGTTGTTCCTGATGCAGTTTGCTTGTTAAAATCGGCAATATTTGGCATGCGGCTGTCGGAAATGTTGCTGCTGCTGTTGTTGCTGCTGCTCTTTGTACATATTGCCATTGAAGCTTGTGCATGTGTAAGCAGATATATTGACAGATTACTGACTCTCTATAGTAGCTGTGACAACATCAACATTAACAGTGCTGCTACTGTTGTTGCTGTTGTTGCTGTTGTTGCTGCTGTTGCTGTTGTTGCTGCTGCTGTTTCCATTGGCCGCATTAAGCACTGAATTTACCTGTGCAACCTTTTTTTATTTTATATTTGATTTGATATTTTTGGTTGATCGCAAGCTTAACTTTTGTAATGACAACAACAAGAAAAAAAATTTGTGTGTATATTGCATTCGGATAGCTCTATATATATAGATCGGCAAACGAAGATAAACTAAAAAAAAAAAAAAAAAAAACTTTAACAACAACAGCAAAGTTTGCCGGTTGCTGCTTTCAACTCTTTGCTTTTGCGCTTCTTTTTTATTTCGTATTTTTTTTGCTGCTTTCTGTCTATTTTTGTGAGCACAAACAGTTGCAATCTGTGTGTAAGTAGTAGTCTGTCTGTGTGTATTACTTTGGTTTATATATTCTTCTTCGTTTTTGTTCTTCTTTCAATAATATTATGCTGCTGCTGCTGCTGCTGCTGCTGCTGCAGCCGCTGATAGCAACAAGAAGACCGTCTTGAGACTAACACACGCACACACAGACACACGCACACACGCTCAGACGCAGTGGTGAAGACAAGTCGAAAGACAGAAAGCGTCCGTCGTCCGTCCTGCTTTGCACGTGAGATGTTTCCGTTAGTGTTGTTTGTGCGATACTGACTCAATTTGTTGCTCGGCACCGCGTGTATACACGTAGCACACAACGACAACAGTCGCCATCGTCATTGCTGTCGTTGTCGTCGTCGTTGTCGTTGCTGTCGCAGTTGACGTTGGCAGCGCGCATTCACCCTCTGCCCGCATAGAACGGGCCCCGACCTATCGCTTCGTTTTTGGATTCGTTTAAATCGTGCCTGTGTGACCGGGTCCGGGTCTGGATCGGGCTCCATTTGCCATGCCCAATTCTCACTTGTAAGCCACACACACACACAAACACACATTCACATACATAAGCGTCCCCCAAAATATGCCAGCAAAGCGTCGGCATCGTCGAGTGCAAGCAAAAGGCAAGCAGCACTAGGCAACAGCATTAGCAGTACACAGAGAGAAAATCTAAAATATTGTCATTGTCAAAGAAACAAAATTCGATTAAACATACACTGTAGCAATAACTAGCATTGAAAATCTCACTGAACTAAACTTTTCACTGTAAACATAACTGTAAAATATCGAAGGTGCGAGAGCCGAACAAAGGATTCAATCAGAGAGTAAAAGAGCAACCGATCGAAGCGTCACTAAATGCACGAAGCCGAACAAGAACAGTTGGTGTGCATGTAATTTCTACAATTCTTTATGTATGTATGTATGTACATATTTTTCTTTGTGCAGCAGCAGCAGCAGGCAGCCGTCAACTCCGAAGTCTCGCTGTCAGTCATAGCAACGCCTCGTCGCTTGTCGTTTTGGCCTCAAACCAACACCAACACCCAGGGCCCCCCACCTACCTCCCTCACACCACATCACACCAAGCAGCGACAAACGCGACTTCCCTGCATGCTTCAGCACATGCATGGTACCCGCAATTCCGTTGCGTCACCGGCTTCGTCGCCGCTGCTGCTGCTGCTCCTACTGCTGCCCACCTCAGTGGGTGAGAATGTGTAGGTATGTGCATATATGTATGTAATTATGTATATATTTGTATGTTTATGTATATGTGACATTGTGCTGAACGCGTGAGCGTCGTGTTATCAAGCACGAAAGTTTTATTAAATGTTTAATTAATATTCTAAGTCAGTATTCGAATTGAATAGAGAAACTCCTTTTCCAAAACGATATTGACTTGGGTATATCAGAACCAATGTTAAAACAATTAAAATCAACTCGGCTCGATGCACTGATCTAGCATTAATACATATAACCATTAACCAAAACAGTTCAGAAGCTTTTAAATATCGATACAAAATATTGTGATCGAGGCCGTTGCTGGATGTTTCGCTTTGTCTCATTTCGTTTCGATTCGCCTCGTGTCGTGAGTGTCGTTAAAATCCGAAACACGCTCTCATTTCTGTTATGAAGTTCTCTTTCGTGGTGGCTGCAGTGTTGAGGTAGTTGCTGCTGTTTGCTGCTTGCTGCTGCTGCTGCCGTTGCCGTTGGTATGTAATGATAAATTTATGGTTCCTGTATTTTTATTTTACAGCTACTGCTGCTGTTAGTTGACTGTGGGTGGCGGGGGGGGGGGGGGGAGTTGTCGCTTCTGGCGCTAGTGGCAGTGGTTGTTGATTTTTGTTTGTTGTTTTTGGTATTTCGCATTTCACATTCACATTCACATTGCTTTGTAAGCGTTTTTGTTGTTTTTTTTTTTTTTTTTTATTTATTTATTTTTTGTTTACTGCTTCAAACTGGCACGAGTCAAATTTTATCGCACAACCTGCAAGCATGTATGTGTGTGTGTGTGTGTCTGGTTCACATTGATTTCGCATAGTTTAAATCGATTCTAGCTGTCTTTTAGCATTATGACAATGATGACTATTGCAGAGCAGTTTTTATTTTGGGGTTTTTTGATCTTTCGGCTTTGTGCTCTTGGCTTTGAGGTCTCGGCTTCTGGTTGGGCTTAGCTTCAAGGCAGCAACAAACATACACACAAATGTATGCATACAAATGAACAAATACAAACAAGAACAACAAAAAATATGTTTATGCATTCAATAGGTTCAACATTAAATTAAATTAACTTTCATTTCAGCAATAACCCAATTCACATAGCATACATTTTGGGGCAGTAGAAAGCAACAAACTCAACTCGAAAACTGAATTAAACCAACGAAATCACTTGGGAATCACTTAAATATGTTGTTGATAATTATAGCAAACATATTGAATATTCTAATGAGATATGTTCATATAGGTATATACACCCACCCCGTTTCGTTTGATGCCTCAATCAAGAGCAAAAAAAGTTCGTTGATGATTGTTGAGCAAAGTTCATTAAAATTCCAAAGTGTTATTCGATTCCTCGACAATATGTTAAAAAAAAAACAAGGAAACTTTGGAATTCTATACGCTTTGCTCTTTTTTGCTCCTTTTTTCAACGCAATTAACACAATTATTATTTTCACTTTTTGTTCAAAAATAATGCATTAATTAATATTCTGCACTTCTTGAGAAACTTTTGTTAGTCGCGCATACAACATACATGTATGTATGTATGTATGTGAGTACGTACATACATATATGAGTATGTTAAGAAAAAGTTACTCGTCCTCTCTTTTTTTGCGACAACAATCTAAACACGCATAGCACACATACAGCTTACAGCACAACAGTTACCTGCGCTCTTTAGCTGCTCTCAGTAGTTGTCTCCCCGTCATGATCACTGACATTTGCATATTGCATATGCATAAGGAGTAAAAGAGATAAACATATACATTCAGAGCTAAGTGAAGAGAATGATTAATTGTTTTTGCTCAGCGTTCAAAACGAATTAACAGCTTTAATATTTTTGCTTTGCATCTTTCCAGCTCAGTTGATAATATTTTTCGGTTTCAGTTTATTTTAACATCGTTAGCATAGAGGTTGTGTTTTATTTTTGGTAACACACGATAAATGAACAAATTACAATGGATTTTTACACTTTGAAGCCCTTTGAATGACTGAAGTGAAGTGGAAAATATAAATTTAGTTACAGAGCTGGAAGGGGGGCGGCAAACTCCAAACAAAACCTCATTTATTTTGTGTTCAAGAGTAGAAAATAAAACGCCTTAAATAATTGATGCAGTTAAAGCTTCAAAAAAATTATTGCAACTTAATGAAAGTGAGACGTAAATAATAGATACATATGTATGCATTGTACTTCCATTGTATCTAGTAGCTTATTAGTCAAAAGCTTCAGATAGAATAAATGAAAAAGCAACGACTACAATTTGGTACGTTGTAAGAAGCTCAAGACACAAGGATTAATGACCAACAACAGATAGAATGTGAAGAGGAGCTGCGAAGGTCAACCAGAGTGCGAGAGTGTGTGAGTGGGAGGGGGGGTGCGGGAGGGTGAGTTCGAGTACAATCCAAAATTGGAGCACATTAATCAATCCCAATTAATTGTGTACGGAAAAAGGTCAGCGATGGCCCCTTGTCGACGACGCCACCATCAACAGCGAACAACAAAAAAAGGTGGCCCAGGCATTATTCCTAGACTGTAATTTACACGAAAAAAAAAAACAACAGAAACACACATACACACAAATGCTCTGAGAGCCTGGAAGCCACATACATACATATGATTTACGATTAAGCTTCAACGGCAGCGCTGCGACAGACACCAGATAATAATTTATTGATACCAAGCATTCCATAACTAGTATGTATTATAAACATATGAATGTCTGTGTGTATGTATGTGTGTGTGTGTGTGTGTGTTGTCAGGGTTTCAAGGCTCAAGCGCCTACTTGTTCAACTGAATGCATTCACTCACATACATACATACATACATACATACATACATATGAGTTTTTGTAATTTTTAAAAGCACTCCGTAAGATTAAAAAAAAAAAAAGAAAGCAAGGCAAAAGCGGAACCTTTGAAATATTTCGAAAAAAAAAAGTTGAATGAATACAAGAACAAATTTATTCGAGGAATCAAATTAAGCCTAAGAACTTGCATACAACGAATCTCAAGGTTACCCGAAAAAACTTCGTTACACTGATAATAATCGTAATACAGAATGGGTTTCTCTTCGATAAACTTTCGTTATATGGAAGTTTGACTATATTTGTCAAAATTTTTGCTTCCTTTTGCCGTTATTCTAAAAAAAAAGACATTCGGTGAGCACATCTCTAACAAACAAACACAAACACACACACACACACACTTACAGAGAGCGAAAATGTAAATCGTTGACCAACAGAGTGAGTTAATCGTTGCCAAAAGGGGAGGGGGGTGAACCAAAAGTTCGGTTGTCGAGCTAAGCTATGAACACGAGTTGCGGTTTCGGGTTCGGGTTCGGCAACAGTTCCCGAATAATTAACCTGTTTACATATACAATATTACAGTACAGTAATTATGCATATGTATGTATGTTTGTTTGTATGTATGTGCCGTGACAATTCCAATGGGGATGGGTTTTTAGTTAGACCATAATTGAACTGTTCCACACGCAAAGCCACAACGATAAAGATGGCGAAAGAGAGAGAGAGAGAGAGAGTGCGAGTTAGGTAGAATTTAATTTTCATTTTTTTGTTGTTTTTTAATTGAACAATATTCAAGAAATTTGTTTTGTACTTTCATACTTTAATACACAACATTTGATTAGTTCACAAGTATAAACTTGAATAGAATATATCTAAAAAAAAAAAAAACAAAATAAATAATAGTTGCAGTCGGACGCGACCGACTGCGCTATACTCGATACCTGTATTAAAACCGTTAAAAAAAAAAAACTGGCCGGATTGCAAAGGCGAACGGATGCGGCAGGGTTGACGCTGTGAACGCTGCCGCAATGATTGTCTGATGCAGATGGGGATGCCACCAGCTTTTTTCCTTCCAAGTTTGGTGACTCTAGCTCAAGGTTTGTAAAATCTGTGGGATGGGGGGGGCTGCGGTTGGTATGGGTGGGTGTGGCATCCAAATTTTTGCTTCAGATCTTTGTGGGATGACAATTTTGTGGAAGCTGATTTCAACCTGGGGGGAGGGGGGGTTGGACTGAGTTTGGGTAGTTCTAGCTGTAAGGATGTGCGAAATTTGTTGATTTATCGGCTTTGAGCTATCGAATTTATCGATTTTCCAGCCCCCCAGTAATCGGAGAGCCCCAATCTTGACACTTAATCTGTCCCGGCCATTGATAAAGATATTTACAAAGTTTCGAGTCTCTAGCTGGAAGGGTGTTGCGTTCATACGGACGGACGGACGGACGGACGGACACCATGACAGGCATTGCTCGAACCCAATATACTCTTTACCGGTCGGTATCGAGTATAACATTGCCGTACAAGTACAATAAATGCAATCAATAAGCAAAAAATAAATAAAATAGAAATCAGTTTAAAATCCAGAAATGAGCCAGTCACAAAACAAACATAGTACAAAAGTTTTGGGTTAGCTGTTAGCTTTAATATTGCTTCATTTCTTCTTTTGGATCTTATAAGACACACACAGAGTTAAGTGTTTGGGATAGTGAGAGGAAGAGGATGAATGACAGAGGGGAAACTTTTTGGTATAGCATTTTGTTTTTGTTTTTTGAGTTTTTTGTAACATTATGTATTTAGTAAATCCCATACCAATTTCCCGCATGTTACTTTTGCACACGCTCAATGCCATCGCTCTGGGGAATGCTTAGTTTTGGGGACAAAATGGTATAAAATTCGAGTTCTTAAAGTTGTTTTTCTTAGCTGTTGCTTACATTTAGTAATTTCTGTCTTTAGTTTTAAGTAGTCACTTGTATTTTGTTAGTTGTTGCTGTGCTTTTTTTTTGTAGCACGCTCTTAAGTTAAGTAAATACATACGTACACTCAGAGAAAAAACGAACGAATTCCTGCTTTGCTTAAAACAAGTAAAAACTATTTCTGAGATACTTCTGAGGAATTCTTAAATCAAATAAAAAGTTCTCATTACAAGGATTCGTGTACCTTAAAATAAGATTTAAACATTGTAGTTCTTAATTAAAGAACTGAAATTTCTTAAATCAGCCTGATTTACATTTATTTGCTTATTTTGTTTTTTCTTTCTTTCTTTTTTTTTTTGTTTTTTGTATTTTATGATACTATCAGTATTGATTTAAGAGCTTAAGTGTTTAAGATAAGATCTATATACTTCGTACTTAATTTTAAGCAATTTTCTGCTTTAAGACAAATGTATCTGTACAGGTTTTGAAAACTCATTTAAACCAATTGTACTTAACTAACCGCGAAACAGTCTAACATTCAAGAAGTTTGGGATTACAAAAACGTTCTTTTCTTATTTTTTTGGTTTTTTTTGCTTTGCTTTTGTTTTGTTTTTTTTTTTTTCAAAATTAGAATACCGTACTCTGCCCATTGCAAAATTTCACATTGGCTTTGATTTTGACATTGCTTTGCACCTTGATTTGTACAATATACATATATCTGAGTGAACTTTATAGTATCGCACATGCTATACAATAAATGGTAGGTACATCAATTTTGAATGAAAAAAAAAAGATTTGAAATTCTTTAGTAGGTAGGTGTAGTAGTACCGTTAGTCGATAGTCGAGTTTAGATTAACTGTTGGCCGCGCTTTTACATTAAACATCAACAACCATTTTCTTATGAATATCCGTATTGCCAACAACGGAACAAAACTCATCGAAGGATATTTTGCCATCCTCATCCTTGTCGGCAAAACAAATGGTCTTATCGACAATCTGTTGCAGCTGTGTATCTTTCAGATTGTTGCCAACCATCATTTTGAGCACCTGAAACAGTTCGCCATTGGATATGTAGCCATCGTTGTCCATATCATAGATGCGAAAGGCGAAACGCAGTTTCGACAGCTTGTCGCCGCGCACACTGAACTGTGAGACGCCCTGGATGAACTCCTTGAAATCCACCTCGCCGTTGCCATCGGCATCGAATATATCGATGACTCGCTGCACCAATGGATTCTGTTGCAGTTCCGGCAGTGACATAAACTCATCTATGCTTAATGCTCCCGAATTGTCCAGATCGAGTTTGCGAAAACGTTTGCCCAGTCTTCGGATCTCATCAGCATCGAAATTGGAACACATGTCCATTGGCAGCGATGTTTCGTTTCCCATTTTGAGTAACTGTTTTTTCTCTCTTTCCTGTCCTGTCCTGTCCTTACGGCTTTGTCTGCTTTGCTCAACTTATTTGGTACTTTTTGATTTGGTATTTTTTGCTGTTGTTTTGTATCTGAAATGAGAAAGTCCTATAAGGATTACATATGTTTGGATGATTGTAGCATTTAGTCCATACTCACATAACTAACTTTTGTTGTTGTCCAAATGTTGTTTGTTAGGCGCAGATCCTGAAAAACAAGCAAACATTAACAATCAACACTTTATTTTTATGTGTATCGTGTATCGATTTTTCAACACGGAGCGCAAATGATTTTCGTTTTGATGTCAATGGGTGTAAGATCTGATTGTGTGCACATAACACTCATATTGCATGTATGTAACACTATATTTAAATATATATATGCATATATTTATTGGTTAAGTTGAGCAAGTACCGTATATCAACAAACAACAACAAACACGAAGACGCACTGCGAATTCGGTTCAAGTCTCCGGTGGCAGCTAGAGCCAAAATGCTAAACAAATCCAATTGCTGGGAATCCTGTGTGCAGCTTTTGTGATTGTGTATGTCCTTTATGTTATCCTTGGGAACATAATCGAGATCCCACAGGCAAGGAAGACGTTAATTGTGTACGGAGCGAAGAGCGTTTGTTCACCACACAATCTGTTGAGAATTTTGCAAAGCCAGTGTTCATATTTATTATTGGTATTTTTTAGTCTATTTTGTGCTCGTCGCCACTTTGCAAAGTGCATTGAATTATTTTTACAATTCACTAATGTATTTTCGCTTTGTTCAAACAACCAAAAATAAGTTAAGCAAACAAATTATTTTTTGAACAAAATCTTAGCACATTATTTTTGAACTAACTGCCCATACATTGAAAATCGACTTTTCGGTTCCGAATGTTTAACGGAATGTTTTGTACCAATATCGTACAAATGCCGACAAGGACATTTTCAATGCTAAAAATACTAAAACGAAATACTACATCATTCATCATACTTCATGTGTAAATGTCGTACAGTATTTATACCAAACCTGTAGGATTTTTTGAGCTGTTAAACGAATCAACAGTTGCGGCTTAGCAGCTAAGAGTGACCAGCGTAGCAACAACATTTAACATTCATATTGGCGCGGTTACAACAAAAATTTAAAATTCGTGCTACATTTGTTGTTATACTAAAAATACTTTTAATTTTCGGATCATACTTATATCATACATCACACATGTAAGCATTTAAACAAATAAATAAAATAATAAGCCAAAGTACTTGCAACTTATTTACACCACTTCTCTTTGTATGTCCTGCAAATAATCCTCTTCGTCAGTGCTGATCTCATAAACATCTTTAGACTTCAAGTCATTTCCAAAAATCTTTTTGTTTGAATCATTCAGTTTGTTTTCTTTAGTGCTTTGCTTAGTGTCACAAATTTCTCTCAATTTATTTTCTGTGAAAAACAAATTGAAAACCAGCAAATTAACTAAAAATCAATTCAGTCGAATTATAACTTACGTTGCGCAACGCGTTCGAGCTCGTCTTCAGTGTCGGGACCAGAGGAATCTGCCCGCTGCCGCATATTCTCAAAGTCGTGCTCAACAGCAGATTTTTCGTCCCTGTCTCCAGCATCATCATCATCAGCAGCCACATCTTTGGGTTTGTGTGATTCATCTAAAAGCTCCTCATCGCTTTCGGGCTGACCCACTTCGGCGGTGTCCAGTGCATAACGACGCCAGGGTAAATATTTTTTCAATGCATAACACTTTTCGATCCAGCTGCGTGTAACAATTTTGCCTTTGCCCCTAACCTGATTGTACTTGGGCGTATTTCGAAATGCGCAGCTGCCAAAAAAAAATAGCCAAAAAACTCAAATTAGCAATTACAGTCGAACTTCCATGCAAGGCATCTTAAAGGGGACATGACAAAATTTCTTTGTAAAGAGAATTCGTTATTAGGAAAGGGTTTTGGAGGGTTCTGGAAATTACATTAGATGCGTGCAGCCAGACTCCCAATCTGCTTTATACTTGGCGCCCAGCGCTATAGCCTTTGAACGCAAATTCGCGCGATCTGGATTCTAGAAAAGGAATATATTTGACATATAAAAATATATATGTTTGGGGATTAAGTAATGATCCAACCTGTATGCCACTAATAACTAAAACAACGCCGCGCAGCAGCTGATTAAAAGCAACATATTTAATGGGCTTTTCGGTTGGTAAGGAAATGCGTTTTGGCGTTGGCACACGAATTGTTTGGGAAGATTCTTTGCAGGCGATTGGTGTTGTTGTTGTGTTTTGGTGTTGTTTGCATGTTGGTTGATTGTCGGTTGAGGTTCTTGACCTTTTTGCTAGCTTATTGGGAGTAGCATCAGGCGATGAAGAGATGCGTTTTGATGCAAGTGGTCGAGGAGATTCCGAGCTTATTATGTGTTCCTTTTTTTCTGCCTTACTTAACGCCTCGCTCCGTTGACGCAGTGCAGCCGGCGAAGCTGCATCTCGAATGGCAGCTGCTGTGCTTGGAGCAGGTTTAATTTCATTTTCATTGCGCGTCGCTTTCCAGCGCTGAAAAAGCGCCAAAGAGGCCTTGCCATCCGGCTCTGAATCAGTCGAATCTTCGCGTAATTTGAAAGCCAATCCCGAAACAGGCGAAGCCAACGAATTGCCAACAAGTTGGTTCCTAAAACTGTCGGGCACCAAGGATTTGGCCTTTGCTGCTCCGTTAACATGCGCCTTTATAAACGACAGACCATATTGAACATGTTTGTTAAATGGCTGCGTGCACACAATCTTAAGGAGCTTCCATTTATCTGGTAGCGTTATGGTGTTCAAAGCATCGCCATTGAAACAACGCACGCGATTTATATTGCTAGAGTTTTTGCTTTCGATGGGCGTCATAAAGGAGCTGGACAGCAGCAGCTCCTTAAAGTCATCCGGCTGGCAGCCAGATTTGCTAACGAGCACCTCAATAAATGCTGCATGCTCGTTGCCAATATCGATGCCAGTGATTTGTTGTGGTTCCTCAAACTCAAGTACAACATACGCACATTTCTCACCGACCCCTTGTGTCTTCCATTTTTTGGCGGCATTTTGTTGCAATAGATTGGCAGCGACATGCACCTACAATGAGATCGCATACAATTTACTACTGTAAAGCATTTAAGTGTCGCCAATGTTTATTACCGTATCCTCGCTGCTTACTTCGCGAACAGATTTGAAAACTCCAATCGGCATTTTGATAAAGTTTGTTTTATTTGGCTCAGATTTTATTAGCGGTCTGCTGTTCTCCGATAGTCATAACAGAGATGAGCGATAGCATATTTTATGGCAAAGTTAACAGCGATGTTTCCTCTGTTATTTTAAAATTTTATTTAAATCGTTGCAGCTTGAAGTGCATTTAATTAAAAACAGTGGTTTTTGTTTGTATTCACGTTATTAATATTTTTTTTTAAAGAGCATTTTGGCCTAGCTAACGTCACAAAAGCAGGCAAGTCATATAAAGTCATAACAGAGATGAGCGATAGCATATTTTATGGCAAAGTTAACAGCGATGTTTCCTCTGTTATTTTAAAATTTGATTTAAATCGTTGCAGCTTGAAGTGCATTTAATTAAAAACAGTCGTTTTTGTTTGTATTTACGGTATTAATATTTTATTTTAAAGAGCATTTTGGCCTAGCTAACGTCACAAAAGCAGGCAAGTCACATACAGTCATAAAGTTCATTCGATAATTGCTTCAGACGTGTTTAGTATTTAAATTGGTATTCTGCTAAATATTTTATCGCTTATTACATCCGGTCACGCTGACACCGACAGCCCGCTGTCATTTGTTCAACTTGCAAGCGATTTAACATTCAAATTAAAATTTCTCATGTAGAACAAGTTGATTTGTGACAGTGTCAAAAGAACTCGACAGATAAAGTCCACTTTTAGTGCTATGGATCCACTGTTGAACGATATGCAGCGCATTGTCAGCGGTCTGCGTGCCGACAAGGCGCCGGCGCGCAACAAGGCAATTGAACAATTAGACCAAAAACTTATAAGCGCTAAATTCGCCTTAAACGCATTGCTATGCCAAAATGAGGAGCTTTCATGGACCGATGTTTTTGTCACCGTCAAGGAAGCCATTTTAAAGGTATGTACATTGTACATGAAAATGTTAAAAAGATCCGAGGATCTTAGTATGTCTTCTATATGATTTGCGATCACTTAATCCGAATCGGCGGTCTGTTTCTACCTATTAGATCAGTTTTTTGAGCTAAACACTGTCCAAAGTGTTTGTTTTGTTTATTAAGCTATTGTCAAGGTCCTGATCTAATGGCGTAAAACAGTTCTCGCATATGAATTCAGCGACATTTGTGTCTGTAAAGATAAGCCGGCTGCGCTACTCCGCTCGCTGCCGCTCTCAATTTGAATTCATCAGTAGCAGAGCCACAGCTGAACGACGAAAAAGTTTATGCTCTTGTAGTTTTGTCGCAAACATAAATTGACTACAGAATAAGAATATGCAACTAAAAATGTATCCATTATTTTGACTCTTAGTTTCTCTTGTTTAATAATTTTATAGCATGCGATGAATATAAAAGATGCTACATCGGACAAAGCTGTTAAGCCGCTGGTCGCCAAATGTTATTTGTACGGCAATACTATGGACCATATCATTGACTACAATTTGGAGAGTATGTACTACAGCTTAGCACACAATTTGTGATTGATAATTTTGTGTTTATTGACAGTGGGTCGTGATAGCCAAGGACATTTCCTAAGCAAATCCACAATAATTGAAGCCTTTGTCGACGCCACTAAGCACAGCATTGTTGTCCGTTATTTTGGTACGAATTTCGTCAACTTGCTGTGCAGAGGAATCTACTTATCGCCCAGCTACATTGCCAAATTGAAAGTCAGCGAATATAGTAGTAAGCAATTTACTTATTAATATTTGTTAATTTGTTGTCGTATTAACTCGCTTTTATTTGATTTTTAAGATGTGCTCTCTATTCTATTTGAGCTTAATGTGAACAACGATGTGTTCCTGGAATCCGAGATTATAAAAAGTATCATCAAAACCGTCGAAATAGCCAAAGAACGCACCCAACTGCATGACGATTTAATGGCATATTTGCCATCATTACAGACCTATACAAATGAAGCACAACATGCGGGTAGAAAAAATGATATAGTTCGTTTATATCACCTATTTGCTGGCGAGGCAAGCACAAACCCAAACAAGGCATAATTCCTCCGCTAATTTATTTTGTATTCCTCTCTTTTGAACAGCTAGCAGTTAATTATCATCATGTGCTGTGCGCTCACATGCAGAATGTAATTCCGAAACTATGTGAATTTTACAACGAAGATGTATTTAGTGAAGCCACAAAGCAGTTGTTCTTTGAAATGATTGTGGCATTTCTACATGCTCTGTATCCGAATTTACATAGCCACGATTTTACTACTTTCCATGTACCTATCCGCGACAATTGGTCACAAAGCGTTCTAATGTTACGCACCATCATCGAAATGGAGATACGCAAACATTCTCAATTACGGTCGAAAACATGTGTGTTGGACACGGAAAAGTTTTCGGCAAAATTCATTAAAATGTCGGCTCTTGTCGTATACATTGTAAGAGGATATAACTTCAATTCCATTTTAGTTATTAACAATATTAAAACGAACGTTTTTTGTGTTCTCTTTGTTTTAGGCTATGTGGCATGTGGAACCGAATCGGCAACTACAAGAGAATCCACCCAAACGTGTCAAGATCGATCAGATGAAAGACTTAATAGAACTTATACATATAGAAGAAACTAGCTTTAACGCTGTCTGGTAAGAATGTGAAATATTATTATACTTGCATGTTATTGAATTTTGTCGTACCACTTACAGGTTTGCCATATTTGCCGAACTGCTACAGTTGAGTAGCGCTATTATTAGTGAGCTTAGCTACTATGAGGATACGCGTGAGACGACGCTGCGTGTCCTTAAAATCTATGGCAATTCATATAATTTGCGCAATATACGCCTTTGCATTTCGAGCATAATGGCAAGAGAGCAGCGCCAGTCACAATCACAAAACGCTATCGACTTTTATGAACAGGTTGCCGCGCATCTGATTGCAGACACACGTCATGTTGCCGATTTGATTGAAGAGAAACAGACTATCTTGCAGTTAATCATAAACTATGATAAACTTAGCCCCAAACTTTGCGACACATTGCTCCAAAGTATAACAACAAATGAGTTGCTGAAACGCAATGAATGCATCGCAACAATACGTGCCATATTAATACATGCCGAATATTGTGGCATCAACAAAGCAACCGACGTTATCGAACCAATCATTAGATGGGCTTACGGTCAAGAGATGAGCTATGCGTCACAAATTTTTAATAACATTGCGGATATTGATCAGCGACTTTTGGCAGACACTCTAGCTATTGGTGTCATTAATTTCCTTGACGAACAACAATTGCAGCAACTTGGCAGCCACAGCAATTGTCCAACAGCAACAGCAGACAATAGCAATTTGCAACTCTTGCTGTACAAATACAATAAACAGCTGATCTGTCTGGATGATGACTTTCAGTTGCGGCTAAAAGGACGTAACAAAGCACTAAATACAGCAGCAGCAAGCATGAAGAGCTGCCTGTTTTTGAACAATTATGAGCTGCTTATGCGCATGCTGGATCCACCGACAGAGACTGATGCATTTATCAACGCGATGATTAAGAATCTAAGGAGCCTTTTTAAACTTGTTTGTACTTTGGAACGCTTGCTCTTCTACAATGCCTTTGATGCGTCGAATTATAGGCAATGCCCGTTGATAAAGCGCATCGGCCTCCTAATCAGCCGCAATGAGGTAAGCAATGCATGAGAAACATTTCGTTAGAAAATTCTTGTTAACATGTCTTTATTATGCTTTTAGTTGATGTGCATGGAAATGAAGAAAGTTGTGCAACTTATAAACGATGGCGATTTGAATGATATGATAAATAAACTTGTTGAAATACTTGAAGTATTCAATTCACATGAAATACTCATCAATAATCTGGAAAAACAGCCATTGCAAATGCTGATTGAGCTTATAGGCTTAGTCCTAAACCATCATTGTAAGAACAAATAGCTTAAATAATTATTAGACATATATATTTTTTTTTTTCTCAATTGTTTTTTAATCATTAAAGGCACACAAACGAACAAAGATCGTCTACCATTGAGCACACAATGCTTTTCCATTCTTGGCAGCATGTGTGCCATCGATGCGCAAAGCGCAGATGCTTTTGATCTGATTACAAAAAATTGGAAGGACTGCAGCCCAATAAGCGATCTTCTCATGATCATTAAGGTATAAATAAGTAAACAATCAAGAAGCAATATAAAACTTTTTCTTATTTGAAGATGCTGTGTCGCTGCAAGAGCTTATCGAACAAATGCATGGAATGGTTATCCGAGAAATTGAAGTTGATTTTCTATAAACATTATACCAATGTTGATATTATGAGCCAAGTTCTCGATGAAATACCTAGTAAGTAATCAGCTCCAAATTGTACCTACAACTAATTAACCACTGTTAACCCTTTTTGCAGCTCTTTCGTTCTTTTTCTACAGCGAAGAACATTTGCTGGAAGTCATATTGATTGCATTGAATTCATTGATGAAGATTGCCTTAACCAAATCATATCCAACCCATTTGGCAGTTAAAATTGTGCGTTGCGTTGGACAAATAGCTCAGCGTTGTTCCAATATCTTTGTTGTGGATAACTTCATTGTGATTTGCAAGTCGGTGGTAAATTTTATATCAATACCAACGCTGGAAGTGCGCTATGCGGCAATCGAAACCATAACACTTTTGCTTAATGCAAACTTTTGTATGAACCCGGCTAGCGAAGTGGATACAGTATCCATTTACAAACTACATAATATGTTTTGTGAACAGATCTACACAAGCATTGATTTCAATAAGCTGGCGGTAAGTGTGACTTCTGTTTTTTTTTTAGATTGTAACTTACTAGCATCTTCTCTCTCACTGGCAGAGCGCCGACACGGACATGTTGCTGAACACCAATTCGGTGACCGTACAATCTCTTATTGCATTCTTTGCCTTTAGCACATTTCATCAGGAGATTAGTGTGCAGGCTATTTTATCCAATTGCTTTTCGCCAGGCGCGTCAATTAGCGCAAGTAAGCTTTTGTAAATGTCTCATATCAAATAATTATTAAATTAAATATACTCTGTTACAGATAATTTCTGCGCCTTAGATAGCCTAGTGCCATATTGCGATGAGCTTACAATGCGCAAACTTCTGACACCTTTTGCTGATAATCTGCTCCATAAATGGATTGCGCTGAAACGTGGCGTATCGAAGTAAGCTTTCACTTTCTCTGTGAACATTTATATTTACTTAACGCTTAATGTATCGCACAGATTTCCCTATTTTTTGTGCTATAACTCCAAGGAGGAATTCCTTCAATCAGAAGCTAAAAGCATAATAGCGTATCTGTTCATCTACCGCACTTCCGACGATATTGAACGCTTTAGTCAGCTAATTAATGAGCAGGTTGGTGAAAACACAGATTATGGCAACTATTTTGATTGATTTGACTTTTGTGTATGAATTATTTTTAGGAAGTCAAGTACCTATTAAAGGCCTATTTTCTGCTGGCCTTAACTGATCGTGCTGCGAATGAGAATCTTACACTAAATCTAAAAAGTCGAAACCTGTATCCCTTGGATGTTGCACTAAATGCGGGAACGCTTTATGAAATGATCAGGCATTTGCAAGACAGTAAAGAATTGTCACGTTTGTTTGGCGACTGCTTGTCAGACAATAGAGAGAAATGTTGGTTTAATCCTGGCGTAGAATCGCTCTTTCTGTTATTGAACGAATACATACCGGTTAGCTAACAACGTAATTGACTTTAAAATAATGAATTTGTAACTCTGTACATTTTCTTATAGACGACCGAAAACAAAACATGGTCGAAGGATGCACGTTTGCAGGCCATGGCAAAACTCATGTTTGAGCATAAGTTAGTCTTGGTCGATCTACTTGGCAGACTAAAGACCGCTTGCCACCAGGCTGTGCTCTCCCAACAAGTATTGCAAAACTTTTTTGTCTACTGCACCATTGCCGATGCCATACTGAATGTCGCCAAAACAGTTGAATCCAACACATCAACGGATTTAATTCAAATCAATTCGGCTTACTTTGTGCGCGATACATGGTTTTTTATATGCCGCTTTCAGCTGCACAGTGAGTATTAACTATTAACTACTCGTATTGAGTTTTTTGTGTTAATAAATAAACTATGTGTTTGTTTTAGGTAAATGTGAACAGTTGCATCGAGCTGCATTCGAATTTATGCAATTGATGCTTGACACATGCACTTTTCCGATGCACAAGAACAACACAAAGCATTTGGATGAAATAGGCAAATTGTTGATTGTTGCCATGCAACATGTCAACACGCAGCAGCTAAAAATGTTGGCTTCGAAAGTTTTGACAAAGTTCGTCAATATGTACCAGATGCAGCTAAATATGCAAACGCTAATGGATGAGCTAGCCGATACAGATGAGGCAAAGCATTTGGCAACATTACAAAAACTATGTCAAACGAGGCTCGATAGACTCCAACTAACTAGTCTTGTCGACTATGTACGCGAATTTCTAAATCGCAATTGTATGGAACGCTTGCATGGCCTACGTGAACATGTAAGCTTTTTACATTAAAAAAAAAAAAAAAAAAAAAAAAACTTCTATAAAACTTCACTTTAGATTGCCAAGCACAAGGATGAGCTGCAAAATCATGAACAATTGTTATTTAAGCTTATCAATCGTTTAATTCATATGGTGCGCGAATCGCCTAAAGAGGCAAGCAGCCTTGAGGCTGTCAAGTGTCTAGCCGAAATTGGGCCATTAAAAATGAAGCGTAATTCATATTACTTTCAAACTGAATTTGATGACATTCAGCAGCAGGTAATTTCAAAACCACAAACTATCAAATGGCACACATTATAAAATCGTTATTTATATAGTTTCAGTCGTCGGAGCGACCGATTGTTCAGTTCCTAAGCGTGATTATTGAAACGCTAGAGAAGCATTTATATAACTTCAATACGAGTACCAACGAAGCGCTAATTAAAGTGCTTGGACATGTTGTCAACAGCAAGGATGGCATGCATTTAGTTGGTTTGTACCCTCAGTTAACCTCACCAAAAATACGAACTAGATAATAATTATAATGCAATTTCATTCTTTCACCGTTGCGCAGCCAATCAACCGAATCATCATCATTTGCGAATCTTCCACAGTAGCTCAATTAAGTTGCGTTTCCTCAATACGTCGGGCAACATTCCGGTTATTAACTGGCTGGACGTGCTTAAGTCCGGCGAAAAACTAGACTATGAGCCATTTTTGTGTAAACTTATGGGCTCGGTATTTGGTGTATGCGGCTGGAAAGGATTCGATGCATTTGCGGCCAATTCATTTGCCTTTGCCAAGGACTGTCTGCAAGCATTCATCAAACTTTTGCTTAGCGAAAAAGAGAAACACTTGCCGAGCTTATGTCTCATGCTTGATCACTTCTTTGCGAGTGCCGCAAACAAGGTCGAAGGCGTTTATCAGGACAAGCGTGTCATCAAGCAATTTCTCTATATATGCGAATGCATTCGTCTGGTTAACAATTGGTATGTAGAACGAGACAGAAAACAACAACATGCTCTTTCTCTTTCTTATTGATGCCAACCAACCAGGTCTATTCCCATCAATTTGGGCAATGCGGTCAAGGCCAGCAATCATTGCCAGGCATATTTCTTGAGCATCATGTATTTGGAATTGTGGGCCAGCAAGGCGAATGAAGAGAACAATGAAAAAATTCTGGATGATGAAGGCTTTCAAATGTCCGCAAAGATCGTAAGTATTTTAAATTATAATATATGCATGCATAATATTAGCTTATTGTTTTGTTTCATAGGCTTATACATCGATTGGCTGTCTTGATGCAGTTCCTAGTTTTGTGGATCCATTGCATTCGCGTGCCGAACATTTTAGTTTGAATGACAATTTGTCGGGCATTTTGCTGGCTTCGGATGATATGGGCGAGTCGAAAAGGCAAATGTGCATTGACGCTCTGAAAAGCAATGGAATGCTATCGCTGGGCGATCTTTATCAGCGCTCTAATGTTCCGGCCATGCAAGTCGACTATGAGATACTTTGGCGTCTATGTAAATGGGAGGAGCCAATTGATGGTTATCAGAAGGTGAATACTTCAAACGACATGGAGATGGAATTCAAAAAGCATCATTACATTGCACTCAAAAGCATTAGCAAACTCGAAGGAGAAACCTCAGTATCGGCTATCAATAATGCCTATCAATGTGTTCAGGCCATATTGTGTGGTATTAGCGTCGAGTGTCTACAATCCGTATATAAATATATGACCTGGCTGTGCATGCTGCAGCAGAGCGAAGATTTCTGTCAGGTATCAACTGAAAGTTAATATTATGCTTATATATAAATGCTGATGATGTTGCCTTCTTTCGTTTGCAGATTCAATTTGGACATCAAATGTCGTCGGAACAGAACGAGATATTTTTTGAGAAATGGCGTACAGAGCTCAATCTCAACTATGGCAATTTTAAATGCGAGGAACAAATACTTGCACATCAAATAACTTTATTGAAAATGCCCGGCACCCGCGCCAAACGACGCATTCAACAGCATTATCAGCAAAACCCTTTGGAAACGTATCTACTCAAGTGCATTGGCGAGTGTAAGGCGGCGGGTAAATTGAATTTGGCTACCAAATACATTGGCATGCTGAGTGCACTGCCCGAAATTAAGATGCCCACAAAGGCAAGTTTATAATATACATTGCTATATACTTGAATCGAATGTGCCTAACTACAATTTTATTTTTTTTGACAGGTTTTGGCTTTGCTGGAGGATGCGGATGTGAATGTAAAGACGGGCAATCCAGAGATTGCCAAAGCCATATTGCGGCACATAAATACAAACAATGATTTTAGATATTGTGTCGAACGTGTGACGGCTCTGCGTATGCAGGGTGAATTTCTGCTAGACAGCAATGCCGAGAGTTTCGCCAAAACATTGAAAACTTTCAAAGATTCGCTCAAGATATTGGAACATTTCAGGTCAAACAAGACGCAGCTAATCAAAATGAATCCAAACACAATCGATTGGGACAATTTCGATAAGTTCGAGCATGATAATCTTATAGCAGCTCATGCAGCCATTGCCAAATATGCGGATCGTGAATATCAACGGCTTCACGATTATTGCCAATCGCAGGAATATAAAACGCTTGCCGATATCATTCAGCAGAATCGTAGCTTGGCCAACAACACCGTGACAACTCATCGTAGTAGCAAAATTGATCGCGATCGCCAAATAGGCGTTAGGAATTTCAAAAGTTTTGCCAATTTGGATGAAAATGAACTCAAGAACATTGAGATTAAGCTCACCGACTATTTGTGCACAGCAATCTCACATTACATATCATATTGCGAACTGGATAGAGGATTCTCAACACCGGAAATATATCGCATTATTGCTCTGTGGTTTACAAATTATGAAAACGAGAAAATGTTAGAAGCAATCAAGGCACCAATACAATTGATTCCAAGTTACAAATTTATTGGCGTTGTCAATCAGCTCGCTGGTCGTTTGAATTCCAAAAATGCTGCTTTTCATACAATATTAGTCGATTTGCTAGTACGTTGCGGCACGGATCATCCCCAACAAACATTCTATAAGCTGTATCCCTTGGTCTACGCTCACATGGATGGTGCATATGCCAATACACAACGCGCAAGCATTGCCAAAGAGATTATCGCTCGCAGCTGTCAGGCAAATAATGCTGCTTTACAAGCCAGCAAACAGTTTGAGCTTTTGTTTCCAGGTATATTTGGCCAATGATAACTTCTTAGAGCTTATTAAATTTGTGTGTTTTTTGTTGTTTTTCGCAGCACTCATTAAGTTTGCCAACGGCTATCTTGACCAAAATAACAAAGTAAATACCAATGCAGTGCCCGCTATGCTAGCAGAACTTAATCGTCTCAAACTGGATTTGGTGCAGTGTCCAACAATAGAGCTGCCTGTGCAGCCCAGCAAGAAATATAATATAATCAGTGAGTTAAGGTTTAGGATTTAAGATTTCCACTTCTGCTTATGCACGATTTTTTTTACACTGTTTTGGCAGGCATTGTAAAATGGACGGGTGAATTTCAATCATGCGGTGGCCTGAATGCACCACTTAAATTAATGTGCCTCTGTTCGGATGGTGTGGTGCGTGCACAATTGATCAAGGGCAAGGATGATTTGCGTCAGGATGCTGTAATGCAGCAGGTATTCGGCATTGTCAACGAGCTATTCAATAGCGATTCGGAGTTTGTTGAGCGCAAACTGCAATTGCGCACCTACAAGGTGACGCCACTATCCACGCGCTGCGGCATCATCGAATGGGTTAGCAATACCATGCCGATCGGCACCTACCTGGTGGGTAATGGCACTGGCGGTGCTCATATGAAATACCGACCACAAGATTGGAACAATAACAAATGTCGCCAGATGGCAGCGGTATGTATATGTACATACATATATCTATAATGCGATTGTCATATCATATTTGTTTTTTCGCAGGTTGCTTTAAAAAAACCGCCCGAGGAACGCCGTAAAGTCTATAAGAAGATATGCGAGAATGTCCATCCTGTGTTTCATTATTTCTTGCTAGAGAAATTTGCAATACCGGGCGAATGGTTTGAACGCCGTTTGGCTTACATCAATAGCGTGGCCACCACATCGATAGTGGGCTATGTGCTTGGATTGGGGGATCGTCATACACAAAACATTCTCATTGATACACAGACCGCCGAAGTGGTGCATATTGATTTTGGTGCGCATTGCGAAACACTACAAATTTAGTATATGTATTTTAATGTTGTGTATTTTTTATTCACAGGCATTGCCTTTGAGCAGGGCAAGATTCAAGCAACGCCAGAGACGGTGCCGTTTCGTTTGACGCGCGACATGGTCGCTCCGATGGGTATTTGTGGCACCAATGGTGTATTCACCAAGTCCTGCGAGGCGACAATGCATATATTGAGGCGTTACAAGTCCGTTTTAATAACCATACTGGAAGTTCTTCTGTACGATCCATTATTTATTTGGGGAGTGCTCTCAAAAGAAAAACAACACCAGGAGCAGTCGTCAGATGTTGAATCAAAGAACTTGCTGGCACAACGGGCTCTCTTATTGGTTAAACATAAACTGGAAGGCCGCGAAACTGGATTTCTTGAGAGCTCAGATGTGAAGACGCAGGTCCAGCGTTTGATTAACGAGGCAACACTGTCAAGCAACTTAGGTGTGCTGTTTCCTGGTTGGGATCCTTATCTGTAAAACATTTTACTTGCATCAATTTAGCTTAGCATCACAACATTTATGTACAAACCAAAAAAACAAAAAATAACAATAATTGTGATGCGCATTTGTGATAAAAAAAAAAAGAATTAAACATTAAAAATATTTTTTAACCTGGCGCGGTCAAATCGATTTTCAATAATGATAACGATAAGTTATCGTTTGCATTGGAAGAGAGAGATAGAGCTGCCAGACTAAGCACAAACAACAATTGTATGGCAATGCTCGTTCGCCAAGCACAAATAAATATTAACAACATTGAAGTGAAAGCATAATTAAGCAATTTCCATGCATCAGCAAACAAAATAATAACCATAAACATGAGTGCAAAGACAACGGCGACAGATGCAGACGATGCTGCAGAAATGTGGAACACAACAAGCGTATCTAAAGAGAACGATTGGATACGCTTATCACAATGGATGCACTGTTTCTGTGTTGTCACCTTCGATTTGAATCTGGGCCAAGCACTGGAATACGTTTATCCGCCAGCGTTCATGCCCAGCGAACAGGAAGTCAGCAATATTTGCTATATGGCCTTCCCCGACTCCAATTCGGGATGCATGGGCGACACTAAGTTCCATATGCGCCTTCGTGCATTAAACACAACCAAACACACAACGCCAACAACGCTGCTTCACTACAATGGAGAATGTGCGCCCGCCATGCGCTACGATAGCAGCCACTATTGGGGCTTTGTTTATTTTCGCCAGAAACGTGATCCAAATTTGCCGCGCGGCTATTTCCAGAAGAGCCTTATCATAATCACACGTCTGCCCTTTTTCAATTTGTACTATGATGTGCTTGCCCAACTAGCACCCAAATATTTTGACGAGGGCAACGAGCTGCTTCACCGAGCCTGTCAACAGATCAACAACCATTGGCCGTTATTGATGGTTGGACAGACACTAAAACTGCCGCTTTTCGACTGCAATTATCAGATTTGCATACCCAAGGCCAGTAGCAGCACACGCAAATTGACCAGCACCACCGCCAATCATAACAAGCAGCTTGAACTGCAGCAACAACAAACTTCTGCGCTTGAGATGCCCAAATCTCTAAAGGTGCTCGCCTCTGTTAACGAATTGGAGCTGTTCGGCAGTCTCAGCTTCGTCATGGAGCACCTATATACTTTATGGGAGTTGATCATAACAGCAGAACCAATTGTCGTTGTTGGCACCTCGCCAGCTGATTGCTCCCATATGGTTCAGGCTCTGGTAGCATTGATAGCACCACTCGAATACTGTGCCGAGGCTCGTCCATATTTCACCATACACGACAGTGAATTCCGGGAGTTTACACAGGAATGTGGTGCCAATCGTTCAATACCAGCTGTGATTTTGGGTGTCACAAATCCATTTTTTGTGAAATTGCTCAAGGATTGGCCGCACATGCTGCGCCTTGTGGACAATCAGGTAATCTACTAGCCACACCAAAGCAAACATTTATTCATAATACTAATTCTATGTTTTACCCCCCTTCTGCAGAAGAACATGCAACAGCATCAACAGGAGCTGCACAAAATTACGCATTGTGCCAGCAGCACTGCCAAATCGCCACCAACTCAACCCAGCAGCAATAATCACAACATTCTAAATGGCAGTTTGAGTGCAGCTGGAGATAGCTCGATTTCTGGACTGCATACCAAATACAGACCGTTTCTGAAAAAGGATAAGGCGCTCATTAAGAAGGTTATGCTGGGCATGAAAACGAAGCGCCCGGATCATGTGCAGACAGCATTAATACGACGACATTTGTTGGAGTTGACGCAAAGCTTTATGATACCGCTGGAGCGTTATGTGGCATCGTTGATGCCCCTACAAAAGGACATAAGTCCGTTTAAGTCGGCGCCCAATGCTAGCTCATTTAAGCTAGATGATTTTCTGTCCACACTCGAGGCAGCTGGACCACAGCTAACATCGACGCTCAAGGGCGATTGGAAGGGTCTGTATAGACGTTTCTTTCGTTCATCGAATTTCCGGGGATGGTACGAATCGCGGCATCGGGAGCTGCAATTAACTTTACAGGATTTACAGCTGCAGGCATTGTCCAAAGCGAATCTGGAGCATTGGGCACACGATAAGCAGGAGGTGGAAATAATTGACATGATACTCAAATTGAAACAAAAACTGAATCTCTACAGTGATAAGCCGCAGCTGGAGGGGAATACGAATGCCACTCAGCGTCAGATAAGGGCACAAATCGAATGCATGAAAGGATTGTTGCCTACCGATTTAAAGAATGTTGTTAATCTTTGATCGCTTGTGTGTGTGTTTATTGTGTACATTAGCTAAAAAATTCAAATCCAATTTTATTTTATATTATAATATACCAAATTTACTTCATATGTTTGCCGTTGTTTAATTAATAGACATTTTTAGAACTCCCTTTAATTGGAGCTAATATAAAATATAGTATATATAACATAACTGTTTAATGCAACTATAAATTCGAACTTTCATATAACAAAATTCTCTTTATCCAACTATTTGGTTTATTCAAAAAGCGATTCTATATTCCAAAGTTTTTTCTTGTTCGACAGGGTTGCCCATATTCGACGGACCCATCTGGCAACGCCATAACTTTTGACAGAGATGTCAGAGCGCTTAATGACATACCGCGTTTGAAGCGTCAGTTCAAGCAGATTTTTACCATGGAACAATACAAGCCATGCGAGCGCTCTGAAATAGTTGAAATTTACATTCAACAGAACAAGTCAATTGTGAAAACTCAACGTGCTTTTAAAAAATTAAAAAATGTGAAAAGTGCGCCTTCTAAGAACACCATTAAGCGTTTATACGAAAAATTTCGACTGGTGAGGCTCTTTCTAATCCAAAGAGGCCAAATAAAAGTCGGCCAAGGCGATCGGCCAAGAATATCGCTGCCGTACGAGCCAGTGTTCAGAGGTCCCCAAGAACATCCCAAAAACGCCGTTCTCAGCAGTTGGGCATAGCTCGGGCCACTTTACAACGGATTATTCGCGTTGATTTGCAGTCAAAGGTTTACGTTAACAAGCCAAGGACCGTAGAAGAGCTCAAGGACAACATTCGTGAAGAAATTGCCGCTATTCCGGCCGAAATTTTTTACAGAAATAACATTTTTTAATATTTAATGAGCATTTCAAATTGTTTTTATTATAAATATATTCAGATAAACAAAAAAATAAACAAACACAAAATTTGTACGCAAATGTTAGGAGCAGATAGATTGTGTGTAAATGTAGCATGATGGTAAATGTAAATGTAGTTAATGCTGGAAATGTATGAATGTTTTGGATAATTCATAGAGATATCGAGTGACTCGATTAGATGAGAAAGACAATGTCGTCAGCAACCATTACTTGATTATCCTCGGTCATGCGATGCATCGCAGCATCGATTTCAGCTTGAGTAAATGTCTCCGCATTATTCTCATTGATGGCTGCTGTAATGCGATGCAGTGGCAAGCTCTGTTCCCTGGCCTCACGGAACAAACGTTGCAAACCATTCTTGAATACGCCCAGGCGTTCATCTGTTATTGTGGCTGTCGGTAGCGTACTGATGGGCTCCGAACCATTGGCATTGTTGCTGGCCGGCAATGAGCGTCGTGTTTCGCGACGTGTTAAATCCCCAGCATCCGGTTGTGGTGTCTCAATATCCTCCTCATCGCTGTCGTACATGGCATTTGTAGTGGTTGCTGTTGTTGTTGCTGTTGGAGTATCGGGATCGGTTCGTGTACGTTTTGTGCGACGCGATGGTGAACGTGGTGTAGCCTCAACGGCCGGCTGTTGCTCGTCCTCATCCTCATCGGATGAGGCACCATTGCGACGCCGCTTGTTGGCGCGCTCCTTCTCTAGCACCTTCTTGAAGTAGGCAAACTGCACCAACTCGATTGCCGCATGGGCATCTTCAATGGTGACCGTTTTGGACATACGAGCACGAGCGTGAGCCGTCGCCAAACGTATAAGCGTTTCCAGAGTACGTGCCGTTATGGGCTGTGTGCGTGCAACATCCGATTCGACGGCTTCCTGGGAGCGCAAACGTGAATATTCATTGGCAATTGCCTCGCACGCTTGTTCAGTTAGCTTTGGCTTCATGCACTTGGCAATGTGTATATATTTGCGCATGAATTCCACAGAGAGAATCTTCTCGTGACGCTTGCGCGATTTGCCATGCAACAACGCATCATACTTCTCATAAACCTCCGTATCCTTTTTCTGAAAATAAAGTCATGATATTGATTCAAAATTGATCGATTGATTTGTAATAGTTCTTAGTTCTTACTTCCTCGGTGTTGGAGACAAAGGCTAGCGAATCGGCATAGGAGCTGCCCATGGTTAAGGGTTCGCCATCGGCTTCCTTGGGATTGCGATAACGATGCATCCGCACCACATGATCCGATATCAATTGATCCACATCGCTGTCAATAACATCCAACATAACGAAGAGCAAATCGAAACGTGACAACAATGAATCCTGCAAACCGATATTCTCCATGGGTGTTTTATATTGATCGTAACGTCCATAGACTGGATTGGCGGCGGCCAGAACCGAGCAACGCGCATTGAGCGCGGCATGTATGCCAGCCTTCGAAATGGTGACACGTCCCTGCTCCATTACTTCGTGTATGGCCGTGCGATCAATGTCGCTCATCTTGTCGAACTCATCGATGCAGACAACGCCACGATCGGCAAGGACCATGGCGCCAGCCTCTAGGCGCCGCTCGCCCGTTTCCTGATCCGTTGTGACAGCAGCTGTTAGACCAACGCCGCTGGAACCGCGTCCCGTTGTGGCTATGGCACGCGGTGCTGTATTCAGAACATAGCGCAACAGCTGCGACTTGGCCACAGAGGGATCACCGATGAGCAAGAGATTGATGTCACCACGTAGGCGGGTGCCATTGGGCAGCACCTTTTCGACACCGCCCAGCAGCAGGCAGAGTATGGCCTGTTTAACGAATGTATGGCCATGGATGGACGGTGCCAGACTCTTGCTGAGCAGCTCGAAAATATCATTGTTCTTGGCCAGTTTCTTGCACAGCATAATATCCTCTCTAGAGATATCCAGGTTGCTCTCCTTGCTAAGCAAAGAGATATTGTTAGCGAGGAGTACAGTGCGAAAGGTGCCGGAAGTGTAGCCACCATGCTTGCCAGGCAGGCAGCGAAAGTTGCCAACGATTTGGACGCGATCGCCTGGTTTGCAACGATCGACAAGATCATCATCGCAAACAATATCTACGGAACGCGGCAACTGTCCGGCAGGTGCTTTTTCGGGCATTTCCTGTATGGTGAGTGTCTGATGATCCTTGTAGACAGACAAACCGAATTCAGTTTCCAGCAGATTACCATCATCGTCCTTGGTGGGATAGACAGCGCTTGAGGGCACAGCCTCGAATGAGGTCAGATCTGTATATTTACGTTCGAGCACTTTACGCGTCGCTGGACAATAGTGAACGCTTCGCACGACCTTGGGATGAATGAGCGAAACTTTTGTGACAATGCCCTCCAAGCACACAAGATTGCCCAAATAGATGGAGGTAAGGGATCGTGGTGTCACATGACGATTGCCAAAGCAACCCTCGAAACCCACAAAGAAATCCTCGTGCTCTTTGGCATAGCTGGGATCGATGGTCGAAACGTACTCTTTAAGTGCGCGACCAAATGCCAGCTGCTCATCGGATGCGTTGCTTAGAAGACCAAGGGCGCGCTGCTGATTTTTGCGCTTGAGATCGTTGATATTGACAACGAGTCGCTTGGCCTGTTCGGCAATCATGTCTTTGACGTGTCCCGCATATATGCCTTGGTCCTCGTCATCGTCCAGAAAGTCCACATACTCGCGCTGTATATCCTTAATATACTGTTCCGCGTCGTGTGCCATTTTCAAACAATAATTCAACAATGAACAAAAAACAGTTGCACGCCGTTTGCAATTGTAATTTTGGCGGGAATAACAGCCGCAAACGCAGGGCTGCATACATCGTTTGACTCGATAACTCATCGCGATAGTTTACGATAGCAAATTGCGCGAGTTGTGAAAATTTGCATAGCACTCTGTTGCGCATCTACGTCATATCATAAGAAAAACATTTAAAACAATTACAGCTCCAGCAAAAATAAGTTATATTTATTAAGCAAAAAACTGTAATAAGAAGTGCGCCTCTTGATATAAAAATAGATTCAAATTATTCAAGTTGGATCGGCTCAATAATGGCAAAGTGCTAAAAGCTTCAAGTTTTGAAAAAATAACAACTAGGAACAGATTCAGAATATGTACAAAAGCTATAGCAACGAAAAATTTCACATTTTTACAATTAGCTGCTATCGCAACGATAGCTATTTCGTGATTTTCTGAAACAGCGACTAAAGTAATCGATAGTCCGCGCAACATATGTAAGTCGTCTCTAGTTGCAATCGCATTCTTTTGCTAGAAAAGTAAAACAGGAACTGTTGACAAAACTAATATTTCGCGCTACTATTAAATACATTTTGTTGGTATACAGAATAAATATTAAGGGCTGCAGTTTTTTTTTTTTTGCACGATTAGCTTACTAGGCCGGTAAAATAACGTTGCAATAACACAGGGTTTTCTTGTAACCTTTAAACACAAGAAGAAAAAAACAACGCAAAAAAAAATTTTTCAATTCTCAGATTTCAATAAGCATACACATTTTTTTGAGATGGCCAGTGGAGCTGATGTAAGTGTAAAAATCCAAAATAATCTTTTCAACACCAATTCCAGTCATGAAAATCTTATAGAAGAACGCTCCAGCTGGCGAGGGCCAAAAAGACAACATTGTCAACGAGCAACCAATTGAAATCAGCTCGGAATCAAGCAACGATGTAACTGGCAGCGAGCAGGCAAACTCTGATTCGGAAAGCGATGTCAGCATCGTTAATTCGGTAAGCGAAAGCAGCAGTGATTCGCACGAAGATCAAAAGTTGGAGGATGATTTTGCAACCCAATTGGCCCGGCCAGGCAAGCGCTACAGACAGTTCATGGAATTGTGCACCACAGCATTGTAAGTGGAGATTTCATATATTTACTTTCACATTTTTGTAACTTTAGTGCGTTTGTAATTTGAAACTATAATTTGCTTACCCCATGAAAATCCATGTACAGCCAATTGAATGTTTTTGAAAAGATTGAGATTGCCATCAAAGAGTTTGATCAGCATTCCGTTATACCGCCGCATATCTGGCTACGTTATCTGAAGGCCCTTAAGGGTGTTACCCAAACACCAGCCGAGCGCGCCACCTTTAATAAGAAATGCGCCAGGGCTCTATCCAGTCACTATGGTAATTTCCATATGCACTTGCAATGTTTTATTGTTTTTCGTACATTGAACTAAAATTTAAATTTTTACTCGAAAAACACAGATGAACCACTTGCCGAGTTTGTTGTTAAAAGTTTGCTTGAAGAGCAACTGGTTGAGCAGCATTTGATGTGGGCTAAGGTATTGGCTGATTATGGAATAGAGCGCATTGATTTCATAAAGGATTTGCGCGACGCGCTTGGCTTGCTCACCGATCAGGAGGAAATCGAGCTCGTGGAGAAAACTATGAGCGCCCAGTGTGTCACTTGGAATTGCAATGAAGAGCAGTTGGATTCGATTGAGCAGCTAATTGAAGATTTTAAAAGGAAGCTGGACGATAGTGTTGAGAATACAGCTTGGCTGCAGGAAATGTACATTTTGAAGGCAGACACTTTGCTCATTTCGAAGAAAATTAAATGCACCTTGGCCAAATTCTTTTATGAGCGTTCTCTGGCCAAATATCCTACTGATTCGACCCTTTGGCTAGATTATGTCCAATATATGACAAAGCCATTGGAGTCGGGCAGCAAAGATGAGATACATACGGAGATAACCGATGGCTATTTGAGAAGCAAGCCGCTTCCGCTTATAACTCGAGCTTTGCGCACCAAGCCAAGCATACAGATAAATCACAAGTTTTTGCAATTGATGGAGCATTATGATCTCAGCGTTGAGCGTATCGATGAAGAGCTAAATCGTCATTTTGAGCGCATCGAGCCGTTTAAGGAAATGAGCGTCGAGCTGCATCTTGACTATTTGGCATATCGTGTGCGACACACCAATGTTAACGACGAGGATCAGGTACATATGAAATATATATTTATTTTCTTTATTTTGTTCAATAAACTATTACAAATCTTTCGATAGGTCGATCAGCTGCGATGTGCATTCCGTGATGTTTGGGATCGCCTTTCCGATCAATATGGCGATACGGCAGACACAAGTTTCGAGGTTCTGCAGCTCTATGCACAGGTTGAATATGCAAAGCTCAAGAATCCAGCCAATGGAGCTGCTATATGGGCTGAGATATTAAGTTCGCATACGATATATATATTGATTGATATATATTGATATACAACAAACTCTTTTAGATTATCCCGGCAGTAATGTTAAGAGCCATCTGTGGATGGCCTATGCTCAAATGGAAAGCGAATTCAATGGTGGTCATCGAACAAGCACCGTACTGCGACAAGCTCTAATGTCGCTATCAATGACAGCGGATCTCAATGCCGTTTTGGAGCTGTATCGTCGCAATGAGCGCTGCTTTGGCAGCTTCGATACCATTGCTGAGTGTCAATCTTATTGTCAAGCATACTCAAAGGATTCCAAATCCATATACCATCCATATCGTGCGCCATGGACACCACAGCAAACACCTTACCAAAGGCCAGCCAGACGTCAATGGCAGCCACCACTCAAGAAGCCAACACAACCGGTTGCCAAAAAGGAGATGCCAAAAGAAAAGAAACCGCCACCAGCGGCAACTGCAACATCCAATGAATCCAATGAGTCCAACTTTAAGTATTCATGTGAGAGTTTTTTAGCTTTTGTACTTTTTTGGACTTGAAGACATTTTTGTTTTTGAATTGCAGCTGGTTTGGAAACCAATAAAATATTTATCAAGAACTTGTATCCCCGATGCACCAAAGAGGATCTTACCAAAATATTTCACGAATTTGGTTCTATTTTGGATATACGTATGGTACAAAAGCCGTAAGTGATGATATCATTTCTAGTTAACCAACATTTCAATAATTTCTGTCTCTATTTGGTTTCAAAAGTAATCATAAACTGAAGTGCATTGCATACATCGAGTATGAAAGTGCTGAGGCAGCACAAAAGGCGGTCATCGCTGGCGATGGAAAAAACATTGGTGGACTTAATGTATGAAAAAGAATCACATCACGCATCATCATATGAAACTCTTTATTAATTTGTTTGCAGATTGAAGTTGCTATTTCAAATCCGCCACCCAAAGTTTTCTCAAGCACGTCCACATCTGCAGCAGCAGCAGCTGGAGCTGGCACCTCAAAATCATTAGGAGCTGGCTCAGCGTTAAAGGCAGAGAAACGTCGTACCCAAACATCTCTAATACCCACCAAGCTATTAATGCAGGGCGCCAAGCGTCGCAAGAAGCTCGAGTTGGACGATGATTCGGCGGTAAGCAGCTCAAGCGGTGGGGATACCAATGGCACAAAATCCGAAGGCGATACAGCCAATGGCAAGGAGGAGAGCGTTGCTCAAAAGGACAAAGAGAATGAGGAGGAGACTGCTGCAGCTGGTGTTGCTGCGGCTGACAAAAAAGAGGCTGACCAAGAGGATGCTAAAAAAGAGACAGAACAGCCAATTGCTGCACCAAAGTCCAATGATGACTTTCGCAAGCTCTTTAATATATAAACTTAGCTTAGGAAATTAACAATTTTAGAAATGCACTTATATCGCTATGGGTATGCTAGTCCATAGAAATTTCTAATAAGTTACATATATATATATATATATATAGGAAGTTCCTTTACACACACACACACACAGAGAGACACAGACAGACAGACAAAACACAAAAACCAATTAATTAGAAGAAAAAGAAACCCCACGGATTTAATATATGTATAGATTTGTTATACTTATCAATTTAGAGGATTATGATATGCTTCAACTTTCGGCATATCATTTTCACCTTACACCCTAGCCACACACACACACATACACACACCCACACCGGAGAAACACAAACAAAAAATGTCATTTAAATGTTTACCTACAATAACAACTATATAATTGTTTATGTGTGCGTATCCATTTGATGTAGTGCAACATTGCGAATTTTAAGCACGAATAACTATTATATGTATGTGTTGTTCGATAAATAAAAAACAAACAACAAACCTTGTGACCTAACTGGATAAAAATTTTACAAAAACTAAATAAAAAATAAAAATCCCCAGCTGATTTAATATTGTTTTATTTTTATATACTTTTTTTTTCTCAATACATTTTCAACTTTCAAGCTTATTGCAAATATTTGAATTCAAATATCAAAAATAACAAATAAAAGAATTTCAAAAAGAAATATACATATAAAGTTTGTGGAAAAGGGGATTACGTTTTGAATTTGACACTTTTGGTGACGGTGGCTTTGATGCCAGATATTTCGCCACCATAACGTTTGGTTTCTTTGCGTACGGTGCGTATGGCACCTTTGCGCCGGATGAGCGCTTTGCGATATTTGCCGCGATGCTTGACACGCGGATTGCGCAGTTCCTTTTTGCGGTGTGGCGTAAGTCCTTTATTCTTGGCCATTTGATAGGTGATGCCACGTCGTATACTCTCATCCTCCTCCTCTGCCGCCTCGTCAGCTTTAGCTTCATCCTCATATCCTCCCGTTACGTCTAAACCTTCAGTTTGTAGCTTTTCTTCGGTATCGATGTCATTATATTTGTTAAGAATCTGCAGTTTGGCCTTGCGCTGCGCCACATCGAGCACGGTGAATGCATCGCCATCTTGGATGCGTTCCAGCAGCGCCTCTAGCTGCGGCCGTATATACTCTTCGAAGCGTGGCTCCAATTGATCACGCAGCTTCTTGAGCTGCACAAGCCGTTTGACAACCGGATGATGTTTGATGCTCTGGCGCTTGGCTTTCAAAAGCAGATAGAACGCCACATTCGAGCAGTGGGTGAGCAAGATGTTATGATAGAGACTGGCGAGCTGTAATGCCGGCACCATGGGCACCTCATGATTCCTAACATAATTCAGCACTGGCGCCGTCAGCTGTTCCACATCGGCAGGATGCCGCCGAAAGTCTTGGGTGAGGCCCATAAATTCGGGCGAGTCGCGTTGCAACAGCTGCAGACGTTCGCGTTCCGTAAGGCCCGTCAGATCTGTGGTCACCTTAATGGCTTTGGTGGTCTGTTTATTGTCCGCCGGTTGCTTATCGGCTGGCAGCTGCTCCAGCAAATCATCTAGCTGATAATCTGCCTCGCTAAGCTGCTTGGCCAGACGCAACTGTATCTTTTTGGCCTCTTCCTCCTCGGCTTTGGCCATATCTTCTTCCTGGGCATTGTAGCTGCTATAATCGGGATCGACGAAATCCGTGTTGTAATAGCTTCGCTTGTTGGTGCCCCAATCCATGGTGTCGGGCAGATCGCGATCGTCATCCTCAGCACCCTCAATATCGCTATCGCGCATCAGTTCGGCTACATCATCATTATCTTCTTCATCATCATCACTTTCGCTAAATGGTAGAATCTCAATGTTATTTTTGTTTTCCAATCTTTCTGCTCGTTTTTTGCGCTGTTCACGCAAATTGTCTAATAGCTCGCGCTCCTCCTCATTGTACTCCTGCTCGGAGTCGGTGGGCTCATAGTCATCTGCTTCGCTATCCATTTTCAACTTTATTATTGAGTTAAATGAAATAATATATACTGGTACCAAACTGTTCAACACGTGCCGTGCCGTAAACAAACTTTTGTCATGTGCGTCAAGTTAGCAACGGTTCCGCCAGCAACGAATATCGGAGCTTGGTTCACGAGTCGGAACCACCAATGAACTTTAGTGTTTTTACAAGTTTTTCAGCATGGAATCACATAAAAATTGATGCATAAATGTTAAAAAATCAATTATTTATTGTTTTTATGCACCGTTTGGCATATTTCAGCTTTTGAAATGGGTAAAACAAGCAATTAAAAAATTGCATATCCAGCATATCTTAAATATCTCAACTCAGGAATAATGGCCCCGAAAACGGCTTATACACGATAAAAGCCTATTTCACCTATTTTATGGTAAAAATTGTAGGTAAATCGTTCATACAGTTTTAGAGTAATTTGCGAATGAGTGCAGCTGCATCCATATATACATCGCTATACGCGCCATCGCAAACAAGAGCTGCCATATTTTAAATTGAGGGGACTCGGTTACTCCACACTGAAATAATAATGACTAATTTATTTAATTTTTTTATGTTACCAAAAAGAATGAATAGTCGTATTGGATTCATTGAAATTTATTGTTTATATTTTATTTAGAAATAAAAGTCAATAATTAGTAAATTTTTTGTTAGTTTGGCAGCTCTTGTTTGCGATGGCGCGTATAGCGATGCATATATGTATATAAAAACACATAAATGCACTTTTCTCAAAAACTGTATGGTAAATTTTTATGATTTAAACGGCAAAAGAATGAGAAAAATGTGGCCTTTATCCTTAACTACCGTGCAACTTGGGCTATTATCTTGGAAAAAAGATAAAAGTTAGCAACGATTTTAGTTTTTGAGCAAAAAAAGTGCCACCAAGTTTTATATAGTTGCTTTGGCATATAGCCCACGCTATATCATCCAGCTTTCTGTTGCGCAGTAGTTCAGCTCATGCTAGAACTACTAACTCATTAGGCCCTTTTAATGAACAAAAAAGGTTGACTTACATATAATTAATTTTCTCAAAATCTGCATGTAGAATCTCTCTTAATTTAATTATTATAGCTTCCTGAAACATATAGCTTTAATTTGGTGCAGCGTGCATGTAGGGCCATTATCTCTGAAAAAAGTTATTAAGGCTTGAGAACCAAGCATTAGTTTTGGCGGTCGTTTTGTATGGGGCTGGTTTCGAAGTAGCTGCACTCATTCGCAAATTACTCAAAAACTGTATGGGCGATTTTCCTAAAATTTTGACCATAAAATAGGTGAAATTGAAGGCTTTTATCATGTATACGCCGTATTCGGGGCCATTATTCCTGAGCTGAGATATTTAAGATATGCTGGATATGCAATTTATTAATTACCTGTTTAACCCATTTCAAAAGTTGAAATATGCCAAAGGGTGCATGAAAACAATAAATAATTAATTTTGTAAAACTTCTGCATCAATTTTTTTTTGGTTCCATGATGAAAAACGTACAAAAACACGACATTAATAGGTGGTCCCAATGCCTGAGTCAATATCCGATATTCGTTGCTGGCGATAGTCGTTGCTAACTTGACGCACATACTATTTGAGAATGACGATCGGTGTTTAATTTTTTCTTATAACATACATATTCAAAACTTCATGATACTCTATATTCATGATACAATAAAGCAAGTGAGGTTGCCAAGGAAATCAAAAAGTTCAATTTGCCATATGATGATAGCATTGCCTTGCATGAAAGCATGTTTGTGTGTAGTTGTTTTGCCTTTGAAGAGGGCATTAACGGTTTGAGGTAAGAGATAAAAGCAGCTGTCACTGCGGCTCCATGCGTATGTCCTATTGTCGTATCAGCCGTCTGTCTATCTCTCTGCAACTGGTATTTGGTTTAATTAACTGCCACATGATAATTAAGAAAATATGTACTAAACGGAATATTATTGCGTGCAAACAATATTGTAAACAAGATTATTTATGTGCTTCAATAAATTCATACTCTTATTTAAAAAAAATAATTTAAAAACTACATTTGTAAGTTTCAAAAGACACATGTTTGTTTGGGATTCTTGTTGGGATGAGATTCTCTTGTAAAAGTTTAGTTGCGTTCATAATTGTTTGTTTAAACTAGCAACTAGTTTTAATTGCTATTATTCTTTGGTAACATCTCACGCGGTAGAGCTTGCGATGACCGACTCCATTGCTTCCAATTACGGCCCTTTCGCTTTGGCTGTGGCTTTGGCTTTGATACGAGTTCTTTGGCATCATCATAATATGAGTCGGCAGAGAAATATACGCTGTCATTACTCTTATCACTGCTGGCAGTCATCGAGCTATCATTGTTGCTATCCTTGCGTTTCCTGCCCGGTTCAAAGTAAGACGGATCCATGATAATTGGAAAGTTTTTGACTCCATTTCGAGCTACGTAAATTTTGCCCTGCGGCAAAGTCTTAGTTTTAGAAGGTTCCAGTTTGCCATCCGCCATGGAATTCATGCCAAAATGTCGCATCATAGCTACCGCTTCCCTCTCAACAGTGCTAGTGTCCTCCCAATCGGACATGGAAGCATGTTCACCCAACGGCTTCGTTCCAGCAATCTGTTGTATACGCTCCATCATTTCCAGACTGTCGCGAATTTCTTCTGATGTGGATGGATTGGCTCTTTCGATTTTCTTGGTGCGCGTGTTTCGATTAGTCATATGCTCATATGTTGAAATTGGACGAGGGATAACATCCTGTTTCCGTTTTATCTCATACGTCAACTGTCCATGAATAAAATTGAAATCAGGCTGATAGGCAACCAAGTCTTCCTCGAAGCTTGTGGACGGAACCCAGGCCATAATAGCTCAAATATTTCAGCAATTTAATATTTTAACAATTTACGATAATATCTTGAAAGCAAAACAACTAATTTTCTTTTCTTCGAATTCAGTTTTGTATATGTATGTAGTAACAATCGATATTCAAAAATATACCACCAAATACTAAAAATTGTTTCGTTTTTTGTTTAAAACTATTTCGGTATTTTGTTTAATATTTATCGATTGGCTCTGGATATTATTAAAATCTATATATGGCAGCCCCGTGCTGAAAATATTCACTCGATATACATGTTGCACGTAATTAATCGGACTAAAAATACCACTTCTCGTGAAACCAACAATTTAGATGGCAGCTCTGTGCGGATGTGCTGTCACTCTTTTTGCATAGACATTTTTACAGTTACTTTTTGCTGATTTATGCGTGTGTGCAAGTTGCAACAAATTAATTCATTTGTAAACCAAAGAAGTTGTAATAGAACAAAAATGCATGATAAAAAATTAAAAGCAGAGCAACTTAAGCTTTATATTCCTAAAGATGAATGGGCAGACAAAACAGAGGTAGGCATAAAATTAAAAATAATAAATAAATTATTAAAATATCAAAAGTTGGAGGATAATTTTGCAACCCAATTGGCCCGGCCAGGCAAGCGCTACAGACAGTTCATGGAATTGTGCACCACAGCATTGTAAGTGGAGATTTCATATATTTACTTTCACATTTTTGTAACTTTAGTGCGTTTGTAATTTGAAACTATAATTTGCTTACCCCATGAAAATCCATGTACAGCCAATTGAATGTTTTTGAAAGATGAGATTGCCATCAAAGAGTTTGATCAGCATTCCGTTATACCGCCGCATATCTGGCTACGTTATCTGAAGGCCCTTAAGGGTGTTACCCAAACACCAGCCGAGCGCGCCACCTTTAATAAGAAATGCGCCAGGGCTCTATCCAGTCACTATGGTAATTTCCATATGCACTTGCAATGTTTTATTGTTTTTCGCACTATGAACTTAAATTTAAATTTTTTCTCGAAAAACACAGATGAACCACTTGCCGAGTTTGTTGTTAAAAGTTTGCTTGAAGAGCAACTGGTTGAGCAGCATTTGATGTGGGCTAAGGTATTGGCTGATTATGGAATAGAGCGCATTGATTTCATAAAGGATTTGCGCGACGCGCTTGGCTTGCTCACCGATCAGGAGGAAATCGAGCTCGTGGAGAAAACTATGAGCGCCCACTGTGTCAATTGGAATTGCAATGAAGAGCAGTTGAGTTCGATTGAGCAGCTAATTGAAGATTTTAAAAGGAAGCTGGACGATAGTGTTGAGAATACAGCTTGGCTGCAGGAAATGTACATTATGAAGGCAGACACTTTGCTCATTTCGCAGGAAATTAAGTGCAGCTTGGCCAAATTCTTTTATGAGCGTTCTCTGGCCAAATATCCCACTGATTCGACCCTTTGGCTAGATTATGTCCAATATATGACAAAGCCATTGGAGTCGGGCAGCAAAGATGAGATACATACGGAGATAACCGATGGCTATTTGAGAAGCAAGCCGCTTCCGCTTATAACTCGAGCTTTGCGCACCAAGCCAAGCATACAGATAAATCACAAGTTTTTGCAATTGATGGAGCATTATGATCTCAGCGTTGAGCGTATCGATGAAGAGCTAAATCGTCATTTTGAGCGCATCGAGCCGTTTAAGGAAATGAGCGTCGAGCTGCATCTTGACTATTTGGCATATCGTGTGCGACACACCAATGTTAACGACGAGGATCAGGTACATATGAAATATATATTTATTTTGTTCAATAAACTATTACAAATCTTTCGATAGGTCGATCAGCTGCGTTGTGCATTCCGTGATGTTTGGGATCGCCTTTCCGATCAATATGGCGATACGGCTGACACAAGTTTCGAGGTGCTCCAGCTCTTTGCACAGGTTGAATATGCACAGCTCAAGAATCCAGCCAATGGAGCTGCTATATGGGACGAGATATTAAGTTCGTAAACGATATATATATTGATTGATATATATTGATATACAACAAACTCTTTTAGATTATCCCGGCAGTAATGTTAAGAGCCATCTGTGGATGGCCTATGCCCAAATGGAAAGCGAATTCAATGGTGGTCATCGAACAAGCATCGTACTGCGACAGGCTCTAATGTCGCTACCAATGACAGCGGATCTCAATGCCGTTTTGGAGCTGTATCGTCGCAAAGAGCGCTGCTTTGGCAGCTTCAATACCATTGCTGAGTGTCAATCTTATTGTCAAGAATACTCAAAGGATTCCAAATCCATATACCAAAGCCCAGCCAGACGTCAATGGCAGCCACCGCTCGAGAAGCCAACACAACCGGTTGCCAAAAAAAAGAAACCGCCACCAGCGGCAAGTGCAACATCCAATGAATGCAATGAGTCCAACTTTAAGTATTCATGTGAGAGTTTTTTAGCTTTTGTACTTTTTTGGACTTGAAGACATTTTTGTTTTTGAATTGCAGCTGGTTTGGAAACCAATAAAATATTTATCAAGAACTTGTATCCCCGATGCACCAAAGAGGATCTTAGCAAAATATTTGACGAATTTGGTTCTATTTTGGATATACGTATAGTACAAAAGCCGTAAGTGATGATACCATTTCTAGTTAACCAACATTTCAATAATTTCTGTCTCTATTTGGTTTCAAAAGTAATCTTAAACTCAAGTGCATTGCATACATCGAGTATGAAAGTGCTGAGGCAGCACAAAAGGCGGTCATCGCTGGCGATGGAAAAAACATTGGTGGACTTAATGTATGAAAACGAATCACATCACGCATCATCATATGAAACTCTTTATAATTTCGTTTGCAGATTGCAGTTGCTATTTCAAATCCGCCACCCAAAGTTTTCTCAGGAGCTGGCTCAGCGTTAAAGGCAGAGAAACGTCGTATCCAAACATCTCTAATACCCACCAAGCTATTAATGCAGGGCGCCAAGCGTCGCAAGAAGCTCGAGTTGGACGATGATTCGGCGGTAAGCAGCTCAAGCGGTGGGGATACCAATGGCACAAAATCCGAAGGCGATGCGGCCAATGGCAAGGAGGAGGAGACTGCTGCAGCTGGTGTTGCTGCGGCTGACAAAAAAGAGGCTGACCAAGAGGATGCTAAAAAAGAGACAGAACAGCCAATTGCTGCACCAAAGTCCAATGATGACTTTCGCAAGCTCTTTAATACATAAACTTAGCTTAGGAAATTAACAATTTTAGAAATGCACTTATATCGCTATTGGTATGCTAGTCCATAGAAATTTCTAATAAGTTACATATATATATATATATATATAGGAAGTTCCTTAACACACACACACACACACACACACAGAGAGAGACAGACAAAACACAAAAACCAAATTTTAGAAGAAAAAGAAACCCCACTGATTTAATAAGTATATGTATAAATTTGTTATACTTATCCATTTAGAGGATTAGAGAACAATAAAAATTTTACAAAAACTAAATAAAAAATAAAAATCCCCAGCTGATTTAATATTGTTTTATTTTTATATACTTTTTTTTTCTCAATACATTTTCAACTTTCAAGCTTATTGCAAATATTTGAATTAAAATATCAAAAATAACAAATAAAAGAATTTCAAAAAGAAATATACATATAAAGTTTGTGGAAAAGGGGATTACGTTTTGAATTTGACACTTTTGGTGACGGTGGCTTTGATGCCAGATATTTCGCCACCATAACGTTTGGTTTCTTTGCGTACGGTGCGTATGGCACCTTTGCGCCGGATGAGCGCTTTGCGATATTTGCCGCGATGCTTGACACGCGGATTGCGCAGTTCCTTTTTGCGGTGTGGCGTAAGTCCTTTATTCTTGGCCATTTGATAGGTGATGCCACGTCGTATACTCTCATCCTCCTCCTCTGCCGCCTCGTCAGCTTTAGCTTCATCCTCATATCCTCCCGTTACGTCTAAACCTTCAGTTTGTAGCTTTTCTTCGGTATCGATGTCATTATATTTGTTAAGAATCTGCAGTTTGGCCTTGCGCTGCGCCACATCGAGCACGGTGAATGCATCGCCATCTTGGATGCGTTCCAGCAGCGCCTCTAGCTGCGGCCGTATATACTCTTCGAAGCGTGGCTCCAATTGATCACGCAGCTTCTTGAGCTGCACAAGCGTGCACGGAGATGTCTGCGCTGGCTTCAAGCGAGAACGCCACGAGCAGGGGTGGCAATGTTTGATGGCTGGCGAGTGTGCGGCCTGGGCCTCTGTCCTAAAAGCAGCACTGGCGCAACGTCCACATCGGCAGGATGCCGCCGAAAGTCTTGGGTGAGGCCCATAAATCGTCGCGTTGCAACAGCTGCAGACGTTCGCGTTTCGTAAGGCCCGTCAGATCTGTGGTCACCTCAATGGCTTTGGTGGTATTTTTATTGTCCGCCGGTTGCTTATCGGCTGGCAGCTGCTGTATCTTTTTGGCCTCTTCCTCCTCGGCTTTGGCTGCTATAATCGGGATCGACGAAATCCGTTTTGTAATAGCTTCGCTTGTTGGTGCCCCAATCCATGGTGTCGGGCAGATCGCAATTGTCATCCTCAGCACTCTCAATGTCCTCTTCATCATCATCACTTTCGCTAAATGGTAGAATCTCAATGTTATTTTTGTTTTCCAATCTTTCTGCTCGTTTTTTGCGCTGTTCACGCAAATTGTCTAATAGCTCGCGCTCCTCCTCATTGTACTCCTGCTCGGAGTCGGTGGGCTCATAGTCATCTGCTTCGCTATCCATTTTAAACTTATTATTGAGTTAAATGAAATAATATATACTGGTACCAAACTGTTCAACACGTGCCGTGCCGTAAACAAAACTTCATGATACTCTATATTCATGATACAATAAAGCAAGTGAGGTTGCCAAGGAAATCAAAAAGTTCAATTTGCCATATGATGATAGCATTGCCTTGCATGAAAGCATGTTTGTGTGTAGTTGTTTTGCCTTTGAAGAGGGCATTAACGGTTTGAGGTAAGAGATAAAAGCAGCTGTCACTGCGGCTCCATGCGTATGTCCTATTGTCGTATCAGCCGTCTGTCTATCTCTCTGCAACTGGTATTTGGTTTAATTAACTGCCACATGATAATTAAGAAATATGTACTAAACGGAATATATTGCGTGTAAACAATATTGTAAACAAGATTATTTATGTGCTTCAATAAATTCATACTCTTATTTAAAAAAAATAATTTAAAAAACTACATTTGTAAGTTTCAAAAGACACATGTTTGTTTGGGATTCTTTGTTGGGATGAGATTCTCTTGTAAAAGTTTAGTTGCGTTCATAATTGTTTGTTTAAACTAGCAACTAGTTTTAATTGCTATTATTCTTTGGTAACATCTCACGCGGTAGAGCTTGCGATGACCGACTCCATTGCTTCCAATTACGGCCCTTTCGCTTTGGCTGTGGCTTTGGCTTTGATACGAGTTCTTTGGCATCATCATAATATGAGTCGGCAGAGAAATATACGCTGTCATTACTCTTATCACTGCTGGCAGTCATCGAGCTATCATTGTTGCTATCCTTGCGTTTCCTGCCCGGTTCAAAGTAAGACGGATCCATGATAATTGGAAAGTTTTTGACTCCATTTCGAGCTACGTAAATTTTGCCCTGCGGCAAAGTCTTAGTTTTAGAAGGTTCCAGTTTGCCATCCGCCATGGAATTCATGCCAAAATGTCGCATCATAGCTACCGCTTCCCTCTCAACAGTGCTAGTGTCCTCCCAATCGGACATGGAAGCATGTTCACCCAACGGCTTCGTTCCAGCAATCTGTTGTATACGCTCCATCATTTCCAGACTGTCGCGAATTTCTTCTGATGTGGATGGATTGGCTCTTTCGATTTTCTTGTTGCGCGTGTTTCGATTAGTCATATGCTCATATGTTGAAATTGGACGAGGGATAACATCCTGTTTCCGTTTTATCTCATACGTCAACTGTCCATGAATAAAATTGAAATCAGGCTGATAGGCAACCAAGTCTTCCTCGAAGCTTGTGGACGGAACCCAGGCCATAATAGCTCAAATATTTCAGCAATTTAATATTTTAACAATTTACGATAATATCTTGAAAGCAAAACAACTAATTTTCTTTTCTTCGAATTCAGTTTTGTATATGTATGTAGTAACAATCGATATTCAAAAATATACCACCAAAATACTAAAAATTGTTTCGTTTTTTGTTTAAAACTATTTCGGTATTTTGTTTAATATTTATCGATTGGCTCTGGATATTATTAAAATCTATATATGGCAGCCCCGTGCTGAAAATATTCACTCGATATATATGTTGCACGTAATTAATCGGACTAAAAATACCACTTCTCGTGAAACCAACAATTTAGATGGCAGCTCTGTGCGGATGTGCTGTCACTCTTTTTGCATAGACATTTTTACAGTTACTTTTTGCTGATTTATGCGTGTGTGCAAGTTGCAACAAATTAATTCATTTGTAAACCAAAGAAGTTGTAATAGAACAAAAATGCATGATAAAAAATTAAAAGCAGAGCAACTTAAGCCTTATATTCCTAAAGATGAATGGGCAGACAAAACAGAGGTAGGCATAAAATTAAAAATAATAAATAAATTATTAAAATATCAAAAGTTGGAGGATAATTTTGCAACCCAATTGGCCCGGCCAGGCAAGCGCTACAGACAGTTCATGGAATTGTGCACCACAGCATTGTAAGTGGAGATTTCATATATTTACTTTCACATTTTTGTAACTTTAGTGCGTTTGTAATTTGAAACTATAATTTGCTTACCCCATGAAAATCCATGTACAGCCAATTGAATGTTTTTGAAAAGATTGAGATTGCCATCAAAGAGTTTGATCAGCATTCCGTTATACCGCCGCATATCTGGCTACGTTATCTGAAGGCCCTTAAGGGTGTTACCCAAACACCAGCCGAGCGCGCCACCTTTAATAAGAAATGCGCCAGGGCTCTATCCAGTCACTATGGTAATTTCCATATGCACTTGCAATGTTTTATTGTTTTTCGCACATTGAACTTAAATTTAAATTTTTTCTCGAAAAACACAGATGAACCACTTGCCGAGTTTGTTGTTAAAAGTTTGCTTGAAGAGCAACTGGTTGAGCAGCATTTGATGTGGGCTAAGGTATTGGCTGATTATGGAATAGAGCGCATTGATTTCATAAAGGATTTGCGCGACGCGCTTGGCTTGCTCACCGATCAGGAGGAAATCGAGCTCGTGGAGAAAACTATGAGCGCCCACTGTGTCACTTGGAATTGCAATGAAGAGCAGTTGAGTTCGATTGAGCAGCTAATTGAAGATTTTAAAAGGAAGCTGGACGATAGTGTTGAGAATACAGCTTGGCTGCAGGAAATGTACATTATGAAGGCAGACACTTTGCTCATTTCGCAGGAAATTAAGTGCAGCTTGGCCAAATTCTTTTATGAGCGTTCTCTGGCCAAATATCCCACTGATTCGACCCTTTGGCTAGATTATGTCCAATATATGACAAAGCCATTGGAGTCGGGCAGCAAAGATGAGATACATACGGAGATAACCGATGGCTATTTGAGAAGCAAGCCGCTTCCGCTTATAACTCGAGCTTTGCGCACCAAGCCAAGCATACAGATAAATCACAAGTTTTTGCAATTGATGGAGCATTATGATCTCAGCGTTGAGCGTATCGATGAAGAGCTAAATCGTCATTTTGAGCGCATCGAGCCGTTTAAGGAAATGAGCGTCGAGCTGCATCTTGACTATTTGGCATATCGTGTGCGACACACCAATGTTAACGACGAGGATCAGGTACATATGAAATATATATTTATTTTCTTTATTTTGTTCAATAAACTATTACAAATCTTTCGATAGGTCGATCAGCTGCGTTGTGCATTCCGTGATGTTTGGGATCGCCTTTCCGATCAATATGGCGATACGGCTGACACAAGTTTCGAGGTGCTCCAGCTCTTTGCACAGGTTGAATATGCACAGCTCAAGAATCCAGCCAATGGAGCTGCTATATGGGACGAGATATTAAGTTCGTAAACGATATATATATTGATTGATATATATTGATATACAACAAACTCTTTTAGATTATCCCGGCAGTAATGTTAAGAGCCATCTGTGGATGGCCTATGCCCAAATGGAAAGCGAATTCAATGGTGGTCATCGAACAAGCATCGTACTGCGACAGGCTCTAATGTCGCTACCAATGACAGCGGATCTCAATGCCGTTTTGGAGCTGTATCGTCGCAAAGAGCGCTGCTTTGGCAGCTTCAATACCATTGCTGAGTGTCAATCTTATTGCCAAGAATACTCAAAGGATTCCAAATCCATATACCAAAGCCCAGCCAGACGTCAATGGCAGCCACCGCTCGAGAAGCCAACACAACCGGTTGCCAAAAAAAAGAAACCGCCACCAGCGGCAAGTGCAACATCCAATGAATGCAATGAGTCCAACTTTAAGTATTCATGTGAGAGTTTTTTAGCTTTTGTACTTTTTTGGACTTGAAGACATTTTTGTTTTTGAATTGCAGCTGGTTTGGAAACCAATAAAATATTTATCAAGAACTTGTATCCCCGATGCACCAAAGAGGATCTTACCAAAATATTTGACGAATTTGGTTCTATTTGGATATACGTATAGTACAAAAGCCGTAAGTGATGATACCATTTCTAGTTAACCAACATTTCAATAATTTCTGTCTCTATTTGGTTTCAAAAGTAATCTTAAACTCAAGTGCATTGCATACATCGAGTATGAAAGTGCTGAGGCAGCACAAAAGGCGGTCATCGCTGGCGATGGAAAAACATTGGTGGACTTAATGTATGAAAAAGAATCACATCACGCATCATCATATGAAACTCTTTATAATTTCGTTTGCAGATTGCAGTTGCTATTTCAAATCCGCCACCCAAAGTTTTCTCAGGAGCTGGCTCAGCGTTAAAGGCAGAGAAACGTCGTATCCAAACATCTCTAATACCCACCAAGCTATTAATGCAGGGCGCCAAGCGTCGCAAGAAGCTCGAGTTGGACGATGATTCGGCGGTAAGCAGCTCAAGCGGTGGGGATACCAATGGCACAAAATCCGAAGGCGATGCGGCCAATGGCAAGGAGGAGGAGACTGCTGCAGCTGGTGTTGCTGCGGCTGACAAAAAAGAGGCTGACCAAGAGGATGCTAAAAAAGAGACAGAACAGCCAATTGCTGCACCAAAGTCCAATGATGACTTTCGCAAGCTCTTTAATATATAAACTTAGCTTAGGAAATTAACAATTTTAGAAATGCACTTATATCGCTATTGGTATGCTAGTCCATAGAAATTTCTAATAAGTTACATATATATATATATATATATAGGAAGTTCCTTAACACACACACACACACACACACAGAGAGAGACAGACAAAACACAAAAACCAATTAATTAGAAGAAAAAGAAACCCCACTGATTTAATAAGTATATGTATAAATTTGTTATACTTATCCATTTAGAGGATTAGAGAACAATAAAAACTTTACAAAAACTAAATAAAAAATAAAAATCCCCAGCTGATTTAATATTGTTTTATTTTTATATACTTTTTTTTTCTCAATACATTTTCAACTTTCAAGCTTATTGCAAATATTTGAATTCAAATATCAAAAATAACAAATAAAAGAATTTCAAAAGGAAATATACATTTAAAGTTTGTGGAAAAGGGGATTACGTTTTGAATTTGACACTTTTGGTGACGGTGGCTTTGATGCCAGATATTTCGCCACCATAACGTTTGGTTTCTTTGCGTACGGTGCGTATGGCACCTTTGCGCCGGATGAGCGCTTTGCGATATTTGCCGCGATGCTTGACACGCGGATTGCGCAGTTCCTTTTTGCGGTGTGGCGTAAGTCCTTTATTCTTGGCCATTTGATAGGTGATGCCACGTCGTATACTCTCATCCTCCTCCTCTTCCGCCTCGTCAGCTTTAGCTTCATCCTCATATCCTCCCGTTACGTCTAAACCTTCAGTTTGTAGCTTTTCTTCGGTATCGATGTCATTATATTTGTTAAGAATCTGCAGTTTGGCCTTGCGCTGCGCCACATCGAGCACGGTGAATGCATCGCCATCTTGGATGCGTTCCAGCAGCGCCTCTAGCTGCGGCCGTATATACTCTTCGAAGCGTGGCTCCAATTGATCACGCAGCTTCTGAGCTGCACAAGCCGTTTGACAACCGGATGATGTTTGATGCTCTGGCGCTTGGCTTTCAAAAGCAGATAGAACGCCACATCGGCAGGATGCCGCCGAAAGTCTTGGGTGAGGCCCATAAATCGTCGCGTTGCAACAGCTGCAGACGTTCGCGTTTCGTAAGGCCCGTCAGATCTGTGGTCACCTTAATGGCTTTGGTGGTATTTTTATTGCTTATCGGTTGCTTATCGGCTGGCAGCTGCTGTATCTTTTTGGCCTCTTCCTCCTCGGCTTTGGCTGCTATAATCGGGATCGACGAAATCCGTTTTGTAATAGCTTCGCTTGTTGGTGCCCCAATCCATGGTGTCGGGCAGATCGCAATTGTCATCCTCAGCACTCTCAATGTCCTCTTCATCATCATCACTTTCGCTAAATGGTAGAATCTCAATGTTATTTTTGTTTTCCAATATTTCTGCTCGTTTTTTGCGCTGTTCACGCAAATTGTCTAATAGCTCGCGCTCCTCCTCATTGTACTCCTGCTCGGAGTCGGTGGGCTCATAGTCATCTGCTTCGCTATCCATTTTCAACTTTATTATTGAGTTAAATGAAATAATATATACTGGTACCAAACTGTTCAACACGTGCCGTGCCGTAAACAAAACTTCATGATACTCTATATTCATGATACAATAAAGCAAGTGAGGTTGCCAAGGAAATCAAAAAGTTCAATTTGCCATATGATGATAGCATTGCCTTGCATGAAAGCATGTTTGTGTGTAGTTGTTTTGCCTTTGAAGAGGGCATTAACGGTTTGAGGTAAGAGATAAAAGCAGCTGTCACTGCGGCTCCATGCGTATGTCCTATTGTCGTATCAGCCGTCTGTCTATCTCTCTGCAACTGGTATTTGGTTTAATTAACTGCCACATGATAATTAAGAAAATATGTACTAAACGGAATATTATTGCGTGCAAACAATATTGTAAACAAGATTATTTATGTGCTTCAATAAATTCATACTCTTATTTAAAAAAAATAATTTAAAAAACTACATTTGTAAGTTTCAAAAGACACATGTTTGTTTGGGATTCTTTGTTGGGATGAGATTCTCTTGTAAAAGTTTAGTTGCGTTCATAATTGTTTGTTTAAACTAGCAACTAGTTTTAATTGCTATTATTCTTTGGTAACATCTCACGCGGTAGAGCTTGCGATGACCGACTCCATTGCTTCCAATTACGGCCCTTTCGCTTTGGCTGTGGCTTTGGCTTTGATACGAGTTCTTTGGCATCATCATAATATGAGTCGGCAGATAAATATACGCTGTCATACTCTTATCACTGCTGGCAGTCATCGAGCTATCATTGTTGCTATCCTTGCGTTTCCTGCCCGGTTCAAAGTAAGACGGATCCATGATAATTGGAAAGTTTTTGACTCCATTTCGAGCTACGTAAATTTTGCCCTGCGGCAAAGTCTTAGTTTTAGAAGGTTCCAGTTTGCCATCCGCCATGGAATTCATGCCAAAATGTCGCATCATAGCTACCGCTTCCCTCTCAACAGTGCTAGTGTCCTCCCAATCGGACATGGAAGCATGTTCACCCAACGGCTTCGTTCCAGCAATCTGTTGTATACGCTCCATCATTTCCAGACTGTCGCGAATTTCTTCTGATGTGGATGGATTGGCTCTTTCGATTTTCTTGTTGCGCGTGTTTCGATTAGTCATATGCTCATATGTTGAAATTGGACGAGGGATAACATCCTGTTTCCGTTTTATCTCATACGTCAACTGTCCATGAATAAAATTGAAATCAGGCTGATAGGCAACCAAGTCTTCCTCGAAGCTTGTGGACGGAACCCAGGCCATAATAGCTCAAATATTTCAGCAATTTAATATTTTAACAATTTACGATAATATCTTGAAAGCAAAACAACTAATTTTCTTTTCTTCGAATTCAGTTTGTATATGTATGTAGTAACAATCGATATTCAAAAATATACCACCAAAATACTAAAAATTGTTTCGTTTTTTGTTTAAAACTATTTCGGTATTTTGTTTAATATTTATCGATTGGCTCTGGATATTATTAAAATCTATATATGGCAGCCCCGTGCTGAAAATATTCACTCGATATATATGTTGCACGTAATTAATCGGACTAAAAATACCACTTCTCGTGAAACCAACAATTTAGATGGCAGCTCTGTGCGGATGTGCTGTCACTCTTTTTGCATAGACATTTTTACAGTTACTTTTTGCTGATTTATGCGTGTGTGCAAGTTGCAACAAATTAATTCATTTGTAAACCAAAGAAGTTGTAATAGAACAAAAATGCATGATAAAAAATTAAAAGCAGAGCAACTTAAGCCTTATATTCCTAAAGATGAATGGGCAGACAAAACAGAGGTAGGCATAAAATTAAAAATAATAAATAAATTATTAAAATATCAAAAGTTGGAGGATAATTTTGCAACCCAATTGGCCCGGCCAGGCAAGCGCTACAGACAGTTCATGGAATTGTGCACCACAGCATTGTAAGTGGAGATTTCATATATTTACTTTCACATTTTTGTAACTTTAGTGCGTTTGTAATTTGAAACTATAACTTGCTTACCCCATGAAAATCCATGTACAGCCAATTGAATGTTTTTGAAAAGATTGAGATTGCCATCAAAGAGTTTGATCAGCATTCCGTTATACCGCCGCATATCTGGCTACGTTATCTGAAGGCCCTTAAGGGTGTTACCCAAACACCAGCCGAGCGCGCCACCTTTAATAAGAAATGCGCCAGGGCTCTATCCAGTCACTATGGTAATTTCCATATGCACTTGCAATGTTTTATTGTTTTTCGCACATTGAACTAAAATTTAAATTTTTTCTCGAAAAACACAGATGAACCACTTGCCGAGTTTGTTGTTAAAAGTTTGCTTGAAGAGAAACTGGTTGAGCAGCATTTGATGTGGGCTAAGGTATTGGCTGATTATGGAATAGAGCGCATTGATTTCATAAAGGATTTGCGCGACGCGCTTGGCTTGCTCACCGATCAGGAGGAAATCGAGCTCGTGGAGAAAACTATGAGCGCCCACTGTGTCACTTGGAATTGCAATGAAGAGCAGTTGAGTTCGATTGAGCAGCTAATTGAAGATTTTAAAAGGAAGCTGGACGATAGTGTTGAGAATACAGCTTGGCTGCAGGAAATGTACATTATGAAGGCAGACACTTTGCTCATTTCGCAGGAAATTAAGTGCAGCTTGGCCAAATTCTTTTATGAGCGTTCTCTGGCCAAATATCCCACTGATTCGACCCTTTGGCTAGATTATGTCCAATATATGACAAAGCCATTGGAGTCGGGCAGCAAAGATGAGATACATACGGAGATAACCGATGGCTATTTGAGAAGCAAGCCGCTTCCGCTTATAACTCGAGCTTTGCGCACCAAGCCAAGCATACAGATAAATCACAAGTTTTTGCAATTGATGGAGCATTATGATCTCAGCGTTGAGCGTATCGATGAAGAGCTAAATCGTCATTTTGAGCGCATCGAGCCGTTTAAGGAAATGAGCGTCGAGCTGCATCTTGACTATTTGGCATATCGTGTGCGACACACCAATGTTAACGACGAGGATCAGGTACATATGAAATATATATTTATTTTCTTTATTTTGTTCAATAAACTATTACAAATCTTTCGATAGGTCGATCAGCTGCGTTGTGCATTCCGTGATGTTTGGGATCGCCTTTCCGATCAATATGGCGATACGGCTGACACAAGTTTCGAGGTGCTCCAGCTCTTTGCACAGGTTGAATATGCACAGCTCAAGAATCCAGCCAATGGAGCTGCTATATGGGACGAGATATTAAGTTCGTAAACGATATATATATATTGATTGATATATATTGATATACAACAAACTCTTTTAGATTATCCCGGCAGTAATGTTAAGAGCCATCTGTGGATGGCCTATGCCCAAATGGAAAGCGAATTCAATGGTGGTCATCGAACAAGCATCGTACTTCGACAGGCTCTAATGTCGCTACCAATGACAGCGGATCTCAATGCCGTTTTGGAGCTGTATCGTCGCAAAGAGCGCTGCTTTGGCAGCTTCAATACCATTGCTGAGTGTCAATCTTATTGTCAAGAATACTCAAAGGATTCCAAAGCCATATACCAAAGCCCAGTAAGACGTCAATGGCAGCCACCGCTCGAGAAGCCAACACAACCGGTTGCCAAAAAAAAGAAACCGCCACCAGCGGCAAGTGCAACATCCAATGAATGCAATGAGTCCAACTTTAAGTATTCATGTGAGAGTTTTTTAGCTTTTGTACTTTTTTGGACTTGAAGACATTTTAGTTTTTTAATTGCAGCTGGTTTGGAAACCAATAAAATATTTATCAAGAACTTGTATCCCCGATGCACCAAAGAGGATCTTACCAAAATATTTGACGAATTTGGTTCTATTTTGGATATACGTATAGTACAAAAGCCGTAAGTGATGATACCATTTCTAGTTAACCAACATTTCAATAATTTCTGTCTCTATTTGGTTTCAAAAGTAATCTTAAACTCAAGTGCATTGCATACATCGAGTATGAAAGTGCTGAGGCAGCACAAAAGGCGGTCATCGCTGGCGATGGAAAAAACATTGGTGGACTTAATGTATGAAAACGAATCACATCACGCATCATCATATGAAACTCTTTATAATTTCGTTTGCAGATTGCAGTTGCTATTTCAAATCCGCCACCCAAAGTTTTCTCAGGAGCTGGCTCAGCGTTAAAGGCAGAGAAACGTCGTATCCAAACATCTCTAATACCCACCAAGCTATTAATGCAGGGCGCCAAGCGTCGCAAGAAGCTCGAGTTGGACGATGATTCGGCGGTAAGCAGCTCAAGCGGTGGGGATACCAATGGCACAAAATCCGAAGGCGATGCGGCCAATGGCAAGGAGGAGGAGACTGCTGCAGCTGGTGTTGCTGCGGCTGACAAAAAAGAGGCTGACCAAGAGGATGCTAAAAAAGAGACAGAACAGCCAATTGCTGCACCAAAGTCCAATGATGACTTTCGCAAGCTCTTTAATACATAAACTTAGCTTAGGAAATTAACAATTTTAGAAATGCACTTATATCGCTATTGGTATGCTAGTCCATAGAAATTTCTAATAAGTTACATATATATATATATATATATATAGGAAGTTCCTTACACACACACACACACACACAGAGAGAGACAGACAAAACACAAAAACCAAATTTTTAGAAGAAAAAGAAACCCCACTGATTTAATAAGTATATGTATAAATTTGTTATACTTATCCATTTAGAGGATTAGAGAACAATAAAAATTTTACAAAAACTAAATAAAAAATAAAAATCCCCAGCTGATTTAATATTGTTTTATTTTTATATACTTTTTTTTTCTCAATACATTTTCAACTTTCAAGCTTATTGCAAATATTTGAATTAAAATATCAAAAATAACAAATAAAAGAATTTCAAAAGGAAATATACATTTAAAGTTTGTGGAAAAGGGGATTACGTTTTGAATTTGACACTTTTGGTGACGGTGGCTTTGATGCCAGATATTTCGCCACCATAACGTTTGGTTTCTTTGCGTACGGTGCGTATGGAACCTTTGCGCCGGATGAGCGCTTTGCGATATTTGCCGCGATGCTTGACACGCGGATTGCGCAGTTCCTTTTTGCGGTGTGGCGTAAGTCCTTTATTCTTGGCCATTTGATAGGTGATGCCACGTCGTATACTCTCATCCTCCTCCTCTGCCGCCTCGTCAGCTTTAGCTTCATCCTCATATCCTCCCGTTACGTCTTAACCTTCAGTTTGTAGCTTTTCTTCGGTATCGATGTCATTATATTTGTTAAGAATCTGCAGTTTGGCCTTGCGCTGCGCCACATCGAGCACGGTGAATGCATCGCCATCTTGGATGCGTTCCAGCAGCGCCTCTAGCTGCGGCCGTATATACTCTTCGAAGCGTGGCTCCAATTGATCACGCAGCTTCTTGAGCTGCACAAGCCGTTTGACAACCGGATGATGTTTGATGCTCTGGCGCTTGGCTTTCAAAAGCAGATAGAACGCCACATCGGCAGGATGCCGCCGAAAGTCTTGGGTGAGGCCCATAAATCGTCGCGTTGCAACAGCTGCAGACGTTCGCGTTTCGTAAGGCCCGTCAGATCTGTGGTCACCTTAATGGCTTTGGTGGTATTTTTATTGCTTATCGGTTGCTTATCGGCTGGCAGCTGCTGTATCTTTTTGGCCTCTTCCTCCTCGGCTTTGGCTGCTATAATCGGGATCGACGAAATCCGTTTTGTAATAGCTTCGCTTGTTGGTGCCCCAATCCATGGTGTCGGGCAGATCGCGATCGTCATCCTCAGCACCCTCAATATCGCTATCGCGCATCAGTTCGGCTACATCATCATTATCTTCTTCATCATCATCACTTTCGCTAAATGGTAGAATCTCAATGTTATTTTTGTTTTCCAATATTTCTGCTCGTTTTTTGCGCTGTTCACGCAAATTGTCTAATAGCTCGCGCTCCTCCTCATTGTACTCCTGCTCGGAGTCGGTGGGCTCATAGTCATCTGCTTCGCTATCCATTTTAAACTTTATTATTGAGTTAAATGAAATAATATATACTGGTACCAAACTGTTCAACACGTGCCGTGCCGTAAACAAAACTTCATGATACTCTATATTCATGATACAATAAAGCAAGTGAGGTTGCCAAGGAAATCAAAAAGTTCAATTTGCCATATGATGATAGCATTGCCTTGCATGAAAGCATGTTTGTGTGTAGTTGTTTTGCCTTTGAAGAGGGCATTAACGGTTTGAGGTAAGAGATAAAAGCAGCTGTCACTGCGGCTCCATGCGTATGTCCTATTGTCGTATCAGCCGTCTGTCTATCTCTCTGCAACTGGTATTTGGTTTAATTAACTGCCACATGATAATTAAGAAAATATGTACTAAACGGAATATTATTGCGTGCAAACAATATTGTAAACAAGATTATTTATGTGCTTCAATAAATTCATACTCTTATTTAAAAAAATAATTTAAAAACTACATTTGTAAGTTTCAAAAGACACATGTTTGTTTGGGATTCTTTGTTGGGATGAGATTCTCTTGTAAAAGTTTAGTTGCGTTCATAATTGTTTGTTTAAACTAGCAACTAGTTTTAATTGCTATTATTCTTTGGTAACATCTCACGCGGTAGAGCTTGCGATGACCGACTCCATTGCTTCCAATTACGGCCCTTTCGCTTTGGCTGTGGCTTTGGCTTTGATACGAGTTCTTTGGCATCATCATAATATGAGTCGGCAGAGAAATATACGCTGTCATTACTCTTATCACTGCTGGCAGTCATCGAGCTATCATTGTTGCTATCCTTGCGTTTCCTGCCCGGTTCAAAGTAAGACGGATCCATGATAATTGGAAAGTTTTTGACTCCATTTCGAGCTACGTAAATTTTGCCCTGCGGCAAAGTCTTAGTTTTAGAAGGTTCCAGTTTGCCATCCGCCATGGAATTCATGCCAAAATGTCGCATCATAGCTACCGCTTCCCTCTCAACAGTGCTAGTGTCCTCCCAATCGGACATGGAAGCATGTTCACCCAACGGCTTCGTTCCAGCAATCTGTTGTATACGCTCCATCATTTCCAGACTGTCGCGAATTTCTTCTGATGTGGATGGATTGGCTCTTTCGATTTTCTTGTTGCGCGTGTTTCGATTAGTCATATGCTCATATGTTGAAATTGGACGAGGGATAACATCCTGTTTCCGTTTTATCTCATACGTCAACTGTCCATGAATAAAATTGAAATCAGGCTGATAGGCAACCAAGTCTTCCTCGAAGCTTGTGGACGGAACCCAGGCCATAATAGCTCAAATATTTCAGCAATTTAATATTTTAACAATTTACGATAATATCTTGAAAGCAAAACAACTAATTTTCTTTTCTTCGAATTCAGTTTTGTATATGTATGTAGTAACAATCGATATTCAAAAATATACCACCAAAATACTAAAAATTGTTTCGTTTTTTGTTTAAAACTATTTCGGTATTTTGTTTAATATTTATCGATTGACTCTGGATATTATTAAAATCTATATATGGCAGCCCCGTGCTGAATATATTCACTCGATATACATGTTGCACGTAATTAATCGGACTAAAAATACCACTTCTCGTGAAACCAACAATTTAGATGGCAGCTCTGTGCGGATGTGCTGTCACTCTTTTTGCATATACATTTTTACAGTTACTTTTTGCTGATTTATGCGTGTGTGCAAGTTGCAACAAATTAATTATTTGTAAACCAAAGAAGTTGTAATAGAACAAAAATGCATGATAAAAAATTAAAAGCAGAGCAACTTAAGCCTTATATTCCTAAAGATGAATGGGCAGACAAAACAGAGGTAGGCATAAAATTAAAAATAATAAATAAATTATTAAAATATCAAAAGTTGGAGGATAATTTTGCAACCCAATTGGCCCGGCCAGGCAAGCGCTACAGACAGTTCATGGAATTGTGCACCACAGCATTGTAAGTGGAGATTTCATATATTTACTTTCACATTTTTGTAACTTTAGTGCGTTTGTAATTTGAAACTATAATTTGCTTACCCCATGAAAATCCATGTACAGCCAATTGAATGTTTTTGAAAAGATTGAGATTGCCATCAAAGAGTTTGATCAGCATTCCGTTATAACCGCCGCATATCTGGCTACGTTATCTGAAGGCCCTTAAGGGTGTTACCCAAACACCAGCCGAGCGCGCCACCTTTAATAAGAAATGCGCCAGGGCTCTATCCAGTCACTATGGTAATTTCCATATGCACTTGCAATGTTTTATTGTTTTTCGTACATTGAACTAAAATTTAAATTTTTACTCGAAAAACACAGATGACCACTTGCCGAGTTTGTTGTTAAAAGTTTGCTTGAAGAGCAACTGGTTGAGCAGCATTTGATGTGGGCTAAGGTTTTGGCTGATTATGGAATAGAGCGCATTGATTTCATAAAGGATTTGCGCGACGCGCTTGGCTTGCTCACCGATCAGGAGGAAATCGAGCTCGTGGAGAAAACTATGAGCGCCCACTGTGTCACTTGGAATTGCAATGAAGAGCAGTTGAATTCGATTGAGCAGCTAATTGAAGATTTTAAAAGGAAGCTGGACGATAGTGTTGAGAATACAGCTTGGCTGCAGGAAATGTACATTATGAAGGCAGACACTTTGCTCATTTCGCAGGAAATTAAGTGCAGCTTGGCCAAATTCTTTTATGAGCGTTCTCTGGCCAAATATCCCACTGACTCGACCCTGTGGCTAGATTATGTCCAATGTATGACCAAGCCATTGGAGTCGGGCAGCAAATATGAGATACATACGGAGATAACCGATGGCTATTTGAGAAGCAAGCCGCTTCCGCTTATAACTCGAGCTTTGCGCACCAAGCCAAGCATACAGATAAATCACAAGTTTTTGCAATTGATGGAGCATTATGATCTCAGCGTTGAGCGTATCGATGAAGAGCTAAATCGTCATTTTGAGCGCATCGAGCCGTTTAAGGAAATGAGCGTCGAGCTGCATCTTGACTATTTGGCATATCGTGTGCGACACACCAATGTTAACGACGAGGATCAGGTACATATGAAATATATATTTATTTTCTTTATTTTGTTCAATAAACTATTACAAATCTTTCGATAGGTCGATCAGCTGCGTTGTGCATTCCGTGATGTTTGGGATCGCCTTTCCGATCAATATGGCGATACGGCTGACACAAGTTTCGAGGTGCTCCAGCTCTTTGCACAGGTTGAATATGCACAGCTCAAGAATCCAGCCAATGGAGCTGCTATATGGGACGAGATATTAAGTTCGTAAACGATATATATATTTTGTTTGATATATATTGATATACAACAAACTCTTTTAGATTATCCCGGCAGTAATGTTAAGAGCCATCTGTGGATGGCCTATGCCCAAATGGAAAGCGAATTCAATGGTGGTCATCGAACAAGCATCGTACTGCGACAGGCTCTAATGTCGCTACCAATGACAGCGGATCTCAATGCCGTTTTGGAGCTGTATCGTCGCAAAGAGCGCTGCTTTGGCAGCTTCAATACCATTGCTGAGTGTCAATCTTATTGTCAAGAATACTCAAAGGATTCCAAATCCATATACCAAAGCCCAGCCAGACGTCAATGGCAGCCACCGCTCGAGAAGCCAACACAACCGGTTGCCAAAAAAAAGAAACCGCCACCAGCGGCAAGTGCAACATCCAATGAATGCAATGAGTCCAACTTTAAGTATTCATGTGAGAGTTTTTTAGCTTTTGTACTTTTTTGGACTTGAAGACATTTTTGTTTTTGAATTGCAGCTGGTTTGGAAACCAATAAAATATTTATCAAGAACTTGTATCCCCGATGCACCAAAGAGGATCTTAGCAAAATATTTGACGAATTTGGTTCTATTTTGGATATACGTATAGTACAAAAGCCGTAAGTGATGATACCATTTCTAGTTAACCAACATTTCAATAATTTCTGTCTCTATTTGGTTTCAAAAGTAATCTTAAACTCAAGTGCATTGCATACATCGAGTATGAAAGTGCTGACGGCAGCACAAAAGGCGGTCATCGCTGGCGATGGAAAAAACATTGGTGGACTTAATGTATGAAAAAGAATCACATCACGCATCATCATATGAAACTCTTTATAATTTCGTTTGCAGATTGCAGTTGCTATTTCAAATCCGCCACCCAAAGTTTTCTCAGGAGCTGGCTCAGCGTTAAAGGCAGAGAAACGTCGTATCCAAACATCTCTAATACCCACCAAGCTATTAATGCAGGGCGCCAAGCGTCGCAAGAAGCTCGAGTTGGACGATGATTCGGCGGTAAGCAGCTCAAGCGGTGGGGATACCAATGGCACAAAATCCGAAGGCGATGCGGCCAATGGCAAGGAGGAGGAGACTGCTGCAGCTGGTGTTGCTGCGGCTGACAAAAAAGAGGCTGACCAAGAGGATGCTAAAAAAGAGAAGGAACAGCCAATTGCTGCACCAAAGTCCAATGATGACTTTCGCAGCTCTTTAATATATAAACTTAGCTTAGGAAATTAACAATTTTAGAAATGCACTTATATCGCTATTGGTATGCTAGTCCATAGAAATTTCTAATAAGTTACATATATATATAAATATATATATATAGGAAGTTCCTTAACACACACACACACACACACAGAGAGAGATAGACAGACAGACAAAACACAAAAACCAATTAATTAGAAGAAAAAGAAACCCCACTGATTTAATAAGTATATGTATAAATTTGTTATACTTATCCATTTAGAGGATTAGAGAACAATAAAAATTTTACAAAAACTAAATAAAAAATAAAAATCCCCAGCTGATTTAATATTGTTTTATTTTTATATACTTTTTTTTTCTCAATACATTTTCAACTTTCAAGCTTATTGCAAATATTTGAATTCAAATATCAAAAATAACAAATAAAAGAATTTCATAAAGAAATATACATATAAAGTTTGTGGAAAAGGGGATTACGTTTTGAATTTGACACTTTTGGTGACGGTGGCTTTGATGCCAGATATTTCGCCACCATAACGTTTGGTTTCTTTGCGTACGGTGCGTATGGCACCTTTGCGCCGGATGAGCGCTTTGCGATATTTGCCGCGATGCTTGACACGCGGATTGCGCAGTTCCTTTTGCGGTGTGGCGTAAGTCCTTTATTCTTGGCCATTTGATAGGTGATGCCACGTCGTATACTCTCATCCTCCTCCTCTGCCGCCTCGTCAGCTTTAGCTTCATCCTCATATCCTCCCGTTACGTCTTAACCTTCAGTTTGTAGCTTTTCTTCGGTATCGATGTCATTATATTTGTTAAGAATCTGCAGTTTGGCCTTGCGCTGCGCCACATCGAGCACGGTGAATGCATCGCCATCTTGGATGCGTTCCAGCAGCGCCTCTAGCTGCGGCCGTATATACTCTTCGAAGCGTGGCTCCAATTGATCACGCAGCTTCTTGAGCTGCACAAGCCGTTTGACAACCGGATGATGTTTGATGCTCTGGCGCTTGGCTTTCAAAAGCAGATAGAACGCCACATCGGCAGGATGCCGCCGAAAGTCTTGGTGAGGCCCATAAATCGTCGCGTTGCAACAGCTGCAGACGTTCGCGTTTCGTAAGGCCCGCCAGATCTGTGGTCACCTTAATGGCTTTGGTGATATTTTTATTGCTTATCGGTTGCTTATCGGCTGGCAGCTGCTGTATCTTTTTGGCCTCTTCCTCCTCGGCTTTGGCTGCTATAATCGGGATCGACGAAATCCGTTTTGTAATAGCTTCGCTTGTTGGTGCCCCAATCCATGGTGTCGGGCAGATCGCAATTGTCATCCTCAGCACTCTCAATGTCCTCTTCATCATCATCACTTTCGCTAAATGGTAGAATCTCAATGTTATTTTTGTTTTCCAATATTTCTGCTCGTTTTTTGCGCTGTTCACGCAAATTGTCTAATAGCTCGCGCTCCTCCTCATTGTACTCCTGCTCGGAGTCGGTGGGCTCATAGTCATCTGCTTCGCTATCCATTTTAAACTTTCAACTGCCGCAAACTTTTGTCTGAGAAAAACGATCGGTGTATGTAGTAACAATCGATATTCAAAAATATACCACCAAAATACCAAGATTAATACCAAATAATTAACCCAAAGGACTAAAAATTGTTTCGTTTTTTGTTTAAAACTATTTCGGTATTTTGTTTAATATTTATCGATTGACTCTGGATATTATTAAAATCTATATATGGCAGCCCCGTGCTGAATATATTCACTCGATATACATGTTGCACGTAATTAATCGGACTAAAAATACCACTTCTCGTGAAACCAACAATTTAGATGGCAGCTCTGTGCGGATGTGCTGTCACTCTTTTTGCATATACATTTTTACAGTTACTTTTTGCTGATTTATGCGTGTGTGCAAGTTGCAACAAATTAATTCATTTGTAAACCAAAGAAGTTGTAATAGAACAAAAATGCATGATAAAAAATTAAAAGCAGAGCAACTTAAGCCTTATATTCCTAAAGATGAATGGGCAGACAAAACAGAGGTAGGCATAAAATTAAAAATAATAAATAAATTATTAAAATATCAAAAGTTGGAGGATAATTTTGCAACCCAATTGGCCCGGCCAGGCAAGCGCTACAGACAGTTCATGGAATTGTGCACCACAGCATTGTAAGTGGAGATTTCATATATTTACTTTCACATTTTTGTAACTTTAGTGCGTTTGTAATTTGAAACTATAACTTGCTTACCCCATGAAAATCCATGTACAGCCAATTGAATGTTTTTGAAAAGATTGAGATTGCCATCAAAGAGTTTGATCAGCATTCCGTTATACCGCCGCATATCTGGCTACGTTATCTGAAGGCCCTTAAGGGTGTTACCCAAACACCAGCCGAGCGCGCCACCTTTAATAAGAAATGCGCCAGGGCTCTATCCAGTCACTATGGTAATTTCCATATGCACTTGCAATGTTTTATTGTTTTTCGCACATTGAACTTAAATTTAAATTTTTCTCGAAAAACACAGATGAACCACTTGCCGAGTTTGTTGTTAAAAGTTTGCTTGAAGAGCAACTGGTTGAGCAGCATTTGATGTGGGCTAAGGTATTGGCTGATTATGGAATAGAGCGCATTGATTTCATAAAGGATTTGCGCGACGCGCTTGGCTTGCTCACCGATCAGGAGGAAATCGAGCTCGTGGAGAAAACTATGAGCGCCCACTGTGTCACTTGGAATTGCAATGAAGAGCAGTTGAGTTCGATTGAGCAGCTAATTGAAGATTTTAAAAGGAAGCTGGACGATAGTGTTGAGAATACAGCTTGGCTGCAGGAAATGTACATTATGAAGGCAGACACTTTGCTCATTTCGCAGGAAATTAAATGCAGCTTGGCTAAATTCTTTATGAGCGTTCTCTGGCCAAATATCCCACTGATTCGACCCTTTGGCTAGATTATGTCCAATATATGACAAAGCCATTGGAGTCGGGCAGCAAAGATGAGATACATACGGAGATAACCGATGGCTATTTGAGAAGCAAGCCGCTTCCGCTTATAACTCGAGCTTTGCGCACCAAGCCAAGCATACAGATAAATCACAAGTTTTTGCAATTGATGGAGCATTATGATCTCAGCGTTGAGCGTATCGATGAAGAGCTAAATCGTCATTTTGAGCGCATCGAGCCGTTTAAGGAAATGAGCGTCGAGCTGCATCTTGACTATTTGGCATATCGTGTGCGACACACCAATGTTAACGACGAGGATCAGGTACATATGAAATATATATTTATTTTCTTTATTTTGTTCAATAAACTATTACAAATCTTTCGATAGGTCGATCAGCTGCGTTGTGCATTCCGTGGTGTTTGGGATCGCCTTTCCGATCAATATGGCGATACGGCTGACACAAGTTTCGAGGTGCTCCAGCTCTTTGCACAGGTTGAATATGCACAGCTCAAGAATCCAGCCAATGGAGCTGCTATATGGGACGAGATATTAAGTTCGTAAACGATATATATATTGATTGATATATATTGATATACAACAAACTCTTTAGATTATCCCGGCAGTAATGTTAAGAGCCATCTGTGGATGGCCTATGCCCAAATGGAAAGCGAATTCAATGGTGGTCATCGAACAAGCATCGTACTGCGACAGGCTCTAATGTCGCTACCAATGACAGCGGATCTCAATGCCGTTTTGGAGCTGTATCGTCGCAAAGAGCGCTGCTTTGGCAGCTTCAATACCATTGCTGAGTGTCAATCTTATTGCCAAGAATACTCAAAGGATTCCAAATCCATATACCAAAGCCCAGCCAGACGTCAATGGCAGCCACCGCTCGAGAAGCCAACACAACCGGTTGCCAAAAAAAAGAAACCGCCACCAGCGGCAAGTGCAACATCCAATGAATGCAATGAGTCCAACTTTAAGTATTCATGTGAGAGTTTTTTAGCTTTTGTACTTTTTTGGACTTGAAGACATTTTAGTTTTTTAATTGCAGCTGGTTTGGAAACCAATAAAATATTTATCAAGAACTTGTATCCCCGATGCACCAAAGAGGATCTTACCAAAATATTTGACGAATTTGGTTCTATTTTGGATATACGTATAGTACAAAAGCCGTAAGTGATGATACCATTTCTAGTTAACCAACATTTCAATAATTTCTGTCTCTATTGGTTTCAAAAGTAATCTTAAACTCAAGTGCATTGCATACATCGAGTATGAAAGTGCTGAGGCAGCACAAAAGGCGGTCATCGCTGGCGATGGAAAAAACATTGGTGGACTTAATGTATGAAAAAGAATCACATCACGCATCATCATATGAAACTCTTATAATTTCGTTTGCAGATTGCAGTTGCTATTTCAAATCCGCCACCCAAAGTTTTCTCAGGAGCTGGCTCAGCGTTAAAGGCAGAGAAACGTCGTATCCAAACATCTCTAATACCCACCAAGCTATTAATGCAGGGCGCCAAGCGTCGCAAGAAGCTCGAGTTGGACGATGATTCGGCGGTAAGCAGCTCAAGCGGTGGGGATACCAATGGCACAAAATCCGAAGGCGATGCGGCCAATGGCAAGGAGGAGGAGACTGCTGCAGCTGGTGTTGCTGCGGCTGACAAAAAAGAGGCTGACCAAGAGGATGCTAAAAAAGAGACAGAACAGCCAATTGCTGCACCAAAGTCCAATGATGACTTTCGCAAGCTCTTTAATATATAAACTTAGCTTAGGAAATTAACAATTTTAGAAATGCACTTATATCGCTATTGGTATGCTAGTCCATAGAAATTTCTAATAAGTTACATATATATATATATATATATATATAGGAAGTTCCTTAACACACACACACACACACACAGAGAGAGACAGACAGACAAAACACAAAAACCAAATTTTTAGAAGAAAAAGAAACCCCACTGATTTAATAAGTATATGTATAAATTTGTTATACTTATCCATTTAGAGGATTAGAGAACAATAAAAATTTTACAAAAACTAAATAAAAAATAAAAATCCCCAGCTGATTTAATATTGTTTTATTTTTATATACTTTTTTCTCAATACATTTTCAACTTTCAAGCTTATTGCAAATATTTGAATTCAAATATCAAAAATAACAAATAAAAGAATTTCAAAAAGAAATATACATATAAAGTTTGTGGAAAAGGGGATTACGTTTTGAATTTGACACTTTTGGTGACGGTGGCTTTGATGCCAGATATTTCGCCACCATAACGTTTGGTTTCTTTGCGTACGGTGCGTATGGAACCTTTGCGCCGGATGAGCGCTTTGCGATATTTGCCGCGATGCTTGACACGCGGATTGCGCAGTTCCTTTTTGCGGTGTGGCGTAAGTCCTTTATTCTTGGCCATTTGATAGGTGATGCCACGTCGTATACTCTCATCCTCCTCCTCTGCCGCCTCGTCAGCTTTAGCTTCATCCTCATATCCTCCCGTTACGTCTAAACCTTCAGTTTGTAGCTTTTCTTCGGTATCGATGTCATTATATTTGTTAAGAATCTGCAGTTTGGCCTTGCGCTGCGCCACATCGAGCACGGTGAATGCATCGCCATCTTGGAAGCGTTCCAGCAGCGCCTCTAGCTTCGGCCGTACATACTCTTCGAAGCGTGGCTCCAATTGATCACGCAGCTTCTTGAGCTGCACAAGCCGTTTGACAACCGGATGATGTTTGATGCTCTGGCGCTTGGCTTTCAAAAGCAGATAGAACGCCACATCGGCAGGATGCCGCCGAAAGTCTTGGGTGAGGCCCATAAATCGTCGCGTTGCAACAGCTGCAGACGTTCGCGTTTCGTAAGGCCCGCCAGATCTGTGGTCACCTTAATGGCTTTGGTGGTATTTTTATTGTCCGCCGGTTGCTTATCGGCTGGCAGCTGCTGTATCTTTTTGGCCTCTTCCTCCTCGGCTTTGGCTGCTATAATCGGGATCGACGAAATCCGTTTTTTAATAGCTTTGCTTGTTGGTGCCCCAATCCATGGTGTCGGGCAGATCGCGATTGTCATCCTTAGCACTCTCAATATCGCTGTCGCGCATCAGTTCGGCCACATCATCATTGTCCTCTTCATCATCCTCACTTTCGCTAAATGGTAGAATCTCAATGTTATTTTCGTTCACGAAAACTGTCTAATAGCTCGCGCTCCTCCTCATTGTACTCCTGCTCGGAGTCTGTGGGCTCATAGTCATCTGCTTCGCTATCCATTTTCAACTTCATTATTGAGTTCAATGAAATAAAATATACTAGCACAAACTGTTCAACTGCGGCAAACTTTTGTCTGAGAAAAACGATCGGTGTATGTAGTAACAATCGATATTCAAAAATATACCACCAAAATACCAAGATTAATACCAAATAATTAATCCAAAGGACTAAAAATGTTTCCGTTTCTTGTTTAAACTATTTCGGTATTTTGTTTAATATTTATCGATTGGCTCTGGATATTATTAAAATCTATATATGGCAGCCCCGTGCTGAAAATATTCACTCGATATATATGTTGCACGTAATTAATCGGATGAAAAATACCACTTCTCGTGAAACCAACATTTTAGATGGCAGCTCTGTGCGGGTGTGCTGCCACACTTTTTGCATACACATTTTTACAGTTACTTTTTGCTGATTTATGCGTGTGTGCAAGTTGCAACAAATTAATTCATTTGTAAACCAAAGAAGTTGGAATAGAACAAAAATGCATGATAAAAAATTAACAGCAGAGCAACTTAAGCCTGATATTCCTAAAGATGAATCGGCAGACAAAACGGAGGTAGGCATAAAATTAAGTTTCCTAAAGTGTATATATTCCTTAGCCTAATATAATATTTGTTTCTAAGTACATAACTATAGATCGTAGAATACAACATCTTTTCTCACAAATACATGTGTCTTACAGATGGAACGGGCTAAACGTATATCTGCTATAGTTCGCAAAATATTGGAAAATAACGCTGCTAAAAATGCTAAATTGCCAAATGAGCAAAAAGAGCACAAAATATTTGAGTCTATGTTGGCAACGGAAAAGGAAAACAGTCCACCACAAGTACCTTTGGATAAGTTAGCTTCAACAATGAGTAAATTAAAGCTGGAGGAAAAGCAGCAAGAGGTACTAGCTCCGAGTAGTCCCATTGCCACGGCAAGCAAACGCAAGCTGTTCACTGCCGCCAACATTTTTACGTTCGACAGCGATAACGATGATGAAATCGAGGAAGATCCAATGAAAGCTGATGGTGTATTTCACTTGTTAAGCCGCGCTGCGGCAAACCCTTTGCTTATAGCAAAAGAATTGGAGCAGATTAATGAGGAATTTGATATTAAAACATCACTCCTAGAGAATGATTTAGAAACTACGCTTTCTGCAGTGGATCAAGGTGCACCAATTGACCTAGCTTGGGCAGAAGCGAAGCAGACTGAGGCTTCCAATGAAGTAAACAAGTATTTGGCGACCAATCCATTCTATGACGATAAACAGCTTGAGGAGAATACATTAACTGAATTGGAAGCAGACGCTGCTGAAAATTTTATCAAACGCGTCGAATTGCGTTCTGCTGTACCCGAATGGGCCTTGGTATGTACATATATATATGTACATATGCATTGCAACTGTTATATACTAAATTCCCAACCCGCTCTACATCATATTTCATTCTTAAAAGTCAACTGCCGTTTTCAACGTGGACAAGCCCAAGGATGCAGTCACTTTCGGCGATGAGTTACCCAAAATGCCTATGATGGGTACAGAAACTTTGCTAACAATTTCTATAATCAAGGTCTATAGCCCGTTTCAGTTTTGGTTTCACATTGCTGACGATCCCAGATTCGATTTAAATCCGATGATCAGCCCATTTAGGTAAGCATTAACATTCGTCGCTTAATCACGAACAAAAAAAAAAAATATATATATATATATACAAAATTTTAATTGTTGCATTCGGTTAACAGCACATTCTATAATGAGATGGCGGCTAAATCGAACTGGATGATAACCCCACACTTTATGCAGCCAGGATTTTTGTGCGCAGTGTTTTATGAGTATGTGTGGCGTCGTGGAAGGATTGTCCATAAACCAGTTGCAGAGGCTGAATGTGTGGCCATCTATCTTGTTGATTATGCCCAATGTGTGGATGTTGATTGGAAGAAAATTTATTTTCTAAATAAGTGCTTTGCTTTAAAGCCGGCGCTAGCTGTGCGTGGAACCCTAACCGATCTCTATCCACTTAGCTCTCGTTGGCCGATCGATGTGACATTGGAGTTTAAGCGCCTTGTTTTCAAACAGGAGCGCTCCGCATTCATCAAGCAGGTCGACGAGCCCAATGGCATATTCTTTCTTAGCGTGTGGGTTAAAGAGACCAAGACTAGTGTGAGCAATGCGTTAATCGATGCTAAAATGGCAGGACGTAGTCGCAATTTTAGCAACGAGTCTTTTGAAGCCAATTTTGGTCGCCGCTTGCGCTATCTTCGCGAACGTCTGCCCACGTGAGTATTGTACCTGTGCCTAAAGCGCTCCAATCTTAAAATCAATGATTTTTCCCACCGCTTAACTCGTTGCTTGTAGTTTTGAAATGCTGGAGACACGCGTGTTTCCAACTGATATGCCAGAGCTGGAGGACAAATTGGATGAAATTATCTATTCGCTTGATTTCCATATGGAATTTCAGCCACCAAAGCTGAATAACCCATTTTTAAATGGCCTTGAGAAGGCATTGGCCAACTGGCTGCTCGAGTACGAGCCCGAGGAGCAGCAGTGGCGCAAGCTTGTCCAGGAGAGACGTGCTGAGCTTATGAAGAAAAAGAAAGACAACAATAATGGGCTTGATGACACATGTTAAAATATTGATACATTACGAAATGTATTATTATGTTAGTCTTTTTCCCTCACTGCATTTTGAAATAGATTAACAAAGTTCACAAGCGTCTATACAAAAGTGTTGATTATGTTTTGTATATGTCTGTGACATGGACTGTATAAGTATTGTTTATATTTTGTACTCTTAACTTCTTATATTTTCTCACTAATTACATTTCATCGAAATTTTCTGTTTAACTAATTAAAAAGTATAAAATAAATGGGAGATTGATACTCCGTTTCTTAACAGTACTTTATAACTTAATATATGTGCATACATTTATGTATATAAAAACATTTATGTATATATCTAATAACTGTCTTTCAATTCTACAAACAAATATAAAAATTGATGCTTGATACAATTATAAAAGTAAATGAATGATTTTATATCTGTTAAAATACTCATATGTATGCATATTGGTTTTTTATATATATATACATATAAACAGCATTGCGTCGTCCAGCACAAATACATGCATACATTTAATTATTTATTTCGGCATCAACCTAACCTCACAAAATCCACATGGCGAAAGCACGCGCTCTCAACTGTAACGGCATATATGTATGTATTTGAAGAGTTGCCACAGCGTGCAGACTTTAGACACGTGTCTCTATTTAATCAATCATTTTCTATCTTATTTTTTTATTTATTTAATGACAAATTAATGAAGTTATTTATATATGCAGATATTCCTGATAAGCATCAAAAGTCAAATCGATATATACTTACTGCCAAGTGCAACGTGTGCTTCCAGCGCTAGAGATGAGTGGGGCTCACGAGCAATGAGTGCATCGCTAACTATGTAGTTGGTGCACGTTTCTTTCTTTCTTTTCGACACCGGGCGCCGAGCTGACAGGACAACATTAGCTGAATTTTCGTAAACGCACGCACGCACAAAGTATTTCGGAATTTTAGCAAAATGGAAATGCCACGCCGCACTTTTAAGGACAATGCGTTTCTCGCACTTTCTTTATTAACGAACGGTGTCATGATCTACAATGGGTTTCCAAGGAACTCCAACATCGACATGCCCACTGTAATAATGGTGACTGTGATGTGCTTGCATGCGGACAATGTGCGGCGCAGATATGCGCTATTCGAATTGCCTTATATCCGAAAGTTTCTGCTTGCAGCAGCCATGTTGCTGTATATTCAAGGCATTTTGATGGCATGGGACAAAATGTGGTGCTACAGCGATGGACAATTTAGTAAATATGTGACAGCCGTGAAGAACAGAAAACATAAGACATTTACGTATTATTTGACAACCAAGTACCATGCTTTGGCTCTTGCCAAATGGACAATGGCCTTAATTTTATTGATAGACGGCCTTTTTGTCACTGGACCTTGATTCTGCTGCTAAGGTACATAAACGCTTTGAAAGCTACAAAAAATATATATACATACATATATAGTAAAAATTCTAAATATTTCAGCCTGTCCACGTGTGTACATACATATCTACACTGAAATGCGAAAACGTCAACACGCATCTCTGGAAACGGTAAATAGTAGACAGGCGCTTAAATTGAAACTTTGTCAACTAGTTCTGACTTATTAAAACAAACAAAATGTGAAAATTAAAGGTGGAAAAAAAGAGTATTTTTCACTTTAAACTCAAGATAAATATTCAAAATTTAAAAACTTTTTCCAACTTTATACAAGATAAATATTCAAAATGAAGCAACTTCTTTTGTTGTCTCTTTCTAAAAACAATAGTCAGCAAAATACACTTCAACCAGCGAAAAACCTTGTTCTTAAAAAATAAATAATTGAAGAGAAATAAATATCGTTTTCACTTAATTTAAATAAATAAAGCAAATTTATTTGTAGTACAACCAAAATTTGTAGCATACAAAAAAGAAGAAGAAGAAATTCCAAACTGTCGAAATACTGCTGTGTGTCTGGTTCGAGAATGCACTAACTCGCTGACGCTCTGAAGAGGGTGTCCGTCCGACCGTTTAGCTAATGTAGTCTAGGCACCTGACCACTATTTTCCAGCTCCAAAATCTGCAACAAATCCTCCTGCAATAACGATGGTCCTCGCATGCTGTGATATGTATCTGTTGTTGTTGCTGCCGTTGCGATGTCTGTTGCTTGCAGCGAACTGGTATTGCCCAATTCATCGTTCATAGCATCAAATTGCTCAGCTGCCGGACGCGTACGTCGTTCCACCATCATTTTCGACCAGGGCAGCATCAACGAAACGCATTGCCAGTTTTGTGCGGAATTCGATGCCATTTGGCTTGTGGTTGGCATATCATCATCTGGCAACTCCAATGCCGTATGCACATCTCTATCGGAATCAACTTTGCCATTGTTGTTGTTGTTGTTGTAACCAACAATAGACAATGAAAGCTCCTCATCCGCGGCCCTTGGCATTGAATCCGTTGTTGAGATGCAATTGATGACGCGATGAGCGGCGGCCAATTGGCTTCGCTGCATATTGCTGCTGGAGCGTGAATTGCCATATTGTAGACGCTGCTGCAGCATGGTTCGCTTCACCAGTTCCGGATGCAGCTCAGCCACCAGCTGCTGCTCCTCGTTGTCGCTCTGCATTAGCGACGCGGTTGGTTCGGGATTGTTGGCAATGGCGCGTTGCCTTTGCTGATTTCGCATTGCGATGCGTTCAATATTTGAACGGGATTGCGCATTGCCATAGCTGATGCGACGGGCGGCACGTTGACGGCGCTCCAACGCCTCAGTTCGTGCATCATGCGCGGCACGCACTTTTGTTGTTTGGCGTAGATCGCTACGCATATAGAAACCACCACCGTTATCCGCTAGCTGAGCATTTTGGCGCGATATTTCCTGGCCAAGTTCGCGGCCACGCTCGAGCGCAATCAGACGCTGTCGGCGCGCCAGCGCAAGCTGCTCCTCCGGCGTCATCGGCACCACCGTGTGCTGACGTCGCAGCGAGTGCGACTGCGCAGGCGTTCCGCTTGGACCCAGCGTTGTGTCCTGATTGATATCCTCGATGTGGCGAAAGAGTCGCTTCAAACGCATCTGACGCATTTTCATCTCGATGGTGCGATCATTGAACTCCTGGATGCGTTCATATTCCTCCCGCAATCGCTGCAGCTGCCCGTTCCGTCGACTATTGTTGAACATGCGGCGGTAAAAGGGTGTTCGCTTGATTTGATAGGACGACATGCTGGAAATAGTTGTGGTCTATTAAGCTTCTGACGTTTTTTGTTTTTTTTTTGTATATTCTTTTTATTGTATTTATTGCACTTGAAAATTTTGTACGCTTCCTAAATAGTAAATATGTATGTATATATAAATGTTGTTCTTACGAAAATGATTTTGTATATTGTGTCTATCTATACAACATTGTAAATACGCCTCCTGTGCTAAGCAAATGTTCAGTTTAATCGCAACTTTATTATATTGTTTGCACAAAATATTCGTTCCTAACCTAATAAGGCAAAATGGTGGAAAGAAAATATACATACATACATATGTACGAATAAACACAATTTTAGGTTATTTTGTCAAATTTTACGCTTATTTATTTATTATCATCGATTCCATCCTTAAAAGCTAGCGTATAATAAAAATATATTAAGCATTATCAGGTTTAAACATGTCTTTCGAATTACACGACACTGGGGTCATTACAATACAGTTACAAGTTACAGTTAAAGTTACACAGAACATACATACATTAAAAAGAAAGACAGTTATATTACGGTAGTTGGTTTTTTTTTTTTGTCCATTGACGCCAGCGCCATCCGGTGTCTGCTATGTGAAGATTATTTGCAAAGTTTGGCCATCGTATGCGTAAGTTTGTGTTCGTCGGCACCAATGACTTTACCCATGCTGCGATTACCTTTGAGGAACACAAATGTTGGCATATTGCGCACTTTGTACTTTTCCACGAGCTCGTCGAATTTGTCAACGTTAATTTTGATGACGACCGCTTTGCTGGCGTATTGCCGCGCCAGCGATTTGACTAGTTTATCAATGTCCTTGCAGGGGCCACACCAGGCGGCATAAAAGTCCAGGACAACCAATTTATGTTCGGCTGCCTCGAGACGTTTGTTAAAATCGTTGATAGTGCGAATAGCAGTCATTTTTAATATAGCAGTTGCACGGATTTTACGACGTTATTTTAGCTTGCGCAGATGGAATTTAATGGCGTAAATGCGCAGTGCAATGCTTTTTATAGTACACATGCATCGCCTATGCACATATGTAAGTATGTGTATGCTTGGCGCGCTTTTATTTTCACCATGTAACGAAGCTTTCACGCATTCAAAACACCAATGCACATCACATACATACATACACATACAGGCTTAAAGGCAAGCCAACGGTTCTTTTCCAGATCAACAGGGATGCCACGTTTGCGAATTTTCTTCTGTTGGTTGCCGATATGTTACACACGACTAAAAGACATACCGATACTATTAATTTCTCTTGATAGTTAAAAACAATTTAATTATTTTAAACAATACAATTAAGTAATAATGTTCATTTAAATAATTAAAAACAAAATGCGTTCGTATTCCTCACGCAATCGCTGCATCAACCCGTTGCGTCGTTGCGTTGAACACGCGGCGAAAAAACGGTATTAGCTTGATTTGATAGGACGACATGCTGGAAATAGTTGTGGTAATCGCAACTTAATTGTTTGCATAAAATATTCGTTTCTTATCTAATAAAGCAAAATTGTGGAAAGAAAATATACATACGTTGTATGTATGTATGTGTTTATGGGCATACAAATTTATATCCATATGTAACCATACATATGTATGTATGTATGTATGTACATACATATGTACATGTCCAACGCAGAGCATGAATAAACACAATTTTCGGTAATTTTGTCAAATTTTACGCCTATTGATTTATTCATCATCGATTCCATCCTTAAAAGCTAGCGTATAATATAATTATCAGGTTAGAATGTCTTTCGAATTACACGACACGGGGGTCATTGCAATACAGTTACAAGTTACAGTTAAAGTTACACAGAAAATATATTAAAAAGACAGTTATATAACGGTAGTCGGTTTTTTCTTTTTTGTTGTTGTTCATTGACGCCAGCGCCATCCAGTGTCTGCTATGTGAAGATTATTTGCAAAGTTTGGCCATCGTATGCGTAAGTTTGTATTTGTCGGCACCAACGACTCTACCCATATTGCTCTTATTTTTGAGGAACACAAATGTTGGCTTATGGCGCACTTTGTACTGTTTCACGAGCTGGTCGAATCTGTCAACATTAATTTTGATGACAACCGCTGTGCTATCGTATTGGCGCGCCAGCGATTTGACTAGATCTTCCATGTCTTTGCATTGGCCATCCCAGGTGGCATAAAAGTCCAGGACAACCAATTTATGTTCGGCTGCCTCGAGACTTTTGTTAAAATGGTTTATATTGCGAATATCAGTCATTTTTAATAAAGCAGTTACACGGATTTTACGACGTTAATTTAGCTTGCGCAGAAGGAATGCAATGGCGTGAATGTGCAGAGTTACATATGTATGTATGTTTTTTAGAGTACTTACACATGCATCGCATATGTACATATGCATGTGTATGCTTTGTGTATGCGCGCTTTGATTTTCACCACGTAACGAGGCATACATTCAAAACGGTTCTTTTCCAGATCAACAGGGATGCCACGTTTTCGAATTTTCTTCCGTTGGCTGACGATAAGCACGACTTAAAGAAAAACCGATACTATACATTTCTCTTGGTGGTTGAAAACAATTTTACTTTTTCAAAACAATACAATCAAGTGATAATTTCCATTAAAGTATTGAAAAACAAAATGCTAGTAAACATAAATAAATATCGATGTATCGGTGTGGTGAGTATTCATACGGCAGCCCTACGGCAATTTAAAACTGCCGCTTTGTCAAATATGTACATATAATAAATATATACAAAAACGTTGTGTGTGTTTGTCAGCTAAATGTCAGACAACCATTTTGGATTTATTCTCATATATACTTCAAACGAGCAATAACCAACTTCCAGAACATTTTCAAGCACACAAAAATTTTGTGCTTCTATTTGTTTTCTTCGTTTTTATTTTGCGAATAATCAAAAATAAAAAGAAACTTGCAAACATGAAGGTGCATGTAGTTGAAAGCCAAGAAGATTTCAATAATCAATTAACAAATGCCGGCGACAAGCTAATCGTCATTGATTTCAGTGCCGATTGGTGCGGTCCTTGCAAGCGAATTGCTCCAAAACTGGACGAACTGGCCTCGCAGTATGGCGAACGTGCTCTCGTTATGTCCGTAAATGTCGATGGGCTTGAGGATATCGCTGTGGCATATAATATAAAAAGTATGCCGACTTTCGTATTCATGAAAGGTGGCAATGTATTGGAGACTTTCGTCGGTGGTAATGCCGACAGACTCTCCACATGCATGGAGAAATATGTGAACGACGAGGAGGACTCAACACCCGATGAACAGAAGATGGATCTCAAGCTTGAGCAGAAGCAGTTGCTTAACAACTCGTTGGAAAGCACAGATGATGAGCCCGAAGGTGCTCACATGGTGCCACCAAGTGTTGCAGCTATAACTGGCAGCGAGGAAGCCGACAACGGAGATCGCGTCCTTGAAAACTAATCAAAATTTATTAACAAACCCAAACACAAAACCATGCAAATCACAACAACAAACAGCACACACAATATGTAATCCAAAGAAGCTTCATCATCATTAAATATATATATAACATGTTGCCAAATTACAATAACAAATTCGTTTAGCAATTACATAAAGAATTGTTTTTATTGTTTATTCTAAGTATCTTTAAATTAGGGAGAGTTAAAAAAAATTACATTTATGTGCATTCCAAATGGATGGTCTTGTGAAATGTTCACACAAATAAAAGTTTTTCCTAAATTTTGCAACGCCGTATTCCCATTGTTTCGGTATATATTTTGTATTTATATAGCCCAATGGGAAAGCAGGAAAAACATTTTATCGTTGTTGACTGCCTTACTTTTTAGCAAAAGTAATTTTCATAGCATGCGTTGGTGTTATTTTGAAGCCTTGGAGCGCTTCCTTGGCGGCATTGCTCTGCAGTTCAGTGGTGAACTCAACGAAGGCGATATCATGACGATTGGGAACAAGGCGCACCTCCTTAAAGCCTGGAAATTGATTGAACAGCATCGAGAGCATCATTTCGTTTGTTTCCTCTGGTAGATTTGTGAGGAACAGAATTTGATTTGGTGGCTGTTCGGTTTGTGTATTCGGATTCGAGTTCTCTGCATTCGATGGCTTCTTCTTCTTATCCCTGTTTTAGTCGTTTATAAACGTTTAATAAATATTCAACATATGTGACGTCACAAAAATAATACTCACTTTTTCTCTTCGACACCGGGTGCTGGTTTTGGCGGCTTAACCTTCTTTGGCCGCTCCTTGTATGTGCCCTTCAATTTGGCAACAATATCTGAATCGGATTTGGAGTAGGCGATACGCATTGGTTTGTCGTAAAACGGAAAACCCTGCATTGTGCGCAGCGCGTTTGAGGCGCTGCCAATTTCTTTGAATATGACAAATGCCTGTCCTCGCATTTTTAGAGTTTTCAACGCCACAATGTCGAGTATTTGGCCAAATTGTGAGAAGATTGCATAGAGCGATTTTTTGAGCTCTTCTTTTTTAATCTTCTCGTTCAGATTGTTTATGTAGATTGTCTGATTTGGGCGTACATCCATTTTGTGGCGTTGTTTATTTATCGGTAATGAAAATAAACCGAAACAGAAAAACTGCGAGAAAAATAAAATGCTCTCGAAGCCGATTAGGGATGAGCAATGAACGCAACGTTGCTGCGACATTCGCCATGTTTGCAATTTCACTCATGTATCGATATATCGTGAAGTGATTTTTGAAGTAGTGCTGCCAATTCATGAACATTTTTTTTATACAAATAAAGATACATATGCAGGAGTAAATTTATTTTGGAAGCCCCTGATGCAACAAAACATTAATGTGACAGTTCTGACTTAAGTCATAAAAAACATTGATTAAAGTCCAGGGTCTATGGTGTGCTATGCGATATATAATCGGTAGATAAAAGTGACAGCTGCCCAGCCCTGGTATGCATGCTTAACTTGCCGGCTGCATTTTCATGAATTTGTAGTTTTGGCAAGCTTCTAGCATTTTGACGAATATTAATGCAAAAGCGCACAAATGTTGCCACGGGGAGATGACAAAAAGGATCGCTATGCCAAGCTGTCCTTTCTCGGCGAAGGTCAGGTAAGAACATAACACACATTATTACCTTTATTGAAGATGTGCATTAATTGTCTTTGTATAAATAGTTTGCCATTGTTTATAAGGCGCGCGATACGGTGACAAGTCAAATTGTTGCCGTGAAAAAGATTAAAACAGGCAGTCGAGATGAAGCACGCGATGGCATCAATCGCACGGCAATGCGTGAGATTAAAATACTGCAGGAGCTGCAACATGAGAACATAATCGGATTGGTCGATGTATTCGGACGTCTGTCGAATATTTCGCTAGTTTTCGATTTCATGGACACCGATCTGGAAGTGATAATCAAGGATAACAAAATAATACTCACACAGGCTAACATTAAGGCATATGCAATAATGACATTGCGCGGCCTCGAATATCTGCATGTCAACTGGATTCTTCATCGCGATCTAAAGCCCAACAACTTGCTCGTCAACAGCGATGGCATTTTGAAGATCGGTGACTTTGGTTTGGCCAAGAGTTTTGGTTCACCCAATCGCATCTATACACATCATGTGGTTACACGCTGGTATCGCTCGCCCGAACTGCTTTTCGGCGCACGTCAATATGGCACCGGCGTCGACATGTGGGCCGTTGGCTGCATTCTTGCCGAACTGATGTTGCGCGTGCCATTCCTGCCCGGCGACTCGGATCTGGATCAATTGACACGCATCTTTAGTGTGCTGGGCACACCCACACTCAACGATTGGCCGCATCTCAGCAAGCTGCATGATTATTTGCAGTTTCGTCATTTTGTTGGAACGCCGTTGCCAAATATTTTCACAGCTGCCGGCAATGATATGATCACATTGATGCGTCGCCTCTTTGCCATGAATCCATTGAAACGCTGCTCCTGCCGCGAGGCTCTTAGCATGCCCTATTTCCATAATAAACCTCCACCCACCGTTGGCATCAAGCTACCAATGCCATCGGCCATATTGGCCGCCAAGGAGGGCGCCGCTGCTGCTGGCGATGACAAGCCCCCCCTTAAGCGCAAGCTTGTCGAGACCACAGTGCGCGGCAATGTGTTGCCCCAAAAGAAGAAGCTGATGTTTTAAACGATTCACTGCACTGTTAATTTATCTAGTTTATAAAAAGGAGTATCAAAAATAAATCTTCTAACTGAATTGGCCTTGAATTTGTTGTTGTTGTTGGTTAAGGTTGTTGGCCAAGATCTGACAAAAATAACATTAGTGAACAAAATTCAAAGTTTAAATTTGTTGATTTATTTGATTTTTTGCTATTTTTGGAGCAACAAAATGCCGTTGGGCAAAAGGGTGGACACTAGATTGGATCGGGAGGCGGAGGAGCGACGTCAGCGTGCCAAGCTGCGCATCAGCTATGGCAATAGGTCATCCAATTTGAATGCGGAACGTTTGCAACGGCATGCAGCAGCAGCAGCAGCCGCATTAACAGCAAAAACAACAACACCATTGCGACGCATTGCATCCAGTTATGCGCATGTAAGCGATGTCAGTTGCGGCTCCTGTGCGGCGCTTCCCCATGCCGATAACGCTGAGGATGCGGGCGAGGAGCGTGCTGAGACTCTTATACGCAGCGAATCATTTCAAACACCAGGAACACCAGGAACAGCAACAACAACAGCTGCAGCTGCAGCTGCAGCAAGACCAATAGAAACAGCAACAACATCTCGTGCACCCTTATCAGCCTCGGCATCCCCATCAGCCCCATTAACAGAGAGACGCAATCACTATCTATGCGGCAATGTAATGAAATCGCGTGCCACCGAACGCTGGTCCCAGATTGCCTGCACCGTTTCAGCCTTATTTCGAGTGCGACGCATCCCGTCGGCGGATCCATTCTCGGAGCTGCGACGCTTGCGGGAGCAGCGGGATCTATTGGAGGCATTTACGCGTCCATTTCTCTATGACGACGTGCAGCCCAAATGAAATATCATTTCTAAGCTCCAGAAAACAACAAAATTATTACTATGATTGCCATTTAATAACAAGAACAAATTGATTCACATTCACATCGTATTTTCATTTATTATACATATATTTTTTCGCATTCAAAATGCGGCTATTCGTTTACATGAAATGCTCGAAAGAAATGAGAAAAGAAAATATGTATGTACATACATATTTTCTTCTTCCTATTCCTTTGTTGTTTCTGGCAATTGGGCAGCACAGCTAGTTTGTATGTATATCTGTCTCATTCGCACTCTCACAATTTCTTAATAGCAACGGCATCGATCACGTGGACATTCCGATTCATAATTGAGACATTGATCCATGCAATAAGTATCAGCACCCTCGCGTCCCTCCAGCTCACCAATCGCAACGCACTCTTGTCTGAAATTATAAGAACGTGTGTGTGTGTGTGTGTGTGTGTGTGTGAGTTAGAGAGCCTGCTAGCAATAGCAACGTTACTTACGGACAATGGCAGGCGGTCTCGGGACAATTGGGTGGATAGCGCAAACAGTTAATCTCACACCAATGATCGATGCCGGGTAGCACACGAAATGCAGGCGCTCCAATACACTTTTGATCGCTGTTGGCAAAAGAAAATAAAACAAAAAATTGAAAACTAATAAACGAAATGCGACTTTTAATGTAAGTTTTGTGTAAGTTAGTTTTAAAGGCAAACCATAACCCACAAAAGCGAAAGTTACCTTTATTTTTATGCGTCGCATTATTTTGTTTTATATATTTGATGAAGCATGATGCCATTAATAAGGTGGGCACATTTGTGACAGCTTCGTCACAAACACTAAGTGCGAAGGCGAGTTCATCTTATTGATTGCATCATGCTCTAACATAACCTATAATAATTTTATTTCAAATTTTTGGTATATTGTAAAACAATTTTGCCTCCCTGGATTTTGCTGTCAAACAATGAGAATGTAGCATACGTTTATTTAGTGCCGGCATAGATGTGAACGGACTTAGTACTAAAAATATAAATTTCGTTAAGACGAATAAAAAGTAATTTATTATTTGCGAAAACTTCCGGCAGCGTCAATATATTTAAAAATTCATACATATTAACTCGACACTTAAAACACGCGAATAAAGTAACGCGACAAACTGAAGGGTCGCAATCCCTAAGAAAACAAAACGTATAAGAAATTAGGGAACGATGAATCGTCGTCGTTTGCCTAATCATCAGGAGCGTGACATGGACTCAGCGGGCCCATCTACATCTGGGGCGAGACCAGTACGTAAAAACACAATTGTACGACCGGACTTGCAACGTCCTCCACAAAGTAAGTTCGAATTACCATTGCAAAGACGATTTAATTCAACAAATCTTCAGTCGAGAGAGTTTTCCAACATAAAAGTCATAAGATCCTTAGATTTTTAGAATAACATTGTTAGAAATCATTGAAAAGTGGGGTTCCCAACGCGAAACAAAGAACCTAAGGACAATATTATTAAGTCTTTAATAGCGGGTCCTTGTGTTTGATGCAGAACCCATTTTTTTCTATACCCTTCACACATGTGAAACAGGGTAGTTTGAGTTTGTCATGAATCTGTAACGATGGGCGACCCCATAAGCTATGTATCAAAATGATCAGGACGAGCTCAGGAATTGATTTCCGCGTGTCCGTCTGTCCGTCTGTCTGTTTCAACACGATTTCCGGCCAAACTGCTGAACCGATCTTGATGAAACTTTCACAGATTGCTTAGATCACGTCGGGTTTGTTCATTATGAAATTTCATTCCGCTCGGAACGTTCAACGACATAGCCACCATACAAATTGACCATATTGTCGTGCACTTTCAAGTACCTACATATAGCTCATGTGTGAAGGGTATCATGCGATATCTTGCAGCTTTGCTTTGTCAAGCAGAAAGCTTTTGTTGCTTTTATAGACTTATCGATAAATGCGAAATATCAAAATTATATCAATGTATAGCCATCAAAGCCTTTAACAACTTATCTATCTTTCACTCTCACTTCCTTGAATTTTAGTGGCAAAGCCTGCACGTCTATCTCGTCAGGTGGGAATGATGTCTCGTTCGCCGGAACGAAAACCAGCAACAGGCTCACATTTTCAGCCAAATCCATTGGAGCGCCCAACTACCAGACGTTGCAACAGCAACTTTTTGCCACGCGTTGCCACACTATCCACTAACAACAACAATAGAAACAACAATATGCAACCTCAAGGATCTGCGACACGCAGCAAATCGGTTGTACAAAAGTACAACATAACTGGTACATTTCCGAACGATATGAAACATCTGGCATCACCGAGGAAGCCACAATTGCAGCAAACACGTGCAAGCAATAATCTAGCTGGGATCCATGGAAGCACAAGCAGCTTGAACAGCAGCAGTAGCTATGTGGGTGCACACAAGACTCAGATACTGCCCGCAGAGCAGAATCAGAGTTTCGTTTATTTGTGCAAGCCGGTTAAGGAGGATATGAAGGAACTCTTGTATCCGAGTGATGAGGAATTCGATGATGAGCTGGATGAGTTGGGATTGTCGGTTGATTCAGGCAGTGATACACAGAGATCCGATGAGCTACAAATGGAAACTCGCAAGCGATTGCAGGAAAATCACAATGAACATGAACCGAAACAGGAACAGGAACAGGAACAGGAAAAAGCGGCAAACAAGGAAACCGAACAGGAACCGAAGCCGAATTTAGAACAGCTGCAAAAGCAAAAAATTGAGAACGAGCTTGAGCTTGTCTGCAAGAGTATACCAACATTGCAACGGGAAATACGTCTGCTGCAGGAGCTCAGCGAGCAACTGGAGGTAACAATTACAGCCGGTCAAAGACCTCCCAATGAAATCCTTCAGGTTGACCAAAAATCATCAATGATCAGCTGGCATTCGGTATCGGATCGCCCGTCCGACGACTCCCATTGCACTTTCTATACACCACGCTCAAATTTCTCACTCTTTGCCCACGAGCAATTGCCCATAGTCCATATCGGTTGGCGTTGCGTTGAGATGCGTGCGGTGGTCAAGCATCGTGTAACGGGACGCCTGAATGTGCGCAACTTTGGCAACATTCAGGAATTTCGCATTGAAACGAAAACCCTAACGGAACTGAAAACAGCCGATGAGCAACAGGTCTTCTATATGCCCTTGGCCGAGGATGGTGGCTTGCAGCGTACCTCGTTCCGTTTGTTGCGCGAACAACCGAATTTGCTGCTTAAGCAACTGCGTCCATTGATACCGGCACGTCCGTTCAATCTACTCGAACAGGATGCCATGTTCTTTCATCATATGCTCAGCTATGGGGATCCGGCATTGGAGCAACAAAAGTTGTTGCCATGCGAAACGGGTGGAGCTCAACAGCAGCCGCTCGAAGGTTTTGGTTCATTGCGTTCGGTTCATGGCCAACGTGCCGAAGTAAATTGGTCCAGTGCCGATGTCGAACTTATGCTTACCAATTTGGAGAAGGCAAAGTTGAAGCTGCAATTGTTGCTGCCATCCACCATTAGCCAAACATTGAGGAAGGACCAATTGTCGGCGATTTCAATGAAGAGATACCAAAAAGCCTTGCATTTGTTGTGCTCCAAGCATAAGCCACGTCATCGTCCACGTCCTGTGCCGCCAGTTAAAACATTTGATCGCTGCTGCACGGAGTTCAAGCCACAGCGCCGTCTACTCAAGACAGTGATACGCATTGTTCAGGTCGCTGTCTTTGTGGTGCTGGTTTCGGCTTTTGTCTATCCGGATATAAGCTGCTAAATAATAATGTTATATTGTTTTTGTTTTTGGTTTAAATTTTTATTCTGTTTTCTGTTTGCAAAGACCTCTGTAGTCGGATTATAATAAAATTTCATGTGCAATGAAAATTTCGTTCGTTCTTAACTTTTCTATAGGAGCATAATACCTGCGTACCTCAGGAAACCTCAGGATAAAGTTGTTTGGTTTGCGGTTCAAAAGAAACATTTTTCCTTCAACTTAACCCAACTTATTGTTTTATTTTAAACGGTTAACCGTTTGGTTTCAGCTTAAGAATATTTATACGTATAATTTTATTTTTTTTTTTTTATAGTTTATTAGAAGCATTATTTTTTTAATTTACAGCGCTATAAAGTGTGCTACCCTTAACCTGATATTGCATCTTACTTCTATAGTTTAGGGGTTGAGTTTTACCAGTTTCGCTTAGACCTTGCGTTGCTCTGCTTTGTGCTTTGGCTAGAGAAACTTTGTGTAACGGGTAAGCGGATTTATGTGTTTAGCGGGTAAGCGGGTAAACGGGTAAGCGGTTAAGCAGTTGTCGGCTTGCGTTTACGGGCATGCCGCGTGGCATTGTTGCTAAATGATGGGAAATGCGAAGCAAAAGCAAAAGTTAAAAAATTGCGTTCAAAAGTAGCTCAAAAAATACTATAGAAAAACGGTAGAAACCAAGAAACAAGAAAAAGTTGAAAATACACAGTGCTACACAGCTTGAAACGGATTGAGAAACGCACTTCAGAAATTGAAAACTTGCTTTGAACAAAATAACATTCAAGTAACAGTTAAAGAATTTTTTGAAACGGTTAGAATAGGAAAACAAGGTCGAAAGTACATTGATAAGAAAATTAAGAAAGCAATTTAAAAAGAAACCCAGAAAAGTGCTTAAGCTAATATAACAAGTAAGTATTATTTACAATATGTGTATGAAGATAATTGTTAACTAAACGAAACGGTTATAAATAAGTTATCGATAAACTAAGAATCGGTTATTTGCATATGAATTATGATCGGATTAATCACTTATCAAACAAATCAAATCGAAAACTTACCGCACAATCAATGGGAAAACATTATTGTCATCGGGTGCCCGATAGTCGCGATAGTACAACAGATATGGCGATCGATTATTAACAAATATTGGCGGTACACCGCCGCCCGTATTCGAAATGATTGCAATATCCGCACAGTTACGGAACGTTTCTACAAACACAAAACACAAATAATGTAGATTGACAATCGATGTAGATTACTATCGAAAACTAACCTGCTTTACCGCAACCAACGGCTTCGGTGCCATTCGAACAGGTACCCCACATATTGGCGGTGTAGTAGGTCCATTGGAGCACACATTGGGTGCAGGTAACATAAGCGGGCAAGCGAACGCGATAACGAAAGATATCCTTCTTTTTGGCATCGCGCGGAATGAGGAATCGATGTTCCCGACTGCCCGATATTAGGAGGGGATACCGATCAAAGCACTCCTGGGTGGCCTCCTGTCTGGGATTATTGTTCGGACAGAGGTACATCTCAAAGCGACCATAATGATTGGCTGTCAGCTCCACCTCAACATCAATCTCCTGTCCAGCTGTATAATATCTCGATATAATACCCTTCGCATACTCACCGCCCGCCTCGTGGGGTCGCGGCGATTTCACATGATAGGCATCGCCGCAGACACCGCAACGACCGCTATTCTGTTCCCATTGGACGGCATAGCCGCCGCAAAAGAGTTCGTTGTCATTGTAGTTGACCGGATTGGGATATCCAAAGCGCCACATTGCATTGCGCGCCGGCGGATCCATCAGTCTACCATGTCCCAATGCCAGGGGCAACACTGTTGCCTATTCACAAATCGTTGATATCGGATTACCTGTTTGGTTCGCTTGGTCTTTGTTGCAGTACTTACCAAGCCTAGGAGAAGAATCGTGTACATCTTCCCACTGGCAGCTGTCAGGTTTCGGTGCATCTGAAAAAGAGCAGGAAGACAAACCGAACTGTTTAAAGCGACCAGACGCATAAATTTATATGAATTTGCCATTACAAAACAAGTTTACAATGGGTACAAAAAGCATTCATAAAAGAACAGAATAACTTGATTCAAGTTATTTCAATAGCCAAATGAATCAAGAACTTTATTCTCGATTTCAGTGAGAAATCAGAAATCAGAGTGCAGTAAGTACCCTACGTGAACCCTATACCAAAGGGTTCTACTTGATTCAAGAGCAGAACTTGGAAAAGAAAACTTCTAGAAATCGATTTCACTTATAGAAAACTTCGTTATACAGGACATTTATTACTTGGAAGGTCAACTGTACTTAGGTCAGAATCACAACGGGTCAATTAATGGTCTATGTGATTGGGGGATTCTCAAAACTCTCACTACCGCTCTAACCTAACCTAGGTCAGAAGTGGATTTAGATTCATCTACTGAACAGATCAATTCTGAACTAAAAATTATGATAAATTAATTTTTGTTTTAACCTTTTTAAATAGCTATTTGTGCCACTGTGCCAAGCTGCAAGGACATCCACCTGATCTGTCTTCGGTTTTCTCTTTTTTTTTGTTCTCTTACTTATTTTGTTTTTGCTTTTCAGCATTTTTTGCGTCGCATACTGTCAATGGCCTGCGATCTGTTTATTATTTTTTCCATATATATTCATTTAGTTTATTTATTTTTTGTTTTTTTTTCTTGCTCTTTAGCTGTTGTGAACATTTTTATGGCATCATCTAGTTTACGCAAAATGAGTGGAACGAACCGCCCTGGATTGAACCAAAAAACGAGTTCTCGATTTTTTATTTCGTTTTTTTAGGGCCAAGTTATTTGTTTGTCTGGTCCGGCCCCCGACTTGTGTGTGTGTGTGTGTGGGGCGTGCCCCAAGGGTCTAAAAATATAATATCGTTTAATGCGTGTCCAGTTCAAAGCTACTATCCCAAAAGGGTTCCAAACGCGAAGAGAGATCAGAACAAACATTTATTTTTTTTTGTTTTATTTATTTTTTAGCCATTGGCCATTGATCCCATTATAAACGGAAGCAACAACAGCAAATGTTGTTGTTGTTTTCACGCATCCATTTGCATAAATTCCCAAATAAAATACATTCATATATACATATATTTAAATCCAGTTCAAAGATGTCAAGTGCGAAACTTATAAATTCCCCAAATAAAATTCAAGCATAACATTTTTGTATTTCTCAATTTCTCAAAACAACAGCTCCAAAATGCTGGCTTAATGTTGATATGATAGCTTAATACTATTTACTAAGACACTTTTCACTTATGATATTTAATTCTTAATGAAACTTTTCCAAAACAAGTTCCATACGAATTGTTGTTAAACTGAATGCAGTTTTTGGTGTAAGGAGTTGCGGCAAATGAGAGAGGCTGTGTTATGTTGAATGCTTGATTAAACCATGCCCCCCTCCCCCGTCCGTATTGCAACGCATCGCTTGGTGCATTAACTTTTTGGGCATGTAATTAGGCTTGAACACTTGAATTTTAATTGGTGACGAACGGGCGATGGGCGATGGGCAAAACCGAAATCAATAAAGGATGATGATGTTCGTTCGTTCGTTCGTTCGCTTTGTGTATGCGTGTTAATTGAGCGTGTTGCATGCAACTACACCGTTTAAGTGCCCCCCCAAAGGCAGGCACAAAAACTTCAATTCGAATTGATTAAAACAATGCATTTTAGTTTGCTTCAAAAACAAATAAATATTTACAGAGCATTCAAACTTCTGATACTTTTTTTTTTTGTTTGAATTCCTTGGCCGGGCGACAGCATTTAAAATAATTGTCGGACAAATTAAAATGCATGAAATACTTTAAGGAACGAACGAAAAAAAAATGCGAAAATCATTGCTTTAATTAAGTTGTAAATTAAGCAAATTGCCAAAAAGGAGCACCCCAAGCGACAAGTTGTCGATGTTGTTGTTGTTGTTGTTGCTGTTTGGCATGCGAAATGTATTTATTTTGTTTTTGTTTTTGTTAAGGTTGGGTGTTGTGCAATTGACAGGTCCCGATTTACATGTTTGGCCCAAAAAAAAATATTTATTTTTTATTTTTTTATTTTTTATTGATTGCGCAACCGCCAAAAACAAATCGAGTTGGAAACGAAGTAGCAGAATTGCCAGCAGTAAGAGGGACATTCAAATTTGTTGTTGGCTTATATCATTTTATATTTTATATGTTTCTGATAAATAAATAAATATTCTTTGACAAAAAGTTAAGAGCCGGAAGTCGGAATCATTCCTAGGAAATAGATCTTAGTGTGGCGCCATCAATTGCCGCATTATTATTTACTTTCGGGCCTAAAATCTTAAAAAAAACAAGTAAGAAGGCTCTAGTCGGGAGAGCCCGACTAGAAGATACCCTGAACCCAGTTGCAATAAATATATTTAATTTGTATAAGACTTTGGTATACTGGCTTAGCTTCCATCGATTAAGTTCAATATCTCCGGTGTTTCTCAACCGATTTGGACGAAATTTTCAGAAAAGTTCTATCATTATCCATTACTTCAACCCTCATTTTAGATTTTCCGAATTCGATATTTTATTGTTATCGATATTATGTGTATATCGGAAACAAGAATAGTTATCGATAGTTTGAAGCAAACTTGTTCTGCTCATGGTATAGGAGAACTAAAATACAAAATCAGAAGTCTCTAGCTCTTGTAGTCTCTGAGATCCACGCGTTCATACAGACAGGCAGACAGACGGACAGACAGACGGACAGACAGACGGACAGACAGACGGACATGGCTATATCGTCTCGGCTGTTGATGCTGATCAAGAATATATGTATATACTTTATAGGGTCGGAGATGCTTCCTTCTGCCTGTTACATACTTTTGCACAAAACCATTATACCCTTATTTACCCATTTTATGGGTTAAGGGTATAAAAAAGAATGACTTTCGAGCAAGTCATGATTTAATATTTTTGTCTAGCTGCAAATGACAAATTGTTAGATACAATTTGGAGGTCGAACGAATAAACAGATTGAATATGAAATTGTCAAATCAAATTTGGCTATCGCTCGGTCTGCTTTGCTCGCATTATTTATCAATTTCTTTTTGGTGGCACGAGCGCATTAATTAAGCCGACGCGACGATCTAAGCAGTTCACTAATTGGGTTCGGTTTGCGTTTTGCGTTTCTAGGGGATTGGTTTCTGGATGGGTCAACATCTCTATAAACGTATATGATACATACAAAGAGAAAGACAGACAGACGCCCGCGATCCACACAAGCAAATTGGCACAAATCAACAAAATGCAAATAAAACATTAAACAAAATTCTTGTTCATATTGATTTGCATTTTGGTTTTTTTTTTTTCTGAACTCTTAGCCCTATTTTAACGGGGCAGCAAGACTGCCGCTAATGGAGCCGAAATTCTCATTAATAAACTTGCCATAAATACTAATCCAAAGCCAAATGTTAATGTCGATCAAAGCAGACAGCGGAAAGCTTCGTTCTTTTGTTTGCTATTGTAACGAATATTATGAAACAAAAGTTCGACAAAGATCAGATCCAGAAAGAGCGCAAGAAGAGAAGATATTTGATCTATATATCCGAACCAGTTTAAGCTTAGTTCGATGAAAACTCGTTCAAAAAATAAAAGCACTTTAATTTAAATATATAATCGATAAATCAAGACAAGAAACTAAGATCGATCATTATTAAATGGATTAATATAAAATTTATGACAACGATTTTAATAGAATTAACGCCCAGATCGATAACTATACAAACAGCTAATTATGATATATGCACATATTAGTGTTAATAAATAAATCGATGAACGATAAATAAATCGAACTATTAAATCGATAACAATATTATCGATAAATGTTAACATTAAATGTTTGCATTATGGCTCTAAATCGAATATGCCCTACAATAAGTTTGGGTATCATTTTACGATCTGTTTTTCGCAAACCGTTTGATATCGATCGTGATGAACGTTTGTCACTACATATGTGTGCATATATCTTTAATTCGAATCACGTAGAACCCGCTGGCTACAATGGCCAAACATGCCTAGCACTATTATCCATCAAACATGCGTAAATTTTATAATCAAATCGAACGGGGTCCGCTGACATCGATTGTCAAACGATCGATCGATCGGTCGATTGTTTCGACTTGTATATATAGAACTGTTGTCTGGCATCAAGGCAACAAATAAGAAAAAATGTGTCAATGTATCGATTTGGTTTTCAATTTCGTTTCACTAACCGCAAATAAATAAAAAGCTTTAAACAATTGGCAATTAGAACATAATGTTTATTTGTATTGGCAAAATCTCTAATTTCTTTGTCTTTGAGCCCGAAATTAATAGCCATAAAAAAAGCGGAGGTCTGACAGGCGTGGGAACAAGCGTGCCAAAAGTCTTTTATTAACAAGTTTTTTTTTTACAGTTTATTTCATTTAATTTGCTTTTCGCTTTTTGCTTTTGATCACAAAATTGATGACCCTTGCTTAACTTGGCATTGTGGCATCCTGGCCAACTTTTGATATTTAAAAAGTCGTTTAATTTTTTTAATGCCAACAAAAAAATGTGAGATGCAGATAAATGATAACCAAACAGACACTTTCAGATTTAAAAAAAAAAATGCTTGGATTACTTTTAGCCAACTCACAATTGAAGGTCAAGCGAATGTGGCCAACAACCAGACAGGCCAACAACACAACCAGTCAAGAAGCCTTTATGACCAAAACATAAGCTAACTCTATCTGGCTCACTTTTAATGCGGCTTTTGTTATCAGTTCGTGTTGGCAATGCCCACAGATAGGATTATTATACAGTCGAACTTCCATATAACGAACTATACAACGAAGTCAGAACCCTGCAATTTGGTTCAGTCAAAAACTCATTCTATACAACGAAATTTCTCTATAACGAAGCTTTTTCTTGTTCCCTTGAGATTCGTTATATGGAAGTTCGACTGTATTCATGTACAAATGAAGGTTTTATACGATTTTTTATTTTTTTGGGATTTTTTTTAGATAGATCTTCCTTTGCTTCTATTTTATTGAAACACTTTTATATGGAAAGAAAGTAAAAATTTCTTGCGTAATATCGAAGACTTTGAAAATCATTTCCCGAATAGGCCAACATATTAAATAAAAAAAAAAAACTTTTGCTTTCTTTTCAAAAATGTTCGAACCAAAACTAAAAAAGGCTACCCCTTTGCGCTACCGCTCCCCCACCCCCCACCCTCCTGAGACGTGCAGCACGTAGGAGTTTTTTTTTATATTATTATTATTATTATGATTATATTTTGTTTAGTCAATGCATTATTTGGCTTCTGGCTAAACGACTTGAGTCAGAGCCAAGTAAACAAAAAATAGACAAACAACAACAACAAAAATAATTACAATTAAGAGCTCATTGAAATGCACGAATTGCTCCACAGTTTGACATTTCTTTCATTGTTTTCTCTCTTTCTCTCTCTCTCTTTTTTCTCTCTTTCTAAGCACTAAACTTTGTTGTATGTAGCGGTATTCTATTGACTGCACATTGCCATTGCATTAATGTGTGTGTGTGTGTACTTATGTTAGTCTTTGCATGTATGCGCGTCTTTATTTCAGTTTACTGTGCATTCGAATGTTTTGTTGGTTGGCGTTGGCGTTGGCGTTTAGTATGCTAGTCGGGTGGATGCCGAAATGCGTTGACTTTGAACGCTTTTGACTTGAAGGCATTTTGTGATATTGCTCAGAGTTTTACACCACACAAACGGATTTGTCATATACTATATGTATGTATATAAAACTATGTATGTATATAAGTAGAATTATTTGGAGCAAAATTTCATTAATTTTTGGACATATATTTTTAGATTTATTTTATGCATGTATGTATTTTAACCTTAAAAAAATCAAATAAAAATATGCTGAAAAACTTAAATTTTTACACAGTGAAGTTTCTCAATTACAGGATAATTTATGAACCTTTCGATGGCATTTTTAATATGCAAAATAAATGTTCAAAAGTGGAAATTATCTTCAATAAGATAATAATTACTCGAATGCGAATTAAAATTTATAAATAAAATATTTTCTGCATATTGCACTTTATTTTTGGTAATTTTTCAAGGCCTTTGCGTTACACACACACACACACACCTATGTGATATTTTGAAAACTTTTTCACTTGTTTGCAACACGAAAAAAAAGAATTACCTGAATTGAACTTAATAGTTAATTGGGCAGCACTTTTTGTGTTTGAAAAATATACAAAATAATATTTTTTAGTGTTTTCCAAGCGACACTGGAAAAAAAAACACACACACACACATGCACTGGAACTAAAAAATTCACACGCGATCTGCCCGAAGGATATTTTTGCGTTGAAACTATTTTGACTGGAACCTTTTGCTATTCGTTTAGTATTGGAATTGTAATTGGAATTTATTGGTGTGTGTGTGTTGTTGGTAGTCGCGTGCTTTGCCTTTGCGCAGCCGCAGCGTTCTGAGTTCGTTTGCCGATTTGCGCTCGAATTTCAACAGCTTCAACAACGACCGACAATAACAACTACAACAGCTGAGAAAATAACAACAACAACAACAACAGCAGCAAGCAGCAGCAAAAGTTAAAGTAAATACGCTTCCGAGTCCCGTCTTATTTTTAATATCGATACGACGCGACGCGACGTTGGCGTTTTAAGCTGCGACTGAAACGCCCGGCCGCTGCCGCTGCCGCTGCCTTTGCGTGTAAGCTCTTCTGTTGCTGTTGTTGCTGTAAGCTCAACCAGCTACGCATGCGTTCTGCGTCGGCGTCGCTGTCGGCATCAACGTTGCTGTCAACGCATTGCTGTTGTTGTCGCTTGTTTTGGCATTGGAGATGCGCAGCTTAACAGTGATTTCTTGGAGTTTGACAGTGACAGTGAAAACTAAAGCAAAGTAATGTTAAATAATCGACTTAGCTAATGTACCAAAAATGAATTGATGAATAATAAATAAATAATAAATAAATTATTAAAAAATGTTAAAATCTCTTCTTGTGTAACTAATAAATTAATAGGGAGCCGAAATAACTTATTTAGATTTTTCACAGTTAAGTGACTTTTTCCTGAAACAGTTATGTTCACAATGCGATCACTGTTTAATCGTTGCAAGTGACTAACGTTACGGCTATGCATCTCGTGCGCATCTCTAGCTTTGCATGCAAAGGAATCTACGCATGCAATGTAATTCATGCTCTCTCTCTCTCTCTCTCTCTCTTGCGTTTGCTAATGTAGTACTCTCTCGTAAGCTTTGGAGCGCTCTTCGCTCATTTTGCACTTGACGCATTGCATTGACGTTGTTGTTCTTCTTCTTTTCACATAAGGATAAGACAGCGTAGAGGGAGAGAGGCACTTTCATGTGTGTGTGTGGGTTTTGTGGGATGTTGTTGTACATGGGATTTGTGTATGTAAGCTGGGCGCTCTCTCTCTCTCTCTCTCTTTATAGGCACAGAGTTTGGCTAATTGTTATGGCTGTCGACTGATTAATCATCGGACAAGTGGAGGCCAACATTTACTTATGTGCCTTACATGCAACGCATGCCAAAAGGGCCACAGTTTCACTCACAACGAAGCAACAACAACAACAACAGCCTTGGCCAAGTATTTCCGCAAAGCCGGCTTCAAACTCATTAACCAGAAGCAAAGAAAGAGGCAGAGTGAGAGAGGGAGAGAGAGCAGTGGCGTCAGCAAAATCGGTTTGATGGGGAATCAAAATTAAAATTGATATATAAAATTAAATTAATATCTGAAAATAAATAAAAACTTAAATAAATAATTGTAATGAATAAAATGTTGAAAAAATCAAAGAGCGAAATTCAAAAGTCTTGCATAACCCCTTTTTGGGAATGTGCCACTGGCTTGTGGCATGCTGTGATTTATGTCACATTTGTCGCTTAGGCAGATTTTGATTTATGTCGTCCACTTTGAGTGTTGAATATGAAATCAATAGGTCGATTTTTGGGCATTTGGCTTAGCAAATTGAAATCGTGACTTGAGGCTTTAGATAAGCCAAACGAAACCAGACGCAAATGTAAAAAGCTTTGGTAATTGATATTGGATCGTGCTTAAGAACTCTCAAGAACTAGATTCCTATACCCAAGTTCAATGAACTGTCTCACACAAAACATATAAAAAACTCTATTTCAAACTTACCGCTTCGATTTCGAACAGTTTCGAAACTGTGCTACATTCCATAGAGCGGCGAGATGGGCAGCACTTGTCACAACAGCTGTTAATGTGTTGATCAAAATGCGCAGGACATGCAACTTAACAGTCTGTTAATAACATCAAATCAGGAGAGTAACAGTGAAGAGAATGAGCGAGAGAACGAGTGAACGGGAGAGAGAGCGCGCTTGCAAAAGAGAGAGAGCAAGTGTTTCTTTTTTTTAAGGTTTTTTTTTCAAGTTTATTGCTCGACAACATTGGATGGATGACTAACCAGTTAGTGGCTCCGGTTCCGTTTCCCGGCTACGTCTGCAATAACGGCATTCTCCTTGCCTTTGCCATGCATGCCACTTGAAAGGCGAAATAGTATTTACTTAACCAAAACTTGGGCCACAATAAAAGCGAAAGTGCAAAGTTGCATTAACAGTTAATGCTTCGATCTGGAATTCTTAACTTAGACACTCTAGTAAAATGCAACTATTCAACACTGATTAATGGTTTCGTTAAGATTAATTTCGGATAGGCGAGTAGGTTCTCTTAGTAATTAAAATAGATTTTTAAGAAACTTATTTGTTTTTTATTTAATTGTTTTACAATAGAAGTTTCCCATCATAAGTTTCTATGAAAACTTTATTCCTGTATTATTATAATCGTTCCTATAAAGCTGGAATTCAATTATAAATTGATCTTTACTCTTAAATAAATAAATAAATACTTAAAATATATGTATGTATATTTAAGCTAAGCATTAGATACAATCGCTTATCCCCTCTGGAAAGGTGTAAGGGTGGGGGAGGGGCTGGTGCGAGGGGCTGGGCATCATGTTTTTGAGGCAAGTAATTTTGTTTTAAATATGCGCCTGGTTTTTAGTTTAAGTATTCCTCCAATATTTCATATTTAGTTTTTTATTTTGGCTAAGCCTGTCTAATGTTAATAGGCAAACGGGGGAGGAGGAGGGGGTATGTGGGTGTGTGTGTGTGTGTTTTGTAAGTGTCATTAACACAGCAAAGCGACCGCAAAAAAGCGCAAAAGCATCTCCAACTAAATAATACGCATACATATGCATAACTCACGCCACCACCAAAGGGTGTCTCTCTGTGTGTGTGTGTGTTTGTGTGTGTGTGACATCAAAAACAACAACAACAAAACTAACAGCTTTGGCTAAAGCAAAATAGCAGATGACAGAAAGAAAGGGGGGGGGGGGAAACAGAATGTTGGACTCAAATAAAAATGTCATATAAACTAAGGCAAAAAAAACTTGAGAGCAAAAAAAATAAAAAATAAAACACAGCACAAACACTGAGAGAAAAACGCAGTCAATGATCAAAATCAAAGGTGAAGCGAAAAAACGTTTTCTCAGTTCGCACTTTCTGATTTATATTTTTTCTCGCAGTGTATGCTTTTCTAACAGTGTGTGTGCGTGTGTGTTCTTTGCCGCAGTTAAGAGATGAGACAGATTTCTAGGTATTTAGTTATGCAAAACTGTTTCCTGCCGTCTCCCAGTCAATCCTCTTAAATGGGACAAACTATCAAACACACACCACACACACACACACACACACACACACTCACACACCACACACACACACACACACACACACACACACACACACACGTACACACACAGGATCCGTTTGACATTTACTTTTACTATGAGAAGCAATTTTATTATTTTTCAGAATTATCACAAAAAATGAAGAAAAAAAGTCTGAAATTTTTTTTAAATTACGTCAAATTTTCAATAATTTGCATATTGCACAATTGAATGCACAATTTTGCATACAAATTAATATATACTTATATAAAAATATTATTATTTTTTGTCAAAATGATTTGAAGCTGAAACTAATAACAAATATTTAACAAAAAGCAGAATAAATTAGTATAAACAAATTCGTAGAAGCATTTATGATCGTCCATGCATATGTTTAGTATTTATACCCTAACTTTTGGGCACTCACAGATACTCTACAAAGGTTCAAACACCTTTTTCGCAGATGTCCAAGAACCATAAAAGAAACGTAGCAGGGCGTCCCATAAGTCCATAGCCATAACGACTGTTGAATGCACTGTAATCAAGAGCTAACAAGATAATCTAACTCAGCTTGATCCCAAAAACCTTTAATAAAGTAAACTCTTTCAAATTTTGTTGAAAGCGAATCGAATTTGATTAAAAATCAAATGCGAATGAATTTTGTTTTAATGAGCAAATGATTTTCGCATTTATGTTTGGCCATAAAAATCTTGCCATAAAATAATATATCTATGATGCGACCATAAAAACTTAACTTTCCCATATATAAATATTAAATTATTGATCGTAAAAATAGTTTCTATCAAAAATTCTAATGCCAATTCCAAAATTAAAGACACAAAAATCGACGACGTTTTTTTCTTTTCTTTTCTTTGTTTTTGACCAGAAATCAATTGCATTAAACCTAGATTAGTGTTGTGGGAACATTTTTAGAGCGATAATTGTTCGCATGTCAAATGTTTTGATACCCTGTAATTGTGTACCTAAAGTTTAAGGAAGTTTAGATTTTTTATTTCATATTTATTACATTTCAATTTCGTTACAAAACCAAGAAAATTATTTGGGAAAAGTATACATATAAGTAATACAGTCGAACTTCCATATGACGAACTTCCTTATAACGAATTTTCTATACAACGAAGTCAGAAAAACTCATTTTCTCTATAACGAAGTTTTTCCTTGTCCCTTTAAGATTCGTTCTATGGAAGTTTGACTGTATTATGATATGATATAATATTGTTTCGGCTAAATAAAGCTAAGTCTTAGCTAACATCACCTCTCAATGTAATATCGACTCCAGAAAGCTTTTGAAAATTGGTTTCAATTGTGAACAGGGTATATTTGAGTCGAGCATATAAAAGTTTTAAATTCTCTTGTTATTCTCCCACCCTTGCCTTGAACATCATTGTCATTATATCAGTTATAGGTTTTGTTTTTTTTTCTTTGTCTTTTCTCCAAAAAAAAACCGAACAAAAAAAATTGTTTTCTTGTTGTCATTGCTATTGAAATTGTTGTTGTTGTTGTGTTTGTTGTTGTTGTTGCAGCATTGTTTTGATTAGCTGCTGTTTGAGCAGCTCATTCAACTGTTGTTTATTTGATATTTACGTAGTATGACAAATGATCTATGCAAATGAAATAATTGAATTTTTTTTATATTGAACGCTTGAAAGATTGGTTTGGTTCCACTGTCGGTACTTTTGATTGAACCAGGATTCGTTTTGCGGATGAGCTAATTAACCAATTTTATTGCATTGATTTGCCAGTCATTGTTTGCCATAATTTTGTTGGCAATAAGCAAAATTTGGCGATGAAAATAATATTAATAAAAATATGTATAACATTTGTTTCGAACAAAGTTTCATAGCAAATATCTTTTCTACAAAGAAAAATAGCAAAAAATACCCATCTTCATATCTTCAAATTTAGCCATTAAATTAGATAAAAAGGATTTTTTTGCTGCCAGTTTGGAGAGTGTGAATGAACCGATGAATTATTTAAATCTATAAATGATTGGTATTTAATTGATAATTGAATGATTTGTTTATTTCTTTCGACTTTCGACATGCTGCAAAAAAAATTATTTTGCCATTTATCATGCACTTTTGGGGGTCAAAGCGTTGACAACAACAGCCAAAAGCCAAGAGTCACAAAAAAAAAACCACGAATAATATCAAACATACTAAACAATCCAGTATTAGGGTTAAGCAGCATTTGAGATTTGCATTTTGAAAATAATTAATTGATTATATTATCATTAATGAACAGTTATATTTTTGTCGTTCAGCTCTTCATTCGAATCAGAGCTTAAAATGTTGCCAGACAACTCTCCACACTCTACACGAAATGAACGAGTGTCTTAGCTATTGACTTTTAGTGAGTGCACCAACCACTGTTTGAAAGCTGCTATAAAGGTTAAGAGCTCAGCTTAAACGTTGACAATAGCTGGCGCCACCAAAACGTTTCGTAAACGTAGTGCCATTTTCACAACAGATGGCGCTGTTAAAAATAATTTTGAATTGATTTCATCGTAAAATGAGTTCTTTTCATAAATTATAATAAGAGAAGGTGAAAAGTTTTTCTTACTTTTTGCAAAAGCTGTTTTCAAATTCAGAAACCTCTTTGGCCATAAATCAAATTGGAATCAGTTAACTGCGCGTAATATATATAGATAAAAAATAAGAAATCTTCTATTGCCATAACAATTGTGTGGTTGTTTTATTTTGCATTTGTAATTTTTACCTATTCCAATGCGAAACTCGATGCCTGCCCAGGAAGATGGAAGATTGGGAGGGCTGGCAGCAGCCCGGAGCCAGGAGCAGGTTACAGAACGGCGAGCTGCATTGATTTTCATGCAAAAAGGAAATTCGATAGCCAGCAACGGTAACGTTGGTAACGCTCCCAGCCACCCAACCACCCATCCACCCATCCACCCGGCACCACATAGAAGTGTAAGGAAATGCGACAACCAGCCAGCAACTAGATGATGGTCCTTCTTGTGTCTCCCCGTGTCACTATCCTGCTGTTCCTGTTGTCCTTGTTCTTCTTCTTCTTCATTCGGTGTCTTGTGGCTGCTGTATAAATACCATGCATAAACTTGAAATACCCTAAAAAGGGGTAGATTCATAAATATCGATAATAATCGTGACGTCAAATGATGTTGTCGATAAATTCCCGTTTCGATAAATATAAGCATCCCAGCTTCGATTGAAATCGATAACTCTTGATAACTCTCCCGCTTCGATAAATAAAATAGTTTAACACATGTTTGACTATCGATAAGTTTCATTTAACAATAAATATAGTTTTCAAGCAAATATTTTTTGCTATCGATAACTCAGTGTCAGTGATTGAGTTTCGATAACATCTACGTTTGCATTTCGATTGCTTCAAAAATATCGATTATTTTTTTAAATAAGTTCGAACTCCAGAGCTAGCTAAAGGATATCTTCAATTCGATCAAACTCGACTGAAAAACTGTGATTTGATTTTTTTTTTCTTTTCACACTTCCACTCTCCCCCTCTCTCAGTGTCTCTCTTTTTGGCCGTAGACGACGCCAATTGAATTATGCGGCTGGCAAACAAGCAAAAGCATACCTCCCCCTTGCCTCCTCTCGGCGTTTTTGGTAAGGTTTGAGGGCCGAAGCTTACTTGTAGTTCCGCAACGTCTGTTCAAATAAGTTGTTTTTTACTCTCGTCTGAGGGTTGTAGGAGGGGCGAAGGGGCACGGCTATTGGTTATGGTCTAGCCTAGGTTTTTTTTTGGGGTTCTAGGCTCTGGCTTGGTGCTGGGTCTAGTCTGGTGCGGTTTGTGTGTGTTTCTCTTTCTCTTTCTCTTTCTTGGCGCGCAACACACACAAATTTATTTAAACTTTGATTTACATAAATTGGCATAGATTTTGCATTTTGCCCAAGCAATGAGTGCGGCAATGGACCTGATGATAATGATGATAATGATGATGATGATGACGGCGCTGATTTGTTGCCGGTTCTGTACTAATTTATAGATAAGCCAAACGATGCTGTCATAAAGAAAACACGAAAAACGAAACGAAACGAAACGAACAAACGGCGTTAATCCCGCCATCTAATTTCAACAAACCCCGCCTCGACTTGGTTTTTTATTTAATTTTATTTGTGCAGCTCTTTAAGATGCGTAAGATTTATATTCCTTGGGCATAAAAGTCGATAAGTGAAAATAATAAAATAAATATATATATTTAGAGTTGATAAGATATCGAAAGCTATAAGCAAAAACTTCATTTTGATAGAGAAATGTTCATTGTGCTGCTTTACATGCACAAGTCTGTTTTGTTTGGTCGCTCGATCAAGACTAACTCCTGATATCTTCCTTACCAACTACAAAACTACAACTAACGGTACAAAGCATAAAGTAACTCATAATAAAGAGATCGTATGTTATGTTAATGTTAATCGAAATGTTAATGTTAATGTAAATGTAAGTCTATGTATGCGGTCCGACTACAAATATTATAGAGATTTGTATTATAGGCATTGGATTAAATAATTTATTTTTGTATCTAAGATTTTGTTTTGTAGTCATTTTTCTATATTTCTTACCCTCTTTAAGAGAATCTGAAACAGAAGATAAAATCGCCAGCTTGGAATTAATAGAAACTTCGATTTGCATTTCGCTGAGCTTCTCTCTTTTTTTTACTTTTTGGCTTTGCTTTTGATATCTTGGAATTCAAAACTGAAGAGCACTTAATTAACTGTTTGCTTTGAAGGAACATCTCGCTTTAAAGTACTCTTTAAGAGAGTTTTGTAACGCATTGGAAAAAAAGCAATTAAAAACTTTTTATAATCTTGGTCAATAATTAAAGTCTTTAAGATTTGTGTTTTACTCCGGATTGATTTGTTTATTTATTTTCGAAAGTTTCAATCAGTTTATATTTAACAGCTCAAAAATGTTGTTACCCCTTGCGTATACTTGATGCTGAGAGCTATAGAGCTCAATACTGTGGCCTCTTTGCCCTTCTGCTGCAATGCTTCAATGCTCCGCACTGGACGCCACTTGACTTCAGGCACTTCATCCGTTTTCCAGACACTTCACTCACTATTAATTCATCTGCCTGGCTACGTTGTTGTTGTTGCTGTTGGGTGTTGCTTTCGCATAAATGCCGCTACTTTGGTGCCAAAGTGTGTGTTTCGGGTTTGAGGGCAAACTGTGTGCTGTGTGTGTTGCAACAACAACAGCCTCGTACTAATGCGCTCTTATCTATTGCTACCACACTTCAAACAAAGAGAGAGAGAGAGAGAGAGTGAAAGAGAGAGAGAGAGGGGACTAAAGTAAGAGCTTAGTGTAGTTTTAGCAAATTTATTAATTGATATTTATAGGAGATTATTGGAAATGCAATCTAATAAAAGTTTTATTATTTATTATTCGATAATCGATAATAATCGATGATTTTGAGGGTTTTTAGGGATGGACATTGCAACTTTTGTGCCGTCTAGCTGTGTTACTTCCCCCCTTTCCCATCTTTGATTCAAAATTTGTGTTATTTTGTTTTTCAAAACTCGATCTCATCGTTAGCGAAGCATTGTAGTTGTTGTTGTTGTTGCCTTTAATAGCTATCGAGCACACGTTGGGCGCCAACACAGTCAACAACATGTTCATCATCTTCATCATCATTATCATCATCATCAGCAGATGATGTATGGGTATTGTTGCTGTTGCCTTTCGTGTTTGCGTTTTTATTAGTGCCATCACCAAAAATTTGTTTACTTTGAGGTACTTTTTGGCCAGTTGTTGTTGCTGTTGCTGTTGCTGCTGTTGCTGCACTGATTTGACTTTCCTCTGTTGTGTTTTCTGTGCCTTGCTGCAAAGTAGCTGTGCTGTTGCTGCCAGGCAATTTGAATGCACATCCAAAGTGTGGGGGTGAAAATGCATGCACCAATGGCTAATCAGCAACAGTTGCTGTCAACTGCAGTTGCTGTTGCTGTTGCTGCCTGCCCCATGCAAATGTCTATCTGGCTGCTCGGCGATGGCAATTTATGCGTGCGCCTTAAATTTCAGTTGCCATCACAACCAGAATCTGTTTTTTCCCCCATTTCAATGAATTCATTTTAAAGAAAAAAATAATATAAATTAAGTAAAGTTTAATTGAAGAATTGGTCGAGTTGAATCGTCAAAAATCTTTAACGCTCAATTAAATTCGCTTAAATGCAAATAAAAGTTGAACAATTTGTGTGAAGAGTTTCGATTCGTTTCAAGATTTTTTTGCAATCAATATTCCTTAACATTGAGCTGCCCTCAAGGAGCATACAACTTCAGACGGTTAACTGATAGCCTGACTACATTGATAGCAGGCCCAGGCCCAGGCCCAAGCCCAGCCCAGCCCAGGCCCAATCCCAGGCCCAGGCCGAGGCTCCAAATTAAAATTCGATTGGATTTTACCAGCAGCAAAAGCAAAAGTAAAAGCAGCTGCAGCGATTACCATTTCGGGCCATTAGTTCTGTTCTGTCCCGTCTTGTTTTTTTACCCTATCCTGCGGCCCCCGAGCTCAGCTGTTGGCCGGCTTTAATGCTCAAGGCTCGCACTCGATTTCCTTCCTTTCACACATGCGAAACGGGAGCAAAGAATAAAACAAACAAAAAGGTTAACAGAAAACATAAATGAGAAAGGAAAGCCAACTGCAAATGGTTAGCGCTAGATACCCTGTAAAATCTTTGCTGTTGCATTTAGATCTAAGCCCACGTAATACGGTCGAACTTCCTTAAAACAACTTATCTATAGATTGAGATTGAGTTGGGTTACTTATTTCGAACAAATCGTATTTGTTTTTAAGCTTTCCGTTTCTTAAGTTAAGTAAGTTAAACTTTCCTAAAAATTTATTACAGGTAGTCTCACAATCATTCTTATAAGCCAAAGATCGGACGAGTTTCAGAAGGGTTCTTCAGTTTCAGGCGGGTTCTTCAACGGCTTCGGGCTTTTAAAGAATTTTCTCTCTTTCGCTTAAACGGTTAGAACATTTCTTAGTTTTCACAACAGTTCCCGAAAAAAGAGAAAAGTATTTCCCATTTACCGAATCGTTTTGGGGAAAGTCTAAGCAATATAATAAAGTAAAGCAATTATAGCCGGATTTTTTTAATATATTTTAATCTTTTATTTTATCTTTTACAATATCAAGTTAAGTTGGCTGCGCTATTCTATTCTCGCGTCGCTTACATCTAGTCGATAGTCCACTCAACACATCGCCACATTCATCGGTAGTGTATCGAACCATGGTACTACCACCCAAGGCATACTTATATATGTAGTCTCACTCCACTCTCTCGTTGCCTTACGAAATAAAACGCGTCGTGCGTCGCTCACAACGTTCGCAACAAGACGGAATTGTAAGGCAAAAGAGCTGGACTACCTATATAAGTATGCCTTGGGTGGTAGTACCATGGGTGGTACTACCACCTACCACTATCAGCCTGCTACACAATAGATGACAATCGGCAACAGACGTTTATTTTGAACCTAGGATTTTATAACCTTTAAGTTGTTTAATCAATATTATAATATTGCAAAAAAAGGCTTATTTAATAGGGTATTTATTCAGTAAACTAGCTTGCTTTAACCTTATTCAGGCGATTCTTTATGTAGCTGGTGCCGGCAACACATTCCCGTTAATTGTTGTTGCCGTTATTTTAATGCCTTTTGTTTTTTTTTTGTTTGTGGAAGAATTATTTTTATTTATTCTTTTATAGTGTTGCTTTTAACTGCTTATAAATTGATACAATTAAGTGGCTTTTGGGCGTTGTTTATATGCATTATTTTGCTCTTTATCTTATTTATGTGCCGTGAGATAACAATTAAAAAAGTGTTTTTTTCGCCTCCTTTTTCGGCCTTCGTTTTGTGTAACTATTTTTTGTTTCGTTTTGCTTTAATGCTAATTGATTTATGCGGCATGCCGCTGGCCTGGCGATAGCACCACACGCGTTCCCTTCACAGTTGGCTGCCCCCAAATGTAGCTTGCCCCCAAAGCTGTGCAAATTTGTCACGCAACCCCAAAAATGAGCTGCGTGTCGATTTTCACACACACACACATACATAGAAATTGCAATTTAAATTGATAAACTCATTGATAACATGCAACACACACACACACACACACACAGCGATTAGGTGGCAGCAATGTAATTCGGTTTCGAAGGGCCCAATGAAACTGAATATATTGGGCATAATTGCAGCAAATGAATATCAATTGGTGTTTCAACTCTTTTATCCTTCTTTATCCACTTTCCGCATTCCTTTTCTTCTTTTTTTCTCTTTTACTTTCGATCTTACACTGTGAAATTTTCATCCGTTTTATCGTTATTATTGTTCGAATTATTTTATAAAATTATTTCTTTAGAAAATCGATTTTTAAGATGAAAATTAGCTTGAAAAATGTTTTATTCTTTTAATATTCAATTCGATTATGCAAATCTCTTTCAAGCATCCTGTGACAAAGCCTCCCTTAAAGTATGCTTCACTTTTCTGACAGTTACAAACATCGATACAGTGAAGCTAATAAAAAAGTCACCCATTTTCTTAATGAAAAACGCTAAGACTTAAAGCGAAACACTTAAATATTCTACTCAAGACAGTTATTTTGAATCCTCACTATCATTTTGGCACCACTGTGCACGCTAACCACTGTTTTTCCTTCTTCTTCGAATATGGTATTGTAACAAAAGCGCGAAACGTTAGCTATTAGGCCAGGCCAAAAGCAACAACAAGAACAACAGCAACAATAGCAACAATAATGGATGCATATGTCATAAGGCGAACTGTTGAAACTGAGCCGCAAAAGCATTAAGTGGCGCCCCCTAGTGAGTTCAATCCATTATCAGACGCAGACAGCAAGAGAGAGAGAGATTGAAGCTGTAAGAGGATGCTTTGCTTGAGAATACCCTTGAAAAACCCAAGCAGTACGAGAGAAAAGCAAACTAAGTTATGGGAAAAGTCAAAAATGAAGAAGTTTAAGCTGAAATATAAATAAAATATTGTTCTAATAAGGGCTTCGATTAACCTACAAAAATCTCAATTCTTTCTCAATTTCGCTTTTTCCCTTCTCTCTCATTTTGTTTTCTCATCCTTTAACATTCTTTACTTAGCTCATTTATTTCAATTTTAATTTACAATTATTGCTCGGTTTTGTTGTTGTTTATTTGCACGTAGTATTTTGGGTTGATTGTTCTTTATCTTTGTGGAGGAATGAGAAGGGTTTGAGTTAAGGGTTTGAGCTAAGGTTTTGCCGCTTAAAAGCGGACCGCATAATGTTCGCTAAAAGGGAGACGACACGAAACGGAACGAAGCAAATGGGCGGGGGAGACAATGCCAGGCATACAGGTCCCAAAAAGTACATGACCAATCCGAAAAAAAAGAAAAAATGAAACCAACACTGAAATGAAACTGACAAAAAAAAAGCGAGCGAGAGGGGCGGCATTTTTGAGGGGGGTTGGCGACTGGTTGTCGTGTTTTTTAACAAACATATCATTGATATTTGCGCTGGGCATTTACCATGTTTTTTTTTCTTTTTCTGTCTCTCATTTTCTCTCAATCTCTCGCTTTTTGTTGTTGTTTTTGCTTGTAAATGAAACTTTTGCACAAGGTTTTATTTTTTCTTTTTCTTTCTTTTTACTGTTTGGGTTTTGGCTCGAAACGACATTGAAAGTTACGAGCTGGCCCTTCAATTTCAGTTGCGTTTTAAACAGACAGCAAATCTGTTTTTCAGAAGGTTGAATTTGGGTTTTTTTCTCTTTCTCTTTTTTTTTAGTGTTTCGAGTGTATTGGTTTAAATGCGGACACGTTCCATGGGCTTTCAATTGTCATTGCCTCTCGCTCTCAAAAAAGGTAAACATATTAAGCAAGTTGGCACAATGTCAGCACAATTATAAGCCGGGGTAAAAGCTTCGGAGAAGCTTCGTTTTGTTGTAAAATTCTAATTACACTTGACATGACAATGATTTAGGGTCAACGATAAGCTTATGGTTGAACGAAACAAGTGCAAATATTAGGCAGCCTTCTTATAATAGCTTTATTTGCATTACTTTACTTTATTGCTTGACAAAAGGTTACAAGTGATTAACACTGCAAGTCGAAAGGCTTTCGCTCGAGCATGCTCAATGCGTAGAAACTTAACTTCAAACTTTGATTATAATTATGTTTGTTTATAGTCTTAAAGTCTCCGAAATCGACGGTCAGGCAAAACCATTATACCCGTCACTTCCCATTACATGAGGTCCAATGTGAGCATACGGAGAGCGAAAAACAACTCAAATGCTCGCGCTTATGTTAGTTTTGTTGTTGTTGCTGTGATTACAGTTAAAGTTTTTCGTTGTCTCCTTTAATCGATGTCTGTACATACATACATACATATGCATGCACTTTGCGTTTAGCCAACTGCTGAGCGCAACTAACAAGAGAGCGCGTTAGGAAGAGAGCGCGAGAGCGAGATCATTGATTTCATGCTAAATATCTATTTATAACTAGAAAAGTTTGACATAAGCCGCTCAGTGCGGATCATCCTTTCGTCGGAAGCTGATCTATCGCCGATTTGTGCGTGGCAATTAAACTGTATTTTGCAACTGTTTTCTTGTTTGTTTTTTTTTTGGGCAAGTGCAAGTGCGCGTTTGTTGTTGTGTTTTTTTTTGTTGGTGAAATGTTAAGGAACCGAAACATTGAACTGATTGCGGCCAAATATATATGTTGTGCATAAATAAGAAGATCAACAATGGCAATGTTATTTACTTTGGCTATGCTGCCTTGTATGTTTGTATGCGCCGAAAGAGAAGACGAAGAAGAGAGCCAATTTGATGTGGTGAGCATTTTTCATTATTTTTATCTTATTGCATTTTACTTGTGTTCATATTACATTTTTGCTCTTTCAACATCTCAGTGTTAGATAATTTACAACCAAAACTTTCTTATTATCAATCACACAAACTCACTCACACTATAATTGTAAAGCTTTGGAAAAGTGCCGTTAATCTACATTTGAGTACCTCAAAACTTTTTCATACTCACATACATACATTTTACTCATTTTGTTGATCTCTAAACTTGAAATTTTTTGTGTTTTTGTTGTTGTTGTTGTTATTTTTCGGAAATAATCTGCGTTTGTGGCATGCTTCTTATGTTACGCATATTTGTAAGCAATCGTTCTGCCCCAAAACACACTTATACATACATACATATATAAATATACACAAGTGGAAGTCGCTTTTGGGTTTGGTTTTTATATGTGTGTGTGTGTGTTTGGCATTTTGCTCAGTTTACCACATTATTACCAGGGTGCTTGGGCTTGACCCAAGGTCTGGCGCCTCCCGTTGAGGAGCTTATTACTTTGGTGAACCCATCTCTCTCTACCCCTCGCCTCATCCGAGTCGAGCGAGCTTTGCTTTCGAAAGCGAAAGAGAAAAAGAGAGCGAGAGTTGTTTCTTTTGTTGTTGTTGTTGTTCATTTAAGTTCTTAATCTACCCTTTACAAACAGAAATTGACTTTTAATAGGCACAAGAGTTGAGCATAGAGTATTTGGCAGTCGATCAGCATTGAAGTGACTTAGTGCTTGGACTTGTTTTGGGGTGGCTTATGAAGCAGCCCTTTTCAGTGCACGCGTGTGTGTGTGTGTGTGTGTTAGTTGGGCACAATTTAAGCGTCTGTCCGACATAAAAACAAATTTAATTTACGTAATTTTCAGCAAATGTCTACATCAGTTTCAGTTTGCATGTTTCGAAATGAGCCGCCAGATAAACAGAGTTAGAATAAAAGAGTAAAAGAGAGTTAGAGAGAGTGAAACAGAGAGAGAGAGAGAGAGAGAGAGAGTGTGTAAAGGGCTGGTTGTGTGCGTTTTCCCTTGTATACATATAAATGCAAATTTTTGATTAATTTTTAATAATGCTCATCAAATTTAAACAAAGCTTTTGCCGCTGGCTATGTTTTGGGGGTGTGAGCGTGTGTGTGCTTTTTTTACACACACACACACACACACACACATAAACACATAGTACACACACGCATATTGAATCGCAGCAGTAATTTGCTAAGCTTTGCTTTTGAATTTAATTTTGATTTTTCATGCGGAGGAATTTAAATTTTGAAACCACTCAAAATAGTCAAGCAAATTCACCTTACAGATTCACCTTACATAATTATATCCTTGCAGAGCGTGTCGGCTTGAGTTACACAATAAAAATACTTAGTTTATTTAATTTTTATCACATACTTTATGTTGGGAAACATTGACTGCCAAGACAATAAGCATGGCTCCAATGGAGCCTGAAACATGTGAATTTTGTCAACATTTTCCGAAAAATGTATAAACCGGCTCTTGCCCGACGACAGTAAATAAGTGCTGAACGCTTATTACTGCTGCAATAACATTTGCATTGTTCAACACTACCGTACGGCGGGCCTTAACTAACAGAAATGCGTACAGAGTTATGTTATTACGGTACGGCCGCTGTGCGAGACAATTTCTTTTGTATGTTAAGTTTTTACGGTTGGGGCATCTGCATACGGGCCTTAACTATATCGAATGTGAGGTGTTTCACTGTATGCAGATAAGACTTTATCAACTGATTGATGTCTAATGCAGTTATTGAGCCAAAAACAAAATGAAGAAATCGCATCAACTCTATGCTTTGTCTTTTGGGCTTTTTCAATGCAGTTTTAATCAATTTGCTTTAGAAGGCTTCTTGAAGGCAAACTCTCCTTCTCTCTCTCTCTTTCTCTCTCTCTTTTTAGCTATAATCCCTTTGGCATTACTCATACGCCCTGTTCGCCAGAACGAAGCAAACATCAATTATGGAAAACAACATTTCTTCCGCTCCTTTTGGCTAGTTGGGGCTGCTGTTGCTTTAACCAAACCTTAAAACCGACCAAAAATCCCATTCCCAGCCTCCCTGCTGCTGTCCATTGAGTTGGGGCGGGGCAAGAGAAAAATGTTCTCATTGTGTGCTTTCGCCCATTTGCCACGCCTAATCTGAGGCTTTAGTTTTAGCTGCTGCTGCTTTTACGCTAATTTGCATGCATCGCATTGTTGCGTTGTCCTAACTAAGCATTCTTTATGCTTTCGCGTTTGTTTTTGGTTTTTTTGCATTTGCCCTTTGCTTACTTAGTTAGCCGCCGCTTCTGTCCGTGCTTAAAAATTGCACACAACTTCAATTTAATAATAAAATTGCACAGATTTTGCACTCTTTTATATTCCATTAACAATAAAGAAAAAAAAAAAACACAAAAACAACAACAACAACGTTGAGTTAAAGATGCGAGGAGCGCAGCGCAACGAAACAAAAACAAAGTAAAAAAATAACAACTTAAAAAAAAATACCAAACAAGAATAACAAAATGGCTACAAAAAAGTTTGCCACTCGCCATTTTGCACCGCACTTTGTGCAACAGCAACAACAACAACAACAGCAGCAACAACAGCAACTTAATCATAAAAATCTCTTTAAAAAAATGTGCGCTTGTTTGCTTTGTTGTTGTGCGACTAAAAGATACCCTTTATAAGTGTAGAAATTATTGAAAAGTATTCAAATAAATATTTTGATATGCAAAAAATATGTTAAACAATATCTTTTTTTTTCGTTCGAGTTTAATCAAACTTAATTGATTAAAAAAATAATAAATACTATTTTGAAGTTACTCCGTTACTCAATTACGAAACCTTAAGCATAGAAAATCAATCCAACACTCCGAGATTATCTTTAAAATAGTTTTCGCTCTCAAAAAAAAAAAAAAATTCCTTAAAAATTTAAATAACATTCGAAAATAAATGTTTTGTCCATGCGATCCGATTGAATGCAAATACCATATGGTTTGCAATGCCTGCAGGGTATAACATTACCAAAAAAAAAGAGGAAAAACATTTGGAGACGCGACGATAAAGTTTTCTTGCAGCATTGCCGCCAGCTAAACAGTTGGACAGCAGCGGCATTAAAATCAACAACAATTTGGTCTTGTCTGACGGCAATGCGACCGCGATGTCAACAGCAGCAGCAGCAACAGCAACCCCGCCGCGCTGCGCGCGCCACAAGTTGATTAAACCTGCGAGTCTGAACAGCATTAGGTTTAGTTCTTAAGTGTGAATAATAATAATAATAATAATTGTATATTAATTGAAAAATTAATTATCCCATCGCTGTTTTTGACTATTGACGATTCAAGCTGATTCTTGCCGCAACTTTCTTTTATATAAAAATCTCAGCTTTAGAGGCTCTCAGAAGGTTAATTGACATATCGATAAAAATCGATAACCGATAACAAATGCATTTGTTGTTGCATATTAACTAAAGTTAACTAAATTGTTTTTTTTTATACAACTTTTTCAAGCTTTTTTGTCTTTTCTCAAGCGTACAAGAGCATGATGAGACTTTTCAGCAAAGAAAGATATATCGATAAAAATCGACTATCGATGACAAAAAAAAGCTTCTTCCCTCAACCTGTCGTTGCACTTTTTCTATCCTCGGCGCGCAAGCGCGACGCACTAATCTTTAAAGAAGTTGTAGGAGCTGAAGAGAGATGGAGACAGCGAAAACATAAAAATAAAATAATAATAATGGAATGCTATAATGTTGCTTGTCAGCCTTTGTGTGACGTCAGAGCGCAGCGGAAGTTCCCCGTTGGCCATTGGCATGGGGGAAAGTAAAGTGAATTCGCTGCGTGTGCTGCTGCTGGTGACGACGACGACTGAGTTTGTTGATTGCTGCCCCACTGACCCACTTGCTGCAACAGCAACTGCAACAGCAACTGCCACTGTTTGTGGCAGCGTTGCCGCAAGACAATTGCAACAAAAACTGGAGAAGAGAAGCCGCCGCCGCCGCCGCCACAGTTTGCCATTTAAATGCAAAACAGCTTTGCCAGCCGAGCAGCGGGGAGCGCCCCCTAAAGTCAAAAGACTGCCGTCGAGTGGTAAACAGGGGAAGGTAGAGAGATGGGAGAGAGAGAGAGGGAGAGAGATAGAGAGAGAGAGACAGACACAAAGAGAGAGAGAGTCAGAGAAGAGTTTGTGATGACTCCGAAGCCTGCGCAGTGTTGAACAATTTCACTCAATTTCGTGGTGAGTTTCATTTTAAAGCCCAACCAAAAGAGAACAACAACAGTTAAAGAGAAATAAAAGTTAAGAGAAAGAGGTAGAGAGAGAGGGAGAGAAAGAGAGAAGAGGAGGGAGGCAGGCAGACATTGTTTTAAATGCCTTGCCCTTCGCGTAGGCAGATTTGTGCTTTATTTGCTAATTAAACAAACACTTTTACCCAACAAATTTGACAACTTGAATGAAAAAAAAAAGAGTGTTGTGCAAAGGGGGTAGCTTGGCTGTTGTCTTCGCGGGGGTGGGTGGAAAAAAGGTGACGCATTCTTGAGCAACATTTTATTTGTAACGCCTAATTGCCAGACTGAATTGAGCCATTGACTGGAATATAGTAGAATGTTGAGTGCCAGACAAAGATCCAGCAAAGACAAATAAAATCAAAGAGATGAAGCAATTGAGAGCGAACGGAAAGGAGAGACAGGGGGAGAGAGAGATGGTGAAACTTATTATTTTCTTCCATGCTATATCATTATGACAAATACGGCTTTTAAATTTTTGAAAGTTAAGCCGGCGCGCGCATTAAACTCAAACTTTAACTTAAAGTTTGCTCAGAAAACAACAAAAACTAAGAAGTTTCATTTCATTTTGTGCTGTGTAATCGTTATCCATACGAGAGATGGGTTTTTCATGTTGTTGAAGGTTTGCTTACGTTACGGGAATTGATTAAGGATTCAATGGAGATTTTGCTAAAAATACCAAAGTATGTTGCGTAGTTAAAAAGTTAAGTTTTGAGGTTTAAGCTTGTCTGTTGAAATTTTCTCCTTGTTGTTCAATTAAACTTTAACCTACACGAGAATCTGTGCTTTTGATTGAAACTTTTTGTTTTCAGCGTGGGTTAAATAGATTTCTGGCTTTTCATTGTTCTTGCGTTTTAGTATTAAGCATAACTTTTAATTGGATGCACTTATTCTAATTCTCGCCTGGTATATAGAACTTTTCTAGGTGTTCTTAGTAGACCTTGTAAAATCTCATAGACTTTCAGAATAGCTTAAGATATTGTTTAAAAGCTATTAAAACACTCGTAGGTTAATCTTTTTGATCCAATAACAATAATTTGTTTATTTTTTAGTTTTAATCTTAAGATTTTAAATAAATATCGATATATGTTGCCAGTTAGTGATAAGCCAACAATAAATTTTTTCCTAATTCTGAATGAAGACCGGAAAACTCGCCTCACAATTTGAAACAAATCGATTATTATCGATTAAAACTCTTGATAACATGAAAGTTATCGATAAATACCTAACACTCAAACTTTCATTAATAATGTCTTTTGCTGTGCAAAAACCAAAGAACTCATTTGAAATGGAAAACCTATCGGTTTATGTCATCGATAGTTTCTAAACTCTTTAATCGAATGCTTTGAACATTTTTATTTCTTTCTTTTTGCTATTTATTTATTATATCATTTATTTTTTCTTTCTCAAAGAGTCTTAAGTCATATTAAAAAATAATAATTAATTTGAATTATGTGTTTTTGGGTTTGTCATGCTGCTTCTTGTTGTTGCTGTTGCTGTTCCGGCTATTGGCTTACAGTTTGTTGATTTTAAGCAATTGGAAATTAATTAATTTACTTTCTTCGTAACCGAAACTCTTGACACAAAACAAATAAATGCGCGCTGGCTACAGTAAGGCAAAATTTTGCTATCTAGCAATTGTTGTTTGTTGCTGTTGTGTTGTTGTTGCTGTCACATACAATTAGAGACACAGAGGAGAGTGAGAGAGAGAGAGAGGGATGTGTCTGCTACTCGCAATGTCAACGAGGCGTTCAACTTGGAGTTTTTCAGAAACAGCAAACAAAGAAGAAAAAGAAATACAACGGAAGGAAGGAAAGTGTTTTTTGCCGTTGAGGCTTGTCTTTAAATTATAATAAAACGCAATTGCAGCTGCAACACTGCTGCCAAGGCAGCTGCTGCATTAGCTGAAAATGAAGTTGGCAAAATGATGCGTCAACTGAAAAGTTAAGCCAGTTGATTGTGTGTTGCTGCTGCCTTAAGTAGTTTCTAAGGTGTTGTTGTTGCTGTTGCAGGCAGCAGGTATTGCCGCTGAGTTGGTTCGCTAGTTCGCTGGTTGCCTGACTCCGCCCAGCCCAGCCTGCCTGCAACTGACATGCGTCAAATTGAATGAAAACATTATAAAGTGTAAGCGTCGAGCCAAAGTCTCGACTATAAATGGATGTAAAAACTATATAAAGCTACTAAAGTGTGGCTAAGTCGACAACAGCTGATCGACTGATAGATACCCAGTATTGTTGTACAAAATGATTTGGCATTACAATCGATAAATATATCGATAAGAATGTGAAATTTTGTTTTCTTCAACCATATCGACTTTTTTGAGTCACAAAATGTTATTAGCTATTTAATAACCCGTTTGATTTTTACATTTAATGGCTACAGGGTATGAAAATATAAACACACACACACACACACCGACGCAAAAAAGCGGAAATGATTTTTGCTGCTGTGGCACTTTGCACTTGGGCACTGACCAAAACACACAAATGAAATTAGTTAGATGTTTGCTGGCACTTTCGCACACTTTGTGTGTGTGTGTGTGTGTGTTTTGTTGTCTTGGGTTGGGCTTTATTTTTTCTTTCCTGCTTTTGGCTTCTATTCATACTTCCTTTTTGCGTATTCCTTCATCTCTCCTCTTCTGTGGGCAATCATAAATTTTTGCATTATGAAATTAAAATTAGGAAAGCAAACGCAGGGCAAAAGAAATAATAAAAGAAAAAAAATACTTTTGAATTTCAACATCGGCCGTTGGCCAACAGCCAACAATTGACAAGAAAATTTCACTTCTGCTACCAGCACAACAGCAGCAACAACAACAACAACTTGCTGCTGCTGCTGCTGCTGCATTTGCATATTTCAAGTAGTAAATTAGATTTTTGCTTTCATCTTGGCGCAAAAGATTTTTGAAAGTTGCGCCCAAAAGTTGGCAATGGTTTTTTTCTTATTCTGTTAAAGACTCAACAATCGGATTAATTTATAGTCAAAACTACTCAAGCATTAAAATTATTCCATGATGTGATATCACATTAAGAGAATTCTCTAACGCATCTTTCTCCCACTCCCACTCCCTCTCTCGTTTTTGATAAGGTTTTAGATTTTGAGAATTTTAGACTTTAATTAAAAATTTCTTCAACCAAATCTTGATTGCTTTCGTACCAATTGTTGTTTGCACACGAATACATCCAAAGACACACATTCACACATATCTTCAATTGCTTGAAAGCAACAACAGGCAGAAATAAAAAAAACATACAAGTATAAAGTACGGAATGCGACAAAAATTACGTATACGCAGCGCGCTGCCCACGACAAGGGCAGCCAAACAGGCAGCCAAACAAGCAAAGCAAAGCCAAACAACCAGGCAGGCAGGCAGGCAGGCAGCCAAGAGCAAAAAACAATGTCAACAACATACACAGCTACAACAACAACAAGAATTGCTGTCAAATGTTGCTGCAACTTTGTTGCTGACGTGTGTTCAATTGGCAACAACAACAACAACAGCAAAACAATAGATAATGATGACACGTCAGCTTTTGTCATGTGACAATAAGTACAACAACAACAACAATAACAATACGCCAAAAGCTACTCGATGTCAGTTGTCAGCAGCGAGCAGCCAGCAGCAAAAACGCCGCGCAGAGCAACAAAGTTTGAATGAAGCTGCGAGCTAGAAACTGCTTTCTCATCCTAACCAGAACCCAACCAAACCAAACCACACACTCTTGCCAACCACCCACCCATTCACACTCTTTCATTGTACGTGTGTGTGTGTGTGTGTCTTACATGCTGTGACAACAACGGCAATAGCAACGAGAACAACAACAACATCGCCGCAGCAGCAGCAGCAGCATCTTTGTTTGCCAACAGCGGCAGCAGCAGTTCGAAAGCATATTGAGGGTTGTGATGAGGTTCGATGAGTGGGGGTAGGGGAAAGGTGGGAGGGGGAGAAAAAGTGGCAAATACTTCAAACGTACACACACACTGACGAAGTCGAACTGCAATCGATATAAATCGATGTTTTTAGGAAACTAAAGGAAACTAAATAATTCTTATCGATATATCTTGATATCGATCAAATGTGACAGGCTTCAATCTCATATGCTATACAATAACACAACAAAATATTCAACTTTAAAGCCTACTTTTCAGTGCTTTTCATTTATTTTTGGCGCTTAAGAATAATTTTAAGCCATACAAATTAGAGCAAATTATAGCGCAAAGTTAGTTGCCTTCAACACTTTTGACGGAATCACAAATTGAGTTGCTTTTGTTTTTGTGGGGATTTTGTTGACATTTGTCGGTGGCATTGAATTTGGCTTCGTTTCGTTTGTTGCCTGCTGCTGAGTATTCGCTTTTTGTTACTCCTACTTTAACTCGCTTCGTTCATTTCATTTCATTTCTTTGCATTTGCTGCTGTTGCTGCCATTTGTAATTTAGTTTGCTGCCTTCTTGACTTTTAGTCGAGTTGAGCGACAAGTTCAGCTTCAAATGAGCTAAGGTTCAGTTTGCGAGTGAGTTCAGCGTTACTTTGCTTTGCGTTGAGTTGATTTGTGCCTTTTTGCCACTGACAGTCGACCGTCGACCGTCAACCGTCGACCGTCGACGCGTCGACAGTTGGTCGTTACGTGACCCACTGAATATTCACAGTTCCCACAGCTGCTCCTTTTTCTCAGTTTTTCCGAGTTCTTTCATTCTTCTCATTCTCATACTGACATCTGATGTCCCACATTTTGTTTGCAATACCCTGTAACCTGCTTAAAGTTGTACATTGTATGAACCCAAAGGCAAATTATGCTTCATTCAATATCTTAATATCGATAGTTTAATAAGTTTGTTTCTTTTGCTTTTAAGCCTTTAGTTCTTTTAATAATAAAAAGAAGCTTTATCATATTTGAATACTGAGTATCTTCTAGTCGTTCATATAACAGCAACACTGCAACACTTTGACTCTTGGTGTTTTTTTTTGTTTTTTGATTTTTACTTTTCTATGGTGCGTGCCTCAATTGTCTCTGGCGCAGCCAAGTTTTGTGCGTGTGCAGAGAAAACTATGGAAAAGCGCAGCAGGCACACACACAAACACGACGCACACACACACACACGCACACACACACGCATGGAAATGAACAAAGCCAAGTCAATTTAATTTATTTTGTCACATTTGTTGTTTGGCAATTTGTTGTTGTTTTTGTCGCCTGTTGTCATCAGCATCTGTGTGTGTGTGTGTGTGTGTCATTGACTTATTACACTTTTCTGAAGTTGCAATTCCACCATACTCCCCCCCCTCCCACCCCACCACGTCAACCCAACTCTCTATCTTTGGGTGTCGTTGAGCTTTGTTTTCGATTTGCTGACGCATTTAAATTTCTATTTGCACTGCTGGCTGGCTTCGTTGCCAATTGCTTTTCATGCGGCTGAGCTGCCAACGTAATTGACTCGACCTCGACACGACACAATCAGAGATAGAGAGAGGCAAAGAGAGAGAGAGAGAGAGAAAGAGAGAAAGAAGTTTTCCCTTTTTTTTGTTGTTGCCAATTTGGATATGGCTTCAAGTTGAGCGCAGCTGTTGTTCTGCATTCATTTGAAATGACATCCCATCCCAATTAAATCAAATGAGGCTTCCTCGTTTTCATCTTATCTTGCAATCCTAAACTATATGCATGCCTATATTATTATACATTGTTAAGGTATTTTTCCGAGAAACTTATAACATCTCAATGATTGTGTTACAAAACTATCAAAGAAACATTTTCAGGTTACAATTTGCCCCCCTTTTCTGTTAACCTCAAACGTAGTACTATATATAAAATGCAATTCAAATCAGCTCAAGTATATAGGAAAAAGAAAAAAACAAGGAAGCAAGCAGCTGGTTCAGATGTTTCTCTTCTTCGCTTTGTTAAGTTGTAGCCGCTTGTAAAGTTTGCTGTCCATAATTCAACGTTCATCATCGTCCTTGGCCAACATAAAAAGCACCAAAACGAATGAGCAAAATTAAGCGAACCAGTCCAAAAAAGTGGAAAGAGAGAGCGAGAGAGAGAGAGAGAGAGAGAGAGAGAGAGAGATAAACGAGGCGTTGGCCAGTTGACACACAGCGGTTGGCCACTGTCGCAACCCGAGCTAGCTGCATTAATGCAAAGTTTAAGTGTTGCAAATGACGTTGATAATGGCCTCAAAACGAGAACGAAAGGCGGCCAGCCAAGTGAAGAAATCGAGGAGTCGCTATGGAGTGGAGTAGGGGTTGGCGTTGGTGTTGGGTTTTGGGGTGGGGTGCTTGAAGCGGTGAGAAGTTGCTAGCTGGCAGCTGGTTACATTAATAATGTCTGAACTAGGGTATAACAAAGTTGTGTCAAAAGTATGCAACGTCTATATCAGATTGCCAAATACATTTATCGAGCCTTAAATTATCGATAACAATAAAATCTCATATGTGTATAGCTTTAAGTTTTGTTTTAGAACTCATATTGATAATCTGTGAACTTACTGTCGAGTTTTTTCATCGATACTTAATAATCGATAACAATGATTAACATTTGTTAATATGATTTGTCCCAGTAGTTGTCAAAGTATGCACGTTATATCAGATGCCAATACTTATCGAGACTCATATCGATAACAATAATCGAATTGTCTAGCTTAGTTTGTTTTAGAACTCATTGATAATCTGGAACTTTCGTCGAGTTTATTATCGATACTTAATCGATACAATGAATTCACATTGTTAATTGATTTGTCCTATGCCCGACTCAATTGCTATGTTTAATTTTGTCAAGATCGGCCAAGAAACACAGAAGCTATACTCGTTAGAGAGCTGCAACGAGTACGCCATTTTGCTTACACTCGCGTGTGAACTCGAACTCGCTGATGTTCATTTCAATCGACACTCGTTGAAAAAAAAACGAGCGAGTGCCGACGTTTTCTTTCTCGTTAGTCTCACTTGTTAACGAGTGCCGATCTCGATTGAGTATTTCGACGTCTATTCGGCTTGGTTGTTTGGGCGAACGAACTCGTCGCATTTCCTTACTCGACTCGTTCATACAAACATTTGAACTCGAAACTCTTTTTTTTTTTGTGTCATTAACTTGATTTTAGGGTATTGTCCCGTCGAATACTTTTCTTAACTAGATCATTTCAAGTTGTAAGTCGATGCTGCTGCCTGCTGTGAGTCCTTGTTGCTGGTTGCTCTCTCTTTTTCTCCCCCTCTCTCTCGCGCATTTTCCCCTCTTGTGCTACGCTTAATATGTAATTTATAATTTTGATTGCACGGCGTCGCTGCACTTAAGACCGAGAGCAGATAAATGTGTACGCTTATTAATAATGTGCGGTCGCTGACTGCACTTCAACCAGGCAACCTCCTTTGCCCCCCTCCCCCTCCACATCCCTCGATATGGGGGCGTGGCAGCAGCTGCAACATGTTGTTGTTGTTGTTTGTTGGGAAATTAATTATGCGTAATTTATGAAAATTATACAATTGCCATTCGCATTTTTCGGCCACGCCCACAAAAAACCAAAACAAATCATTGACAGAAGAGGTAGCATTAAGCTCTTTACCCTCTCCCCGCCCCCTCCTGCTGATGTTGCAAGCCCCTGTTGGGCGAATAGGCAAATGCCTTTCAGTTGCTTTGCTTACTTAGCCGAAGAACAAACTTTGTATGAAGAAAGTTGGGGCTCAGCCGTCGACAAAGTAGATGCTTGTTGGTGCCAACATCAGAGGGGATGGCGGGGGGTAAGGACTGACTATAAAAAGTGTTGTGGCAGCAGCAGCAACATTTTATTAACAGGCGTAAAAAGCTTAAAAAACAAAAATTAATTTAAATTACATATTTGTACAGAACAATGTAAAACGCAGGCGGCGGCACGAAACGATAAAGGGGGGACTGGAATTTGGTGCGGTGAGGTGGTTGTTGTTGTTGTTGTTGCCTGTTACCAGAGCTGGAACATTAGGACCATGCAACAACAACCTACATGCACGTTATATGTTGTGAGCCGTTGTTGTTTGCCGAAAACAAAAACAACCTCAAATTAAACAAATTTACGATGTTACATGTTGAGAGCGCTACTTGCTCTTTCGCTCTCTATCTATCTCTCTCTTTCAGCAACAACAGCTCCAATAAATACACAAATAGCAAATGAATGTTTCATGAGTTCGAGTCGAAAGTTGCAATGCGCTGCAAAGTTAAAGAAGGAAAAAAAGGAGCTAGCAAAGCCGAAAACAGACAGAAAATCACATTGAGGGAAAAGATAAGGCGAGAAATTGTATAGAAATGTAATTTGTATGCAAATTGCATGCCACAAAATGCGGCGGGCTAAACGTTTAAGAAAGTCTCGCACAAAAAAGAGAAACCTCAAAAAAAGTAAGAAGTTAGTTAAAGGGACAAATAAGAGAATGAGAATGGGAAATGGAATTTACTTAAAATATGCATTATAATTAGCAAAAACTATGTCCCAAAAGTGGAAAAAATAAAAATGTTGATGAATAAGAAGGTAAGGAAAAACCTAAAAGAATGAACATAAAGAAACAAAAATAGAAAGAGCGAATATGGAAAAGAAATGGATATGCATAGATGATTAAAGATGATTATTATTGAAGTAAAGTGTATTAAAAGAAACTTATTATAAGTTAACCAAAAATGATAGCTAAACAGCTTGAAAATGTTGGCTGGCTTTTGATGTGTGTAGCGTGCATTAAACAAAAGCCAAAGCCGAAACTTTTGTAGCGGAAAACGGAAATGTTTTACACGCAGCTCGAAAAGAAGCGACGAGAAGAGGAGGGACGAGATGCCTGAGAGGTGTCTGCTGCTGCTCTGCTTAAGGCAATGACACAAGAGCCGAAAAGCAGAAAGAAACATAATGAGTGCGAGTGACAAAGAGCAAGGGGAGAGGAGCAGGCAGCAGGCAGCAAGCAGCTGGCAAAGCAAAGTCATGTCAGTTTCGGGTAATGTTTTCACAATAAGCCGCGAGCCGCAAAGTATGCAACGAAAAACGTCTTTTACGCGAAAAGTATCTCTGTTTGTCTCTTTGGGAGTGTGTGCGTGTGTGTGTGTTAGTGTGTGTTAGTGTGTGTAAAAGCACTAATTAATCCAAGCACCCACACACACACAGCATGTGTGTGCAGTTTTTAAAACATTTAAATCGTAACAATTTACATGGCAAAAATTTGTGTAAAACACAAAATGTTGCCAGCCACAACGCAGACAAATAAGCGAGCGTTGCCAACAACAACAACAATAACAACAACAACAAATGGCACATTATAAATTTGATAACGAAAAGCCCAGCGTGTTTCTCTTCCCTTTCACTCTCGTTCGCTCTCTTACCAAGCTTGCCAGCGGGCAATGCGCCAGTTAATTAGCTCGTAAAATATGCGCAATGGCTAACAATTCGCAAATTGGGCCAAAAAAAAAAGGTGAACATCATCCATCGGCCCTATCGGACGCCCCTTTTTAACTGAAACTGAAATAATGAACTGTCAAAGCAAGAAAAAGAAAAAAACATAGAAAGAAACAGCAGAAAATATTTAAGGTTCGAATTCCTTATAAGCAGAGTTGCAAAGTTATCGATAACAACAACATCTTTGATTCCTGTAAAAATTATGACTAGATATCAAAAAGATATAAAATATAATTTGTAGATAAAGTGTAGCTAGAAATTGTTAATTTATCGATATCTTATTGATAGTCATTAGTCATAAGGATAAAGAGTGTTAATAATAAAATATCACAAAATCTACTTTAAGTTATCTTAAAAGTCGCATTCCCTTGAAAAAATGGAAAAGAAACTACGATTTCGATATACCCGATAAGAAAAGTTTATTATAAGTATATTAAAGCAATTGAAGGCATCAGATAGAAGCTGCAAACGAATTCTTTTCGCTTTGTTTTATGTGTTTGTAATGCTTTTGTTATTGCTGTTGTTGTTGTTGCTTGTCATGTATTTCAGATGAGAAGAGTAACTGAAGTTTATGAACTTTGTAATTACACACTTTATTAATTTATGCGCTGCGGGAGAAAAGGCAAAACTTGTGCCTTAGCCAAGGGCAACACAAAATTCCACGACAATAGCAACAGAAATATGACTTGAATGAGCGAGAGAGAGAGAGAGAGAGAATGTGAGAGAGAGAAGCACAAATTACAAGGACAACATATTAGCGCTTTATGAACCAGGACAATAGGTTAACAAAGAAAAAGAAAAAACCGAAAAGAATACAAAAGAAAAGAAAAGAAAAAAGTTAAGACAAAACAAGAAAATTTTGACAGTCGAGTTGCTTTGCTGATAAATCTTATAAATTAGGCAGCATTATTAATATTATTATTATGATGTTATTTTTTTTTTGTTTTTTGTTATAAATAATGCAGCGAAAGTAAACGAAAAGAAAGATGAAAGGTAAAGAAATATTATTTATTTGCTAAGATTTCAAAGATAAAAGCAAAAAGATATTAAAGTGTTGTGTGGAAAGTGGAAATCATTTTAAAGAGTATTAAACTTTAAACTAAGCTTGTTGAGTTGTGAAATTTGAAGGATATTGAGTTAAGACTTGTTAAAACTGTTAGGGTTCAATTAGCCAGGGTTGTTTCTGATGGCAGGAAGATGGGAAAAGGCTAATTGGTACTGATGCAGGGGTATTATATTCAAGTACAGACGTCTCTGGATATAGTGAACTCAGTTTCGCAAGTTCTATTCAAAGTCTAGGGTGAAAAGGATTTATTTTCGACAACCATAACTATTTTGTAATTTTTAGGATGCTACACTTAGAAGAATTTATATATCATTTCCAGTATTATGCAATTTGGTTCAAGCAAAAAACCATTCTACGTTACGAATTTACTTTTTAACAAAGTGTTCTTGTTTCCCCTTTCGAGGTTCACTGCATGGAAGTTTGACTGCAGTCATTTTTTACTCCCTTGTAACTGTCCACACTTATATGACCGCCACTGGAGTTAATTTTTAAGCACTTATCCTGAGCATAACTGTTAACTTTAACTACAACTTGTGCAAATATTTGAGATTTAAATGTTCAACTTGAAGTTGAAATGCAAATTTCAACTCGAACAAACTTAAACAAAATATGAAAATAAAATCAGTGAAAGAAGAAAGAAAATTCAGTTGTGTGCAAATTTGCAAAGCCAATGTTATTATGAAAGCACTTCACTTTGCACATCACTTGTGCCCCACAATGTTGCACCAAGCACCATCCTTCATCTTGATATGTGCAATTAAGATGCTTCTGATTTATGCACCTAGTCAAATTTTCACTTAGCAGTTATTTAAATCTTCATCAAATGCTATCTATCTATGGTTTGTTTCGACTGGGGGGGGCAATCAACTGTAAGTATATTTTTTCTATATATATATATATATATATATAGAAGAACATGTATAAGGAATTTTCTTTAGGTTGTTGTTGTTGTGAGCAACTTGTGCAGGCAGCCATGAGAAATGAAAATGTAAATTCATGGTGCGGCAATTTAGTTGATTTCAATTTCCGTATCGTTTGGCACTTGAAATGTTTGTCGTTGATCATCGTGCGAGACTGAGAAAATATTTACAATTTAATTAAAGTGAACATTTTGAATATAATGTCCAACAAAATATACAAACAAACATACAAACATACATATATTTATATTAGAAAATACACAAAAGTCACACAACAATCAACTGCAACTGGGTTGGCAAAAGAAAGGAAAGGAAAAAAAGAAGGAATTGTGTTTATCTTGCAGAGTTGCGAATGCCAGAGGAATAATATTGTATTTTATATGCTGAAACTCTCCAATTCAATTCAATTCACTCTTGCAACATCCCCGCCCTTTCGAAGGTGTCGCATTGCTTGGACTTTTGATTTCAGTTTCCCCAGGTTCCTGAGTTTTTTTTTTTGTTCATTTTTCTTTGCATTTGGCACGTGCTTACAACTCTGCAAAAGGGGTTTTCTTTTTTATGTGTTTGTACATATTTCTTCTTTTAGAGTTCATAACTTATGCATGTGATATGTGTGTGTGTGTGTGTGTGTGTGTGCCTCCCTCCCTTTGATTGCTGGGGAAAAGGTAAAAATTATGGCGCCCAAATGGCGTGCAAGTATTTCAATGTGACATTTTGCGCAAATGCAATAAAAATGGTCAAGTTATTATTTATCAGCCAGGTGCAAAAGTCATCTGTGAAAAACGGCTGTCTCTGAACCGGTTCAACACACACACACACACACACGATTGTCGTAAATATCAAGCTTTATGTCTTTCCTTAAAGGTGTAAACGGTGCAGTTCAGGTTCTTTTTCGTCTTGGTGCCCAAACTGGAGTTTCGTTCCATTGATCCACACAAAAGTTATTTAAATGAATATTTGTAATAAGCAAAATTATGGTTTGATTTTTAAGAGGTTTTTAAGTGCTGCTCCAACGATAATGATGTGCTTAAATTGAATTGAAATTCACTCAAAATATTCCATAAATAAATCAGAATAAAAATGCAAAAATAATTTCGACCAAAGTGCAACCAAAAACCGTTTTCGAAAATTTCATACTAATGCTATTTAATGCCAGCTTAACACAGATGGACATCAAATGTTAAATTATGTGCGTGTGTGTGTGTCGAAGGGATTTTTGGGGTTTTGGGGTTTTTGGCTAGTTGAAAAGTTTTTGCTCGTTTTTGCCAATGTTTTGCCTCCGATTATTGAGTAAAAATTGCACTATTTGATGTGTCTATGTGTGTGTGTGTGTGTGCAATAATGAGTTTAATTGAATTGAATGACCGCAACATGCATGCTCAACCCTAACACACACACACGCACACATCCTTAACAGTTTTTGCATCTAGTATTTATAATGTCCAGGCCACAAATTTTATGTTTTACGTTTCATTCCATGCCATTTCATTTTATTGTTCACTTCTGTGCACAAATACACACACGCACCCTTTCCTTACCTACCCCCCGCCCCCCCCCCCCCCTCCCTGGCATCCCCTTTCGCATTGCTGGATAAATGATTTGTTTGTTCGTTTTTACACAAAAAGGCTGCAAACAATAAAAGCCACTAAATATTAAATATTGATACAAATGGTCAATCTATCGGTTCATCAGTTAGTCAATCCGCTCAGTTTATCCAACAATATGTCATTCATAGGTGGTCGGTCGGTCGCTCGGAAATTTTAATGCCATTTCCATGTCAATTTTTATTAATTAAAATTGCCGCAAGCGGATGCTTGCAACGGCAACTGCAACTGCAACCTGCACCTTGTGTTTAAAAAGCGGTTCAACTTTACATCTTTTTTTAATTGTTTAATATGCAAACCACAAACAAGATAATGTTGGCAGTGTTGGAAGGGTTAATCCTATATATAGAAAAAAAGCTCTTTTTTTTATTATGATGTAAAAACATTTTTTTCATTAATATTTTCTTCTTAAAGTTTCATAAGGATTAATTTATTGCTATAAAATTATATGATTATATTTACAATATTTTATTGTTAATTTGAAACTATTGATAGGTCAAAGTTATTGCTCGATAACCTTATCGATATGTTTGTTATTCTATGGCTGGCACTTTTTGGCACTTGAATAAAGCATTTTTAATGCAAATTTACAGGGTATTCTGAGTTAAACTGACCCTCAGTCAAAGGTATTCAGCTAAGAGTGAGTTTTATTATAATAAATGTATCCAATACATGAATATATAGAGATATATATATATATACATGTTACACGTGTCGTATGGCTAATGCATCATAAATCGTCTCTTCTCCAATTGTTGCATTTCAATATTGCCACGCCGGAGGCTAATTATGGCAATTTTATCTCTCTCTCTCTCTCTTTCTTTATAGACACACACACACACACATGTAGTTTTCACATCCATTCAGCCTGAACATATACATATATATATAGTATATAAGTATACTTGTGGCATGTGGCTGGCTGGCAATCATGAAGCTCATTCGATCGTGCAATGAATAATTTCCGCTTAAATAAATTTTACAACACAAGATGCGATTTGCAAATGTTATTTTCAGCAGCAGCAGCAGAAGCATCAACTAAATGCATATTCATGTGCATACCCGCAACCCACACACACCCGCCCACACCCGCTCTACATCCCAATAAGTAGACTATTTATTTACATTTATTATCTACTATAATAAAATTCTCACTTATTCAAGTGTAACAAATTATTGTCAAAATTAAGTTGCAAATATTTGCAATGTTTTTTGCGAAAACTAAGTTAAATAGAAATTTCCTTAGTTTTGGAAATCATTTAAAGCTTTCGACAATGCTTTAAGGAATAAATTTCTCATTTTGCTCAACATTCGAACGTATTTCGTAACGTTTCTATTTTTGGAATTCACTTATATTGCTTGTCAATGTGATTGATTTGTATGTTGAGCATTTCATTTCCTGCTAAGTTCAATGTTAGATTCCGATGCCATAGTTGTTATAACAACATGATCGATATCAAATTTCAGGCGAACCTATTGAACTGAAGCATTCGCAACGGAAGCTCTGTCAAGAGAAAGCAGAAGCAGCATGAATAATTGACACATCCACCGAAAGCAGAGAGAGAAAGAGAGTTTAAGAGAAAGCGAAATGTGAGCAATTGTGTCGACAATATATACATAAACATATTGTACATATACTCTGTTTTCGGTTGAGTGACAGATGACAGGAAGTGGCAAACAGCTGCAGTTCTTTTCCCTATTTTCGTGACGTTGTCGCGACAGGCTATTTCCTTATATAGTATTTTTTTATTAGTATTATAATGCTACCATATATGTACATATATATATTTTCTTTTTCTACTCGAACATGCTCAAAGGCAATCAAAAGCAAACGAATGCGAACCCTTGCCGTTGGCATTCGAAAACTGAATTCAAATGGAATACAAAAAAACAGAAAAGAAACCAAGCCAAACCAAATTCGAACGCATCCAAACGTCGAAGAGGCCAAAATGAATAACGCAAAGCGACGCATGACTGAATGCCAGCCAATGAATGAATATGTCTGAAAGCACGTGTGTGTGTGTGTGTATGTGTGTGTGTGTTCAACTTCCAAGTATGACTAAATAAAAAAAAAAGGGCAAAAGTAGCATAAAGCGACAAACTAACCGAAGTTGGCATACACTTAAAGACTGACTGCTATCAAAGCGCAGCTCAAACCCTTAAACAAAGCTTTCTTATTTTGACGCAAAATAAGAGATCGAAGGTAAACACTTTGATTGCATTGTGGCCAAAAATGACTAACTGTGCCGGTATAAATATAACGAAATCCCCAAACTTTCTACAAATTTAGGTTCAAAGCTAACATAAACAAAAGTTTGGATTTTCTTCTTTATTTTAGTATTATATCTCAACGTATAGTTCTTATATTGACCTACCTCACTATAGTATAATGTCATATAATCTAAGGTACAGTTGAACTTCCATATAACGAACTTCCGTATAACGAGATATTCTATACAACGAATTCAGAAATCAGAACCCGAATTTTCTCTTATGACGAAGTTTTTTCTTGTCCCCTTGAGATTCGTTATATGGAAGTTTGACTGTATATACAAATGTACAAGGCGATTTGAGGTTTGGATGTTGTCGAAGATTTGACATCTGATTGAAATAAACAAAATGTATCTTATAAGAACATAACATTTTTGGGAGCTTTTTTTTAAGGAAAAATGGAAATTAAGATTCTTTCTCTCCTTTAATCTTTATTCATATTATATGTTCTGAGACATCTGCACACTGCATCCTTAATGACAAAATATCAGTATCCTTTTTAGAGAATAAATTTAAAAAAAAAAATACATAAATAAAACTATAAAGTATGAATAAGAGCAAACAATTGCCAACCCAAAACCATTGAACCGCCAACACCATTCGAGGTTTTGAAGTGGATATTGTTGCTTTGGCTTTGGCATTCCTGATCCCCACGACAATTTTGAAGCACATTGCAAAACTACACCCTAAACTCTTAAAGAGGTTTTCGTTGTCGCTTAGAGATACATATTGTTGAAGACCTCAGCCCCTTTGCCGCAGTGTCCCACTTGTGTGTGTGTGTAAATTGTAGCCAATCATGATTTAATAGATAAAAAAAACCAACTGAAAAAAGCAGTTCAAGTGGATAAGGCATAAAGCGTTATGCACAAAAGGCCACGTTAAGGTGAAGCACTGCAGCAGGCAAGGGTGCCAAATGGTTATGGATAGACAAAAAGTTGAGCGCTAAGGAAAACCACCTTAAGAGCTCCCCCAGGATCGATCTGTGCTAAAGCTAAGGCTAATAGTGGCCAGCTGGTTGGTTGCTTGGTTGCTTGCTTGGTTATGTGGCACAAAAAGGGCAAAAATATGGGGCAAAATACGAATTCGCTACCAGTTGTAGTTATGCCAACAACAACAACAACAACAACAGCAGCAAAAAATACAAGATGAAAACCAAAGAAAAAGCTTGAGAAAGCTTCAGCTTAAGTGCGCACTTGACCAAACAGATACTCTGCAAATCAGCTCAAGTATATATACGAATATATATACGAAAATATGATAAAGATTTCTGTAAACTGAAAAAGTTTCCACAAAGAGTTCCTTAGGCTTAAAATTGTTTTTAGGAAAATTCTTTTTAAAATTATTTTTTTTATTAAGTTAAAACTTCAAGATTAATGGTCCAACATGATTTCTAGAGTTCCTAATAGTTTGATGGTTTGGTAATATTATTGTGTAACTATGTACAGTCAAGCTTCCATCTAATGAATCTCAAGGGAATAGGAAATATTCTTAGTATAGAATTTTATTTTGTTTCTGGAAATGATTTCGTTACATAGAAAACTTTGTTATATCGAAGCTTTACTGTTTTGTATCATTAGAAGGTTTCCTCCGACCAACCACCACAAGAAGAAACACTTACCCCCCCCACCTCTCAACAACTGCTCAAAGTTACACCATGCTCTATGTATATAGTATAATATATAATATATATGTAGGTTTGTTTGATATCATCTCAATAAAGTTTGTTCGAGGGTATTTTGCTTGTGTTGTTGAATGACAAAGCAATCCGAGGATAGTCATGGAAGTAGTAAGTAAGGAAGGACCAGGCCATCGACAGTGGATATACGATGTACAACGACACTTGACGCTACCCCATGTCCCCCCCCCCCTTCCTCTCGCCTTAACCGCTGGCATTATGGCCGTCTAAAGGGGGATACAATTTACGGCACCCAAAAACCCAAGCAGAAGACAAACTCCCGGGCCATGAGTCGAGTCTGCCTAGAAATGAAGCAAACCAATTGCGTATTCGCGAGCCAACAACAACAACAACAACAGCAACAGCAACAATTTGATGCCATCATCGTCATCTTCATCTTCATCGTTGTTGCTTTTGTTGTTGCTTCAGCTTCTGCTGCTGCTGCTGATGACGGAAATTGATAAACGCGCAAAGGGGAAATTTCGTTGATGCTAGGCGCAATCAGACAGGGCTAGTGGCGGGGGGTAGGGGGAAGAGGCCCACTCGCACAATAACCGAAATCAAAATCATAAATTGAGCAGCTTTTGATGACAGCTCAAGTAGCACAGCGAGCTGAGATTTCCAAGCAGTCGCAGCAGCAACTCCGAGTTATCGATTACAGTTAAGCTGGAGTGTAGAAAGGGGCGGGACGGCAACGGGCAACAAAAAAATTAATCAAATTGTGGCAAGTAAGAGAAAAAAACAAAATGCAAACAACGACAGGCAACAAATGTTAAGCGAGTATTGCGAGAGAAGGAACATTAATGAGAGCAAAAGCAAAAGCAAAATTGTTAACTTCAGCTTTTAGCCCCTCTGAGAAGCTGAAAAGGCATCGTCGAAGCAACAATACAGAGCAGAGCAGAGCAGATTGCAATGATGCCACTTAATGAGAGTTGGTTATTATGATTAATTGGTAGGAGTCTCGGAGCAAAGGCGAGCAAAGCCACCAAGCAATCTGACCCAAGATAATTAAGCTGGATGGCTTAAGCGTAATATAATAATAAAACTGCCAACTGCCAACTGCCAAATAAATGAAATGGAGTGCAAAATGCTTGATTAAATCGTTTCAACAGCAACTTAAACCTCATTGTTAATTATTCAAATAAACAAATAATGAGAGAGAAGTGTTGCTAAATTTATAACTTTTATATTCGAAAAACTTAAAGTAAAAGCTTCTCCAGCACAAGCCAAAAGGCGGCACAAGGCATTATTATATTTGATCTACTGTAAGAGACACATGTATGTGTGTGTGTGTTTGTTTGTGTGTGTGTGTTTGTGTGCTTGTCGCTGCCATTTGACACCAAGTAAGCAACGCACAAAGCAAGCAGCACAACAAGCAAAAATGTCATCGACTAATTGCACACGGTGTGCGCTATAATGGGGTTAAGCAATGCTAAATCTGACTAAGGGTAGAGAGAGAGAGGGAGATTGGAGGGGCAGTAGGCAGCTGACAGGCAGACAAATAAGCGTTGTGCGCGTCAGCTTGAAAGACGGCGGCAGATTTCATGGCTGTTAAACAGACAGAAAGCCACAAGCGGAAATACTACTACAGCCATGAATAAAGGGGCGGCGGGATGGAGCGAAGGGGTAGCTGCTGCTGCTGCTGCTGTTGAGAGTTGATAGTCGACAGGGGCAAATGGCACACGCGTGTCCAGCTCAACAATACGTTGCCTGCCACCTCTCTCCTCTCTCTCCATGCGCTGCCACGTTGTTAGTTTTTCATGCTTTTTTCTTTTTTTTTTGTGTTTTCTCTTTTCGAACATAAAAATGAAAACATTTGTATGCAAAACTTGCGAAACTGGGCAACTCTTGTTTTCTCTTTTTTTTTTTTGACTTTCATTTGGGTTTTCTAGTTTCTATTTTTACTCTCGTCGTCGTCGTTGTTGTTGTTGTTGTTGTTGTGATTTGTGTGGCTTTCAAATTGCGAAACTCGCGGAAGCTGACATTTATTCAAGCAGCCGTGTACAGTATGTTGATGAAGTGGGGGGGGGGGGGTAGAAAGAGGGGAATGTACCTTGAAGAACTCTATTGTTGTTTGGGGCATGGCCTACATAGCCGGGGCATGCTACCACAACAGCAGCGTATACACTAAAATCAAAATGTTTTATTTATGTCAAAAACAAAGAATTTGAAAAAAATATAAAAAAAAAGAAACTAAAGAGTTTAGTTAAGTTCAGCTAAAGGCAATAACTTACTTTAAGGGAGATTAATCTAACTTTTATATCCAGATAAACCGCTAAGTCTTAAGAACGTCTTAAAATATCGATGAAATTGAAACCAAAGTGGAACGGAAGATCGAGAGAAAGGTTGCTAATTTGAGTTAATTTCTTACTTTTTAGCTCAAGGCAAATTTTTGGGCGGGAACCCTCAATTTCTACGATGTTTTTCAAGTTTGAGATCCTTTCGATTTTTGGCTACATTTTTGTTTAATCGCTTTTCAGTTTCAATATTTTAGGGTCAAACACAACGCGTTAAAGATTGAAGCGCCTCTACTTACCAGACGTGAACTCCTCCCAAACGGCTGGACCGATTTTGATGACATTTTTCGTGTGTGGTTCAAGTGGGTTAGCGAACGGCTTTGAATCAAGAATTGAGTCAACTAGATAATGAGTGGAACTAAAAATAGGTTTCAAAAGTTGTTTCAATGTGAATATTCAAATTTAAATCCTTGTGTGAAAAGGCGGATCAACTGTGGATTGGATTCGAACTGAGAACTTTCTAATGCCTGTCGGATCAGCTTGTATTATGTATACTATTTGTTTTTTTAAGTGTTAAGCCTCCTCCCCCCATCGCCGCCACTGAGGAAAAATCATTTGCATTTGCATGCAGTTTGCGTGCTGCGTGCTTCGCTGCAGGCAGTTTTCCCAATTGCGCGATGGAGCTTGCTTAGTTGTTGCGACACGACACGACAAAAAAAGAAGGGGTGTTGGGGGGCGTTGGGGGGTTGTTGGATGAGATGGGCTGTGCTTTGGGCTTGATGGCATTGGCACCTACGACTCGCAAGCATTGTTGTTGTTGTTGTTGTTGTTGTTGCAGCATTGTTGCTTATCGAGCGCTCAAAATTGCGATTTGTGGCCAGTTGTTGTTGTTGTTGTTATTATTATTGTTGTTGCCGCATAATTTAACTTATGCAGCTGTGGATGATGAGACACACACACACACACACACACACACACGCACACACAGACAATTGTATGTGTTTCCATCTATACGGTGATTGCCATAAAGCCAGCGCGCATATGCTGGCAATTGTTTGTGCGTGATGGAATATGCTAGAGCGAGAGAGAGAGAAAAAGAGAGAGAGATGGGTAAACGTGGGAGCAAACGGGATTGCTAGCTGCATATAATGGTTGTGCGGTTAGATATACCATACATACATACATGCATATGTTTGTGTATGTATTGCATGCAATGTTAAGCATCCGATCGAAAGCACGTCGAAGGCCATCTTTAATGGGGCTTTGGGTGTGTGCGTGTGTTGTTAAGAGAGATAGAAAGTTTAGTTGCTGTTGTTCTTGTTCTTCTTCTTCTTCTTGTATGCATGTCGTAGGCTGGTAAATAGTTGGATAGTCTATTAAATCATCCATTGAGCTGTTAACAATTTCGATAAATCAACATTTTCGATGAACAAAATATCAAATTATAGTTAAACCTCTCTATAACGAATCTAAAGGGGACAAGAAAAAACTTCGTTGTACAGAAAATCTTGTTATACGGAAGTGCGTTATATGGAAGTTCGACTGTTCCACAACAACAACTTCTATGACTGTTAAGCAACATGGTTGCAACAACAAACCAGTGTTGCCCAATCTTGTAGTGTTGGGAAGCACATTCGACAAAGCTTAAATTAATATTTACTATTTTTTAATTCATAAAAGGTAACTTTGTTTAGAAAATATTTTGAATTACACTCGTTTGCGTGTAAGATTGGTAAAGCATTTTCCAACACTGCTTTCCGGTTAAACGAATATGAATAGAATATACTTGATGGATATATCAATATTTTTCAATATTTATGCACACACACATATGCTCTCACATACATTCAATATTTATATCTGTAATTTTGTTTTTTTTTATTGAGTATTTTTTCTATTATTTATTTAGCTTGTTTTTTATGAACAATATTTTGTTGTGCCATTCGCAATTCAATTCTGTGCCATTTTGGAACGTATCCTCGTCCTTCCTCTCTTCATGTGCACTACCTCTGCCCGCCCACCCAACATCCCCCTTACACCCTTCACACATTGCTTGCAGTACCCAAAAACCGAATCCGTAGCGCATTCTCAATCCAAATGCAAATTGGCCGCGGGCTTTCAACCAAACCTTCTGTCTATGTGCGTGTGTGTGTGTGCGTGTGTGTACACTCACAAAAAAAGGAGTGCTTTTCTTTCTTTATTTTTCAGCAAATGTTTTGAAAAGTCGGCCAAGGTCGCAAGACTTTGACTAATGTTTGAATATTAATTCGCGATTTTGTCTCAGCCCTTTGTATCAAAATGTTTGAAAGTTTTGCTATACAGTCGAACTTCCATATAACAAACTTCCGTATAACGAGATTTTCCATACAACGAAGTCACAAATCAGAACCCTGCAATTTGGTTCAGTCAAAAACCCATCCTATATAACGAAATTTCTCCATAACGAAGTTTTTTCTTGTTCCCTTGAGATTCGTTATATGGAAGTTCGACTGTATGTTGTTATATTTTTCGAAATTACAATTAAGATATTTAGTATTTGTTTCAAACTTAAAAAGATTTAATAACACTAATAATATATCTTAAAATAAGTTCCGTTAAGCCTTAAAAAACTTTGGAATGAAACATATCTTGCAAACATTAAAAGAGGCAGGAAAGAGGGGAAAGCGCCGTTATTCGCTGTGATCGTCTTTCGATCATTTAATGAACAGTTTGAAATCTTCTTCTTCTTTTAATATGTATTTTGAATGTTTGAGAATGAAAGTGTGTGGCAAAAGGCAATTTATTGCGATTTGCAATTTAATCGAAAACCCATTCAATATTACGAATCTCCTCCATAATGAATTATTTACGTGTCCCTTTGAGATTCGTTATATGAGGGTTCGACTGTAGCATTAAGTGTTGAATTAGTTAGAAAAGAGTATCGTTGATTCGTTTACATTTTTAACAAGATTTCTCTGTAATATTCTTCATTTTTTTACGTTAGGACAAATCCTTGCAATTACCATAATGCCGTCGGCCCTGGAAGAAGAAAAAACCCCGAGCACGAAGAAGGTGTAAGGAAAGGGATGGGTTTTGGGGGGGGGGGGGGGGGTTTTTGTTGTCGCATGAAAATGTTGGTTGCATCTGAATTTTGATGTTGTTGTTTTTGTTGTTGTTGCTCTCTCTCTTTTTTTTTTTGGGGCTGTTGCATGCAATGGTCAGTTTTCAGTTGTTGGTTGCAACAGCTGTAAGTTGTTGTTGTTGTTGTTGTTGTAAGTTTGGTCGCCAGTTTATGGACTTGCCTCACACTTGTTGTTGTTGTTGTTGTTGTTGTTGCCTTGTCCTGCTGCTTTGTGTCCCGGTTTCCATTTCGAGCAATGTTAATAAATTGCTGTGTAGTTAACTTTCAGTTCACTTTGTCGTTGCTTCACTCTCTCCCTCTTTCCCTCTCGCTCTGTCTCTTTCTCTCGCACAGTGTGTGTGTGTTTGGTGTATGAATGAATGGTGACACACTTAATTTTGGATTCCACATGGCGCTCTCATCCGACTCATGAATTTACTTCATCAAGACCCAAAGACCAACAGAATCCCCCCCAACATCGCCAGGACTATGACTATGACTGCTGCCGTTTCTGGGGTTGAGGTTGTTGCGGTTATGCGGTGGTAAAGTGTTGTTGTTGTTGTTGTTGGGGCCACAACGTATACGCTGCAAGATGAAAGTTTTGTTAACTTTTAGTATTTATGCTTGGAACACTACAAGTGCAACTTTTTGGCAGCATTTCGTTGCTTTTAGAGATGAACAAATCGAATCACTCACGAGTCCAGAAGTGCCAAAAGAATAAACCTAAATGTTTTTTTAGCAATGTTGAAAATCAATTTGCATTATTAAAATGTAAAATAAAATTGCAGTTTCAGTTTTAAGTCAAGAACTCCTAACTTTCACACAGATCTAATAGAGATAATAGAGAATAAATAGAGACAGAGAAAGTTGGCGAGTTATAGAGAGAAAGTTTCTTGGGATATGTGTCAAATGTTGTTTGTGTTTTCAGTTGACAGCAACAGTTGCTGCTCGTCGACAGTGAAACGTCATTAATGCAGTTCCTAACATTTGACATTTTCAAATCAAGAGAGCAAGAGAGAGAGAGGGAGAGAGTGAAGAGAGAGTGAGTCATAATTATTAGGCAAGTGATATCCTTGCTCTTTCTACCGTCCCCCTCCACGAGCGCATTGCAATTGCTTGTGGCAAGCATCTGGCTCCAGGATGATGCACATTTTGCGTTTTCCATTTTCATTTCAACCAGATGTCGTTTGCTCGCCTTTTTTGTCCGTTTTTTGTTTCTTTCTTTGCCTTAGCCCTTTTTGTGTGTGTGTGTGTTGGTGAAGCCCAAATGATGATGAATGGATTGCGGAATGGAAGTGCAACTGAAAAACGAGGTCCGACCGGCTAAGGCTGGCGACCTGAATATGGATGTTGTTGCTGTTGCTGTTCCTGTTGGTGCAACTGTTGCAACTAGCAACAAAAAAAACAGCTAGATGCAACAAAAACAACTGTTTATGATTATCTAGGTTAGATTAAGGTGCGCAATATTCAATTAAAAAAAGTAAAATATCATGAAAAAAAAATCATCCATCGTTATTTGTCCTGTACTATAAATATATCTATCGTTATATATAGTATATGTAGCACTCGTATATAAAGAAAAAAAACTCTAATCTTGATTATACGCATTGTTGTTTATGCTTGTTTCTTTTTTTTCCTATCCATAGAAAAACGGCAAATGAGAAATGGAATTTCGTTTCATTTTTTCTTTCTCTTTTTTGGTACTTCTTGTCAGCATGAACATTCGTTTTGGCAATTGCAGGCGCAGTCACGCAACACACACACATACACAAACAGGCCAAAGGCGAAAGGTGCTGCCAGTGTTGTTGCCACCGTTTGTTGCAACACTGCTTTCGTACTGCCATCAAATTGGAAAATATGTCAGTGCTACAATTTGGCTGGCGTGTGCTTTGTATTATTTTCTTTGCCAGTTTTCTCTCTATTTTTCTTGTTGTTGTTGCTGTTGTTGTTGCTGCTGTTAGCAATTGTGTTGCAATATTTCTTGGTAGCTGTCTCGGTCTTGAGCTTGTAGCTCGTTATATGCCTGCGTTTTGCCTTTTAAGGTTAACTAGAAATTGGAAAATTGCACTCACCAGCAGCAATAATAACAACAACAACAACAATGAAAATGACAAGTTGCAGCAAGCCAAACGTGCCAACTTCACAGAGAGAGAGAGAGAGAGAGAGAGAGAGAATAAAAACTCAATGTCCTCCCTTTCTCTCTCTCCATCTTGTGGCTGGCATTCACACGTCTGCCATTGACAATGATGCCAGGCAACAGCAACAACAGCAACAGTTGCTGACAATTGATAACGAATGTCCGAAACTGGCCAGTGTGACAGTTGTTACAACAACAACAACAACAACAACAACAACAACACTTGTAACTGAAACTGTTTTTCTTTGACACACACACACACACGTTTTTGGACCTTGACGCGTTTCGAGGTGTGCGTTCGACGTTTAGTTGCATTAGGAAAACCATTTTCACAATCAATGTTCAAATATATCTTTCTCTCTCCATTTCTCTCTCTTTCTATCTCTTTCTCTCTACAATGTACTTTTATTAATATTGACGTTCTATTAGAATATGTCAAAGAAATAGTCAAGAAAAATGTCTTAATGTCAAAAAAAGTCAAGATGAATCAATCTAACGAAACTGTTAACTATATCGAGATGTTACTGTACTTGGTCATTGAAGACACAATTAAAGTTCGAGCTGCATTTGAGTTTGCTTCTTTTAGCCAAAATCTAGTTGGCATCACCGTTTGTTTGTTTGTCTTTGTCTTTGGCTTTTGCGCTTGCTTAGCCCCAAATCGATGGCAAAAGTATTCGGCAATAATTTGGCAGCCATCAATGTGCTCCGAGCAGTCGGGATTAGGAGTGACTTTATGGCAAGGCCCAGAGTCTGCTGGCTCGACCTGTGCCGAGTGCCATTCAGAAGTTTCAAGCGTTTCGAAAGTTGTGGGGGCGGGGGGCCTTGGGTGGTACGGCTGGGGAACGGAAGCTCGCGCACATAAAACAAACAACGACACACACACACACACATACAGCTGAATCTATGGCCAGACATGGCAAAGAGGATCAAAGAGCGCGTTCCATTCCTTTCGTTCCAAACGTTATTTTTTTTGCTTGGATTGCATCTCTGCACAGCTCGAGAAAATAATTGCTGTCTGCGGTATGAGAGTGTCTCCATAATTTGTTCTCCACTCGATATCTATCTCTCTCACTCTCTCTATCTCTCTCTCCCTTTCTCACTCATTGTGCTCGCTTTGTAAGTATAAATTCCTTGGCACAATTGACGACCTAAGCCCTTCTTAATGTCATTTGTCATCTTTTGCCCAAGTCGCTTTTCTCTCTCTCTCTACCTCTCTTTCTGTCTCCCTCTCTTTCTGTCTGTCTGTCTTGCAACCTTTGGTGAACTTGCAGTTTGTCTGTTTGCCATTATGCAAATGTTATTTTGTGCCAGCGCAACGTTCCCTTGTTGCCGTTTATAATTTCTTATTTTATTTTATTTTTTTCACTTTGTTGCTCACAAAACACTCGAAAGATAATAATAAGCGTGCCAAATTGTAAATACCCTACGATCAAATCTCTCATACGTCAGATCTACTGTACTTTCTGGCTACTTTGGTTATTTATATATATGCACATATATATATATTCAAGCCGATCTTGCAATGATTTCTACGAAACGTGCGTCCAATACTTCAGATTAATATTCTATATAGTCGAAGTTGCTCCTTTTTCTTACTTGTTTGTGCTACAAACACTTTTCTATACTTTTAAATAGTTCCAGGGTACATAAAAAGTTCAGATAGAAAGAGGGAGAGGGAAAGAGAGAGAGAAAGAGAAAGATGGTGGGTTGGGCCGATAAACTTATTGAGAAAGACGTTGAAAAACACACACACACACACACACACACACACACACGCACACGCAGAGAACTTCAACTTTTATCGGCTGAAAACGAAGATGAAGAAGAAGAATTCCGTTTTGCCAGCGCTGCAGTGGAGTTTTTTTTTTGTAAAAGGAGTGGTTGGGTTGGAGGGGGGGGGGGGAGTTGGTTAGAAGGGGCGGCTCACTTGGCATCTGCAAAGCGCCTGTCAAAGGCATTGCTGGAGGAGTTGTGTACACTTTAACTGGCGATTGCAAGGCTCAGCCAAATAGACCAAGTCCAAGCACACCCATCCCACCCACCTCCCCCCTCCTCTTGCCTTGTAAATCCGTTGAGTGCTTGCTGCTGCTGCTGAAGAACTCAAGAGCAAAAAGCTCAATGGCAACTAGAAGGAGAAAAGAAGAAAATAAAAACAAACAAGAGCTGAAAAATAGCATTTTTCTAATGTTACTACACTACAAATACCCTGTAATGTGATAAATCATAGGGTATGTAAAACGGTATCTTTTTGTTCATTCTTTAAGAAGCAATTTTGACACTTTTTTTGTGCTGTTTAATAAACTAATAAATTACAGGGCATCTAGGAGTCGCTCTCCCTTTTGTTTTGGCACATTTTGACATGCTTTTCAGTGTATTAAATGCCTACTCCTCGGCACTCTGCCACAGCTGGTTACCCCTTATCTCCTTTAACTGCCTCTTCTTCTAACGCTCATTTTTCTTTTACTGATTATTGCTTAGTTTTAGACAAACACTGAGCGAAATACTCGAAATAATATTGAATTGCTTGTCGCTCGAAGATACAGGCGGTCGTTTAGAGTTGCCAGGTTCCAACAAAATTTGAGTTTTTTTGCACAGTGTATCGTCGTGTGTCATGTTCGTCAAACATGTGTGGCAATTGCGACGCCTTCTTCTCATCCTTCTGGCTCCCATTTCCAGACTGACAACCAACGTCTAAGTGTGTGTGTGTGTGTGTGTGTGTGTTAGTATGTCTGTGTGTGTGTGTGTGTGTTGCCACTGACTGTTTTGCAGACAATTAGTTTCGTAAGCAGTTTTCCTATTCTTTTGAACTTTAAGTTTTGTCAGCTGCGTTTTCATTTCAGCTTTGTTTTTTTGTTAGTTGCCGCTTCTGTGTGTGTGTTGTGTGTGTGTTGTATGTGTGTGTGTGCGTGTTGACTTATCAACTCGTATTGTCTACAGTAAAGACAACCGTCCCTCTCCTTCCCTCTCTCTCTCATGCCACAAAACAATGAAAGGAAATTGATTCGCAGCTTTCCTCTTGGTTCGACAAAATGAATCGAAAATGAAATGGAACGTGACCGAATTTAGCCACATGTCAATATGCTAATGATCATGCTGCATGCTGCTGCTGCACACACACACACACACAAACTATTGGCGTATGTCCAGTCCCTTACTCCTTTACCATCCGCTTTAATTTTTGATTATTTTGCTGTTTTTTTTTTTTTTTTGGGATATTTCATGGACTTTGTGTTCATGTTAAAAGGCTTTAAGTTGAAATTTTGTGGACTGACAGATGGCGTTGCTTTTGCTAGCACCCAAACGAAATTGACGAGCCCGCAGCATGCCAGGGTTGCCATGTTTTGTATGTAATTGGCGACCGAAACGAAACGAAACGAATCGAAACGGGAAATGCCAAATAAATTGCATGTAACGTGCTCCATGCAATTCGAAAAGGGTGGCAGTGAGATGGGGGGGAGAACGAAAGGGAATAACAGCGTTTTTGGTCAGTGTGTTGTGTTACTGCTGCTGTTGACCGCAAAGTGACGTTTCCGTTTCCCGTATTCTGATGCGTCGCTGCATCTAAAAAAAATATATATATTTGATTATAACTTAGGTAAAAAGAGTCGGAATCGAAATTTAAATACAATCTTTTCTCGTTGAAAAACTCTCAAACATTTGTGCTTAAATATTGTGACTTTGTTGTTGTTGTTGTTGCTGGCACCCGAAGACACAACAAAGGTGCAGCTGCTTCGCATTGAACGCGGCATGCTGACAATATTTGGCAAACAGCAGCTGGTATTGGTCATCTGTAAGCAAAATATTAATGCAGCTTGCATTTCATGCATTTCATCCAGTTTCTCTCTGTACATTCTGGCCTCTGGCTGTTGGCCGTTGGTTAACGGAGGCAGGTGCAATGAGAATGTTCTTTTTTCTTTTGAATTGAATGCGAATACATATTCTCTCCACAGTGAGCAGCAACAGCAGCAGCAGCAGTTGCATTTCAAGTGTATTAACCGCTGGGGCTCTATTCGGATCGATCGATCGAAGGGGGGAAAAGCAGGCAATGCAGTTTTTGCAGCTGTTTATTCAGAATGCCAAACGCTTTGTTTTGCTAGTCCTTTTGGCCCTTTCCTTTGATGCAGTTAAAACAAAAACACGGCAAGCAGTTAAGCCCAGAGTGAAATACATCAGATTGACTTTAAGATATTACGTATACGTTGTGTTTTTAGTGTACTAGTTAAATTAAGTTCAAGCTGTAACTGTCAACCATCTTTGTTTTCACATTTGGCCAATAGGTTGCGTTGAGCGAGGTCATACTGTATATATAACGCGATCATTATTTGGCGCCTTTGAATGCTCAGAACTTAAGATTTTGTTATTTCATTGAAAGCCTTTTGTTGATGCTTCCAAGTTGTGTTTCCCTTGACTTAATATCTTGCAATCTCCTTTTTTCTCTCTCTTTCTGTGCAACTGCTAGCTGCCATTCCCCCCCCTGGCTCACTTTTTACCCAGCAAACAAAGTGCAGTGTCCGATCCACACACAGACAACAGCCAGCATACACACATACCGCAATGCTTTCATTTCTTTTTTTTAAATGACTTCCTTTTGGTGTTTCTTTTTGGTCCTTTTTTTGCGTTTTTTACATTCATTGTTTGCAATGAATGAACTGCTGCAAGCGCCACAGAGTGACAATGCTAAAATGGGGTTGGTTGGGGGGGTGTAAGTTTTGGGTGCGTGGCACGGCGAGGCGAGGCAAGAGCATACAATACGCTTAAATTAATTCTCACAAATGCGTTTACAATTGCTTTATAGTCAAGCTGCATTTACTCGATTTTGCTAAAAGGTGGTTGCATGGGGGGGGGGGGGAGGGGGGCAATAGTGCCTGTGGCTGACTGCCACTTGAATTAAGCCATAAGCTGCAACAAATGACAAACACACACATAAACCCACGACGAAAAAACACTTTTTCCTATTCGCCCAAAAAAGTATGCTATGATTTTTTGTCGTTTACTTTACTTTGGCTCGCGAACCCAAACATTTTTGGTATTAGTTGAACGGCAATGTAACTGTAATAAAATCAGGAGCGCAGCATTAAAAAGAAATGGAACAAAGACATGATTGAAAAACGTTTCCTTGAAAACGTTTCCTTATTTGAATGCAGCTTTATATGTAATTTAAATTGATATTTATTTTAAATTTAAATGTTGCTTTTAACTTTTCAATATTTGCCTTTTGCTACTACTAATTTTTGTGTAAGTCTGTTGATCTGGGGCATGGGCGTGTGTATGCTGCTCATCATACGTATAATTTGCATTGTGGTTTGCCACCCAGATACACTCACACATACACATACACACACACACACAAACACAACGCCGCACGCCCCGTTGTTAAGTCCCTGTTGTGCGGTTAACCTAATTTGCTTTAATTAACATTGCTGCATATTTAATTAATCAAACATTGCGACACTCAAACACACCCACACAGACACGCACCCACACACACACACACAGGTATTTAGTTCGCTTTTCAATTAATTTTTTCACTCCCTCTCTCTCTTTCTCTATCACCTGTTTCTCTTTTGCACTCCTGTTTTTTTTGCTTGCTGTTGTTTTTGTTTCTGTGTTTTGCGTCGTGTCGCTCATCGCTTGCCAAATGGTTTCTAATTACGCACAGCTCTGCCACGCCCTTTCCACTGGACGCCCCTCCCCCTTGACTTGGGCTTGACTGACTTAATTACAAATTGCATTATTTATCGTGCAACAAAGTTCGTCAAACTGCAACCCAAGGTGCGGCGGTGCGAGGCGGGGCGAAACGAGGCGAGGCAAACTCTTCGGAAGGCTCAGTAGGATAATCATCAGCATTTCGAATGTGTTAATGTAATTTCTCTCTCTCTCTCTCTCTCTCTCTCACTCACTGTGTGTGTGCGTGTGTGTGTTAATGGAGCAAACATGTTTTTTTTCAGTTTAAGGGGGGGGGGGGGTGTGTAGGCGGGGTGGCAGCAGACATCAAATATTCTTTTATATTACTAGACGTAATGCGAAAAGGGTAAAAACAGCTGAGCTGTGCTGAACGTACAAAAGTTGCAAGCTGCAAGCCACAAACTGACTGACGCTACAGTGAAGCCCGGCCAATGTGCGAAAGTGCTGAAGAACTTTACTTCCAGCACAGCCAAGCGATATGATAAAGACGTAAAAAACTTGATTTTATAGCTTATTTACGACTCGAACTTTGAACTCCTCATTTGGCGGCACTTAGCGAATGTTTACTGAGCCACAGCGGCATGCACGATAAATATTTGCACAGATTTGAAAGGGTTGCGTTGGCTGTGTGTTGTGATGCGGTGAAGCTTTTGGGCCACAAACTCAAAGCTGGCAGGTAAAAACTAAGCATAAAAAATATAATATGACGATGCTGATGATGATGAACAGCCTGTGATATGTCTTTCTCTCTGTGTATGTGTGTGTTTGTGTGAATACATTTGTGGCACTGGCCAAGTTGATTAAAAATCTGTACACAACTTCCTACCTCATCCATCTTATACATACACATGTACATCTTGTCAGACACAAAAGTCACATAGCTTTCCTAATCTATTTGTGTAGCACGCAATGTGGACTGCTCTTTTGCTAGTGAGAGCCAAAGGCAAGTTTCACATGCAACTGCAACTGACAAAAGACTGCCTGCCGCCAAAGGTTCTGCCAAAATGCTAAAAAAGAAAAACATATCATGAAGCCGCTCAGACTAGCCAACCATTGGACTCGTCTATATAAGCAACTAGTCCAAACAAAAACCGTAGCGGGAAGTTAACAGATTAAATATTCCTACAAAGTGAAGTAAGATAAGTTTACGCCATATATAAGCATTAAGTTCGTCTATGTTGATAATGTTATTCGTGTTAACATGCACATATACATCTAACATACCTATTTGAGTTATATCGATCTAAATTGATAAAGTGTAAATCTTTCAGAATGTTACTTAACAGTAACATTGAGTCAGTCTGTTTTTCGCGCTCGAAGTGAGAAGATTGAATAAAGAGAGATTGCCTTCAACAAGTAAGAGAACTAAGTAAGATAACGATATGCTACAGTCTCCGATTGACTATCTTAACGAAACTTATAATTCGTATTTCTGCTAGTTGAAGATTATAATTATTATAGTCCAGGAGAGAAGCTTTTGCTTAAAGCAACAGAATACAACATTATTGGCTGATGCATTAGCATTCCATTTTCCTATCGTCTCTTTTCGTTCTCTGTTCTAAAAGGATCACAAGGACACAAATTAGACTTAATGTCGTTCAGCTTACTTCAATAATTATTCAAACTGAAATTGAACTAACCATATTCAGCTCATCAGTTCTTAGAAATCTAATCTCTTGCTTTGTGCTTGTCTTAGCGGAAAATAATCATTGCCAAAAAAAGAAAAAAAAATCCAAATCATTCGAAATGAACAAAAACAAACGCTTAAATAGTTTTCTATAATAGCTGTAAATTGGAAATATGCTCGAAACTGTTGATAATTTGTGACAATTTGCCATTCGGTCTGCGACTAATTTGGCTTGACTAGAAAGCTGACCAAGCGCTAAAATTCTGTGGCAAAAGCGATATAAATCAAATGAAGCTCGTCATCGTTTCATGTGTGCGTGTGTGTGTGTGTTAGTAAGCGAGTGTGTGTGCTTGTTGGAGGTCACCTTAATTATGGTCACAATTAACAGTTTGAATTTTCGTTGAAGCACTTGCTGCAGTTGGCACACTTAACCAGACTCAGCGCCCCTTTCCCATTCCCTATTCAACCGTTCCAACCATCCATTTTCATTTATTTCAGCCAACCAAAAAGCCGCAAGCTGCCCTCTCGACCCTGCCCTCCTCCTCTTCAGCTCTTCAGACATACAGCGACACATTTCATTTCATTTGGCATGTGTGTGTGTGTCTGTCCGTGTGTGTGTGTGTGTGTGTGTAATCTCATTACAAATTCAAATGCAACACGCCGGCTGTGGCTGTGTTACCCTAACTCGACCTGCTGTTGCCATCTCCTCCTTCCACCCCCCTCCATTCTCTCTCTGTGTGTTTGTCCTTTCTTGGTGTCCATTCATCTCGTGTGGACATGTCAAATGCTCCTACAAACCGCGTTGTCACTCAATTATGTGCCATGTGTGCGCGACATAGCACACTTTTCAACACTGTCCATCCGGATGATGTGTGTGTGTGTCTGTGTGTATGACAGTGTTTTTTTCTTTTTACATTTTTCAAAAATATAACTAGGCCTTATGATACATTATACAATATATAACATACGCAGTCATTGCCAGCTTTAGCGGGACCGCCGTGAAGGATCGCAGAAGCAGAAGCATTGGCAATAACTAAGATGTAAGTAGATATTAAAACGCAGCTTTATTCCAGGGGTCAAATCATGACTTTTAAGGCAATGCTTTTGAAAATCGGGTCAGGTTTGACGAAGTTATGGAAGTCGAAAGATTTTACTAATGCCCAAGTCGATTTTTTGGCATAAAAATTCAACATGCAAAATGACCAAAAATCGAATTTTATATAACTGTATATATTTAAATGCAGCTTTATTTCAGGGGTCAAACCATGACTTTTAAGACATTGCTTTTGAAAATCGGGTCAGGTTTGACGAAGTTATGGAAGTCGAAAGGTCTTAATCGATTTTTTGGCATAAAAATTTAACATGCAAAATGACCAAAAATCGAATTTTATATAACTGTATATACTTAAATGCAGCTTTATTTCAGGGGTCAAACCATGACTTTTAAGACATTGCTTTTGAAAATCGGTTCAGGTTTGACGAAGCTATGGAAGTCGAAAGATTTGAACAATACCCAAGTCGATTTTTGGCATAAAAATTTAACATGCAAAATGACCAAAAATCGAATTTTATATAACTGTATATACTTAAATGCAGCTTCATTCTAGAGGTTAAACCATGACTTTTAAGACGTTGCTTTTGAAAATCGGGTCAGGTTTGACGAAGTTATGGAAGTCGAAAGATTTGAACAATACCCAAGTCGATTTTGTGGCATAAAAATTCAACATGCAAAATGACCAAAAATCGAACTTTATATAACTGTATATACTTAAATGCAGCTTCATTCTAGAGGTTAAACCATGACTTTTAAGACGTTGCTTTTGAAAATCGGGTCAGGTTTGACGAAGTTATGGAAGTCGAAAGATTTGAACAATACCCAAGTCGATTTTGTGGCATAAAAATTCAACATGCAAAATGACCAAAAATCGAATTTTATATAACTGTATATACTTAAATGCAGCTTCATTCTAGAGGTTAAACCATGACTTTTAAGACGTTGCTTTTGAAAATCGGGTCAGGTTTGACGAAGTTATGGAAGTCGAAAGATTTGAACAATGCCCAAGTCGATTTTTTGGCATAAAAATTTAACATGCAAAATGACCAAAAATCGAACTTTATATAACTGTATATACTTAAATGCAGCTTTGTTTCAGGGGTCAAACCATGACTTTTAAGACATTGCTTTTGAAAATCGGGTCAGGTTTGACGAAGTTATGGAAGTCGAAAGATTTGAACAATGCCCAAGTCGATTTTGTGGCATAAAAATTTAACATGCAAAATGACCAAAAATCGAACTTTATATAACTGTATATACATAAATGCAGCTTCATTTCAGGGGTTAAAAAATGACTTTTAAGACATTGCTTTTGAAAATCGGGTCAGGTTTGACGAAGTTATGGAAGTCGAAAGATTTGAACAATGCCCAAGTCGATTTTGTGGCATAAAAATTTAACATGCAAAATGACCAAAAATCGAATTTTATATAACTGTATATACATAAATGCAGCTTTATTTCAGGGGTCAAAAATGACTTTTAAGACATTGCTTTTGAAAATCGGGTCAGGTTTGACGAAGTTATGGAAGTCGAAAGATTTGAACAATACCCAAGTCGATTTTGTGGCATAAAAATTTAACATGCAAAATGACCAAAAATCGAACTTTATATAACTGTATATACATAAATGCAGCTTTATTCCAGGGGTCAAACCATGACTTTTAAGACATTGCTTTTGAAAATCGGGTCAGGTTTGACGAAGTTATGGAAGTCGAAAGATTTTACTAATGCCCAAGTCGATTTTTTGGCATAAAAATTTAACATTCAAAATGACCAAAAATCGAATTTTATATAACTGTATATACTTAAATGCAGCTTCATTCTAGAGGTTAAACCATGACTTTTAAGACGTTGCTTTTGAAAATCGGGTCAGGTTTGACGAAGTTATGGAAGTCGAAAGATTTGAACAATGCCCAAGTCGATTTTGTGGCATAAAAATTTAACATGCAAAATGACTAAAAATCGAGCTTTATATAACTGTGTATACTTAAATGCAGCTTTGTTTCAGGGGTCAAACCATGACTTTTAAGACATTGCTTTTGAAAATCGGGTCAGGTTTGACGAAGTTATGGAAGTCGAAAGATTTGAACAATGCCCAAGTCGATTTTTTGGCATAAAAATTTAACATGCAAAATGACCAAAAATCGAACTTTATATAACTGTATATACATAAATGCAGCTTTGTTTCAGGGGTCAAACCATGACTTTTAAGACATTGCTTTTGAAAATCGGGTCAGGTTTGACGAAGTTATGGAAGTCGAAAGATTTGAACAATGCCCAAGTCGATTTTTTGGCATAAAAATTTAACATGCAAAATGACCAAAAATCGAACTTTATATAACTGTATATACATAAATGCAGCTTTGTTTCAGGGGTCAAACCATGACTTTTAAGACATTGCTTTTGAAAATCGGGTCAGGTTTGACGAAGTTATGGAAGTCGAAAGATTTGAACAATACCCAAGTCGATTTTGTGGCATAAAAATTTAACATGCAAAATGACCAAAAATCGAACTTTATATAACTGTATATATATAAATGCAGCTTTATTCAAGGGGTCAAACCATGACTTTTAAGACATTGCTTTTGAAAATCGGTTCAGGTTTGACGAAGTTATGGAAGTCGAAAGGTCTTAGCAATGCCCAAGTCGATTTTTTGGCATAAAAATTTAACATGCAAAATGACCAAAAATCGAATTTTATATAACTGTATATACTTAAATGCAGCTTCATTCTAGAGGTTAAACCATGACTTTTAAGACATTGCTTTTGAAAATCGGTTCAGGTTTGACGAAGTTATGGAAGTCGAAAGGTCTTAGCAATGCCCAAGTCGATTTTGTGGCATAAAAATTTAACATGCAAAATGACCAAAAATCGAATTTTATATAACTGTATATATTTAAATGCAGCTTTGTTTCAGGGGTCAAACCATGACTTTTAAGACATTGCTTTTGAAAATCGGGTCAGGTTTGACGAAGTTATGGAAGTTGAAAGATTTGAACAATACCCAAGTCGATTTTGTGGCATAAAAATTTAACATTCAAAATGACCAAAAATCGAATTTTATATAACTGTATATATTTAAATGCAGCTTTATTTCAGGGGTCAAACCATGACTTTTAAGACATTGCTTTTGAAAATCGGTTCAGGTTTGACGAAGTTATGGAAGTCGAAAGATTTGAACAATACCCAAGTCGATTTTGTGGCATAAAAATTTAACATGCAAAATGACCAAAAATCGAACTTTATATAACTGTATATACATAAATGCAGCTTTGTTTCAGGGGTCAAACCATGACTTTTAAGACATTGCTTTTGAAAATCGGTTCAGGTTTGACGAAGTTATGGAAGTCGAAAGATTTGAACAATACCCAAGTCGATTTTGTGGCATAAAAATTTAACATGCAAAATGACCAAAAATCGAACTTTATATAACTGTATATATTTAAATGCAGCTTTATTTCAGGGGTCAAACCATGACTTTTAAGACATTGCTTTTGAAAATCGGTTCAGGTTTGACGAAGTTATGGAAGTTGAAAGATTTGACAATACCCAAGTCGATTTTGTGACATAAAAATTTAACATGCAAAATGACCAAAAATCGAATTTTATATAGCTGTATATATTTAAATGCAGCTTTATTTCAGGGGTCAAACCATGACTTTTAAGACATTGCTTTTGAAAATCGGTTCAGGTTTGACGAAGTTATGGAAGTCGAAAGATTTGAACAATGCCCAAGTCGATTTTGTGGCATAAAAATTTAACATGCAAAATGACCAAAAATCTAACTTTATATAACTGTATATACATAAATGCAGCTTTGTTTCAGGGGTCAAACCATGACTTTTAAGACATTGCTTTTGAAAATCGGTTCAGGTTTGACGAAGTTATGGAAGTCGAAAGATTTGAACAATACCCAAGTCGATTTTGTGGCATAAAAATTTAACATGCAAAATGACCAAAAATCGAACTTTATATAACTGTATATATTTAAATGCAGCTTTATTTCAGGGGTCAAACCATGACTTTTAAGACATTGCTTTTGAAAATCGGTTCAGGTTTGACGAAGTTATGGAAGTCGAAAGATTTGAACAATGCCCAAGTCGATTTTGTGGCATAAAAATTTAACATGCAAAATGACCAAAAATCGAACTTTATATAACTGTATATACATAAATGCAGCTTTGTTTCAGGGGTCAAACCATGACTTTTAAGACATTGCTTTTGAAAATCGGTTCAGGTTTGACGAAGTTATGGAAGTCGAAAGATTTTACTAATGCCCAAGTCGATTTTTGGCATAAAAATTTAACATGCAAAATGACCAAAAATCGAATTTTATATAACTGTATATACATAAATGCAGCTTTGTTTCAGGGGTCAAACCATGACTTTTAAGACATTGCTTTTGAAAATCGGTTCAGGTTTGACGAAGTTATGGAAGTCGAAAGGTCTTAGCAATGCCCAAGTCGATTTTGTGGCATAAAAATTTAACATGCAAAATGACCAAAAATCGAATTTTATATAACTGTATATACATAAATGCAGCTTTATTCAAGGGGTCAAACCATGACTTTTAAGACATTGCTTTTGAAAATCGGGTCAGGTTTGACGAAGCTATGGAAGTCGAAAGATTTTACTAATGCCCAAGTCGATTTTTTGGCATAAAAATTTAACATGACCAAAAATCGAACTTTATATAACTGTATATACATAAATGCAGCTTTGTTTCAGGGGTCAAACCATGACTTTTAAGACATTGCTTTTGAAAATCGGGTCAGGTTTGACGAAGTTATGGAAGTCGAAAGATTTTACTAATGCCCAAGTCGATTTTTTGGCATAAAAATTTAACATGCAAAATGACCAAAAATCGAACTTTATATAACTGTATATACTTAAATGCAGCTTTATTTCAGGGGTCAAACCATGACTTTTAAGACATTGCTTTTGAAAATCGGGTCAGGTTTGACGAAGCTATGGAAGTCGAAAGATTTTACTAATGCCCAAGTCGATTTTTTGGCATAAAAATTTAACATGCAAATGACCAAAAATCGAACTTTATATAACTGTATATACTTAAATGCAGCTTTGTTTCAGGGGTTAAACCATGACTTTTAAGACGTTGCTTTTGAAAATCGGGTCAGGTGTGACGAAGTTATGGAAGTTGAAAGATTTGAACAATGCCCAAGTCGATTTTGTGGCATAAAAATTTAACATGCAAAATGACCAAAAATCGAACTTTATATAACTGTATATACTTAAATGCAGCTTTATTCTAGGGGTCAAACCATGACTTTTAAGACATTGCTTTTGAAAATCGGGTCAGCTTTGACGAAGCTATGGAAGTCGAAAGATTTACTAATACCCAAGTCGATTTTTTGGCATAAAAATTTAACATGCAAAATGACCAAAAATCGAACTTTATATAACTGTATATACATAAATGCAGCTTTGTTTCAGGGGTCAAACCATGACTTTTAAGACGTTGCTTTTGAAAATCGGGTCAGGTTTGACGAAGTTATGGAAGTCGAAAGATTTGAGCAATGCCCAAGTCGATTTTTTGGCATAAAAATTTAACATTCAAAATGACCAAAAATCGAACTTTATATAACTGTATATACTTAAATGCAGCTTTATTCCAGGGGTCAAACCATGACTTTTAAGACATTGCTTTTGAAAATCGGGTCAGGTTTGACGAAGCTATGGAAGTCGAAAGATTTTACTAATACCCAAGTCGATTTTTTGGCATAAAAATTTAACATGCAAAATGACCAAAAATCGAACTTTATATAACTGTATATACATAAATGCAGCTTTGTTTCAGGGGTCAAACCATGACTTTTAAGACATTGCTTTTGAAAATCGGGTCAGTTTTGACGAAGTTATGGAAGTCGAAAGGTCTTAGCAATGCCCAAGTCGATTTTTTGGCATAAAAATTTAACATGCAAAATGACCAAAAATCGAACTTTATATAACTGTATATACATAAATGCAGCTTTGTTTCAGGGGTCAAACCATGACTTTTAAGACATTGCTTTTGAAAATCGGTTCAGGTTTGACGAAGCTATGGAAGTCGAAAGATTTGAACAATACCCAAGTCGATTTTGTGGCATAAAAATTTAACATGCAAAATGACCAAAAATCGAATTTTATATAACTGTATATACATAAATGCAGCTTCATTCAAGAGGTTAAACCATGACTTTTAAGACATTGCTTTTGAAAATCGGGTCAGGTGTGACGAAGTTATGGAAGTTGAAAGATTTGAACAATGCCCAAGTCGATTTTGTGGCATAAAAATTTAACATGCAAAATGACCAAAAATCGAATTTTATAAAACTGTATATATTTAAATGCAGCTTTATTTCAGGGGTCAAACCATGACTTTTAAGACATTGCTTTTGAAAATCGGTTCAGGTTTGACGAAGCTATGGAAGTCGAAAGATTTGAACAATGCCCAAGTCGATTTTGTGGCATAAAAATTCAACATGCAAAATGACCAAAAATCGAATTTTATATAACTGTATATACATAAATGCAGCTTTATTCCAGGGGTCAAACCATGACTTTTAAGACATTGCTTTTGAAAATCGGTTCAGGTTTGACGAAGCTATGGAAGTCGAAAGATTTGAACAATACCCAAGTCGATTTTGTGGCATAAAAATTCAACATGCAAAATGACCAAAAATCGAATTTTATATAACTGTATATACATAAATGCAGCTTTGTTTCAGGGGTCAAACCATGACTTTTAAGACATTGCTTTTGAAAATCGGGTCAGGTTTGACGAAGCTATGGAAGTCGAAAGATTTACTAATACCCAAGTCGATTTTTGGCATAAAAATTCAACATGCAAAATGACCAAAATCGAATTTTATATAACTGTATATACTTAAATGCGGCTTTATTCCAGGGGTCAAACCATGACTTTTAAGACATTGCTTTTGAAAATCGGTTCAGGTTTGACGAAGCTATGGAAGTCGAAAGATTTGAACAATACCCAAGTCGATTTTTTGGCATAAAAATTTAACATGCAAAATGACCAAAAATCGAATTTTATATAACTGTATATACTTAAATGCGGCTTTATTCCAGGGGTCAAACCATGACTTTTAAGACATTGCTTTTGAAAATCGGGTCAGGTTTGACGAAGCTATGGAAGTCGAAAGATTTGAGCAATGCCCAAGTCGATTTTTTGGCATAAAAATTCAACATGCAAAATGACCAAAAATCGAATTTTATATAACTGTATATACTTAAATGCAGCTTTATTTCAGGGGTCAAACCATGACTTTTAAGACATTGCTTTTGAAAATCGGGTCAGGTTTGACGAAGTTATGGAAGTCGAAAGATTTGAACAATGCCCAAGTCGATTTTGTGGCATAAAAATTCAACATGCAAAATGACCAAAAATCTAATTTTATATAACTGTATATATTTAAATGCAGCTTTATTTCAGGGGTCAAACCATGACTTTTAAGACATTGCTTTTGAAAATCGGTTCAGGTTTGACGAAGCTATGGAAGTCGAAAGATTTGAACAATACCCAAGTCGATTTTTGGCATAAAAATTTAACATGCAAAATGACCAAAAATCGAACTTTATATAACTGTTTATACATAAATGCAGCTTTATTTCAGGGGTCAAACCATGACTTTTAAGACATTGCTTTTGAAAATCGGGTCAGGTTTGACGAAGCTATGGAAGTCGAAAGATTTTACTAATACCCAAGTCGATTTTGTGGCATAAAAATTTAACATGCAAAATGACCAAAAATCGAATTATATATATATAACTGTATATACTTAAATGCAGCTTTATTTCAGGGGTCAAACCATGACTTTTAAGACATTGCTTTTGAAAATCGGGTCAGGTTTGACGAAGTTATGGAAGTCGAAAGATTTGAACAATACCCAAGTCGATTTTGTGGCATAAAAATTCAACATGCAAAATGACCAAAAATCGAACTTTATATAACTGTATATATTTAAATGCAGCTTTATTTCAGGGGTCAAACCATGACTTTTAAGACATTGCTTTTGAAAATCGGTTCAGGTTTGACGAAGCTATGGAAGTCGAAAGATTTGACAATACCCAAGTCGATTTTTTGGCATAAAAATTTAACATGCAAAATGACCAAAAATCGAATTTTATATAACTGTATATACTTAAATGCAGCTTTATTTCAGGGGTCAAACCATGACTTTTAAGACATTGCTTTTGAAAATCGGTTCAGGTTTGACGAAGTTATGGAAGTCGAAAGATCTTAGCAATGCCCAAGTCGATTTTTTGGCATAAAAATTTAACATGCAAAATGACCAAAAATCGAATTTTATATAACTGTATATACTTAAATGCAGCTTTATTTCAGGGGTCAAACCATGACTTTTAAGACATTGCTTTTGAAAATCGGGTCAGGTTTGACGAAGCTATGGAAGTCGAAAGATTTTACTAATACCCAAGTCGATTTTGTGGCATAAAATTTAACATGCAAAATGACCAAAAATCGAACTTTATATAACCGTGTATACTTAAATGCAGCTTTATTTCAGGGGTCAAACCATGACTTTTAAGACGTTGCTTTTGAAAATCGGTCAGGTTTGACGAAGCTATGGAAGTCGAAAGATTTGAACAATACCCAAGTCGATTTTTGGCATAAAAATTTAACATGCAAAATGACCAAAAATCGAACTTTATATAACCGTGTATACTTAAATGCAGCTTTATTTCAGGGGTCAAACCATGACTTTTAAGACATTGCTTTTGAAAATCGGGTCAGGTTTGACGAAGCTATGGAAGTCGAAAGATTTTACTAATACCCAAGTCGATTTTGTGGCATAAAAATTTAACATGCAAAATGACCAAAAATCGAACTTTATATAACCGTGTATACTTAAATGCAGCTCTATTTCAGGGGTCAAACCATGACTTTTAAGACGTTGCTTTTGAAAATCGGTTCAGGTTTGACGAAGTTATGGAAGTCGAAAGATTTTACTAATACCCAAGTCGATTTTGTGGCATAAAAATTTAACATGCAAAATGACCAAAAATCGAACTTTATATAACTGTGTATACATAAATGCAGCTTTATTTCAGGGGTCAAACCATGACTTTTAAGACATTGCTTTTGAAAATCGGTTCAGGTTTGACGAAGCTATGGAAGTCGAAAGATTTTACTAATGCCCAAGTCGATTTTGTGGCATAAAAATTTAACATGCAAAATGACCAAAAATCGAATTTTATATAACTGTATATATTTAAATGCAGCTTTATTTCAGGGGTCAAACCATGACTTTAAGACATTGCTTTTGAAAATCGGGTCAGGTTTGACGAAGTTATGGAAGTCGAAAGATTTACTAATACCCAAGTCGATTTTGTGGCATAAAAATTTAACATGCAAAATGACCAAAAATCGAACTTTATATAACTGTATATACATAAATGCAGCTTTATTTCAGGGGTCAAACCATGACTTTTAAGACATTGCTTTTGAAAATCGGTTCAGGTTTGACGAAGTTATGGAAGTTGAAAGATTTGAGAAATGCAAAAGTCGATTTTTGGCATAAAAATTTAACATGCAAAATGACCAAAAATCGAACTTTATATAACTGTATATATTTAAATGCAGCTTTATTCAGGGGTCAAACCATGACTTTTAAGACATTGCTTTTGAAAATCGGTTCAGGTTTGACGAAGTTATGGAAGTCGAAGATTTGACAAATGCCCAAGTCGATTTTGTGGCATAAAAATTTAACATGCAAAATGACCAAAAATCGAACTTTATATAACTGTGTATACTTAAATGCAGCTTTATTTCAGGGGTCAAACCATGACTTTTAAGACGTTGCTTTTGAAAATCGGTTCAGGTTTGACGAAGCTATGGAAGTCGAAAGATTTGACAATACCCAAGTCGATTTTGTGGCATAAAAATTTAACATGCAAAATGACCAAAAATCGAATTTTATATAACTGTATATACATAAATGCAGCTTTATTTCAGGGGTCAAACCATGACTTTTAAGACATTGCTTTTGAAAATCGGTTCAGGTTTGACGAAGCTATGGAAGTCGAAAGATTTGAACAATACCCAAGTCGATTTTTTGGCATAAAATTTAACATGCAAAATGACCAAAAATCGAACTTTATATAACTGTATATACATAAATGCAGCTTTGTTTCAGGGGTCAAACCATGACTTTTAAGACATTGCTTTTGAAAATCGGTTCAGGTTTGACGAAGCTATGGAAGTCGAAAGATTTGAACAATACCCAAGTCGATTTTTGGCATAAAAATTTAACATGCAAAATGACCAAAAATCGAACTTTATATAACTGTATATACATAAATGCAGCTTTATTTCAGGGGTCAAACCATGACTTTTAAGACATTGCTTTTGAAAATCGGTTCAGGTTTGACGAAGCTATGGAAGTCGAAAGATTTTACTAATGCCCAAGTCGGTTTTGTGGCATAAAATTTAACATGCAAAATGACCAAAAATCGAACTTTATATAACTGTGTATACATAAATGCAGCTTTATTTCAGGGGTCAAACCATGACTTTAAGACGTTGCTTTTGAAAATCGGGTCAGGTTTGACGAAGTTATGGAAGTCGAAAGATTTTACTAATGCCCAAGTCGATTTTGTGGCATAAAAATTTAACATGCAAAATGACCAAAAATCGAACTTTATATAACTGTATATACTTAAATGCAGCTTTATTTCAGGGGTCAAACCATGACTTTTAAGACATTGCTTTTGAAAATCGGTTCAGGTTTGACGAAGTTATGGAAGTCGAAAGATTTTACTAATACCCAAGTCGATTTTGTGGCATAAAAATTTAACATGCAAAATGACCAAAAATCGAACTTTATATAACTGTTTATACATAAATGCAGCTTTATTTCAGGGGTCAAACCATGACTTTTAAGACATTGCTTTTGAAAATCGGTTCAGGTTTGACGAAGCTATGGAAGTCGAAAGATTTGAACAATACCCAAGTCGATTTTTGGCATAAAAATTTAACATGCAAAATGACCAAAATCGAACTTTATATAACTGTATACATAAATGCAGCTTTATTTCAGGGGTCAAACCATGACTTTTAAGACATTGCTTTTGAAAATCGGTTCAGGTTTGACGAAGCTATGGAAGTCGAAAGATTTTACTAATACCCAAGTCGATTTTGTGGCATAAAAATTTAACATGCAAAATGACCAAAAATCGAACTTTATATAACTGTTTATACATAAATGCAGCTTTATTTCAGGGGTCAAACCATGACTTTTAAGACATTGCTTTTGAAAATCGGGTCAGGTTTGACGAAGTTATGGAAGTCGAAAGATTTGAACAATACCCAAGTCGATTTTGTGGCATAAAAATTTAACATGCAAAATGACCAAAAATCGAACTTTATATAACTGTGTATACATAAATGCAGCTTTGTTTCAGGGGTCAAACCATGACTTTTAAGACATTGCTTTTGAAAATCGGGTCAGGTTTGACGAAGTTATGGAAGTCGAAAGATTGAACAATACCCAAGTCGATTTTGTGGCATAAAAATTTAACATGCAAAATGACCAAAAATCGAACTTTATATAACTGTATATACATAAATGCAGCTTTGTTTCAGGGGTCAAACCATGACTTTTAAGACATTGCTTTTGAAAATCGGTTCAGGTTTGACGAAGTTATGGAAGTCGAAAGATTTTACTAATGCCCAAGTCGATTTTTGGCATAAAAATTTAACATGCAAAATGACCAAAAATCGAACTTTATATAACTGTATATACTTAAATGCAGCTTTATTTCAGGGGTCAAACCATGACTTTTAAGACATTGCTTTTGAAAATCGGGTCAGGTTTGACGAAGTTATGGAAGTCGAAAGATTTGACTAATGCCCAAGTCGATTTTGTGGCATAAAAATTTAACATGCAAAATGACCAAAAATCGAACTTTATATAACTGTATATATTAAATGCAGCTTTATTTCAGGGGTCAAACCATGACTTTTAAGACATTGCTTTTGAAAATCGGGTCAGGTTTGACGAAGTTATGGAAGTCGAAAGATTTTACTAATACCCAAGTCGATTTTGTGGCATAAAATTTAACATGCAAAATGACCAAAAATCGAACTTTATATAACTGTATATACATAAATGCAGCTTTGTTTCAGGGGTCAAACCATGACTTTTAAGACATTGCTTTTGAAAATCGGTTCAGGTTTGACGAAGTTATGGAAGTCGAAAGATTTGAGAAATGCCCAAGTCGATTTTTGGCATAAAATTTAACATGCAAAATGACCAAAAATCGAACTTTATATAACTGTATATATTTAAATGCAGCTTTATTTCAGGGGTCAAACCATGACTTTTAAGACATTGCTTTTGAAAATCGGGTCAGTTTTGACGAAGTTATGGAAGTCGATAGATTTACTAATACCCAAGTCGATTTTGTGGCATAAAAATTTAACATGCAAAATGACCAAAAATCGAACTTTATATAACTGTATATACATAAATGCAGCTTTGTTTCAGGGGTCAAACCATGACTTTTAAGACATTGCTTTTGAAAATCGGGTCAGGTTTGACGAAGTTATGGAAGTCGAAAGATTTTACTAATACCCAAGTCGATTTTGTGGCATAAAAATTTAACATGCAAAATGACCAAAAATCGAACTTTATATAACTGTGTATACTTAAATGCAGCTTTATTTCAGGGGTCAAACCATGACTTTTAAGACATTGCTTTTGAAAATCGGTTCAGGTTTGACGAAGCTATGGAAGTCGATAGATTTGACTAATACCCAAGTCGATTTTGTGGCATAAAAATTTAACATGCAAAATGACCAAAAATCGAACTTTATATAACTGTATATACTTAAATGCAGCTTTATTTCAGGGTCAAACCATGACTTTTAAGACATTGCTTTTGAAAATCGGTTCAGGTTTGACGAAGTTATGGAAGTCGAAAGATTTGACAATACCCAAGTCGATTTTGTGGCATAAAAATTTAACATGCAAAATGACCAAAAATCGAATTTTATATAACTGTATATACTTAAATGCAGCTTTATTTCAGGGGTCAAACCATGACTTTTAAGACATTGCTTTTGAAAATCGGGTCAGGTTTGACGAAGTTATGGAAGTCGAAAGATTTTACTAATACCCAAGTCGATTTTGTGGCATAAAAATTTAACATGCAAAATGACCAAAAATCGAACTTTATATAACTGTTTATACATAAATGCAGCTTTATTTCAGGGGTCAAACCATGACTTTTAAGACATTGCTTTTGAAAATCGGGTCAGGTTTGACGAAGTTATGGAAGTCGAAAGATTTAACAATACCCAAGTCGATTTTGTGGCATAAAAATTTAACATGCAAAATGACCAAAAATCGAACTTTATATAACTGTATATACTAAATGCAGCTTTATTTCAGGGTCAAACCATGACTTTTAAGACATTGCTTTTGAAAATCGGTTCAGGTTTGACGAAGTTATGGAAGTCGATAGATTTGAACAATACCCAAGTCGATTTTGTGGCATAAAAATTTAACATGCAAAATGACCCAAAATCGAACTTTATATAACTGTGTATACTTAAATGCAGCTTTATTTCAGGGTCAAACCATGACTTTTAAGACATTGCTTTTGAAAATCGGTTCAGGTTTGACGAAGCTATGGAAGTCGAAAGATTTTACTAATACCCAAGTCGATTTTGTGGCATAAAAATTAACATGCAAAATGACCAAAAATCGAACTTTATATAACTGTATATATAAATGCAGCTTTATTTCAGGGGTCAAACCATGACTTTTAAGACATTGCTTTTGAAAATCGGTTCAGGTTTGACGAAGTTATGGAAGTCGAAAGATTTGAACAATACCCAAGTCGATTTTGTGGCATAAAAATTTAACATGCAAAATGACCAAAAATCGAACTTTATATAACTGTATATACTTAAATGCAGCTTTTTTCAGGGGTCAAACCATGACTTTTAAGACATTGCTTTTGAAAATCGGTCAGGTTTGACGAAGTTATGGAAGTCGAAAGATTTTACTAATGCCCAAGTCGATTTTGTGGCATAAAAATTTAACATGCAAAATGACCAAAAATCGAACTTTATATAACTGTATATACATAAATGCAGCTTTATTTCAGGGGTCAAACCATGACTTTTAAGACATTGCTTTTGAAAATCGGTTCAGGTTTGACGAAGTTATGGAAGTCGAAAGATTTTACTAATGCCCAAGTCGATTTTGTGGCATAAAAATTTAACATGCAAAATGACCAAAAATCGAACTTTATATAACTGTATATACTTAAATGCAGCTTTATTTCAGGGGTCAACCATGACTTTTAAGACATTGCTTTTGAAAATCGGTTCAGGTTTGACGAAGTTATGGAAGTCGAAGATTTGACAATGCCCAAGTCGATTTTGTGGCATAAAATTTAACATGCAAAATGACCAAAAATCGAACTTTATATAACTGTATATACTTAAATGCAGCTTTATTTCAGGGGTCAAACCATGACTTTAAGACATTGCTTTTGAAAATCGGGTCAGGTTTGACGAAGTTATGGAAGTCGAAAGATTTTACTAATACCCAAGTCGATTTTGTGCATAAAAATTTAACATGCAAAATGACCAAAATCGAACTTTATATAACTGTATATACTTAAATGCAGCTTTATTTCAGGGGTCAAACCATGACTTTTAAGACATTGCTTTTGAAAATCGGTTCAGGTTTGACGAAGTTATGGAAGTCGAAAGATTTTACTAATACCCAAGTCGATTTTGTGGCATAAAAATTTAACATGCAAAATGACCAAAAATCGAACTTTATATAACTGTATATACTTAAATGCAGCTTTGTTTCAGGGTCAAACCATGACTTTTAAGACATTGCTTTGAAAATCGGGTCAGGTTTGACGAAGTTATGGAAGTCGAAAGATTTGAACAATACCCAAGTCGATTTTGTGGCATAAAAATTTAACATGCAAAATGACCAAAAATCGAACTTTATATAACTGTGTATACTTAAATGCAGCTTTATTTCAGGGGTCAAACCATGACTTTTAAGACATTGCTTTTGAAAATCGGTCAGGTTTGACGAAGTTATGGAAGTCGAAAGATTTTACAATGCCCAAGTCGATTTTGTGGCATAAAAATTTAACATGCAAAATGACCAAAATCGAACTTTATATAACTGTATATACTTAAATGCAGCTTTATTTCAGGGGTCAAACCATGACTTTTAAGACATTGCTTTTGAAAATCGGTTCAGGTTTGACGAAGTTATGGAAGTCGAAAGATTTGAACAATGCCCAAGTCGATTTTGTGGCATAAAAATTTAACATGCAAAATGACCAAAAATCGAACTTTATATAACTGTATATACTTAAATGCAGCTTTATTTCAGGGGTCAAACCATGACTTTTAAGACATTGCTTTTGAAAATCGGTTCAGGTTTGACGAAGCTATGGAAGTCGAAAGATTTACTAATGCCCAAGTCGATTTTTGGCATAAAAATTTAACATGCAAAATGACCAAAAATCGAACTTTATATAACTGTATATACTTAAATGCAGCTTTATTTCAGGGTCAAACCATGACTTTTAAGACATTGCTTTTGAAAATCGGTTCAGGTTTGACGAAGTTATGGAAGTCGAAAGATTTGAACAATGCCCAAGTCGATTTTGTGGCATAAAAATTTAACATGCAAAATGACCAAAAATCGAACTTTATATAACTGTATATACTTAAATGCAGCTTTATTCAGGGTCAAACCATGACTTTTAAGACATTGCTTTTGAAAATCGGTTCAGGTTTGACGAAGTTATGGAAGTCGAAAGATTTGACTAATGCCCAAGTCGATTTTTGGCATAAAATTTAACATGCAAAATGACCAAAAATCGAACTTTATATAACTGTATATACTTAAATGCAGCTTCATTCTAGAGGTTAAACCATGACTTTTAAGACATTGCTTTTGAAAATCGGTTCAGGTTTGACGAAGTTATGGAAGTCGAAAGATTTGACTAATGCCCAAGTCGATTTTTTGGCATAAAAATTTAACATGCAAAATGACCAAAAATCGAACTTTATATAACTGTATATACTTAAATGCAGCTTTATTTCAGGGGTCAAACCATGACTTTTAAGACATTGCTTTTGAAAATCGGTTCAGGTTTGACGAAGTTATGGAAGTCGAAAGATTTGAACAATGCCCAAGTCGATTTTTGGCATAAAATTTAACATGCAAAATGACCAAAAATCGAATTTTATATAACTGTATATACTTAAATGCAGCTTTATTCTAGGGGTCAAACCATGACTTTTAAGACATTGCTTTTGAAAATCGGTTCAGGTTTGACGAAGTTATGGAAGTCGAAAGATTTTACTAATGCCCAAGTCGATTTTTGGCATAAAAATTTAACATGCAAAATGACCAAAAATCGAATTTTATATAACGTATATATTAAATGCAGCTTTATTCTAGGGGTCAAACCATGACTTTTAAGACATTGCTTTGAAAATCGGTTCAGGTTTGACGAAGTTATGGAAGTCGAAAGATTTACTAATGCCCAAGTCGATATTTTGGCATAAAATTTAACATGCAAATGACCAAAAATCGAACTTTATATAACTGTATATACTTAAATGCAGCTTTATTTCAGGGTCAAACCATGACTTTTAAGACATTGCTTTGAAAATCGGTTCAGGTTTGACGAAGTTATGGAAGTCGAAAGATTTGAACAATGCCCAAGTCGATTTTTGGCATAAAAATTTAACATGCAAAATGACCAAAAATCGAACTTTATATAACTGTATATACTTAAATGCAGCTTCATTCTAGAGGTCAAACCATGACTTTTAAGACATTGCTTTTGAAAATCGGTTCAGGTTTGACGAAGTTATGGAAGTCGAAAGATTTTACTAATGCCCAAGTCGATTTTTGGCATAAAATTTAACATGCAAAATGACCAAAATCGAATTTTATATAACTGTATATTTAAATGCAGCTTTATTTCAGGGGTCAAACCATGACTTTTAAGACATTGCTTTTGAAAATCGGTTCAGTTTGACGAAGTTATGGAAGTCGAAAGATTTGCTAATGCCCAAGTCGATTTTTGGCATAAAAATTTAACATGCAAAATGACCAAAAATCGAACTTTATATAACTGTATATACTTAAATGCAGCTTTATTTCAGGGGTCAAACCATGACTTTTAAGACATTGCTTTTGAAAATCGGTCAGGTTTGACGAAGTTATGGAAGTCGAAAGATTTGACAATGCCCAAGTCGATTTTTTGGCATAAAAATTTAACATGCAAAATGACCAAAATCGAACTTTATATAACTGTATATACTTAAATGCAGCTTTATTTCAGGGGTCAAACCATGACTTTTAAGACATTGCTTTTGAAAATCGGTTCAGGTTTGACGAAGTTATGGAAGTCGAAAGATTTTACAATGCCCAAGTCGATTTTTGGCATAAAAATTAAACATGCAAAATGACCAAAAATCGAACTTTATATAACTGTATATACTTAAATGCAGCTTTATTTCAGGGGTCAACCATGACTTTTAAGACATTGCTTTTGAAAATCGGTTCAGGTTTGACGAAGTTATGGAAGTCGAAGATTTGACAATGCCCAAGTCGATTTTTGGCATAAAATTTAACATGCAAATGACCAAAAATCGAACTTTATATAACTGTATATACTTAAATGCAGCTTTATTTCAGGGGTCAAACCATGACTTTTAAGACATTGCTTTTGAAAATCGGTTCAGGTTTGACGAAGTTATGGAAGTCGAAAGATTTGCTAATGCCCAAGTCGATTTTTGGCATAAAAATTTAACATGCAAAATGACCAAAAATCGAACTTTATATAACTGTATATACTTAAATGCAGCTTTATTTCAGGGGTCAAACCATGACTTTTAAGACATTGCTTTTGAAAATCGGTTCAGGTTTGACGAAGTTATGGAAGTCGAAAGATTTGACAATGCCCAAGTCGATATTTTGGCATAAAATTTAACATGCAAAATGACCAAAAATCGAACTTTATATAACTGTATATACTTAAATGCAGCTTTATTTCAGGGGTCAAACCATGACTTTTAAGACATTGCTTTGAAAATCGGTTCAGGTTTGACGAAGTTATGGAAGTCGAAAGATTTGACAAATGCCCAAGTCGATTTTTGGCATAAAATTTAACATGCAAAATGACCAAAAATCGAACTTTATATAACTGTATATACTTAAATGCAGCTTTATTTCAGGGGTCAAACCATGACTTTTAAGACATTGCTTTTGAAAATCGGTTCAGGTTTGACGAAGTTATGGAAGTCGAAAGATTTGACTAATGCCCAAGTCGATTTTTGGCATAAAATTTAACATGCAAAATGACCAAAAATCGAACTTTATATAACTGTATATACATAAATGCAGCTTTATTTCAGGGGTCAAACCATGACTTTTAAGACATTGCTTTTGAAAATCGGGTCAGGTTTGACGAAGCTATGGAAGTCGAAAGATTTGAGCAATGCCCAAGTCGATTTTTGGCATAAAATTTAACATGCAAAATGACCAAAAATCGAACTTTATATAACTGTATATCATAAATGCAGCTTTATTTCAGGGGTCAAACCATGACTTTAAGACATTGCTTTTGAAAATCGGTTCAGGTTTGACGAAGTTATGGAAGTCGAAAGATTTGAACAATGCCCAAGTCGATTTTTGGCATAAAAATTTAACATGCAAAATGACCAAAAATCGAACTTTATATAACTGTATACTAAATGCAGCTTTATTTCAGGGGTCAAACCATGACTTTTAAGACATTGCTTTTGAAAATCGGTTCAGGTTTGACGAAGTTATGGAAGTCGAAAGATTTGAACAATGCCCAAGTCGATTTTTGGCATAAAAATTTAACATGCAAAATGACCAAAAATCGAACTTTATATAACTGTATTACTAAATGCAGCTTTATTCTAGGGGTCAAACCATGACTTTTAAGACATTGCTTTTGAAAATCGGTTCAGGTTTGACGAAGTTATGGAAGTCGAAAGATTTTACTAATGCCCAAGTCGATTTTTGGCATAAAAATTTAACATGCAAAATGACCAAAAATCGAACTTTATATAACTGTATATACTTAAATGCAGCTTTATTTCAGGGGTCAAACCATGACTTTTAAGACATTGCTTTTGAAAATCGGTTCAGGTTTGACGAAGTTATGGAGGTCGAAAGATTTGAACAATGCCCAAGTCGATATTTTGGCATAAAAATTTAACATGCAAAATGACCAAAAATCGAACTTTATATAACTGTATATACTTAAATGCAGCTTTATTTCAGGGGTCAAACCATGACTTTTAAGACATTGCTTTTGAAAATCGGTTCAGGTTTGACGAAGTTATGGAAGTCGAAAGATTTGACAATGCCCAAGTCGATTTTTGGCATAAAATTTAACATGCAAAATGACCAAAAATCGAACTTTATATAACTGTATATACTTAAATGCAGCTTTATTTCAGGGGTTAAACCATGACTTTTAAGACATTGCTTTTGAAAATCGGTTCAGGTTTGACGAAGTATGGAAGTCGAAAGATTTTACAATGCCCAAGTCGATTTTTGGCATAAAAATTTAACATGCAAAATGACCAAAAATCGAACTTTATATAACTGTATATACTTAAATGCAGCTTTATTCCAGGGGTCAAACCATGACTTTAAGACATTGCTTTTGAAAATCGGTTCAGGTTTGACGAAGTTATGGAAGTCGAAAGATTTGAGCAATGCCCAAGTCGATTTTTGGCATAAAATTTAACATGCAAAATGACCAAAAATCGAACTTTATATAACTGTATATACTTAAATGCAGCTTTATTTCAGGGGTCAAACCATGACTTTTAAGACATTGCTTTTGAAAATCGGTTCAGGTTTGACGAAGTTATGGAAGTCGAAAGATTTTACTAATGCCCAAGTCGATTTTTGGCATAAAATTTAACATGCAAAATGACCAAAAATCGAACTTTATATAACTGTATATATTTAAATGCAGCTTTATTCAGGGGTCAAACCATGACTTTTAAGACATTGCTTTTGAAAATCGGGTCAGGTTTGACGAAGTTATGGAAGTCGAAAGATTTGAACAATGCCCAAGTCGATTTTTGGCATAAAAATTTAACATGCAAAATGACCAAAAATCGAACTTTATATAACTGTATATACTTAAATGCAGCTTTGTTTCAGGGGTCAAACCATGACTTTTAAGACATTGCTTTTGAAAATCGGTTCAGGTTTGACGAAGTTATGGAAGTCGAAAGATTTGACAATGCCCAAGTCGATTTTTGGCATAAAAATTTAACATGCAAAATGACCAAAAATCGAACTTTATATAACTGTATATACTTAAATGCAGCTTTATTTCAGGGGTCAAACCATGACTTTTAAGACATTGCTTTTGAAAATCGGGTCAGGTTTGACGAAGTTATGGAAGTTCGAAAGATTTGACAATGCCCAAGTCGATTTTTGGCATAAAAATTAACATGCAAAATGACCAAAAATCAAATTTTATATAACTGTATATACTTAAATGCAGCTTTATTTCAGGGGTCAAACCATGACTTTTAAGACATTGCTTTTGAAAATCGGGTCAGGTTTGACGAAGTTATGGAAGTCGAAAGATTTTACTAATACCCAAGTCGATTTTGTGGCATAAAAATTTAACATGCAAAATGACCAAAAATCGAACTTTATATAACTGTATATACATAAATGCAGCTTTGTTTCAGGGGTCAAACCATGACTTTTAAGACATTGCTTTTGAAAATCGGTTCAGGTTTGACGAAGTTATGGAAGTTGAAAGATTTGAACAATACCCAAGTCGATTTTTGGCCTAAAAATTTAACATGCAAAATGACCAAAAATCGAATTTTATAAAACTGTATATATTTAAATGCAGCTTTATTTCAGGGGTCAAACCATGACTTTTAAGACATTGCTTTTGAAAATCGGTTCAGGTTTGACGAAGTTATGGAAGTCGAAAGATTTTACTAATGCCCAAGTCGATTTTGTGGCATAAAAATTTAACATGCAAAATGACCAAAAATCGAACTTTATATAACTGTATATACATAAATGCAGCTTTGTTTCAGGGGTCAAACCATGACTTTTAAGACATTGCTGTTGAAAATCGGTTCAGGTTTGACGAAGTTATGGAAGTCGAAAGATTTGAACAATACCCAAGTCGATTTTGTGGCATAAAAATTTAACATGCAAAATGACCAAAAATCGAACTTTATATAACTGTATATACTTAAATGCAGCTTTGTTTCAGGGGTCAAACCATGACTTTTAAGACATTGCTTTTGAAAATCGGTTCAGGTTTGACGAAGTTATGGAAGTCGAAAGATTTGAGAAATGCAAAAGTCGATTTTTGGCCTAAAATTTAACATGCAAAATGACCAAAAATCGAACTTTATATAACTGTATATATATAAATGCAGCTTTATTCAAGGGGTCAAACCATGACTTTTAAGACATTGCTTTTGAAAATCGGTTCAGGTTTGACGAAGTTATGGAAGTTGAAAAATTTGAGAAATGCAAAAGTCGATTTTTGGCATAAAAATTTAACATGCAAAATGACCAAAAATCGAACTTTATATAACTGTATATATTTAAATGCAGCTTTATTCAAGGGGTCAAACCATGACTTTTAAGACATTGCTTTTGAAAATCGGTTCAGGTTTGACGAAGTTATGGAAGTCGAAAGATTTTACTAATACCCAAGTCGATTTTGTGGCATAAAAATTTAACATGCAAAATGACCAAAAATCGAATTTATATAACTGTATAAACTTAAATGCAGCTTTGTTTCAGGGGTCAAACCATGACTTTTAAGACATTGCTTTTGAAAATCGGTTCAGGTTTGACGAAGCTATGGAGGTCGAAAGATTTGAACAATGCCCAAGTCGATTTTGTGGCATAAAAATTTAACATGCAAAATGACCAAAAATCGAACTTTATATAACTGTATATACTTAAATGCAGCTTTATTTCAGGGGTCAAACCATGACTTTTAAGACATTGCTTTTGAAAATCGGTTCAGGTTTGACGAAGCTATGGAGGTCGAAAGATTTGAACAATGCCCAAGTCGATTTTTTGGCATAAAAATTTAACATGCATTTCCAAAAATCGAGTTAAAAACCTGTAGAAAACTGAATATCATGTTAAAACATCTGATTTTAAAATGGATGAACATAAGCTTATTTGTTTGGCTAAAGGAAAATATTATTTATTTAATAATGCTAGCAAACATATTTAATTTCCAGCAAAAACAGGGGAATTATTTTTATTATAATCTAACATTGTTGTATTCTATTTTAATGCAACAGCTTCACGCTTTGCGTAATGGCTTGAAATTCAAGTTTCTCGTTCAATTTAAGTTCACATTTAGCTCGGGAAACTGCGGCTTGAGACGGTCGAGCCTCGCAGCTCTGCTGTTGATATTAGGATTGTAAGGAATATTTTGGAAGCATAAGAACTTGCAACTATAAAAAATATTTTATTTCAAGATGTTTTTTTGTTTATTTCACATCTGCATTAGCTAGCAATTAATTAACTTGATCAGCTTTTTGAAAAAAAAAACCCAAAGATCAGGAGAATCAATTCAGTTTTTCATTAAGTTCTTCACAATATGCCTTGAATGTGTATATTTAAGTTAATGTAAAGCCCATTCGAAAAACTTGTCCTAAAAATGCAGAAAAATTATATTTTTGTTTGCATTTGGTTTGCTGACTTCTGGGTTTTGCTTGGTGGCCCATTTGGCATTATCATTCGCCACTTGGCAGCTTTATGTCATTGCCGGTTAAGTGATGCATCTAATTTGCAGCTGTTGCCGCTGCCGCTGCTGGTGCTGAGAAAATACAAAAAAAAAAACTCTTGCAGGCAAAATTTGCATTTGCTGCTTGGAAAAATGTTTGCATTTACTTTGGGCCCCTTTGCGCCCCTTTCCAGCCCTCTTGTGCGCAACGTAAGTAATGGCAAAACCTGTTCTCACCATCCTCTCCACTCCACTCCTCGTTGTGCATCCAGCTGCTTGCTCAAGTTGTGCTGCTCGTTAATTTTGCAGCATTTCCGCTAGCAATTTGGTGGCAGCTTCGTTCGCATCCTCCATTCTACCCACCCTCCCATCCCATCCCTCCGCAGCACTCATCGTTGTCTAGTGGAAATATTACGTATACGCGCGCGCTAGCGTTGCTAAAAAGAAGAAAGAAAGAAAAACAGCGCCAACCGGAAATGCAGGAAGCGGATATTACACGCTCCAGAAAACACACATAGCGAGCGAGCGGGCAAGAGAAGAGCGTGGCGTGGCGTGGCGTGGCGCGTCGAATAATATGCTCATAGATATGACTTCTGATGACAAGCGGCAAACAGCGATGAGTGGCGGGGCGTTGGTGGGTGTTGGTTGTTGAGGCGATGACGACGCTGACAGAAGCAATGGCGACATTTTCCTTATTGCTGTTGGTGTTGTTGGTGTTGTTGATACAGCTGCGCGACATTTTTGTATTTGGACAGCTGGCGAAAGTTGGCTGCGTTAGTTTAGCGTCTCTTTGCTCTCTTTAACCATATATACCCTGTAAAGCGAACTAAGGCGTATATTTGATACGAAGTCGAACAATGCTTACTTTAAGCGAGACAATTTCGCAGGGTTTTTATAGGCAATAAAATGAACACAAGTTCACACAAGCTTATAGCTCCAAATAGTTTTGTGAAAGCTAGAAATAATAAAAATACGTAATAAGGCTAATACTTAATGCTTTCTTTGTATAATTCAAGTAGCGATGTATTGTTGAGCTCTGCAAACATTCATAGCTTAGAATGTCCCAACTGCCTGGTTCGTTCTTAAACAAATCTTTAAGCACTTTGCAGTTCATACGTTAGTCGGATACTTGTCAAGTTTTGTGTGTTTCAGTTTGCTTTACTTGTTTACCTGCAATTGGAGCGTGCAAAGTGGTTGGGGTTGATGGAAGATTGTAGTTAAATTGCTTGGCTGGCCCATTGAGCTGCCATTGCTCCCCGTTGACTAGTCGTCGTTGTGCTTAGAATTGTTGCTATTTTTTGTTATTGTTGTTGGAATTCAATTATTTCAAGTCAACAGATCAAAGATAGGAAATACGTAATATTACTTACCCCAAACCTTGTTTTAGAGAATAAGAAGGGGTTTGCGTTTTTCGTGTAAGATTTCTTTGTTTTTTTTTTCTTTATTGAACATAATAATTTGATGTGGTTTTTTGTTATTGTTAGTTTTTAATGCTTGCTCACTTGCTTGTTTAAATGTCTGTATCGTTTTTTGTTTTATTTTGTTAGCCTTAATTTAAAATTTAATTTATTTAAATTTAATCATTTTTCAAGGTTCATTTTCATTCGTTTCGTTTCGTTTTTTCTTTATGTGTATGCAACTTTTTGACCTTTATTTCAATTGTTTTTTTAGGTTTAGAATCATAGCGTCGTATATTCATATATGCATAAATTATTTTATTTTATTTTAATTCTTTTTTTTTGTTTAGTGCAAAAAAAAATGTTATAAAACAATGAAATAAACTGGGTTATCCATCATAATGAACATTAATTTGTAGCTTTATTTGAAGCTTCATTTAGTCATATGCAATTTATGCATATATTATATATATGTATGTTTGTATATGTATGTTTGTATGTGTAAAAGGTTTGGCTGCGTGTGTGTGTGTGTGTGTGTATTTTATTTTGTTAGTTGCTAATTAACATTATTGACAAAATATATTTTTGTTAAAGAACATACAATATTTATAATTTGTCTTTTTTTCGATTTAAACTTTCTTGTAATATTTTTTTGATTTTTTTCATTTTATGTTGAAATGATTACAATTTGTTTTATGTTGTCTGTGTGTGTGTGTGTGTTAACAGCACTTATATTAATTTGCATTCATATTTGTTTTTTTAATTTAAAAATTGTTGTTTCTTGCTGTAAAAGTGAGTTTGTGTACAAATTAATATGTATTGAGTAATTTGCACGTGCATGAATAAAGTCTTAAATACGCATTTCTTTTTTTGTTTTTTTTGTATTTTTTGTTTTCGTATAAATTTAAAATTGTCAGCCATCTGTTTGTTTAATAAAAACATTATTTATTATTGTTATTTAATTATTATAATTTATTTATGTATTTTACTTTAGTTATATTTAATATACTACGTTTCATGCTGTTTGCCATGCGTTTTGCATTTTACTATATTTTATACTATAAAAACTGCATAAATTTAAAATTGTTTGGCGCTTGCCTCGTTTTCTGTTATTATTATTTATACGCCGTCTGCCGTGCTGTTTTTTTTTATTTCAATTTTAAAAGCTAGACCAAAAAAAAAAAACACTGTTAGTATTTATATTTATTTATTTAGTATTTACGTAGGTGCCGCTTTGCTTTTTATCGTTAGTAATTATTTATTGCGTTAAGTAATGCAATTTTATAAGTTATTGAATTTTATTTAAATGCTATTTTGTTGCTTTAGCATTTATTTGTTTTATTATTACTTTTTGCTGTGGCGTATTTTGGCTGCTTAGTTACTTGATTTAGGCTTCTTGTGTAATCAACATTAGTTTTTATTAATTAATTTCTCTCTTATTTGGTTTCTCTCCCTAGAATTAAATACATACATAAACCTTTAAGCTATGTTTTTTTTTTTTTTTAATTATGTACAACATTTAAATTACTAATAGTATTCCTTACTATTTTATGCGTTCATTATTTAATTTTCGCTCGAATTTTAACTGAAAGATAATTGCATTTCGTATTTATTTATTTATTTATTTCCTCTTAAATTATGTACATTTATAATTGTTTGCCAAAAAATACTAAAAAATATTGCAACAAAAATGAAACAAAAAATACTGCAACAATGGACAGCAGCAAAAATGAATATTTAAATAAATAATTGCCATATGTCTACTAAGTGGTAATTAGCACTGGAAAATATGCACAACTAATTAATATAAATTGCACACACACACAGACTCACCACTCAAAACAAGCACGCACACACACACATAATAAAAATATATTGAAAAAAAAACAGACAAAAATTTGTATTATTAGTAGCATAATTATTATTAAAATATTTGTTTAGTTATCATAATTAAGTGGCAATATTATATTTATTTTGCTTTATTTTATAAGTTTGTATTAAATGTGTTTTGCAAGCATTTTGAGCTGCATTAAAGTTTAACTTTAAGTACATTAATTTTGGATGGATGCATTAGTCAGTTAATAAGTTTCAAGAACTTAAGATTTAAAGACATTAAAACAAGAAACTCAAAGTTGAAAATTTGTTTTTTTTTGTATGTTTTATTGATGTTTTTTTTTTTTGTTTTTACAACGCAACACAACAAACATCTTAAATTGTTATTCCCTTCGTTTCGTTTAGGTTTTTTTTTTCTTGTCTTTACTTTAATTTGTCAGCTATGATAATTTGGGGCTTTATTTATGCTTTGATTGTGGCCATTTAGAGCTTGGCGGCCATTATTACAACCGAACGTTCATTCATTAGCTGTGCGCTACACAGAGCTCATGATTCATTATGTTATTATTATTACTTTTATACTTGTAGTACTTTGTATGTGTGTGTGTGTGTGTGTGTGTTTGTGTGTGTTTTCTCTTTCTGGATTAGACATAAATAGATGTTTTTGTATAAATGTTTGTATATGTAAGTAATTACTAAACTATATGTACAAATCTAATCTGTTAAGTGCAAATGGCGACTTGGATGGAGTTTTTGGGAAACATTTTCAATTTTGTTTGCTTTCCAAATCAATTATTTTAATCATAATAACAAGAATTAAAATGCATTTGATATTATGCGCAGCAGCAGCAGTAGCCGGAACTTGAAAGACTCTTTAAAAGCTTTAAGTTTTCCGTTTCCGTTTCGGTTTTATTTCTGCGCTGTGTCTTACAGACAACCACATAAGCAACACATTAATATGTATTTATTGGTATAATTTAATAATAAAAAAACAAAGAAATTATTTACTTTTTTTTTTACCCATTATATATATAAAAGTTGGACGAATGTGTTAAGGTTTTAAGGAAGGTTAAGGTTAAGTTTTATTTTTATTGATTTTCTTTTTATTATTTTGAAGCAAACAAAATGTGCAGCTTGCTTTTCCACTCGTTTGGACGCAATTTAAAGTGTTTTGCTAAGAGGCAATCAAAAAAAAAAAAAAAAAAAAAAACTATACAATTAACATATATATTTTTGCACAGTGTTTATTTTGTTTCACATTTATTTCTTACTGAAACGACGTATTTTGTTTATTATAAAAACCAATATCCCTCGCCATTTTGCTAAATTGCATATTTTAATCTCTAATATGTTATCCTTTCTTTATTTGTCTTTATTTATAAGTAGCTTTTAGCAGTGTTGATAAATTGTTAGATGTTTAGCTTGCGTTTGCCATTGCGGAGTTAGTTGCATTTTTTAACTAGTTTATCATTATTATTTTTTTTCTATTAAAATATCGCGTATTCTCTTTTAGCAAGTGCGCTAATCGCTATTCGTCTCTCTCTCTTTGTGTTGCTTTTCATTGCCATTTTTGTTCGGATCATGTCCATTTTGCTTAACTATTTTGTGACGATGCCGCTTATGATTCATGAGTCCCAAGCTTAAGCATTTTGTTATCAAGCATTGCATTTATTTATTTATATATATTTATATAAGTATTTAAAAATTGGCTTCTTTTCATCTAGTACTTCATCTTCCTCTTCGCGCTTCTTTCTGTTGTCGTGTTCAGACATTTGGCCACTTGGTTTCATTTCGTTTCGTTTTGTTTAGTTTCATTACAAGCGTTTTTTCTGCTTGTTTGATTTTTTGAGAGATTTTTCTACACTTTTTTTTTTTGTAAGTTTCATTAAGGTTATTTTTTACGATTTCTTCAAGTTTTATTTACTGCTTATTGCGTTTTATAAACACTATGTTTTTTTTTTTAATTATTTTATTTTATTTTTGTTATACTTATTAAAACTACTCAACTTTGCTTGTTTGTTGTGTTCTGTTTTGTTTTTCTATTCACGTACCATTGCCATACTTTAATTTAATACACTTTACGTCGTATAACTAGTAAAAAAAAAAATTGTTTTTTGACTGGCTCACACCAACATACTAGGTAATATGCTATTTTATTTATTAGTAACACTAGACAATAAAAAAAAAGAAGAATGTTTAGTTTTGTTTTGCTTACTAGCCTAGAATTGTTGTAAAATGTCTATCGATAATAATCAAATACAATAAAAAATTCGAAGAACGAAACAAAGAATCATCTTCACTCTTTTTTTTTTTTTTAATTTTAAGTACATCTTTAATGCGCTGCTTGCTCTCTTTTTTTTTACTTGCCTGCCCAGCACTCTTTAGTTTTGATTTAGTTGTCTATGTTAGCATAAGTGTGTGGAATGTGTAATGCAGCTTAGTAACGCTGCTGATACTCATGATGCCAGCGATTGAAATCAATGTGGAACACAATTATTGAACCAGTTGACAAACCAGCGAGCAGATATCTGTTTAAAGAAAGATAGAGAAGAAAAGGACGAAAAAAAAAAAATACAGAAATTAGTTTGGAACGAGTAAATTGCGTAACCTGGTTTTGCTAAGCTTTTATTCTTGAACTGTACGTTTCACAGAGGAACTTACTTTTGATCGTGAGTGAGCGCCAGTGAACGTATTCCTGCATTGCAGGCAGGGAAGGCATAAAGTGGTGCCAGATTAAAAGTGCGCCACACTTCGACAATTCCACGATCGCCGGCAGTCATCAGATACTCGCCATCGCGCGACAGCAGCATGCACTTTTGTTTGAAAAAGGGGAAAAATAAGAAGAAACGAAAGGATATTTGACGAGTGAAAAATTACAAAAGATAAATATCAAGTGACGAGTAACAAGTAACGAGTAAATTTGGTGCTTACCTGCAAGTTATCGTTGTGCGTTTCATGGCGTAACTTCTTGCCATTGATGGTATAGGCAGCCACATTACCCTTGTCGTAGTTGATAACAATGAAGCCCTCACGCGACATCGTTATCAGCTCTGGCGAGTGGAAATCTACGGGAGGATCCAGCGAACGCAGCAAGTCACCGAAGGTGGTGTGAATCAAAACGGGGCCATCTACAGAGAAAGATACAGAAACAGAAAGACAAAGAACAGTGCGTTAGGTACCCTTTGAAACTGGCAAGGGTAATTGAGCATCTTACTCGTTGAACCAGAAACGACGAGTCCCAATTCAGCACTGATGACCACCGAGGTGACTGCCTGCTCGTGCCCCGTTAGAGTAGCACGCGGCGTTGGAACATCACCCTCACCGACAATGCTCTGGGTACGGGCATTCCAGTGCCACAATAACACCGTACAATCCGCCGAACCGGATGCAATGTAACAGTCCGAGGTAATATTACACTCAGATCGTGCCATACAGGTGACGACACCAAAGTGGCCAAACACGATTTGTACAATTTTCGCTAAAGTAATACAAAAACACAGCGAAGCAAAGAGAGAAATTAGGGGGTTTAAGGGGTTATTAGGGCCGGGAGCAACGGAAACTCACCCGTCTCTGTGGCAAACACACGAAAACTGTTGTCCCAAAAGCCGCAGGCGATGAGGAAACGGCTATCGACAGTGGTAACAAAGCAATTCGAGCGTATTTTTAGCATTTGACTAAAATTGTCACCCAAATGACGGCGGCTAACCGCATTGCTATTGTTGTTGGTGCCATGCACAGCTATGAAGAGATACAAAGATAATAGCACAAGGAGTTTAATTGGAAGTATCAGGACTTACCCAAGACTGGATCAATCGTAAGCGGCTGATTGGAGCCCGGCGATTGCGGTGATTCAGCATAACTGGGACTCTGGACGGATGCAGTGTAATTGCAGTTCCAGCGATTCACGGCAAATTGATGGCCAGCAGTGACAGTGACGACAGATGGCAGCGAAAGCTGCGGATACGTGTTGGCTGAGATGTGAATGACTGGTGAGTTCTGATAGAACTTGAGCATCTGGCACAAATCCTCAGGCATTGCACTGAACATCATTGGGGAGAGATGCATCGCGGAGCTGCGTGGCGGATGCGGTTCCATTAACAACTGACTTGGAGTCTGGCCAAAGTTGCGTATTTGATTCTCGACCGCTTCACGCATTACCGGATCGATAACGCCGTCTAGATCGACACTGCCCTCGTAGGTGAGATAGTAGAAGACGTTTGTGGCACGTATTGCTTCGGGGCCGCGCTGCTTGTAGCCGAATATCAGATCGATCCACTGATGCAGCTGGCAGGAGACAAACTCCGATTCGAGGGCCATCCGATTGATGCGGACAAACTCCTCGGGACTCTTGGCCCATGGCGGTAGCTCAATATCATCGACTAAAGCGCCATCTTCGCGATGTCCCAGCCGATAGCCGGATGCATTGTAGAACATCTCGGGCAGGAAATACCATTCGGGTATCAGTTCCTTCACATCAGACGTATCACGCTGACAGTTTTTCCAGCTCAGCGATACGGATGAGAACAAACGATCCGGATAATCGAATTTGCCGCCCTGCAGCGCCAGAAACATGGTCGTAAAAGGCTCTACACGCACCAGCCAGTTGAGGGTGAAAGCGGCCGTCGAATAGTGTGTACCATAGTGGAATGGTGGTATTGTATCGCTATCCCAGCTCTCATAGCGCTCTTCAAAGTAGGCGCGACGTGAGGGATTAAGTGCTCCGATAGGTTTCGATAGATCTCGATAGTTCGATGGCAAACTAAGGTCTAGATCTTTGGAATCGTAATTGGTCAGCACCCAAGGAAAGATGGGATACTGATTCAAATCATTGTACGTTCGACCCGCGATCGTATTCAAAAACATCAGATACTCAAAATTAGAGATCTCGCGACGTTGCCATTTCTGTGTCATGTTTGAGTTGCGCATCAGCTGTCGGGGCGACATCATTGAGGCACGTCGCGTCTGCGGAATGCCATATTTGATGCCTACACCGACGCGTGGCAGTGCCTTGATCACCTTCTTGACGGTATGCTGATCGGGAAATGCGAATAAAATGGACGTGCGACTGGCCAAAAAGATCTCAAGCGCAACATTCTGGAGGAGATAGCGACGCGAGAAGATCGCACGCACCTCGGAGAAATACCATTTGCCGTGCAAATGATCGCAGTACTTGAGAACCTCCGTATCGATCTTATGGAACTCCGGATGATCCTCATCCACCTCAAAGAACATCTCAGTGCTGGTTATAGAGACAGTGCCAGGTGCAACAAGGCCAGGTGCTATTAATCGCGCCTTGGTGCTAATATTCACAGGTCCAGTCAAATCCAAGTCGAGCTCCCGATCCTCAATCAAAAGCTCCGCATCGTCGAGCAGCTCGCTGTTGTGCTGCGCCGATGGATGGGTCCTTGAGACGGCAATCTGTGTGTGGAACTCATCGCGTGTCTGCATAATGGCATCCTCGGGAGCACCGTTCTCCAAAGCGGCCTTAAGCGTCGCCTGCGGATGTGAGGAACCTCTTGGGTTCTGCACCATACGTTTGCGACGTCTTGCATCATCCTCCCATGCATCCAGTTTCCAGTACGTGCTCTTCACACCGCTCACCGTTATGGCAGGCGTTGCCATACCGTTTGCATCACCCCACGCTCCATGACGATTGCACATTATGTTGCGAACCTTCTCTAGCAGACGGCTGGCAATGACATTGTCCCTTCGCCGTGCCGCCGTTATCAGGTGATCACACATGCGTTCCTCTTCACGTCGCTCAAGTAGAGTCTGAGCGCATTGGGATTCAAAGTCCGCATGCTTGAGTACATCATCGGCACGCATGCGATTCAATATGAATTCAGCCTCATTTGCCACACGCACAATATGATCCTTCATGGCATGCGAGAGCAGACGTCCCTCATTTATTAGTTCAATGAATGCGAGACCGGCATGCTTTTGCAGACTATTTTGCCACTCTTGGGAGCACAGCAGCATTACCAGCTCGACAACCGAATGGGAGTTCTTGAATGTGGTTAGACCCTTGCCCTCCATCAGCAGCTCCTGGCCGTGCGAGCCGACCAGCGTCTTGGAGAGGAAGGGCGCAAAGTCAACCATTATTTCACGCAACAGCGGACATACCGGACCCAATGCAATCTCAAGCTTTTGTGTCAAGCTCGCCTCCCTCGAGGGTGTTGTCAGCGGTAGCTGCGCAACTAGACCTGGTGCTTTCATTGGAAGCTCATCGGGTCGGGATCTCTGCTGTTGCTGTTGTTGCTGTTGCTGCTGCTGCTGCTGTTGTTGCTGCTGCGAGTTGGCAACCGTACTGGGATTGCCAGTTCCTGCACTACCATAACTATCTGGCACCCGCACTACCGATATCTCCGAGTCGGGCTTATCACCTCGCTCACTGCCTACGATCATGTTGCCTTGTTGTTGTTGTTGTGTTTGTTGTTGTTGTTGGTGTTGTTGCGATTCGTGTTTGTTGCTATCGCTGGCATCGACTAGACCCACAACGATGCCGGCATTTGCAGCTGCCAGCACCGCTGCATCCTCATTCAAATTGACATCCGTCCAGCTCTCGTCATTTGAATTGCTTGGCTTGTGATCATCGGCCAATATATCACTGGAAGATTCAACCTCTGGTACTTCGTTCTCTGTCGAATTCATGTTCAGGGACACCACATCCGAGTCCACGCTCTGCATTGACGAGGGGTTCAGTGTAGGATTACAAAATGAGAGTTTAACAAGTGTTAGATATGTGCAGTGTTTTTTCAGCGTGTTTTTTTTTTCTTATAGCAAAGGTGTTAAGCGTGCAATGTGGTAATACAACAAGTGAAGTGGCAATGGGGCGAACAAGACGGTGAATTGTAGGGTGTTGCAAGGGTTGACTTGCTAAGAGTTGTAGTGCCGTGTAGCTAATAAAAGTTGTTGTTGTCGAAAAAGTGGTTGTCACTAAATATACCCATCGATAGTTTCAATAATCAGATAATCGATGCTTTATATGTCACCACACAAGGCGCATTGCGATGCTCGTCAATCGATCGTATTATCGTAAAGCGTTTTTATTTTGTTCTTTCGACTTATGACAACTGATTGTGCTGTGACGTATGTAGTTGTTGTGCGTGTGCGTGTGTGTGTAAGTATTTGCTTGGATATCATTTGCACATTAATTATGCACATTTGAACAATAAATCAAAGTGCAGAGCGCAAAAGCAGAACAGCTCATCCATCTGTCGCCCCTTCCCAAAAATCCTGTTGACCAACAAACCAACCCAAGCTCATCGTCGTCGTCGTCGTCGTCGTCCACTCGGTGTCCCTGTCAACACATGCATTTGTCAACGCCACGCACAAAGTGTTATCTACACATCTAGATGGGGAAAGCATCTCTTCCCCCCTGCCAACTACCCCCCTTTATCACTCCAAACACTTATTGTGTCTGGCAGTGATTTGCATAAATGGTAAATCACCTCGCTTCTCTTCCCTTCCCTTCTCAAAAAACAAACAAGCAAAAAAACAAATTTTGCCATTACGTAACTCAGCTCATCCGAAAGGCATTAGGCCAAAATGGACATAACGAACAAACAGACGAAAGCGATAGAGATGTGGGGAAGTAGTGTAGGGGAGTGCAGCGATTGGAGGCGGAGGATGGGTTTTGAAACGGATGGTCATGTGACAAATTTTGTTAAAGCGTTTGACAAATGTCAACTGTCAAAAACACAAATACAACAAGATGGCAAGAGACGCAGAAACAAGTAGGTGTTAACACAAATGCCTAACAATCTGTGTGCGTGTGTGTGTGTGTGTGTGACAGCTGTTGCGCGTACGCAATACGTGCTGCATGTTCTCTGTATGTAAATCCATACTATGTGCAGCATATGAAATCAATCACCCTTTGTTTAAACAAACGCAAACAAAACGCAATTCTCACTTTTGTACTAGGGAATAAATTAATCGAAAATTTTCATTTACAGTCGAACTTCCTGCGTTTTGATTCAATCGGAAAACCCATTCTGTATAATGAATTTTCTCTCTCTCTATAGCTAAGTTTTTTTCTTGTTTAATGAGAAACTTCTTTTTGAAGAACTTCAAGGTCTGAAAATCTGATTTAAATTGATGGAAAAACATTTGCCAAACATTAAGCAAACACCATAAATATGTATATATGTATTAACATAGCACATGAAGCAAATGTGAGAAATGGATTTATTCTATTAATAATGCAAGCACAAAGTTCATTAAGAGCACAAAACCGGAAGACGGCACGTTGTCCTGCGCGTCTCCAAGCTCCAAAAGCGAATAGTTGTGCGTGTCTTTGACCCTTGTGTGTGTGTGTGTGTGAGCGTGTGCGTGTGAGTGTATTGTTATTCTAGTTCGTAACACTAATTGCATAATATATAGTTGGACATTAACATACACAAATCAAAAAGGGACACATACAAACAAACAAATCCATGAGACATACGACAAATCACGTGGCACGTTGCCGAATCACATTCTCTGTGTGTGTGTGTGTGTGTGTGTGAGTGTGTGTGTGAATGCGCGGATTTGTGCACAGATTTCGAAATGATTTATTGATTGCAAGCATAATGGCGAAATTCAATTTGTGTAATTTCTTCACACAAAATCAACCAAAACAATAATAAATCAATCGTCTAACGAAAATTAACTAAAACACAAATGAAAATTATGAAAAGGTAGTTTGAATACCAAAAGGATTAAACAAAAACATTCTTAAATGATTTTAATTTCATATCCGAAAATATTATTTTAACCATTCGTGTTAAAAAATTGTGAACTAAAAACAAAAATCACAAAAAAGAAAAAAATAACATTCAATGTTCACTGAGTCGCAAAAGTATATATACTATATATATATATATCTATATAAGTTTTTAATCCCTGTTTTGCAACTTGGATATATAAGTTCGTATTGCTGGCATTTCTGTCTATTATAATGCACACAAACAGGCGGACAAGGATTACTTGTGAGTTCAACTGTAAATCGGAGAGATAAGTTGCAATTGAATTTAATACCTGAGAGCACAGACAAGCATTTTGTAAGAGGCGGACGAATGTTGGTTGTGTCGCATTGTGTTAATTGATTGCATTGATTTCAGTAACGCATATTGATTGCATCAACGCTCAGTTCAACTCAGATCACATCGCAATTAAACAAAAACAAAGAATATTAATTATGGAAATATTTAAACAGACGGCAAAACTCGACAATTTGTATCGAACGCAAACTCCAAATCGAATTAAATTACTAAAATAATACAAAATGAAATGTGTGTGTGTGACGCCCATGGGCATGGGCGTTGCACTAATTAGCACGCACACACACACGAATGAAATGTCAATAAATGTTATGAACTCTCAAATGATATAAATAACCTTGCAGAGAAACAGCTGAAGAAGATAATGGGGGACTGCGGATGTTTGGCATGTTATGTAATCGGATATAATTGGAATTTTAAATAAAAGCTGATAAGCAAAATGATTCCTAAAGCTATGAAAATACAATATTCATTCTAGTACTTTTTACATTATGAATTTCGCTTCGTTTCGCTGATTTTTTTCATCAATTCAAATGCATTTTACTTCAGCACTTCTTTTTTGTTTTTGGTTTGTTTTCGTTTTTTAAAGTTTTCAAATGCTTTTACTTGATTCAAGAGTTTTTTGCTGTTTCGCATTGTCATTTCTTTGAGCCTTGCCTTTCACATACTCTGTTCGCCTTTTCGAAACTTTTGACTTTATGCAGTTCAATAAAATAAATCGAAACACATGGTAGACAAAAACCCATTCGATATCGGTTTCATTCTGCAACTCATAATCCCTGCAAGGATATTCCAAATTCGGCTTGCCGAAGTTTTCTTCTGCATTTTTTGCGTGCTACAATTATTCGAAGGTGCAACAATATTGTATGGTACAACATATATCTATTTTTATGTGCGAGTTTTTGCTTTTGCTGTACGTGTGTGTGTGTGTGTGTGTGTGTGTGATAGTGGAGTGAGTTGAATGCTTGAAAGCTGTTGTTGTTGTTGTTGTTGTCATATTATTGCAATTTGCATTTTTTTAAAAAAGAGAGATTTTTTTGGTTTTTGTTCGTTTTACCTTTGGTAACTTTTGTGGCACCATTGGCTTGGGTGGTGACAATGGTTGCTGTTGAATTTTGATTGTATCTTTAGTTGTTGTTGTTGTTGTGGATTTTACAGTTGTTGTTGCGGTTGTTGTCTTAGTGTTGTTGTTGTTGTTGTTGTTATTATGAGCCTGTGACAGTTTAGTTTTGGTTTTCGATTGATTTGCATCGTTTTAGTCTTGTTTTTTGTTATTTGTTATTATTATTTTTGTATCAAACATGCATCATGATATTTCTTAATTCGCATTCACGCTCTTGGCCCCAAATTCCTCGTTAAACTAACTATTTAACACTTGAAGAATATTATACTTAAAAGTGAAGTTTTCGTAACTTATTTTCATTCGACTAAAGTGACAATCAAACTGCCATGCAAAGTGTTTAAGAGAAAAACAACTCAAACTTCAAACTGTGCTTAGCAATAGAAACTTGAACGAAGAGCCGATAGAGATCCAACGCACACACACACTCTTCCCCTCCACCACTCCTTATATTATAACCCTCTCCCCTTCCCTTTGTTCATGCTAAAGTTTAGAAGAAGTTTATGGAATAACTTAAATTTCACTCAAAGTCTGACATACAAAACTCTGACCCAAACACACAAACACACACATTGTACTTTGAAGTACAAAGATAGAAACTTGAAAAAAGAAGATGTGAAGAACACTTACCTTTATGGATGGCGGTCCACTTGAGTGCGAATCGTTATCCGCCAACACCGATGGATTGTTCTCATCGACGACAATTATCTCATAATCGCTATCCTGAATTTGTCGATTGCCTGGTTCAAAAAAATGAGACAATAAATCTGGCATAAATAATATATATACAAATTTTTATGAAGAACATATACTATATATCTCAATCTCAAAGAGTTCTACAAATATTCATTAAAAGTATAAAATAAATAATTATTTCTTTTTCAATTATTATTTTACAGAAACGTCGGAACGTAAACTGCATTTCGACAAGTAAGTAACAATTATAATTGATATGCGTATTTTAATATAGTATATACTAAATATTTTAGTATTTTTTTAAGGATCTGTTTAACAATTATTCAGCAGCTGTGCAAACATCAAGAAAAGAGTAGAGAAATCAAACGGAAAATATTATAAAGCAAAGCTCCCTACACAAACACACACACACACACACACACACTCGGAATAAATACTAGCAAAAATACCAAAAAAATTAAACTCGAATATTTGACTTTCATTTATAGCAAAACCCAAACAGAAATTAGTTATAAAGTATCTATATGAAAAAAATATTGGATGATATTTGCCTGACACGATAAAGTTTCCAAAGCAGCCTCATCAATGTAATAAATACTATATTTAATATATACTAATAAATGAGCTTCATAGAGACAAAGAATTCTTCACCTAATAAATTAGAGCTTTATTAGAAATAATTAAACTTGTCTCAGCTCTTCTGGCTTTAATTTTTTTACTGCTTCCCTGAACTTGTTTCTATGGAAATGTTGCTGGTATTTTAATGGACTTGCTTGGTTAACTTTGCAGCTTGTGCTTATACTACATATGTATAATAAAATGGAATTTGAAATTTGTTGAAACTTTGTCACAAACACACACACACACATATATAAAGAGAGAATGTTGATTGTAAGGTGTGAAAATTGTTTGACTTTTGCATTAATTAGTCAAAATGGCTTTGATGCGCAAGAGCTCAAAATTAACATACCTCAACACACACACACACACACACACATACACAGGGACTAAAAGTTTGCCAGCTGACCAAGCTAAAGGGTGCTAGTCGGTGGGGGAGGGGGGGGGGGTGGTAGGGCAGAGTGCTGTTTGCCACTTTAGTTTAATAATTTGCAACTACTTTCAACAGCTTTTGGTATTTTATTCTCCTATCTCTCCCTCTCTCTGCCTCTCCCTCTGCCTCTGCCTCTCGGTTTTCCAAGTGCGGCCAACTAATCTCTAGCTTAATGTGTCTGTGTGGTTGTGTGTGGTTGTGTGTGTGTCTGCCCCCTTCCCTATATCCCTCTTCGACTCCAATTCTAATCTGCTTGTTTCATTGTCTGTGTGTGTGTGTGTGTGTGTGTGTGTGTTGGTGGCAGATGCAGCTGCTTTCCAAAAACTGCAATAACTGTGCATTTGAATTTCTAATTCTCTGCACTAAACCCCCCCCCCCACTTTACCCTTCAACAACTCCTGCTCGAACAAATTCAAAGTCCACTTTTTGTGTTTTTTTTTTTTTGGCGTAGTTATGTAATTTGTAAAGCTTTATGGTTTTGGCTAATGTGTGTGGCTGTGTGTGTGTGTTGGTGTATGTGTGCTGGTGTGTGCTCTGCTGCCTCGCTCTTTTGTCTCCAGCAACCACACTCGAATGTATCTCTCGTAGATACATAATTAAAAGGCCAGATACAAAAGTATCTTCAACTCTGTCTGTGTGTTCCCAGCTAATTAGCCCGATTGCTTTAAAGGTGGATAGGCGGGGAAGGGAAAGAGGGGGGTTTTTGACTTTATCACTTGTTCGCCATTTCCATTTTGCGAATGTGCCCAGCTTGTTTTACAGTGTTGATTAACGTCTTAATTGAAATTTATGACCTGCGCTTTTAATTTTATTTTAAACTTCACTCGAATTCGCCGCTGTATGTGTGTGCATCTGTATGTGTGTGTGTGTGTATAATTTGTAATAATTTCCCAATTTGCAGAGAGCAAAAAGAGAAAGAGAGAGAGAGAGAGAGAGAGAGAGAGGAGTTTGCTGGCCACAAATAACTTTTGTTTTAACATCGAAAGCGTGTTATCGGCTTTTACAGCTTTTTATAGCTTTTACAACTCCCCCCCCCCACGCTACAGCTTCACCATCTGCGTCCCTCTCCCTCCCTCTCTCTCTCTCGCTCTTTCGCGCTCTCTTTTGCATTTGTATAAATTATATGCTCGTGTTATTTTTGCTGCTTTATTTGCTGCCACGACTAATTTACACTTTTGTCGCTGCCATTAATAACGCTTGTGTCTGTGTGTGCGTGAGTGTGTGTATGGGTGTGTATGGGTGTGTGTGTGTGTGTGTGTGTGTATATTGTCCTGTACTTGTGCTGCATATCCTCGGCAATTTACTTTTATTAGGTCAGAAAGACCTGTCTGACGAAAAAAAAAATATTTTATGCTCCTCCCGAAAAGTCGAGAGGGAAACAGAAAACAAAAAAAAAATCCTAATAAAAACAAATGCAAACAAATTAACGCATTCGAGTTTTTGGTCTCGAAATACTTTAATTTCTATGCTTGCTTGTGTGTGTGTGTGTGTGTGTTTGTGTGTGTTTTAGTGTCTCTGTGTAAATGAAGATAAATGAAATGTAATTTGTGCTGACAGCTCATCAAAATGACGACCAAAAGTCGCTGGGCAAGCAACAGCCCAGCCCTGCCAATATCGCCCCTTGTTCGTCCCTCTTTTATGCCTTTCAAGAATGGAAGTTTCATTGTTTGGTTGCACTGAGTATATATATATATATATGTATATTGATGTACTGTTTGGTTGCAAAGATAGATTGCAGTTTTTGAAAGTTTTAATGGATGTGGAATTGGGATAGTTTTGAGTAATTTGTCAGCGTACACTTTGTTAGGCAAAACACTAAGTAAGCTGGTCACACTTATCTAATAGTCGCAGATTTGAGCGCCAAAAGAGAGAAACGAACCAACTTTTTGTGTAGAACGCAAGTTGAGATTTTAATCAATATTAAAATTAGTTTGAGTAAAACAGTTATAACGGTAAATAAAGCCCACACACACACACACACACTCATACACAGATGTACTACGGTCGAACTTCCATGTAACGAATTCCTTCTGAGAAACCTATTCAACCCCCCCGTGAGATTCGTTAGATGGAAGTTCGACTGTATTTGTTTTCGTTTTTAAATAATATTTTGTGTGTTGGATTTGTTTTCTTCATTTTGTCGCTCTTGCTATGACATCAACAAATTTAAATCGAATCAACAATTTCTGCAATTATATTTGACGAATAAAATAACGACGCTGGGAGCAAAAGCAAAGCAAAGCAAAGCAACTTAATCAAATTTCAACTAAACCAAATTGTAATCGTTTGGCTTTTCACAAACCAAAAAACAAATAAATTCAATTAAATGAATATTCATAAAAAACTAAAATTGTGCATTGTGCAAAGTATTCAAATAAAAAACAATACATATTTTTATTTATTTATTTTTTTATTCAAAAATATGCAATTCATTATTTAATGGTCATTTGATGCAAAAAAGAAAATAAACCGCTCTTAACTTAATATAAACAAAAGTGGTGTTTATTTTATTTTTTTCCATCATTAATAAGCAATGAATCCAAACTAAATCGAATTTTAATGCCAACCAAAAAATTTAAGAAAAGTAAAACTTGAAATCGAAAAACGAGACGAGACGAGTGCGTGTAATTATGACAATTTACACTGAGCGGAGAGCATCGATTGCTATCAATATGCCGTGATGATTACTAACACACCTACACACACACGCAGACATATACAAAAACGCATACGCATATTGCATATGAAATCAAAAGCGCATTGGCGCATATTCCAAATATATATTTTACAACTTTCGAAAGAGACTAGAAAACAGCAAATGAATGGGTGAGTGAGAGAGTGTGAGAGCGAGAGAGAGAGAGAGAGAGAGAGAGAGGTAGGACTTAAGCTAAACACATAGAATAATATATAGTTTATACATCTATATGTATGTAGTTGTAACTAGAGCTAAAGCTAAACATTAATAGAGAGGCGAAAAATGGAAGCGAAAAGCAAAAGTAAAAAGAACAAAAACTAATCGATAACAACAAACAAAATGGAATGAAACGCAACGAAACGAAATAGAATAAAGGAACAGTGAGGCGGCAAACACTTTTACTACTTAAAGTTTATTGACTATAATTAAATGTAAGCGATTATTATACACATAGAAAGACAAATAGTTTATAGATGTTTATATACATAACAGACAGAGAGAGAGAGATAGTAAAAGAGTTAGTTGAATAGATATAAAGAAAGAGAGAGAGAGATGCGTGACATATAAAAACTAGACAACTACGAGACTCATTGCGAGCGATACCTGTTCCAGAGCCAGCAACATTGGCATTGCGTTGTCCATTGTAGCGATAATTGTTATTGATGGCATTCGTTTTACTATATGCAGCACCGCCATCGCTCAGTCCCATTCCGCCCATTCCGCCCATTCCAGCACCCATTCCACTCATACCACCCAAACTCATGTTCATGTTTATGCCGCCAACGTTGCCGGTGCCAGCGGCAGTAGCTGCAGCAGCAGCAGCAGCAGCAGCAACTGTTGCTGTCGATTTTGCTGTTGCTGATCCACCTCCATTGCGTAATGTTCGCATATTGTTGTTGCCATTAGTGTTGCCATTGCTATTGCCATTGCTGTTGCTGTTGCCATTGTTGGTGCTTGCGGCATGTCCATTCAATAGCCCCGCCGCAACAACAGTCTGATGATGATGATGATGTTCCAAACCATTCTGCTGCTGTTGCAGTTGCTGTTCACCGTTCATTTGAATGCTGCGCATATTGTAGGCATGCGGATGCGTGTGATAGTTGACGCTGCTGCTGCCGATGGTGGTGGTGGTGTTGGTGTTGGTAGTGCCATTTTCCACCTGATCCCCATAGTGGTTGTGCTTGCCATTGAGCATCTGTTGCTGCTGCTGCTGCTGGTGGCCATTGATAAGCGCATAGTGCGGCTGATGTGGATGATAATGTTGCTGTTGCTGTTGCTGCTGCTGCTGATGCTTGTGCAACTGCTGGCGATGTAGCGCTGCTGATGACGGCAACTGTTGCTGTTGTTGGCTTTGAGAGGCCAGCGAGGAGAGCGATGAACTCGAGGCAGGCTGTGATGTTGCTGTCGAACTGGCCGATGAGCTTGATGAGTGTGGTCCGCCCAATGGTGGTGGTGGCGAAATGTTGCCCAAATGTTGTTGCTGCTGATGTTGATAGTAGGCAGCGGCCATATGATGATGACTGTGATTGTTGTGTTGTTGCTGCTGCTGCTGCTGCTGCTGCTGATGATGTTGCTGATAGTAATGTTGCTGTTGGTGTTGCTGATGTTGCTGTTGCTGCTGTTGCTGCTGCTGCTGCTGCTGTTGTTGCATGTTGGCGGCGGTCACTTGATTCTGATGCGATTCGGTCAGAAATTGTGGATAGACATGATGCGACCATTGTGGGAACAAGGGACGCGCGCTGGCGGCTTCTAATGATTTGTTGTTGTTGTTATTTACACACACAGAGTGCGAATGAGAGAGAGAGAGAGAGAGAGCGAGAGAGCGAGCGAGCGGGCGAGGTGGCGTGGTTAGGGTTTTTTGGGTGGGTCAATAATGGTGACGTTGCGAGCATTTTGGTTTTGTATTTAATTTTATAATGTTTTATATACGTTTTTTTGTTTTTGTTTTTTGTACAATAAATCCGAAAAAGCAGCGTGAAATGAAATTATTAGAGAACGGAACGAAGGAAAGAAACACAGAAAGAACTCAATAGTATCTCTTCAATAATGGAACTCGATGAGAATGTTTTTTTCTTTCTTAAAAATTAATGATTAAATGTTATGTATAATTATTCAAAAAGGGGGGAGGGTGTGTTATTTGGTGGGCGGGGGTCAAAGGGTAGTTGGTGTTGTCACTGATGCAAAAGTGCGTCATTCCACACACACACACACACACACACACACGCACGCACGCACGCACACGTGAGCTAAAATGACACGAACATGTGGTGGTTGGTGGTGGTTGTGAGTGGTGTTGTTGGCGTTAGTGGTGTATTGGTGCTGTCAAGATTACTAATTGTGGGTCTGGCAGTGAGAGTTTTATTGCTATCATCATATTAAACAAATGTTTAAACTCGGCTTAGCAGCTGTTTAACAACACAAAACTTATGCAAAAGCAAAAAAAGCTGCAATAAAAACTAAAGAAACAAATAAACAAAAAAATTATGTTCAAATCATGTCGAAAGCTGTCTCTCAAGACAAAGGACCGCAACAATTGAAACACAAAATATGTTTTTATAATTAATTTCATAATTTTTTTTTTTTCATTTTGTTAAAGACGAAGAGAAATATTTATATATACAGTTTGAGAGAGTTAGTTAGATAGAGAACCAATAAATGATTGTGTTATTTTAAGTGCAGCAAACAAAACGAAACGAAATGAAATGAAACGAAACAGATTGAAATGAAACACGAAACATATTCAAAGAAGAGCAACAAAGCAAAATGGAACGCATGATAAGTGAAACTTAATACTTCAAATTAATAAGAACCCGCCCGAGCAAACTCAAAAGAACTCATCGAAAGAATGTGGCAAATGCCTTTAGGTACGAGAGTTAAATTCGTATTCATATTGTACTGTATTGATAGCTTAGCTTAAATAAAGTCTTAACCTGCAACACTTACCGCTGCTCGAATTACCGCGTTGCAATACCGGCGATTGTCGTTGAATTTGCGGCTCTGCGGGCGGTTCAAGAATATCGCGATACTTCGATACCATCAACACTGAAATGAAGTAAACGATTGCCAGCGATAGGAACTGCGCTTGTTTCGTTTCCTCCTGTTCGACACAAAGGGAGAAAGACAGAAAGAAAAGGAGAAAGCAACACGTTAGTATAGGGAATACATTGAAATGGAACAAATGGAAACGGAGCGAGAGAGATATAGTATTATTACTTACCACATCGCGATAGATGACGGCACGTAAACGATTCACATCCATATCTTGGAGCAGTTTCTCAGGATCCTTGACTGGTGATAATTGACCGGTGATTGATTCCACAATATTCTAAAGAGTAGTGTTGGAAATGTGTTGAATCGAATCTGTGTTGAATGTTAAGTTTTAACTACCTTTGGCGATGCTTGAGCTCCACGGATAAGCGCTTGTAGATGCGCTGCGCCGGGAACATCGCGTGCCAGCGAGCCAACATTGTAGCGAGTGCGTTCCTTGCACTCAAGACAATTGCGTACGGCACAGGTGCAGACTAGTCGCAGGCATTGTCGCAAGATGCCGCCGCTTGACATATTCTTCTCCGCCTCCAATTCGCCAAAGTTCAGCGATGTGGCAAAGATCAAAACATCGGCCATATTAACGAGACGTTGCAGAAAGGAGACAGCAACCTCTAGAGGCATTCCCTGTGTGGGCTCAAGTACATCCAGCTCCGACTAAGGAAACAGTTAGTTATAGATTGGCATGGATCCAAAGAGCAAAAGGCAAAGTCCTCGTCACTTACATTCGGTGATGTGGCACTGGCGAGTAGTGGCAATAGGCCGCCACAAGCAATTATCAAATTGTCGGCCAGCTGGGATATTAGATGCACTGTATTGACCACAAATATGGCATTTTCACTGGAGTTGACAAAGTCGAGAACACTTTTGGTGGAATGACTGCGCCACACTTGTATGTCCGTTTCCAGCGAGAAGAGCACATCGCTGAGCAGTCGCTGATGTATATAGGACCATTTGAATTCCGGTATACGGAATGGCGGACGTGTCGGTCCCGGGCTAAACATTGGACGAGTTGAGCCAGATTTGGAGCGTTGTTGTTTTCCCTCGCCACCGGCGGTTGCACCACCTGAGTAACACATTGCACACAAATTTTTTGTATATTCAATTTCAACACAAATCATTTCGATTCAAACACAAACATTTGTAGTCAGGTTGTACGTTTCCACAACACTTATATATTTAGGGGAAAAAATAGAAAGCCTTAACCACTTACCGTAATGATTGCCTTCCAGATGTGCGGCCCCTTCACTCGTCGATGCTGATGTCGTTGTTGTTGCTGTTGTCGCATTTGTCTGTTGTTGTGGTTGTTGCTGCTCTGCGGCATAGACATCATCATCAGCATCATCGTCATCATCGTCTGCTATATTGACTGCATCCTGAGCATCATCATCGTCGTCATCATCGGGTTCGGGCAGCAGCAGCTGCTCGTCCTGACTTTTGTGTGCATCCGCCTCGTTCTTTGGTGTTGTCTGCGTTGTTGAGTCCACCTCTGTGGGCTTAATGCGCACCATAAGCGCTGCTGAATCGTTCTTTGTTTGGGTCTCATCATCCAACGTCGTCGGAGGTTGCACGTCGGGCGTGGGAGAGGTTTGTGTGGTTTGCTCGGCGGCTGCGACAGCGACAGCCTTGACAGTTTCAGTCACCAGCGAGTCAAGCACTTCGCTAACAATGGCGGAAACTTGTTCCTTGCTCTCAACTGTTTCCGTTTCCATTTCTGTTTCCGTATCGTGCACGGTTAGAGGTTCGTTTAGGGCTTCGGGTTCAGACTGAGCTGCAGCTTGAGCTTGATCTAAAGCTGCCTCGACAACCTCGTGTACGATTTCCTTAGCAACAGCAGCAGCAGCATCATTTGTCTGATCTGCCTGATCGGCCGGAAACTCCTGAGGTTCGGTTTCCTTTGCTGTTTCTGTTTCTATTGCTTTCGCCTCCGTTACTTGCTGCTTTATTGCTTCCTTGGCTGGTAGCTCGTTGTTATTGGTTTCAGTTTTGGCTTCGGTTTCGGTTTCGGTTTCTTTCTCGTTTGCAGACTTTGCTTCAGCCTCGGCTGCATCGATTACCTTGTCAATAAGTTGCTCAACAATATCTCGCACCGCTATTGCAACTGCATCCTCCTCCGTTTCCTTCTCTGTCGTTGTGACTGCCTTCCCCTTCCCCTCAACCACTGTCTTTGTCTTTGTTTCCTCCTCAAGCTCGATGGGCTCGTCTGTGATGCCTTCGGGTGCAGCATTTGTTATCGATGTCGTTAGCTCCTCTGTTTTTGTGCTCTCAATTGTTGTGCTCAATAATGAGCTCATCTCTTGATCACCAGCTAATGGTTCCTTACTGCTGCTGCTTGCCTCATTGAGCTTGTCATTGTTGTTGAGCTTGTTGTCGGCATCTTCAGTCTTTTGATTGTTTGTTGCTGCTGCTGCTGCTATTTTGATTTCTTCAAGCGTTTGCTCAATCTCCTTCTCAGTTGTTTTCTCGCTCGGCACTTCATTGGCATTAACTTCCTCAGGCTGCTCTGTCTTCTGCTCTTTTGGCTCTATCTCTAACTCTGTCTTTTCCACAGCTTCGCTATTGTTGTTATTGTTGTTGAGTAGATTTTTGGTATTGAGCAGGCTCACATTGTCCTGTGCAGCTACTGTTTTCTTCTCACAGTTGAGCACACCCTGCACCACCTCGTTGACAGCCAGCTCGATTTCTTCATCCTTTAGCACCGAAGAGGAGTCCTCAGCCTCTTGCAGCACATTATCTACAGCCATTTTGCAGTCATTCAATGCCGCTTCGGACGCCAGCAGCACCTGTTTCACATGCTGTTCAACGTCGAGCTCATCTTTGGCTGTTGCAAGCTCCAGTCCCTCCAGGTCATCGCCGATTTGCAGCGTCTCCTTGAGTGCTGCTTCGCCACCAGTATCGGGACTGGCACTCGAGCTAGAACTGAGCCCATTGCAGGCACTTTGCATTGCTTCATCCGTTTTGATTTGCTCGTTGTACACATCAGAAATGTTGGCAATTACTGATTTATTGGCAGGTTCCGTCTCCTGCGGTTCCGTTCCAGCCTGTTCGGCCTGATCGGCCAGCTCAGCAGCCTGTTCCGTTACAGTTGCTTCTCCATTGGTGGCACAGGCGCAGGATTCGGCTGTCTCAACTGGTAGTTCGACATCAACGTTATCCAGCTGCTGTAGTTCCAGCTCCTCGACCTCCTCTTCCTCCTCCTCCTGCACAGCAGGCACATCCTCTAGCGAGGCTATCGAAACAGAGCTCTTAGTCGCTGGCAACGCTTGCTGTTGTGATGACACAGGACCGTTCTGTAGTTGTTGGAGCTCCTCGCGCTCCCAGCCGCTAATGGTCGATATAGGTCGTGCCTGACGCAGTGCGGGATCGGTAATATTGTCGGTCCTCTGTCGTTCATAATGCTCATACATTTGGGCAAACTGTAGCTTGAACTCCTCATAGGAGACCTTTGAGTGAACTATTGCCAGGGTGTCAACCCAGACTCGCCAGCCGCCGTACTCGTGCTTGATGGCATGGTGCAACAGCATGCGGAACAGGGAATATACCATATCGCTGATCTTCTGCTCTTCGGTATTCTTCGGATGAATGTAGGCCATCGCAATGAGCCATTCCTGCCAGACAGACATCTGGAGAACGGTGCGTCGATTCTCCCGATTGCTATTGCATAGCAATGTCATGTCCTGCAGAAAGAGCTTCTTCACATCGATCAACGACTCTGTTTGCTTCGACTGTCTTATCAATGTGGCAACAACCTTAAGTATCACTGCACAGCCAAATTATGAGAAAAGTGTAAGATATTAAAGGGTTAAATAAGGTTTAGCAACTAGCAGGACCCTCTGCCATACTTTAAGGACTGGCAAAATTTGATATTCCTTATAATTAACATAAGCTACATAATTTGCTTTCTGTTTTAAAATTAAAGTCAAAGCCAAGAAGCTCGACTTATTATTAATGCTTCTTGTGTTCATCCCAGACTTGACATCTCTCACAACATTCTAGCATTATAAATTAATCCCAGCGGGTTTAAGATGACAACAAACCGCAAGTTTTACAGCCCGTACATATGTTTGCGTAAATTTTAAAATAGTAACGAGACGTGTTTGGGATGTTAAGACTGTCTTAAGGCTACATAAAATAAACAAAAACAAAACATGGGATTACTTACTGGGATTCTCGAGGCGATAATGACTCTCCGGCTCTGGATGGCGCGTGTATAGTATCTGCTGTGAGATGTGCTCCGTCATAATCTCGTAGAGTACATTGTATGTGGGCAGCGACAGTGACTCCTCGTACAGAAGCAGACGTTCCGCTAATAATGTGTACAAATTGTGTGGCGACATGACATCGTACTTACGCCTATAACGGCGAGGGGAGAGAGGTTTAAACGCGGGATAGAGAAACCAGAATATATGCAAAGAATTTATGAGCATGTGCATTACACGGCAGTTTGTCAAAAAAAGGTCAGAGACAGAACTGGAGAGTGGAAATGGAAGTGAAAGGGAGTGTTGGAGTCCTTTACACACGGGCATACATATAAAACATGCATAGTATATGAAGGTGTGCGAGTGTGTGTGCTAGAGCGGGTGGAAAAATGTCATTACTCAAGTTGCTTCCTCTTTACTCACTTGTGTGTGCTGCGCGACAGGAAAAAGCCCAAAAGCTTTAGCGCCTGGAGGCGTATCAATTGACTTTCGGCCGCCAGAAGCTTGAAGATGCTTCGAACGCCGTGCTTTACATCGAATGCAGGTACCATTGAGCTCGGATGCTCCGACATCAGTGAGATGAGCATTTGCAGCACATCGTGCAGATTCTCGTCCTTTAAATGAAATTAAATGAAATAATATATACATTTAATTAAAACCTATGTTTCGTAAGTGAAATAAAGTTGCTAGAGGGAGACCCTAATCCTTTGAGTTTTAAGAAAATCATATGTTTGAAGTCCATAAAACTACCAGCTAGGACTTACCTCATGCATGGTGGTCAGATAGTTGAGTATGCTTTGCAATTCATCCTCTTTGACGCCATTGCCGATCATGATAAGCTGCTTGAGGAACAAAAGGATATAGGCGCGTATGGCCAAAATATCTTTTTGAGCCGGTCGCGGACCATCTGCAACAATTAGATATATAGGTTCACTCGCATCAGCACCAAAGTACTCACAAGATCAAGAGACAGAGAGAGAATGTTGACTTACCCAAACCCTTTGGTATGATGCCGCTTTTGGCACGCGGATTGACAACCCAATAATAATACTTGAGGGTGTGTACCGTTTGTAAAACGGTACTGACCCGACGTACATTGCTATAGATCTGTGTATCGCTGAGAAACTCGGTGGCCAGATAGGAATAGAGTCGAGCTTGGACATTCGCTGGCGTATAGATCCAAAGGGCCGGATTGAAGAGCACATGATCGAGCAGCTGCCACGTGAGAAACGAGAAACAGAACAACTGCAACAAATTAGTCAAGTAACTTATGCTGTCCTCAATTATTCAGAAAGAGACTCGAAACGAAATGTTGCAACAGGAGTTGAAGATTCAAGATGTGGGTTTTATGTAATGTGTATGTATCAGAGTTTAAGATATGTAGTTTTTTTTTTGGGTTAGTTATTGTGATAATAAGTTAGATAGTTGGGTTAGTTTAAGAGATAGTTAAATTGATATAGATAGCAAAAGAATAGCGTAGAAATGGAAAAGGATTTTTTTTTTTTTTGTATACATACGTTTACATGAGTTTCATGTTGATTGTTGTTGTTGTTGTTGTAGTTGTCGATTGATTTGGATAGGGTTTATATAGTAGTAGTAGTAGTAGTAGCAGGGTATATATATATATATAACGGTAACACATGCAGCAAACAGCAATCAATGTTTATCAACGTTTATCATATATCAAAAAGAACATAAAACGAGAAATGAACAAACAAAGTAATCAACAGCTTTTCTTCTTCTTCTTTTTTCATTCATTATTTAACTGCATTCCAAAATGAGAAAATTAACTAAAGCTAAGCTTATTTTTCAGCTAAACTAAAGACATTAGAAATTATAATCGTATATATATATATACCTATATTCATATTTATATAAATCTAAGCTTAGTAATTAGTAGATATTAGATATATATATTAAATACTACAATATAAAGATGATAAATATGAAATATTTCTATAACGCTTAAAGTTCGATATGAAAAACTAGCTAGCAAAACCGCTAAAATGGGCTGAAAAGCAGCTTTCGACGAAGGTGGTCCTGGAATGGGCCTACACTTGGGCTAGAAACAATGCAAGGAATAAATAAACAAACATTTTGCACATAATAATTTTGCTTAGCTAGAACAATAATTCGTTTGTGTAATTTAATTTAATGCATATTTTTTGAGTTCTCATTTTTTATTTTACTCATTTTTTTTATTATTATTATTGCACAAAAAATCGTGTGTGTAATAAACGCAATTGAATCAATTTACATTTGCATTTGTTGCAGGCAGATTTCGATGTGCAATATTTTTTTGCGCCAAACATTTTTATCAATGTTGAAATGTCGCAACATAAAAAATTGTGTGGGGTTTTTTTGCGTGCGTCCAGATGTGTATGTGTTCATACACATGGTTGGATGGGTTTATGCGGGGCACCACTTCAATCCATACACCATATACCACCATACATATGGTATTTTTTACAAAGGGAGAAGTTTTTGGCTGTTGTTGTTGCCGGTTGCCGTTGCCAATGCCCGAAGCGCGCATAACAATGCAACACGCTCCATGCGAGAGAACTGGGAGCTACCAGCACAAGTTTCCCAATTAAAAACTGTGGCACGAGTGTAAAATAATAAGGGACCACACCGACAATCGAAAAACACCAAATAAACCAGCCCGAAAAACACACTCAACAGACAGATTCAGCAACAGCAAAAAAATTTATTTAAAAATAAAAAAAAAGTATGGAAAATTGTGCGAAACATAAAAAAGTTTACGTTCGCTTTGTAATTAATTCAGATTTTTGTTATCTCTTATTTTTCGTAAACTCCCGCTACAGAGAAAAAAATAAATTTATAATGTGATGTCAACCATTATTAATAAAGCAAATTATGTAAAATTACGGAAGATGATTTAAAGTAGATAACCTAAAAAGCTTAAATTTAAGATGTTTTAAGACCTAGGAAATTAAATTAACTAATTAAATGATTCTATAAAGTTGACTCAAAAGACTAAACTGACTATATCAATATATATAGTTATAAATTTATATAATATATTATGATATAAATACAATGTGATGTTGAATGAACTCAAATATTACAGCTTTGATTGTCAAATGATGGCAAATGTTTCGGAATGTATTTACAATGAAGTGAAACAACAATACATCAAGTATTTCAAGATGATGAGGCAACTGTACAACAAGTTAAAGATACAAACGAAACGAATACACACGAGTACACGGAACAAAACGGAAACGGAACGGAACAGTTGAGAACGATTAAGGAACATTTAAACAGAGTATATACGATACGATAGTTGAGTAGAGAAATTTGAGAATTGAGCTTCACCTGGTAGAACTGTTGTAGATTTATTTTGTTTTGATAATTGGGTTATAAGTTCGATGTTGTTGTTGTTGTTGTTGTTGGTTTTAAGTTGTTGTTTTGTGTGATTTTGTTGAATTGATTGATTGACAGAAGAACGTAACGGGAAGAAAAGCGGACGCAAGGAATGGTGAATTGCGAAAAAATGTGTAAAGATTTGTGATTACAAATAATAAAAAACGAATATATATGTAGAGAAAAGTATAGAAAAGAAAAGTTAGATTTAGAGAGATAGAAAGAGAGAGAGATTGGGAGAGAGAGAGAGAGAGAGAGTGTGTGAGAGAGCAGACAAAGTAGAAGTAGAATTTTTAGTCTTTAGTTGTTAATACACATTTCACATTTCATAAAGCACTTTCATTATATGGTTCTATTCATTTTTTTTGTCTCTACATATTGTATTTATCAAGTCAGCTGGGGAGAGTATAGAACTATGTACATTTCAATTTCGTTTTGGTTTGGCAACCAAAAGAAAAGAACAAAAAAAAAAAAGGTTTTGCATTTAACGAGTGCAAACAGCAAACATAACAAAAACTCAGTGCGAAACTCAGCAAAGCAAAAGCGAGAAAACAAGCAAACAAATGGAAAAAAAAGAATTTCATTTGCTAGCCAATTAAAAGCTGGTACAGCTTACAGTGCCACATAACAAGCATGCAACAGTTATGGCAAAGAGTGAAACTATAATTAACTTCGGTCACAAGCCGAAGATAACAAACACATGAACCTGACTGAAAGTTGTTGTAAACGAAAGTAAGGGTGAAAAACAATATACACTAAGTAGACTTTCATAATTTGAAAGGTTGTTTTAGAGTAGGGTATTCAAAGTTCGGCACACGGTTGTTGATTTATTTACTTTAGTTTAAGCTCCTTGTTCCTAGATTTGTTATTTGGCATAAAGCAAAAGACTTCTCTGAAGCTTTTAATAACTTATTTTTCCCCCCCCCCCCCCCCACAAAAAAAAAGCAGACAAACACAGAGACAGAGAAAATATGTGTAAGTGGCGGAAAGGAAAGCAAATTCCGAGAAAAGTAGAAGTGGGTTTATCATGTGTGTTTGGCAAACAACAAAGAAAGCTATCAAAAAAAAAAAAAAAGAATATGCAAGAAAACAAAAATAAATACAAAATCGTTATTTTGTTGGGCAAATACTATGCATATTTGTTTGTAAGCAAATGTATATCATTTATAAACACAGCAAAAAGGATTAGTTTCGAAAGATTGGTGAAAAAAAACGGGTGTCGGCTTTAGACAATTTAATTTGCAATAGGTAAAAGGGTAAGCTGGCAACGGATAGCTGGCAACGGGTAACGGGTTGCGGGTAACGAGTAACTGGTAACGAGTATAGTTTATTCAAAGAATATTGTTTGTTTAGTGTGCGCTACGGTATTAAAGAGCTATGTGTGTGTGTGTGTTTGGGTGTGTGTTTACTTTTTTGAAAGGATTACGCAGACCCGTGTTCAACTGTATGTTTGTTGCAGGAGTGGCAAGCAGGCAGGCAGTAACAAAAAAAGGAAGATAGACATAAATATAGAAAGACAGTGTGAGAGAGAGAGAGAAGGAGAGAGAGAGAGAGAGAGAGAGTGAGAAAGCTGGCAAATCTTCAACACCATAGACACAAGAACGGCACACACATAAAAACACACACACACACACACAAAACCAAGATAGAGACAGAGACATTTATTGAATGTGATAGAAAGAGAGAGCAGATGAGTTTGTTGCGTTTGGGTTTCGCATATCTTTTGATATTTGTTTGTCAAGGTGTTAAACATGCTACAAATATGACAAAAACAAAAAAGGGACAGAAAAACGTATGAAAAATTGTTTTTTTTTTCAAATTTATTTTAAGGTAAATAAATTTTATGTCCCAGAGTTGACAGAATGCGACGAGTGGGCCGGCCAAAAAAAAACAGGGAAAACAAGGAGATGTGTAAGACAAGGGGGGCGCAAGGGGAAGCAAGGGAAAAGTCTGATGAACTGAAAAATAAATATATGTATATACTATATTATATAGTATATGTATGTATATTGTATTTGAATTCAAAAATAAAACTCACAGCGCGAGGCATTTTGTCATGCAATCGATTGTAAAGATGCACACTGCGATGCGAGCTTAAATCGAACTTAAGTAAGAGTATATATAGATATAAAATACATAATTACTATACATAGTTAATACAAGTACATATATCGTATTGTAAAAGAGAACGAGAGAGAGCGAGAGAGGGAAATACATAATTGTTAGAGCATGCTTTGCCAAACAAGACAATCGCATGCTATCGATTAATATCGCTTATCGATGCTTTGCTTTTAAAAAGGGGCCGTTATTCATCGATTATCATGGCTTAAAAACTAAGATAGAGCGGCAAATAAATAGTATGATTGATCTATGCTCGCTCTCAAAATGCTTTGTAAGTAAGTAAGTAAGTAAGTAGTTTTGTTTTGGGCCTTGCGCCCACTCACCTGCTTCAGCAGCAAGTCACTGTTGGCCGACAGGCAGGTGACCAGATACTTGGTCAAATTGAGAAATGAGCCGAGTACCTCGAGGGTCAAGTGTTCGCGCGATGATCTTTGCAGCATGAATGATATCACCAAGAAGCCACGATTTTGTATCATATGCTGTTGAACGGTTTGCGATGTCTCCACCAGTTCACAAATGAAGCCCAATAGCTTTGAGCTTTAGAAAAAAAGAAAGAAAAAAAACAAGAAGAATCGAATTAAAATTTCAATCAAAATTGCAAATGGAATGGAATGGTATTGGAACACTAAAAAGAATCGATAAAAAGAATGTGAAATCGATTCAAAACCACAAATGGCAAGATAAAAATTATAATGAAAATTAATGGAACGTTTGGCAATGGAACAAGTGGTACATTGGAATGGAACAAAACGATAAAAAGTAAAAATCTTTAAAAATAAATCAATATACTTACCATAGCGTTGAATCTCGTTTAATATCGCTAATGCCTTCGTGCGCCATATCGAGTTGGGAGAAGAGCGGAAAGAGCACCTGAATGCCGCCAATCGAATTGAGTGTGCAGTGTATGGAATGCGTGACCACAGCTTTGACATCCTGTTGTAACAAGAACATATAGTATTAAATAAGCTACAAACATATATGTATATGCATATGCATGTATTCGAGGAGATTAAAATCCGCAGGATTGCTGGCTCAACTGGCATTAAAAGCACATGAATTTAATTGAATGAATTTATATCAAAATACTTTGTGCAATGATTTTGAAAACCTCAAATGCCAATTTGTATGTCAAATATATATGCGTTTAAATAAGTTGTTGTTGCACAAGGCAATTGATTAATAATCAATCAGCTGATTACTTCCACACAACGAATCTCAAGGGGAGAAGTTAAGAGAAAACTCGTAATATAAGGGTTTTTTTTTTTGATTGGACCAAGCGCATTTCTGGAATTCTTCGTTACAAAGAACTTCGTTATATGGTAGTTTGACTGTAATATTCTGCTAGAAGCATATCCTAAGACTCTGGCAAAATTGTGTTTTGTCTATTGATAAGAAATTTTTGTTTTTGCCATTTGCCCCAAAGTTTTAAGCTCGCATAAATTTTGTGATTTTCGCAATGTTTATCGTTTAAATTGGTTTCTCTTGTATTTTTTTCTTTCTTCATTTCATCTTGATTTTAATATGGCATGACATGAACACCACGGCGCGTCCCATGAGAATTTGCGTTGTTGTTGTTGGTTCTTGAAACCTCTTCGGGTCATTTTGAAGGCATTTTTTGGCGCCTTGTTTTTCTCTTCTCTTTCTTTTTATGATTTGTGTTGTTTGTACAGGAAAGTACTAGCAAAATTTATTGAACAATTTTGTTGTTGCCAGAGCCAGAGACATTCAGAACGACAGACTGTTGCTGCTGCTGAGCCCGATAAGGCTATGGGAACGCAATGGCAAAGAACAGTGGCAGTGGTAAGACGGTGAGGGGGGGCGCAGGGGCCAAAGATTGTTGTACCTAATAAGAAATGCCAAAGCATGCGCTTGAGTCGTAAAATGCTGCCCGAAAATTTATGTGGTGGCCCTCAACACATATATTATATATATTGTATATGTATGTGTATTGAGTGTGTATGTGTGTTGAGTGTGTGTGTGTGTGTGTTTTGTTGGTCTTTGGCCTTGTTGGCATGTCTCAGGATCTCAACTCAACTGAACTCAGCTGAACTAGCAACAGCTCTATGTGTACATTAGCGTATACGTAATAAGGCTAGGGAATTTACTCGTTGTTCTGACAGTAAGAGAGAGAGAGCGAGTTGACTTACCTGCAGCATGAGAGCGTGCGGCGTGTGTACAAAATATGAAACGTTTCCTTTGGGAGAAGATTGCAAACAAAGTTGACCATCGGTTGCCACTGGATTGTACATGAAGACAATCGCGTTCGATAGTTTGCCATCATACAGCACCTGTAATAAAAGGGAAAACCACATAGCGAAGCAGAGAAAGCAGAGAGAGCAGAGAGAGAGAGAGAGAAAGAGAAATTTTGTGTTATTGTGTATTCGTATTTTGTTTTCAAAAAGTCATTGCTACGGGTAGTAGTAGAAGGAGCTCTGAACTAAACTGAACCCGGCGAATATTGTTTCCGGTCATGCTGACAATTTACTTTTGCCATTTGCCATTCGCCATTTCGCCTTTTTCGCTGAATACGTACTAGTTTATATACATAAATAAACGAAGCAAGTACTTAAATGACTAGTAAAATACATAAACTTAGCCCTCCTTTTTTTTTGCTTCTTATACTTCTTCCTCTTTTTATTATTAGTTGTTGTTGTTGTTGATGTTACAGTAAACAGGACGCGCACAAATATACGCACAAATACACAAACACACTTGACTTGGCTGATATTATTATGTGTATTTATGTACGCATACATATATATACATATATGTATTTATTTATTTATTTAAGTTTATTTTGGAAAGTGCACTTTTTTTTTAGTTTGGCGCCGTTACGTTATGTGAGGCGTATGAGCAATATTCTTGCAGCAGCTGCTGTTGCTGTTTTGATTTTTCTTTGTTTTGTTGCAGCGTGCGCGGCGTGTTTTTTGAGTAAGCCTACACAAGGCAAACACGTTAATATGTATAAGTGTGTGTGTGTTGTAAGCTGGTGGTGCGTGTGTAATCGCTGGCTGCATAATTTTTGCTGCTAAAAATACTTCTTTGCGTTATTTGAATGAAACAAAAAAATTGAGGAAGCCATAAATAAAACTTAAAACTTTTAAATGTTTGAGAACAAAAGGCGTAATTAAAGGAAATAAGTTAAAATTGTTTGCATTCAACAGTTGCGCTGTTGAATATATCAAAATTGAAAATATGAAGCCAAATCTCTGCTGTTCAAACGAGTTTTTTGTGTTCTCAGATCTCGTTAATTTTGTGCTTTATAATAATTTAGCCAGTGCTATTTATGGGTTGAGCTGATTGAATGAAAAAATGAATAAGTAAAAAGTCACTCCAAAAGGTTTCTCCAAGCTCAAAAAAAAAAAAACTCACTCAAGTACTCCCGAATGTACCTACTATTTCTGTCATAGGCGAGCCATATTCACAGCTTGACCTATTTTTGGGTTAGGCATACTATTAACAAAAATAATACTTTCTAAAACTAATGCACTCCCCCCCCAACTTTAACAATAATAATAATAATGGCAAAAGCGCGAGTGCTGCACGCAAAAGAACTGAAAAATGTACCCAAAAGGAGAACAAAAAACTAAAACCATTAGCAAGGCTGGCCAAAAAGGAACACCCCAACCCACCCCTTACTATTTTAGTCTGCAAATAGTTGCGAGCGTACGAAATAAAGCCATATGTATGCACAAGCAGTATGTATATGATATATAAAGCAAGTTGCATAGATTTTTGTACGAACGCAGGGGAAGTTGGACTGTTGGTAAAGGGGGTAAAGGCATCATCATCATCATCAAAATGTGATGTGAAACAAGAAATACGACGCGAGACTACAAGATGCTTGAAAAGCAGCAACCAGCCAACAGTCAGAGTTTTACATTCGCTTTGTCTTTTGTTTGGGTTCCAGGTGCGCTGCAAAGTATGCAACATTTATTTTTTCTAAGCCTCGCATCGCTCATTGTTGTTGCCACACAGCACACAACTTCAAGCAATGCTTACAAACCCTTTTCCCCCTCCCAACCCCCAACCATTCCCTAAATGAACAGCAATTAAATGTGGGGCGCACTTTAAAATGATACGCAAAGTTACAAACATTTTCATAATTATAACAGAAAGCGAGAGGGAGGGGTATAAGCATTCTGTTCCTATGGAGAATGGGTAAGGGGGTTAGAGGGTTAGAGGTGGGATCAATAAGTAAGTCTGAGAGGGTTTGCCACTGTTGGGCGAAATTCAATAAAGCAGCGCACATGCTGCGCTTCAATGAATGGGAACATTTTGATTGGCTTTGAAGTCGTCGACTTTTTGGGGCCCAAAGCGTTGAACGCTTGACGCTGACGGTGACGGAAGGGTGGGAGCAAATTGTGGGTGTTGCTTGCATTCGTTGCGATTTGATTCGATTTGAATCCATTGGTTTGCGGATTTGGCAACGCTCAACGTGGGTCGCCCACGTTGCGAACTTTTTAATTGGCGTCACGCCCACAACCAGAGGCGTCCTCAAAACAAAACTCTAACAAAAACTTGCGAGTGTGGAGAGACGGGGGCGGGGCGGGGCGGTACTGGCTTGTGTTTGGACTAACAAAAGTTTTGCTGGACAGGTTTCCCCACTCTAGTATATTTGCCGGCAATTAGAAAAGCTCAAAAAATACTTGAATAAATTGAAAAAAAATACAAATCAATAAAATACAATGACAGAAACTAACACTTAAATGTTTACATAAAAAATAAAACAACAAAAAACTCAAAAAAAGAAATGAAAAAAAAGAATGTGTGTTAAAAAATAATATTTAAAGGTTAATGAAATGCTCAAAAGCAACGTTAAGAAATAAATAATTGCAGCCAAACTTCCATATAACGAATCCCAAAAAGACAGGAAAATACTTTCTTAAAGATAGGTTTTTGATTGAACCCAATTGCGGGGGTTATCTGGAAGTTTGACTGCAATCATTTCTTTTTTTGTAATTCGAGGGAAAAAATCAAAAACAAGGAGAAAAAAATGATAGAAAAAAGAAAAATTTGCTTACAGCTTTGAGCTGGTTGAGTTCCTCAGTGTCGCCCGTTATGGTGGAGGCGGCAGCCAGGCCCATCGATGTCAGGCTGGTCACACTGGACATGCGACGCAGCTGGTCTGCATCGTGTCCAAAACGACAAAAAACAAAAGAAAATGTAAGGATCGACAAAAAAATGCAACAAAAGGACTAAAACACATGAAAAAATAAATACCAAAAGAAGTATTTCCAGTGGGCAAATGGCCAAGCAGATCATCCGCAGTGTTGTTGTTGTTGCTGCTTGGTTGTTGCTGGGACAGTGGCAACTGTTGCTGCTGCTGCTGCTGTTCGCTGTTGCTGTTGCCCTGAATATCAACAGATGTGCCGGGCGTCGTTGCTGCTGCTGTTGTTGGTGTTGCTGTTGGGGCTGTTGCTGGTGTTGTTGGTGTCACAAGTGCACCACCCGTTAGCATTGACAATGCAACCGCATTGCGTGCCGTAAGCACCGCTCGTATTTTGACAAATGCAGCACTCAAATCTAAACGCTCATCAGACCAATCGATTGCACGGGCTTCCTGCTCGGCGGCGAGCGTTTGGAATTGCAGCTGCAACAGTTGCTGCTGTTGCTGGCTCATGTTGTTGCTGCTGCTGCTGCTGGCAGCAATGGCTGCAGCATCGCCAATGCTCGCTGCATTTGCCTTTATGGCACCACCCAAACTTGCTGCTAGTTGAAAATGACTCACCCGCTTGTGATTGTCCGGCAGATTTAGATAGCACTCGTTATCGAAACGGAATTGCGACTGTATGTGTATGTGTGTGTATGCATGTGTGTGTGTGTGTGTAACAGACAGGACATAGCGTTGTTATTGTTGTTGTATGTTTGGTGCATTTTTTCAGTGCAGCGCATTTAGACAAAAAAGAAAGAGAAAAAGAGAGAGAAAGAGAGTGAAAAAGAGATAGAGCGCACAAGACGAAAAACGAAAGAATAAATATATATTTATAGAAAATACAAACATTGCTATTATTGTTTTACGGTGTATGTACACTTAGAAAAAAGGCAAATCGAACGTTTTGAAATCAATCTAAAAATTTTTAACTTCACCAAATTGAGGCAAAAACAACATTGGAAGTGTCATTTTTCTAAGTGTACATGCGGACAAAGGACAAATGTGCTGCTGCTGCTGCAGTGTGAATGTTTTTTTTAGGCGGTGCAGCCACAGTGGCACAGTGGTACAGTGTATTGATTCAAAGCAGCTGCCCTTGCACAGTGGTGCATTATGATGCACAAAAAAAGAAAAAATATATATGTATATATGCAACATACCTTATAGCCAGGACCCAAACGATGCATGGCGCATATTTGTTGTGTTGTAAGCGCCTCACTGAACAAATATATTGCCGACATTTGGCCACAAAAGACGCGCTCCTCATCCAATTCAGGCGTGGCGCCAATGTAACACTTGTCAAAGGGCTAAAGATTGAGTGGAATAGAGCGAAAGAGAGAGAGAGGGAGCAAAATGAGAGATTATTATTTATAGTCCGAGAGAATTTAGGATCAACTTACATCATTTGTGGAAACAAACCAGGCCATTTCGGTTGATGACGCCAGCTGTCCATTAACGAGGCACTTGATTTCGCTCTTTGTCCAACGATTGTATATATACACTATGGCAATCATGTACCACTAAAACAGAGATAAGATTGCAAATTAATATTCAAAAATAATGCTAGTTTTGAATTTTGTTTAAATAATAACAAATTCGAATCCATCAAAACATTATATAAGTTGAAAAATTCTGTAAGAACTCGAAAAACTCGTAATAAAATTTTGTTTCCCATTATAAACTGCTTTCACCTAGTTAGGAAGCTTATGAAAAGTATCTCAACAAAAAATAAAAATAAGCTAAAAATAAACTAAATTTAAAAGTTTTCTTATTCGTATTCGCAACATATAAAATCTTAACAGCGTCAAGAAGAGATAACTTTTTTATTTTTACATTTTGGAAATGTCACCAAACTTTCTCTTCTCGGGGGGAAAAACTAGATTAAGTAAACTCTTCACTCTTCACTCGCATAAATCGTTAGTTTGTTGTCGTTCAATTGGTAAGGGCAGGTAATTGGGCGCCTGTTCTTGTTGTTGTTGTTGTTGTTGACAGCCAATGACAATGTGCTGTTAATTAAACTTTGACATCGCCCAAAATCACACGGCCATAAATTGAAAGTAGAGAGCTAACCCAACCCAACCCAACCCTTTTGGGTATGGGCTATAAACTATAATGGATCGTAACTCACAGGTGTTTTTGGGAGCGGGGAAGGGCTTGGGGTTAAGACTTACCTTGCGTGGCTGGAATTCATATTTGACACAATGCTGAAAGCCCTTGCCCTTGACCTTCATGGATGTGAGGACAAGACAATTGCCCACAAAATGTGCCGTATATCCAACGCCCTTCGATGTCTTGAAGCTGAAAGAGAGAGCAATTAAAGTGTTTTTGCCAATTAGTTGCAAGCAAAGTTGTGAAAAGCTACAAAGAAGAAGAAACCCAATGTTCGTTTGTTAACAGCACTTACCAGTAGAGATAGGGTTTCTCGCGCTCGATGTTCACCGAGTTAATTGGATCCAATCGAAACCAGGTGGTAAACGTAAATCCATTTTCATACGGCCATTTAGCCAAAGGTGGCAAAACCATTGCCTGGGCAAAATAAATGCAAGCAAAAGAAGTTTTATTTTTGTGTCAAGTGAGAGAGAGTGAGAGAGAGATCATTGGCTAGAAAGAAATTGCTACTCAGAATGTGCCACAACTAGTTGCAAGAATCCACACTACACACAAACACACACACACACACACAGACAGCGCTAGCTTGTTAAATGTCAATTAGTAGCAGGTTTTTGGTCAAATGAACCGCATAATACCTATTTAAGCTGGACACAAAAACTATTTGACCAAACACAGAAAGAGAGAGAAGAGAGAGAGAGAGAGAGAAAGAGTGAGTGAAGCACTTCAACAACTGAAAGCAAACCCAAACCAAAACGAACAAAACTCAAAACCAAAAACCCAAAATGAAACAAAACCACTTAAAAACCTGAACAAAACATAAATCAAACTTTCCAAAAAACAGAAATTAACAGAGTTATTTGGTTTTATATCAACTTAAATTTACTATTAGCTAAGCAGAGTATTTTGCAGTCTATAGCTTCGTAACGAACACGATGTTATGTAGAGACAATACCATTGAGCATTTGGAGAGGCAAAGGATTTAGGCAATCATATTGCTACTTGTGGCAAAGGCTTCGCATTGCAAAAATATGCCACTTGCAGAAAAAGCCAAAAATGCCACAAAAATTGGAGTGGCTCGTCCGTCTCTGATGCCGAAAATGCCGAAAGGCAAAAATGAAGTTCAAAATTAAAAAGGAAATGAGAAAATCGTATTTTGTGGCTTCTACACACACACACACACAGAGTTGCGTGTTTAGTTTTAGTTTATAAATTGACTTTAACTCATTTTTAATGCTCATAATTTATGATCTAACTCGAACACCACAAACTGTTTGGCGTAACAACGTAACAACGTTTACAATTTGAAATTTCCAGGAAATGAGTCGAGTCGTTCATTAAAGTATTTATTATATGTAGTTTCTTCCTGGTTTCATTTAGCAACGAAATCTTTATTTAAGCACCTCTCAACTTGAACTCAGAGCTTTTTGAAGCGAACGTTTGATTGAATCAATGGCACTCGAATATTTGTAATGCACTCTAAACAACTAACTCTCTTGCATTCATAGCATTCATTCGTTCAGTCCAACCACACACACACACACATGTGTGTATATATGTATATATATTTGTGTGCAGGAACAACGAAAGTTTTCATTCATTTGAAACATTTGTATGCAAGGAGAGAGAGGATGAGTGTATCGTCCGTCTGTCGTGTGGTTTGGCAGCACGGACATTGTCTTGAGGCCTCATTCAATTGTGCAACAGTGCAACAATGCCAGAGAGCTTGTGGCATGCCACATGATTTACCATTGTTGCCTCTCTCTCTCTCGCTCTTCGCATGTGTTGTAAAACTGTCAAGTGATTTAGCCCCCAGTACAAAGCGCTAAAGAGTAGCGATAGCGGGGCGAAGGGGGGGGTTTAAAAAGTCGAAACATGCAAGTTTGGAGCAGGCAGGAATGCCAGTTGCTAGCTGTCAGTTTGCAACGTTTTGTAGCAGGTTCGTTTGGGGTCCTCGGGACTCAGGGAACTCATTAGTGCAACGCAAAGCAGACGCTTTGTATGTAGGGGGGGGGGATGGGGGGGGGGGGAATGCTGCCTAAGGGTGGCCATATAACGAATAGTAGCTATAGGGCTTGCACGGATCGACCCCAAACTGAAATTGGGAAGACTAAAAGTGCGCTAAATGAAAATTTACAAAAGAAAAAAATGAAAAGAGAAAAGTTGCAAATGACCAAATGCCTGGGGTGCGGTAGGGTGGGGGGGATAGTAGGGGGTGTGTTAGTAACGTGTCCTGTTTATTGAACATTTTGTGACAATTGCCCCGCACACCCCTCGCCAAGCCCTCGTCATTTCATTTAATTTCGTTTCGTTTGTTATCTCGTATCGTTTCGTGCCGCATTTGACTTCCAATTCGCTTTATGGCACTTTTTATGTGTTTATGCTATAGACAGATAGCAAACACACACACACACACATACAGTCTGCTGAGACAACAGCTACTAGAAGCAGTTCATGTCCTGTGGCATGTGCCACATGGGCAGCTCGCACTCCCATTACGAATTCGATTTAAGTGCGACGCAATAAAATAAAAGCCCAAACCTTCACCCCTGCACTCCGCCTAACCAAACAGGAAATGAAGGAAGAATATGTTGCTGGACATTCGAGCAATAGTCTAAGGTGTATATGGGAGGGGGGGGGAGAAGGAGGCATCGAACATCGAACGACTTGAAAGATATGCTATGTAAGATGATTGGAATATTAAAGGAAAACAACAGAAACATTGCCTATCGATAATTATCGATAATTTGATTATCTTGAATTAAACGTTATCCTCCCGTTCATCCTCTATTCACAGGGTATAGAATAACGATTATCGTTTGTTGTTTATTATCATTAGATAAAGTATAATGTGGAGGGGAGGGGGGGAATTGGAGACATACCGATCCCTTGCGCCCCGGAAAACTGAAGAACACATCGGGACCGTTGCGATGCGGCATTTGTCGCAGGACATTCAACAATTTGGCCGAATGACGCGGCCATTTGCCATTGTTGGCCTTCATTGTGCCAAAAAGCAGTTTCAGCTCCTTAACCGTTATGCTATAGCTCGCCAATACGCCCAGCATCTCGATGAGCAAATCTGCAATAAAAAAAATAAGACAAAAAATGAGATTGACATTGTGTTATAGTATTTATTTATTTAGTTCTTATCTTGGGGCATGTTTAATGGGTACGAAAAAAATGTTGCTGCTGACAGCAAGAAATTTTAAGGGGCTTTAAGTGCGCTCGACAAAAGAAGCAGGTATAAAAGTATACACTGTACGAAACAATAAAATGATTACAAGATTATTAAGAGTAAGCGGAAGTTCAGTATCAGCACAAAAGATAAAATTTAATTCGCCTTTAATATTAAGTTGGCCAAGTTAATCGGTCGTAAAGAAACTTTGATGGCTTGAACTTGAAGTAGAGCTTTTAGTCGAGTTTCAAGTCTCACATTCATATTCCGATTCAATATTCTGCCAAAAGTTTCTCCCAAAACTACTTTCTACAGCTGCAGCAGATGAGATGAGAGCGCGTTGTCATTCAAGTGGCAAGAACGCTCTTAAACCAAAGTTTAAGCAAAATGTCGTTAGGAAAAGAAGAAGAAGTAGGGAGATTCTCATCTCAAGGTCGAAGCGTTTAACGAGCTGCAAATTGATTCGAAATGTCGTCTGCTGTTGAATTGAGAGAAAGTAACTAAAATAATAAACAAATTGTGTTTTGTTGGTGGTCGCACGTGCCGCGCCAGGTTTGGTTACATGTTGCAATGTTCTTCTTCTTCTTCTACTTCTGCTTCAACTTCTTCGTTCAGTTCGGTTGCGCTATTCCCAAACTTCATTTGTAATGCACACTAATTGAAATGGGACGCACGGGCCGCTTTAATGCCTGGACTACGACGACGACGACTACAACTGTGTTGGGAGAACGAGGCCATTACCCAAAGGAGAACTGCCAGCTCTGCCAGCTGTTTGACAAAGTTGCGACATCTTCTTCAACCACCCACAAACACGTACACACACAGACAAAACAGTTGTATAGCTTGACAGTTGCCACAGTTACCAGTTCCGCCATTCTCCTCATCAACACGTTTCGAATTGCGTAAATTAAGAAATTGAGTAACATCAACATCGCCTTCATACACTTAACAAAATAATATCAATTAACTAAAGCATAGTAATGAAGCCCTAATATGTGTTTTGTAGCCCTGGTAAGCAAAAGCATCATTTGTTGCCAATATGTAGAAGAAGACGAAGCGGCAGTCAAGAAGCAGAAGCAACCAGGGATGAACAGTTACATTCTCAACCTCTGACATAAGAATCTCAAGGGGCATAAGAAATTACTTCGCTGTAGAGAGAAAATTTGTAATATCAAATGGGTTTTGGATTGAACCAAATTGCAGGCTTCTCGAAATGAATGCCAAATGCCAAGTTTGCTTAATTTTTATGATTATTTCTTATAAATTCATCATGCTTCGATTTTTTCAAAGTGCACACAAAATTGACATCCGCCTACATATTAGCGAAGCTCTTCGCCCCTCCTGCGTTGTTGTTGGCTGCAACATTGAGTGTCCCAGGACGACAATGTTGCCGCATTGGCCCCATGTTGACGCTGTCGCCTTTTCTTTTTTTTTTTTGCCCTCGCTTCGAGCATCAAGCATTTAATTACAAACACACACACACACATACAGCTTTTTTCATTCAGTGTTTGGGGTGAAGCGTGAAATTGACATCCAACACGAACGCCCCGTCGTCTGTTGCAATTGCTTAGAGCGCAGAGCGCATTGACAATTGCCACAGACCGAAACCGAAACCGAAACCGAGGAGTTGGAATTTCGAATTCCTTACATCTTCAGAATGTCTGTCTGTCTGTCTGTCTGACTGTCGAGCATTTAACTGCCTTTGCATATCTTTTGGCTTCTTTTGCAGCTCGTAAAAAGCCAAAGTGCGAAGAACTTTGTCAGCGTTTTTATGTCCCCAAAACGAAAGTTACTCAAATAAAATTATCCAGAAAAAAAACCCTAAAGTCCATCTCACAATTTAAAAAAAAGAAGATGTAAGAAAGTTTTTGTCAACACAAACAAATCGAAAACGTTGTTGGAAATTCTGTTTTGCTGCTTACAAGAAATTGTTAAAAACAAACAAAATCCAATCCAATGTTATCAACAAAGCTGTTTTGTCTCTAAGTTAATTGAATTCTTAATTAAGACACTCAAAATGCCCACTCATAAATGTTGTTGTTGTTGTTGTTTGTTGTTATGTTCCCCCTTTTTTTCCTTCTTCTCACTGGCTAAGCAACATTCGAGGGGGATTTTTTTTCTGTTTAAGTGCTAAAAACATTTTTTTATGCTACAATTTCTTTGAAGGTGAAAAAAAAATGAAATGAAATTACAAAATAAAAGAAGCTAATTAAATTTCAATTTAAAGTTATAGTTGAAATAAACTTATTGTTGTTTGCCGAGCACAGAAGAAGAAGAAGAAAGAGAAAGAAGAAAGAAAGTCAAAATGCCATTCACAACGCAGTTTTCCATCTGTCATTTACCGCAAACATACAAACATACAAACATACACACACGAACACACACACACATGCACAAAACTTTCAGTCTTATCTAATTTCTTGGCAAGTGTCACGTTTCGACATTTGTCAGGTGACACACACACACACACACACGCATACACACACACAGACACACGTACATATGAAATTATGGCTTGAGCGTCGAGGCTCAAAAGTCAGCGACTGCAAATTGACAGCAGTTACAGTTCGTTAAATGGCAACTTAAGAGGTAGGGGTAGGGGGGGGGGGGACTAGACTGCTAAGGGGTATGTTTGTGTGTGTGTGTGTGTATGTGTATGTGTGTGTGTGTGTTTGCCAGACCGCAGATGTGTCATTGACTTAATAAAATCAAAATCAAAGCCAAAGGCACGCACTCGCTTGTGGCGCTGTCAGAACATGCTACACAACAGTCAGAGGGTGGGGAAATGGGGAGATGGGGGGGTAGAGAGATGTGGGTGGATGATGGTTAGGGAGTAAAAGTGTCAGTTCAGGCTCGTTCACTAATGAAGAGAAAATTTGATGCGCTGTTTGCTGCATAAGTAAAAAGAAAAAACGAAACGAAACGAATGTTTAGCATACATGAGATGAACGTGACGTGGAACGGAATGGAATTGGATGGTTAAGAGAGAGAGAGAGAGTTGGAGTAACGGGGCCAACGGGGCGTATCACAAGCGCTGACAAGCGTGAAATTAATCGAAAAGCAATTCGGCGAGTTGCGATTATTGCGACTTTGAAAGGAAATAAATCAAGAAGCGAAGGCAAAACGAAAACCAAACACAAACTGTGGCAATGAAAGGTGACAAAGAGCTGATTCATTCAGGGCTCAAACAAAACCTAAAACTGGCTCTCTCTCCGTCATATGTAATAAATAATTAAGCTAGTTATATACGACTCTTCACATACTCCATATATGGTCTAATGTCTATTTTTAGTTAAGAGCAGACTTGTCATTGATTTGGACATCGCAATGTCATAGCAAGACTTCTCGTTCAATCTGTTTTGGAATTTGATTTGATGTGACATTTAATGTGGAATGTGGACTTAAGTGACTCGATGGTAGTTGTGTTGGTGTAATCAATCTTACCTGCCACAACAGTTTCGGAGCGCTGCAGACGGACAAGAACATGCTCGATAAGTCCAACATCTGTGCAGGCTTGCAGATTGCGAACGCTCTTTCGCAGAATGGCAATAAACACGCTCCAGATCTCGGCCTGCAAAAAGAGAGAGAGAGAAATGTAAGTAAGCAATTCCCAATTGTGAGTGTATACAAAAAAGAAGTGGAAAAACTCCTAGAGCAAATATATATTACGAAATCAAAGAATCGACTTCATTGTTGTTGTTGTTGCTGTTGTTGCTTCAATGTCTGCCCAGTTCAATAAGCAAAGTGAATTGGCCAACACACCCATCGCAAACACACACAGATTTATAGAGACTGGCAACTATTTTGTATGCGGCGCTTAGAAGTATGCAGCACTTTTTGATATTTTGCTGCATGGCCTTTTGACGTGTGTGTGTGTGTGTTTTCCTTGATGCAAACAGTCATTGAAATAAAGTAAAATAATGGCAAAATAATCGCATGCTCGAACCACAGAGCTTAATGCACTTAAAGAAAAATCGAAAAACGTTCAAAATAAAAAAAAGTATAAAATAAATTTAAAAAATAAATAATGGAAGCTTTATGAAAGGAATATATATATTTCTTCACCGAAAGCAAAAAAATATTTCTGTCTTATTTTTTTTTTTTCAAGTGTAATTCGTGCCAGCAGTTTATGAGCAACCTATAGCAGCAGCAGCCGTTTGCCACAATCAGCAACTGAATCAGTGTTTGAGTTTCGAGAGGCAAAGACGGAGAGTTGGTTAGTGAAAAGGGGGGAGAGAGAGAACAGAGGATATAAAATCACAGAGGGCAAACTCAGAGTGCTGCTTTTTAGGTGCTTTCGCCCATTTTGAATGTAGTACTCCGTATTATTGCCGCAATATTTGTGAGGCAAGCGGCAAGCGGCAGCCACTTTTGGCGGAAGCAAAGTATAAAGAAAAAAAAAAAAGTTTTTGGCGGTTTTTATGATTATTGCCAGGCGCACACACAAACACAAAGAGAGAGAAACATTCTCCAGGCGAAACACACTCAGAAAATTGCACATTGATTATTTTATATACTTTTTTATTTTGTATTTGCCATTGCATAAGCACAAAGTTCGTATAATTTTCGTTTCGTGACTGAGTTCTTTTTTGTTATATTTGATTTATTTGTGTTTTTCTGACAAATGCAGACAATGAAAATGTAAACGCTTTGAGTGTTTATAATGATTCTGCCGTTTAGTATTCGCAATACCAAAAGTTACTCAAGTGGCATTCTATATATTCACTGTAATACACTGCGTATACGTTATATACATATAATATTATATATATTGTATTTCAAACAGCGCTTCCAAAAAATACCTAATGCATGTGGTTTCTGCGGTTTGCGGTTTGACTGTTTATCGTTTTAGTTGGAGTGCGATTGGTTTGCTTTGCTTTTTTGGGGTTTTTAGTTTAAGAGCTGATGTTGGGCTTTTAGCTAAGTTTAACCAAATATATTTTTCTCTCTTCCCTTAAGTTTATCTTTAGCTAACTCAATGTGTATAACGTCTTTTATTGACACAAAACATTTCCATATTAAATTCGACTTCTTTCAGTATTTGCAGCAATTTGTAAATATTATTTTATATTGTTTTTTTCGAAGAATTTGTTTTTGTTTTTCTTGACTTTTGGTCTGGTCAATTTCTTGACTGAACTTTTGACACGCAGTTAATGCGTACAACGGATTTGTATTTAAAAAAAAAAAACGAAAATCAGGGTTTTTTCTTTTCTTCATTTTTTTTTTATCCTCTTTCTGTCTAATTTATTTTTTTTTGGTTGTGATGCTTTTGCAACGTTATCTGTTGCTTAGCTCGTTTAACGCATCATTTCTTCTAAAATCCTCGTTGCCGCCCCTCGTTGTCCTTCTACTTTCTCATTCCCTTGCCCAAACTGCCTTTTTTTTGCTTTTCGTTCGTCTCGTCTCGTTTTTTTTTTTTTGTTCTCTGCACGCATAATTTAATTCGTCAATTCATAAATTGCCAACAAAAATTCACTCAGTGAACGCCCATGGCTGCCACGCCCCTCTCTCTTTCCTTCTCCCCCTCCAGGCATCATTAAGTTGCTGTGACTAAAGCTTTGCCGCTTTACAGCTGTCACACCGAAAGCGGCTTTTGACTATATTCGCATTTGCATTCATACATATATATATACAGTACATTTGTGTGTTATATAGAGTATTTTGTTGTGAAGGTGGGAATACGCGTGGCTGTAGTAGGTAATTTGATTAGTCCAAGCAACGAAACTCTAGAGACACACAGCCTCACCCTCTTTGCAGAGACTGGCAAACAAAATCCGAATAGTTCTTATTCTTGGTTTCATTTTGCTTTATTGCTGGTTATATCAATGCCCCGTGAGGCAATTGTAACGCCCCCGCAACGAGATGTTGCCACTCTGGAACACTCTTTTGTACTTGTTGTTTAGTTGTTGTGATACCCTTTAATTTTAACTAGACTCAATAAAAGGCTACGCTGCGCTGATGTCAATGAAATGTTTAAATAACCTAACTAAATTATGATGAAATCGGTATAAAGAAATAAGTTTTTTTCTGCTTTCAAATTAAGCCGCAGGGCATTGACAAGTCGCTTCTAATCAGCAGCTGAGCCTCATTAAATTTTTGTGTTTCATCTGTTGCAAATTTTGCTCTTAGCAAAATACAAACTTGATTTGACGCCATTGGGTTTTGTTTTCTTCTTTTTTTGAAGTAAGCGCCAAGCACGCAATTGAGTTTGAGGGGGGAAAAAACAGAAAAAAACAGAATTGGGGAATACAAAAAAAAAAAAAAAACGTTGCGAAGCGAAGACAAAAATTAAATAACAAGAGACAGCAACTTCGGTCGGATTTTATAACGTAATTGGGCAATGGCCACTGAACAACAAATTAAATTTTTATCCTTTTGTGCGTTCCTTCACTTTCTTTGGCTTTCTAACATTATTGTTGCCCCAGTCTCTGACTCTATCCAAGACTTTTTGAAAGCATTAGAGTGCGATGCAAAGAGAAAAGTGCAAGTGAGAAGTTAAATTAAGCTTGGTGCGCCCCAAAAGTCAAAGGACACAAACAAAAAATTAATTTTAACAAAAGAAAAACAAAATTCTTAAAATTATTTGCATTCTTTAAGTTCTTTCGACTTCTTTGTGATTTGCGTTTGGTTTTGCGTTGACCTTAAAATTTGGCAAAAGTTTAATTGCGATTTCATTTGGCTTTTTACTTTGGACTTTTGTCTTATTTTTATTGTATTTCTTTCTGTTTTTCGACTCTTGGTTCAAAGTGAATCTAAGAACAGGCAAAAGCGAGTTGCCAGATGCATTACTCATAATCGCACGTTGCCAGATTGTTACTTTGTAACTAAAGAATACTTGCAGGGTCACGATTGCAACAGAAGCTTCTTTCAATCAATCAATAATAAACTTTCTGCAATCAGTAGATAATAAATTTAAAAGTGCCGATACAACAAAATACTTCAGAGACAAGAGATTTAGCTATAGTTAATAAAGGGATACCAACTAGACTTAATATATTTTATAATTTGCAAGATTCTAGAAAATTGCAATGAATATTTTATGTTTTTCTTAACGCAGGAGGTTCGGCTGGAGTTGAAAAGAAAAGCTTTATCGGGGGACTTGTGTGTCTCTTTCCTTGTTTAAAGCTGCTTAACGAAGCGCATTAAGGAATCAATAATACAGTCAAACTTTCAAATAACGAATCTCAAGGAGAATGGGTTTTTGACTGAATCAAATTGCAGGGTTCTGGTTTCTGACTTCGTTCTACAGAAGTTCGTTGCATGGAAGTTCGACTGTATAATTATGTGTCTTTGCCTGCCTCATTTCTCAGCCGGTTTTCGCCTCGAAACTTCTCTCCTCTCCTTCATATCGAATACTGCTTTAAACTCTCGTCTACCCATTTTCGAATGCAGTCAAATCGTTTCGTTTCAATAGAATTTCAATAAATTTATCAACGTGCCGTGCCGCCGTCCCACTTCGAACAAGATGGACACTCTTCCTTTTCCGTCTTTGTCCCAGTCCTAGGATACTTTATATGTATCAAGGAACATGAACAATTGCAACAAAAAAGGGGAGGAGAGATGAACAAAAAAACAGAGTCGCGTCGCGTCGCGTCGCATCGCATCGCATTGCTTTTACTTCTTCTTATTTATTTTTTTTTTTTTTTTGCATACCATCGTGTTTGCCAGCAGTTTGCCTGCCCCGCTCGTCTCTCTATCTTTATATCATCTTTTTAGTGCCTCTACTTTCTCTCTCTCTTTCGCTCTCTCTCTCTGTCTATCTTTGCTTCGATTGTCCTTGTCATCGTCTTTGGCATGCCATGCAATGCGCTTATGCGCTTCCTTCCTTCCGTCCTTTGCGCCATTTGCTCGGCATGCCTTGTTTCCTTTCTTGCCACCTTCTCTGTTCCGCACTCTCGACTAGCTCGACTAGCTTCTAACTTTATTCCCATTCTAAGCCCACCTCACCGCCGCCATCCAGCGTCTTTTGCGCCAGCTGCCAAACTGCTTTTTTCCTGCAAATCTGCTGCAGCTCTAACGGAAATTTATTATTGACAACAGCTGCCGTTGCAATGCAAACAAGCCGAGGCAGCAGGCGCCCGGATACGCTCCTGCCACATACACATGCACTCGGAGAAAAACAATCAACTTAGAAAGTAGAATTTTTACTCTAAAAATAATTTATAATAAAACTAAATTTAGTTGGTTCGAATCGAAGAAGCAGCTCTAAATGATTTCGAGCAAAATTGCATGACAAAGTCAACATTATTTTTGCTCAGTGTACATGCAAACACACATACATGCTTGTGTGTATGAATAAAGAAGTGGCAGTAGCAGCTGTGGCAGCAGTTTGCCGGTTAAGTAGCATGCCACTGCCGCGGGGGCAACCCAAACCCAAACCCATCCCAAACCAATTCCTCTATTTCAACACAATCTTCTCTTGGTGCTGAAGATGCTGAATGTCATTGGCGTTGCCTGATGTGCATAACATTGACACAAAGTGCAATGCCAAAGAGTGAGAAAGAAAGAGGAAGAGAGAGGAAGAGAGAGATATAGAGCATTGCCATTTACTTTGTCTAAGCGCTGACAGGCGACAAATTTGTCAATTTGCGTACGCATTGAGCCATTGAAATTGCCAAATGCAGCGCGTTCAATCTAACTCATCAATTGTGACAATATAGTATATTAGTCAAACGAAGCATATCAAATAGACTTAATATTGCACTATTCAATCAGCTTGCGAAGCTAATTTTTCATTTTGATCAAACAAATGAGTTGCCCCAAATGTAACATTGATATCTGTCTATCTGTCTGTCTGCCTGTCGGAGACGTCCGATACTTCGCTTTAGTTCGAGCTCTTTATTAATGTCTATATCCACGATCGAACGTAATACAGTGTTGCACTTAAGATCTAGTTATCGATAGTAAGTTATGTATAATAGTTTTACTAAATGTCATTTTTGACTATTTGCTTTGTCGGAGACGACACATTTGTCGCCGGTCGCTTAATCGACAGATTTAGCTTGCTTAATGGCTGAATGTTGTTGTTGTTGCCGCAACATGCAAAGGACTTGAACTCACAATTCACATTCAAAGGGCAACATTATGTGGCAGGCAGCTGCCGCTGTCACTCAGTCAGTTAGTTGCTCGCGTCGCGGCAAGTGGCAAGTGACAATTGGCATGTGGCACAAAACTATCTCTTCATTCAAGTTAATTATGCTGCATTGTCAAAAATATATTCTATTTAAAATTTTATTTCTAACTTAATTTTAATTCATTTAATAATTTCGACCGCAGTTCGCAAAGGTTTCATTCATTTATATTAGTAAGGACAACTCAAACAACAACAAAAAACACATTTCGCTCGATGGGGGGAGGGGGGGAAAAAAACAAAGTTAAATTTTAATTATTTGGTTTTTTTGTTTGGTTGGTAGGGGTAGGGGAAAGGGGGGTCTTTAACTTTTTGTGGCAGTCGACTGCTTCTAAACGTATTTTATTTTATTTTGTTTTTTCCCCCTTTTTTTTTGTTTTTTTGTGGAGTAAATTTCACAAATTAAAAGTTTTGACACGAACTGTCAGTGAATTAAGTAGAGAGAATTCATACTCGGAATAACGATTCGAATCGTACTCAGGACACAAATTTTACTTATATATACAGTCAAACTTCCATGTAACGAATCTCAAGGGAACAAGCAAAAACTTCGTTATAGAGGAAATTCGGTCTATAGAATGGATTTCGTTATACGGAAGTTCGTTATATGGAAGTTTGACTGTATGTAATAATAATATTCAACTTGAGATTCATATGCATACACATTATTATTCATACTTTGTTCATATTCATATTCATATTCATATTCATATTCATATTCATACTCATATTCATTTACTCACAGCCATATTCATATTCGAATAACCATAAAAGTGTTTGAATTTCGATCAATTTAGAAGTTATTTTAATTTCAAGTCGCATTCGTAATGGGATTCACCTCAAAATGGAATTGTTAAATTGTTGTTGGCTGGCCCCGCCGCTGGCCACGTTTCTAGGCTCAGTCAAGCGTAAAGGTGTCAAAATTCGTGCACGAGCTGAGTGCGAAACGCGCGAGATTCGTTTTGGCGTCGCGCGAGCGTTTCTAGTCGCGTCTAAAGCTTGGGGTGGCCCGCACCCCAAATCAAAAAAAGAGCGACAAAAAAAAAAAAATAACAAAACGCAGCGAAAACGAGATGCGAATCGGTAGACGCATCAGCAACCTTTTGATGCCAACTTCGTGCCTCAAATTGAATTATAAAAATGTGTCACAAAAGTCAACAGTTGAGTGCTTTCGCAAAGCTGCTTTTCCAATCCACCTAAAAAGTCCATTGGGGTAAAAGGGTTGCGCCATTCAAAGAGCAAGCACACACACCAACACACACACCAACACACACATAGGCATAGAGCTGGTGATAGATAAGCAGTTGATGTCAGGCCTAGAGATTGATGTGATTTTAAGCTTAATGCGATTCGATTCAAACTTGCACTCATATTCAAAGTTTTCAAGCCTTAAAGCTTTCAACGTTTGATTTCATATCATCAATTTCAATAATTTGTTCACATTAAGAAGAGTTTGAAAAATTCGAGTCGACCCTTAAGATTTTCAGAATTGATTAAAAGGTGTTTTCTGATTAAATGAAGAAATATTTTAATAATTATATTTTTAGCCCACTTCAAGGAAAAAGTGATAGATTCATAAGAACACACATGCACACACACAAACATACAGCAACACACACGTATACACGCAAACAGTACTAAGTACGCACGCGTTTTGCGTGCGGTTAAAAACGCGTGCGCATTTTATATGAATGAATTTATATGCAAATTTTGGCAAAAAAGCAAATCGCTGCTAAGCCAAAAAGCTGCCAAGCTCCTTTGCCTGAGTGTGCCTTCAACACCTGCGTGTGTGTGTGTGTGTGTGTGTAAGATCTTGAGTTTCCGTAAATTGGAAATCCATCGGAAAACGCATTAAATATGCTTCATTTTTCTTTTGTTGTAGAGCCCATAAAAACAATACAATGAAACTTTGGTCGTCATGTGTGGGATGCTGGGAGGGGGGGGGAGGGGGGGGGAGGGGTTATATTGGTCATGTCAAACATGAAATTCAATTGTGTTTTAAATTTGAGAGAGAGAGAGAGAAAGGGAGAAAGGGAATGCAAAATGGACGCAAAAACCCAAAAAACTTTAAAAAAATAAGAACAAAGCAAAAAGCGTGTAGCATATGCGTCGCCTGTCCCGATAGCTAATGGCTGGCATAGGGGTAAGGAGATGGGTGGGAGGGGGATGGGTGTGTGTGTGTGTGTAGCTTTTGAATTTGTGCAAAACTTTTCCCGTTGACATTTCCATAATAATTTTCTTTTTATCTTCTTTTTTTTGGTTGTTCGCAAAAAAAGTTTGCATTGCTTTTGACGCACGACTGACTAACGGGTCAACAGCAAAGTGTGTGTGTGTGTGTGTGTGTGTGTGTGTGTGAGCTGACCACCAAGTCCTGTGTGTGCTGCCAGCTTTTTTTTTTTGCATATTGATGAGTCAATGATGCCGTCGGCCTTACAAATTTCCTGTACCTGGACACACTCATTGGGCTGGGGGTGTGGAGGCAAGGGACACAATTTCAAATTGAATTACAAAACGCATGCAAAGGCGAGGTGGGAGAGAGAGAGACGGAGAGAGAGGGGGGGCTGGTAACAGAATCCTGCCCCTTTATGTGTTTAACTGACAGCATTCAAACCTTTTGCCAACTACACACACACACACACACACACACGCAGTTGTACAGAGTTAAGCCCACAAGCCAAAAATGCAAAGCAGCTCAAAAGTATTTCAAACTGTTTGCATATAGCCCCAAAGGCCCATGCCAAGCCCATGAACTCATGTGTATGCGTGTGTGTGTGCATGTGTGTGTGTGTGACAACTGCCTTAAGGATTTAGTATTTTTTGTTTTATATTTGAGTCTCAGCTCGCGTCAAATTGAAGAATAAGTTAACAGACATACTATTTCATGTCGAATGAGAATCAACAAAAAGAGTTTTTAAGTTTTGTTTTATCTTTTCAACTTTTTTAATGTGGCAACTCTGACAAGTAGCGGAAATATTTAGGCTTAACAGTTTCCAATTATAATCGTTTTGTTCAATTTGGTAATAAAAAAATCTTAATTGACCTCATTTCGAATACAAAAATAAATCATTTAGAGTCTCCATTTAATTTGATTTGTTTACCAATATCTAATTCAAATATCTCTTGCAATTCTCATGTTAACTAAGCGAGAGAGAGAAGAAGAGAGAACGAGAGGGGGTAAGAGGGAGTGAAAAAGTTTGATGACTTTTATACATTTTGTATTCCTTTTGTGAAGCGAATCTTTTTCTATTCATTTCGTTTATTTTTTTTTCCTTTCGCTTTGTTGTTGTATTGTACTTAAAATGCTATTAACTCGGGAACTGGCTTACGAAATTTAAACTTGTGCGGCTTTTTGGCTTTACGGCCTTTTTGGTTGATTATATTTTACTTATAGATTTTTGGCCTCGTCTCGCTTCGCCATTTTTTTTGGGGACTTTTATGCTTTTTAAGCGTCTACTTAAAAATACATTTACACTTTAATGGCGAGACACAAAAAAAGAAAAGAAAGCAAAAAAAAAATGGTCACAAACAAAAACAAATCAAAAAGAAATTAAATGACCTTTTCACATTGAAGGAACGAAGCAAAAAGGAAGAGAATTAGATGCTGGAAATCGTAGAATTTTTACGTGACGCCAACGATGAGTGACTGACTGTCATATGTATATAGAAAGTACGGCCAAGGCGACATCAAACCAAACGCCCAACAAACACAATTGGCTAATATTGAGACACTATGCAACACTGTTCGTGTGTGTGTGTTTGTTTGTTCAGAGCTCAATTCGATTGGCTCTGAATGACAATCATTCATATTTAATGTGTGTGTGTGTGTGTGTGTGTGTGGCAATCGCTTTGTGTATCTTTCGGTGGCTTTTTGCCAGCTTTTCTCTGGCTTGCTGCGGCAACAAAAATGAAAAAAAATATGTCAGAGCCAAACTGTGAAACACTTTTTGTTGACTTTGGCTCAACTGTCAATACCTTGAACGGGCCTCAATAAAAAAAAAAACCCACACACATATGTACACACAATACATACACAATGTACACACACACACACAATTGGGGTCAATTCTGAAATTCATTGTTAGAGATATTTTAAATACACTTGAAAGCAACTTTTTTTCCTCTTCTTTGTCAATTTGTATACGTTTTTTTAATATTAAGTTTGCTGTTCGAAAAAAAAGTTTTGAACAGTTTAATCGAGTTGGCATTTTTTTTTTTAATGGGATAATATTGGAATAAAGAATTGTTTATTGGTCGATATTTTATTTCCGCTTTGCTTTGTCAAGTCACGTAATTTGAGTTACAAAGCGAAGGATCTATTGGCATTGCCAAAAGGGCTAAACCTAACAACTTCTGCCTGCCCTTAACCCAATAACCAAATTTACTCTCTCAACTTCCTCCTTTCGTTCTGCCTTCCTTCTCGCCTTCCATCCTCTCGGCTTGTGTGTTTAGTGTTGAAAAATACTATTTAAATACCAAAATATATCAAAACTGAATGTTAAAGAATACCAGACTGTGGTTGGCTGGCCTTGAGCGTGGGGGGGGGGAGGGGGGCGGGTAGGGTTATTACAACAAAGGGGGATGGAAGGCGGAGAGGTTGAGCGTGGCGTGGCAGACTGGCAAACGCAAATGGAAAACTTATAAAATATCTGCAACGAATACAAATTGAATTCATGAATAAATTTTAATGTGTGTGTGTGTGTGTCTGTGTGTGTGTTGCCTTTAGGCTAAGTATGTGTGTGTATGCTTCTTCTTCTTCTTGCTCTTAATCCAGCCCAGAGGGTGTTGAATGGGAGAAATTCTCTCTCTTTAGCATTCATAGATATCCATCGCTTTTTTTTTGGGGATTTTATGTCTCTATTTTTCTAAACTTTCGCTCTCTCTCTCTCCCTCTCTCTCTCTCTCTCTCTCTCCGTCTCTTTGTCTGGCAGATAATTATCGAGTGCCGCTCTGGGGACTTTAAGTTTAAACCCGCTAAGCTACAGCCTTGCCGCCGCTGAATGACGCCAAAAATAGAACAAAAAGTTTCTTTTTTTCTTTATTAGTCCCCCGGTTTTTGTTTTTTCCTTTTTGTTTTTTGTATTGCCCCTGGCAAGAAGATAATCACAAGTTAGTTCCCCGTGTAGCTTTGGAGCTTGCAACATCAGAAACGTCGCAATCGCTGCTTTAACGCAGATAAGAAGAGTGAAGTCAATGCCAAAGCTACCGGCCCTAACCCTAACCCTTTCATTCCCTCTACCTATAAGCCCTCTTTTGCTTGGAATGTTAAACAAGATCAAATTATTTAAAGACATCTGTTAAAAAAAAATGTTAAAAAGCATATGAAAAGATATATACCAAAAGGGGTGGTAGCGCCGTACCGGGTAGATAGGCATTACGATGCAAATCACCATCACGAATTAGTGGAGACTCTCAAGAACGATATTTGAAAACATCTGCCGCCAGGTGGCGCAATAATCAGAACAAAACGAATGGAGTGGGGTGAATTCTGTGTTGACCTGGCAAAGTAGCCAAGAGGTAAAAACCAGAGATGGAAGAAGCTGCAAAGGTGTTGGTGGCAGCAAAGAGTTACGCGAATTGCTGTGCTGGCAGCAAATGCTGTTAAATTTTATTGGGCCATACAGAAGAGAAGAGTCAAGAGAGAGGAAAGTGAAAGGAAGAGAGGCAAATTGAGAAAAGGCAGCGAGCTGGGGCAAATATGCGGTTTACAGGAAACGAAGAGAGATGGAAATGTTGAACCAAAAGCGGAACCCACCACTAAACCGGAACGGGTAGCAGTAGCTCTAACAGTAACATGAATCAGTAAGCGGCTGGGGGTGGGTTTAGGCCATAACGTGGCTTTGATTTGCGCGCTTGGCCAGGCTCAAATTTATTGTCAAGTATAAAATGTAATGGGCAATAGCGGTTGGATGGGTGGGAGGGTTTGTTCAATTGCAAGGGGGTAGAATTGGTTGGTAACTGAAACAGTTATTTGCACTTGGCCCGGTTACGTGCCAAATCAATTGAGTGGACCAATGAGATGGCAGGGGGGCAGGCTTGAATGGTAGCGCTGGAGAAAAAGAATTCGCTGTTGCTGCTGAACACATAAATCATTTAAGTACACACACACAGAGATATACACTTAAAGAAAATACATAGTGATGTTTGTCTTTCGAGTTCGAGTGGTAGATCGATACACTGCCGATGAATGTGGCGGTGAGCTGATCGCAATATCGAGTAGATGGAAGTGACGCGATAATACTTTACTTTACTTGATTTTGGAACTTTACCTTATTATTATTATTGGGATGAGGATCATGCACTGCGAACACTAGGATCTATTGTGCCCTCTCACTGAGAGCTGAGAGTTACAGCTCCTCGAACAGCCCAATCGATCGCAGGAGCCCTCATTTCCTCTGTAGACAGAAAGAGGCTCTCCAAAAGAGAGAACCTCAGTCGACTGATGGCGGGACACTCCTCTGGAGTCTCATCCCCCCTCAGACACACTCGGCAAGGACTGTCCACCCCTAACTTAAGATAATGCAGATGCTTGCGCAGTCTGCAGTGCCCGGTCAAGAAACCCATGACTATCCGAAGAGATCCTTTGCTCAGCTTCAGACAGTCCTCAGTTATCTTTTGGTTGTTACTACCTAACAGTCGCTTGCTCTGTCTTGCCCCATGTGAAGACCGCCAAGCGTCCCGTCCGTCAATATTTCCCAAACGAAACTCACCAAGCTAAAACTTAATAAAAACGAACCCATGTCTGAATGTTTTTGGACACATTTTTCTCTTAGTGCATTTGTATGTATTTTTGTTTGTATTGTGTGTGTGTGTGAAAGTGTGCGAGCTATGCAAAAATTTGTGAAGCCTGTAGTTGTTTGTTGTTGTTTGCTGTTCTTGTTGTGTTCTTGTTGTTGCCTTTCCCACTCGGCAATAAAATGGCTGTAAATTCCCTTTTATTTCCAGCTGGCCACGTAAAAAGGGTGGCAGTTGCTTGGATCGTAGGGATGGTGCGGAGGGGGGGACGAGGTGAGGGGTGAGTGAAGGGCGCTTTTCAGTGTGGCACCTGCTTGGCATGCCAAATTAAGCAGCCAATGTTGCTGGTTGAAATTCTTGGTGGCTGGCGCCTAAAATCACGCAACGCTTTTTTGTTCATGCCACTTCAATGATGAATATTTGATGCGTGTTTTACATATGCCAAAAAAAAAAGCCACCAACAACACACACACACACACACATATGTACAGAAACGAAAAACAAATTTATATGCTGAACATTTATCAGTTGACAATTTTCATTAATTTAAAAAAGCTAAATAAATTTATCGAGCCGCAACTACGGCATTTTAATGGCTAGAATATTTAAGTATCTTCAAATGGATCGATTCACACACACACACAAACACACACACACACGCACACGAAAACATCCCACCTGAGCAAGCAACATTTCGCTTTAGCCCAAAAGCAAATTCCAAAAGTTGTTCCACCTTCGAAAATAACCAGAAAACGAAAATAAGAAACAAATTTTTTGCTTTTTCCTTCTCGCTTTTTCTTTCACCCACTCTCTCGTTCGTTTCTTCTTCTGCTTTTGCCATCACTTAGCTTGCCTTTAGCATTCAGTTTAAGCTGGGGGTAATGCAACAAATTGTTAAAAAAAAAGGAAAACAACTTTATCTGCAGCTTCTGCTTTTTGACAGTCTTCTCTAACGGAGCAAATTCCTCTACAAACAAACGAAAAAAAAAAGAAATGAAAGCCAAAAAGTTTTTGCTCTCGCAGCGGTTTAACTCGGCTGACCCGGTTTGAGCTACCAGCATTTTATGACGGACAAAAACAAAGCTCAGGCGAGACAAGTGCATAAAATTAAGTAATTTTATTTAGAATTTCAATTTCCAAACAAACCAAGTCAAAACTTTAATCATTGTAACAGCATGAAATTTCATAAAATATTTTTGTTTGTTTATGATTAAGCGAAGATGAAATTCATTTAAGAGGTAACTGCCAGTCGAGCATACAAAACTTTTAACTGCTTTTTATCATTTTTCAGTTTAATAGATGAATGAACTAAAAACTTGAAACAAACTCATTAAGCGACGGCATTGCCGCAATTTCTGTTAACTGTTAACTATGCGGCAGCATGTTTTCCATTCAGATGGGGGGGGGGGGGGGGGTGCTACGATGTGTGGAGAGGTTGCATTGTGAATGCCAAATCTATACATAAATACATATGTATGCATGTATGTATGGTTGGATGCTTGAATGTTGGATGCTTGAATGTTGACACGGTTGCACAACTTCCGTTGCCTACTTTTTCGCACTTTTGCAGTCGCGACAGACAGGTTGAAGGAGAGCGAGCAAACACACAAGCACACACACACACACATAGTAATCTGTGTTATGGCCGGGAGCCGCATTCCTTCTTTTTGCCAGAATTCATGCTAATATTTGATGTGGCGCCAAGCGAGCGACACACACACACACACACACACACAGCATGAGGAGGATGACACACCACGTTATGTGTAAAAGATTGTTGAACACGAACCAACACACTCACACACACGCACACACTCACACTCATTTATAAATTGAGTAAAAGTTAAACAATAAAATATATTAAAATATTTTAAAACAAGTGGAAACGTTGAAGTCGAACGCAATCTACAGCGGTTCACTCAATACCTGTTCAAAAACGGATGACACGAAGCCCGAATGCAAAGGGGTACGGGTGTGGCAGGGATGTGGGATTGGCCGATGCATATCTTTCGGGGAAGCCACCAGCTTTAGCTAGCTCAAAAACGGTGAAAGATACAGAAATTCCTAGCTAGAGCGGCATGGTAGCTCTAACTGCAAGGATGTGGCGAATTTGTGGATTTACCGACTTTCAGCTATCGAACTTATCGATTTCCCAGCCCCCCCAACAGTTAGCGTATAGCCCGAATCTTGACATTTGGGCTGTCACGGCCATATACAAAGATACTTGCAAAGTTTCAAGACGGACAGACATAACCAATATACCCTTTACCATCGGTGTCGAGCATCAAAAAGTAATGAAAAACATTTGAAAAGCATTTCATCTTGAGCTCTCATTACGCACACTCCCCCCAGACACACTTAATTGGGCTTTGATGACGCGATGTTTATCAAAGAATATTTGTTATTGAATTTAATGGCATCAAATTTGTATTTGTTGTTGTTGTTGTTGGAACGCGCCATGATTGTAGGGGAATTGTTGTTGGTTTTGTTATGAAACTCACCTGCAAATTGGGCGGACAATGATCCAAAAGCTCCAGCATATGTTTAATATTCTGCGCATCCTGTATCACAAAATTCAATTCCATATCAAATTCACCGCCGACCAGCTGCAAAAAATCAAACAACAAAAAAAAAAACAATATTAATTAGCGATTATATTGACTCTGATGCCTGGATATATCTGTATGTATGTATCTATATACATATGTAAATAGTCATTATTAATTGAGTTAATTCAATTCGAAATTTAATTAAATAAACTTCCGAGCCATGTTAAACATAACAACAATAATGAAAAAAAAAACCAATATTATTTTCGATTTCAATGCTTTATTTGTACTTTTAGTTAAAGCTGAATATTGTGTTGCCCGCAGCGATGCCAGACTGTCATGAATGCAAGGTTGCATCATAGTTAAATATGAAAGATAATACACAAACACACACAAAGAGAGAAAGCTTGGTATGTAAAACTGAAATTGAATATTCCATCGAATAATGTGTTGCAGAATTTTGGATTCGACTATCGTAATATTGAAGCAAACTGCGTTGAGTTTTGGGGATTTATACTATACTAATTTGTATTGTCGATATTGTTGAATTACGTTTGAGCTGTATTGATGATTATGGCTTTAAATGAAGGTGCTGTGGGGGCTGTGTCAAGGCATTCGAATGCTTTGAAGCATTTTCGGGCCGTCAAAATTGTGGAGCTTAAGTTAAGTACCTAAAGATGTTGATGGCAAGCAAGCAAAGAGCCATTTTGGGCAACGCAATCAACGAGCAAGGAAGCGACAGATACAGATACAGATAGAGAGAGAGAGAGAGAGATGGAGTGTGAGTAGTTAAGGTATAGGAGAAAGGTTCTAACTTAATTATGTTAGGCCAACACAAATCCCACGCTGCCTTCTCCTTATCTTTCCTAAGTTCCTTTTCTTATTTATTTATTTTATTTTATTTTTTTTGACAGCCAATTGATTTGGCACTCGAATTTCTCTCTCTTTTTTTATTTTCTTCTTGTCGTTCATCCGCCACAGCCCTTAGGTGGTGAGGGAGGGGGGGGGGGGGGGTACGTATTTTGTGTCAATTCATTTGATGCCTTCTTGTGCGCCTTTAATAAAATGAGCAAAATAAATTCAATAAGTTGATTTGAGTGTTGCCCCCCCCCCCCCTCCCCAAAAAATGAAACTTGCTCCCAATTGTTGCAAGTATTGCCAGACAACTCTCCCCCCCTCCCCAGCCAGAGCTTATTTATGTGTCTATTTTGTTTTGAGCTTTGTTGTTGTTTTTCCTTTGTTCGTTTTTTTTTTGCGTAGCTTTTTTGGCGTCCGCCAGCTGGGCGCCTCTCGCCTCTCACTCTAGCTGTCTCTTTCTGTCTCGCTCTCTCCCTCCTCTCGCTTTCTCGTGTTGTTTGTCGTTACCTTAAGCCAACTGCACTTGAGCTCTCTCTCTCTCTCTGTTTGTTTGTTATGGACAGCATTATAATTATGCGTCCTTAACCCATTTTTTGTTTTGTTGAAGTTCTAGTCTTGGCTTTAACAACCGCAACCATGGTTGCTCTGGCGTAGTGGTGGTTGTCGACTGCCGCCTGGCAACCCTTCAGTTTCGTGTCTTAAGCCTGCCAACTTATATTAGAGAAGGCCTGTTGTGATTTCCGTATCACCTAATTTGCAACTGAAATCAAAGCGAAAGCTTTTTTCATAGCTTTAAGCAGCTGCTCATTAATGCAATTGGGTTTTGGGTTAAGCACGACTAGCACATACTCTGCGCGAGAGCGAAAAAGAGATAAAGAGAGAGACCCCCAAATATCATCGTATATTTCCAAAAAGCAATCAACAAATAATCAGCAAAAGTTACAAAAAATTAAATTCTCATTTGAGTTTTAAATAAAACTTTCTTTGGACTAACAATTAAGGCGTACCTAGCGCTCCCGCTTGATTATATTCAAACTTGATTTTTTTTCGAAGGTTTTTCCACGCTTTAACTCCCCAGCGAGTTTTCCTAGCGCATTTAGTCAATTTTGAGCTCATTTAAAAAGTTTTGTTTATTTTTTGTTGTCGTTTATAATCTTTCTGTTGTTGTCCCTTGAGAGAAAGAGAGAAGCTGTCGCTGACGTTTTCGCTGGTTCGCTGGTTCGCTTGTCACCTTGTGTCTCAATGAGCCAAAAGTTTGCCATCCGTTTTCCGCTTCCTCTCACCAAGGCCATCCGCCTTACCTGCTTTAGCATTTGTTCCGCTCGTGCTTTCGTGTTTTGTTTTTTGTTTTTGAGTCGTTTTGCGCTCATTTAAAATAAATTGAATTTCTATTTTATTTAAAATGCGCATTGAGACGCACTAAAAGTTCTCAAGTGCCAACGTTTACTGTACGTGTGTGTGTGGTTAGGGGGCTTGGGCGGCTGAAGGGGTGGAAGGTATGTAAGTGCTGAAAATGTAGCGTGAAGGTGTTAAAATTACACTTTACACTTTACACACACACAACAGGCAAAAATGGCAAAAATACTAGAAAGAGTCGAAACGTTTGAGAGGGGGGGTAAGGCAGGGCAGACGATGGGGGGTAACGGGTAAAAACGGGGGGAAATTGGCGTTTGTATTTGACTTTATTTGTTGCAAGCTATTCGCGCTCGTTCGCTTGCTTTTCTCGCATTTCTTTCTAGTTTTTATGTAATTGAATTTAGTTTTGCGGATGTCGAAGTTGAATCGAAATGCGTTAGGATCCATTGTCAAATAAGTGTGGATAAGACGGAGTCTAAAACGGGGATAGGATAAGTATCAAGGCTGCTGGTTATAGGAACAAAAGTAAGAAACATATTGTAGGCGGACAGAATGTTAATATTAACATTGATGTTAACATTAACATTAACGTCGGCATTACAGACTAATACACGATCCCTTAATGTAAACTACTTTATGGTTTCCTATTCTACATTGGTATTAGTGCAAGTCCCGTTAACGCAGACTGTATACTTTGTAGTTTGTAAGAAGGAAACCAAGAGACAGTCTTGATCGAGCTGTGAAATAAAATAGACGTGCGTAACGAAGCTGCTGTGTTTTGATATTTACGTATATAAATTTGTCCACCACAATATTCAACCCATCGACTTTGAATAAAATTCAATAACTTGATTTAAGTTTATCGAATTAATCATTTAAAAATTAATTTTCATAGTTTAGCTCAAACTTTGAACTGAAAGTCGAGTCGAACAAGTCGTAAAAGTGTTTTTGTTATAATTCCCAAGTGGTTTTTTTTTGGTTTTTTGCTGCCACAAGTTACAAAACAAAGATCGCTGTGATTAACTACCCCGAGAGGAAACGCAAACAGAACGCAAAAGAACACAGAAAAAAAAAATTGAGACACAAGTCGAATGCAAAAGAGCCAAAAACAAATAACAAAACGAAAATTCTTCGCACAATTCTCTTGTTTATTTTGCATAGCAATCAACTATCGTTCTATCTCTGTCTTCGCTTGCTTTCAACTTCGTCTCTCTCTCTCTCCCTCTCTCTCTCTCTCTCTCTCTATCGCTCTTTTTCTCAAGTGTAATGCGTATGTGAAAATGTCTGCATCATGTTGTGCTTTATCCTGTGCCGAATGCTAATGCCACTTTGATGCTTTATCATGACGCTTTATCATTGCCGCTCGCTCTACCATTTCCGCCCCTCTACACCTACCTACCTCCACAGAACCGCCCCTCCTTTTGAAAAAAATCCCTTAAAAACCAATTCCCTACACTCCAGCTATCTCGCTCTGTATCTCTCGCTCTCTATCTCTGCCCCTTCTTTTGGAACTTTTAAGGGCTTTTAAGTCGGTTCCTCTTTTCTTTTTTTTGGTTTTTTCACCAATGGTCGTCATTAGGGAATATTCTCAGTTTTATTTTTCATTGGTTTGGTTATATTTTTATACCCTTAACCCATAAAATGGGTAAATAAGGGTATAATGGTTTTGTGCAAAAGTATGTAACAGGCAGAAGGAAGCATCTCCGACCCTATAAAGTATACATATTCTTGATCAGCATCAACAGCCGAGACGATATAGCCATGTCCGTCTGTCCGTCTGTCTGTCTGTCTGTCCGTCTGTCTGACTGTCTGTATGAACGCGTGGATCTCAGAGACTACAAGAGCTAGAGACTTCTGATTTTGTATTTAAGTTCTCCTATACCATGAGCAGAACAAGTTTGCTTCAAATTATCGATAACTATTCTGGTTTCCGATATACACATAATAACGATAACAATAAAATATCGAATTCGGAAAATCTAAAAATGAGGGTTGAAGTAATGGATAATGATAGAACTTTTCTGAAAATTTCGTCCAAATCGGTTGAGAAACACCGGAGATATTGAACTTAATCGATGGAAGCTAAGCCAGTATACCAAAGTCTTATACAAATTAATATATTTATTGCAACTGGGTTCAGGGTATCTTCTAGTCGGGCTCTCCCGACTAGAGCCTTCTTACTTGTTATTTTTATTTTTGTTGGTGGCGGTGGTTAAGCTTTTAAAACAGTTTTTCGCAAAGTAAACGCCACAACCACACGCTACCACAACCTGCAGCTAACCTAACCCTTCTACTCCTGTTAATCCCCAATCCCCTCCACTCTTAGTGTCTGTTTCTCACGTTTTCAATGTTGTTGAATTTTTTTTTTTTTTTTTGCCTATTTTGTTGGGGGTTTTTTCTCGTTCATCTCGTCGCCTATTTGAAAATGCTCTTTGCTTCAAACATTTTATACAATTTCTTTAACATTTCGTTTGCTTTTACTTTTAATGCTCTTTCTTTTTCCTTTTTTTAATAGTTGATTTAAATGAGTGAAATTTTTTTGTGTTTCAAAGCTTTTTACAAGCTTTATAAGTAAGGTTTATCGTCGTTTTTTTAATACAAAAAATATACAGAACAGTTTGAGTCAAAAATTAACATATTTTCCAACACTAGCAAGTTTTTTTTGCATTTTCTACTTTGTAGTTAATAAAATATATTTTTGTTTTATATAAGAATATGAGATTATGCATAGTAGAGCATCACTTGGTCGTTTAGTAATGTTTGCTGTCTGCTCCACTTTACCTTTTATTTGGTATTTCCACTTACATACACACACTTACACACACACAGCATTCGAATAGCTCGTTGGGGAAATTTTGTTTCTTGTGCAACTTTTTTATTTTCTATTATTTTTTATATGGCGCAGAGTCACTTTGAACTCCACACACCCTTTCATTATTCCCTGAACTCCTTAGTTTCCCGGTTTCTCAAGCTCAGTTGCCCGGATTCCAACTTTCTCGGAGTTCCCTCGTTGCTGCATTATTATTATTTTTTTTTTTTATCAGTTGAAGTTTTTTTTTTGAAGTTTAAAGAGCGAATAGCTTTGTGGCGATTGTCTTATTAGGCTCGCAATCTTTTTCATCTTTTGCGATGCTGCTTCGAGCCACATTATTAATGACGCTTGCCTCATTGTGGGCCATTAGGCTAAGCTTGGTCAATTGGGTCAATGCCGACAACAACAACAACAGTGTGTGTTGGTTTTAATGAATTTCATGGTCAAGCCACGCCCCCCTACGAATCCCTCATCATTCCCACATACTCGCTTTCCCACACTTTCCGCATTTCCGCACATATGAACAAATGTTATCGGTCATTCGGACGCTCTAGTCTGTCCATCATTTATCATCACAAACAATTGCCGCTCGCCTAAACAGGCTCCACCATAATTACAATACACACAAAGGATGAGAATATATGTGTGTGTGTGCTTGCTGCCACGCCCACTGTGCGCCTAAATGATAAAAGGATTCCTTTTGCCACACAACAACAACTGTCAGACATCAATCAGAGATTTTTTCACAATTGTTGTTTTTCGTTTTCGTTTTGCTTTTGCTTTTGTGCGGATTCTATTCTATATATATTTTTTTTGTTCTACGCCTTCTCCTTTAATCTACTCCTGTCGTATTTTATCTCTTTGTGGCCTTATCAGTATGCAAAGTTCTTAGCAGGGCAGGGCAGGGTATGGCAGGGGGGTGAGCAAGTGATTGAGAGAGCTGGCAATGTAGAAGTTGAGACAGATTCAAGAACTTTTGGCCAAAGCTCGAGCTGATTGCGTGGGCAAAATTGCTGTTGTATAAACATTAAAATAAATTTATGCTTAAATAAAGCAAAAGTAAAAATTGGTAGCGGCGGCCCATAGGGGCTAGAGGGGCGGCGGGCGTTGAATCCTATGTTGAAAATTGTTTATCGCTCTGAAAAAGTTTTCTGTTTTCTGTTCTCAGTTTTCAGTTGGCGCGCAAGCAAGCAGACGAAGCTGTAGCTGTAGCTGGTTTTTTCTTGTTTCTATTTTTTCCCTTGCATTGCACATGTGTGTGTGTGTGTGTTCGTATAGGTGTGTTGTATCTGCTTTGAGTTAATCGAAAAAGTTAATCATCGAAGTTTTGCAAAACACGCTAAGCATAAAATGGGGCATTCATTCCACTCCAGCCACTCCTTCCACCCACTTTTAACAGTCTTAACAGTGGGCGTGCCACGCATCAAGTAAGGAAAGGCAAGGAAAGCTGACCGAGCGAAGGAAGAATGAAATTGAAAAAAGTCAAATGTGCATGGTCATTGCAAAATAATAAATACGAAAGATTAAATAAATGACGTTTGGCAGCAAAAGCATTCGAATCTCTAAGAAAAAAGGCTTAACATGAAAAATATAGCATGTATAGACTAACATTAACGTTAACGTTAACAGTAACAGTAACAGTAACATTAACATAAACATTACATGCAATCACTGGATTATAAGTTACTTTATGCTTTGGACTGTAGTTTGGTTAATCAGTCTTGATCGAGCAACGGAATAAAACAGACTTTCTACCACAAAAGAAACTTAAGATATAATTCCACCAAACTCAATTGACTGAAAGAGGTTGATCAATGTCCAGAATAACAATTGACAGGAAAAAGAATAAAAACGAAACTCATAAAACGAATCCAAAACTGTCAGAAACTTATCGATGGTCCAATCTTACTTATCCAGCTGTCTGTTTCTATATTTTGCTTGACTCTTTAATCTCTCTCTCTCTCTTTCTCTCTCTCTCGGTTTCTCTCTCTCTTTGTAGTCTACACTTTGCCATAATCTTGACTTGGCATAAAATAATTGCCTCGCAACGGGTTTGGCGTATTTGTTACATTTTCATGGGACAGCTCTGAATTGCCACCTTCCCCACCAGCTCTGGCGTACGCTGCAAAGGCAATAAGGCTGAAAAGTCGCTACTAAATCCCTGACACTTTCTTCTTTCCACACGCACACACACACACACACACTTAGGTCGCCTCTCTCAACCCACAAGCCCCACACTGATACTAGTATATATTGTTTGGCCCGCTAAGACTACACTCTTGACACGCCTCTGCCACATTTAGCATACCATTATGCTCCACGCTTTACTCTCGCGCCACCCCAAACTCCTCCTCCTCCCCCCCCCCCCCAGCCAACTCCCCCACCACACTTTGCAACAAGTCTACTACGACAAACATTATGGACACTTAAAATATTTTCAATGCACATTATTTGCTGATTGATTGAGTGATTGATTATACAGACTGTGAGTGTGAGTGGAGTGAAGGAAGCAAGCGAACCAGCATTAAATTTCCCTTCACTCCCCCCCCCCCCCCCCTCCTACTCCTACTCCTACTCCTACGCCACTGCAAAGTGGCTGTCATTTGTGCGCGTCGTTTCCCTGCCTTCTCTCTTTTGCAGGCATCATTTTATCGGCGGCCTTCTTCTTCTTCTTCTTCACTGAAAGCTTTACAAATTGTCATTTTAACACACAAACACTCGCAGGGTTGGGTGAATGTGCCCCCCAAAACTGATGCGTCGAGTTGCGAGTATTACGTTCAAAACCCCTGCCACCATTGCCACCAGTGCCACCAGTGCCACCATGCCACCCCGCTTTAGCACACGCGAGCGATGGCCATTAGTTTGTCATTGTCTGACGCTTTCAGCTTCCTCTTTCTCAACTTTGAACGTCAATAATTGAGCGTTAAATATGATTTAAAAGCGTATAAAGTGGAGGACGAGAGGAGGGTGGAGGAGAGGCGAGCTAAGAGGCGGGCATAGCGACAGCGACCTTGGCTCCATTGTCAACCAACCTGATGACGCAGTATTTTAAGCGAAACGTTAAAGATGGCGGCATGCGTACAATGTCCATCAGACAAAAATCGATTAATATCGATAAATGCTTCGATTTGTGAAAAATATTTGACAAACAGAAAGATCAACAATTTCTAGGCGATACGAAAAATTTGTTTGCTTTAATTCAAAACGTTGGTAAATTTTCAACTTTTGCTGAGAAGACTTGGAGGCAAGAAAGAAGGATTAAAACGCAAAGGGTAGAAGGGGTGGGGGCGGGGGGAAGGTAGCTGAACACTGCTTGAGTGCACTTTTCAATCTGCACAAAGAGGCGGCAACCTGTCCTCGCAGCACACAAAACTAAGTGAAGTAAAATTAAGAAAAATGCTCAAGGCGAAAGGCATGGCAAAATAATAAAAGTAATGAAAATGTGAAACAGGCCATAAAGACGAAAAAGAAAAGGAAAAAGAAAAAGAAGAAGACGGCGGCGAAAAACGTTCAAAAGGAAGACCTACTGCACAATATTTGAGCTCTAAATGCAACTCAACAACCCACTCGGGCAATGAGTGCAAGAAAAAAGGGCCAAGATAATGCGGCGGGCTTGGGAATTTACTAAGCTGGCTGGCAATCAAAAAATATGTGCATAACACGAAAGGATATTAATACAGCAAGGTGGCAGCCCTAGCTTAAACGAATGTTGCAGACTTTCGAAAAAAAGAAAGGGGACTTGAGATTTATCAGTATAATCATTAATGTTGCTGCCGATTAGCTTTTATTACTATCGATAGTTATCGTTCGTTATCGTTTTTTGATAGCAATACTGAATGCAAATAAGCCTTAACTGTTATCGATTCTTATCGTTTGCTATCGATAACAAAATTGTATACTTAATTATTTATTGCGATATGCTTTCAGCTATTTTTCTTTTATCGATATTTTACACAGTCAAGATTCAGTGTCGTCCACTCAATAGACTCAAATTAAATTAAATTTGATTTTACACCAATTTTATTCCTTAAAAAATGAGTTTTTATGATTAATTGATCAACCATGCCGCTGAACTGTCAGTCTACATAGCACACAAAAAGATTAACGTGCCGCGACATATCGTGACATGTCGAAAGATAAAAAAAATAGAAATTGCCATGTGCAAAAATGTTTTGGTAAAATATGTTGCATACTTTCAGGTGCCGATGCAATGAAACTGCAGTCGCATTAACAGCTCGTTCTTGTTGCTGCCACACGCACGCCACACTTGCCACACTTGCAAAATATTCTTGCAGCATTCAAGTTGTAGTTGTTGCAACAAAAGGCAACGGCAAAGAAATTAAATACAACTATTTGCAGCAGTTGCAGTTGAGTTGAGTTGGTAGCAAAGGAGAGATAAAGAAAGGATGGAAGGGTATTGGACGGTTACATTTCTCTTTAATCAGGTATAACGTCAGCCGTTTTAACCATGGCCATAATGGTCAGTGCTCATAAAAGCCAATGACCTGCGCCGTAATTTTAGCAAAATTAGACAAAATTAGCAGAAAATATATATGAAAAAAAAGGGAAAGAAAAGAAAGAGGCAGCAAAAGGGCGTTTTTTTTTTTCCTGTTTTTGTGTCATGTAAGCCAAGCCCGAAACTCAAATACTCGAAAGCCAAAAACAGCCAAGAGAAAAACTTGGCTAGAGCCACTTTGCTTAATTAAACGCGTTCAGAGTGTTGTTGTTGTTGTAGCTGCTTAGAAGCAAAAAAAAAAAAGGTGACTAAGGGAGACGACGGGAAGTGAGATTGAAAAGTGTGCCAAGTGGCCAAGACGCAGGCAGTGCGGATGACAGACACACACTTCACATCTTGTGGCTCGTCAAAAATCAAAAAAACACAAACACAAACAAACAAACACGAAAAAGAAGTCGCAAAGTTTTGTGGCAATTTGTAATTTAAATAATTAAAGAAAGACGCTGCAAATGGCCGTAGAGAATAGGCGAGAGGGGTGAAGCGGAAGTAGCCACTATCATAATAATAATAATAATCATCATCATCATCATCATCAACATTATTATCAATGTCGTGCTTAACATCGTTTTGGTATCCTTTTGGCACATCGCAGCATCGGCACTTTTTTTTCTCCCCTGCACAATTTTTAGCACCTTTCAGCAATAAAAATTTTCTGCAAAACTCGACAATTTTTGTGGCGCTTTAGACAAAGGTAACAAAAGTCAATGCACACACACACACACGCAGACACACACACATACATTGAGAGTTGCCTAGCCAAAAAGATCTGCATGGCAAGATAGGCGCACACGATTTTAATGAAAAGCCAGTCAGCGACAAGAAAGCGACGAGATAGAAAATGTAAAAAAAAGGGGAAAAAAGCCCAAAAAGACGTCAAACAAAGTTAGCTTCATCTTCTTTGTCGTCGTCATCGTCGTTGTCCTGGGCAAAAGCCGTGTGCGATGTGTGCTTTAGATAACCGTTAGCTTAGCTCAGGAAGCGATGGTGTTGCCAGATAAGCGTGCGCTCCTTAAGTCTTCAAGCAGCCCCACTTTTGCATCCACCAACTTTTGAGTCTTTAAACAAAAGCGACGAAGAAGAAGAAAACCTAGGAATGCCTACTTTAAGCAAGGATCAAACTCAAAAGATCTGGCAAGGCTGAACTAATCGTGAAATATAGTATTAAATATTCAAACAACTTGTTTACAATCATATGAACACCAAATAATGAACTGTATATCAATTTATGTCGCATGTCCAGAAAGATATACAGATGGAAATATTTGGTTCATGCATTATTCATCAGCATAATTTTATTTGTTTTCTAACTAATTTCATTGCATATTTAACTATTCGAATTGATAGGCCTTATCCATATATGTAGTAGACCAACAATATTCGCTGACCACGCCGATAATGATGATGATGATGGCGATGGGCAGACTGGAGACTGGACAGTGGGCATAATTTTATTGACCGGACATTTATATAATCTTTATTTATCTGCATAATATGCGAACATTATTGCCTACACCTACATACACCACAAATGTTCTCAACATTTGCATATAGATTGTGTATTATAATTTCGGAATGGCAAACGCATAACACAAAAACTGAATGAATGCTAATGACATTTCACACACACACACACAGGACAAACAGGACACACACACAGGACATGGCCATATCACGAATTAATTGCAACTGCTGAAAGCTAAGCTCAGAGTTCGAAATCAACCAGACAGAACGAAACGGAACGGAAAGGAACAGAAACGACGACTTTTGCATTCAAATCATTCAAGCGAACATAAAGTAATTTTACTAAATGCGTGCCAGGATGTGTGTGCATAAGTGTGTGTGTGTGTGTGAATAAAGTGACTAATTGAATGGGTTGGGCAAAAGCGTAAAGCAAAAAAAAAAAAACATCTTGAAGCTTGGACAACAAACATAGTTTGAATAAAAGTGAGTAACGAAGATTCTAAGTCTCTTCACAGGACGCACTCAGAGGACACATTTGCCTTTGCGACACGCAAGGAGAATTCTTTTTGCACGTCAGAAAGCAGAAGAAAGAAAGAAGGAAGACCTCTTATACCGTTTCGAGACTTTTAAGTATCCTAAGATATAATTGTCGAAAATAAACATAATAAAAAAAACATCAAAAACTTCTTTGTTATTCTTTGACAAATGCGAATGCTTTGTTCTGCCAAAAAAAAAAGCATTCAAATCCCAAATCATCTGGCCAAATTCATCAGAATAAATACATATACGATATATATAGTATATGCATAATAAATGCGTGTTGACTAGTCAACTAATTAGGTGGCTAAAACGTGCTGCTCCGGCTGATTCTTCGGCTGCCTCTTTTAGTGTGTTGGCGGCTTTGGGTTCATGGTAAAGTCAACGATTAGCTAATACTACTATGGCAATTGCAGATTGGAGTTTGGACGATGACAAAAGTTTCTCGGCATTTGGCCACTTTGTGAAATTGTTTGCCTTATTTGCTGCTGCCTTAAGCTTAACTAAGTCAAACACACACACACACACACACACACACACACATGCAAACACTAATCAAATAAACGAGGCGAGCGAAGCTTGAAGCAACAACAAAAGGCGCATTGCGATTAGAGTGTGCGTTGGAGGGGGGGGGGAGCTGTTCTTGGGCGGGGTACACGCGTATTGAATATTCAATATGGCTGTCAAAGAGTACACTACAAAAAAAATAATGTGCAAAAGGTTTCTCCGATTTATAAGAAACATTTTTCTCTTTTATAGTTTGATTAGTGCTCTTAGTGCTACCTTTGGGGCAACTTATCAGTTCTGGGATCCCTGTTTTAGCACTAGATTATTACGCAATAAGCAAGAATATTTGTCTCAGTGTACCACAACAGCAAGGAAGTCAACAATATGAATAGAGAAAGCATTTTATTAAGTTAGAAGACGATATCAAGTTGCACACTTTGCTGCTGTCTGGTGGTGTGTGTGTGTGTGTGTGTGTGTGTGTTCGTTTTGGCCCACTAGCTGAGCTAATTATTGAATTGGCATAACTTTCGTTTGTACTGACTCGCTGGACAGCAGCTAGAGTTCTCTCTTTGGCACTCTGTCGTCTTTTCAATTAGAGCTTACCACCAAAATGCCACCCAACCACCCCTGACAGCCACCACCCCTTCGTTTCTTACTCTTTATGTTTCGATTGTCTTAAGCTTAGTTTGCATAGTTTGCCAAAGAGCTTTGGCTTTTGTCGACTTCTCCTTCACGTTCTTCGCTCATTTCGACAAAAACTAGTAGAAAGGGCAAAAATGTCATTAGCAAAAGAAAAAAATAACACAATAACAAAACCGCCTCGCCGCACACACAAAATAACTTTGAAAAATAACTTAAGTTGCTCAAAAAGTTGTTAAAGCACTATTTTTGTGTTATTATGAGGTTTTTTTGCGTTCGTTCTGTTGTTGTACAACCATTTGCATGTTTGCAAACTTTTGAGCACCTTAACGACACATCCAAATAGTTGATAGCAGCACAAATGGCAAGAGGCAACTAACAAAAGACATTTCCCTAATGATAATTGCAACATCCAATGCAAGGTGAGAAATAGTACTGAACTGCAACAAAAAGTTGTGAAGATTAAATGTTCAAGTAAAAGTATCAAAAAAAAAAGAAGTGCCTGTTTAGAAAGGGGTTAGAAAGGGGCCGGCTTGTAAAAGGGGTACGGCTGCGGCACGTGCGCAGACGGCTGATTCAGATCTCTAGCTCAATTCCATTTGGTGCATAAATGAACAAATCAGATGGCTTTCCAACTCTTGAGCATGCTACATACAGTTGGTCATGTCAGAAGCAAGGATTTTCCAGGTTTAATCCAGAGACTTGTTGTGATTGTCCTTGTCGGTGTCGGACCTATATAGAAACCATCCTCATGACTCGCTGAACAAATTGATAGAATGGTTCAGTTTGATTCGGCTCACAGAGGCAAGAGTCAGGCTGTCAACTTTACTCTCAGACTTGGAGATTGGCTTGATAGGAGTTCCCTGCAGCCTAGAAATCATGCCAAATATCTTGGACACAAGACTCTGCTTTGGTACCCACATCGATGGACTACTTCAACTCTGTTCGGCACAAGCTTTAAAAGGCCAATTGGATGCTTAGCTCGCTGCCAGCTTCACTGCAAATGGACGATACACATAGTATATTGTCTTGGTTGCACCGACTTGGCGTTATGGAGTTCAGATCTGATCGACTAGAGATGAGTGGTACGTCCGTAACTCAACCTTACTAACCGATCTCAGAATGGAAACCATAGACAACCAAGTTGAGGCTTATGCCATCAAATATAACGCACGTTTGCAGCGACAGCTTGCGGGGAGAAGTGTTATCAGAAGACTTAAGCGCAGGACACTTAAGGACCTGATTCGGTAGCCAGGCGACGATCCGAAGACAACCTAATCCATTCGACCTTCAACAACGCCTGGAGTCAACCGGGCTTAAAGAATAATTTCACATCGATGATTGTGTTGTTATAAAAATATTTGTATTTTTGATCCAACTCATTAAATATATATATATACAGTAAGACCTTGGTTAACGTAACCTGTTAAAATGTTGCCAAAATTGCCAATGCCAAAGCTGTTGTGGTTGTGGGAAAATCTAAGCGTTGCGCTATCGACAAATTGGAAGACAATTGTTTTGACTAGATTGAGGCCTTAAAAATGCAGCATACCCTAAGGAGCATTAAGGAGCTAAGAGAAAAAAGTCGTACAAATGGTTTTTGTTTAGTAAAACGTTGGGTTCTATTGGTACTTTCTGTTAATTTCTTACTTCAAAACAGAGTATTATGCCATCGGTTACTTTGAGCTACTTCATTAGGCTCCATTATACATTTTTTTTCTCTCTTTTGATGCTCAACTATGGAAAAAAGAAGACACCTACAGCCACATTAAAACACATGCGCCAAAGAAAAACATATAAGAAAAGGCCACACACACACACACACACACACACGCACGCACACATGGGCATAACACCCATACATTCACAATATAATAGACATCAAATAAAGCGTTGCTCTAACAACGCCAACAACAACGCCAACAGCAAAAACAACAAAAACCACAAAAGCACCAGCTAAGCATCGCAACAACATTTAACGTTCTATAGTAAATCTAAGCCAAAGAAAGGACATTACACACACACACATATTAACACAACACACACAAACTTAAGCACTTTAGCATGCATTGCACGTAGTAAAGCCGCCAGTTTTGTATCTTGAATACTGCCGCTTCTGCTTCTGCTTGTGCTTCTGTTTGTTGGCTCTTTCGTTCGTTATTCTTTTTTTTTGGTGGTTTAACGATTGGTGGGGGGGGGAGGGGGGGTCATGTTTTGATGTTGCTTAGGCGTGTTACGATTCATAGCTGGTGTTTTGTAGCTAGTTTAAATGCTCAACGCCATGCCATGCTCATTTTTTAGTGAAGTTTTTCGCCAAAAGAAGTCGAAGTCTACGGCATGTACGTGCAACAATACAGTAAACACACACAACGCAGACAGAAGACGTTGAAGAGGCGCCAGCAAAACAGACGGACAGCTACTATATATATGTACTACATACACACACACACACACACACACATCCTAAAAATAGTCATAGTCAGGCCAAGCAGCAGGAACAATTGTGAGAGTTGCGCTTGAGCATGTGCTCAAGATAACGTTATACTCGACATGTTGTTATACTAGTTGATGTTGTTGTTGATGTTGTTGTTGTTGTTGTCTAGCAAAGCGCGATATCCATTTAGATAGATGATGCTGCAAACTGTGAGGCAACTCACACACGACAAACTTAAGAGCCTAAAGCAATCTATACACTTGGAGAAACTAAAGAATTATAAAACAAAAATATATTATTGAACGAATTCAATTGATTGTCTCATATATTTTAGTTCTTTCTTTTTAATAACAAAACTATTTCTCATTTCAAAGTGGATTTGCACAAGTTGTGGACATTTCTTTGAGTGTAAATGCCTATGGAGTGTTAAAGACAGTAGTAGCCGAAACTAGATGACAGGATCCGTTTTTAGCTCATGGCACATGACTGTAAACTAGCAAAATTGTCAGGTTGGCAGGGATGGCATTCCTTTCGTGTGCCGCATACAAAACGAGTAAATAGTATGTGAGAAACAAAAAGAAAAATAAACTGTAAATGCAATACACAAATGAAATGGTGAAATATTCCTTGTACGCTTTGAATTTCAAATAATACAGGTAACAAGCAATTCAACGAATTGAAGATATAAACCAAAAAAAATGTTTGTTAATTCTTACATAAGATTCAATATATGAAACTAGATATCATATTCAAATGAAGTGAAATTCAAACCATCAATCCCAACCCAACATAAGCAGTTTAATCCTCTCTCTTGCTATTAGTATTATGTTAGACAATGCCAAAACATTAACAAGGCAAACATTAATTAACAGAATTTAAGCTTGCATTCAACTCAACATAGAAGTTTGAGAGAAAGAGAAGTGGGAGAGATGTTTCTTGTTTGTGCATTCATTCAACTGTTCTAGTAGAAACTTACAACAATTTCGCGTTTCGAATATCATTTTACCCCCACAGCATGGTGATTTGATAAGTGATTTGAGAACTTACATATCTGCATTGTACAAATAGTTTTTTCTCAAACAACAATATACTTTTGTCTTAACATCTAGAACTGCTTTTATTGTTTAAAGTTGTTTATTGTTGTTCTTGGGGCTGCACTTTATAAACTGTTTAAGTTTTGAAATGCAGAAAGTTGCAGGCTGCAGCTGAAGCTGAAGCCAACTGTCAACTGCCAACTGCCAGCTGCCAGCTGCCGACTGGTCTGGCCAAGTCATTGTTCAAATTGTGCCACAGGCTTTTCAAGCACACACACATATACACACACACTCACACGCATGCTTACGACGAAATGTGCTTGCATCTCAAGTGCTTGCTAGAGCCGTGTTTGTGCATGTTTGTGCATGTTTGTTGTTGTTGCTTCCGCTGCTCAAGTGCAAACAAAAAGCTCAAAGCCCAAACTGTTGCCAAACACAGTGTGACCAGACTGCATTCGAGCACAGTTATGAAACTCAAAACGAATCGTGAAACACATTCCTTCTTCAAACAACTCACACATAACGATAGCAACGATGCAATAAACTAAATAAATTCCAGAAATTCAAATAATTGTCAACAATTTATTAACTGCAAAAACTTCATTAATAATGTATAAAGTGTCCAGAACTTTTAATTTAGTTTATTTCTATTATTATTCCGTTAGATAAAATGCTATTCATACTTTGCTAATAAGTATTAAGGACAAGGAACAATAAATGCTGGTTTGACTTTCCCCTATCGAAAAGCCCTTTGGCCGGCCGTACACCGCGAAACGCCCACCAAGACCGACATCAAATCCATATACAAAAACAAAAAACAAAACTGTTTTCTTGTCAGGCCCCAAACAAAAAAACGTTTTGTTGGCTCCGTTAAGCCGGCCTTAACGGCTCGATAGGATATCTGCTTCGGGAGCAACAAACGTGCGTTAATGTGCCAGTCAATTTGTTACAAAATGATTTAATTTATTCAGATTTAAGTTAAGTATTTAAAAGCGGGAAGTTCTCTGCTCTCATTATAAAAGTCTCAAAGATATCAAAGTCATCATTAATCAAAATGAGACACCTTGCTTTGCCTTTCGCAATTTATACAGGGTATAATAGAAATGTTATTTATTGGCTTCTGAACGGCAAAGTGTTGCTGTTGTCGTTGCTGTTGTTGTTGTTTCTATGTTGTTGATGCCCGAGACCGTCGTCAAAGGAACAAAGTGCGTATCGTGTTGTTGAAAAGGACTCGCGCGTCATAATTATGAATCGCAGACACTTGAGCTGCAAATTAATTACACAATTTTCTGCGCAAATTGAAGAGACCAAACCAGACCCGACCCGACCAGAGAGCGACGGGTGGTAAATGGCTAGGTAGCCGCATTTTAATTAGCGTTCATCAATCATGTTTGACCGTAGAAAGAGTCGAATGGCATTGACACAGGACACAGGACACACACACAGAGGAAGGCCTGGGCATCACTAGGCATGACACCATGGGGCACCACCAGTCAATAGCGAATGCTTCTCTAGCTTACACTTCTGTTTCTGTTTCAACGTCTTCTTCTTCTTCGTCTCCCTTTCCTTACAAGTGTCTGTCTCGCTCGCTCTTAGGCTTCTTGCGTCGTGGCGCAAATGTTGCGCAATTTGTCGTCATTATCCAGGATATTGAACCTCATAATGTGCGTCAACATCATCAATTTCAAAATGTTGACGGATGCACAGCATCCTATTGCCTCTGCCCACAGTTCAACCCCTTCAAGACGAGAGGTGCAAAATGCGGATGGTGCACCATGGCAAGAGGCTTAATGAACGGATGAGAGAGAGAGAGAGAGAGATTGAACAAGCTTCTTGATTGTCTTTGACAATCTGCTTAGTTCAAATGATGAATAATCGAAATGGCAAATGTTGCACAACTGTTCATAAACGTTGCCCAATCAATTTGCTATCGATGACATGGCAAAACATCGATAACAATGAATACAAAATATTCAAATGAGTTGAAAATGCTTTAATTGCGTTCGAACAGATAACGAGTGTATCTTAATTCGAATGAATTATACACAAAGTGACTGAAACGACATCGATAAAAATCGATAATACAGTTTAATTTGTATTAGGTCACAAAGAGCACTGTTTCTGTTTCGAAACCAAAGGAATAAAGGAACAGCACCAAATTGAGTAAGTTCAATCGAAAAAAAACTATCGATAACCATAAAAATAATCGATATGCATTTAAAAACTGGTATTCGCTGTCACATTATCGTCGCTGACAGGCCCCTAAGCCATAATAAATGCCACACCGAATCTTTCGTTCGTGGTCTTAAAGGCAGGTTTTTTTTCGGCTGGCGATAGAAATAATGGGGTGCCGCCAGCAGACAGCATTGACAATCATTTTACACTTGGCAGGATATTATGTAAATTGCTTTTCATATTTGTGCAACATTTAAATTTACACACACACACACACACACACTCAGCAAATGGTTGATGGTTTTTGGCAGCGTGGATGGGTGGGGTGGTGGTACGGCAGTAAGTAAATCACGACAGCCGACTCGGTGCGGTGTTGATGTCAAAGTAAAGGCCTAACAGGCAGACATCATTATAACAGGCAGACAGCAGACAGCAGCGCCCAATGGCTGATTGACTGAAAGAGTGAAAAACTCAGCTGAACGATAGACAAGGACAGACAGAAGAAAAAGAGAGAGCGAGAGAGATGATGTTATAAGGCGACAGAGAATTGTCGCAACGTGGCATCGAGTTTGTGTCTATGGGGAAAAATTAACGATGCGTAAAAAGTCCTTGCTGTGGTTTTTATTTATGCGAATGTGTCCCCCAAACCGTATGTGTGTGTGTGTGTGTGTGTGTGTGTGCGTAAATTTTTTGAGTCTTGGCGGAATTATTTGATAGCCCCAGTGAAATGAAATTGCAATGTGTCAGTTTTAATGGCGTTGCAATTGCTCCCAGCGCTTAAGGTCTATGTATATTTAAAGTGTATCTGTGTGTGTGTGTGTGTGTGCCATAAAATGCACAAAATGAAAATGTTCAATGTTTAAGCTTGACAGCAGCCGTTTGGGACAGTAGTCGATAGTATAAGCGATTAATGGTTAAGTGAGTCTACGACAAGAGTTCAGCGAGTGGCGAGAAACAAGTAACGAGTAGATATTATGCGAATTTTTCACACTGCAATCACTGAAGACAGTTACAAGTTTTGTATGTAGTATGTTGTTAAGATTTCAGCAAATCAGTAAGTAACGAGTTAACATTTAACGAGTGACGAGTAACGAGAAAAGAAAAACAAATGCATGTGAAACATACCGAAACAACAGTACATACACTAGGACAAAAAATGGTTGCTATAAACCAGGCAGCAAGTAACAAAAGAGAAGTAACGAGAAGAAAGCAATTATTTGTTCACGAAGCATTTACAAGCGTCTTGCAGTGCAGCAGGCAACATATGGGGCACATTTTATTTAAAACTCTGTTAAAAGGCGAAAGGAAGGGGAGAAAGAGAGATATAGGAATGCAATTAATGTCAAGCCAAATTGCAGAAGGCAGCAAATAAATGTTAAGGGCGAGCAGCGAGTAACGAGAATAAACAATATGAAGAAGGAGACAGAGAAAGAGGTAGAAAGGAAGAGATGCTTGTAATTAAGTCCAAGCCAAACAAAATGCCGGAGGCAAAGTGGAAACAAAGTTGTCAACAGCTGAGACAGCAAACCGAATGCAAATAAATATTAAACCAGTCGGTAAAGAGAAAAAACAACAACAACAGAACAGAACAGAAACGAAGTCAAACTTAATTAAGAAGTCACATGAAAACGAGATGCCAGCAAAGATAAATCAATCAAATATCGCCAGCCAGCCAACCAGCCAACCATCCAACCAGCAAAAGCAACGCGTTTCCAAGAAAATTGAGTTATAAACGCGATGATTATACTCCAGACTCCCAGACATCCCTCTCTTTCATACACTCTCTACCGTTACCGTTACGTTGTTTTTTTTTCCTCTTTTCGTATCAAAGCAACTGAATAAACTGAACTCGATTGATAGACGCATTTACTACTAGTATATGTATATACATATATATTTATTTATTAATATATTATCAGTAAGCTTTTCCAACTGTTGACATTTAACGTTGTTAATTCAATTATATGTTTGCATTTCCGTGTGAAATGCAATAAAATCGATAAAGAACGATACATGAACGTAATCAATACGCTTCTCTCTCTCTCTCTCCTCCTCTCTCTCTCTCGTTGAAAAAAGGCAACCCACAATAAAATACAACTCTGCTGTTAAGTAACCAAAATTCGAACGCTGACAACTCTCCAGAGTTGCCACACCCAAAATGAACTGCATTGAGATATTTGCTCAGTGAAAATATCTAATTCAAATTGTGTGGCCAGTATAGTATTTGTGTGTGTGTGTGCTTTTGGCCACGTTAAGCATTTGCTTTTAATTAACTTCAATGTTGTTGTACTCACAAATACCCAAGCGAGGGAGACAGGGGAAGGACCGTTACAAAGCGTATAGCAATCTCAACTCACCTGCAACGAAAGGAAAAGGAAGAGAAGAAAATGTGTTAAAAATATATTTACTTTATATTTACAATTTAAATGGAGAAGAGATTTATTTATGCCATATTTGGGGCAAATATTATGCGGGCGGGGAAAGGGAGGGATTAGCTGAGGTTTTGGCCCAAAAGTCTTTATCTCTCGTCTACCACTAATATTTTACCCCTTTTATAGTAAATATTGCTATAAAATTCATAGCAAAATGAGTTTACAAAAGCCAAAATTCCCACAATCAGCTACACCATGTGTGAACCTCTGTGTGTGTGTGTGTTTTTTTTTGTGTGTGTGCGTAAAATGTATTTGCCTATTTACAGCCTATTGCACACTTTGATGAACCGTTAAGGTGGTGGATGTGTGTGAACATTTAAGAGAAATAAAATTATTTTCTATTCTAAAAAAATAAAATCCAGAATACTATAAAAGTTACGCTCTAAAAATGTATCGAAAATGTTTCCAGAAAGATATTACAAATACAAGTTTTGTTAGGGCATAAATTTACATCGACGTGTGTAGGCTAATGTGTGTGTGTGCGTAAAGGAGAAAAAAGAAAAACTTAGTCAAGCGAAAAGCAAAAACTAAATTGAATTTCTTGTGCAGGGCGAAATATGAGATACAGATAAGAGATTGAAGCTTTCTCTCGCTCTCTCTCTGCCTTTATGTATGTGCGTGTGTGTACTCTCTCTCTCTCTCTCTCTCTCTCTCTCTCTCTGTCTCTCCACTTACCGAGAACGCTTTGAGAAACACCAAACACTGTATGATGCCCTCCATGGTATCGCCAGTGAGGCAGAATGTGCCGGTAAGATGTCTGCCCTTGCGTCCGACCGTTGCCGCCGCGAGGGAGGCGTGGACGAGGGCGCGCTGCTGCTGCTGCTGCTGTTGGCCGGCGATGCCGACGACGCCTTTGACGCCAGCGGCGGCACTTGCAGCGGCAGCGGCAGCCGTTGCCACAACGCCGCTGGTTAACATGCGGGGCAAGGGGGCGGCGCGCATTAAACGCTCCAGCGAGTCCATTTCTGACTCTCTCTCTCTCTCTCTATATGTATATATATATATGACTGAGTGTGTGTGTTGTTATCGATATATGTGTTGTTATCGATTAACAATTCACATGTGTATCGTTTGTCGTATATCAGTTATTTTTGTTGATTTTTCATCGATTTTAATTATTTTGTAGCATTTTTTCTTTGTTTTCTTGTTATTTAGTCATTTTGTTGTTTTGATTTTTCTTTTTTGCACTGATTTTGTTTTTTTCCTTGGATTTATTGTTTATATTTCAAAGTTTCACATTTGCTTAACTGGGAATATCGAGGGGTTAAATGTTACAAAAATTGTTGAATCACACACACAAACGCACAAACACACACACACACAAGAGAATTTTGCCAAAGGAACGATTCAAAACGAAACTAAAAATCTAACCAAAATGCCCAGAGAAGAGCCACAAAAACCTGCACAAAAACCTGACTGACTGACTCGACAGCCATTTAACAACTAACTGAACTCGACCAGTTTTCGAAATGAATTGAAACTTTTTTTTTTGGGGTTTTTTTTTTTTGGGTTAAAAGACGAAAAGCAACACAAAAACTGGAGCACAGCTGAGATTCCCAACGATGCCAAAACAAAACAAGAAAAAATTGTTATTATGATGACTGCATACAAAAGACATCAAGATGCTATATAAGGCTATCTCTCTCTGTTTCTCTCTCTCTCTCTATCTGTTTCCCAATATTTGGAGCTGTGATGCAGCGTTGGCTGTGCGGCCTAATAAAATGCAAGTTAAATGTTTGTTAAAAATTTATTGCAGAAACAGTTAGAAATGGACGGGCAAAAGAAACAGGCCAAAGTGAAAGAGATAGTACAAGAGAGAGAGAGGGAGAGAAACATTAGTTGGCAACCTCCGAAATATGTGAATAGTTAAATAAAATCAACCTTTCTAACACATTTTGTACATTAAATGTTTTTTTTTTTTTCAAGGTATTGCATCGAGTTTATATTTCCTTAAATATCTGAAGTTGTTTATTCGAGAATTGAAATTGCAATAAGTTTACTGATTGATGATTCAACATAAGAAAAAAGTAGAAAAAAAATAGATATTTCCAACTTTTTAATAAGTCAAACTGTGTTGGCAAATGCTGGACTTTAAGTGCCCTTTGGCCAAAAGCAGTATGTTATTTATGTCGCCTGCCGCACTGAATTTACAGTTCAAGAAAAATAAGCATAACACACACACACATACAGACAGACAGACAGACAGACAGATCCCACAGCTTGACAGTTGTCAGTGAGCAAAATGCCCATAAGTCCTGTCTCCTCCATATATGTATGTGTGTGTACTGGTATGGAAGTCTATAAACCTTTGGATTGTGCATTGCTTTATGCACTGTTGCTATTGCTATTGCTGTTGCTATTGCTATACGGTTGCTATGTGAATTTGCTGCCTGCCGCCTGCTGCCCTTTCTATCCTTCCGTCCGAGAGCTGTTGGCTCTTCCGCTTCCATTCGCCGGTCGCTGCAAGCGTAATTTATCTGCTGGCAAAATTTGTGTGGCTGCTGCGACTGTCAACGGAACGCCGGAGACAGAGCGACAAGAGAGAAAGAGAGAGAGAGAGAGAGAGGGAAAGAAGAGCTTGAGAACAGACTGCCAAGCTAAAATTATGCAGGCCAAATACCGTATGGCCAATAGTTTCCAGCAGACACACACACACAACGTTACACTTAACAAAAATCTTGTGTATCTTTATACATAGTATATTATCATTCAAATATTTGAATGCCTTTTAGTAGATTGATAAAAATTATAATAAAATATGCCATATACAAAAATTCTTAGATAAGTTGATAAATATTTGTTTTTGACTAAGCTTTAGTAAACTTGCAACTGCAGACATGTGTTTCTTCAAGTGTAGTGCTAGCTAGTGTATTAACTGCAGCTAAATCAAACTTTTGAGCCAAGTTATGAATTATTTGCCATTGTGTGCAGCATGCGAAACATTTCTTTGTCGCTTTGTCCTTGCCTTTTTGGCCAGGAAACGACAACAGGGGTAACCTTTAGATTCGTGTTCCTGCCAACTGGGCCCCTCTCCCTGTCCTCACCTCTTAATGGCCACGACCTAGGCCAGGCCAGGACCAAGAACATCCGGCGAATGATGAGGCTTTTGCTACCTTTTGGTCGCTGTCAGCCTGTTCCGACTGGTCCGACTGCTCGGTCTACATATAAATATATTTCGTAGCATACTTTTTGGGGCGATGGGCCAACAAATTTGTATAAAGTTAAGGCTATATTTTGATGTCGTAAGTATACATAAAAAAGTCAAGAAATAGGTTTTTTTCAGCTTTCATTATTATTTTTTATTGTGCCTAGCTGTGATGATGCGGCTTTTGACTTTTCGGAGACACACGTCAATTCCACAAACGTCCCCAAAAAAATAATGTTTTTATTTGTGTCTGTTTGCCTTTCTTGTTGTTTAGTGGCCAAAACAAAAATGTGAACAGGGGCAAAAGACAGACAACAAACACACAAAAAGAATTATATGAAGCGCAAATTAAGTGAAAATAATCAACGATTGCGTGGTGGCAAAATAATAATAACACACACATAGACAAAAACAGGAGGAGTAAGGGAGCTGAGTTGAGAGGAGAGACATAAATAAGGCAATGCCCAGCAGCCTATGGAGTTAATTAAAGCTTGACCTCGCACAGTGGATCAAACACAAGAAAATAGTATGAAAGAAATTACTTAATATATTTTCTTCCTAACATCAGCATTCGAATGGTTATCGATAAACGATAAGTTAAGAAAATCGATGAAAAAGCAGTGGAATTTTCCAGTTTTCTGGCTAGGTACAAATCCAATTTTTATGTCTTATCTCAGTGTGTTTCGGTCAGATGGTTGGTTAAATAATGAGCCGTATTAACATTTCAAAGCGTACTCTGTAATGCGAGAGCTTAAAGAATGAACAAAAGAAACGCCCAAAAGAAAGAGGAAAAAAGAGAAAGAAAGAGAGCGAGAGAGAGAGAGAGAGAGAGAGGTGGACACGTTGGACGATTGCATGCAATTTGTTTTATGGCCGGGCATGCACATTAAGCGAGCACTTAATCTCACGCACGGAACGGAGGGAGTGCGGCCCGACGACAAATCAAATTGAATTCACAACAAAAGCCTTAACATTCATACGTACATAAATATATGTATATATGTTTATATATATAAGCAATGAATAATGCCATTTGTGAGACTATAAAAATACGAATTTTCTTCTCTTTATTAATTTTTCTGGGTTTAATTTTAATGTGTCTATGAATTAAGACTCAAATCGGAAACATTCCTAACTCAAAAACTGTTTTTTTAGTCCAAAAATCATATAGGTTCAATGTTCAATGTTTCCCACAATATTTTGCATTTTCTAAGAAAATTTTCATTAAAGAACATTTAATAGCAAATTTCAAAGATTTACATTAGGTTCACATAAATATATTATCGTTAGGGTATTTCAACATCAACAGCACTTGCGACTTTTTATGTTTCTTTCTTTTTATTTTTTTAAGCACTTTGTTTTGTTGTTGTTGTTATTGTCCTTAATAGCTGCTGCTGCTGCTGTCGTTTGGGGCTTCAATGCGGCATTATTAAATCAATTTAATTGCCATTGAAATGTGCAAAAGTTTTGTTCGTAGCGTTGTTAACCCCCCCTCCAGGTTTTCCCTTTTAACCAGCCCCTTGGCAAAAGTATTTTTATCAGCTCCAAAACGTTTTACTATATGGCGTATGCGTAATATGAAGCCAAGTGCGTTACTCGTGTTTGCGCCTCGTAACACAGACAAGTGAATTAACCAGATGTATAGACATGCTTATGCGTGTGAATATGTTTATATGTATATTGTATTTTGTCTGGAGAGTTTTGTGCTGCTGGCCATTGGCATGTGTGCCCGACTGACAAGACAGTTAAAGCAATAACAAACAGGGCACAACATACAATGTGACTTTGGGCACTTGAGGCGCCAAAAACAAGTCACAAACAAGACACAAACAAGACACGCACACAACTAAAGCCTACTACCACTACTACTACAAACATGTGTGTGGGAGTTTGCGTGGGAAACAGAGACAGCGTATGCCACAAATGACGTCAGCCAGTTTGTGATTAAATAAAGAAGAATTCGATTCAATTAAAGCTGACACATCAAAAAGTTGCACAAATAATTGACAATCAATAACAGAAATTGAAAAATATCCCAACTTTTTGCCTCTCATTCATTTCCTTCGATTTTCCTTCTAAACACCTTTAAAATTAATTTATTTAACGACACTTTTGTGCTGTTGTTTATCTGTTAAACCAAGTGGATTTATTAAGCAATTTGTTTTTGTTCCATGCATTTTTAACGATTCTCTAAATTATTGTAATTCCACCAAAAACTTTTGAGCAGCAAGAAAGAAAAACTTTTTATGGAAAGCAAACTAATTGGCTTGAATAATGTCTAATCCTTAAGCAGAAGTGTCTGGTTAAGAAAAAGGGCTTTTTAATGAATGCAAATTCCTTTTAATTAGTAAAGTTTAGCGCAGCTTAAATGAAGTTTCAACACAACTTTACCAATTGCCAACTTGGGTGGGGGACATGTAAGAAATTGTGTTCTAGAATCGAAATTTTATAGATGGTAAAGTTAGAATAAGTAGGCCTCGACTTTATAATCGAACACACAACACAAACAGAGATCGAGTGGGCAACACTTTAAAAAACAATAAAATTATTTCACATTACATTCAATATACAATATATTTTTTGAATTATAAATACACAAAACTTTGTTACAAATCAAAGACAAAATGCCAACGGCAATGCCATGCGCGACACGAGCTAGACGCTCCTTGCCACCGATTTGCTATGACAAGCTGGGACGCAAGGTTGCAACGCAAATGGAGAAACCGCTGCCATCCACCAAGCCATCAATGCAGTTGGCCAAAAAACCATACAAGCCCTTGAATGTGTGCGAGAAACTTTATCGCGAGGGTCTTATGCAGCAGAAGCCGGGTTTCATTTGTGGCAGCACCAAGAAGGGAAATCTACCGCCAGGCACTGTGCCGCCCAGTGCTTTTCGCCGGCCGCCCGGCCCAGTGCGTCAACCCATTAGACGAATGGGACGCGGCGGTGAGGCGACATATTTTCATGTACTGGGTCGGCCGTGGGAGTCGAAAGGATTCGCAAAGCTGGCCAAGGAGGAGGTGGAACGCATGAAGGCCTCGCGTCCACCCACCGCCGAGGAACTGTTGGCCGAGCAGGAGCAGCTAAGGGAGGAGAAACGGCTCAATAAGGAGGAGGAGGAACGTGTACGCGGTCTTTATCAGCAGATCGATGATGAACGACGCGAACGAGAGCTTGAAATTCAACGACAACTCGATGCAGAGGCCGATGATGATGATATTGAGAAGGCAGCGGAGGCGCGACGTTTGATAGTTCTACAAAAATCATTGCAGGTAAGAACTGATAGTTATCGATATGTGGTTATCGAACAGTAGCTATCGATTTCTAGCCGTTAACTGTGCATTTTTATTGTGTAATGTTATTGAGGGCAAAACAAGAATGTTCATTTCATTTCGTTTTACTTATCGATTTTTATCGATTACCATGCAGGCACGCCATGAGCAAGATGTACGCGTTCAGAATGCCATGCGAGCCATCGGTGCTGCCAAATGCAGTGCCATGTGGACCGAACAGATTGAGGAGCGAGCAACGAAACAGCGTGAACAATCGGAGTGGGAGATATTGCAGGCACAAAAGGATTCCGCATTTAATGAGTCTAAATGGGGTTCGCTGCCGGAGCAAGAGCAGCAGGCATACAGCAAGCGCCTTGCATTCGGCGCTGCTGTGCGCCAGCAGATCAATGACAATCGGCAGCTGCGCCACATCGCCGACAATCGACTTCGCGAAGAATCGTCTCAGTTGCGCAACGCCTACGACGAATACAAACGCTCCCAGGTCGAGCAGGCCCAGGTGGAGGGCGAGCGAAAGGTACGCTACCGCAAGGAGCTCTTCCACTACATAAAGCTGCATAAAGAATTTGAGCATATGATGTGCGAACAGGAGCAGCGCGACGAATGGCGTGCCAATAAGTATATTATCGAGAAGGAGAAACAGCGTTTGGAGCAGCGAGAACAGAAGGCCGCCGTCGATGAGGCCAAGAAGCGTCAACGTGAAGCACTCTATGTCATCCAGCAGAAGATACTCGACGCCAAGGATAATCGCGAAGAGATGCGTCTGCTGGCTGAACAGGAGCGCCTCGAGCGCAAATATCGCTTGCAGGAGCGTCAAGCTGTCGAGGCGCATCGCCGCCAGGTTGAGGAGCTGCGCCAGGGCAACATCGACGCCATGATGAACATCAACAAGCTCCGAACCTGCTACAATAAGCAGCGGCAACGCGAAGCGAATGAGCTCAAGCAGGAGTTCATGAAATTCGAGCAGGAAAAGCAGCTTGAGAAGCTACAGAAACTGGACAGAAAACAGAGTCTGTATCAAGGTGTCACCGCACAAATGGAGGAGCACGAGCGTGCACGGCGTCGTGATGTCGAGCAGGAACGTATGGATTGCGATCGGGCGCGTGCCTTGGAAGAGCAGCGTCAAAAGGAGATTGATATGGTTATCAGTGTCAAATTGGATGAGTTGGCCAGCAATCAATGTTTGCCCCACAAAGCAATGCTTTCTTTGGCCGGACGGGTTACACACGCCAAGCCCCCGAAGCTATCCGCCTTGAATCAGTTGTAGATTCAGCGATGTTCTCCTCTTTCGTTTTTGTGTTATAGTTTTAATTGTTTGAGACCAACAACAAACAAACCCTACACACACATACAAATTGATGGTATTGGCAAACACACACACACACAGCTGGCGCGGCGCATTAAAAACTTGAAGTATACTTTGCGGCGACATTTTGTGTTTTTTCATTTCTTTTTCCTTTTTGTATCGTTTGTTTCTGCCACATTTTCTTAATGTAGGTAGTGTGGGATGCTGTCAACCACAGACTTCGAGAAATCACACACATACATATGCAACGAATAACTAATGCACTTGCTTAACACAGTTTGAATCGATGAAAAAAAAGAAAACAGGGAAAAGGTATAAGAAAAATCTTTTTGTCGTTAAGCGCAGACTGCCAACAAAGTTAAGCACAATGATAAAATAGTTCAAACCAAAAACTAAAACCCCCAAAAACCACAACAACTTGTTTGGTGGATTGGTAATTTGTTAGGCAATCAGTTAGCTGTCAGTTTGGCTAGTTTGGGGATAGAGAAGAAAATCACAAGTCGGCAAGTCGCTGATTAATTGAATGAGTTTGATTTGTGTGCGGCAAAGTTCCAGCTAATACACAAATACATATAAGAATGTTGAGTGCAACTGAAGATAAGTTTTGCCCAAGAAATAAGAGAAAAAAAATATATTTGTCATTTCTTGGGTTTCTTGTTGCAAACAATACTAATTTGCAATCGAAATAAATGCCAATAATTGAAAACGTATACTTAATATTTTGATTGCTGTTAAAATAGCATTCTGTTAACTTTCTGAACATTTATTTTAAAGGTATATTTCTTGTTATTGAAACAATTTGCAAAATAAACGAAATTAAAAACACAAACGTAACTATATATGTTACGTGTTCATAGCTAGAAGAAGAAGAAGAATGATTGCAGTCTCTTTTACAATTGGTTTTTATACTCGATACCGAAGGTAAGAAGTATATAGGTTTTGTGCAATGCCCTTCGCGGTGTCAGTCCGTCCGAAACTTTTCAAATATCTTTTCCCATAGCTGGCATAGATAAAGTGACAAAATTTGGGTTCTACGATTACTGGGTGGCTGGCAAATCGATAAATTCGATAACTCAATATCGATAAATCCTGATATTTCCCGCAACCCTTGCAGTAAGAGATATTAAATTTGGTAAGAAGATAGCTATTGGCATTCTCTAAAAAACTGTATCAAAAATATTTGAGCCACGCCCACCCTTACCGCCCCCAGCCCCCCACCTTTTTAATCCAGTATGCGTGTATCTTCCACAGTTTTTAAGCGGGATTCACCGAGTTTGGTAGCAATATAGCTAGCTGATGGCATCAGCCAATCTGGAACCTAGCGTAACCCCACCACATCCGTACCGCCTTGCAACCAGGTCCTTGTTACCCGTTTTTAAACAGCTATGGAGTACATCGCAGTCGGTTGTTTCCGACTGCAACGTTACGACTTGTGATTTTTTTTTGTTCATTCTATCAATACAATTCATATGCCCGACAACGCCAATTTCTATTCCCGATTTTGCCTTTCGAGTAGAAAACAGTTCGAATACCACGCTTGCTGAGCAGCGTGGTTGGAGTTAGGGGTTGTTATTTGGGTTAGGGAGGCAGGCGTAGAGATTTGGCTTTAGTTTCAGTATTGGGATTATTTCTTGTGGCTGTTTGTTATTATTATTGTTGTGGTTTTTATTTTTGCTGTTGCTTGCTGCTGCTGGCGCTTAATCATGTAGAAAAATATTATCCTTGACTGATTTGAGGCAAGTGCAGCATCAACAACAGCGAAAGCTCTAACCGAAGATTGAGCCAAAGCCAAAGCCAAAGCCAGAGCCCAATCCAGAAGCCAGAGGGTAGCTAAGGGTGTGGTTTAAGCCTTGGGATCTTTTTAATACACTGTTTTTGGCAACGAAAACGAAAGTTTTTACGAATATTTAGACTAAAACTCATTTGATAATTTAGAAATATTACGCATTCGCCCAGTGTAGCTATCAACATTTAAGATCTTTGTTGTATATGGCATAGGCGTATAGATTTGACTTGTGCTTGCATTTATGAAGCGTTTGTGTGTTAGTTGTTTTTGTTGTTGTAATAGGCAACGCTAAACTGTGACGGAAACGCATTTACACAGACACACACACACACACACACACACACTTGCAAACACACAAGCGCACAGCAAGGACAGAATAATTGGTAGCAGAAGCTGTTTGGCACAAAAAAAGCATAGCATACTTTTTAGCTCGCTTTTGTACGATGCGTATATGAATGCGTGCATGTGTGTGTATAATAAAGCCAAAGCATCACCGCACCATTCACAACCACTGGACTCAATCAGCAGAGCAACATCAGACAACAACAATGAGAATGAAAGAGAAGTGAGGCAGAGGGATGAAAGGCGGGCAGCAAATCAGTAAAACTACGCAAATAAATACGAACGCAGTGGCTGTATGTGTATACACATATATAGTAAAAACAAACAATAGTAAAACTGATTAAGTCGGGGGCAAAACCACATCAAGCTAAACGATGATGAAGAAAAGACCAAAAGATTACGAACGATGGATGCAAGAGCGCCAGGCAAAAAGGACATTGTGGACACTTGGATGCGACTTCACTAAACACATGAAGGGACCCGCAGCAGCAGCAGCAGCAGCAGCAGAAACTGTGGAAGTGAAAGGAAATGAAAAATAATGCGGGTCTTAAGTCTGTGTACGTATGCGTGTGCGTGTGCGTGTGTGTGAAGCACAAGTTGAGGGTTGTGGCAACATAGAGAAAATGGAATGGAAAATGTTTTAGCAGAAAGCAACAAAAAATGCTAGCACACATATCGAATAATTGAAAGGATTCGCACAAGCTGCGCAAAATGAGCCAATAGCCCAAAGACTGGAAAAACGGATGAAGATGCCAAAGAGCAAAAGAGCGCGACTTGTTAAATACCCTAGAACTAAACATTTGCGGATCTATCCTCAAGCTTACGTTCCACGTTCTTTAGGTTAGATAATTGAAATACAAATCTATAGCTAAGCTACAAATTATTCATAGATTCGAAACTGTAACACGAATTTGCATAACTTTATTATACACGTTAAGCTTAGACTTCACCCAATTTAAAGTTTACAGGGCACAGACACAGACAAGGTAATGGGTGGAAAAGGGGCAAAAGGGTGAGAGTGAACTGTGGGATTTTTCAAGCGACAATTTGTAAGATATGATAGTAATGTGCTCTGTAACAGCTTCAATCTTAAGCTGCTGCTGCTGCTGCAGTAACAATGACAGCAAAATTAGTCATTGTCTTGGCGACCAAGCTGGAGACTTATCCGAAATGCCGCACATTTCCATATACGCATATCATATATGTATGTGTAGATAAGTATACTTACATAGATGTATGTATGTATGCGTTTGTTTGCATAAATTTTGCCCTAGTGCCTGACAATTATGTACAATTTACTTTGCATAACACTCGAGAGTCACAACAGCAACAGCAATATTCGGAATGAGGTTGCCTCGGCTACAAGCGGCTTGTGGCTTGCCTCACATAATGTTAGCGTTGGCGGGGGTTGTCGCCGGGGAGGTTAGCTAGTTAGCATTTTGTTGTTAGCTAGAGAAATCTCAACACGCATACACAAAAAACAAACACATAACACCAACAACAACAACAACTACAGTTTGAAGAGTGCTGCCGAATATGTTTTGTTGAACAGCGCTCAAGTTTTGAATATGATGGGATGAATGGAATGGCGTTAGTTGTTCAACACAACTAACAGTTATCAGTTGTGTAATAAGCAAAGAGAACTTTTGATTTTCATAAAAGCAAACAAACTCGAAACCAGACAAGACACCAAAGGATAATCAGCGAAGAAATAATTGGTTAAGTTAAGTTGTTCAAGCAATTAAAAAAAAAAAAAACGATATCGAGAATTCAGTCAGTACAGTTTTGCATTTCTGACTATCACGTATCAGTTTAAATTGAACCTTAGATTTGGTTAATCGCAAAAAAAGGAAAAACAAACAAAAATAATGACCACGTTGGGCGCCAAAAATTTCAATTGGAACATAGATGAGCAAGAAGTTGAATTATAAGAGCTTACTAGTAGTAATCAGGGCACACCATGCGAATGCGAGTGCAGCTGCTGCTGTGTTGACTTTGGCTAAGAACAAAATGGCTGCAAATAGTGTTAGTACAAGTTTTTTTTTTAACATTAAAGTCCAGAGAACAGGCAATTGTTTTTGTTTTGATTTAGATGTTAATGTGAATGTGAGAGACAAACAAACAACAAAATAACACAAGTACAGAGAACGGCTGCAAGGTGACTTGAGGTGAGTTAGGTGAGATACCAGCTGCTTTTTAGATCATTGCACGTTGCGTGAGGTGAGTTAGATTACTTGATTTCTTGCATGGTGTGTGGGTGTGTGAAAGATCTGAGAGCGCAACAATTGTGAAATACGTGAGAATAAACAATAACATAAAATAGGAAAAAAGTGGGAGAATGCAGTGCAAAATTCTATTTGGCAAATTTCAATTTAGTTAAATTCATATTTCTCTTCTTCTTTTAAGCAGGATTGCAACTCGAGTCCTTGGATGTTTTTTTTTTTTTAAGCTTACGCATTAATTGGGTTTTGCTTTTGTCACTTGTTTTTTGTTACATTCTGTTGAAGCTTTTTGCTAACCTTGTGTGGGGTATTTCGCATATGGAAAATTTGTGATTTTGCTTGCATTGTGTTTTCTTTTGGTTATATTTTTGATTTTTGATTGATTGATTTTGAATTTTGCAATGAGGCAGATTCGATTGATGATGTCGCAAAATATATACATATATATATACACTTATATATTTAACGATTTTGATTAAGATGTGATTGTTAATTGATTTTGTTTTTTCTTTTTTGACTTTTTGATTTGGGTGGATTTTGTTTATTTTGCTTTTGTTTTGGTTTTTCTGGTGCAATGGTGAGTTAAGCGCTTTTTGTACAGAAATGAGTTGAGTTTTGATTTGGATTTGAAGTTAAGCGAGTTTTGATTTTGGTTTTGAATTTTGATTTAGAACTTCTCCGATATGCTATAGATGCGCTTAACGCTCACGCACTTGCGTCTCAGACGCTCGCACTCGATCTCCCGAAAATCGGCGTGCGAGCTGGAACTGAAACTGGTTGCTGCCAAGCTGTGAATCGGTACTCCGTTCGCTCCTGTTGATTGTCCACCGATGCCAATATCGTCGATGGCAATGTGATGAATGCGCGGCAGCTGCGAGGCGATGCAAATATTCGGTTCACTGTTGGCAGCGCCGGTAGTACCGGGTGAACTGGAACTACCGTTGGAGTCGGTTGCACTACCAGAACTCGAATTGCACGATAAATCGTTGTCGTCGTCCTCGTCTTCGTTTTCTTCCTCTCCTTCTGCCTCCTCCTCGACGCACTGTGGACAAATTGTATCTCTATCGTTGTTATCGTTGTAAATCGCCTGTTCCTGCTCGTAGTCGTACGGTTGCGTACGGCGTACCAACGTACGGCTGGTGCGGCTATTTGTGCTGATTATGGCACGCTTAAGCTCAAGCAGCAATGGAGATGCCGGCAACACTGACTGCAACGGCGGCTGGCAATCGAATAGACCCAAACTTGCCACCGACTCGCCAGCAGCGGTGTGGGGAAGCGGCTGTGTGGTTATAACCGAAGCAGCGTGTACACCCAAGACACCGTGTGTTGAGGGTTCCGGATGGATGCGATTGTCCGAGTTGGTTGTGGAGAACTTTGAGAGCAGGGACTTGGAGCTGGCTTTGTTCTTCAACTGTTGCTGTTGCAGATAGTAAAAGTCACGGGGTAGCGATGAGGTTGCATGCAACGGATCCTCCGGATCGTAATAGCCCAAAGCAGCTGGACGAAATAGGCCCGGTGTGCTCAATGAATGTGGTTGCTGTTGGGTTTGTGACTGCGATTGTGACTGCGATTGTGACTGCGATTGGGATTGTGATTGCGATTGTTCCTGATCATAAGAATCACTTATAACGCTCGCTGTCGAGGCGGTGGGTGTGGTACTGCTCAGTGTCGATTGAGATCCAGCGGCAGCGGCAGCGGCGGCAGCGAATTGTGCACCCAAAAGTGGGGTTAGACCGGCCAGAAATTGTTCCTGCTGCTGCTGCTGGCGCTGTTCGTCGAGTTCGCGGCGATAGGCCTCGATTTGGTCGCTCGGTGTGGGCGTGTTGCTATGTATGCAGCCTTGAAAGAAATCCAATGCTTCGTACAGGATAAAACACAGGCCCAGGACAAGAAATGTCTCCATCATAAGGAACAAACAGCCATCGAAAACGTGCAGCACTCAAAAATAATAACGCGAAAACGAAACGATATCGAGACACAAACGAAACGGAAACGGAAACGAAACGCAACGTTACCGTTAGCTTTAGTTTTTACTTTTGACTATACTTTTGCCACGAAATGCATATTGAGACGGAGCGGAACAATTGCGTTAAACCATTTACCGCTAACCGTTAACTGTTTACCGTTTTACCGTTAACCGTTAGCTGTTTTCACTTCCTTCACTCTCTCTCTCTCTCTCTCCCTCTCTCTCCTTTTGTCGACTCCGGTTTGCAGTCCTTTTTGTTATTGATTTGTTTACTTATCAGTTGCTAAACACTTTTCGCACTTCATTTTTTTTGGTTTTTTGTTTTTTGGTTTCTTTGCTATTTTTACATTTTGAGTTCCAAGCGGGTTTTTTTCTTCCTTTTGCTTGTTTATTTGTTATTTATTTTGATTTTTGCTTTGTTTTGTTGTGGAAAACTCAAATTAATTTCGAATTGGTTGTTTCATTTTTCATTTTTCTTTGTTTTTTGTATTTTTCATTTGCATTCATTAAATGCTTTTCTCTTTTTATCTCTCTTTATCTTTTGAGAGATATATATTCTATGCATATATATACAAATTTTTCTATTTTGAATATAGCACAAAAGCAAATACACAAACACATAAATAATTATAGCTTGAACTTATTTATAGACATATATATTTAAGTTTGCTTATGTTTAATTGGTTTTAGCTGTGCGTGTGTGCGCCTTTAGTTATTTATGTGTGTGTGTGTGTGTGTTTGTGCGGAACGTGTTGGAAACGAAACATACAGCTTACATACTCATACTCATACAGATTTACGTTATTAATTAATATTGTGAATTTTTCAGCTTTTTAGCCCAAAAAAGTATGCAGTGATTTTTGTATCAGTTGTTTTTAAATGCTTTGCGTGTCTTGTTTGTTTGTTTTTTCTTTTGTGTGTGTGTGTGTGTGTCTTAGAACTTAAATGCGTTTAAAAACAATAGTTAAATAGACATGATGAAAAATCCACAAAAATTCACAAAGAAACGAAACAAACACAAGAAAGAAAAACATAAAATGTGCGGAATTTGTGCATAGTAAGCACATTGAGATAAAGTTAAAGCCCAGAGCGAACTTAAACTTTACGGCGGTCCTCGCATAAGTTAAGCAAAAGCGTTAGAGGCACACTAGGAAATGGAAAAAGCAACCCGAAGTCAGCAATGTACGCAATTAAACACAAAACAAAACAAAATTTATTCACTTTCCGTAACATTTAAAGTTGAACTTTTATTATAACTAAGCTACGTGTTGATATATAGAACAGTTTAACTTTTTCACGGTGTATTTTACAATCTTTTCCTTAACTTAATCACCCATCTAACACGATGCAAATTATACATAGTTCAAAAATCAATCGTAATAATCAACAATGTTCAAAGTGCAACGAGCCTGAAAACTCACAGAATGCTTCAACAATCCTAAAAATAAGAAAGAAAAAACAAAATGAAATAATTAACAACAGAATCAACTGTTCCAAAAAATTTTATTTTACATGCAACTCGAAACAGTTCAGCTTTGTCTGCTTTCAACCATTTGTTAACAACCAAATAAAATCCGAAAACAAAATCAAAACAATGTGGCAAGATATTTGGTAACTCTGTGCGTGTCCAATTGCTATTGTAATGCCCATTAGCAGACGACTAAAAAAAATAAAAATAAAAATAATACCAAGAATGGAAAATAAGAAAACTCTGGCAGCTTTGTGCGAAAAATCAGAACTTAACAAAGTCATCAAATATGCAACAAATGTTGCTGTTGCAGCTGCTGCAGCACAATGGAAAATGTTATAGACAAAAGCCTGTACAGTGGACACTCCCTCGCTCCAACCCCCCCCCCCCCCCCCCAAAAAAAAAAAAAAAAATGGATTTCCCCCCTATTGTTAGCAATCGAAAACAACAACTGCATTTCCATACATGTTTTTCTATTGCCATTTAAAATCCAAAAGCGTCAAAATTTTTTCCATTTGTTTGTTTAAATATGCCTTTTGGATAGCAACATAAAGTATTCTTGCTTATAAAGTACAAAAATTGATTGGGCTTAAATTCAATTCTGCTAAGAAATTAAAAAAATTGTAAATGTTATTGAAATTGTTTTATCTGAATTTCGTTATTTTATTTTTCCTTTTTTCCTGTGTATTGTTTTTCTTTTCATCGCAAAACGTATTTACATAAAAAAAAACATTGCTTTTTAGCAAATTGTTTGAGAAATTGTTGAATCGAGAATTTATGTGTATTATATATGGCCACATGCATTGAATATGCTAATACAAATAAACAATAAATATGATATAAAATCCGCGCAAAGTAAATACCGGACTCTATACAGAAATACAGAGCAAACCACAAAAAATTACAGACCGCGCCGAAAAAACAATATGTTAAGCTAACAATATTTGTGTTCCAGTAAACTTAATTAAAGTTGAAAAAAAAATACTTTTTTTTATAGGAAAGCAACACTCAATATAATACTAATAATTTAATACTGAACGTGTTTTCATGGAATATACATTCAAGTGCAATTTGCTTCATATATGTATATAAATCCAGTCCAAGTACCATGCACAAAGATACATATATCGATAAAAAAAAAAATATAAACCTTTAAATCCTGTTCAGTGATTTTGTAAACATTTTCCGAACATTCGAACCCTCAATTGAGCAATTTAATGTGCAATATGAATGATGACATCTATAAGAGATATTTTACAGCAATTTGAAGCTATAATAACAATCCGAAATACTTACAAGCACACGAACACACACACACAAAGAATAAGAAAAAGAAGTAAAGAATATTTACAAGTAGAGCGAAAAGGAAAAAGCACAACAACAACAACAACAAAATTTAAACATAAAACACTTTACAGCCAAATACGCAACGAAGCTCAACCCAAGATGATGTGAATGATGTAATCTATAACCTTTCCTCCCTTCCCAACCCTCCCACCACTCCACACACTACAATCGATGATGCGTAAAAGGGTGTAGCAATCACAGCAGCCACAGTGTGACCAAAGAGCGCGCTCCTACCGCACCATTATAGTACCGTTGCACAGTTTCTATAACAATTTCAGTTTCCCTTTACCGTTACCGTTACCGTTACAGTTTCATCTCTCTTGGCTACATCAAAATGCACAACGTGTCGTTGTTTATGGCTTTGGGTCGTCGAAGCAGCGCACCGCTGCCTGCTACCGTTAAAGCTACTACAATAGCGTGAGAGAGAACCCGTTAACCCTCTCCTTTTCTATCTCTCTCTCGCTCTCGCTCTGCACTCTCCACGTTGTAACACGCTCTGGCCTCACACTCAATCGCACTTGACAAAGCATAAGCCGAAGGACGCACAGCATATCAAACAGACAGACGGCACTGACTGAGAGCTCTGTCCCAACTGCACAATGTGACAAAAAGGCAATATGTATAAAGAGCCATTAATTAACTAATGCGTAAAAGGAAATTCAATTCTTGAATTGTTCTTTTTTTTTTTTGCTTTCTTTATATTTTTCCTATTAGATTAAAGTTTAACCTGCAAGCAAAAAAAAAAAACACAATTGAAAACAAACTTTCAAATTGCCCCATTGTACAATGTGTAAGCTGTAAACTGCCCAAGCTCTCTCACACACACGGGGACAAACAACAAAAAAACCCCGTTTCATTGCCATTGCGCGCGGATTGCAGTTTGGCGGCTGTAATCTGGCAGCTATCGCTGGGGCTTATGCAACTCGGCAAATTGCTGAGCTGACACAAACACAATAATAACAACAACAACAACAATACCTATAACAAACACATCTCATTTTTACACTGCCTTCCTTCCCCCTGTTTATCTCTCACTCCCGCTTCGTGTTGTTCGACTCAATTTGGCTGGTAAACGGTAAACTTTTGCTCGATTTGTTTCGATTTTCAATTTCATTTTATTTAATTCGCATCCCTTTATTAGTATTCTTATGCAAGGCACTCTAATTAAATTTTTAATGCATATTGTACATACTTACATATGTATGTATGCCTGTCTGTCTGTGTGTGTATAGAGAAAAAGAGAAACTTTTGCTGGCTGATGTTTTGCTTTGCTTCCCAACAACTTCAAACAAATTTCAAGTAATTGCAAGTTGAATTTTTGCCAAGCCGAACGAACAGAAAGAGATCGTCGCTGTCAGTGGTAAGGAAGGGGGTGGGAATGGGGGGGAGACGATGGTTAAGCGCACGTTAACTTAACAAGTCTCCCTGTAAAAATGTGTACTATGTATGTGAGTATGTTTGTTGGCATCTGTGTAAACTTGTAAACACACAGCGACGGACAACAACGTCTGATGCCTCGCTGACGTCTGATGCTACTGAAGCCAAACGGCGAAATTTTTATTTTCAACAATTTAATCATTATAAGCAAAACGAACAAAAAGAAGAAGAAGAACAACACCAGCGTCAGCGGCAGCGGCAGCCGAAGTGAAGCATTTAACTTGCATATTTGTTGTTGTTGTTGTTGGTGCTGCCCTTAACTCAAAGTCAAAACTTTTTTAATAGCAGCAACAACAACAAACGGACGAACGAACGAACGAACGTTCAAATTACACACACTCGAACTCTCTTGCTTTTGCTGTCCACGCTCACCGCTCTCTCTCTCTCTCTTTCCTTTTACGACATCGCTTTGTAATTGCGACACAATGCAGCTGTGATTATCGCCGACGTCAAGCAAAGTGAGCGCAAAAAAATAACAAGAGAAGAACTACAGTTACAAGACAGCAAAGAGTGGGAGAGCTGAAGCTGGAGTAGCGAAAGAAATAAGACCAAAGCATTAATTTGTTCTGCTGGTTCTTTTTTGTTATGAAATTAAATTCCTGTGTTTGAGTGCTGCTGCTGCTGCTGTTGCTGTTGTGTTGTGTTGCTTGTTTCTCTTCGTCTTTCTGGTGTTTAATTAAAGCGACAGGCTGAGTGACAAGACAAGGGAAGATAGAGCACAGGTAATTAGTTAAAGCGCTGGCCTTTGAATTAATGAATGTGTTCGTGTGTGTGTGTGTTTAAGTGTGTTTATGTCATGGTCAACAGGCAGCTTAATAAAGTGACAAGTTCCAGACGAACTTTGTATGCCCTGCGTGGAGAAAGTTAGAAAATACATATGTATATATTTTTGTTGCACGCAGTTTAAAGCTTGATAAAAGTCGACAAGACCCATTGGCATAGAAAATCCAACTGTAAAATGCTGAACTTTGGCAGAAAGTAAACCAACATAAGTGTTGCGACTTTCGTTGCTGTTCTTGTTATTATGGTGTGAGAGGCTGAGACGCCAACTAGTAGCTCAGAACGAAAGAGAGAGCGAGAGAGAGAGCTGCCCGCTGCAAGAGGTTTTTGCCAGGCGAACTGCGGCGAATTAAAAAAAAAAACATAGTGGCGCATAGTTAATTTTGGCTATGCCAAGACTATGATACCCTTCACACAGCCAAATCAATACTCCCCCTCTTATGTTTCTGTGCAGTTGTTGGTAATTTTTCGCTAATATTTTTACTCTTGAGCGTCATTTACTTGTTCGTTTCGACAAAAACAAACATATTGACATGTAGGTACTTGAAAGTGCACGACAGAGACAACAATTGATAGTACGATATGGTAAGCAACATGATCTAAGCAATCTGTGAAAGTTTCATCAAGATCGGTTAAGCAGTTTGGCCGGAAATCGTGTTGATATGGTAAATTTATATGGTGGCTATATCGTAGAATGCTCCGATCGGGATGAAATTCATAGTGAACAAACCCGACATGATCTAAGCAATCTGTGAAAGTTTCATCAAGATCGGTTCAGCAGTTTGGCCGGAAATCGTGTTGATATGGTAAATTATATGGTGGCTATATCGTAGAATGCTCCGATCGGGATGAAATTTCATAGTGAACAAACCCGACATGATCTAAGCAATCTGTGAAAGTTTCATCAAGATCGGTTCAGCAGTTTGGCCGGAAATCGTGTTGAAACAGACAGACGGACAGACGGACGGACGGACGGAAATCAATTCCTGAGCTCGTCCTGATCATTTTGATATATAGTTTATGGGGTCTCCCATCATTCCTTTAAGGCGTTACAGATTCATGACAAACTCAATATACCCTGATTCACATGTGAAGGGTATAAACATCCAACAAAGAGCGAGAGAGAGAGAGGAAAGGTGAACAACTACAGAATACCCTGCAACCAGTAAAATACAATATACAAATATTCACTTTTTTCTTCTTCTTAATTTTGTGCTTACAATTCATAATACCCTACAGTTTATGGCACACAGGGTATTGAACAAACACACTAAAAGCAGAAGCAAGCAGACAACAACAGTTGTTGTTGTTGTTGTTGTTGGCCTTGCCTGCAGCATAAATTTTTAAATGTGTCCCAAATAGCAGAAATACCCTTTCGCATCCTACCCCTCTCTCAGCCCCTCTCCCCATGCGCTTGGACAAATTGTTTGCTGCGGCTTTTGTCAACTGCAGCAACCTTCACCTTGTTGCATGCCACTTTAAACGCCCACATGCCGCAGAATGACAGCAACAAAAACAACAAATCCAAGAGAGGGAAAAAAAAGAATAACAATGAAAATTATAAAAAATGTTTTTGTTGTTGTTGTTGTTGTTGTTGCAGCAACCTTTTGCATTATGTAATTTACATTGTTGTTGCTGTTGCAGCAGTGCACCAATTTAGCGGCAAGTGCCAAGAGGAAGAGCGAGAGCGAGAGATAAAAATGAGAAAGGGGAAACCACAAAAACCATTGAATATGCTCATTATGCCACGCACTTTGTGGTATAACATGGACGACCAGAGTTGCAAACACACGAGAAAGAGAGAGAAAGCGAGAGAGATAGAGAGAGAGAGAGAGAGAGAACTCTGAGCAGCACTCAAAAACCACTGGACTGCGGTCAAAACTATTTTGAAGAGCCACTTTCGGGCATTTAGCGGATTAGACAGATAATTAGGAATCAAGAAAGCTTTAAGCTTAAGGCTTAACCAATTGTTTTTGGCTATCGATACATTTATCGATTAGTCAGAGTGTACAAGATATATTTCCCTTCACTTGTGATAAGTTAAGCTCAGGGAAAGTTTCACCTTACACGAAGGATTATAACTTTCAATATAATAGAATCGATAAATTTATCGATTGGTAATTGTGCAGTATACAAATAAAAAAATGGCACATTTCAAGTGTTGGTAATATTGTAAACTGTTACTTTTAGCAACAAAAACAGCTCATATCGATTGATAAGCATATCGATACATTTTTCGATTTTTTACAGTGCTTGTCACAAACTAAGCAGACATATCGATAAACGCAACTCCAACTCAATTAGCGCATCTCGAAAGTGAGAAAAGTTTATAAATTGTTAATAGCTTAATTAAGTTAGAAGTTAATAGAGAAATTTTCTTCGTTTATCGATGCTTGCAATGTTTAAGCACTTAAGAAAGGCAGAACGGACGAAGGGGAAAGGAAATTTGTTGACTTTTTGGACAGACAAAAATGCAATAAATAAACTCGCATAACTCGCTCGCTCTTCAACTTTGAACTAGCCGAAGCCAAAAGACTTTTCAACTTTTCCGCTGGCTATTTTTTGCACTCACTTGCATACATACTCTCTCTCACTCTCTCTTTCGCTCTCTTTGTGCCTTGCTATGTCTTTGGAGTGAAACTGGTTTGTCTAACATGCATTCAAGTGCCTTAAAGTGCCCCATGCAAACTTTGAAATTGTTTTCGTTCAATTTGCAAGCCAAACAACTCAACCATTATGGCCAATCTCCAAGGCATCTGATGAGGAGAGAGAGAGGGAGAGCGAGAGAGTGCGAGGGAGGGAGAGCGAGAGAGAGTATGGGGAGTTTTTTTTTAAGGGGTGGCAACGCTTAGCGCGCATGAAAATAATTAAGCAGAAAAAGTTAAAAAAAAAAAAACATTTGCACGAGCCTCGACTAAACAAATACCCTGTAGGTTTTGATAGGTTAAAGAAAAAAAAAATTTGAAAAGAGCTTTAAAAATGATGTGACTGGAAATGTAGCAATAGCTAGCATGTAAGACCCCACTGTACCAAATAGATATAAGCATCCCATTGTACATAATATAATATAACTGTAACATATCGAAGGCTTCGTTAAGACGAGCGAAGCAGTCGAGCATTGAAGAAAAGAGAAACTGATCGAAGAGTCAGTCTGAGTGCGACAGCGAAGAAGAATGGTTGAGTTTTCAGCACCCAAACTTCCCAAACATACTTAAGAACTAGATTTAATTTCATGCATTTACAGGGTGTGCCAAAAGAGAGTGAGAGAAGAGAATTTGCAAAGAAAATATTTTGCTGCTTGTTGCATATTTTATGAATGCAGAATCTTTTCTTCTTAACTTTTCTTCATTTGATTTTCTGTTTATTAAAATTTTTGTAGTACATCAAAAAACAGAAATATATGGTACAAATATATATATATGTTCATGTTTGGATTTTTTAAAATTAAATTTCTATCTTTTATTTACTTCTTCTTCGTTTCAACATGCGAATTTTAAAATTCAGTTTTATGTTAAGGAACGTAGAGTGCGTTTTGTGCTGTTGTTATGGTACTGACTCTCCCTCTCTCTCTCTCTCAACCAGGAAAGTGTTGTCACATGTTTTGTACACTTAAATGAATTATGCTGTTGATTTCTTGTTTGTTTGTTTGTTTTTTTTTTTTAGTATCGATATAAACATGGATATGGAATAACACGGCCTCGACTCTGTTATATGTTTGCCCATTCTTGTGCATTCAATAATCCTGATGAGGCAAATGGACAAACACACACACACAGAGCGATAGCGAAAGGGACGGCATGAGGGCAAACCAATAATGCAAACAAGCACGAACCAAACACAAAAAAAAAAATAAAATAAAATCAAATAAAAGTACAAATAAACCCAAAGTAAAGAGAGAAAAAAATAAAATAAAATGTGCAACACGCTACAACCGTGGGAAAATAAACAAATAATGTTTTTACCCCTATCACGGGATCCATACTTCATCTGTCCGCCGCCCCTAAACCTTGCTGTAAACCCTGCCATTGGGATTGCTCCATGGAATTCGCCTGCCTTGGACTTATCTGTCTGGCTGTTTGCAGGCAGCACCTGCCAGCAAAGGACAACTCGCAGCGCCAGGTCGATAAATTACTAAGCATACCCCGAAAGCCGATTAAACTTATCGTGCCACAAATGTAAATGGCGTATGCACCGCAGTGACTTAAGGCACAGACAGACACGAGAGTCGATAGGCTGTGAACTTAAACTGGTACTTAAGAGTGTATTCGAATTTAAGCTGATTGTAAAAAGCTGGTTTATATATTGGCAAGCGATTAAGTCAACAAGAAACGATTACTAATTCAATAACTGAGAGAAGTATGCTATCGATAATTATCGATATGTACAGAACTGAGCTAAATAACAGCAATCACCTAGATAACAATACATTTTAAGGTCTGCCAAAAGTAATCGATAATAATATCGATATATTAGAATGCTTAATATATTAATATATTATTGTAATATCTTTCGCATTCCATCGCTGATCGATTATCCCTTTTATGCTATTGTTTTATTCTCTATTATTCACCGTGCTGTCTGTCATCGATAAGATGTCGGATTTCTGTTGACAGCTAAGCCCAAAACTGTGTTTTGGCGCCAAGCTGTCCCTAACCCCAAAGCACCTGAACAACCGAAAATATCGCAAAAAAATATGATAAAAAAAAACTTTGCTAACTATGGCCCAGAGGTGCTGTCAAAATGTGTGCGTTATTACATTTGGCATTTAGGGCAAAACGGCATAAAAAAAAAAAGTAAAAGAAGAGACAGGTGACCCTTTTTGGGGAGAGAGAGAGGGAAAACGGGGACAAGGGCAACAATGTGCTAAGCAAAAAGTTGTGCAACACAAAATTGACAAAATATAAATAAAATATGGCACAAAGCACACAAAGACCAAAAAAAAAAAAAAATGAAAGAATAAATAAAAAATAAAAGCAGATGCCAAGAGACAGGTGAATAGACGACAGGAAGACAGGCAAAAGGGTAACAAATAGAGAGGGACAACACATATGTAGATAAAGACAGACAGACCGAAAGAGCAAAAAAGATTTGTTGTCTGTTTGACGCTAATGTTGTCGAAAAGGTATTGACACAATTGAAGAATCGAAACGACTGCCAAGGCGAAAAAAAACCCCAACAAACACACACACTGAGAAGCGGGGAAAGAAAGGGGGCAAGGGTAAAGAGACCCGTTTCATATCCAATTGGCATTTAACAATGATGACATAATTGATTTTTAAGTAAATACATTTTTTCGAAATACTAAATATTCGAAAGAACGAAAGCAAACAGAAAAGTAAAAAAAAAGTAAATAAAGACGACGAAAAGTGCTTGCTTAAAATCTAAGCTTAAGTTTCCCACTCCAAAAAAGTAGAAAGGACACACACACACACACACACACAGAGAGAGAGCTGCGACACATTCACAGCTAAATCAAATAGAAAAAGCAAGAAAAAAAAGCTTAAATAAATATATACATATATAGGATAGTATAAAAGTTATGTGGTATAAAATAAACAAAATAAAATATATAAAATAGCTAAAACGTGCAGGTGCAGCAAAAGGAGCCAAAGGACACTGGCGTGAGGCGAGAGCAAACAAATGTCAACTAAAGCCCATTCGGAGAAGTAGAAAAACTAAACTCAATTTAGATCCTAGCGAAGTGTAGCTTTAAATGCACTTTGCAAAGGACAACGAATGTTATTTAAATAAATTTAAAAGCGAATTCATCTTAAGCTTTAGAAAAATAATTTCTAGCAATGGAATATTCTGTTTTTTTTTTATGATTGTAAAAGGAAAGAGCTAGTAGCTAGACTGTCGAATCTGAACATAAGAAATCACCTAAACAATATATTTTATGTCCAACTGTCATTCTCTTTCTAGTATGTAGCATGCTGTTAAAATCGTGACCCTACAAGTATTCTTTAGTTACAAAGTACCAATCTGGCAACATGCGATTATGTGTAATACATCTGGCAACTCGCATTTGTTTAAAAGACATTCTGTAACTCAGACTCGCTAAGCACGCATCGAATTACAATAAAATACATTATAAAGTAGGTAGGTACTACCACAGGTGGTAGTACCACAGATCGATAAACTACCGATGAATGTGGCGGTGTGTTGATCGTACTATAGAGTAGATGGAAGTGACGCGATAAAATCGATGCGCAAAATACAATATAAAGTAAGTAGGTACTACCACAGGTGGTACTACCACAGATCGATGCACTACCGATGAATGTGGCGGTGTGTTGATTTGCCTATCGAGACGATAGAAATGAAGCGATAACATCGAAGCGCAAAATACAATATAAAGTAGGTGGTACTACCCCACAGGTGGTACTACCACAGATCGATACACTACCGATTTGACTATCGAGACGATAGAAATGACAAGATAACATCGAAGCGCAAAATACATTATAAAGTAGGTGGTACTACCCCACAGGTGGTACTACCACAGATCGATAAACTACCGATGTATGTGGCGGTGTGTGGATTTGCCTATCGAGACGATAGAAATGAAGCGATAACATCGAAGCGCAAAATACAATAAAGTAAGTAGGTACTACCACAGGTGGTACTACCACAGATCGATGCACTACCGATGAATGTGGCGGTGTGTTGATTTGCCTATCGAGACGATAGAAATGAAGCGATAACATCGAAGCGCAAAATACAATATAAAGTAGGTAGGCACTACCAGAGGTGGTACTACCACAGATCGATACACTACCGATAAATGTGGCGGTGTGTTGATTTGCCTATCGAGACGATAGAAATGAAGCGATAACATCGAAGCGCAAAATACAATATAAAGTAGGTGGTACTACCCCACAGGTGGTACTACCACAGATCGATACACTACCGATTTGACTATCGAGACGATAGAAATGACAAGATAACATCGAAGCGCAAAATACATTATAAAGTAGGTGGTACTACCCCACAGGTGGTACTACCACAGATCGATAAACTACCGATGTATGTGGCGGTGTGTGGATTTGCCTATCGAGACGATAGAAATGAAGCGATAACATCGAAGCGCAAAATACAATATAAAGTAGGTAGGCACTACCAGAGGTGGTACTACCACAGATCGATACACTACCGATTAATGTGGCGGTGTGTTGATTTGCCTATCGAGACGATAGAAATGAAGCGATAACATCGAAGCGCAAAATACAATATAAAGTAGGTAGGCACTACCAGAGGTGGTACTACCACAGATCGATACACTACCGATTAATGTGGCGGTGTGTTGATTTGCCTATCGAGACGATAGAAATGAAGCGATAACATCGAAGCGCAAAATACAATATAAAGTAGGTGGTACTACCCCAAGGTGGTACTACCACAGATCGATACACTACCGATTTGACTATCGAGACGATAGAAAGGACAAGATAACATCGAAGCGCAAAATACATTATAAAGTAGGTGGTACTACCCCACAGGTGGTACTACCACAGATCGATACACTACCGATTATGTGGCGGTGTGTTGATTTGCCTATCGAGACGATAGAAATGAAGCGATAACATCGAAGCGCAAAATACAATATAAAGTAGGTAGGCACTACCAGAGGTGGTACTACCACAGATCGATACACTACCGATTAATGTGGCGGTGTGTTGATTTGCCTATCGAGACGATAGAAATGAAGCGATAACATCGAAGCGCAACCAACTTTATTAATTGGTAAATGTAACACAAGCAGGTCGCAAAAGAAGAATATTAAAGAACCGGCTGCAATACCCACATATCTACCTAACTGTAAGCTTGTATCATTGCCTACAAGCAATTCTACTCTGATTTATGCTAATGTTTAACTTTTTATGCATATTCGGCTACAAAACTTTTACGCCACATGAAGTGGTACTCAATAAACGATATAATAATTTAAAGTATTCCAAGCTTTTTTATGCAACATGCAACAAATATTGCTGTTCGTTTTGTTTAAGCTCATTTAGTCAGAACAATACAAAGCCAACTTTAATAATTGATATCATCATCATCAAATGGACTTGATAATAAATTCAAATGCGAAAGTAATAATAATAATAATAATGCTATTAACATACTACTTATAGAACATAAATATGTTTATGCTCAAGGTGGGCAAAGTGGGAAAAGTGCAAAAGGCGACTAATCTGAAAGCTTCTTAAGTGCACAAACTACTTGGAATTTGTGTCTAAGTCCTGTGAGAGCTGGTTGAACTGTTTGAATTGAGATGTTTTGTTTTGTGGCAGCAACATAAAGTTGCAGCATGCGTAATCTGCTTCTACAACCTATTATGATGAGCTCTCTATGTTTATGGTACTCCGAAAACAACTTGAATTCTAATAAGCAAGGCAACATACTAATTGGCATGTTATTCCATTTTGAGTGCGATTTAAAATCCTTTTCACAAAAACTACTTCAAGTAAACATTATTTCGGGCTAATAAATTACATGCTGCGTATACTTAATCTGTGTTGCGAGTTGCAACCCAACTTGAGCAACTAATCAAAGCCCTAAACAAAATTGGTGATTGCAACTTAAGTACAAAACTTGGCTAAAATCTAAAAAGTATTTTGCATATTATTGTTATCAACAATTTGCATATTATAAAAACAAGTAGAAAAACATCAAAAAATCAAACAATGCTGAAACTCAAACAACAACGACAATGAGTCACAGCACAATATGGAGGGGGGGAGGGTAAAGGAGGTTTTTGCTAGCCAAACATAATAATAAGAAAAAAACAATATCATAATCATTTGTTTGCTTTTGTTATTGTTGCGGATTGAAATTGTTTTGATTTCGATTTGAAATTTGTGTTTTTTATGTCTTTTTTTTTAGTATTATTATAATTATTACTAAGCCTTATATATATACATATATATTACAAATATTAACAAAATAATATTCAAGCAAATTTAAGTATAAATTATTTATTTGCATTAGCTTTTTAAATGTTTGTTAATAAACATAATATTGACCTAAGCTTTTGCAATTTTAATACAGCTATCAATATAATATTTAATGAACTTGGATAAGTATATATTAAATCTAAGGCAAACACACACACACACACACAAACACACACACACACACACGTCCTGCCTTAAACAGCTATTGCATTTACCGCCAAACTCTTTTATTTTTTATTTTAATATATTTAATTTTTAACAAATTTTCTTTTGGCTACACTTAAAAACACACAAAAAAAAAACAATTGTTTATTTGTGAAAAAAATTGCAAAAAAAAGAAAATTTATAGAATTGTAATTTTTTGTAGCACAGTTTTTAGCGCGCGTTGTCGTCGGCTTTTTGAATATCTTTGTACATTATGGTTTTTGTTTTAATATTTTTGTTGCTGTTTATTATTGTGATTTATTTAGGTATTGTTAGCGGCGCCAAAGCGCTCGTTGTTTGGTTTGGTTTGTTCGCTTGGCTGTATGTTTGTTGTTTGATTGTTGATTGTTGTTGTTGCTGTTGAATTGGGGGGGTTTTTTTTTGTTATATGGTATTTTTGTGGCCCGTGCACGACGACCGCTTGACGCCCGTATTGAAAACAGACTGCGGCGGCTCCAGACTGTGCGAGATTCATCCCGTGAAGATAGTGAAAGGCCAAAACGAAACCGAAGCGTTGCGATGCGATGCGAACGAAGCGACGAATTCAACACACGAATCCCAACACACGACGACGACGACGTTTCGTTCAATGGAGCAAACATTCAGCATCCGTGAGTGTGTGGGTGTGCGTGCGTACATGTGTGTGTGTGTTTGTGGGTGTGTGCGGCGCACGCAGCATCAGCAGCCGAAGTTGTATTCTTGCTATTTTCATTCCGTTTATTTGTTTTTTTTGCCTCAACGAAGAGCGCCGCAAAATTGGTAATGCAAAACGTTAACGCTCTTCGGCGTTGAACCAAGAACCTCACGCAACATTTTGCGTGGTGAGAAAAAGAGCCGAAAGAAGCAAAAACGGAGCAGCTTGAGCCAGGTGCTGCTTGTGCCGGATTGTCGTCGCAAGATTGCTTTAACCAAGATCACGTATACGCAACGTGGCGCCGGTTAAGTAAATAAAAACGACGAACGAATAAAGCAAGAAGAAACTAAAATAACAGACAAAACAATATGTTGCCAAAGCACTTAACGCTCGCTGACAAAGACATCTGCGGCATTCGAAGCTACTGCGAAGCAACTTTTTTGTCGCGTCGACGCGTCGTGTTTGAGTTTTTTGTGCTTTTCTTGCCTGATTGCCATTCGAAATTTGATTGTGCGGGCTAATAGTACGTCAGATTATGGAGCATTAAACAAAAATGTCAGGCGACCCATTAATCTTCATGGTAAACTTATCCTATCCTAACTAACATAGACCAGTGCTTAACACATATCATATCGCAACAGTTATGAAAAGAAAAAACATACCAACTGTCTTACCCTTCAATCGGGCTCAGCTTTGTACACAACTCGAAGTTTTCTGCTTCTGCAATTTCGATTCAAATCATATCAATGAATTCGTATGCATTACCTATTTATTGCCTCCTTCCATTCTTCTAACTCTTTGACAATAAAAACAAAACAATGCCCGCCCCCGCTCCCCATCCTCATCACCCAAAAAATAATGCCGCTTAGCAGGACAAGCTCTCTTTGGGTGGAAAGCACTCTTTCAGCCACGCTCGCTCTTAAAGTGTCTCCGATAAACTCAACACGTGTTGAGTTTAATGTGTTTTAAGTGTAACTCAACATGCTTGCCTTAAGCGCCGTCTGTGATTCAGGAAAACAAGCAAAACAAACAAAAAACCAACACGATGCATTTCTTGAACGGAAAGAAACGTGTGAGCATTTGATATAATGGACACCTTCCTACCCCTACCCCCTTCCCCACACCAGCCACAACCACTCCAACACATTTTTTGAGCCACTGCCAGCAATTAAACACAGACTAGGAAAACGCTAATGACAGGCATGTCGAGGCGGGTTAGACGGGTATCAAGGAGAGGCTAGAGAGAGAGAGTTCACATGTTGACCCTACAAAGCCCCTCCGCCCCCCCCGCCAACACCCCCACCCCTCGCCATAAGCATAACACTTTACTGGGCAGTTTTTGGTTCAAGCTAATTCGAACGAAATTAAGCAAACATTTAATGAAGCAATTAGCAAATGTTGGCAGCTGGCAGCTGGCTGAACGAGCCAAAGCAAACCGCCCTATATATCCCCTACCGATTCCATATCCCCCCATTTCCTATAACAAAAGAGCGAGTTGGAACTTGAAGAGCTTGCCCCCCCCCCAAGCTTTGCGGTTAATATCCTGTGCGAACTCTCATACATAAGTAATAAACTAGTGTCGAGTTGCACAGCCATCCGACCCAAGAACCCTCCTCGCACCCCTTTTGCCCTTTAGCAAGAAACCCTTAACCCCTAAGTAATGAACAGTGGCATCAGCTTGCTTTAACCAAAGCGAAGATTGGTGCTTCGGGGGGGAGCGGGGGTTGATATTGTGACGTAACCCTAAAACGCATTAATAGATTTTGGCATTGGTTTATATTTAGGTACTTTTTGTTGTTGTTTTTTTTCTTAGATTTTTTCCTTACTTGAGCTCACTTTGGGGGTTGGTAAGGGGGAGTTATAGGTTGTAGTCGTAACAACCCCACCGACCACCTACGACGGCGGGGAACATCAAAAGGGATTTTGCTTTTACACATCACAAGAATTCCTTGCGTTAACTCACCTGTAAAGAAACGAAAGAAAAAATCAAAGAGCGTTAGCAAAATACCATGAAAAGAAGTAGAAGGCAAAGAAGAAGCAAATGAAGCAATGAAGGAATGAAACAAAAACACACATGCAACCGATAAGAATAACAAAAGAGTGGTAGAAAAAAAGAATATAGTTTCCAAGCAAACAAAAAATAAATAAACATAAAAATAAAGGTGGTTTTTTTGCTAGTTGGCAACATATTTTTGATAAAATATTTGTATAGGCTCCCAAATGGCTAGAAACAGTCCACCGTCGCCCATTTAATCCATAACCCCCCCCCCCTCCCCTCTGCCCCATGCCACCATCAACGCACAGCAAAAAGTTTGATTAGAGCAAACAATGCGGTAAAGTGCAAAATACTGTTGCATACTTTTGTGCACTCAGTGCGCAAAAAACTTTGTACGTTTGTAATATATATATATGTATATATATCTGTATGAACCGCTCATAAAAGTGGTTCAACAAATTGATAAGTATTGCCAAGGCACACACACACACACACACATGGCCTATTATGAGAAAAGAAAATCAAAAATAAAATCATTTATGAAGAAGTTTTTCTGGAATTTATTTTCAGTGTGCTTGGAAGCTCGTCCAAAAGTTCAAGCTTTGAAAATACATTGATAGTTTAAGCCTATGCAAAGCCTCATGGTTTAAAGCAAAGTAAACGAAATTTCAAATAAAATCAAAAAAAGCAAAATGGATGCAAAAGTTAACTTATTATTTAGTTATGTCAAAAATTAAACTCAAAAGCTTTAAAAAAAAAATTGAACTTAAATTTTAAGAAATCTAAAAACACTCTCCAAATGGAAAACCGAAAAACAACATCGAAATACCCAAAACTAAGAACTGTTGTATTTGGTTTTGTTTTTCGGGCCTTAAACTTTGAGGGCTGCCAACTTGTTTAAACTTTGTAACAGCAAATAAATGCTGGCACCACTTATAGCTCCCCTCTCAGTCTCTCTCTCTCTCTCGCTCGTTCGCTCTCCGTCTCGGCTAATCTTGTTGTTCAGCCGCATATGCCACACACATTTACATTTGTGTAATCCCTTTTTGTGACCCAAAGAGTAAAAATAAAGCGGACGAATGGACAGCCAGACAAACAGTGACATTGTCAAGGCCTTAGCCAGAATCATGTCAAACACGAGTTGCATATCAAATAGTTTTAAAAAAATTCTCTGTTCTTTCTTTTTAGAAGATTTTAAAGATATTCTCGGTTAAGAATCATTATAATCATTGGTAAAGCAAGTCTAGGGTATCTCGAGCGTCGAGCTCTTTGACAATGCTGCTACTTGTTATCTTTTTTTATTTACTTATTTTATATCTTCTTTTTTTTGCTCTCAAACATCAGACAAAGGCGATTGAAGGCAAAATCCATTGAATCAAATGGTTCAAGCTTTTGCTGGTTTTTGGGTATTTCGTATTGGTTTTTGTTGATTTTTAGGGGTTCATTCGACAACAACATGAACATAAAACAAACATTGGACAACCGCAACACAAAAAATGCTTTGAAAAAAATGCGCCAATTTTTGTTTCATGCCTTTTCTTACGCTCAATAAAACTTGAGCTATTTTTAAGCTTAAATATGGAATTGAGTTTAATATTAGCAACAACAAATAGTTTTTGTTCAGAAACTTATCTAGAATTGATCAAATTTCCCTATTGAATTTTCAAAAATACATTCCGAGTACTTATTTTAAGCACAAAATCTTCAAATTGAATGTTTGGTGACATTTTGATGGCGGCAACAAGAACAACAAGCCAAGACTACAGCAATAAGAAATCTAAAGAAAATCCCAAATGGGAAATGGATGATGTTTCAATAATAAAGCACATTTGGCAGATTGGCCTGTGCCGCCAATAATATGGCAAATGAATTGGCTATTTAAGTATTAACGTGTGTGTGTGTTTGTTGTCCCAACAACCCTGTAAAGCGAGAACAGGATTGCCACTAATTGGTAGAAAACTATTGGCAGCAACTTTTTACCAGTTTAACCTTCAAAGTCAGCAGAAAAGAGAGAGAGAAAAATGAATCATGGCCAACGAAAGTATATATATATATATATATATCTGCCAAATTGTTGTTGTTTGCAGCGATAAAAAAAAGTTTTTTTTTCCTTTCTTTTTGGAATTGAAATTCTAGTGCACAAGATTTCTGTCTAGTTGGGAACAGAGACAGAGAATGTTAGATGTAGGATAAGAAAGATGAGATTGACATGGCCGAAGAAAGGGACGGCAGTTTAAGTGGGCGGCAAGCCAAGCGAGGGGTTTGGAGCGAGGGGTAGGTAGTCCAAAGTTAGGACAGGAAACCGTTGCCTTACCAGCTTTTCTAGTTTGCCCCACAATTGATTGTCCTTCGCTTGCCATGCACCTTAGTTAGCCATCTTCTTCTTTTCTTTTGGTCTGTCTTTGTATTTCACACCCTCTCTCTCTCTCCCTCTTGGTGCGTTGTCAGTGAAGTGTTAAAATCGATTAAATAAAAGTTTATTGCTAAATTTCTAACTGCTTTTTGCTTGTTTTCCAGCCCATACCTAAGCCGCCTTTCCTTGCCTCTCCTTTGGCATCCAAGTGGCTCGCTGCTTCTGTTTCTTATGAAATTCGAGACTTTGAAATTCTTGTCTTTCGCTTTGGTAATTCGTTCGGAAAACAACAACAATTGTCGTCAAACACTGGCAACAGAAAAGATTTCTCTCTTTGACAATTAAATGTGACAAAAAAAATTAATTTGCTGCCGTCAAGCAGGTAAAAAGTGGGCTAAGCTTTAGGGTTTCAAGTTCCCAAGCTGTTCTTCCTCGTTTGCGCTTTAATTTCAATTAAGTTTAATGCCCCCCGAGAGATAAGAAATACTTTTTTTCCTCAACAACATTCTGCAAAGAAAATGGCTTTTATGTACAGTTAGTTGACTGATTTGATTGCATTTTCATTGCATATTTTCTTTCTTCATCGTGTCAAGGGCTAATCTTGCTTGCAGCTGCAAAATGCCAAATGCACCGCAATCCCTCACTTCACCCTCCCCCCCCCTTTCCCCTCTCACACACACACACACACTTAAACGCTGCCCTGCTAAAGCAAGTAAAAAGACTCTGGTCGGGAGAGCCCGACTAGAAGATACCCTGAACACAGTTGCAATAAATAAATTAAATTTATAAAAGACTTTGGACTAAACTTCAATCGATTACATTCGATATCTCCGGTGTTTCCTAACCGATTTGGATGAAATTTTCAGAAAAGTTCTATCGTTACTATTATTTCAACCCTAATTTTTAGATTTTCCAAATTCGATTTTTTGTTATCGATATTATGTGTATATCGGAAACCAGAATATTTATCGATAATTTGAAGCCAACTTGTTCTGCTCATGGTATAGGAGAACTTAAATACAAAATCAGAAGTCTCTAGCTCTTGTAGTCTCTGAGATCCACGCGTTCATACAGACGGACAGACAAGACGGGCAGACAGACGGACGGACAGACGGACATGTCTATATCGTCTCGGCTGTTGATGCTGATCAAGAATATATATACTTTATGGGGTCAGAGATGCTTCGTTCTGCCTGTTACATACTTTTGCTCAAAACCATTATACCCTTTTTTACCCATTTTATGGGTTAAGGGTATAAAAAAAAAGAATCTTAAGCTGTTAAACTGTTCGCTAGCTCTTAACCCCAATTTGGCACCCCTTTCGTCATTTAACCCTTTTTTTTTTTTTTGTTGTTGTTGTTAAGCCCCTTCTTAAACGCTTTCAGCCACTTTTTGGGTTGCCTGTTTCCCTACTTGATGCCCTCGCTCAATTTTTTATTATTAATTTTTTTTAAATTAATGCCACAAAATAATTATTTTTTTTTTTTTTGATTTCTCGCTTAAATTTGGACTTGAAACACACTTGAAATTAATGAAAAGCATTTTTCGATTGTAATTATGTGTTTCGTGCCAACGCGCCCATTAAAAACAAGACCCACCCTTCCCCCAACCCGCATCCCCTCTGCTCTTACCTAGCCATTGGCTCAGCTGATTAGGCGTCATTTAAGTTAGAGGAAGAGAGAGATGACGCCGTCTCTCATCACCATCGTGAGCTCAAGACAGGTGCCGAGAGGCAGAGAGAGAGGTAGAGTGTGAAGAGGGGGTGCTGCGGGGCATCAGCATTTAATTGACTGCAAATTTGCTTCACTCCAAAAAGCTTTGAAAAAACGAAGAAAAACCTCAAAGTACAAAAGCAACAAAATGTATCGCAAATAAACGGAAGATAATAACACAAAAAATAACAAGTTGAAAACCATTGCATTTGCTCTAAGAACGACTGTCGGATACCCTTTTATTACTGAACTGAGAATTTTCAAGATTGTTGTTAAAAGTCATTCGAATTTTCAAATTTACATTTGACATAAGTAAAAAAAAAGTGAGAATAAAATAACTTTTAAGCTAGTTGAGATACCCGAACAATGAGTATATCTAAGGTCTACACATGACTTATTGACTAGCTAAAAAAAAAAAGGTATTTATTTGTTATAAAAAGAAGAAGAAAAATATAAAAGGAAAAACAACAAGAGCCGGAAGCAAACAGTTGCCTTTTAGCGATTACGCATACGCACCGTGTGGCATGAGGTAGAGCTGTAATGTAACACACACACACACAAACACACACACAGAGAGAGAGGTTTGGTGGTGGGGAGCTGTTAGGGGCTGGGGTAAGTACAAGTACCACAGCACTTCCATTATCTGCAGTTTTACGGTCTAAATCCATTTCCACACACACACACACACACACAAGCACACATACAGCTGTAATAACATAATAGCTGTAAAATGTGTGCCTTAAAAGCTCAGGTAAGCTCTCTACATATATGCGAGTATTTATGTGTATATATGTGTGTGTGTGTGCGTGTGTGTGTGTAAAAGTAGCCAAAAACACAAAGAAAAAAAAGGCAAAAGAGGAGACAAAGCCGACTGACTCATGGCATAAATAAATAGAGATAATTAGACCATAACGACGAAAACAAAACAAAGTACAACAACAACAACAACAACAAACAACAACAACAACGAGCACACATTAAGCCACATTTGTAACCCCTTTTGTTTGGCTTAAAAGAATAAGAACAACAAGAAGAAAGATAATATAAAAAAATCCTTTTTGCCCGCATTTTTATTTCTCATTTTTTTTTTCCTAGCCTTAGCTTTACTTTTAATTGTAGCTCAAACAAATACATTTATATGCATATATATTTTCGTTTTTTATGGCCACACAAAAAATAAACTGCGAAGAAGAAGCAGCAACAAAAGGTGAAACTGACAGAAAAGTTGACCAAAATTTAATTTTTTTTTCGCTTTTTTTTCGCTTCAAGCAAGCAAATTAGGTGAAGGATACAAGACTAGGACACATAACAATTTAGCTAAGCCAAGCTAAAGCACGCTCTGTCTGTTAGAGCGAGAGCGAGAGAAGGAAAGACAGATAGAGGTAGCTTAAAAGTATGCAACAAAATATAAAATTGGAGTTAAAGTTGCTGGCAGCTGCCGGGCTAGATAAGAACCAGATTAAGAGAGAGAGAGAGAGTGAGAGAGAGCAGCCTGGGCATTAAATTATAGCAAATAAGCAAAGTTCGCGATGAAGAATTTTCGTGTGAAAATGTTGAAGCGATATTCGAAATTCGACAAACCGAAACCAAAACCAAAACCGGAACTGAAACGGAAACAGCTTTCAATTTTTATATCGATGGCGAATGAAAGTGTGAACGCTGTTGCATGCCGCAAAGACACACACACACACACATTTGCCACTCAATCAACAACAAGTCGCTTGTTGTTGTTGTTGTTGTTGCTGCCATCAATCAATTTGAAAGTTTTCGGGCTTTCTCTCTCTCTCTCTCTCGCGCTCTATTTTAGCCTGCATGCGCTTCAATCAATTACCAAATCTCATTACTGCTTAATAGAGCATGCCAAAACACACACACACACACACATTTAAATCAATTGGCGTTTCTGTCAATTTTCTAGTTTGCAGCTTATGCAAAATGGAAAATTTGCTAACGAAATAAGTCAAATTGTGTTGCAAAAAGATCGTTTTAGTTTTGAAACTTGTTTGGGTTCGCTTCGAGGCTCGCTTGTAGATGGAAGGAGATAAGGTGTCCATCTATTGTTAATTGTTGAGAAAACAACATTAACATTACATTTAACCACAAAAATAATAATAGTTCGAATTGTAGTTACATATGTACTTAAGTTACTATCGATACCTAGATGTTAAGTGCAACCCTGTAGTACTCTATAATGAGGATGGGTATCGCCAGCGTAAGTATCGATATCGTGGAATCGATACGAATCGGCGCGCACCGACTAGCAAGAGATCGATATCGATAATATTTTCGACGACGATACTGCGATAAGACAGACGATACCTCCAGTACCGTATCGATACCTGCCATCCCTACGCTGTAACATTTGTATGTTAAGTAACATAAGTCAGTAAAAAGGCAACGAGAGCGGTCGATTTTTGGTAAATACCTTAATAAAGAATTCAAACTTAACGAAATATCAAACGTCTACAGAATCATCTGTTTATCAGTTAAGTCAAGTCAATTGTGTAAGTACAGGGTATCTACTCTCTCTCTCTATCTCTTCTCTTTCTATCTCCCTCTTAAGTTGTCACTATTTGCTAGTTTGTTGTTGTTGTTGTTGTTATTAGCCGCAAGTTCGTTAACAAAACTGCCTGCAAATTTGTAGTTAATTAATTGATTACGTAATACGCTTCAATGCATTTACGAGTTTCAAGTGTGTGTGTGTGTGTGTGTGTGTGCGGGCGCGCTTGTATTTGTGTTCTCTATAATTTGTTGCGCTTGCCAATTACATGAGCAACTAACAACAACTTGCCACACTTGACCCGAAGCCTTCAACAGCAATTTCGCGTAACGTTTTTTTTTTATTTTTACTTTTATTTATTTCCCTCTCACTCTCTCTCTCTCTCTTTCGCTGTCTCTCTCTTTTCCCTTTTATTGAATGAACAAAAGTTGAAGAACTAATTAGAACGGCAGCAAACATTGAGCATTGAAGGAACGGGTGGGCTGGGGGAGGGGGGTTTGTGATAAAGTTGGATTGGACTCTGGGTTTTGGGATTGAAGGTTGTTGGAAATGTAATGCTTTGGTGCATTCTGGCTGAACGTCTAGCAATCTGGCTTGAAATGCATTTTTTTGCAGTGTCAAATTCAAGATTGGCAAACAAAACAACGCACAGTGGAGCAAATGTTGTCTATTGCAAATGAAACAATTTCAAAGCGATTATATTAAAAGTTTACTCAAAAATCCTGTTGTAATATTTTGAATCGTGATTACTTTGCATTTCGATAATTATCGATTAATCTCGATTAAACAAATGCAACACATTCATTGTTAAAAAAACCATGTTAACTAAGCAATATATAAATAATTGTGCATGGATTATTTTGCATTTCGATAATTATCGATTATAGTCGATTAATCTCGATTTAACAAATGCAACATTATCATTATATTTTTCACCTTGCCTTCTAACGCCAGTCAACACTGTTTCAAGCCCCGTGTCCTCCTCTTTACCGCTCTTCAATTGGTTTCGAGTTATTTCAAGACGAAGGGATTTCTAACTTAATAAATGTTTCCCACCGTGAAGCACAACGCCAGCACCGGCATCAGTAGCAGCACCAATTGAGCCAGACAATTTACAGACCAGTTAACTTATTAGTGTGCTTGCCTTGCTTCCCTTTTTACCCCTGGGGGAAACTGCAACAAGTCGAGTCGCGGTCATAACTGACTGCTGCGTCTGCCTTTTTGAAGTTGCAACAACTTTTGAATCAAGCTTTGGTTTTGGCCAAGTTTGCTTCTACTTGTTGTTCCCAGCTCTTTCTTTTCCTCTTTGGCTAAGGTTTCCCCAAACATTGAGACATCATTCTGAGTTCCCGACTATCAGTAATAATAATATAGCTGCTGTTCCTCTGTTCAATGAGTTTTTGTCGTAAAAGTTCGAAAAGAACCCAAAAAAAAAGAGAAATAAAACAAAAACTGCACACGTTGTGTCCGAATATCGTTTGGAGTTGTTCACCCTTATTGGATAACAACTCAATTAAAGCAATTTTCATGTGACAAACAGCATTTTCAATGGCCCGACAAGTTCAATTAGTTGATGAACGCACACAATTTACCAACTACATTAATTATACGATGGGATTGATATATATATATTCTCTTGTAAAATGTAGTTTGGTTATGTTCTCAGATCATATCATAAATATATTTTCAAGAGCTTGTGGTATTAATTTTAGAAACAACAATAACCAAATTGCGTCGAACTTTCCGCCGAACAAACTTATATTCGCCATCTTTACAGGTTTTTCCCAACAAAATGTAACCAGATTACAATCAACAACCCTGTATAAACCTGATGCAGAAAACTATAAAAATGAAATTCGTTAAAAATTGAATACTTGGAAGAGAAACAAAATGTGCGTTGAACCCAAAGATAGCTTCGGAAAGTGTTGGACGCCATTTTTTTACAGTTGTAAGCCAACATCAAAATGGTCAACAACAAACTGAAAAAAATAAAAACAAAATGGACAAAAGCCAATGGCAAAGGACGTACAAAATATCAAGACGAAATTCCAAGACTCGAGCTGCAAGACATTTCGTGTGGCATGGTTAAGATTTAAGTGCCACAATACACACACACACAAACACACACACACATACTGTTAAGCATGAGCAAAAGAACAACTAAGCCATTTGTGTTTTTGTCATGGCTCAAAAATAAGAAGAAGACGATGAAGAAGAAAACAATTCTCATGCTGCGCAAATTGTCGCGGTGACAATCAGAAAAACGGCAGCAGCAGCAGCAACAACAACAGCAGCAGCAAACAACAATGACTTCTACAAAATGGCTGCCTCGAGGTCACAGCTGATGTTTTCTGAGCTTAACAACAACAACAACAACAACATCAACAACAACAACGTACAAATCAAGGAAGCACCAAACTAATTGTTAGGTAAATAAATAAAGAATGTTGAATTTTCTAGAACCTTAAATTCACTTTTTTTACTTATGATTTTTTTCTCTGTACTTTTGGGCAACTATATTTATATAAATATCAGTTAACTTTGTTTCTTCCGTTTGCCGATTTGATAAACATTTATTTATATTTTATGATTTAGTTCATTTACGCGTTCATTTAATGCAAAGCGACATTTATGTTTGGGATTTTGTGCAATTTTAATTATAAATATTTTATGATACACTACGAACAGAGAGAGGGTATATCAACTTGATGAGTAAGTTCAAAATAAAAAAAAAAAAAATAAAAAAAAATAAAATAGAAATTTGCCACTGGAAGAAAGTTTACACCACAAACGTAAGTTGATTAGTATAAGTCTTCAAAAAACAAATAATAATAATAACAAAAATAAGTTTCAAAATTTAGATAGAGCATTCCATACGGCTGTGTGAGGAACTTAAAGTATTTATCTTAGTGTTTTTTTTGCGCTAATTTGAATATGAATTTGGTGTCAAGTTTAATTCGATTTATTGCTTGCGTTCATTTTTATTGCGCATTGTTTTGACGGGTTTCCGCTTGCCGGTTTTTCATTTATATTATAAGTATATTTTAATTTGTTGTTGCGCACATATTTTAAGTATTTATTCCGCCTGACTTCAAATTAATGCAATTAAACGCTGCCAAGCATTAAAACAATCGCAACAACAACAACAAAAACATTTTTTAATAACGCAATTGCAATATTTAAGTTTTAAATCTGTAGTAGGATAAGTCATGTACATAGAGATATACACATGCACCTTACTTTACAGTCGATATGTGTATGTAACAGACCTTTTTGAGTAATTAGCATTATGTTAAGATCGATAGATAAGTTAAGCAACGCTGAAGACTGTAACTCAACTTGAACAGGGAGTCAGTCTGTTTTACGCGCGATCTAGCGAGGGTTGAAACTAAAGAGATCTATTAAAAGACACGATTGCCTTCCACAAATCTAAGCCTTGTTAGACATGTCTTAATCACGCCCACTTCCCCTTATCCTTCTTCTTCTTGTGGGACTTTTAAATACTTTGCACATTTATCTCACATCAATCAATTTAACAAAGTCAAATCCTTTCTCTTTATTTAAGAGTATTAGCCAATTAATGCTTGACTAAAATCTTTCTAGTTATTGCGTTACAATCACACACACAAACACATAAATGCAAGTACATATGTACTTCTTGAAAGCTTGTAAAAGAGCCGGCTTAATAGATTTTCAAACAAGTGCTATGAACATTGCTTGTTGTCCGACACAAAATGTACACACACAGAGACATAATATATTGGCAATGCATCTTGCATGTATGATGTGCGTGCGTGCGTGTGTGTGTTTGTGTGTGTGTGTGTGTGTAAACTGATCCCAAAATGGCCCCAAAGCCAAGTGAACCGTATAAACAATTTATAGCCCGCACCCACAAACAGCATTTAGCCAACAGAGAGAACAGCAACAGCAGCAACAACAGCAGCTACACAGCAGGACATTGCCAATGCCTGCTCGTAAAAATGCAAAATGAATCAACAACAACAGCAACAACAACAACAACACACACACACAATTTACAGCACGCTGCGCCAACGTTGCTTGCGTTTTTCATCATCATAAACCACTTATTTGCGCTCCAAATGCAACAACAATTTGATAAATGCACAACAAGTTTTTACACACACACACACACACACACATATATGTGTATCCACATACATGCAAACACGCACACAAAGCCGCAGCGCTTAATGTGCGTGTGTATTGAAGCATTTGCTTAAGCTGACAACGCTCTCTTCTAGCGCTGCAAAGTAGGCAACACTTTTTTCTTCTTTCGTCTTGATACCATTTTTTTTTTTTATATATTGCCGTTTTGTTCTCCGTCTGCCTTCGTTTTTGTTCTCAATTCATTTTCTTTTAAATATTTGTAAGCATATTTTTACCTTTTGTGGCAACTTAATCTAGTTTCTAATAGGAAACAAATCCTGTTCAAAATGGATAATGGATTCCAATAAATTTCGCTCAAGCCTTAACATATTGGCCAAGAAGCAAATGCTAAAAAAAAAAAAACAAATCAAAAAACCAAATTTAAATATTCCACAAAAAAAAAAACACAAAGAACGGAAACCGTTGTTAGTCGGTAGCTTAAGCCAGGCCAATGTCCCCAATGTCAGTCATATATATGTATGCATGTATGTATGTATGTATATTAACCCCCCAGCGCTTATGGCCTGACCTAGACACCAACAGCTATATAAATAGACCCTGACTCAGACCCGCTTTATAGTAGAAGGCAAGCCTTCTGGTCAGTAAAAATTCGCTTGAAACATGAACTAGCCCCACAAGTTGAGTTGTTGTTGCTCGTTGGGAGTTGTTGTTGTTGTTGTTGTTGCTGTGGCTGGCTGGCAGCATTAGCTGCAACCAACTTTTATGCGTTAGTCAACAAAAACATTGCCGCAGTGACCCAAATATTGTGTGACCAGAACAACGGCAACATTGCAACAGCCAAAGCAACAACAGTTGCTGCAGCGCTGCATTTTTTTATTGCTGCCACTGTGTAGGCATTGCAACAGCGGGAGGGCTGCTTGCAGCAAAAGTAGCAAAACATAAAACTGACAGCAACAGAGCCCACAACAACAACAACAACAACAACAACAAAAACAGCTGCAGCAACTGCAACAAATTAAAACAAACGAAACAATTTATTTATGTCGTTGTCAGCAACAGCAGCAACACTGGCAGCAACACTGGCAGCAAACACTGGCAGCAACACTGTCAGCGACGCCAACAACGTCGACGTCTAAAACACAAAAGTCCAACAAAAACGAAACGAAACAAACAACAACAAAAAAACAATTGAATTCAACAGCAAATAATTTACAGCAGATATTTTTTTGCAACAAACAAATAAATTTTTATTGCCAACAACTAAAAAGCAACAAATAAGTTTAGAAAAAATAAAGCAAACAAATCATATTTGCTTTTTTTCGTTCAATAATTTATCTATTTACATATTAATAAAATAAACATAACAAGTTTAAATTGCTTGAGTCGCAACTAGCAAATACCCTGTAATGTTTATTTTCCATGAAAATTCGAAAGTTTTTTTTTTGTCAAAAAGACTTTAATTAACTTTCTAGTAACCCGAATAGCTATAAATATATGTATACAGTGAAACCTCTTTACGAACGGAAAGGGAGAAACCTTGACTGCATGCAGAGCGCTGTCCGAAAAAAAATCTTTTTCAATGGGAAAAAATGATCAATGAGTGAAATGCTCAAGCAAAGACAGTTTTTTTCCTTGTTTGCTTTTACTCGTGTCTTTAAAAGACTGTTTTGGTGAGCACAAACGCACAAAGTGTCTTTTCTTTGTGTCTTTTGCATGTGTATACGCGTCGGTCTACTTCGTGCTACTATATTGGTGTATTTTTTCAGTTCTTTAAAAGTTTTGATGTTACTTTCTTTCAATATAAGTTCAAATTTGAGCATATTAGAGCGTATTTTTTCGACCTGGAACGCGATATTTTGTTTGACATTGATTTGCCCAACGAACTTTTTGCATAACGAACAAGAAGCTAGAACCAATTGTGTACGTTAACCGAGGGTCCACTGTAGTTAGTTAAGCGCAGGGTATCTACCAGTCGCATTAAGCTCAGATTATATACTCTAAAGCTTAATGCTCAAATAGTTTTGCACATCATTAAAACATGCTTAATTTTTGCAATTAAAACTTAATTGATAGAATTTGTTGCAAGCTTAAGCGCAGTGCCGCTAGAGGGCGCTGCTATAAAGTATAAAAATAGTTATAGCAAAAGTTTATAGCGCAGGCGCAAAAAGGACAACGAAGCTTTTATAGCAAAGCTAAGTGCAACAAAAGCTTAAAGCTTTAGAGCTTTCAACCCAAAAAGTCTCCACTTTAGTTGAAAGTTTATTCTCGAATATCTTAAGAGAAATATATAAGAAAAAATATTTATGAAACATGTTTTATGGAATAAGAAAATATTTTGCAATGATATGATTTTTCTTTAGTTTTAGCACCAGCATATTACTTGAACTAATATTGTTTTCATTTAATTAAGAAAAAAACATTTCAGGCTTCTACAATGGATGGAAACGAAAAAAATGTAATACAAAAAGAAATGTTTGGCAATTAATAAAAGCAAAACAAAATAGTTATAATAGTTGTGTCTCGTAGAGGAGTTTTTTGGCTTTAGCTATAAATCAGCTAGCTACAGCAACAACACTGGCAGGCAACACACAAACACAAACAAAGCAACGCAGCCAATGTTGCGTTAATTGTTAATGAAAACAAAAACGAGGAAACAGAAACCGGGAGGAAGAACACAACAAAAAATAATAATAATGCAATGCGTTAACATTTACCCAACTCCCTCTCCGTCTCCTTCGCGCTCTATCTCTCTCTCTGTCTCTGTCTCTGTCGGTCTTGTTTTCCTGTGTAGAGCATCCTTTTGTTGGATCGCAGCGCCCGGAAGGACATTGTTTGTTTGCTGAACGCCCCAAGCATTGTCAATAAATTGTATGTGAGATTTATTGTCTCTGCCGCTAGAGAAATGGCCACGAAACCGGACAATGCAGCACCACCCGCTCACCCACATTTCACCCTGTTGCCCTATCAATTGTTATCCCTGTAGCCTGCGGTTGCGGTTGCATTTTCTTTGCGCAACAATTTCCAATTAGAAACTTATCGAGGAGAAGAGAGCACCCGATGCAAACGGCAGAGCCCAACACAAATTTAAAGAAAGAAATCGCAAATCACCTTGCCTAATCGAAGCCACTTTCAAATGTATTTAAAATCACAATTGATGGCAATGCAATCGAATAAATTTACAACTAAAACGTTTTCGTAACTACGAAATGGAAAATAAAAACGGCATTGGGTTCAAATAAACATAAATCAAGTAAACGAGCAATGTGTGCCAATTTTATGGTCTCTTACCTAACAAACCAAGTCCACAATTTGATGGTGCAACAGTATGTGTGTGAATGCTAAACACAATGTGCAACCGCAACACCATACAAATAAACAAATTTTCACTAAAAACTAACATAACTCCATTACAAAAATGTTCGCACAACGCAAAATTGTTAACCAGTTTTAATGCTTTTTGCATTGCGTTGTAACAAATAATATTTAAGCCATTGTTAGACAATTTCAAATGATATTTTTGCTCAATACCCAAATGCAAAATGCAAAAATTTAGATATAATTAATGCACACGCAAAAGGGGTAAATCAATTTCCTTATTTTTTTGATGAGTAAACATCGGTTCGGGAGTAAAAATCTTGTTTCAATACATTCAAAGAATCTAACGTAAAAAGTAAGATCAAATCGGTGTATTTGCCATTGTGTTGGTGTTGTCGTAAATGGCGAAGTCTTGCTGTTCGTAAGCTAACGAACAAAACACGATGCATGAACTTGTCAGTGCTGGCATTTTATCCCGCTAAATCTGACTGTTTTTACAGCGCGACTGCGGGAAAAACTTTCATATATTACACAGGATCATCAAATTATAGCTTCTTTCTGTATAAATTTAAATGCAGTTTTATTCTAGAGGTCAACTCATGACTTTTAAGATGTTGCTTGGCTTAAAATTGGCTGCACTGATAAAATATAACTGTAACATATCGAAGGCTTCGTTGAGAACGCAAGAAACTGATCGAAGCGTCAGTCTTAGTGCGACAGCGAACAAGAAATGTCGTCTTTTTTCAGTTCTACAATATAAACAGTTGACTAAAATGTATGCAAAATACATTTAAGCAATAAATACAATAATAATAAAATGTAAATTAGCTTAATGAATTGCAATTACAGGTCATGTGTGAGGAGTGTGCTTTGGGCCATGTGCTGTGTTATCGATAATTAATGCAATGCCCGAATCGATAACAGTTGCCCATTAGCATTAAATTAGCAAAACACAAAGAGGTCCCAAATTCAAGTGAGACAAATGCCCAGCAGGCAACTACAATTATGAACGCACATGGGATTTGGGCAAAAACGAAAACAGTTAGAGTTTGAAAGATTAAAAAAGCAGCATTGTCAAAGCTAATCAAATGTCAAAGCATATGACATTTCACGCCCTCCCCCCAAAGGAACTGACAAAAGATGCCTTTAACTAAACATTTGTCGTAAGTAAACTTGAAAATTAAACAAAATTTGTCCAAAAATTCAAACAATGCTGAAAACCTCAACATTATTAAAGATAATATCAAATATCTGATGGTTGAATGATGCATTTTAATGCAGAAATATTCTATTCAAAGTATAAGTTCATAATATTCTTGTGTGTTGTTGTTTGGTTTGTTTGGTTTGTTTGTTTCGTCAATGTTTTTTCGTGTTTGAGTTGTGAGAAGAGTTTGAAATTGCGAATTCGCTGCAACTGAAGCTGCTGCCTCGAGTTGTTGGCTTCGATAGTTGTTGCACAAACTTGTACAACATGAAAATGACATGCTTGCCAAATGGGCTGAAGCTAAAAAACACACACACACTCAGAGAGAGAGAGAGAGCGAAAGAGAGAGCGACAGCAGGCAAATGACGCCAGAAGGCAAGGCAAAAACTTGCAAGCTAAAAATGTAGTGGGAATTGGTAGGAAGCAGGCTCATTAACTTGGCATTGTACACAAAATGTGTCGCCTAGCATTGCCATTTAGACACACACAAACACTTACACACACACTAATGCATAGAAACACACATACACATGCAGACAAACAGACATATGATGTTTGCGACTCTCAATTGCGTTGCAATTACTTCTAGTTTTCTATCTAGATACGGGCATAAGCACACACACACACACACACACACACACACACACAGATACTATGTGTATGTGTTAGTTTTCTTTTCTTTTTTTATTTGATATGCCGCCTCTTTGGCATAAAATTGAGAAAAGTTTTTTTTGTGCTTGTCTCGTCAGAAACAGATAAAAAGAGAGAGGTAGAGATAGAGAGAGAATGAGAGAAAGAGAGAGTGCGAGACAAAACTTTACTAATTAGAAATAATGCTGCCACATGCAACAACAACAACAACAACCAACGTTAAGCTTGGCATAAATACGCATTTTTTGGTTTTTGAAAACCGAAATCCAATTTCTTATATATAAATATAACCAACTTTTATAAGAAAATAGCAGAAAACCAAGAATTCTATTTTTTATCATCCTCCGCTCTTAACTTTTTAAAACTTTATGCAGATACAGTCAAAGTTCCATTTAGCGAATCTCAAGGGGGATATTATAGAATTTTTGTGTCTTTCATTGAACCGAATGGCAGGGTTCTGGAAATGAATTCGAATATAGAAAATCCGTTACAGAGACGTTCGACTGTAGTTTGATTTTGAAAATATCAATATATATGAAATATAATAAGATTTATTTTCGCTTTACGTTTTTTCAACTCATCGCAAAAAAAAAAAAATAATGAAAATAAAAAATGCCACAAAATGCGACACAAATGCTGCCGCCGCCGCTTGTCGCCACCTCAACACACACACAGCTCTACAAATTGGGATCTTGTCGAGGCAAGAGCGTGAAAATGATTTTCATGCTTTGGCCGTAAATCACGAGACACAAAATGCAATTAGAGGCATTAACGTGGCGGCCCTCAAGGAACAAAAACCGAATTGGAAAGGGAGAAGCCAAGTGCCAGTGGGAGATGAAGAGGAATGAGGCAGAAGTAGGTCACGCACACAATCACAATTTTTGGGCCACATGATAAGTTCATTTTGTTTAGAAAAGAGAACTTCAACAAAAACAAAAATCCATAATCAGCAAATTTTTCAATTTAGCGGTTTTAATTAAATCAAAAAAAATGGCAATCAAAAAAAGCTACAAATAACAGCAACTAATTAGTATAATATAAAAAAAAAGAAAAATGAAGAAGTAAACGAAGAAGGAGGAGGACGACGAGATGGACTAAGAATGAAAAGATACAACAGCAGGAAGAAACTGAGAATTCGAGATTTGTGTTTCTTTGTGGCATTTGCATATTATTTGGTTTGGTGGCACAAATTGAAAAATGGCGACAACAGAAACCAAGGAACCAAGGGCATTAAAAAAGACGAAAAAAAAAGCAATCAAATTACGACTGTCAAAAGGAGGGCGAAGGGAGGGCATTGGAATATATGCCTGCCCCTCCTCCTCCTCTAAGCTAAGCATCAAATATTAATGCCATTCGCAGAGCGAGCCGACTAAAAATGAAATCGAAATGCGCAACGGGGTGTTGAAAGGGAGCGAGAGAGAGAGAGAGAGGAGGTGGCACGCGGGCCGCGTTTAGTCAGCCTGCAAATTAGCTAACCAATTGGCATTGACAACAACAACAACAACAACAACAACTGAAACTGAAACTGAAACTGGCATGTGTGCGAATTGTTTGGGGTTTTGGGCAGAACCAGAACCAGAAATGAAACCGCCCGTATTTGTGACCATGTGCCCCCCTTTTAGTGGCATGTGGATAGTACAACCAGCAGTGAATACAACCATGAAATGCGCAGGCATACTCATTAGCTATGTACTATAAACATACAAACAAACATACATATCGACAGATAGTTAATGCCAAGCGACATTATTAATTGGTCGAATTTTGTAAGCAAATTAAAGCCAAAAACGTTATAGCATTTATCAAAATTTCAATTCCTTTAACGAGATAAAACTTAGCTTTCCCACCGATATTTCCTGCATATGCAAATTCGTTCGTTCGCATATTTTTATGCAATAAAATGTTTATATAAACGTAATAAAAGCTTAAATAAATAAATTTTTTTTTAGCTTGTTATTGATATTGTCTGAACTAAAAAGAAAAAGAAAAACAAGAAAAGGAAAAAGAAAAACAATCATCACCATTGACAACTGATTTTATTGTTGAGCTGAGCGTATTTATGGTGTAGCAAAAACACATACAAAATACACCAAAATGTGAATTTATTTCGACATTATTTCAAACTATTTTTGCTAAAGCTCCATTTCATGTAGTAAAAATATCAAAATTAAATAAATATTGCGCGTAAAATTCTCTTCATTTGCATGAATATTCAATTTTAGTTTTTGTTTTACGCGTGAAGAAGAATTTGTGTTAAATTCCGTTTGCCGAATTGCTGCATACTCAAAAGCCTTAAAGTAGGCAACATTTTTTTTGATTTGATTTACATGCCTCGACTTGTTTAATTGGATTGCTTGGCATTTGAGTCGTTGAGTCGCAAAGTTACATGATGCACATCATCAACAATCATGTGAAGCAATTATGTATTTAACACGCCGTGCTCAAAAGTTTTTACTTTACTTTGATGCTATGAGTTTTGCCTATTTTAATAATCTGCATTCAGTTGATCTCTTTTATTCTGCTTCTTATGTAACATTTGCAAGCAATGCGAGCGAGAGAAACTTTGCAATTTACATGCGACAAACGTTTTTATATTCTCTGGAGACAGCTAACGTTGACATGCAACAAAACTTTCCCTTGAGAAAAACAAGCAAATAAACGAAAAGAATTATTCTTAGCGCAACTTTCTTTTTACTACACATAAAGCATTGTTATCGTTATCGTTATCGGTTTTAAATTCACACACATTTAGGCGCTGTTGCATTATTTTTCAAGCTTGCATCGAATTCAATTATCGGTTTAGTGGTTAACCAAGCAAACTAACCAAAGCCAAACAGGACATTTATTTAGGGATATAATCCGGAAACCGAACGCAAAACAGTGCGAGAGAATGAGAGAGAGAGAGAGAGCGAGCGACAGAGAATGCCTGTGCGTCTGTCTGTCTGCGTGTGTTGCATTCATATTAATCATACGCAATGTGTGACGCTTTAAATGTTTTGACTTTAATGCAGAGTTGTTGCGAAGCTCGATTGCAGGTGCGCAAGGATATATTTAGATGGGGCGGGGCGGTGGGTGCAAAATGCAGAGCTTGGCTCCGTTTACGCTTTGTTGTGGCGGCAATTGTTTTTGTTGTTGCTGTTCAAAATGCAAATTCAAGAGCGCGAATAAATCCACAGAAAAACACACAACAAGAACCAAAATGCTGATGAAAAACGAGCAGCCCTGTTCAAAGGGAATGACTATACAAGGGGGGACGAAGTGGGGTGGTCATGATGCTTGGCGCTTTGTGGTTTATTTACGAATAAAAACCGAGCAAAAAAAAAAAAAAACGAAACGTAAAAAATTTAAATAAATATTTATTTGATATTCTCTTCGCTTTATTGCGGCGGCTGCAACTGAAGTTGTGAAATTCGGTGCAAAAGTTGTGGGGTTTGGCAGAAAGAGAAAGGGGCGTGGTCCGTTGGCTACAGCATACAAAATTGCTTGTAATTACATTTTATTTATGTATGTACGAATGTTTTTACGACTGTTTGTATGTATGTTTATATGTGTATATTGTTTTGGTTCTTTCATCATCTTGCGCTTCATTAGAGTCGATGCATTTTATTTCAAACCACAGTATGGCACATCTCTCTTCTCTCTCTCTCTCTCTCTCTCTTTCTCTCTCTCTCTCTCTCTCTCTCTCCCTCTCTCTTTTGGCCACCTTCATGTGCAACATTGCGGCAACTAATGAGACTGGCTCAGCTGCAATAATAAAAACAAAACAACGAAAAATGAATAAAAACCAAAGGCAAATTAAAAATTGCTCAAACAGAGCCAAAAGCCAACAACAACAACACAAACTGAACGGCAATTGCATTTTGAAGTTGCCGTCTCAAGTGGCGCTGCATTCAGCAGCCCAACACACACCTTCCTCCTCTCCCCCAGTTATTTGTGACACCCTACTCTTTCGTCTACATACATACAAACATACATACGTACAAAATGACTAATGGATTGAAGCTGCTGTTGTTGGTTGGTTGGTTGGATGGTTGGCCAACGCCAAAGCTGTGGCAACGAATTTTTTTATTCCTCTCTGGCTTGAATCGTTCCTTCGTTCAGTTTAAGCTTTAAAATCCCAAGCCAAACCCAACGCTATCCAACTAAGCGGAACTGAATCCACACTGAAGCCAAAGCTCTAGCTGATGCTTGGAAGCCCCACACACACACACACACACAGCAACAAAACTTATGTAATGCAACGATTGATGTTGAAACTATAAAAGTGCGCACAATTCAATACCAAAACTTAATTCAGCATACTTTTTAATGAAAACCTTTAAGGTTCCGCCAACAACAACAAAAACAAAACAAAATAAACTATTCATTCAGTGTTTACTGAGAGGTTTAGATACAATTTTTATTTTTTAGCAAGGAGTTGGAGTTGGAGTTGGTGTTGCCGTTGCCAACAGCAATCAATGAAGCAATTGCAGTTAAGTGCACTTAAAGCTTGAAAGCATTTGCCATCAAGAGGCATTCAAAAGAGATAACAACTTGCTTTCAAGCGAAACTCAACCAACAAATTTCAAATCAAATAATATGTACAAATAATTCTAGGAAATTTTTCCAATTAGCAGACGGATTGCAAAACTTCACACAGAGATATGCAAAATAAATACGAAGAATATCAAACATAAGGACACAAACACACACACACATTTTTTGGGTTTCAAATGGAGAGCAGTAAATTTGCAAGGAATTCATAATTGTCCATTCAACTGGAATGCAAACGTGATGTGAAAAGAAACAAGTTAATAAGAATTGGAATCATTGGAATTGTAAGAAATAAATAAGAAGCGAAATATATTGAAATTCTTTTAATTTCAGGTAAACTTTTACTAAGTTTTGCGAATTTTGATTATGAAATGACCTGAAAACTAATCAAGTTGCAAATGTTTTTTGCTAGAAATCAGTTAAATGAATATTTTTTTTCACTTTGCAAATAAATTAGTTTGCTATGTTGATGGCGTTGTTAGCAGTCAGTCAGTCAGTCAGATCAACTAGAAAAACATGTTGTTGTTTGTTTTATTCATAAAGTAGGATAGGTACACACTGTTTATACATAGGTACACAGTGTATTTAACAGACCTAATTGAGTTAGGATCATTATGTTATATCGATAAGTAAGCGAATAATGTTAATCTTAAGAGGAGTCAGTCTGTTTTGCGCACTCAAAGCGATAAGTTGGAAGACAAATATATGTAAATAAAGACTAACTGCCTTCTACAATAGATACTGTAGCATGGCGACTACCCTCAACCCAGCTGTTAAGCGATCCTATCGAGCTAGCTGTTAAGTAAGGATATCGAGCTTAGATGTTAAGAGCAACACTTCACGATACTTGAACGCAACATAACAAGGTACTTTAACATCAAGCGAACAGACACGAATCAAGACTTATATATATATATACCTCATCCCTCGTTTCGCAATCCCGCATCCCATACTTAAGACTCAACTTTACTTTATACTTTTCTACTTTCTTTGACCCAAGCAACTGGCACTTACTTTCCCTACTCTCCCTCTCTTCTTTTCATCTCATGCAAAGCATCTTTTAGTCAGCTGTTTACAACTTGAACAAAGACACAAAACAAAAAGAAGCTCATCGACGCTCGCTTGATTACACTTGCCGCTCGTTGCAACTATTTAAATCAAACGCAAAACAGCTGTAATTATAAATTCTGAATTATGGTTTGCAGAAAGGACAAAACAGCAACAAATAGTACTATGTATATAAGAGATAGGAGAATGCGGAAAGTGCTACAAGAAAAACCAACTCCTATGGGATGCTTTTTTTTTTGATGCTTTTGGGTGGGAAGCGCTACGTTTGGTTTGCCAGTTGCATGCGCTCATTGCCAGCGATTATGCAAATGCCAAAGACAAGAACACACGCGGAGAGTTGAGGGGCGCACGGGGGCGGTGTAAGGGAGCGGGGGGTTGGTTAAGCAGTTGGCTGAGTTTTACATGCGTTTGCTGTGTGCGGCAAAGTTATAAATATAAATTAAGCAAATGTGTTGCATAAATTGTTGTTGTTGCTGTTGTTGTTGTTATTCGACTCCATGCCAAGAGGTGTTGTGTGCGTGTGTGTGTGTGTGTGTGTGTGTGCACACCAAAGTGCCAGCAAAAATTACGAGCTACAATTACAAGAGACAAGTTGCAGCAGACAGAGTGTGGCTGGCATTCAGCAAAACCAGTTGCAACTAATTGCCATGACACAACCGAGGCTCAATAACTTTGCTTTTAAACGGGGCGAGCTTAAGCCCCAAAGACATATTGTTGTTTTTAAGCTTGATTTCAAATTGAACGTAAGTAAGGATCTTAGAATCATCTACCCAGAAATAGTTAGAACATCAAATATATCAAAGAAAATTCATATCTCAAGTTTAGGAAAGAAACAGAGAAAGACAAAAAGTGAAGCAACGAAGGATTATTTATTTTATAAGAAACTTTACTTTACTTTAACTATTTATTTCGCAATCCGAATATGCAATGTGTTTGAAGACCAAAATGTTCGATCGTTTGTATTGTGCAATACTTTTACTGAATTCAAAATTGTTGCTATAAAAAATAAAATATATATTATTTAATTGTAAATGTTTTATTTTAGAAAAAGAAGCTAAATTAGTTTTGTCTTTTCCCCTGGGATAGCCATGAAACGCAATTTAATGTTAGTGTATGCGTGTGTTTGTTTGTGTGTATGTGTGTGTGTGTCTGCCTATACACTGATACAACAATATTTGCATATCATATATGCATAAACACACGCGACATTTTGGCCAGACAGTTGCAATAAAGTTAGATGTATAACTCTCTCTCCTCTCTCTCTCCTCTCTATTTGTGTGCGATGAGTGATGATAGTATGGAAATGAGACAGCAATGACAACGTTTAAGTCAGAGGCAGTTAGCGTCTGCCACCTGAACTTAGTCAATCAGTCAACAGAGGCGATGACAACAACAACAGCAACAACAACCACAACAAACTGCATCAAGTGCTTCGGGACACAACTGACTAGCAGGCAGTTGATGCAGTCAAATGTCTAGATGGCTTAACTTAAATATGCACATGTATCAAATGCAGCCGCATAAGCACACACACACAAACACACTTATTTGAAGATAAAACCAGCTGCAGACAATTTGCGTTGCCTACTTTTAAGCTGACAATTTTAGCAAAAATGCATGCCAAGAACTGAGACAGAGAGAGAGAGAGAGATTTTTTGCATATTCAATCATGAAATCCTTCAAATATTATGTTATTAAAGTAACTAAGAAACTAATGAAACAAAACATAACTTTTAATAGCACTTAATTTAAGATTTTCCTACTCGAAACATATGGCAAAAGGCAAAGTTGGCAAAAATCAATACTCAAATGATCTTTTGATGGCTTGCAATAAGCAGGTTTATCATTGGGCTATCTATCTATTATGAATAAAGTAAAGCGTTATAAATAATTGTTCAGAAATGCAAAGGCATGAACATGAGATAATACTCACATTGAGATCTATATGAAGATATGCGTTTGTTAACCTCGCATGTCCGCCACGCTCAAAGTCTAAAATCTAGAGAAACTGAGAGTGCAATGGAAATAGATGAAACCAATAATAGCGAAACGTTCAGCTTCTCGTTTATTTCAATTTTGACAGCTTTTTGAAGGATACATTGATTAATACTATAGTTGGCAGTTGTGGGAGTACCCTGGTCAGTCCACTGTTAGAACAAGGCATAAGGAACAACTTAAATCTATTTTTAATAAAATGCAATATGTAGTCAAATATGCATTTTCATTGCTGATTATATGCCACCAAACGCTCTCTCTCTCTCTCTCTCTCTCCCTTTGTATCAGACACCCTTACCCTTTGTACGCAGGCAGCTTTAGCTACTTTAAACAGCGAACACGTTGCGCAAATACAATTGCATTTTCCGCTACTTCATTGCGATGTGCACTTTTCACTTAATTGCACACATTCACCCACTTGTCCAACAATTCAAATCATAAAATTAGCACACTTTACACACACATAGAGATAGTAATACTCCCACACACACAGACAAAATCAATTAAAACACAAAAGCGCACGCTGGTTTGAACAAAAACTAAGAAAAGAAAAAGAAAAGAAAGAAAAAAAAAATGAAGGAATGTTGGAAGCTTAAAAAACATGCTGGAATGCAATTAAATGTACTTGAATGATTAACGTATACCCTGTAAAAATGTGACGTTAGCAAATTCTATTTATCAGAACTGAACAATTAAAGTTTTCCTTGCTGAAAATAAGTTTTTTCTTTTCTCATTCACTTAACTCTAGAAATATCTCCGATTTGTATACTAATTTATGCACTTTACTTGATTATTAAGCTCTAGCTATTGCTGGGTATTTAGGTAAGCTGTATAGATGGGCGAGAAGGAGGAGGACAAGGTAGGGTAGCATGAAATCTCTTGGTCGCCGCACGGTATGCAACAACGTGGCTCGGGAGGTTGGGCTTCGCATTTTTGTTGCATAACTTGCGGCGCGTTTGTGGCCAAAAATACCCGCACACACAGGTGGAAGGAACACCCCCGCAACTCTCCCCTCCCACCACCACTACTGTCTATTTATGTATGTGTGTGTGTGTGTCTGCTATAAAATGCAAATGCTTTAATTAAAAGCTTTGCAAACATCATCAAAGCATGGGCGTAACGCAACAAACTTCAATGGTTGGGGCGAGCAACGAAAGGTGGGGGAGAGGGGGGGGGCTTATGGTGGTTGGTTGCTTTTGGGTTGGGAGTCGAAGTCTGCTGCATAGTTTGTAAAGTTGTTTATTTATTATTATAATTTTTTTTTTTTTTTTTTTTTTCCTTTGCTTCGGGAAAAACAGCAAACAGGTGGGCTTACTTGCCACGCCCACCGCCTACAGGTCCGCCCACTGTCTCACCACCGCCACTATGCGAATGAGTTTTGGCACATGTTTGCCGTGATTTTTATTGCGCCGTTTCTCCTATATTTCCTTCGTCTTTTAACGCAAAATTATGCGAGATTTCCAAGAATATTTTTCTTTACATTTTTTTGTGCGAGTTTCGCCTTTCCATTTGTTGCACGCTCAGTGGAATGCCAAACAACAGCAACCATAGCACAGACACCCCCCGCCTAGTTGCCCCCCCCCCTTGCTCCATCCCCAGCGATTCAGTTGTTTTTTGTCTACTGTATTTCTGCTGTGCTTTGCATAAATTTTTATAGCTACAACCGAAAAAAATAAGAGAAGAAAAGAAAAGGAAACACTCGGTAATACTTAGCTGCAGATGATTATGAAGGAAATCCACCCCCCCCCCACCCCCTCTAGCAACAAGATTAAATCATACATACATACATATGGTACATATATACTCTATACAAAATTTGTTAATCATGCCGTTTTCTCGTTTTTCTTCTTTCTTCGTCGAGACTTTAATTTTGTCTGGCAACAATGCGAAAATCCGAAAATTGTTGCCATTTGCAAGTAAGTTCATTAATGAATCGAAGGGGGAGTTGAGGGGGAAATGATTCCGGGAAAATAAGTGAAATGAATGCCCGCAAAAAAATAAAAATAGGTTTCGAAACTCAGCTCTGACAACACTTCAAATGGCATTAGAAACAAAACAAAGAATGGCAAATAAGAAAATAAAATTGTATATTTATACATATATGTATGTAAATATTATATAGTAAGGACCATGACAACCGGAATTGAGAAGAAGCCCGAATAAATTCAATTTCAATTTCCATTTCAATTCAATTGCAATTTCATTTGTATTTATGTTGAAGTTGAGTTTTATTAAATTCATTTGAATACCAAAATTTTATTCATTTATTATTTGTTAATCTTCTTTCTTTTTTTCTTTGCATTCATTGCAGGTTTTTCGAAAATTTATTGAATTCTTTAGCTCTTTTAAAGTTTCACTCAATTATTTGCAGTTCAATTATTGCTAATGCTAAAGCTTTCATGTTAATGCTTGTATTAACACATAGCAACAACAAAACCGAGAACGACAATCAAAGTGGCCACAGTTTAATTATGCACTAGTCGATTCGTTGGACGTTCGCCGGCTTGGCCAATGGCCAATGGCCAGACAGACAACAATTGAAAAGCCAAAGCAGACCCAAAGTAAGCAACTAGATCAACATTTGTATGCCTTGCAGCAGGCTATTAGAAAATCAGCTGAAAACTTATTGATGCCAACTGATGCTGTGAATACCTAAAGGATGCTTAGCAACTAGAACTTAGCAAATGGATGGAAGCAATTGGTTTATGACAATGCCAGAGAGAGAGAGAGAGAGCGGGAAATGTTTGGAGAAAGTGCTGCAACAACTCGATACAATTTCATATTCCCTAACCAACAGAAAAATAAATATTGAATTGAAAAACTTTGAATAAACATTATAAATAATAAATCATTGGCAAAAGTTCTTGAGTTAAAGTGTAAATTAAACGATATACATACAATGTTTTTTCTCTCTGTGAAGTTGCTAATTATCTCAACCAAAAATGTTCACTTATATCAGAAAGGTTTCAGTTTAAGGAATTCTATTATTATTATATTGACGAATAATTTTATCAGTTTTTGTTTTAGCTATTCGAAAGATAAGACAAATTAAGTTTCATTAAAATTTGATTAAGCTAACATTATTTTGTTAGAGCATTAGAAATTCGACGATTCACAGTTAAATTTTGTTTTCCTTCTTATTTTTATACCCTTTACCCATAAAATGTGTAAATAAGGGCATAATGGTTTTGTGCAAAAGTATGTAACAGGCAGAAGGAAGCATCTCCGACCCCATAAAGTGTATATATTCTTGATCAGCATCAACAGCCGATACGATATAGCCATGTCCGTCTGTCCGTCCGTCCGTCCGTCTGTCCGTCTGTATGAACGCGTGGATCTCAGAGACTACAAAAGCTAGAGACTTCAGATTTTGGATATAAGTTCTCCTATATCATGAGCAGAACAAGTTTGCTTCAAATTATCGATAACTATTCTGGTTTCCGATATACACATGGAATCGATAACAATAAAATATCGAATTTGGAAAATCTAAAAATGAGGGTTGAAGTAATGGATAATGATAGAACTTTTCTGAAAATTTCATCCAAATCGGTTAGGAAACACCGGAGATATCCAAAGTCTTATATAAATTTAATATATATATATTGCAACTGGGTTCAGGGTATCTTATAGTCGGGCTCTCTCGGCTAGAGCCTTCTTACTTGTTTTTTTTGATGTAGCTTTGCCGGCCAACATCAAAATGGAAGTAACACGATGTTGCTAACGATGTTGGCGACTTCATTAGCTGGCCAAAAACGGCCACTGGCTGAAACACGCATAACTTTTCGCCCATAAGCCCGTAAGTGTGTGTGTGTGTGTGTGTGTGAGGTAAATCGCGTCAAATGAGCTAAGCAAAAGTACAGAAGAGCAAAGCAAAGGCAAACAAAAAAAGGACATAGAAATGTATGTAGGGTGAGCCACATTTGTATCATGCTTAACTAATTGCCAACCCGCGCAAGTGAGGATGCGGTGTAGAAGTGTGTGCGAGTGTGTGTGTGTGTGCACATGTCTGGTCATAACATAAATTCTCATAAGCATAATGCTTTCAAAATTGTTGCAAAAGGGCGAAGGCAACGGCTAGAGAAGCTGCGCTTCTATAACGAAAAACTTCGCTCGTTCATTTATGTGTTGAGCAACACTGGCGAAACTGAGTTATTGAAATTGCTTCAAGTGTGTATAGGTACACTATGCGTGCGTGTATGTGTATGTGTGTGTGTGTGTGTAGCTTAAATTAGCTGCGCGATGGGCTCGTGTCCGTAGGCAGCCTTAACTAAATAATAGAAAATACGCAAGAGGTAGAGAATAAACGAGATAGATGAGGCAACAGTAAGTAACAGAAGCAAGAGAAAGGTAGTGTGTGTGTGTGTGTGTGTGTGTGTGTGTGTGAATATTGCAGACACATGGTCGAGACATGGAAGGCAAGTTCATTTTTTACAGAGGCACATATTGCTGCTGTTGCTGGCGTTGTTGATTTTATTAAAATAATAATGCTGAAGCGCGCGCTGTGCACAACAGCAACAACAGCAACAACAACACGAGAGCCTAGTGTAAAAGCAGCAGCAGCAAAGTAAGAAAAAAATAAAAAATTGAATGAAAGGATGCAAAAAAAAACAGTCATGAAGAGCAACAAAAATCAATAACCACCCGAAGGCGCAGGCTATACAGCAACAAGAGCAACAAAAGCAACAACAACAGCAGCAAAATAAATTTACATACAAGCAAGTGTGTGTGTGAGTGTGTGTGTGTGGTAAGTGGGTGTTTTGTGACTCAAGGTTGTGGCACAACAGCTGAGAAAAGCCAGCCAGTTTAGTCAGTAAACGACGACGACGACATGCTCCTAAAATACCCTGTAAAAATCAAACAACAAAAGAATATTTTCTTTTCATATTTTTGTAACGAAAATACTAAATTTAATACTATAGAAAGATTGGTGTTATCTTTTCTTGATGTAGGAACTATTATTTCAATCAGATTTAGCAAAATTTTCGATTTTTGTATAAGTTTTTACAGAGTATCATTGAACCATGCACATTTCACCCAAAGAACTTGAACTAATTGCTGCTGTTGTTGTTTGTTGTAGAGCATCTATCTATCCATCATTGACATATAGACATATACCCTCCCACCCCAAGAAACTTGTTTCCCTTCGAAGTAGACAATCGAAAATCTACAGCAAAACAACAACGAGAAATGATTACCAAATATCGATTGCTAATTATGAGTTCATTAATTAATGAATTTGACACATCAAATTGAAACATTTTGCAACACTTGCTAAACTGACAACAATTGACAAATTTCTTCTTCAACAGAGTTAAGATTCGATGAAGACAATATTGATTATTATTCACATTTCAAGAGATTTGTAGCTCAATCAAATATTTGATTTGTTGTCGAATGGTTCGTATAAGAAATGCAGTTTAAATGGAAACGTTTACATCGGAGGAGTTGGCAATATACGAAATTGGTTTCGTTTATCAAAGCATATAGACTATATAGTATGGTATTAGCATATTCCAATTTCAGGTCCAACCCAGCAATTACTGTTTGGCAAACAATGGAAATTTTTGCACATGTCTGCTAAAAGGTTGCCAATAAAAAATTGATAAAGCAAGCGAAACACACACAGCAACAAATGCAATAACAATGCCCTCACTGTGTTTGTGTGTGTGTGCGAGTGTGTGTGTTGGTGAGGTCGATATATGACTAGAACAAGAATGAAGAAAGTAACAAAAGTTGACATGTGCAGACGTTCACTTTGCGAATTTGCCATAGTTAAATGCTTTATATGTGTAATTGGCATTGCAACAATCAAAGAACGAATGCCAATTTGTTACAAAAAGGTTCTTAAATAATTCATTGATATACGATTCATTTGAATGGACAAAACTTGTTGATTTCCTAATTACAGATTGCGAGAACATTTAACTTTCATGTTCTATACTATACTATTATTATAAACGTTGATTTAGCAGCAAGAAAATTGGACTTAATAACGAACTCAAATCAAGTGCAATTGCTATTCAATCAAGCTTAGCAGTAAGCATATTTTATACGTGCTCAATGTTATATGAAATGTACTTGAATTCGTTCCAAAGGATCTAAGAACAATGCCAAAATATTATAATAATAATAAAAACTGATCTAATTACTTAAGTGGCAAAAAAAATGAATTTTAATTGAGTAAATCAGCAAGCACATAAATCGTACAACAAGTATGAAAATAATCAAAACAATACTTGATTAAAGTTCCAAATCGAAGGGTTCAATTCAAAAGAATACAAGAAATTTGCTTTATTTAAAACTTTTTCCGTTAAACTTACTTTGACCAGACGAAATTCATATATGAAATGATTATAAGAAAATAACTTTTAGGGGAACTTAAAATTCTTAAACGTGATTCTGCTATATAGAATATAGATAATACCCCTAAGTAGAAATCAAAAGTAAACTTTATTTTCTAACAAAATATATTAAAATTAAACCAAGTTAAAATAAGTAAATTATATATAATATTCAAAGCCAGATATCAAAAGTCAACATTGCTGGCCCACTTGATCAACTCACTCGAATAAAAGAGTATAATTTTGCATTCGCAGCGGAGCAGTTCGCTTCGATTGAGTCGAGAGTGAGTCGAGAATTGAGTTAAAGCTTGCGAGTACTTGCGAGTACTCAGTGCAGTGCTGTGCAATGCACGTTTATTTATTGTGTATTTGCATTATTAGAGCAACTCAGCTGTGAAAAGCAAATGGGATACACAAGGAGCAAATACCAAGAGTCCGATGTGGTAGCGAACGAAACGGAAATAATAGAAACCAATGCTAAAGGCAAGGGGACGAAGACGACGACGGAAGGACAGCAAGTGACCAAACACACACTCATCAGTCACAAAATGGACCCTCGAAACCTTCACGAAACTCAATGGCTGACTGGCTGACTGACTCACGTGTCCTTTGTCTAGCTTGAAGGAACGTTGAGGATGGGGAGAAGAACTGTGTGCAGTCGTCCGACTCTCTGCATTATTATTATGTATTGGCAAGTTGTTTAGTTGGGAACTTCGTAATTTCTTTATGGCATAGCAAACGAAGCTGAGTAAGAGCTCAAAAGCTACGTGAGTGGATGGATATGTACACACGATGCCGTTATGATGCATACAGATACAGTTGTGTGTGTGTGTGTGTGTATATGCAATTACCAGGCACACACGGACATGTGTGTGTTTTAGTTTATTTTTGTTTATTTTGCTAATAGAATCATATGAATTTAATACTTTTGCCAGAGCTCTAAACTTGACCGTCGTGTCACGACCAGCATAACTTTTTTCTGCTCTTAACGCAAATCCTTTTAGCCAAAATTTTAATGTGAAATAACAATTTGCATTTATTTTTGTGAAATAAAATCTTTATAACAGTTGTTAGCAAATTTAAAAGTAAGCAATGAATAACGATAAATATCGATTATTATCATTTTTAGCTTCAAGGATTCGATTTGTTTTTGCAGCTGTTCGCATATCATTGCAAAAGCTTCAATTTCAAATCTATTTTTGGTAAGTAGGTGAAATGTGAATGTATGTGTGTATAAAGGTATTTACATAAGCACACACACACACACACACACAAGCTGACATCTGCGCCGTCAACATCAGCAGGAGCATAGAAAAATACACATGTATGTGTTGTTTGTGTGTGTGTGTGTGAGGTTAACATCAAACAAAATTCCAATTTTTTTCAATTTTATTTATTTTTATTTTTTTTTTCTTGCTTGCCAACAAACATTGGCAAGTTTGACAAGCCAGAAGATTGAGTACGTGCCGCACATTGACAAATGGAACGCGACTTTGCGCTCGGTGTGTGTTGAGTATCGAAGTCGACATTCAACTTGCAAGTTCTAACTTTCAGCTTTGCCATCGATGACTGTTGAATGTTGTGTGGCTTAACAAACATTGGACAATGGGAAATTTAGCCAAATATGCGGCATTTTTTTCATTTTTCACATGAAAAACCAAAAACTCAAAATAAGACATTATTTTAGTTATTTTTAGAAAGTTTACTCTAAATATCTTGGAAATAAAAAAGTTTTTCATATGAGAAATCGCATTTTTACCGATAGTTCCTATTGAAACTATACGATATAGTGACGTGCTGATGATTTTGCACGTTATAGATTATAAAACAGGCTTGACAGACAGATTTGGAACCGATATGTTGAAAAATAAGAAAGTTTTTCATATGCAAAATCGCATTTTTATCGATAGTTACTAAAATTTCCCATACAATCGACCTTCTTTCGCCATCTTCGATCCAAGCTAAACTTACCCAAATGTAGAGAACATTATGTAACTGAAATTTGCCACTCACCTGCAAAGAAGAAGAGAAAAAGAGGGGAATGAATATAAGCGTTAATAGACAGTTTTTGTTGATTTTTCTTTTTATTCGGATTGTTATTCTTTGGGAGCAAATTTGTCTTTTTTTATGCGCTTTTGCAACGCAACCAAGTGCATCAAAGGTCATTGCTATGACTCTTCAATCGCTTGTGGCAGAGGCGAAAGGCAAGATCTGCCGCACACTGCACTGATGCCCACTTACACATTCACATTCAAACATGCACAGCTTATCATCCCAAAGGTATGCTACATAAAGTGCAGCATGCGAACATCAACAAATAAGCATAGAAAGCAGCCCCCGTGTAACACACTGTGTGTGTGGCATGTGTGTGGCCTGTGTGTTGCATGTGCAACGTTAAGCTGTCTAACATGCGAGGGTCGCTAGCAAACAAATATTTTCCTAATCACATTTGAATAATTTGAAGTTGAACTAAATCGTCTCGATCCAGATATGATACAAAGGGTTCGATAGCTTAGAGATGGACCGTGATGAACAGTTATGCACCTACACAAGCTGCTTGCTACAATATTCAATATTTGATAATATATTACAGCTACTTTCTTTGTCTAACTACAAGTCAACCCTCGTGTAGGAAGTCAAGCTGTCGTCAACAACATTATATAGACTGGGCATTAACAAAAGCATATATGCATAGACATATATAGAGACAGAGAGAGATAGAGTAAGAGTAAGAGTGAGAGAGATAAAGTTTCGCGCTGGTTTCTCAACTTGGCCAGCTTATCCTTTCATGCAAACGCATTCAATTCGCTTGCCATTCAGCGACAGCAAAGTGATGGAAGGTGGCCAGGTACATATGTATATGGTATGTGTAGAGATGTAGAGACACACCACATATACATTTGTCATGAATTTTTAAAGTTCATATAGCACCCCTCCACCACCCCCTCCACTCAATGCAGCCAACATGCTTTAGACGATGTGTTAGCGACAGCGATGACTGTGAAGTGGGAAATCAAATGTTTGTAATTAAAATTAAATATTCTATTAAAGGATCAAAACTGCTAAAAGGATGCAGTCAGGCAGTAAACAGCAATCAAAATGAAATGTTACAACACACACACACGCACACTAAGTCAACACACACACACACACGGAAATCATATTTGTATCATAACACAAATGTTTCATCAAGAAAATAATTAACTTGTAGGCGAGCGTATTGGGAATTTGCTTGACTCGAAAAGTAGTTGATTGGCATCGCAATGAAGCGTGAAATGTCAAGTGGTTAGAGCTCAAGTTTTGGCCTTAACAAACACTTGGCAGGCAGGCATGGTATGGTATGTCAAGATTTGACCAGACTGCCAAAGCCGGTTAGTTTGTCAATCGGCTGAGGCTAAAGCCAATTCAAAGCCAAATCAAATATAATCACACCAACACACACACATGTTTGTATGTGTTGAGTTGCAAGTTTGAGAAGCAAGGGTCAACTACATGAATTGAAATCTATGACAAATGTCAAAAGTACAAGCTGTCTGGCATAATAAGTAGTGCAAGACTGCAACAAAATGATTAAGTAATAAAGCAAAGCTTAGTTTTGAGCAGCTGTCATCGATAGTTAAGATATCTGTTATCGATTAATTAGCTTCGCTAAGCGTTTGTGTAAACAATTTCATTTCATTTCTCCCTAAAGAATATATGTATAAATTGAATATTGAACTCATTAACAACTATTTTATTTGTCCGTCAAGTATTTAAACCTAATTTCTATAGTCGAATAACCACTCATTATGCAACTGATGAAAAACAAAAACAATAAAAAATAAAGCCCCTTTCGACAGCTGCTTTATTTAATTGCATCAAATATGTGCGCAATAATAAATGTTGTATGTAAAATTTATATAAATAAAAAATGTTCAAACAAAAATATTTAAACAATTTGCACGTAATAAAAAGGGAGGAAAAAACGCGGTGAGAACGTTTTTTTTTCGGAATGCCGAAGCGTTTAATACTCTTAATTGAATTTGTGGCAAAGTTTTGTTAATGAAAATATATACTAAAAGTTTTTTTTCCTTTCAGTTTTATTGGAAAACATTTGCTTATAATTTGTGTTTTTTTTTTTTTGCGTGTAAATTGTGATAAATATGCATAATTTAAAAGCCCCGCCACCAATTTAATCCAATTGCAATGCTGTTTGCTTCCGTCCTTCTGCCCCTTAGGCAATCGGCAATCACTCATCATTTCGTCAACTGTGCTCAATTTGTTTTGAAATTTAAGCGTAATTTTGGTTTTGGTTGCGTTTTGTCGTTGCCAATTATTTGATTGCGGCTAATATACAATACGATTATATGATTGCTTAACATCAAAATGATTTGCAAATATAAATTTGTTATGTTTGTTTTGTTCGACTTAAGAATCGTTTCCTATGGCAGAGAGTTTGATAGGAAGATGAATCTAACACTAAAATAAAGCTCTCCTAATAATATATCCTCTTTCTTCTGTCGCCTTTTTTAGCCATCAACTAATTGACTTGTGTGTGGTTCAAGGAATATATTCGTTTTCGTTCGTTTTTCTATTTTTTTGTTTGCTTTGTAGTGGATCATTTCCTATTTGCTGTGCGCCAGACTTCTTGGTTCGGATTGCAATGGCCAAAACGGACTCTGACCAGAGCAATGCACTCCAGAACACGGAACAGCCAGACGGCAAATTGTGACCTGGCTACTACACTTTTGCCCCTTGTTGTCGCCCGCAACCCTCTCTTTCATGTATCCTGTCCTTTTGGCTTTGTCTCTTTGGCTCTGTCTGTCTGTCGCGCTGTGTTTGTTGGTTTGTTTGTTTGTTTTCGCTTATTTTTATTGCCACGCATCCTTTTTATGTCCTGCTGTGATTCGCAAACTGACTCTTCCACCCACTTATGCGCTGTGTTTGCATTTGCCAACCGCACTGTTTTGCGTTCCCATAGCCCGCCCATAACCCACCACCTCGGCACATCGGCCGGCATAAAGCAACTGAAATTTCACGTTGATTTTGCATCGGCTCCTGGGACCATCTCCTGATCCTGCTGCTTGTCCCGGTGTGTCCGTTAAATGTGTGTTGTCGTCCGGCAATGCCGTACATAAATATGAAATTTATTAGTTAGTTTTGTATATCCTTTTGTGCGTGTCAGTTCCGGCTTGGATTGCATTTCAGCTCCCTTTCATCTCTGTTGGTCTCATCTTTTTGGCTCTGCTCATTTGCCAGTAGCAACAATAACATCATCATCATCATCAACGCAACCCATTTCGACCCGGTGGCATCATCAGCTTTATTATCGCATCCGCGTCGCTTCGTTCTGGTTACCATTTTAATTTGTTAAATGCACTTGTGTCATGTTCATTTGCCCAACACTACCATTTGCTATCCTTCCTGCCTCAATCCTACAAACCCACCTTAACCCCAACAATGATAAATGCAAGCAGTTAAGAATTTAATTATCAGCAACAAAACTAAAGGTACTTTAATATCATAAGGTTGCTAAACGATTTTATCCAAATATCGATAGTTATTTGTATTAAAATCGATAGTTGACGTATGCCATAAAAAGTTATATACTTTTGCAAAGACCTTCAAAATCTAATTTGGGTACTAAAATATAACTTATCGATTTATCGATAGTATTTAGTGTGAAATCGATTGTTGACTAATGTCTGAAATAATCCTTCAAAAAGTTTCTAACTGTTAATTTCTTCTATTTGAATTAATCAAAGCTTTGATCATCATTTGTCAAGTCAAAAAAGACAAATTGACTTTAAAAAAAAAAAACAAATTGAATATTCAACAATTTGAAGAGTTACTCATCAGGCAAATAACAACAAAATATAATTTGCCCCACAATTTAGCAAACATTTTTTTTTTCATTTTTTATGTTTGGGTTAAGCCGCGTAGTTGCCGCATTCATTGCCGGCCGGCCGGACAACCTGGCAGCCAGTTAGCCAACCTATTTGTCAGAATTTGTTTTTTGGCTTCACTTCACATTCTCTCATTCTCCTTTCAACCTTCCTTGCAGCCCGTGGCGCCACGTTTGTTGGCCGTCATAATCCATAATCCCAAACGCCGTGAAAATAGTATGAAATCATTTTTGTTAGTTGTGCTAGTAGACCGAAACAAGCGATTTTTTTGGGCTAAAATCGCACTTCAAAAGTTGTTAATTAATTGCATTTTTCGAGTTTATAGATTCCGTTTTGAAGCTTTGAGGATCACAAGCAACTCGATTTTTGGCAAAACAATTGTCAGATTATATTTGCAATTGTTTCGATCATAGAATTATTGCGAACGAATTGATAAAAATAATGAATATATTATTAAGCTTTAAAGCATTGAAAAATAATTAAATTAATTTCGAAATCAATAAATCATTACAATAAACTGTTAGAACTGTTTTGTACCTAAGAAATATATTTTTAACTAGGGTATTTTTAAGTCTACTTGTTAGAAAATACATGTATGTAGGTGTTAGTGTGTGTGTGTCTTTTATAGCGCCTTCAAGCAAAGAGCTGGAAGCTGCACAACTGTGCGAAACTGAAAAATGCGACACAAAAACTAAGTGAAAATTTATTCATTGCGCCAAAAAGTATTATGCAACGGACAGACAGTAAAAGCAGCAACTGGGTTAACTATCCGCAAAAGAGAGCGAGAAAGAAAGAGCGAGAGGGAGAGAGAGAGAGTGTGTGCGAACAGCCATTTTATTATTGTTCATTTTCACAAAGCAATTTTCTCAAATATTTTTGTACTGTCTCTCTCTCTCTCTCTGTCTATCTTTGGCTTTTCTCTCGTTTTTTTGACACTTTTATTTGATTTTTATGCGACTTTGCGCCCGGACGCCTGAATTATTGTCCAGCGCAATGCTTAAATGTGAACTAGGCCAGGATGCGGGATGCGGATACGTTTTATGGCGACAGGAGCAGCAGAAGAGAGAGAGAGAGAGAGACAGAGAAAGCGAGCGGGAAAGAGAGAAGGACGGCACACACACATACACACAAAGAGGACGCCTGGCAGTCGGCGTGGCCTTTGCTACGGCAAACTGTACTATTGCATAGCATACTTTTTGGCGCCTGCACTAACAATTCTGCCTACCTATAAGTCATGTATAAGTATGTATGTATATATGTATGTGTATATACCGTAAACATGTCTCATATCATGTCGGGCATATCTGGTGGAAATGTTTGCTTAAATCTCAGCAGAGGCTGGGGCAGCAGGACATGCTTGAGGCTAGTGACGTTTCCTTAATGCGACAATGTCAAGTCCAGTTTTGCTTTAACTTCGATTCCCACACTGACCGGAACTGAACATTTAATATGTGTACAAAAATAAAAAAACATGTACTTAGCGACTTTTTTTGACCGGAAACCTAAGCTCCTTGACATTGACAATTATGACGTGTGTGTGTGTGTGTGCGAGCTAGTTTGACAGATTTAAAGGCTGTCAGCTTTGGCGGAAGTAACAAGTGAAAGGTCCCTTGATGCGTAGCCGCTTGAGCACACTTTAAAAGGCCTTTTAAATAAGTAATGAAGGCACTAGAATGCTTGCTTCCGCCCACTTCCGTTTCCGTTTCACAGACGTTTGCCAACTACGTGACTTCTTTAGCGTTGACTTTAGATCTAGATTCTATAGTATAAATATATATACACATATATATTTGTAACATTTCTTTCTATTTCTCGCTTGTGTAATTGATTTTTCAATTCCTTCATTCGTAACACTATTGCAATTTATTTGTCTTTATCATTTGATTTTCATAGCTTCTTCTTCTTTTGAATCCTTTGCTTTTATCTCGTTACTGCTCGTAACTCAATATCTTCGCATTTTATTTTAATAACTTGTTTTCCTATCTCTTTCTACCATTTGTCGCCTTTTTCTATTTAAATCATTAAATCTTTAGTATTCTTTGGGTCCAATTAAATCTGTTTTCTAAAACTAATCCGCACTTAATTGAGGGTTTTATCACACTGTGCTCAGCTAACATATTGTTATTTGTTAGATTTCTACAAACTAAATGCAGTTTGTAAAGTTTCGTTTAGTCTTTTTTTTTTTTTTAGTTTCTCGTTTTAGTTGTGTATCAAACGCTTGGCAATTAACCCAAGAGGGCAGGAGCATGAGGGATGCCCCCCCTAGCCAAAGACGAGAGGCAAATAACCCTTTTTGGCCAACAAAAGTTTTATTTGCATTCGCCGCTCTCGTTGCGTTTGTGTATAGAAATGTTTTACTTTCAACTCTTAAAGTGCAACATCAAAACTATGTGTGTGCGTGTGTGTGTGTGTCTGAGTTTGTGTGTTTTGTGTGTGTAGTTAAGACACTTTTGCATCACCTTTGACTACAGAAAGAAATTTCAACAATTTGTTAGACTTGTGTTGCTGTTGATAATCAAGCTGGAATTCAGAGAGCCAAATTGTATGTAATGTATGATATGAGATGGCGATAGAGAGAGAGAGAGAGAGAGAGAGAAGCGAATGAATGAGGGAGCGGAAGGGCGGTTGTTAAGTGAGAGGCGTGTGCAGCAAGAACCGGAAGCAGTGAGAACTACAAATGTAATGGCAAATTTTTGAAATTAGTATGCAACACACGCATAACACACACACACACACAGCAACAGCATCTGACTAACGAGTTGGCCAAAAGGGGAGAGTTTCAAATGTCAAGGGGGGCTAGAGGGTGTTGGTATGCGTGTGTTGTATGTGTTGTGAGTGGCGTGCTAAGGAGCCGTGTCAACATTGCTAGCTTCACACATACGATTGCTGTTGCTGCTGTTGTTGTTGCTGTTGTTGTTGTTGTTTGGTAGCATCAATAATGGGGCACATTTAAGCTGCTTGCCACCCACTTTATTGCTGGCTGGTTTTAAGTAATTTTAATAGCACTTCTACTCCGCTTTAGTACAGTGCAAAACTACTACAGTTCTGCCATGTTGCGCTGAGAGCAAGAACATTAAGTTCCAATGTGTGGTGCACTCAAAACAAAACAGAAAGTCAATAAGAGAGACACACACACAGCGAAAGAGAGAGGAAGAAAAAGAGAGAGAGAGAGAGAGAGAGAGAGAAATATGTATCAATATGAAAATAACTAAATATTCTCAGGTATTCAACAATCAATGAACTGCGAAAGATTTATCGTAAAATTATGTTTTAAACTGTTATCGATAAGCGAAAAAAGTTAATAGATTATTATCTTCAAGCCATTTATCGATATGAATTGAAATTAATTTTAGCAAAAATGATTTATCGATATGTACCGATATCAATGAATTGCGAAAGATTTATCGTTAAATTATGTTTTAAACTGTTATCGATAAGCGAAATCGTTTATCGATAGCATGCAATAAGCTTAATGCGAATAGCTAACATATTATATTTATTATTATTTTTAAACCATTTATCGATATGGATTGAAATTTATTATAGCAAAAGTGACTTATCGATATGTATCGATATCAATGCATTGCGAAAGATTAATCGTTAAATTATGTTGTTAACTGTTGTCGATAAGCGAAATTGTTAATCGATAGCAGGCAATAAGCTCAAAGCGAATAGTTAACATATTTTATTGTGGCTTTATCTTTAAACCATTTATCGATATATATTGAAAATGATTTTAGCAGAAGTGATTTATCGATATGTATCGATCAAAAAAAGTTTCTCAGAATTTTGTTGCCATCTAAATTGACTCAAGTATAAATTTTGCCCAGTGTACTTGTCGAATTGCTGTTTCCGGTTTGGTTGCTGTTCTTTTTTATTGCTTGTTGCGTTTTAGCCACACTATATTAGCCGTAGCTTGTTGGATTAATGCAAGCTTAGCAAATTGCTTTGAGGCAAAAAAATAAAACGCTGCTCAGAAATATTGCACTTAAGTTTTGACAAACATTGAGGCGAGCGGGAGAAAGGAGTAAGACGAGGAAAGAGTGCGAAAAAAAGGAGCACTTGAAATAATCAGCATTCTCGAGGCAAGCTAATCAAGAAACTTTTCAAGCTTATTATAAACACTTGAGCTTAATTATTGTAAGCTGCTCGAGTGAATGGCCCCAAGGAACTACTTTGTTGGTTGAAACTCTAGCATAAAATCTTAATAGTAGAAACTATCAATAACTTCTATGGACCTATTCAATATGGTTAAGCAGCTTAACAAGAACTTGGGGCGAATGGTTAGCACAGCAAATAAAATGTTCACCAACCAATTAACTTCGGTAGTTAACTACTTCTAAAGTCGATTTTAATAACTAAATGAGAACGCAAAAATAGCCAAGGACTGAAAACGAAGCGAGAAAGTCGCTAAACCAAATTTCAATCTCACCTGATCGAGCAATTCGACGAAAAAATTGGCCGTTTTTTGACTACTTTTGAGCAATTAAAGCAAGCTGTTTTGGCGATTTCCCTGACAGGCGGCGGCTGGACAAACAACAGTTAAGAGAAGCTACTGAACTATGCTGAAGAAGGGAAGAGGAGCGTGGACTTTGGCTATTGACCAACAAACGAGCGATATTGATTTTTTTTTTTTGTGGGCAGCGCGTAAAATCTCTGCCCGTTGGCTACGAAGCGACTAAACTTGCACACGCAACCAATCAAGTAAATTACAACTTATAACGCATTTGAATTTGGCAAAAACAAATAGAAAAAAAAACTATTGTACACGCCCTTCGAAAAAGGGGAAAACACAGCAACAACATTAACAATTGCAAAAGCCTTTTCATTATGCAACAATTTGTATGGCAATTTTTTGTGTGCATGCTCTTCTTCTTCTTCTATCTTTTTTATCCACCCACTCTTCCTTTTTTTTTTGGTGTTTGCTTTGCGCATTCGCATTTACCAAAACTTGTTTTTTCCAACACACACAATTTCACGAGGAAAAAAGACCTTCCACTCAGTTAGTTTCATTTTGGTAGACAAAAACAACAACGAAAACAACAACAACCACAAGAATTAAAAGAGCAAAGCGCAAATGATGCCAGTCAACAAAACTAAACAATAACCAAAAAAAAAAAGAAGCAAAAAACAGTTTAATGCTGTCGCATGCCCAGAACAGATACGCTCCTCTCCAACATCTGCCCAGCTGCCCAGCAGCTCGCAAAACCCTTTGGCTTACTTGCACTTTACAACTATTTTACAGTATTTATATATATATTTGTTTTTTTAACGTAAATTATCGTTTCTCATATTATATTATACCCTTTTGTAGCCTCAAAGCATTAAGCAATGAATTTGTAAGCAGACTTTTCGGACATCAATTGAAACTTTTACTGCCTACAACAGCTAAGATATTTCTAAGAAAGTTAAATTAATTTTATTAAAAAACAAAAATAAACTTTAAATAAATGCAAAAAAGCTTTTTAATTTTATGTTTAATACTGAAAGCTACAAGAAAATATTCTAGAATAATTTTGTTTTTTGTTATTTATTAAAAAAAATATGAGGAACTCACTTCAAGTCAAATCGAAGTCAATCAATTAATTTTATTCAAAGAGCTAATTAGCAAAATATTAATTGCCATTTTACCATGATTTTGTTTTTATTTTTCTTTTTTTACAAATTTATTTATATATTAAAAAATTGTATTAACTGTTAATTTATTTTAGTATACTTTTATGAATAAATAAACTCTAAAACTGTGAAAAGAAAAATGTAAATAAATAAAGAAACCTTGATAGGCATTGCAAATATTTCAATTAATGTTAGGAATATAAATTCTTTTTTTACTTCTTAAATAAAAGCAGGACATTTGCTGGTCGAGCTATTTGAGTACTTTTTTTTGGTATTTTATATAAATTTTAAGTGTTTTTATTTTTTTAGTTGGTTGCTTCGTTGCACGTTTTGTGCTCAAGTTGTCGTCTAACTTATGCCATCTCATTTATCTTCGTAACGTCTTTTGCGTTTTTGTGGAAAGGAAAGGAACGGAACGGCAAAAAAAAGAGTTGGCACATAATAATAAAGGGAGAGGAGATGGGGTTGGTATTTGCGGCAGTTATTGCATTCTTGTTGTTGGCTTGCTAACGCTGCAACATAGTTTTAAGCGCTGCGCTTCCCCACAAAACGAAATGCATCATTGAACTATAAAATCTTGGCTCAACTTTTACAAAGAGCGTTTCCAGATAAAGTAGCTTAACTTCGATTCGATAGTTACCCAAGAAAATTGTTGCTGAAATATTAATTTGTCTTTGCGAAAGCAAAAAACAAAACTGAAGGCAAAAAAAAAAACTCATTTCAAAGAATTTCGATAGAAGAGCTTGAGCCTATTTGCTTGACTCTCGATTTAACTTTAATCATTTGGGCAATGGCAATTCAATAGTAATTTTGAATTCTGGCCTCGTCGTTTCAACTTTGAGTAGATCATTGACCTGAGCACAGAAGACTTCGTCGAGCTCATGTCGCGGGTCCTGCATCCAGAAGAACAAACGCTTCGATGAGCCATGAAACTTGAGCACATAAACGCGACCCGTTTTACAGGTTTCAACGCGTCGAAATTCCATTTGGCCTAGCATGGCAACAATGTCCAATTCAATATTGTTCGCATCATGATCCTTCCAGCAAAAGTGTAAATCATTCCTTTGATCGTAATACAAAAAGAGTAAGCCACGTCTCTGATCCGCCTCTATGACTTTGGCACCTTGAATCATTCGTCCCGCTTTGAATTCAATCAAATGAATTTTGGGTGCATCAAGAATATTGACATAGGGTTCGGGCTCGGGCTCGGGTTCGGGTTCGGGCTCGGACTCGGGTTCAGGTTGGGGTTGTTTGACCTCGTCTTGGCTTTTGTTCGGCTCAATGACAATAATTTGTCTAGTTTTAATCCTTTTCAATGTCTGTGTCTCTGAGTCTTGGGTCTGCGCCTTAGCGCGTCTGTGTCGGCGTGCGTTTTCATCGTCATGTTGATCCGATCGACTCTTGTCCAGCTTGTCCAATATCAACTAATACGCTCAATTTTGATTGATTGAAAGTTTTTGGCTCTGTAGGTTTTGATTTATTTTATTTGCTATCGAACATTTTATGAAAGAATTTTATGACAAAACACAAAAATCGCTTGCTAAGCGCTTTTCAAATAGAAATTAGAAAATACGTGTGTGAGTTTATAGCATACTTTGTTGGGTCCACCTTCGACTGCAATTGACCTTTAATTGCACACTTAAAAGCACATAAAAACGTGGCCAGCACATGTCCAGGACATGGCCAGCATATGTACTTACAATACAAAAAGAGATGACGATGGCGATTGCGATTGCGATGGCGCGGCTAGGCTAGAGGGAGGAGAGGGAGCGAGGCGTGTTGCTGTTGGGCGTGTCGCAAGCTTGTAAGTGCGGCCAGCTTAGCCGTGCACAATTAAATTAAAGTGATGACTTATATGGCTTAACAAGCGGAAAAACAAAGCAGAAAAAAAAACCGATTAAGCAAAAAAAAAGAGAAAGTGCGAGAAGGAGTGAGCGAGAGAGGGAGAGGGAGAATGAGAGAGTTGTAGAAAAGTAGCTAGATTTATTGTGTGTATTTTTAGCGACATGCCAACGTAAGTGCACTTAAATCGATAATTTATCGATAGGTTTGGGTGGGGAGACTTCAAAGTGTAAGTAAAGAGGTTTACATAAAGTATTTATGCCCTTACTTTTATATGCAAGTAGAATCGACTATCGATAAGTTATCGAATCACGTCTTTTCTAGTTTGGATTAAGCTATACACATTTTTTTCTTTTTTGTATACTTCTGCCTTATCGTTATTAATCAATTCGTCTCTTATTCAACTCTGTTCAACTTTATTCATTTTAAAGTCGCTATAGAAAATTTTAATGCAATTGAAAACATTTTCACTATATTTAACTTTAACTGAAATCAAATAGTCAATAATATATAAAACCTACACAATTACAATCAATAAAAGTTTAAAGTTATGTTTTACTATTTTTCTCTTTAACAATAAACATGAAATTAATATTTGATTGCAGTATTTCAATTCATTTAGCAATTAGAGCGAACTATTTTTTTCTATCGATTTAAGTATTTAATTAGGGAATTACGTGAGCAAACGCACACGGCCCGGCAACTGAGAGAGAAGACGAGTTGAGTAAAAGTTTTCATATATTTTATAGTACTTCGACAGAGAGGAGACCAAGAGAGAGAGAGAGAGGTGGAAAGAGGGAAGCTAGCGAGTCACCTGCTTGAGAATGCCAATAAAAATGAAGCCAATTTTTGTAGCAACAACAACAACAACGAAAACACAATTTACAATTTACTGTTTACGCTTTACGCGCTTTCAATTCAACTACAAAATGTCGGCTTCGACTCCTTAAAAACCTCCCGCTCGGTTAACCCTCTTTTCTCTTTCTAAGAGCATGAACAAATAGTCAATAAAATCAAGAACTATAAAAAGGCAACAACAACAAAAAACGGTGCGTGAGGCGGGGCACAGCACAAGCCAAGTACTAGAAGGTGAGGTAGAAATTGTTAAACTGTAAGCGTTATGTTGACAAATGCTTAAACGCCAACACAAAAGGCGACTACCCTAATACACTGCCCTTTCATCCAACAACAACCCTACCATCCATGCAGCCCACAATTCCATCCGTTTCACATTGACGCAGTTTTTCATTGAATTTGTTTTTTATTTTTCGATTTTCGCGTTCAGTATCAATAAATTTCCCGTCGGCTAAAGCAAACAGAAAACAGGTTAACACAGCACGGCACATACTACAAACATATACATATTTAAAAATATGTATTATATATAAGTACTATATATATATGTGTGTTTTTGTGTGTGTGTGTAAGTCGGTTACATAAATTTGTTTACTCTTAAAGCATTTTCGCGCAAATTCTTTAATCAAAAACTTCTCTTTTCAGACCTTATCTTTAGTGAAAATACTTTCGCTTAACATTATAAAAAACACAAAAACATGTTGAAGAAATTTCATAAGAATTTACAATACGCTTTTAGAGTAGTTTACCATAAAAGTATAAATATTAAATATCTTTACTTAGCATCAACCTTTCTATTACAAATTCAGCAAACATGCGTATTAGTATTGGATTATGTGATATGAATGTAAACTTTTCGTGAGAATGACAAACATGAATGAAATAAATAAAGTTTCTCATTGGAAAGTATTTACATAAAAACATTTTTACACTCACTTGACTTTGTTCTATTATTTAGTTAAGTCTTGAGCATTGTTATTTTATTTAGTTATTAGTTGAATCAATTTTATACAAACCAAAAAAACTGAATCAATTGTCCATCAGGTGAAATAAATAATAATAATTGAAATATTTCAAATTTGCAAGTAATTCTTCTCCTTCTTTTGTTGCCCCCACAAACAAGTGAGTATTTGTGTCATTAAGGAAGTATTTGTGGCATGTTTGTCATACCATTATGAACGCATATTCGGGATGAATGTAATTTTGCGTATTAAAATACTCGCGTTTCGTATTGAGCTGTTGGGTGTTGGGATGCGGGATTAAAAATTTCACGAAATGCTCAATGAAAAGAAAAGAAAAAACCAAACTGAACACTTTACATTTATGTACGTCCCACGCGTGTGTCAATACGTAAACAGCATATCAATAAAGGATTTAAGCCAAAAAAAAAGAAGGAATAAATCAGTAATTAGCAGCTCTTAGTTTAAGAACTATTTGTTTTTTCTTTTCGTTTTACCAATGAGCACAAAGAAAACATTTATTGAAAGGAAATGCATGAAAAATATATAAAGTTATATTTATAAATAAATATTTACTTAAAGTTTACTGGAAATATGTATCAAACCAAGCCAAAAAAAAAAAATTAAATGAAAGTTTTATTTGCCAATTAAAAATTATAACAATAATATTAACAAATCAATTGGTATACCAAATGCTATTAAGATGCATTAAACTTGATTTTCCGCGTTAGCTTCGATCCCGGTTCGTGTGAAATCCTTTAGTATTGAAAATAGCTTTGCAATAGGATTGAAGCCACTCGATGACTTAAGTGGAATATCAATTGTCAATAGTAATAACCCGCTTGTTAGTTAGCAAACTGAGTGGGTCATAAGTATCTGTATCTGTATCTGTAGCTGTGTGTTAATGTTTACCATCATCCATGCGTAACCACATTTGATACAGCTGCCAGTTCACAAATTATTGTAATGCATTGAGCAATAAGCGTACAATAAGGCAATATCTGTGCCAGTGATGATTAATGAATAATCGAATGCGCATTATAAACGATGTGTTATTAACAAGATACATTTGTGTGTGCATTCCCTGAATAATCTTGAGATTGTCTGCCTTTCTGTTTACTTCAATGTGACATAAATTTACCTAAGCTCTGTCCATTATTGAATAGCTTTGTTTGTAACTCTCAGAAAGGCGAAGCGAATCTGCTTTACTGCTCTTCTTTTTGAGAACTTTCTTTTCATGATTAAGAATTCAAGAATTTTGATTAAGTAAGCCTTTAAAAATCGAATGGCCTCCCTGTTCTAGCATTTTCTATCTTTAAGTAATTTCCTTCCTCTTAACTTTTCTGTGCATTGTTATCTGTAAATTTGTTCGCATCTTAAGCTGCGAGGCAATGTCAAGTGCTTAAAGACTTTGTTACGGCGTTTGCCACGCCATTTGCCACACACACACACAACTACTAACTAAGCGCTATTCTTATGCTTCTTCATTTTGTTGCTTCGCCCTTTTTTATTACTTTGGTATGGCTCACATTACTCATACGCAGCGTTGTCAGTGTGCGCCATTAATTCATAGGCATGAAGCTGAAGTTGATGGCGTTCTGTTTCAGTTTACAATTTTTCCCTACTTCTTCAAGCCAATTTAATTGGCTCAAGGAGTCAACTACACATATATATGTATACTTATATATATAAGTATGTATTAACACATACTTAGCGTGCTAACCAACACTAATCACAGACTGTTATAGTACACTGTCTATGTGTATTTTCGCTTTGTATTACAAAGCGAGCTAACCCAACTAACCCACGTCAATTTATGAGTTTCACAAAATTTCGACCCATTGCTCAAACTAATTTCTCTGCACACGCCATCGCCTACACACAAGGGTGCGCGCGTGCACACACACACACACACACACACACACACACGCATATAGGCTGCAAAAAATATGCTTTTCAATTTCCAGAACCCACAAGGGCAGTCTCCTTTTTTTTGTACTTTTATTCTCATTCTCCGTTTCAGCTTTTGCTTACGTTGCTTTGACAGACGCCTTTCTAAACAACCTTCTCACACACTCACACACACACACACACAAAAGAAACTATAAAAAAAAGGAAACATAAGTAAAATAGAAATAGAAAGAGGACTAAAGCAGACGACATAAAAGCACAATTACTAGCTGAATGATAGCGATTCTAAATACCCTGCAAGAAAATGCATTAGCGAAAAATGCAATCGAAATAAATGATGATGAAACAATCTCTTTAGAACAAAACTTAAGTTTTTAGAACATTTAGAAATTTAAATAAATTCCCTACAAAATATATACAGAATCAAAATTGCAATGTGCAAACCACAAAGATGAGAATTTATAATGCTCAAACATAAAATATATTCAACATTTTATAAAACTTATTCGAGTGCAATAGCAAATTATTGACTGAGAGAGCGCATAAAATACCTGTGGCAAATACAGTTACACGGAACGTGGCAAGTGCAGCGTGACATTGTGTGACAAAGACTGCAGACAAATGTGGCAACTCTATTATGGATTGTTTGTGTGTGTGTCAGATAGCTTGCGACTTGGTTAAATGTGGCCTTTTTGACAACAGCTTGTTGCATTCACACTTTGCCCCATTTTACTTATTGTTATTGTTGCAACTCACTTCGTGAAACAAACAGCTTTTTAGCTATACAATCGAGTGTGATTTTTTTTTTTTTTTGAAACGTAAGCAAAAGCGGCAACAAAAGATTTTTACTCACACATCATAAGGCCGGAAGGGGAGCAAAAAAAAATCATAAAGCTGACAATGAAGGGTTAAGGCTGGAGTCAAAATCAAAAGAGAGCTTAAGTGGCTGCAGCTAAACTTCGTCTATAGTTGCCATTTGTGGACATAAGAAAAGGAGTTACAGTCGAACTTCCATGTAACGAACTTCCGTATAACGAATTTTCTGTACAACGAAGTCAAAAATCAGAACCTTGCAATTTGATTCAGTCAAAAACCCATTCTATATAACGAAATTTCTCTATAAAGAAGTTTTTTCTTGTTCCCTTGAGATTCGTTATATGGAAGTTCGACTGTACAAGCAAAATAAGTTGCTTAGATCCCATCTAAATAAGAGTTTTCGAATCATTTGTTAAACTAAGACTGAAAACAAGTTTAAAAGGTTTCATCCCCCTAAGATGTGGATGAAGGTACACCAATTCCAAAGCTGCCTCTTAGGACACAAAAGTAAAATAAACGTTTAATAATCATATCGTAATAACGTATCGTAATATCGAGCTAAAAATGATGATTTCATTGTTGTAATGACCCATTGACAAACCAAGCTTCAATAAATAATGAAAATCTTCGGTTCCAACTTCCACACGAAACGAAACTCAAGTTAAGAGTTCCAAAAACCATAATCTCAACTTTTAGACAGTAACAAAGTGTCACTATTTTTGGTATAGGCACACACACACACACGAACACACACACACACACACACACGAGAACACGAAAAAACCGCGCACAGAGACAGTCATGATTGGCGGCAGGTTTGGTTAATTTACGTATTTTGTGGCGGGCAGGTGGAAAGAAAGAAAAAAAGAAAAACTTTCTGTTCTGGCTTCTTGTATTCTGGTTTTTGGTTGTTCCATGCTTTTGTTGTTTCGTTGTTCCTTTTTTTTTGCTCCTTTCGTTGTTGCTTCACAAATGGAATGGCTGGGAATGTTGTTGCTTCGTATTAAAGGCGCATTTGGAGTGCGTGTTAGATTAACTGACTGACAGCTGGGGGGATGTGGAGGGTGTAGCTACACATACATACATATGTATACTTTTAGTAGGTGTGTGGCATCGGAAGGAAGCGACAGGATGTGCCGCAAGGGCAAGCGGATGTGCTGCCGAAAAAAACAAAAAAAAAAACAAGGCGCACTAAGAACCCAAAGCCACCCTGCCATGACCCCCGCCCCGTCACACCATCCTCTCCTCAATCCTCACTCAAAACCCGTTCACGTCAAGCACCACTCCATTTTGCTGTAGTTGTTGTTGTTTTTTGACAAGCCTTTGACGTTGCCTACAACAACAGCAACAACAAGTCGAAGTTATTGGCGGCATTTTTGTGGTTTGTTGTTTTTGGTATTGTTGTTGTTGCTGCTGTGTGCGTATTTTTGGTGCTTTGATTTCATTTCCCGTTGTTGTTTTTTAGCGTTTTCTTTTCACCCCTCAAAACAACAACATTGCCCGAAAGGTATGTAACAATGTGTTGTGTCTTGTGTGTGTGTTTTTTTCAGTGAACCCAAAATAGCTGGCGTCAGCAAAAATAAATTTTTTTGTACTTTTCGGGTCTTTTTTTATGTTGCACATAATATAACGGTTTATAGGGCAGCGGCCAGAAAACGCGACTTTAATATTTAATAACAAGCAAAGAAGAAAAAAATATTTATCGATCTAGTATTATCTATGTACATACATATGTTGATGAATATGGCCTGGCAAATTTATGGGGATTCTAAAGTTGAGAACGGCTGAACCGATTCGGCTTAGAAGAGGGTTTTAAGGAAGGAAAGTTTTGTGGAAGCCCGCCGAGTAGATAATGAGTTCGAAAAAATATTTCAACAAACAGCCAGCTTTTTTTTTTTGGTTGCAGCCCAGAATTAGTTTTTAAAAATTGTATTTAAAAAAAAAAATAACTGAAAAACAAAACCAATTTGAGCCGGGTATAGTTGCAAGTACTTAGGCTTTCAAAATTTTCTTTACAAACCTCATATCAACAGCAGAGCTTCGCGGCTCGACCGTCTCAAAGCTCAGTTTCCCGAACTTAACGTTAACTTAACCTGAACGAGAACGTTAACTTGAAATTCAAGGGATTACGCAAAGCGTAAACTTATCGAATAGCTGTTGCCTTCAAATGGAAAAGAACAATATAAGAATTTATAATAATTCATACCCAAGCAGCTTGTTCTTTGCTGGATCTTTTAAAAGTTTGCTAGCATTATTATATACATAATTAATATATTCCTTGAACCAAGCAAATTAGCTGTTTCAACTTAAACTTGAGCTTGATATTCAGTTTTATGCAGGTTGTCAACCTGATTTTTAGTCAAAATTCATGTCAAAGTTTTATGCCAAAAAATCGACTCGGGTAAAATCTTCGTCACTTCGTCAAAACTGACTCGATTTTCAAAAGCAATATCTTAAAAGTCATGGTTTGACCCCTAGAATAATTTGTAGTTGAAATTCATGTTAAAATTTTATGCCAGAAAATCGACACATGACCTAAACTAAACTAAATGTAAACTACAAGCAAAAAACCACAACAAAACAATCTCATATATAATCAAAAACTATAATTTGAAACAAAGTGAAAATTAAAAAAAAATGCATATCTTTTTATATTTTATTTGTTAGTTTTAGTATTTATTATAATATATTGTTTCATCATTACTTCTTAATAATGTTTCATACATTTTACAGGGCATTCGCTCGTCGTGCACTCGAAACTCTAAACCTCTAAAACTCTAAGCCTCTAACTACAAAATTGCAGCATGTTTTTTTTTCAGTCTGCTTTTCCCGCTAGGTTTTTTTTCCTTTTTTTTTATCACTTTTCCTCTAAAACTTAAAGTGGACCAAAAACCACAAACGCGAAAAACGCAGCGACAACAACAACAACAACAAACACATCTGATGACGTCGACAATGTTAAGCGTTTGTTTGCAACAAGAACAACAACAACAACAACAAACACACTATGAAACGACAGCGGGGGCACTTAATAAACATCATTTAATTACAGCCACAAAAAAAGAAGAAGCGCCACAAAATGTGGCCATCTGTTCTTGCCAAGTCTCTCTCTCTTTATCCCCCTCCCTTCCCCCCTTTCTTAGCAAACAACACAAGAAGAAGGTAAAAACCGCACGTACAAAGAAAATAACCTTAGTAATTTGTGTAACTTTTTTAATTATTTACTTAACTCTCTCTCTCGATTCACCGTCTTTCAGTGTTAATTTCAGCTTGGCAAACTGAAATGCCAACCACCTGGTGGTGGTGAGGGAAAGGGCAGGTGGTGCCTTGTTTGCCCAAGGTGTTGGCCAGCCCAGAGGCACAACCACCGATTACAACTAGTGATAAATGTGATAAGGCGGCAAGGCAAGCAAGAAAATGGGACAAAAAAAGGCGTTCGACAAACAGACAAAACCTTAAAGAAAGCCAAAGACAGTGTTGAAAAAGGAACACAAGAATCGGAATACAGATAAAAAGTAAAAAAAAAAAAGTAAGTTACTTAAATAAAAAAAACACAAACGTACAATCTTATTTAAACAGTTACAAGAAAAAAGTATCTGTTGAAAGTATTTCAAAAAAAACAAAAGGAAAAGCGAGTTTCAATCCAAGTGAAGTAAAAGTGTTCAAAACTATTATAATACTGCGAGGGGCTAACCAAAGCAACAGATGCCATCCTGCCCCAAAAACGAAGGTACTGCGTATCTATTAGCCTGTGGATAGGTACAACGGTACAATGTCTAGCTAAAATGATCTCTACGACACTTACAGGCTTCGGCACTGCGAGGGCGAGGAGCAAACCATGGTTCGAGATCCTTGGCAGTAAGGACAAAATGCTATGCGTAGACTTCCCAGATGGAGGTGACGGACGGTCAAGCACAGCTTGAGATGTCAACCCAAACGTCGGTGGGAAAGGCTGCTACCACCAGCGAGCACGGGTGGGAGAAATCCTCTCTGCGTGTCGACAGCAACCAACCTTCTGTACTGGTTGGAGCAGGCCAGGACGAATGCATGTCCCCCAGACCAGGAGAGTACCAGCACCCTTAGTAGGGTCGGGCTCAAAAGGTCAAAGGAAAGCCAAGGCACAATACAAGGCCGCCCTTAAGATCCGGGCTCAGCTCGGCTTCCTGCCACTTAAAGAAATACTAGAATGGGCCATGGATGCCGGTCTAAGTATCATCGCGGACAAGACGGACCTTACAAAGTACATCGCTGGACTCCACCGAATATAAACGATAAGACACTGATTCCAAAGGAAAGTATCAAATATCTGGGGATAGTATTGGACAGCAAGTTGAGTTGGAAGGTCAATGTGAAGGTAAGAGTGAAGAAAGCCACCAATGCACTTGGGGACTCTCACCAAGACTGACACATTGGATTCTAATCTCGATTGTGCGACCCATACTGCTCTACGGTATTATCGTATGTGTAGAAAGCCACAGAGAAGTCCGCATACCTTAAAAAAATGGAAAAAACTCAGCGACATGCACTTACGTGCATAACAGGGACGTTAAGAACTACACCAACCAAAGCACAACAGACCATTCTGAATGTCAAACCCGTGGAGCCAGACACTCTGGCTAATCAAGGTGCAACGGGACTCAACAGTGAAAGTGCGGAAGCTCCGATCTCCCTGCGAACGCTACACTCCTACATGGAAACACAGGCACGGGACTCAGCAGTACTCAAAAATTATGTGCAAAACCTACGACGACAAACTAACGAAATATATGCTACAAGGTCTTGACTGCCGAAGGCTTGTGGGTCTCCTCGCGAAAATGCTAGGCATAACAGACAACGACGAATGCAGGAAATGCAAGGATCCAGGTTTGCAGCTGACCCGCACTGGCAGTACAAAGACTACGCTACTTCCAAATTCCCTTTCTAGCTTCGCTCGAAGAAACCAGAAAGCAGGAACCCAAAAATGTTCTGGCGTTTTCCCGAAGCACAAATACTCCGCCGGACCACACACAGAGATAGTCCTAACCATCTCCAATCACCGGCCTCACTAAGGACCCTCTTGTGGTCTATGTGTAACACTCCCCAGGGAGTGTCAGCCGGTTCAACCTAACCTAACAACTGACTTGAAAGCAGTTTCACAACAATTTTCAACCTGTGTCGAAAAGTTAGAAATAAATATTTCAAGAGCAAAATAAAGAACGTTGAGTGCTACTTGATATGTGTGTGTGTGTGTGTTTGGTTGTCTTTTTGGCTGTTATAGCTGCTTTGAGCTACTAATTGCTTACGTAACCACTAACTTGGCTTGCAGCTGACAGACCACGAAATACGGCAACCGCAACGGGGAAAAGAGAGAAAAGTAATACCTATTGATCTAATAGACAGGGCCGGATATACACATCTAACCACACACACTAACACACACACACACATACAGGTAGTAGTATCTCAATGGCGCCATCAATGTCATCATATAAATCACATATAAAACGAAACGAAATCGAATGGAATGAAATGCCATATAATAATAATAATGAGCTTTGGCAAACGCTTTGGCATTAACTAACATTTAAAAGTGTCAAAGCAAGGGGTGCAAAAGGTGGGGCGGCAGGGTGGGGACAAACATAAAAACACACACACACACACACGGAGGACTGTGCGTGTCTAATGTGAAAAGAAATTAAATGGAAAACCAACAAAGCAGTAAATCTTCAAGCACAACAAACAACACTCGAAAGCAATTTAGTTGGAACATGCGAGCGCGGGTGGTGGGTGGTTGGGGAGCGATGATGCTTCGGGAGGATGCTTCGTTAGTTAGTGTGTGTGTGTGTTTATGTGAGGGTAGTTAGAGGCGCCCTGCAGCTTGCAAGGACAACACGCGCTTGCAGCAATGTGGCGGCAGCCTTGTGGTTTCGCTTTTCAATCACGGCGCACCAAATTGCTCGACGAGATTGCACGGCATAAAACTTGGAAGCAGCAGCAGCAGCAGCAGTAGATGTAGCAAATCAGTAGCAGTAGCAGTTACATTAGCAGGTAGCAGATCGCATCTAACCGTGTTTAAGGTCAAGAAATGTGTTGTTATAAAAAAAAAAACAAGAAATTCGTTGTAATAAAAGCAATATTATTTTGAGGTTAACGCTGCAGTTTGAGTGAGAGCAGTAAACTTAAAGTAGTACAGTAACTGTTACACCAGCAAAGTAACTGCTGCAGTAGCAGTTATTATCAAAATCTTGAACAGGAGCAGTAACTGTTTAACGATAAGGTAGTAGTAACGCTAGCAGTAACTGTTGAATAATGAAGTGACAGTTATTCTTTAACGATAAGGTAACCACTACAGTAGCTGTAACTGTAAAATAATAAAGTAACTGTTACAGCAGCAAAGTAACTGTTACAGTAGCACTTATTATCAAAATGTTGAACAGGAGCAGTAACTGTTTAACGATAAGGTAGCAGTAACGCTAGCAGTAACTGTTGATAATGAAGTGACAGTTATTCTTTAACGATACGGTAACCACTACAGAAGCTGTAAATGTAAAAATATAAAGTAACTGTTACAGCAGCAAAGTAACTGCTGCAGTAGCAGTTATTATCAAAATCTTGAACAGGAGCAGTAACTGTTTAACGATAAGGTAGCAGTAACTGTTGAATAATGAAGTGACTGCTACAGAAACAGTTACTCTTTAACGATAAGGTAACCACTACAGAAGCTGTAACTGTAAAAATAATAAGGTAACTGTTACAGCAGCAAAGTAACTGTTACAGCAGCACTTATTATCAAAATCTTGAACAGGAGCAGTAACTGTTTAACGATAAGGTAGTAGTAACGCTAGCAGTAACTGTTGAATAATGAAGTGACTGCTACAGAAACAGTTACTCTTTAACGATAAGGTAACCACTACAGAAGCTGTAACTGTAAAAATAATAAGGTAACTGTTACAGCAGCAAAGTAACTGTTACAGTAGCAGTTATTATCAAATGAGGAACAGGAGCAGTAACTGTTTAACGATATAGTAGCAGTAACGCTAGCAGTAACTGTTGAATAATGAGTGACAGTTATTCTTTAACGATAAGGTAACCACTACAGAAGCTGTAACTGTAAAAATAATAAGGTAACTGTTACAGCAGCACTTGATAATTAAAGGAATATCAGCTGGAGTGAATAGAATTTTATAATCAGGTACTTTTGTATAGTTGCTGTTGTCAAAATTATCTAAGAAAATGAGCGATAAATATAAGGATAAGTATTTATTCGTTACAGTGCTCGAAAGCAACGAAAAAGAAGAGATTTCCTTTACGTTTACCCAGAAAAGGAAACGAACTGAAAATGAAACTGGTAATTTGAGTACTTGTTGTGATTAAACTTAAAGTAAAGAAACATTTACATCGAAAGTAACAGCAAATACTTGCAACATCAGATTGCACCTTGCAGCAGCTCTACTTGCAACTAAAGAACTAGCAGTAAAAGTAGCCAAAACATAGACTTTTCATCAGTGGCCGTTGTAAGATTATATAAATAATCAATTAATGTTGCGCTGCGCCTGACGCGGCGTATACGTAACGCGAGCGCGTAAATCAGGCAACGCGTTGCAACAACACCACACTAACACACACACACATACAGAACGACAGACATACTGTGCACTTACATCCAATTGCACAACATGAATGCGATACTCTCAGCTAACCCCTCAGCCCCGACACGCATTTAACCCCACGCCCCATGCCCCATGCCCCATGCTCCATGTTTGTTGGCCTGTTTCAATTCTCCTCTGTTTTTTTTTTTTCGGTTCCTCTGTCTTTGCGCCCTACTGCTCCTAATGTTCTGTTATTGTTGTTGTTGTTGTTGTTACTGCTACTGCTAGTGCTGCTGTGTTGAGGCGCCACTGCGGGACTGCAACGGCGCCACAAAAGCACCCAAAATGGTTGACATTGTTAAAGTCAAAGGCAGCATTTGCAAAAACGTAATAAAAACATGTTTATAACAAGCTGTTCGCAACAGCTGCATACAACAAACTTCCACCTAAAAAAGGCACAGTGGAAATACAAAGACAAAAAATATATCGTTCCATTTATAGAATATATACTTATAGAAAGAGAAAGAGAGAGAGTTTATAGAGAAGTTTTAAAAATGAAGAAATTACTCATTTGTTCTTATATTGTATTAATTTTATAGAAAAATTTTTCTAGAAAATGTTGAAAGGATATAAAAAAAAAAAAAACGTATTTTATCTCAGCATTATCCATTTCGTTATAAGGCAAACCTATTCCATTGTACTCACAACATACCTTCACGTACAAGCACACGTCCTTCAAGTGCATAAAGGAGAGAGGGTGTGGGGGGGGAGGCATGTTGTGCATCAAATACTTCCTTGAAAATGCACGCGCGAAAACGAAAAGTGCATTCAGGCGCGTCGCGTCTCTGGGCAACGTCAGAAGCTGCTTTCGTTCGTTACTGCCAACGACGATCTTGTTGAGCTGTGATAATACTAACATATATAGACCATACTACTATATAAAATATACTATTTTCATGTAGTATGCGCGCAGTCAACCATTCAGTCATTTATTCATTCAGTCAAGCCACCCACTCTACTCACACTCATGCATTCATTCGTTCATTCATCCATTGCAATGGGCGCTGTTTTGTTGCTCGTTGCTCATTTTGGGTTCAGTTGACTAATGTTTGTTGCCTGAACCTTGAGATATATATAGTATATATATACGAACACACACACACATACGTACAAACATAACTTGCGACACTTTGTACATGGGTTGGGCTTAGGCATCATCGAGTTGTCAGCAGTTCAAGACATGGCCACGACATGACCCTTAAAAATCTAAGCAAATAAAACAATTTCCTAAGCCCAAAAGACAAGAAATCTACTTTTACATTTTGTACATTTAAGGGTAAAACTCTCAACTAATAATATTTAAATCGGAAACTTGTCCAAGATTCCATGAAACTTTAACTTATCGTTACAAATTATAATAAAATTCTATTTGTAGTGTTCAAACTGAGAAAATTTTGAGAATAACTTAAGATAGTCTTATAGTAAGTTTTTGTGTCCCATGTTATATTTTTTTTTTTTTCTAAACACGATTTTTTTTGTTACAAAACTGTGTCGTTGTACTATTATGTCAAGTGCTTAATGCGTTTCAACCCAAAAATAATGGTGTCTATCTTTGCGATTTGCTCAAGCTTAAGGCACCAAACTCTCTTTCTATTTTGTCATGCGTTGAGTGTATGTGTGTGTGGGTGTGTGTGTGGGTGTTTAGTGCGCCTTTTTGTTATATATAATAGAAAATCCTTAATAACATTTTCTTTAGAATTGCGCACATAGCACACAGTTAGTTGGTAAGATGGTTAAGCGAGTCAGAGACAAGAAAATGGGTGTAAAGCGTGGCGAAGGGCAAAACAGCGGAAGGTGAGTTGGAAGGGGGTGCGCGGGGGGGGGGGGGGGGGGCAGATGAAAAGTTAGTAAAAGAGGATAAGATTTGCGCTAGGCATACACACACACACACACAAACAGACACACACACACACAGACTAAAGCACAAATCTTTTTACGAGTCTGCCTCTTTTGAGTCGCCATCGTCAGTCGCTCGTAAACATTTCACGCTTTGCCAAGCAATAAGTTTCTCATTTTTTAGTTGTTTTGTTTGTCTTCGTTTTTTTTTGGACTTTACAATGCTTTCCGTCTCTTTCTCACTGTTTGACAACTCAATGCATGAGGATCTCTTTTTGAACATTTTTGGGTGTTTGTTATGTTAGTTTACTGTATTTGTTTTTGGCTTTCTACTCTTGTCCTGACTTTACATTCATAGTTGTTCCAGGTGCTCTTGCTGCTGGACCTCAGTAACCTTTTCACACACACACACACACACACACATCAACAGATACATCCTTGCTTCGTCAAGCTAGCAAAGTATAAAAAAAAACTACGGAAAAAGAAGGAAAATGGGTGAAAGCCAAATTCAACAGCAACTGATGCTTAAACGCATTTCTATAAACGGAACAAGGATGTTGCTAACTTGGTTATGGTTATGTTTGCTGTCCACCAACGACAACATTCATAACTACATGAGTGTGTGTTTGTGTGTTTGTGTGGTGCAAGGGAACATCTCTATGTGTGAACTGTTTATTACCTCAAAGTTGTTTAAACATGCGAAATACATGGCTCAAAAACAAGTCAAACATGATATTTCCAAACCATATGGATATATTTATGCTTGTTTGTATGTGTGTGAGTGTGTGTGTGCGTAAGTATTTTGCATCAATTAAACCCAATTTATGTTCTTTGGTAGGAGTTTTCTGAGAATGAATGCATTTATGAATACATTTGCATTTATCGATAGTTTTGCCCATCAATTAACAGAACTGAGTACTTGGAAAGAAACGCTAAAGTAGTAAAAACATGCCAAAACTATCGATTACCATCTGCATGGAACCATGTTTAGCATTCAAAATATACCCGCACCAGATATGAATGCGCTTATTTGATTCGTTTATACACTTGCCTGAAATGAGTGCACTTAATTAAGTGAATGCACTCGATATTGTTCAAGTGTTATTGCACTTATTTTATTATTGTCTAGACTTGAATCATTTCTAAACATAAATATTGACTCTAAATAAAGAATTTCATAACAAAGCTTAGACTAAGCTCAATCCATCGAGTAGAATCTTAGATAGAGTGAAAGCTTTTGAGAAATTTAAACCGTTGCCTAGCAATTCGAGGTTTTTAGCCTCATAATCGAAATGACCCAGACTCAAAGAGAATATAATGAGAATGCTTGGTAGCATTCGAAATGATTCGATATGTTTTCGAATGTTTTCGAATCACTCACTTGATGAACTCACATCAAGCCCGCTCATAATAAACTCACAATAAACTATTTTAAGTAAAAAAAAATTATAAGAAATAATAATATTTAAATTTACGTTCTTTTTTCGAATGAATGCACTCATAAAATTGAATGCTTTGTCACAAATTGAAACAAATACACAGTGAATAATCCCGATATGTATTGCATTTATGAACTTACTCTGAACGTAGTATTATAATCCTTTTGTGAGATTCACAATCCCAAAACGCTTCAACGCTTCGCTTCGGGCGTTATTAAGCAAAATATGCTTAAAGCAAATCGAGCGTTATTGCATTCATTATCCATTTGAACCAAATGTCCAGAGAGTCCAGAACAAATCGTGACCTCGTAATGGTAGGTAAATAAATCAAGCTAAATGTGCGCGCCAAGTTAAAGGCCCAAAATGACCAAAAACCACAAATTCTGTTATGCAAACCCAAGCAAGAGTCTAAGGACCTAAGCCCAATTGCTTCGTCCAACAACAGCCGGCAAGCAAGCAAGCAATGTTGTGGCGAGTGGAGTGCTGCGGCTTGTGGCATGTGGCATGAGGAATGAAATGTCTGGCAATGCTTCTGCTCGATAGCTGCTTGCTACGTTTCGCCGTTGCTCGGTGTATCTCGCATGGACGTTGCTGTGGGGAGCATGCTCCACACACCACCACCCATGTTGGAAGTCTGAGCTGGCCACAAGCTCAATTTGCGTATCTAAGCAAGCGTATGTGTGTGTGTGTGTGTGTGTGTTTGTTTGTGTTTGTGTGGGTGTGGCAAAAGCAATATGCTGCAACTCTAGGGCTATTTTCATACAAGCCCAACTAATCTGCAACACACTACACTAAGAAAAAATTATGTCTTCATTATTTTAAAGATTCTTTTTTTAGGACACATAACTTTTTTTCCCTAAACTGAAATACAGTCGAACTTCCATGCAACGAATCTCAAGGGGACAAGAAAAAACACAGAATGGGTTTTTGGCTGAACCAAATTGCAAGGTTCTGATTTTTGACTTCGTTGTACAGAAAATCTCGGTTTACGGAAGTACGTTATATGGAAGTTCGACTGTATTTTATTTTGATTAAAAAAAACGTTCTTCTTCTTCAAAATTTTAATCATTTTCATTTATCTAAAATTGTAATTTAAATACTTTACAAGAAACGTCAATACAAGAATCTGATTTCATTTTTTTTTCAAGTGCATGAACGCTACAGCAGCCGCCTCTTTGCCTAATGCTTATTTGATAATCTACCTGTTATTGACCTAAATTTTTTCTATTTTCCGTTCACACACACACACACACACACACACACACATTTGCACGTTGAGTTGCGCGCCCTAGTTGAGGCTCAAGTCGACGCCCTAAAAAGTAAAAAGGTAAAAAAAAAACCACACAGAAACATGCAAAACTCAAGACTTGGGGCTCGGCAAAACCCAACAGCAACAACAACAACAACAAAACGAATCGGTATTCAAGTCAAATTGCAACGGCACATGTTAACGATTTTATGTGGAAGTGTGTGTGTGTGTGTGTTTGCCCTTAAAGATGTTTAAGTCTTTAAGAAAATTTTCAAATAAATTTGCTTATTTTTGCTGTCGAAAGTAAACTTTGATTTTGATAACATTTTCTTCTTAAACTTTTGAGAAATGTTTTGCAATAAATTTATATAGTTTTTTAATGACAATTAAACATTTTTGAAATTGCAGTCGACACTTTGATTGGAAATTGGATTTAAATTCAAATTTACTTTGAACTTGAAAATTAATGCCGAATGTAAAATTGGAAATATTTTCGATTGCTCGCTAAAGCAGTTCATTTCGTTTGTTGTCTGCTGCTGCCGTTCAATGTTCTCAATTCCATGTTATTAAGTCTGTGTGTGTGTGTGCGTGTGTGTGTGCGTGTGCGTGTGCGTGTGTGTAGCCTTTTGTTTTTAACAAGGCTCTCGATTGCAACAATTACAACAACAATCGAAGCTATTCGCCCATTTGTCGAAAAGTTTTTGTGTGAGTCACTTTTTTGTTAACACACACACACCTACACACACACACACACACCCACACACACTGAGGTGAGAGAAATACACACATTCAGTGCGTGTGTGTGTGTGCGTGTTCAAAGGCAAACACAATGGAATTGAGCCAATGGCAACAGCAAAAACCATTGCAAGTTGCATGATGAAATTGCATGTGGCACACATGTGCAACAGCCTACCACACCCCCCCTTCCCCACCCCGACCCCTTTATGACAGCAACTCCGCTTGCAACGAATTTCCCCTCTGCTGTGCAATGTAAAATGACTAATTTCACTTAATTTTTCTTTTTCTTTTTTCATTTTGGTTTTGGCTTGCTCCGAATTTTATTTCACAACACTTTCACACCCTTTCCCCGCTCGATTGCCATGCTCTTTAGGCTATGACGTATGTTGCCCCATTGTTGGAATGGTTGAGCCCTTGAGGGCGCTGCTATTGTTTAACATGCGGCACTCAAATTCTTCACTGATTGCTCGAGCTGTCGCTCGCTCAAACAAAATGTGCTGCATACTTTTAGGTCGCTCCGTTGTCCATATGCTATATGCATACATGTACATTTATATGTACATATGTATAAAGCCCACATGGGCTGGCAGAGAGTGCACACACACACACACAAACACACACATACAGGCGCGCATACATTTGCATCACTTTGACATATTAATCGGGGCGCAAAGCTTATTGATTTCGATTTTTATTTAGCTTTTGCATTTCCGATATTTCAACCTATTCTTGTTGACTTGTTTGGCATGAGAATGATTTCAAATGAAGGCTGTGAAGTTCGTGTGCAGGCCGCACTGTACCAAGTACAGTCAAACTACCATATAACGAAGCTTTCTATATGAGAAAGAGCCCTACGATTTAGTTCTTGTGCTCTTGAGCTTCGTTTGATGAAAGTTTGAGTACAATCCAACATTTTGGATTATTTTTAAAAAGTTTTAAGCACAAAATTGGTGTTTCATCAACGGTCGATTCTTTATCCGTTCCAACTTACGCTTTGAAATAGAGGAAATGAATGTTGAGCTTACCTAAAATGAGAAAAATGAGATGAGGTAAAAATTAGTTATTGTTGTTGAAATAAAATTGCATGCCTGACCTTAAGATTAGTAGCTAAATGAAATGCTTTATATTTATTATTTATTTTTAAGACTTAATTTTCAACAGCTTTGAAACTTCAAAATTTGTACTATTATGTTTACTCAACAGACAATAAGCATATGAATACTTAGCTCTTACGACCTTTTCCACTTTGGGATCATATATGTGTGTATATACTTTATTGATAAGTAGCATTTATTTGCAGCTGTTTCAGCATCTTGTGCTTATTGCAATTGTTATGCAGCCAGCAGAAAGAGAGAAAGAATGAGGTATGCGAATGAGACGAAAGATGAGATAGCATAAGCTTAGTGGCAATGTAATTGAAAATATGTTTTCAGCTTTGGGCGCCATATTCGCATATCCTTTTCCATTCGCCATATACTACATAGTATGCAAACCATAAGTGCCAGTGCCAAGGGCAAGAAGGCAGCATGACAAAATCTCTGCCTTATCATCATCTTCAACATCATTATCATCATCATCGTCATTATCATTTTACAAGCTGTGCTACAGCTGCCAGTAAGAGAAAGAGTATATTGAACATTCCAAATACAACAAAACAATGCCAAGCGCCAACGGCTACAACAACAACAAGAGCAGCAACAATGCAAGCAATAAGTGTTGTAAACTAACGGCAGCAGTTTTCCAACACACAAACACACACACATAAATTGAATACAATGCATTTGACAAAGTTGCTATTCAAAGGGTTTTGAATTTCATCTCCTCAGTTTTTAGATTTGTGGCTAAAAACAAAACTTTGATATTTACTTGCCACTAAAGCCGACCAAACTGTCCACAAATCCCTTTTGTTTTTTTGTTGTTGTAAATCTACTCCCACCCCCTTTCCCATTTCCCTTTTCCTACTCTGTGCTTCTTCCCCTTCCAAATTCTCCAACATAATTTCCTTATTGACTATTCGCAACCATATATAAAACAATGAACCTACAACAACAAATTCCCTAGAATCTTGCACAGAGAAAAAAACATTTCGAATTTTGACTTAAATGCAATTCATTTCGGTTTACTTTAAACATTATTTTTGCAGAGATATCTTTTCGGAGGCAGGAAGATAAATAAATAAGCAATGTTTGTAGTTGGATTAATGTCGTAGATGTTCACTGTATTGTATATATGTAGTATGTTATGTGTAGTATTTTCCCTTGGAATATAAGCACTTTTTGTGCTTAGGAATTATTCAGTAGTGTAGAATGCCGTGTTAACATCTAAGATCGATATCCTTACTTAACAGCTAACTCGATAGGATCGCTTAACAGCTGAGTTGAGGGTAGTCGCCCTACAACAGTAGCAATGTTCAACGTTTTAGTCGGATCAATACATACATACCATGCATAGACTGACATTAACATTAACATTAACAGTAACAGTGTAGAATGCCGTGTTCAAATATATATATCTAAGTCTTTATTCACGTGTGTTCGCTTTACATGCCGAATACCAACTCTTACTCACATAGCTTGCTTGATGTTAAAGTTATGTTACGTTACATTATCATGCAGTGTTGCTCTTAACATCTAAGATCGATATCCTTACTTAACAGCTAACTCGATAGGATCGCTTAACAGCTGAGTTGAGGGTAGTCGCCCTACTACAACAGTAACATTAACAGTAACAGTAACAGTAACACTAACATAAAGAAAAGCATTACATACGATCCCTTGATAATAAGTTACTTTATGCTTTGGACTTTACTTTGTAGTTTTGTAGAAACCAAGAATCAGTCTTGATCGAGCAATTGTGCATATGAAGCTGCAGCATTTTAAATATTTCACAACGAACATTTGTCTACCACAACGTGTAATTCAAGTGCTTGTAACTTAGCCTATGTGGATGTTATGTTATATTAATATGAGGAGAGAATACCACATTTTACAATTATATCTTAGCTTAAGAACCACGAACATAAGACTATTTATAATTCATGGTTCTGGGTCAGTTAGTAATAACATTTTTGTTGAGTGTTGTTTAATGTTTTGTTATAAAAACACAAATTTCGTCCTTTTCATGAATTCGAAATTCAATAGAGACTGTTTTTTTTTATCAGTGTATGTGTGTATAAACTACTTTAAGCTGCATGTATGGTTGCAGTATTATTTGTGCTTTGTGGTTAGTTAGCTATGCGTGGAGAGAGAGAGCAAAAGAGAGAGAGAGAGAGCGATTGCAAAGCGCTTTGGATTCGAAAAAAAAAGGTTCGCTGCTGCAAACCAATGCAACTGTTCCAAGATACTATAAAGAGCGGTTCGTCGGTTGTAGTGTGGCTTTGTTTGCTTATGGTTTTTGCACAGCTCCTCACACACACACACACATACAGCTGCTTCCGTTTTGGATCCCCGCATTCAGTTTGTATACAAAATGCATAAACTTTATGAAAAATCCAAAGCAATGCAGGAAGCTGTCGCTCGAAGGGGAAGCAAGGGGTCGTCGTCCATTGTTGAGCTGTGTTTGTTGTTGTTGTTGTTTGGCTTTTGCCTGCGGCATGCCAGGAAGAACAAAGAGCAAGATAATAACAAAGTAGGGAAACCCAGTTGACGGTATTCCGAGTTTAAAATTTGACTTTTTTTTTTTACATTTTTTTGGTTGCATAAAATTAAGGCGTGGGGCAATAACAACAATTTGTGAACTGCATCCAAAAGCATTTTGCTACGGCTCTGTTAACATGCAACCATGCCACAAACACACACACACACACACACGCACACATGAGCTTGACCAGTGGGTGGGCGTGACAAAAGAGGTACAAAAAATATATATTTGAATCTTAAAGTTTTCCATGGGTATTCAAATTAAGCACTTAAGTGTGTAACGCGTCATTAAGCATATATATTCATGATCAGCATTCATTTTCTTCTCATAATCTTTCTTAACTTCCTTCACAAGGTACCTAAACTTCAATCTGAAAAGGATATTCATATAAGCTAGCTACTGTACTTGCCTTAACTTTTGTGGTTTACTTTCTTCTTTTTTTGCCAGAGCCTTAAATGCTAAAGCAATGTAAATATAAATGATGATGCCACCCAGTTGAGAAGCCAGACGAAATTCCAAAAAGTTTCGAAATTTTTCAAGATAAACAAGAACAACAAAAAAGATAGTACGTTAAAGTAAGCTTATGGCATTCCATAAATATGCAGCAAAAGCAAGAAACAGAGGGAAGAACAAAGAGAGAGCGAGAGAGAGCGACAGAGAGAGCGAAGCAAACTGTGCGTAATGCAGAGCATTAATTAACGCCCAGCTGGCAATATTTTTAATGTAATTAGCTCAAATGAACAATGAACTGGTTCAGCAAACAGAAAAGTTAGCTAAATACCAGGAACACTTTTACTGAAAGCAAGCAAATAAAATCAAATAGAAAATGCTACGTTCTCTCTCTCTGTAATTCAATTACAGCTGAAGCACAAAACACGTTCTTAAGCCAAAGCTTAAGCAAATAAATACAACAACAACAAACAAGAAGAGAATCGGTTTTTAATAAGCTTAAAAACGAACAAAGAAGATAAAAGGCGAACCTTTTACAAAACGACAAAAATTATTTCGAAATTCATATTGAAGTTAAGTTGCGCATAATAAACCGCTTCAATGCATTCGTTGAAAGGCTCTACTTATTTTTAGGGAAAATGCCAAACAAAAAAAACTATAAAATAGCTGGGCTTTGTACACTTGAAAAGAAAATGCTATATTATCAACATATTTCTGTTTTAAAAAAGAGCAAAGAAAACAGAATATTTTATTGATGTCCAACTACAATTTGAATACCTAAAAGCTTCCGGCTGGGAACTGACATAAAAAAAAGAATTAAAAACAAAAATATATGAAATAAGAATTTGAATAAAATTCAAAGCAATTTGTTTTCTTGTTGAAAGAAGCTTATACACAAGCAATAATCGGTTACGTTCAAGCAGTGTTGGTTAACGTAATAGATGTCATTAAGAGCATGGCAAAACTTCATTAATATATTTCAACAGCAATAGTTTTCGTTGTTCTGTTGCCCTTTGAACAACTCTATTACAACAACTCTAGCAGTGCTTGTCAGTGTTGGTTAACGTATAGTATTGTTGCTCTGATTTAAGAAATTTAAAACTCTATTAAATAAACTAATAAATGTACGAATACGGACTAATATTTCGACAGCAACAGTTTTCGATAATTATCGATAATTTTTGTACAACCTTTGCAATTGTACATAATGTTCTGTTGCCTATCGACCATTTCAATTCAAAAGCATTTCCCAAAACAATTTTATAAAAAAAAAAACTGAGCATGCGTGTCAGGTAAATTGTACCCTTGGGTATTTTTTTTTTGCTCTTCTTCTTCTCATTTTATTTGCAAAACCCGAAAAGTTGCATTTAAAATTTATAAATTTTCTATTCTGGTTTATTTTTTTTTGTAATTTAGCAACAGGTTCGACGGCTTTGACGCCCAATACGACAGTTAAGTTTCAATAAGAGAACATTGCTTTTGTTACGCTCTCAATATTACTATAGTGTTGGGACTAAGGGGCTATGGGGGGGCGGGGCGGCTGAAAGTCAAATTGGACGTGTCTACATTAGCAAGCAAGCCGAAACACTTAAAAGCCAGGGGCAAAAAGACAACAACTTTATGGCCCAGAGAGTCAGAAGGTTGTTTTTTTTTCTTGTTTTAATAATTTATAAGGATACAAGCCAACGATAAGGATAAACAAATAAAACAAAACGAAGACAAACGAAGTGAAACGAGTGAAACAAGCCTCAAATCAACCCAACTAAGCAGACGAAAAGCTGCTAGTACCACATTTTTGGCAACCAAACGAAAACGTACAAAAAATGGAAGTTCACATAACTTGGAGAAACATTTTCTTAGCTAGATTTACTTAAAGAGGTTGTTACACTTCTTTTGAGGCACTGTGCAAGTCTTAAAAGCTTAAAGGAAAATATTTATTCAAGTTTTAACTTTAAGCTGCATTTAATATTTATCAAGCATACTGTGAAAAATTGAGATTTGAATTTTTAAAAAATCAAAGGCGAATTGAACAAAAATAGAAGACAAATTTTTAAGCAATATAAGTAGTAAAGTGCATTGCAACTAACGTAATCCCATTGCGAAAAGTTTGTATACATTTTTTTTGGTTATTTTTTTGTTATTGCTATCGACTGAAGGGTGGCCGCCTGGCAAGGCAGGGCATGGGCATTGGTGTTTGCTGAGTGCTCATCCTTCATTCGCATCAGCATCCTTTGCAGCTTATCTGCCTCACACAAACACAAACACACAAACACATCGAGCATAAAGTTCGTTATTTTCGTTATATTACGAGAACAGTATGGCAACTACCTCCACATCCCCCCCTTGTTTGCTGCGCTTAGCCCTCACGTAGACCATTTTAAGAGCAGAGCGCAACGCTGGAAAAACTACGGCATAAAATTTCCAATTTGCTGGCATTGCTTGACTTTTTGGTTGCCCGACAAACTTGGCCCGTGTCCGGCATTTGGTCTATGGCGCATATGGGTGCAGTTCTTATATATACATACATATATATCAAGACTATATATATATATATATATGTTATTTTACTGCTGCTTAAGCTTTTTCTACAATTTTTTTATGCATCATTTTTTTGTTTTTGTCTTATGATCTTTGCTGGCGTTTTTCTATTGAATTTTGAGCAGCTAAGCGACTGACTTTTATTGTCTAGATGGGGCAAGGGAGGGACGGTGAGGCATGCCACTGCTAATTTTGCGCAAATAAAAACGGTAAAACACATTTTTGGGGCCACTTGAGCGTCTCATTTTGAATTCATGCGCCACTGGGCGGCTGCCAAAGTAGCGTGTGTGTATTAGGTATAATACCCTGTAATAAAGTCGAACAAAAGGAAAGCTTGTGACATGTCTACTTATCGATATTAATCGATTTTCCAACTAGCAATATTTCGAAAAACTTTGTTATCGATAAGTAAAGTCTGATTTTTTTCAAAAATCAAAGGATACTTTCAGAGTCGCATTCTGGATGAAAATTGTTTGTTTTGCTGTTTTGCTGGTCTAGCCCAGGGTTGCCAAGTCTAAGCAAATAACTTTGGCCATGTGCCTTGGCAACTGGCAACTGCCAACTGGTTTTCATCTCCTTTGTTACCACTTTGAGCCGCCTTTTCACCTTTTTCGCCGTCGCATCAAGCAATAACTTTTGCCCGCAAAACAACAACTGGCCAAAAGGAGTTCACAATGGGCAACGCTCGAACGGAGAGCTGGGATACGGTGACTAGGGTTTGCGCCGCTCCTACTGCTACGTTTTACAGCCTGCCCGCTGGCCATGCTTCACAGTTTCGTAATTGAATGTCTGTGTCTTGACTATGATGCACTCAGAAAAAAAACACAAAGAGCGAAGCAAGTTTGTTAAGTGGATGGAAATATTTTTACATTACAAAGTCAAGAACTCAAATCGATAAGTTAAAATGTATTTCGAACAAAATTATGTCCGATTATCTATCTAATATGAATATCAAATTTCTGCTTCTTAGTTTTCAATATTCTGACTTCTTCAAGATCTGACTTCTACAATTTGAAGTTACTTATTTTTTGTCAAGTGTTTTTGTTAAGGGGCGGGTGGAGAGGGTGGCAGCAGCATCAGCTACTGCTACTTCTGCCACTTCAAGTTCTGTTTTCTGTCGCCGGCGCCTCTGCCTTTGCCTTTGCCTTCGCCTTTGCCTTGGCCGTCGCCTGCTGCTTGGTAATTAAAAGTTCGCCTACGCCAAGCATTGAGCTGAGCTGTTGTGGCAACAATACGTCAGCCAAGCCCACCTTCAGCAACCCCCCCTCTTATCACGACCAAGCCATCTGGTCAAGTTGGCAGCAAGATGAAACGAGCGGAGGATAGGGGTAGGGGTAGGTGTTGTGTGTCTGCAAAATCGTCATTCGCCACATTTGAAATTAGTTAAAGTTTTTTTGGGCACAAAGTTGTTGCAAGCAGGCGAATCTTTTAGTTTGCCGACGCGAGACTAAAAGAAAAATTGTTTAATTAGTGGGCGGGGCGGCGCGGGGCGGTGCGTGGAAGGCGGCACACTGAAAATTAATTAAGACTACGGTCATGGCAAAGCAAAGCAAAAAAAAAAAAAAACAAGAGAAACTGGACGAAAAAAGAAGCTTCCAAACGAGTCCGGGCTCATTATCAATTCAACCAGCACAGATTGAAAGGGCAAGTTGGGGGGCTTGTGGGGGGGGGAGGCTGTTATAGCAAATCGAGACAAGCGTTTATTCATTGGCTGCGTCATTGCATCATTCCATCATGCGGCGCTTGCGAATCAATCCATCATTCGTGCATCATTCATCAATGTCTTTTGTTTATTTTTGGACATTCGGTTTTTCGCTACGGTTCTTCGGTTTGGTTCGATTCAATAGGGGCTAAGGGGCGAGGGGCGAGGGGGGTGGAGAGAGGGTTGAGATTTTGATACTATTTCAACTTCTTTGGTTGCTTTGCCTGTTGTCCATTTTCGTATGCCTTTCTCGTTTGTGTTTCCTTTTCTTTTCTTTTTGCTTTGACGCAAATCAAAGCCAATATTCGTTGGACAATGACATCTTTGCTTCCCTCCCCCTCCTCCTCTTTTCCCTCTCTTGATTTATCTATTAAATTATTTTTGTAAGACCTCGGTTGTAGTTCTCTTTCTTTCGATATGGTTTTCCTCATGCTTAAAGTATCTTGGCGTACACCTAGACGAAGGACTTGCATTGCGACCAAAGCCAATAGCCTCCATTGGCCTATCAATGCTTGGTCTTCCCCTAGTCTGTACTACAAGGTCCTGCTCTACCACTCTGTTCTACAACCAATCTAGACTTATGGCTCCGAGTTATGAGGGACCGCATGGACCGCAAAGAGCCCAGTCGAAGACCCTGAGAACCATTAACCATGGTTAGTTCGAAACGAAAGCATTCCAAAAGACCTAAAGATCCTAGCAGTTTAGAAAGCACCCTAATCATCTTGCGAAAGGTCTTACAAGGCTTTGTCGTAACGACTAACCAACCCAGCGATGAATTTTAGGGACGCTTAATCAGAATACAGCCTAATAATTAACTCTTAGTTAAGATAAACATAGATCCAATCTATTTCTAATCCCTAGACAAGATTCAATAACTAACAAATGCCTCTCATCTGTCGTTCGGCCTTATAATGGTAGTATTATGAATATTATATTATAAGCTGATCTTCGTTTTCACTTTTGGGCGCTTTAACAGTTTCATAATCAATGATTTTTGTCAAAAAACTTGAACGTAATTCGCACAAGATATTCGTTAAAATATTCCTTCGTTTTCTTTTTTCAAACTCAATTGGAAGTTTTGGAACTTGCAAAAAGAAATGAAAAACACTGTTAAGCAATCTTTTTGGAGAGGGGGTAAAAATGAATAAATTTTAAGCCAAGTTAAGCCAATGCTTTCACATTTATCAGCTGCTGTCTCACTCCCGCTCTCTCTCTCTCTCTCTCCGCCTCTCTCTCTCTCTCTGTCTCTCTTTTGAGTAATGTTGCAAAAATGTATGCGAAATGCGTCGCAGTTTTTGGCAAATGGCTAGTGCCAGGACATCATTGCCATTTGCCAGGATGTCTCGTCCTGCCAGACTGCAGTCCTGCAATCCAGCAATCCTGCAGGCCCGGCCAAGGCAAGAAGCCAGCATTTTGTAGCGCCCAGCTCGCTGACAACTCACTTTGGCAGCACCGAAACTCAGCGCCAGGAAGCCGCTCTGCCAACGGAATGAAGCAAGGAACAGGAAGAGTGAGGGCGAGAAGTCAGGAGTCATGGCGACGACGACGACTCGACAACTTTGGTTCTGTCTATTTCAACTTCCTTCTTTATTTCCGTAATCATTTATATGCAAATCGCTCGGCTGCTGTTGAAGCTTCTTCTTCTTCTTGCACTTGCACACACACACAGACACACACACACACACACACACACACGAATGTAAACACACATATTATATTCGACGCCACGCCCCACTTGAGTGCGCCCTTTTGAGTTGCTGCCTTCGATTTTCTATCAAAACTTGGGTAGAAGTTTGTTTGTTTTTTTTTTTTTGAGCTTGGTCCTGTCCTGTAACCTGTCAGTTGGACTGCCTTTTGAATGCTCTCATCAAAAAGCGTGCAAAAGTCGAATGAGACAGAATTAATACGTGATTAAACGAGAGAAGAGTTTATTATTAAGTAAGAAAATAAAATCAAACCTTTTATAATATAGAGGGTATGCAAATGTCATGCTAGCTACCGAATACTTAAGCTCTTTTGCTCATTTGATTTGCATCAATAAAAAGAAAAAACAGAAATGTAGCATACTTTTTTGGGCTACCCGCGTGTGTGGGTGAATTGAACTTTTTATAGTTTCATTTTGGCTGCCGCACATTTTGCAAGTTTATTTTGTGATGTGCGCGGGTGGCTGGGTGGCTGGGTGTGTTGGCTCATTAAAATTGCACAACACTTTGATTTGCATACATTGTACCGCACCTCCCGCCCCCTTCCCCCACAACCACACACTAAAACTCAAATGAAGCATTTGGGCATTTTTTTTTTTTTTTTTTTTTTGACTTTTTTATTTTTTCTGTTGCAGAAAGCCGACCCCCTCGGGGCCGTTGTGCGTAGTTCTCTTCGAACATTTTCGTGGCAATTTCGTGCTGCAAACACAAGGTCATTATCATTATCATAATCATCATCATTATCATTAGTAAGGGAAACTGCGAGGAGAAAATTATCAAAAAATTTACATTGCCAAAAGAAAAATGTCCTTGAAAAAGTTTTGGAAGGGACATAAGAAGAGGGGGGGCGAAGACTGTTTCAATTCATTTGAATCGTAGCTTTTTCTTTTCCTTACTTTTTATTAGCAACAATTTTGCGTGTTCCTCAAGAGGGCTGGAAATATGCTAATGTTCGAATAAGATTTGGAATATGTAATTGCAATAAGGAGTGAGAGGCGGCAAGTGAAAAGCATTTGTCAGTGTAATGAGTCAATAAGAAATGCCAACTAAGTTAATCCAAGGCCATTTCGGGACTTAAATAACTTAATTTTCGGTATTATAATATTTTTTGTCACGATTCACAATTATTCAAATTAATAATAAAGTCAAACGATTTGCATTTGAGATTGAATTTCGAATCTAAAATAATTTTTAATCAAACTTCTAACATATAATTGATTTCGAATGCATTTTTATGACTGTCAATGTTTTGCTGAACAATTTCAAAGCTATAATTGAAATTTGTTCAATTTTAATATGAGTAAATTATTGTGAATAGTTTGACTTTGCTCGAAACTATTTTTAGTTCACATCACAGCAAAATTCATTCGAATAATTAACTGATTTTCTCTCAATTTTAGTTCAATTTGATTACTCGATTAATCGATAACATGTGTTGTACGATATCGATTTGTTTTGTTCTAAAATGCGAGACACAAACAATTCATTTATGGCTAAACTTGCTTTATTACGTATACGTTCGTTGGCTATAGACAATTACATTAAGTATACGCTTAGTTGATATGAATTGAAATTTGATATCATTTAATATTCATTCAACATTTAATAGCTTCTACTCACACACACACACGCACACACATGTTTATCTATTTTTAAAGCAACAATATGAAATAACGCTTCAAAGCTTAAACGAAAATATATATAAAGTCAAACATGTTTCGTAATTTAATGTGTTGTGTTATTTTGCATGTCAACAACAGCAACTAACACACTCACACACACACACACGCTTACACTGAGACAGCTGCTTTCTCACTTTGTCTGTGTGTTTGTGCACAGTTTGATTAAATTTACTTTTGACAACACAAAACGCTAAATAAATATATGAAAGTGGCGCACAAAACAATACGGTTTTAGACACAGTTTTACTTTTTAGATTCTTCGCTAGGTTTTTCGCTTTATTTTGCTTAACTGGAAGCATGGCGGGAGTAGAGGAGTAGAGGGGAACAGCAGTTACTTTTTTATACAAATGTCGCAGCAAATTTCGTTTGATTTATTTGCCAGTTTTCATTTCCCTTTTTTGGTTTTTGGTTTTTGTTTGGTTTGAGCCAAAAACCCATTTGGCAATTTACTGTAAATCACATAAAAACGCAACAACAGCGACAACTAAATGTGTTGCATGCTTCAAGGCGAGCCGCCATTCTTTGTTTGTTGTCGTTGTTGTTGTTGGTTTTTGTCTCTTTGTAAATTTCAATGAACTTTTCATGACAGCTGCTGAAGGTCCTTGTATTCGCTTTTTCATTGAAATCGCGTTATGTTTTTTCTCTTTTGTTGTGGACTAATCTCAATTTTTGTTGCGTGTCTGATTAGCTTTTATGTAACAAATCGATACAATCGATAAACGGTCTTAAGGGTTGAACGTGTGCTTGAGAGTTTATAGACTGAAGGACATTTGCAATTGTGATTTTAAATACTTTTTTTCTTCAAAATTGGGATTAAATGTTCTCGCATACAAATTTATCGATAGCTCTTGCTATTTCCGATATACAGAAGAAACACAAAGGAAGATGAATTTACGAAATGTCGAAATGAACATAAGATCCATGTTAGCAGGCGTAGCGTTAACATTATACATATATACAGTATAGTGAACGACCAAATAAGCGAAGGTCGGGTGCGAGCTCACGATCTACAACAAAAGGAAGGCACGCTCGAGCTGAGTGTGAGATCGGAGTGCAAAGCGTGTGGGTGGTAATCGAATAGGCACGAATACGCGAGATAAGCAAAGGTGAAAAGGAAACCCGGGCAAGGGAACCTCAAGGGATATGTTTATAATTAGATACGTATTAAGGATCAGAGAGAGAGAGAGAGACGACAGTTAAGAAAGGTGAAAACAAGTGGAAAAGAATAGAAAAGAAGTCCTTATATGTGTGCCTAGAACACTCTCGGGTCGAATCGCATCATATTGTAGTTCGCCAATCGGTTAGACGGATAGGCACGGTGCTGTTGCTTCCATAACTACCCAGTCGGTTCGGAACAGAATAGCTTTTCTCCTATTCGCGAATAAGTTTTAGCAGAATATTTCTTGTAACGTGCGCCTTGGCCAGACTGAGACTGTACTTTGGCCTATCGATATCGCTTTAGAGATATCGATTATTGAAATTTACACAATAGAGTTTTATGTATAAGAATTCATAATCATAGTACCAGTACCAAGACAATGGTAAACCATTCGTGAACCTTTTTACTTGTTTTTTAACTTGTAGTTTTTCCATAGAAATATGAAGTTGAAGTCGGCACATAAGTATTTCTGAAGGCAGAGAAAGGAAGAGTGAGGAAAAACCAAACAAAACATTCTGTTCTGTTCATTTTTCAAAAGAGACTTGAGAATGTTACTTTTGTTTGAAGAACTTGCAGATGCTGTTTGTTTATTGTTGTACTTATACTTATTTGTTTCTAACATTGTTGTTGTTGTTGTTGTTGTTACCAACTAAACGGCAAGGTAAGATGTCGCTATCTCTCTCTTCCTCTCCCCCTTCCCTTTCTTTTTCTTAACGTTTGCTGTCTTTCAATTGCTGTTGTTACTTTTGTTGCTGATGCTGTTGGCGCACTTAAAAAGCAATTTAGTCTAATAACATTAAGTATAACAGAAACAACAACAAGTTTCGCGTCTCGTGAGTGTGTCAATAAACAAACACACACACACACACACCCACAAAGGCCACTCACGTGTTTGTGTGTGTTTGCGACACAGGAGACAACAACAACAAGAAAAAAATGTACGCTTTTAGGCCATAATTACCTGAGAACTTTCTTTTGCTGCGCGACCAAAGATTCGTTCTGCTACTTTTTTTTCATCTTGATGATTTCTTACTTTCTTACACTGGCCAAAAAATATAGTGTACAAGTTCAGTGCAACAATTTGGTTCAATCAAAAACCTATTCTTTCTAACGAATTTTCTCCACCTCCCCCGTCCCTTTGTGGGATCCGTTATAAGGAAGTTTGACTGTTACTTTTTGTTTTGCCTTTGATTTTCGCCAAGTGTAGCATTACTTTCTGTTTCATTTGAGTCTTTTTCGCTTGGCCATCGCTTGTTGAGCTTACTTCCGTTGCCGCACCGCACCCTGCCCCTCGCACACCACTCTCCCTCTCTCTCTTACCTTGTTGCCCTTTTGCCTATGGGTCTTTAACGTAGCGGCCTCTTCATTATTTTTATTATTATTATTATTATTATTATTATGACTCCCCCACTTTTCACTTGTTGTTGTTGTTTTTACTGATTTGTTTGTTGTGTGTGTGTGTGTGTGTGTGTGTTGTTGTTGCTTTTTTTTTAGTAAATAAATCAGCCGTTGGCCAAGTAACTTTATCCACAGCTGTCCAAAGTGGCTTTTGTCTGCTCTTTAACAACTCAATGGCTGCCGCTGCGACTTTTTCTTCTTGAACTTTTTTTTATAATTTTTTTTCTTGTTCCTTTTGCTGCTGTGTTGGTGTTGCCTGGCGATTGGCAGTAAATATATCCGTTAGTTGCACTTTTCCTCTCTCTCTCTCTCTCTCTCTCTTACTAATTATAATAAGCTTTGGGGCACGCCTTCGAACAAAACAAAGCAAATTTAATACTTTTGCGCACAAAACATGGCAACAAAAACGACAAAAACAAGAAGAAAAAAGATGAAATAAAGAATTTGATATTTTCTATTCTCTTTTGATGCAAATCAGTTGCTTCGACTGCTTTATCGATAGCTTATTAAAACGATAGAAATCGATTTGCGATAGTCATAAAAGTCAAAATTCTTTGCAACTAAAGCAGTTAGAACATGTTTTACTTTGATTTTGACTGTTAAGAAGAACTAAAATCGGGAGAGCCCAACTAGAAGATTCCCTGAGAACTTTTTGGTATACTGACTTAACTTCAATCGATTAAGCCCGATATCTCCGATGTTTCTAAACCGATTTGGACGAAATTTTCAGAAAAGTTCTATCGCTGCCCATTATTTCAACCCTCATTTTTAGATTTTCCAAATTCGATATTTTATTGTTATCGATATTATGTGTATATCGGAAACCAGAATAGTTATCGATATTTGAAGCAACTTGTTCTGCTTATGATATAGGAGAACTTATATACAAATCTGAAGTCTCTAGCTCTTCTAGTCTCTGAGATCGACGCATTCATACAGACGGACAGACAGACAGACATGGCTATATCGTCTCGGCTGTTGATGCTGATCAAGAATATATATACTTTATGGGGTCGGAGATGCTTCCTTCTGCCTGTTACATACTTTTGCACAAGACCGTTATACCCTTTTTTACCCATTTTATGGGTTTAGGGTATAAAAGAAGACAAAAATTTGCCATTAACAAATCAATCAACTCTTCATGCAACATGACGTCATGCCGACGCGTGTTCTGCCACACCTCTCTCCCTCCCCTGCTCCTTAGCTCTCCCCGGCCACTTGACACGGCAAACTATGAAAGAACATTTTAACAACTTTTATTGTTTTCCCTTCTTGCTTTTTGTTGTTGTTGTTGTTGTTGTCGTTCAACGTGTTGCAGCTGTTGTTTGTCACTCCACTCGCCCCACCACCACCACCACCCTCCTTATTTTCTTTCTTACCACCTCAAGCGTTATAAGTAATTTGTTTTAGTTGCGTCCGAGTCGAAAAAAACTTTGTAATTAACAACGAACGACCTTTGCTTAACAATATTTTCATTATAATTAGCTCCGATGGGGAACTTCAGGCTTTAGCGTTCAACGGTTCACAGTTCAACGGTTCAACGGTTCAACGGATGACAGGCAGCGACAGCTGTCCATGGTTCAAGTTCAACTTCTTTTCGTGTTATTTGTGATTTACTTTCGAAATATTTCTATATTTTCTAGTTTTTTAACAGCATTTTAGATTTTCGTGTCTACTTTGACAAAGGAAGATGTTAGGAACTTTCAATCTAGGAAATCCTATGTGTTTCTTAGCCGATCTTGATGAATCGGTTCTAGAGATGAGCAATACTTTGTCAAACTATTAAAAAGCAATGACAAATCATAAAGATTTAATATTTTAGATAGTTATCGATAGAAAACTTGTAGACGAAAACTTGTAGATTTATCGATAATATATCTTTGCCGATATAATTGCAATTAATCGATATTTTGCAAATGAAATTTCTAAAAATATTAAATAAATTCCAGCGTCAAGCTCAAAGCTCAAAAGTTTTACTTAAAGCCTTTGAACAAATATTACCTCTAACAAATAGAATCTAAACAATTTGGATGCTTTCGTCTTACATGCATTTCGTGTCGTAAAAAGTGTTGAAATTGTTTGGGCAACTTGATGAGAGTTCCAAAAGGGTAAGAACAACAAATTGCTTGACAGTAAGCGTTAATTGGCAGGATGCGATTGTCAAAAGTCATAACTGGGCAATTGCACATTTGGCATAGCAGTGGACAGCACTTTTGCTTGACATTTTTGACCTTAGGCCAAAAGCAGATGGCTAAAAGGTGACAACAACAACAACAACAGCAACAACACCAAAAAAGCATATAGTAGCAAATGCGTTAAGCGCACTGCAAATGCAACAGATTCGCAAGCTGACAGCCAAACGAAACACACACAGCAGGCAGGCAGGCAGGCAGAAGGACAGACAGACAGACAGAAGGACATACAGGACAGGCTGGTCAGGACAACGACAGCAACAGCGACAGGACATGAATGAAATAACAGCAATTGCAGCGCCAGCAACCAGGGCCAGTTCTGAGGGTCACAAATGGGCCCAAACCATTAAAAGCAAGTCAAGCGTTGCTCGGAGTACAAAACCAAGCGCAAAAGCAAAAAAAAGCACCAACTAAACAAATGGCAGCCACATCAACAGTAGAACACGACAGACAATAGACAATGGACAAAGTGAGAACAAAAAACAAAACAAAGCAACTAAATAAAGTAAAACAAAAGAGCTTCTAGTCAAGAGGGGGGGAGGGGGAGATAGGATGACCGACTAGAATATAATCAGCATCCTATCAGTAGCTAAGAAAGATTTATAGCTACTTCTTACTTGGCAAAAAACAAGAAAAGTTGCTTTAAGAAAATTGAAATTGAAAATAAAATATTAAAAAATAAACATTAAAAATGTTTAAAATAAAGAATGGGAAAGAAATTGTTTGTTTAAAATAAGGCCAATAAGATAAAAGTTGTAAATCGATATTTATCGATATTTATCGATATATCAAGCGAGCTTTTTCTTAACAAATGGACACATTAATCGTGTATTAATGATTATTAATACATTTCAAATAGGCACAACTGCAATGATACCCTATAAAATTTCACTTTTCAATGGATAAAGGCAAAAATAAAAACATTGAAGCACACGCAATTTTTAGTTGCTGTTCGGCAAAGCGTTGAAGCACAAAACAAAACCAAACCGAATGCGAAAAAACAAAACAAAAATGTTGAAGTGAGCAACCACAACAACTATAAACAAACAGCAGCAACATGACATTGACGTTGGCGTTGGTGAAAGGATAAAGCGTAAATGAGTTGCCAACCACAAGCAGCAGCAGCAGCAGCAACAACAACAACAAGAAAAACTGCAAAAACAAAAACAAAACCATTAGAAAAACAATTTAGTTAGCTGACAGCGTTCAACACTGCGTCCGTTCGACTGTCAGATACACTTAATTGATGGTCATTCTGGGCTTTAAGTGTGCGACACTTGAAAACGCATTTACTGCAAAATGGATTTGCAAAAAAGTTCTTTTGCATTCCCACAACAACAACAGCAACAAATGTCACAAGCATTATTTGTTGTAGCTTATCAACTTTAAGCCTGCAGCTAATCCAGCTTTAGTTCGACATTGGAGTGGAGCTTTGAGTGAGCTTTAAATAAGTATTAGATTCTTACTTTTAAGTTTCTTTGTCATCGGGCTTCAACTAAATCAATCCAAAGAGTTCAAATTAAGCTAGTTTTATTAATAAAGTTGAAGCTTAACAATGTTATGCATTTTATGTTATCGATAACAAGTTGAGAGACACCCGGTCAAACAAGCTGTACAAAATGTTGATAAACATGCAACAAGGCGAGTCCCCTAAACTAAAAACCCAACTTTTCTTATTAATTACTGACCCTGTGTGTGTGTGCGTGTGAGTGTGTGTGAATCAATCTATATGCATGCATGTATATGGGCTTAATATAGACGTGTCAACCAAACCCCAAAACCCTCCAACTCTTTCTCTTTCCTCCTCTCTCTCTTTGGCTTTCTCGATAGCCAACAGAGGACCGCGCCCTTTGCGCCGGTCAACGTTGAACCGGGCTGAGCAACCCCTTGCGGCTAGGCAGGCAAATAAAAAACGGTTGTGGATAGGGGCTTTGAAGGGGGTTGGTTGGTTTGCTGGTCAACGGTCTATTGGACATGGCAACAATGGACATAAGGCAACACACCTTTTGTTGCTGTTGCTGTTGCTGCTGTTGTTGTTCGTGTGGCCAGCTGACAGCACAACGATGAAGCGGAAATGTACAGCGGATATATTGATTGTCAAGCCTTTACTGCGTGTGTGTGTGTGCTGTCATTGTATTGGTATTTTGCATAAACAGGACCAAAGCATAAAAAGATCCTGACCAAAAAAACAAAAAAGGCAAGTGGAAAATTATTCATCTGCCTTGCAACGAACTTTGAATGCACTTTTCAATGAATTTAATATTCTGAAAAGTTTTTAGCCTTTTTTCTATAATATAAAGGTCAAAAGGTAAAGAAACTAAAGCTAGTTTTCAAGTCATATCGATACATAAATGTGCTTTCTAATCTTTTGAAAGGGTGATCAAAAAAAAAGGTTCGAGTTTCAAGCGACAGACAAACAACAATCAGAAGCAGATGCTTCAAACCGCTATCAAGAGCAGAAACCACAACCGCCACAGGCCCAAGAATCAAGGACACGAACACACATACATACAGGGGGGCAGGGGGGGGGGAGGTTTGGGGAAAGTTCATTCTTCTAAAAATAGAAACAAACACAAAAACGTTTAAACACACATTTTTTTGACTTTCTATTTTTATGCCTCATCCGTCAGTTAGCCAAATTTTGATGCATACAAAATGAAACTGACAGATGAACACACACACACACAGACACAAAGTAATTGACAGTTAATTAGACAGCTGATTACTGTCACATTTCAACATTTGCAAATCGGTCATCAATTTTTGTCTGACGGCTCAACGAATGCTAATCATTTTGTACATTTTGTGGCAAATTGCAATCGAAATTGAAATTGAAACTGAAAACTGAAAACTGTGAAGCGATTCATTTCGCATTCAATTCGTTTCGTTGCTTACTCGCAAGGCAACTAACTTCATTATTTTAATGCACATTCATGGCACACGCAATGAAAATTAAAAACTTTATCAAAAAAAAGGAAACTTTTGTTTAGTGTAATGTCAGGAACAATTGTCAAGCGGAGTTTTGCAAACAAAAACAAATCAGTTTTAATAAATGAACTAAAGTAAAAAAACAAAAACAACAACAATGATTAAGTCAAGCTATTTATAATCGCCCAACAAATTGAGTTGGATAAAACTTTTTTGTTGAACTGGCTTAAACAAGGAGTTCAACAAAATTTGTTAAATTAAGGCACTCGAAAATTAATGATGCATCCGGATGTGTGTTTTGTGTGTTGTTGTTGTTGCGTATTCATATTTGATATAATATTAAAATTAGTTTTGTTTTTTGCTTTTGTTTTTGTTTCGACACGGCCTATAATCCCAAAGTTTGGGGCTAGTTTTACGTATGCGTAATGCCATTAAGGTCCGTGTGTGTGTGTGTGTATGTGTGTGCGTTAGGGCTTATTTATTTACACATATCCCAAAATTGTTGCCATTGTGTTTTGTCCTTACAAAAAGAAAAAACTTAAACTCTTCCCCGTGTCTCATGACTCATGATTCATATTTTGCATACTAATGTTGTTCATTAAAATTGTATAAATTATAAATGATACAACATGGCCATAATAATAATCGAGCCCGAGCCAGAGCCCAACAGTTTCCACATGAGACACAAAGACAGCAACAACCATACAAACCATAGTAGATTGAGATAGATGGCAAGCCCATTTTTTAGCTGTCCGTGTTACGAAAAACAAAGGGCAACATTTTGTCGTGCCTGGATTTTAATTATCAGCTTCGGCTTCAAGTTTATCAAACTTGTATCAGCAAAACAACAAACCTTGAATGACATAATCAAGCATCAACAAAAAATATTTAAATAAAAAATAAAAGACTTTTTCGTTACTTAACGAAGGTCATGTACGCTAGACGAGAGGAGAAGAGCGCACGAAGCAAAGTGAGTGCTTAAGGACAAGAGCAAAAAAAAAAAAGGTGAGCGATGTGACAAGAGTTGAACTAAAAATGAAACTGACGTCAGCAATGAAACAAAGCTTCTGAAAAGGGATACGCCTGTGTCTAGTTTTAAGCACCAAAGTTGCTAAAGCTTGCTTAAAAACTGTGGAAGATATGGAGGTTTGCTTTGTTGAAATGCAATGGGGATGCGGGGGGCGGATTTTGGGTTCGTGGGGCATCCAAGCGTTTGTTTTTTTTAGGGGGAACTAACCAACTATTTGCCCATCAGTCGAGGTGTATCGTTTTGTTATCGATTTCCCAGCCCTGTAGTAGGCGTAGCGCCCCTAAATTGACACATTTTCTTACGCAGACATAGATCAACATATTTGCAAAATTTCAAATCTCTAGCCTTAAGGATGTCCAAGAAACGCGCGTTCATTGCATAAAGCCAATTTCCCTTCGTTAGTAGACTATATAAAGAAGCTTTTCCCACGAAGCGTATCAAAATATCAAAATAAAAAAACCAATTTAAGAGCATTTAAAAGTTATTTTACCAAGTCGAATATCTAAGTAGCACTATTTCTTTGCAGCCCGCCCCTTCAAAATTTCAGTTTATAAATGATGTTCATTCCATTTACATGCAGAAGGCGTTAGTTACGTTTCATTTACTTTGTGCAAAAAGAGATGCAAGAGGGGGTGAAAGGGGGCGAGAGAGTAGCCTCAAGAGAGTATTGAGTAAATTGAGTTTGTTGCTGGGATTGGGGGAAACTTAACTGTTACATTTTGTATCATATTGATTACCCTTCAGACTCGTAACATTTACTGACCCCTCCATCCATCCATCCATCCATCCATCCATCCATCCAACCATCCATCTGTCCATTCATCTATTTATTCATTCATCTAGCAAAAACTACGCAACTAACTGAACTTTTTTGCACTTTTGTTTTTGTTTAGCTGTGTTTTGCCATTGAACACTTGTTAAGGCCAAACTTGTGGGGAAGCCCGGGCCGAGTATTTTATTATAAATAACAATAAGATAACTGAATAACTTATGCATGGAGTGTTAAGATGAAACTAAATCGAGAGCTTTAATAAAAAACTAAAATAGAAACATAATTATAATTTACACCAATGCTACTCGGAAATCTCGGTAATCGAATCGAGTTGAGTCACCAAATGGCCTTAAATTATAAAAAAGAAATATAAATATATACATTAATATATCTATAATAATTTGGGTCAAATGCTATATAAATGAAGTCCATGTACTAAAAATATTTACTTTTTAATGAGTTTAATGGGCATGGGCATGGAGCTGGGGGAGAGGGATGCTTTTTTAAGCCTATGTCATTATTAAATGCTGGCCAAAACCAATTTAAAACCAAAAACTCAAATGCAACAAATCAGTTAGACAGAGAGAGAGAGAGAGAGAGAGAGAGAGAGAGGGAGAGAGAGAGAGAGATAGGATAGTTAAGCTATAGCTGCAAGCTCACACACACACACACCAACAAACCAGCTCACACTCCAAACTCCCAATTTTTCGCGCTTTTATTTATTTTCTCTAGAACCCTCGATCTCTGCGTGTGTGTGTGTGTGTGTGTTTGCTTGTGCATTCTCTAAAAAAGAAAAATGCCATCTAAAGTACGACATGATGTCCTTGGCCAAAAGTTCGCCCCTTCTCCAACTCTTCATCACACAGTGCAACTGCAACTCATGGATGACCCTTAATGTTTGCTTGTGCTTGTGTTTGTGTGTGTGTGTGTGTATTCCTTGGCTAAATGAGACAATGTGTCTCGCTTGTCAAATCAATGAATGACTATTATTGCATAATCAATTAGGTTTCTCGCCATTTTTGGCATTTTAGCCAATTTTATTAGTAGGGTTTTGAGGAGGATTTCTGGATTACGTTCGAATCCCATACGCTGTAACGGCAAATGCATTACTCAATCAACGAATAATGGGGAAAATTGTTGGGTGGAAAAGATTGTACTGTTGGTATGCAGATAACATTAAACCTGAATGTAAAAATAACTTAAGTAAAGTAAGAAATCTTTGAGTGCAAAAATGCTGAAGATGGAAATTCAATTTAATTTATTTAAAATATTCATGTTGATAAGCAATCGAAGAAAATGTCAAACATTTATGAGAGAAGTACAAGAATTTGTTGGCTGAAAATATAATAAGATTTAGATTTAGGGATTTATTCAATAAAAACTAAAATCTAAAGTAAAAGTATAAATAAATTATATAAAATTGCGTTTTAGTTTTAGTTCAGTTGAAAAGGAAAATTTTTAGACTTAATCTTTTAGACTAAAAACTTTAATGTTTTATTAATATATTAGCAATCAATGTTTATCGATAACTACCAAAACATATTGGGCTAACAGATGCTTGAGTATAAGGATTGACAAGCATAGAAAATTGTCATCCCAAATTATCCCAATGGATTTTACATTACTTATTCAGTTTGCATGCCTCACTAATCTTTCGCTTACGCATAGAACAAAACGGAGTGAGAGAGAGTGAGAGAGAGAGAGAGAGAGTGTAACAATGTCGAAAAGGCTGTGAGTGGGGGGGATTTAGATAGAGCGAGTAAAATTTACCCAATCATCGAATCATGTTAAAGCGAAAAGATTTTCTATGAAAGGAAAGGAAAGGTTCTATGGTTGGGAGACGGAAAGGTGAAGGAGGAGGAGGAAGAGGAGGGTTGTCACCTTCTTGTAGTGTAAATGTGGCGCCAAAATGACAATGATAATGTTTGGGGAACAGTTGTCAAATGTTTTCAGCCGTAGCCCAACTAAGGGATAGTCGAATATTTCAAGCTCTAGAATGACAAGCCAAAATATATGTATGTATGTATGTGTGTATGTAAGATATATATTTTTTGGGGGTTGCTTGACAACCCTTGCGTATCGATGAGCCAAACGCTGGGCGTGCGGATTAACGCAGACAGAAAGAGAGAGAGAGAGATAGCTTGGCCTAGAGAGTCGAGCGAGAATGTCTAAAAAATCTTGGCCCAAAGCCGTTGACAACAATATAAATGAGCAAAATTGGTTTACTATTGACCTTGGCATTTGTCAACGCCCAAAATTCAGATAAATAAGTCAAGCCAGACAAACATATATATATACATATATATTTATATGTATATATTATGTATAGAAATATCCATTTATGTGTTAAATTTTTCCATTTTAGTTTTTTTTTGTTTTATTTTTGTCGCACAAATAAATAAATAAATAAAAATCCTTCAAGCGGCTGGAATTAAAACAGATTTAACTTTTTTGCTGTCAGCTCATCTCCGTGACCCATGCCCCTGCCCATCCCCCGCCCTTCTAACGACGGCAGCAAGTGCCAGCAATAAAAACGTTTGGCGCTGCTCCATCTTCTTCTTCTTGTTCTTGTTCGTCTTCGTCTTGTTCATCATCTTCAATTCAATTTTATTGATTTATTTTATTCAATTTTTTTTTTCTTTCCTTTTTGTACTTTAACGTTTTAATACCCTGTGGCCATTAAATTGTTAAGAAAAACAAGGACTATCGTCGAGTTTGGCAATTAAGACATTTTTTTATTATGTTTTTTATATATATATATATTTTAACTAAGAGATTAAATTGAACACATTAAAGAAGATTGTTAAGCTTAATTCTATAATTTTTCTGCCAGATTTGTGTCGAAATTTCATAATGTTTGTATGGGGAGAATTTTCACAAAAATGTTCTACTATATTATGTATTTAGTTTGATAAAAATTAATGTAAAAAATGTTTATAATATTAAAACTGTTTTGTAGTAAAATTATTATTATCATAATAAGTTTTTCTCTTAAGATTTTATTCATATTATTAAGTTTCTTTAACTTTCTTAACTTTCGTATAAAAAAAGTTTTCTTGATTTCAAGTTAATTTCCCATTCTCTATAACGAAATTTTCTCTTGTCCCCTTGAAATTCGTTTTGTGGAAGTTTGACTGTATGCAAAAAAAAAACAGGATATCTGTGCGTGAAGTAAACTCTTGCCTTAAACTAGATTCGAACTGGGTTTGTTTCGATTTTTTTTGCTACTTTTTTTTTCTTGTTTTTCGACATTTGTCGTCGCATCGTAATTTGCCATTACACGCCCCTTCAACCCCAGCTGCGACCATTACGAGCAATAAAACACCAACAACAACAACAACACGAATACCCAATACTCAACCCCCTTCCCTTTAGCACGCCCATGCCATCGCTTCCTTTTATGTTTTCTAATTTCAAATAACTCGATTCGGTTTTGTCTCAAAATGTTTTTTGCGGATATTTTATGAGTCCGAAATGAGTAAAAATAAGAGAGGGAAAAAATCGCGTGGCGGGTGTGTGAGTGCTCCTGTTAATGATGTTAATGAAGATGAAAAAAAAAAATATATATATGTAGTTAGAAGTCGAAGCTTTGTCCATGTCGCAATTTCGTTGATAAATGCGTCACGCCTACAACCCAAATATCCACTTCATCTCACCCATTCTGCTTCGCCTTTTTGCTCCTTCCACGCAATCAAAGAGCCGTGGAAATGACTACCGGTTACACAATAATGCGTCCGGCGTTGCCGTACCGCATGCGAATGTGAATGTTTGAATGTTCGAATGGATTCGAATGCATGAATGAATGAATGAATCCCTTCAGCGTCCTTAAATAACATTGCGTTGTTTCTTTATTGGTCGTTAAATCTCTTGCGGTTGTCGTTTCTCTCTCTCTCTCTTTGTCTTTGGGCCTTCAACACCACCACCACCAGCTCCCCTCTCTCCTCATCAACCCACCCCCAACAAACACACACACATTGCGGCGCCAGGCAACGTTTAGTAACGCTCATATTGCCGCACAGACCTCCAGCCCCCTTTCACCACCCTCACACCCTGTACCCCAGGCGACTAAATTTCGAGCAACACACTTCAAGATCTACATGGCCACAGTGGTATGAAATCGATAAGTTTACTTTATTTACAAAAACCCTTTTTCTGAAATTATCAAATAAAAACACAGAATTGAACTCAAAAAACAAAAATTATTTTTTTGGATTATTGGTAAAAAAGAATCATCAAGAAATCCAACACTCTTGTTCCACTGTGTAAGAACGCGAAGCCAGCCGCAACCAGTTCGATTCCTCTCCATTCCATTTCATTTCTAGTAGCTGGAGCAGCAGCAGCGAGAGAAACTAGAAACCAACGAAAATATAAGAGAGAAACGAAAACATTGCCAGAAATGAACCAGGAGCCCACAGGATGCGACAGCCTGACGCCTGAAGCAAACTTGTTGTTGTTGTTGTTGTTGTTGCTTAATTTTTCATTTGGGGTTGCACAAGGAACAGCAGCAGCAGCAGCAGAAGCAGCAAGTTTCTGTTTGTTTTTGTGTATTTTCGTTTGATTTCGTTTTTATATTTTATTTTTTTGTGTTTCCAGATTCCATTATCCAATTAAAAGACATATAAAAAATCAAACTTGATGCGCCTATCTTTTTTTACCGTTGTTTTCTTTCATCTGTTCTTGCCTTTCCCCCACTGTTTTTCAACCTCTGTCTCGCTCTATGTACGAGTCGAGCGGATTTCTTTAGTTGTGACTTTGGCATTTGTTTTTGCATTGTGGCCCGAAAGCAAAAGAAAAAAAAAAGAAAGCGTAAAAGAAAGAGAAGAGAAATTCTTTTTCGCCCTTTTTTTTTTTAGTTGTGTTCCACATCCTTTGTCAGGATGTTAACAATAAAAGGGGGGCCCAATTTTCATTGTTTCCTCTTTGCACTTACAAACAGCTGACAGCCAACGACTGCCGACTGCCGACTGGCGACTGCGACGTCAGCAGAGACGTTCAATTTCGTTGTTGTACCTAACGTTGCGTGGCAAAGCACGTTAATTAAATTAAGTAAAATTAGCTAATTATGTTTGCACTTTTACCCTCTTTCTATCTCGCTTATTCTCTAGCTTTCTCTCTCTTTCTCTTTCTCTGTCTCTTGTCTCTAATAGGGTACACAGGCGGTAGGTCATTTAGAAAGGTTGGCTAGAAAGATTTTAAACTAAATAAGTTCGTTAGATAATACCAAATGAAAACAAAAGGAAGAAGTTGTGCTTAAATTAAGTTCATATGTTCTTGAATTGAGTTTTCGTGCTTCTAGAAATACATTCCTGATTTAAGTGCGGAATGCTTGAAATGGTTATACAAATACTTAAATATAGTATAAAGATTCTTAAAACAAGAATCAGTTAACTTGAACTATCATACTTGAATCAAGTACACAAATTCTTGGATCAAGAATCGTCATACTTGATTCAAAAATAGTCAAATTGGATGATAAAGTACACAAATCAAATACTTAAATCCAACGAACTTAATCCGTGTTCATAAGAAACTTAAACCAAGAACAGAGTAACTTGATTTAAGTTTAAAAAAAATACTTAAATCAAGAATTCCGTATTCTGGATTCCGTACTTGCTGGGAAATCAAGTTCGAAATGTTGGGTTTCTTAAAGAGGAATACTTTATTATTTCTATCAGTGTATTAATACATATAAATGTATTAAGAACGAAATGAAAATCGAGAGAAGGAACCTTAAGCTCAAGAACTTCAAGGTTGAAAGGTAAAATAAAGGTTCGGAAAATACATTTTTGGTTTCACAACTTATGGAGAATAATACTGCGATTATTTAACACTGCTTGGACATAGGTTTTAGTATTTTATTCAGTATTTTAGTTTTCTTCTGTTTTATTGAATATTTTCATTTCGATTTTGCTTTGCTTTTGCTGTTTAGTTGGCATTTTGTCTCTAGTTTTCTTTAAATTGTTTGGCTTTCCTTCTCTTTTGTCTTAATGTTTTTTTTTTCATGTCTTAATGCTGTCTTTATTCATTTTTTTTGCTCTTCGTTGTTTTTAATGCAAATTGATTTGTTTTTTTTTCGCCCTTCCTTCCTTTTTTTTTTTTGTTTGTTTCTTTTGCAAAACTTTGAGAAAGACGCTGTTGCTTGCTGTGTGTGTGTGTGTGTTGATTGATACATTGCTGTTCTTACGCACCATCACTCAACAGCTCTTAGAACCCTGCCTCTTAAGAATGTATTCAGCGGGGGTTAGCGGGGTTAGCAGCACCACCCATCGGAAGTTTGGCTTTTGGCCGCTTAATCGGCTATTGGGCCTTGTTATGCAGCTCAATTATGGTCATTTCGGCCATGTCGAGCATCTGTTGTTACTCTTGGCCCACAAAAAGAGAGAGACATAGAGAGAGAGTGAGAGAGCCACTCAACACATACCCGCCCCACCCCCTCCTCCACTTACGAAGCAGCCAAGGAAAAGCCTTTTAATCGATTTGCCTTTGCCGTCGTTTCTGTTGCCTGGCTTCAAGCACTTTTGTTGCCTACTAAAAATAAACGTTTAATGCAAATTCAACAACAATAATAAAAACAAAAAAAAAACAGTAACAACAACAAGGATTTAACAAAATGAAGTCAACAAACAGGCGAACAAAAAAAAACAAAAACAGAAAATAATAATAAAAATAACAATAAATAATTTTCAATTTTGTTTGCTTCAGCTGTGGAGCCGGAGACCCTCCCTCTTCTAGTATTCCCTCTTCGTGTTTGTTTGTTTTTGCTATTACACCGATAACATAAACACACACACACACACACACATCTACATATATAGACATTTATATAGTATGTTTATTAAATTTTAATGTCTGCATTCGAAAATTTTGTATGCAAAAAGTAAAAATCAAATGCTTCGTGGCTAACTAGCCAGCAATATGAATATGTTCAGGGTTTGAGTACATATTGTCATTATTAAAATTAGATATAAGTTGTTCATAATGTTTTGCTTAGAGTTCTAAGTATGTATTTCACATTATTTGCGACACTTTGGTCAAACGATCTTTCCTCTACGACGGACAAACTAATCGATACCGATACCTTCGGTAACAGGTCTGCTTTACGATAATTATCCTTATGCCTTGTTCTAACAGTTGACAGACCAGGGCTGCACTCACACAATATTTTACACATATATTAACATTTTTATTACTTTGTTATACGTAATTATTGATTTTGGTTTTTGTTTTTAGTGTTTTGAGAGTATTTTGCACTTTTGGCTCTGCTTTTTTTTACTTAGTGAGCCTAAGATTATTTTTTATGTCAAAAGTATTCAAAATTCAATGCAAAAAATCTAACCTTTTAAATAGACAAACTGTGCTCAATTCTTAAGAAAACATCTCATAAGGAACCGAACCAGAAATTACCCATTTAATGGCTTAAGGGTATAATATATATAAAAAAAACAACAAAAAACCTCTCTTCTTCCTACTTGCTAGCTTAAAATATGCTGAAAATTATGTGCATACAGCACAATAATATGTATGTAGGTGTGTATGCACTATATATGTATGTGTATATACAATATTTATTTTGCGCTTAAGCATTTTACTTTCGATATGCAATAATGTGTTTTTTTCGTTAGTTTGAGGGCATTTTGAACACGTCAACAAAACATTGAACAATTTCTAGTTACATTTTTTGTATTATTTCATTCTTTTTTTTCGCCGCTTATCAGATATTGTCGTTGTACATAGGTATAATCAGGTGTTAAATAAAAATGGGAGCGCATGGTATATAGGGTAATACCTACCTACCTACCTACCTACATATATATATTATGCACATATTTACCTACAAACATAAAGCTATCTCTCTCTATTTTTCTTTGCTTATCTTATCAATAAAAACGGCGTCGACGACAGCGAATTTCAATTCAATTTCATTTCAATTTCTTACACACACACACAAATACACACACACACACACACATACCACCCACCTGTCAAGCAACCACCAGAATTTAATTTTTTTTTCATTTTTGCTTAAGAATCTCAACGGTTGAATCGTGTAATGATGAGCGACGGTGTCGTGTTTTCATTGAGAACCAAACACACATACATACATACATACATACATACGCCCATCGAAAGATGTAAATTTCGAAAATCTCCACTAATAATAATAATAATAATATAATGATAATGATAATAATAATGTCGTGTAATAATACAAAATGAATGCAGAGGCATATTGTCTTCAAGTGTGGAGTGGATGATGCTGCCCTTTGATCTTATTATAATACACACACACACAGGTAAGCAGTTCCCGCACCCACCCCCACCCCACCCCCTAAAGCACACGAAGTTGTTTTACACTCTGCGGCTTTTACAAAATGTTAATTTTGTGCTAATGAAAGCAGCGTCTATTTGCCTATCTTTCCCTCTCTCTCTCTCTCTCTCTCTCTGTCTCATCCTCTGTATCTGGCTGTGCGGCATTTAGACGCCATTTTGTCAGCTTGTCTAAATGAAATTGCGCTGTCTCGGGCAAAAAGATTTTTTTGGCTACACAGATTTTACCGCACAAATTTCTTCCATTCTTGGTTTTTACTTCTTTTTTTTCACATCATTTTTGCAGCAAACGTTTTATTTTATTTTATTTTCTCTGGTGGCGCCATCTATGGGCAGGTGTACGTGCTTAGGTTTTATTTTATTTTTATTTTATTTTTTGTTCTAGTTCTTGCAATAGTATTATCTCTTAAGTAGGGTGTCAAATAGCAATTAACTAAGTAAGCCGTGTCGTGTTGAAAGTTATTTTGGATTTGAAACGAAAAAAAAAGATTTTGCGTTGGAAAAATGTAGATGATAATCTTTAAGAGAGAAATCGAATAAGAAAATCGACAGGGGGGATTGCATATGTGGCTTAAAATGTTATTTGAGCACCATTTATCGGTATAGCAGTGGGTATGTGCTATCGATAAGTAAGTGTTATCGATAATACCACTGGGAAATACATAATTCATTTCAGTAACTGCTGTAATGCAATACGTCTGATTTCAATAAAAAAAGTGCAAGCTATACCGCACCATTTATCGATAGAGCAGTGGGTATGTGCTATCGATAAGTTAGTGTTATCGATAGTAGCACTAGGTAATAAATCATTTCATTAACTGCTGTAATGTAATATATTTGATTAAATTGAAACTTAACGCCTACATATCGATAACCAAATGTTATCGTTATAAAGGGATTAGCTATTCTATGGCTAAATTTCAACCATAACTTTCGAAATGTATCGGTATACGGTTCAAAATTTGCATGTTTCGATAACCAATCGTTTCAATAAGAAAAATGTCCCAGCCATACCGCACCATTTATCGATAGAGCAGTGGGTATGTGCTATCGATAAGTGAGTGTTATCGATAATAGCACTAGGTAATAATTCACTACTGTAATGTAATATATTTGATTAAATTGAAACATATCGATTATATATCGATAACCAAATGTTATAGATTGACGCGTTAGTAGTTATCGTTATTGTTATAAAGGGTCTAGCTATTCTATGGCTAAATTTCAACCATAACTTTCAAAATTTCGCATATTTCGATAATCGAATCGAATCTTTTGGCTATCAAGCTATTTTTTACTTATCGATAATAAAGCTGTATGGCGGCTACTTACCAAATGTAGTACTGTGTTGACCACCTCCCGATTGGTCACCTGACCAACCTCGATGAGGCCAATGAGGACGGCGAATTTCAAATTGTCGGCTGTTGTCATTCTGACAATTTCGTCGGGCCGCTTAATGTCGCTGTACGGCGGACGCATGATGTCCGCCATTTTGTATTTAGCGTCGATTGTAAGTTGGATTTGATAAGATTTATCGATGATTTGATTGTTATTTTTGCGTTAATATTATATTGTTGTTATTGGTTGTTTTTGGTTTTTTGTATATATTTGCATTGGTGCAAAAGAATTATTTATTTAGTTGTTGTCATTTGAATCGATCGAGTTATTTGATATATATATATACATATATTTAGATATATATATGTTGATTGATTTTTATGTGTATATACTATGTAGATTAATGGATGGAATGCACAGGGGATATATATACACGCACACAAACAAATACAGAGATGCACACAAGCACATACACATATGTGTGATTATTTATTTATACTTTTATTTATTTATCTAAATATGTATTGATTTGATGGAGGTTAAAAAATGCCTTATTTATCCATTTTTGTGGCTAGAAACAATAAGGATTTTTTTTCTTCTTATTTATAACAACAAAAAATATTTCTTAGAATTTTTATTTATTTTAAGTATTTTTTTTCCACTTGTTGTTTACTTAGTTATTGTTTTTGTTGTTGTTGTTGGGCAGTCTTATTGCAGTTGTTGTTGTTGTTGCTGCCACATTTGGCGCTCATATTGAGCCGCCTTTTTGCACAACATTCAATTATTAATTTTTATTATTTTAATCAACACTTTTGGGGTTTGTATTTGTGGTTTTTGTGGATTTTTATGAATGGGTATTTAAATTTTTGTTTTATTTGGTATTTTTTTTGGGGTTTTTTTTTTCGTTGGTTGGTGACATACACAAAGAGAAAGAGAGACAAATGCAAAATTAATCAAAAAATTGAAAATAATAATATTTTTTTTTATATTTTATATGTATTGGTTAGGTTCAAATGCTCGGCAATATAAAATATTTAAAAAGAAACAATTCAGTATTAAATGGGTTGAGAGATTATTCACAATATATAGAGAAGCGAATTGTTGGGAACAAGCCAAAATTTACAGATTTCATTTACAAGCCAGATAATCGATAATAATAATAAAAACGATGAAAATTGCATTTCAGAAAAGAAAATTCTCTAAAAAGACGTTGAATAACAAATTTGGGTAAATAAATCTAAAAAAACAAAAAGTATTTTTGATTTTAATGCTTAAATTTCCGTTTTTCGAATTTCGAACTACATATTTCATTTTCTACAATAAATACCAAATAGTATTTTCCAGATAATGTTTATTCTCCACAACCCACGCCCTCTTTTTATCTGCACTTCTCTTTCTTTTATTTCTCCTCTTCTCTTTATATACTTTTAGACAAGCCCTGGGTTTTGTGTGCATGTGTGTGTGTGTGTGTTTTTTTTTTTTTTTTAACTTATTTATGGAATGAGACAGGGGAAGTTTTCGTCACGCACTAGCGATAAAGTTGCATGCTTTAAAGATACCCCCAATCAGGGCCGGATTTAAAGGTCTGGAGGCCCCGGCGCAACAAAGGAGTGGAGGCCCCTTGGGGTGTTCGAGTTTTCCAATAAATAATTTATTATGAAACCAAGTATAGATTCTTTTATTATTTAACGAAAATAAAATTATAATCGGAAACAGGAATTATATTTTATATTTGCCTCGTAAGTCTGAGATACGTTTTTGCCAGTTTCCTCGTTTGTTTTGGATTTCACGAATGATTTCATTGCCGATTCTAGAATCATTTTCGGGTCTTGTAACGTCATTGAAAAGTTCTTTACTAGTATTTTACAAGTTCGAACTTAAAATTTTATTTTTCGAAGGTTCTATTGTGGGGGCCCTGGGGGCCTGTACCCTATAATAACCTATTTCACTCATCTCCATTTTTTGTATTTCTTTATAGAAATGTGTAAGAAAATAAAAATATATTAAGTACAAAATACTTGAATAAATAATCTAATGTTTGATTGTAAAAACTCAAAAAATTTATCGTAAAAATTGATTTTTTTAAAGAACAAGCCCGCATTTTTGGCGTTTATATTTGTATAGTATAGGGGCAACTTACATACATACATACTAGTACTATATATTTGTAGTTGATCGCAATTATATGTACATACATACATAAATATGTCGCCTTGAAGTGCTTGGTTAACTTTTAACACAACAAGAACAAGAACAAACAACAGCAATTCACACCTTCAACTTAAAGAAGTCAAATTGAAAAAAGAAGAAGTGAGAAGAAGGAGAAAATGAAAAACCCGGCGTGGCATATTTTTGCGGTAGCAGCGCAGTTGACGTCGATGACGTTGACTATTGACGGTTGACGGTTGACGCTTGGCATCGACAGTAGCGACGACCACAACGACGACGACGACGACGACGACTATCAAACGCAATTATCGCAGCACGCTACGTAAATGAAGTGCGCTTACGCTAACACGACACGTAAGCGGCCGGTTTTATTGTTCGGGCCCCCCACCTGCTTTAGGTTACTTTATTTCAATTCATGTACAAGACAGAGAGAGAGAGAGCGAGAGAGCGAGAGAGATAAACTAAGTGCTGCGTGCTCAATTTGATGCACATTTTGGCAATTGCATTAAATATTTGGTTCGGCAACAGAGAGAGAGATAGAGAGCGAGAGCTGATCAGCAGTTGAACTTGAATTTTGAGCATCAGCTGCTATCAATTATGCAATTTCTAACTATTTATCTAAAATATTGTTCAATAAACGTTATCTGTATGCATATTGTTTAGCTTAAGCAATTAGAGTCTTTGGAACAAGGCAGAGTGTAAATTTTTTTTGTTCATTTTTTTTTTTTAAACCAACAACTTTGCCATTGGGTCTGACTCTCTCTCTCTCTCTCTCTGTGTGTCGCTCTTTTGCTGTTGGTTGCGCTCTTTGGCTGTTATTGTTGTTGCTGTTTTTAGTTTGATGTTAAACTTTGTTGCTGTTGTTGTTGTTGCTGTTGTTAGTGGCGGCCAAAAGCGGTGTTGGCTTTGCCTCGTTCTGTCTCAGTGGTTAAACTAACCAAATAACTTAACAAAAAACCAAAAAAAACAAAGAAAAAGAAGTATAGCCAAAAAACGTTAAACAAATTACGCAAGCTGTTGCTGTTATGGACTATTTTATTTACACTTTAGCCTAACATAACCTCCAAATGTGACTAACAGCGAATTACACACACACACACACACCAAAGTTATTTCCCTTTGTTTTCCTTTTACGATGCGGCTCTCTCGCTCTCTTTCTCTGTCCCTCTCTCACTCTCTATGTTGGTATGGCTCTTGCACAGTTCACCTTGGTTCGCTCATACGCCTTTTTTAGCCCCCCCACCCCCAACAAATTCATCCTTCCACTGTGACAAAGCGGAAAAATCAATGAATGTCAGTGCGTTACAGAGCGAGAGCGAGCGACACACAATGGCAAAGAGAGCGCGCTGAAGAGAGCGCTCGCGTCCTGCTTCCCGTCACCCTGCCTAACACCACCTGCTCAACGCACACGAACCTGAAACACACGTCGCCAGTTTGTTAACTTATTCTTATTAGGTTGCTTTGCCAGCTACCACGTTCTACCACACAAACACACACGTACACACTCGCGCGTTCTTGCGCTCATCTCGTTTGCTCGTTGCTCACACAAAACAAACACACACACACACACACATACATTCAGAGCGAGAGCGTGGCGTAGCGTGTGTGTTGGATGTCAACGTCAGCGTTGCGGCTTTTTCTGCTTCTTGCTGTGTACAATTTTTTTTTTATCTTATTATTTTGCACCGCTTTGTTATATTCGTTCTTTTATTTTTCCATTCCTATAAGCAGCGCTAACACACACACACACACACACACAAAATACTAATTGGCATTACCCGAAAAAACTATTCAAACGGTAGTAAATTGGAAAGAGCACGAAATGCATAATAAATAACAAACAACGTAACGTAAAAATGCGTTGCGGCCAAAAACCATAACAAGAAACAAGCGTTCGCAATTGGTACTAAATGCAACAAAAATGCCGGATAAAATAATATTTATCAAATATACATATATATTTACGTGGTATTGTTGTTGTTGTTGGTTGTAGCCGCATTAACTGTTGTTGTAGTTTGCTTTCGTTTTTTACTTAATTATCTTTTGTAATTTTTGTCGATAAACATTTACCAAACACTTTTCCACTAACATTATTAATAATTATTTATTTTCCTTTATTTTTTTGGATTTGGATTTTAATTTCATATTAAGTTGTTCCGATTGTTGTTGTCGCACACGCACACACAAAAAAAAATCGCAAAAAAATGATTATTATTATTATTATGCATAAATAAAATCAACGTTCACGTAACAACAAAAACACAACCATTGTCGTCTACGTCTTGCTGCCTACTGACGTTAACTCTTACGCCGTCCAACTGGCAATGAGAACGCATGGACACAAACCCAATCAGAATGCTTGTTAGTCGGCCATGTTCCCGTTTACAGTGTCGCACAGTGGATTGCATTGCATTAACTTCATTTAATTGCAGCCTGTCAACTCAATCGTTTTATTTTCGTGTTTCATTATATTTTGTGTTGCGTTTGCTGCCAAATCGTTTATTTACAACGCACTAAACGTGTTGATTTATGCGTTTTGGGTGATTGTAACGTTTTAAGGACGCATGTGAAATTGAGAACATTGCTAATTACAGCTGTTACAGGATAATAACATATGTTTAGCACTGAAGTCGCACTGCTTATTTTAATTAACAGAATTGGTCTCTCGCAGCTGTGAGAAAATATCTGTTCTTAACATTTGCAGTCCTTAAACAGTGCTGCCCATTTCTGGCGCCTCGTATATCATCTTTTAAATGCTTATTTTTGAGACAATCTCATATATGAAATTATTTTTATTAAGTGTTTCTTTTATGTTAAACTGGCTACGTTATTATGTAATAATTATTGCTTAACTATTAGGATAAAAAAGATTTAAGGAACTTATATATATTTATACCATAAAATTATAATTGAAACTAATTGGTCTTCTTAGAATTATTACATATAAGAAATAAAGTGAAAAACCAATATTTGTATGTGATTTTTGTAAAGTTAAATCTTTCAAACAGGTTTTGTTTTGCAACTTATCAAAACGCATTGCGCGCATTTCAAATGTAAACAATTGTTGCATTTTCCAGCACTTAATCCATGTGCTTGTCAGCACTAAAATGTAAACGCTTCACAACTGAAAGTTGGCAGCATTCGCGTGGAATACGAATTTTTTAGTTATTTTCTTTCTTTGAGCAAAGGATTATTGCATTGAAAAACAAATCAACAATCATTTAATCAAACAGTTTAATACTTTTCTGATTTTACTCAAAATTGTCAACAGCTGTTGGCTCTTTTTTGCGCACACGAGCTAAACATTGCGTTTGGTATCGATACTGACAATCGCTTTTTAATTCAAGCAGCATAAAGCGCCACATCTGCAATGCAGAGCAACATTTGCATATCAATTTCACTGCGCCTCCCCCTCTGTATCCAACCCCGCCCGCTCTCATTCATTTCCATATCGATAGTAGATAATTAACAAGTTATGATTTCACAAATAATAATAAGATCCATAATAATCCATAGATAATAAGACAGCAGACAGCATTAATTTTGAAATTGAACATTATATTCCGGAAGAGTTTCTGTGCCCTATCGATAGCAGTTATGGTCGCTGCGCTATCGATAGTCTATCGACCATGGTCTGTTAGCTCGACGTCGCGGACGCGTTTTGAGCAATAGCAACAGAAACGACGACAGCGCCACAACATCACAGAACATCAAATTAATATTGTGTGTAAAAGTGTGCAAAACATATTATCAAATAATAGAAGAAAAAAAAAACAAACAAAAACATAAACAAGAAATAAAAGTTGCATGAAAATACATTTTTGTTATTGTTCGAAAGCTCTTATTTTTTTTCGTTCGTTGTTTTTGTGTGTTGCAGTTTGGCTGCAGCAGTTGAAACGCAGAAGAAAAAGTGAAATCGATTAATAGGCGCAATAGGCAGCAGCAGCAGCAGCAACAACAAGGTTTTGTGAAGAAAAAAAATAAAAAAAATTGAAAAACAAAATAATAAAAGAGTGGAGCAAAGTTGAAAGTAATAAATAATATACGGGCAAGCAGAAAAGAAAAAAAACAAAACGCAGAGATTTAATTTTAATGTCGCAGTTAATTTGTGTGCTAGCAAGAAGCAGCAGCAGCAGCAGCAACAGCAAAAACGACAACAGCAGCAGCGCCATCAGCAGTAGCAGCAGCAGCAGCAGCAGCAGCTGAGGCAGAAACTGAACGCAAAACAAAAACCGAAAACGAAGAGTAAAGAAAAGAAAAGAACGTACGACGCAGCCGTCGCAGACCGACGTTCTTTCAGCCGTTTGTTCGTGTTCGTGTGTGCGTGTGCGTGGGAGCGAGCGAGGCAGCAGCAGCAGCAGTAGCAGAACAATTAGAACTTTCAACAACAAAGGAGGACAACAACGACGTCTGTGTTAAATTTTGTTTTTGTTTTTATTTGTGACACAATTCAAACAAACTCGAGCGCAAGCGAGAGCTTTGCACTTGAAAGTTTGTTTCCAAGCTCGACTTTGTGTGTTGCCCTCTTGTGCGAGAGTTTGTGTGTGTGGGCGTGTCACTGTATTGGTGCGTGCAGCCAGCAAAAAACTCAAGACGCAGTTTGTTTGTTGCCAACTAAAAAAAGGGAATTACTTAACATTTTACTGTTGCTGCTGCTGCCGACTGCAACAACTACAAAGTCAACAACTATAAAACAGCAATAAGACAACAACAAACAAGTAAGCAGCAAATAAAACGACGACGCCAACAGCTGAAACCATATGATTTTTGTTTGTGTTGTTGTTTGTGCTCTGCTTCTTCTTCTTCCACTGTGTTGTCCTCCTCAGCCCTCAGCAGCAGCAGCAGCAATCACTCGCAACTAGCAACTGAGCACAGAGTGAAACGAAACGAAACAAAACGAAACGGAACTGGAACGAGAGAAACGAGTAACAGCCGTGCTGTGTTGTTGCTGCTGCTGCTGTTGCTGCTGCTGCTTCTGCTTCTGTCGTCGTCTTCGTTTACCAATTCTCAACCGTTTCTTGACGTCGTAACAACAACGCAGCAGCGTCAAGTGGTAAGTTTGTTGTTTTCGCTATTTGTTATTTATTATAGTTCTGTTGTTTTTTTTTTTTGTTTTTTTTTTACTTTGTGTTGTGTCTGTTGATGTGCGAAACCAAAAACAAACGAATGTCCATAATTAAAACTGGAATGCATACTTTATGCAATTTTTTTTGTTTTGTTTATTGTTTTTGTGTCGTTTGCATTTCGAAACTATTTCAAGTACACCAAAAAAAAACACACCCACGCAATTTGTATATGTCAGTGAAGACAGCACAGATATGTAAATATATATATATTTATATGTGTGTATTCGTAAAATTTATGTATAATTCTTTTGTAAAAGCAGTGAATATTTTGTTTTTCTCGCAATTCGCTTTGCCTTTTTCAAAATACAGACAATCACATACAAATACATTTACAACGCGTCCGACACAGATACCAAGCATATACGCACACATTCACAAACAACACACTTACACACACACACACACACACAACACATACAGTTATTAAGACAGAAGAGAAGCAAACGCTGCGCTGTTAGACAGAAAGCGATAGCAATAACATAACAGCGACCAAATGAAACAAACTGATAGTGAAACACTTTGGCACAGTGGTTCGCACAGTTAACATCAAGTTGTAAAAGTCTATAAAATGTACCAGAAAAACGCATCATTTGCTCATGAACGTGATTAAATAATAAAAGTGTCTGTGATTAAATAATAATAATATAATACTTGAATTCATTATTGCAAATGATTGTACTATATACTTTCATGGCCGCATTTTAACCACTGTGCACAATGCTCTTCTAGCTTAAACTGAGACAGAGAGAGAGAGAGCGAGAGCGAGATCGAGTGTGTGATGATACAAAAGAGAAGAGCAAAAAAAAAAAAAAAACAGCTCGTTGCAGCTGACCGTTGTTGTTTGTTATTTTTGTAGTCGTGTTGTGTGTGTGTGTGTGTTTTTTTTTTTTTTCGTTTTCTTGCTTTACTTATTTTGATAATTGCTTGTGGGGGTCTTTGTTTCCAAAAATCATGCATTACAAACAAGCAGCGACTAACTAAGAATTCAGAAAATAAAATAAAGCCAGGAAAAATATATGATATTTTAATATTACAAAACTTATTGCATTTGTTATTAAAAATTGCAAAGCACAACGATGTTTCAATACCAATCCACCCACCACCTCTCGCCATCGTTGACTGCAAAAATGTTTGCCAAATATTTGTGTGCTAAGTAAAATGAAATAAACAAACATGAACAAACTACCATGTTGCCAATTTTCATAGTCATATACTACATACTTATACTCAAGTGCATAAGTATGCGTACACCTGCATCTGTAATGAATCACGTACAAATGTGTACCTTTAAAATGCTTTCGAGTGCGCCTGGCTTTTTGAACGTTCTCCTTTATATCTGTAGGGGGGTGTACGTGATCAGAAAACTAACTTAATACTAACCCAACTAGTTGTGAATATATAAATATTTTTTTCAAAGCAACAATTGAAAGATGAAAATATTATCATTATTTTTAGTGAACAATTTTAATATTATCATTTTGGTATGATTAGTGTTAATCAATCGATTATGTAGATGCAAATTGGTGTCAATAATCTGGCAATTAGACAATTTTTTTTTTGAATGATTTTGAAAATCGTTCCACAATTTTGTAACAATTGTGCAACGCACCACCATATTGATTATTAAATTACAAAAGGACCTTCAACGTATGATTGGACATACGTATGACGCATAGCTATTTATCCCCCACCCTCCCCTCCATGGTTGAATCTCTTTTTTTTTTCGGGCACCACACGCAGGGGTACAAGTGTTCATTTAATTGGCTGCAAATTGCATTGGAGGGTTTTTTGATGTTTGTTTATTGCGACTCTCTTTATCTCTCTCTCTCTGTCTCTCTCATTTGCACTAAATTGCGTGCGCTTTTGAAATAATGTGTGTGAGTATTTACAGTAACACCTGTTCACAGCAGTGTGTGCTTGTATGTATGTATGTGTGTGTGTATTGTTGTGCTTTGCGTTTTGTTGTGATTTACTTTGTCCACCCCAAAAAGCGCTTGGCGTAGATTTTGTTTTGTCAAGTGGCTTTGGCAATGAACAGCATAAACAATTACATACATACTAACACAGACGCATACAATAGTTGTTGTTTGGTTTTTTTTTTTGCGTGCGGACAAAGAAATCAAACGAACGAGCGAAACGAACGGAACCATTGGCTCAACTTGCTGACTAGCTAGCTGGCTTATTAACATTGACATACCAATTTACTCACATACACATACATACATACACACACATTTTGCACTCACGTCTCTCGTTCTCTCTCGTAGCGATAACTGTTGTTTTTGTTGTCTATTGCAAAACAAAGACAAAATGCGTTGCGTTTTTTGGTTCGAGGGAGGGGGGGGGGGAGGAATGGAACGGAATTGGTTGGTTATGGGAAAGGGTAACTGTTGCTCATGTTGCCTGCAGGTACATTACACACACATACACACATATGTATATGCAATAGTTCAAATGTTTGTTGTGTAGTTGTGACATTGGTTTTAAGTAACTGTTGCTATTGTTTCGGGAATGCAATCAACAAGAATGTATTCATATGGCGAAATTCGCTCAGAGAGCGATTTTTGCTGGACTCGCGAGTCGTGAGAGAAGTGCAAGTCATTCTGTTTGCTGACTCCGCACAGGCAGCCTGCCATTTTATGTGCGATTTTGTAGCGCGCAGAGCCTTGGTTTTTTTCGGCTGATCGCCTGTTATCTCATGCTTATGATCTGTATGTATTCATCGTTTCTTTGTGTATTTGGCTGTCTAACTGTAAAACACTAAACATATTCATATTCTTCTTCTTCGTATTTACCAGCTCGAAATTAACTTTTGCAATGCGTCATGCGCTTTGTGAAATAGTTTGATTTTATCGCTCAACCTTAACTTCTCCCATTGTTGTGCACAACAATATTATCTTGCCGAGTGTTATAAATACATACATACATACATACCTTGGTTGAAATAACAATTGGAACGTTTGTTCGCAATTTTATTGTGTGCTGTGTATAATTTTTAATTTCCCCTTCCCATTTAGAATTATTCGATATTTATCGCTTATTAGCTATGCGCATATGTGTATATTATTTCACAACGTTGATCTCTGGCTCATGCTATTAATTATTACTTATTCACTTATTCGTCATGTTTGGCTTATCAAGCGAGATCTTTTTTAATGGCAAACACAATTTTGCTTAACCAACAGTTTAACTAAGGAACCAAGGGGGTCAAAAACAAACACATTGCTCACACATGGATTTTGGATTCTCTGCGGACAGCTGTTGCTCTCCCTCGCTCTCTCTCTCTCTCTTGCTCTGATTGAAAGCTTGGCTTTATGTGTTTTTTTGTTGCCGTTGCTATTGCTTTGTTTTCGTTTTCGTTGTTACTTTAGCTTCTGCTTCTGCTTGTGCTGATGGCCTGATGATGATAATAACTATTGTTATTGTTATTGTTATACAAAAACAAAAACTTTGTTTACCAAATCAGCTTAGTTTGCTGTTTACCTGATGTTTTTGTTTTTTTTCTTTCAAACTTTGATGACTGTTGTTATTTACGTTGTTTATTAATATAAAATACATTTTTGTTTGTTTTTGTTTTCAATTGCGTAGCGTACAGTGTAATAACTACACATATGTACATACATATATGTTTGTTTATATGTATTGTTTCAATTTACGCCCCATGGAATCGCTCTCGCCCCTTTTGTATGTGTGTGTGTGCAAAGAGCAAAGCAGAAAGAAAGAAAGAAAAAAATACGTAATGCGCTAATAAAACTTATAAAAAGGGGTGCGGGCTGTGTTTATGATGGGGGAGTGAAGGGCCTGGCACGAGCGTGCAAAGATTAAAGGCATTTGATTGAGACAAAGCAAACATGTGGAGAGAAGGTAGAGAAAAAGAGAGAGTAAGAGTGTTGTTGTGAACAAAAAAAAAAGCTAGTTCTAGTTAGAGATAACGTTTTAAAAAAAAAGCTAAATCATAATTATAAAATACGTTGGTATTTTTATAAATTGCTAATTGAAACTTTAAGGTTGGCAATTAAAAAACATGTAAAATTCCCGTCTAAAAAATAGCTAGATAAAATAGCCAAAACGCAATTAATGGCAACACTGATTGAGCGAGAGAGTGAAAATCAAAGAGAGCGAGAGAGAAGTTGCAGTTTGTTTATTTATTTTGTTGCTTTCTATTTTGCAGTTGACAACAGCTAGTAAACACACACACACACGCACGGACACAGACAGGCGGATAGACAGTCTGTCACCGTTGTCTGCATTTGCTGTGCGAGCGAGAGAGCGTATCGCTAACTGTTCTTCGTCTTTCTTTGCTTTTGTCGTTGCCGTTGCTGTTGCCTGAACGGAGCAGCTGGAGACGTTGTCGTCGTCGTCGTCGACTCCGAATCCGGACAGGTGGAACAACACATAATGTCCGCTGATTCGCCACGACGCCATCAACACAGCCTTCATCACCATCAGCATCAACATCAACAACAACAGCAACAACAGCAGTCGTCATCGCCGTCGTCTGGCGGCAGCGGAAGCGGAGCTGGAGGTCACAGTTCTAGCGGTGCAATGCCAGCAATTGTTCCACCACAAGCAGTAAGCGATCGCTCGATCTTGGATTCGGCCATAGGATTCATAAATGATGTAACGCTAGTGCATCAACCGGTTCAGGACCCCAAAGATACCATTACCTGGGCACGCTTTGAGACGGGCGCCGATGTGAGCGATCCACGTTTTGGCGATGATTGGGAATTGGAGGGAAATGCAGCACCGCCTCTACTCTTGATCCTTGGCTATGGATTGGGTGTTCAGGTCTGGGCCATACCTGCCAATGGTGAAGCTTGTGAAGTTCTCTCTTGGCGTCATGGCGTTGTCACCGCTCTCCGCGTCCTGCCCACGCCGACAACAGCGTCCAGTGCCCTGGATGACAATGGTCGAGCGGATGAGCCAGTTGATGCCTTTGCTGAGAAACGTCCGCTTGTCGCTCTCGTCGATGGCGGTAGTGCTGCAGCCAATAGCCTACTGTCTGGCGGTGGCGGCGGCGGTCATCTTCATAGCTCGGGAGGATCAGGTTCAGGTGGTGGTGGTGGTGGCACTGGCGGCTATGGTCATCACACATCTGTTGCCTCATCCGCACACTTTAGTGCCGTCAACTTTGTTAGCTTGAAAACGGGCGCTCAGGTCAAAACCATCAAATTCAAGAACGCCGTACTGGATATCCAAGCAAATCGATCGGCAGTCGTCATTAGTTTCCACGAACGTTTGGCTGTCTTTGATGCACGAACGCTCGAGGATCGACAAACGATAACTACCTGCTTTCCAAGTCCCGGGTAAGTTAGAAGTGAAGGACCACCGATTTTTTTTCCCATTTTTGTTAACTATAATTTCCCCTTTTCTTTCCGTATCCGCCGGCAGCATCAATCCAAATCCGATTGCTCTCGGACCACGCTGGCTGGCATATGCGGAGAATAAATTGCTTCATGCAAAGCGAAGCGGTGGCGGTTGTGATGGTGAAGGTGTTCCCAGCTATACGGCAACGGTGCTCAATGCTGCCAAATCGTTTGGCAAGGGTCTGCGTGAACTGGGTGAACAGGTTGCGGCGGGCCTAACGGGTAGTACGGCCAGTGGCAATAGTTCCAAAAGCAGCAGTTTTGATTCATCAACCGGAAGTGTCGAAGCTCGACAATCGGGCATTGTGACCATTATCGATGTGAAGGTAAACCCTAAAGATTCCCTTCGGCTATTGAGACTCAATTCAACTAATTTTTCTCCCTCACAGCACACCGTTAAGGAATATAGTCCAACAACTGGTACACCACTTGGCAATAGCGGTGAACAGATTGTTGCACACTTTGTGGCACACAGCGAGGCACTGGTGGCCATGGAATTCGATAGCTCGGGCATGTTGCTATTGACAGCGGATCGTCGTGGTCATGATTTTCATGTATTTCGCATACAACCGCATCCGGTTGGTTCCAGTTTGGCGGCAGTGCATCATTTGTATGTGCTGCATCGTGGCGACACAAGTGCCAAGGTTCAGCACATTGCCTTCTCGCTGGACTCACGCTGGGCAGCCGTCTCCACGTTGCGCGGCACCACCCATGTCTTCCCCATAACACCCTATGGCGGCGCAATGGGCGTACGGACGCACACCTCGCTGCATGTGGTGAACAAGTTGTCGCGCTTCCATCGCAGCGCCGGCCTTGGCGCCGATGGACGTTCCAGTTCACCCATCTCGCATTCGGAGAGCACCACATTTGTGCAATCGTTGCAACCGTATCATAATCCAACGCTACCACCATTTCCCCGACCTTCGGTTGTTCAGCCCTTGGCACAATTGCGTCAACCATTTGTCTTGGGCTCACCGCCAGGCAGTTCTGGCTTGGTTGGTGGTGCTGGTGGTATTAGTGGTGGTGGTGGTGGTGGTGGTACTGCTGCCGCCGGTGGTGGCATGAATCATCATCATCATTCGAGTGGACATCATCATCATCATCATCAGCATCATGGCATGGGAACGCAACGTCAACGTTTATCCTCCCTATCGGATGATAGTGGCAAACCCTTAAGCGTTTGCGCCACCTTTGCCAAATCACGCTCGTGGCTCCTGGAGCCACCGACAGCGACTCGTGAGGCACCACATCGCATTCAACGCAAAGCTGTCGATTCGCTGTTCGTTATGGCCGGACACGGTGCTCTCATACAATACGATCTGGACACAAAGTTAGCTTCAAGTGAGTAGAAGGATAATATGTAATATCGATGCTTTCGAATAGGTAGAGAATTGAGGTCTTGTTAGTAGTAGTAGTTCCTCAAGCAACGATTAAGGGTTACGAAAAGAATGGATGAATCGATTTCACCATTAAGATTGGTAATACGCTATGCAAAGTTCTAGGGTTTAGCAGGAAAGGATTGTGATGAATCTTGTTCCATTTATAAAATCGTTTTTTGATAAATTCTCGTTTAGATGTTGCCAAAGAGAAGATTTGTGATGATACACCCATTGAACTGGAAGTGGAGGCGAAGGCACAGTGGAATCTGGGTCGACGCAAGGATGGATCTCAAGAAATCATGCCACCGCTGGCTCTAGACAATTGGCTAATCAAAGATCGACATGCCAGCCTTCTGATGGACAGCGGCAATCAGTTTGATGAGATCGATGAGCGTGCCGAAAGCTGGCTGGCCCAGGTCGAGATTATAACACATGCGGGACCGCATCGACGTCTCTGGATGGGACCGCAGTTTGTTTTTAAAAACTATAATACGCCCAGCGGGTAAACAAATCAAGCAAATAATCAATCACGTTTGGAAACTAAGCTTTTTGAATTCGGTTGTTTTGTTTTAGTTCGAACTTGAATCATGTCGATGCGGAAGCCGTGGAAATTGGTGTGGCAAAGGCAACAACAGCTGCTTTGCCAGCATCATCAGCATCAGCATCAGCTGGTGGCAGTGGCGTTGGCGCTGGCATTGGATCAACATCGACCAATAATCAACCGAGCATCATTTCGACAGCCGTTGATCATTCGAGTCCATTGAGTATGCCGCTGGGTGGAGTCGTTGTTGGCTCAACAGTTACAGCAACTGGACAACGTCCCGGCTTGCCAGTGCTCATTGAATCCGGTTCATATAGTAAGTTAATTGATATCTTCATATATATATTATATACTTAAATTGTTGTTGCTACAGGCAGCATTGAACAGAGCCCAAAGTTGATGGATCGCTTTCGGCATGGACATTTGGATTCGGATTATGGCCATGGCGATATGCGTTTGAAAGAGGATTTGGCTGATGCCATGCGAGAATCGCCATCAACGGCAGCAGCACGTCGCGAGACGGGTAAGTCGAACTTAGATTTCAATTTAATACTCTTTTTTTTTTCAATGTGATTGAATTGAATGTTCTTTTTTATGCTTAATGCTAAAATGTTATAAACTATTTTTTACCTTTTTGATTATTTTTCGTTTTGTTGCTTTCAATTGAATTTCGATTATTTATGTTTATGGCATTCAAAACTATATCCGAATAAATTAATCATTGAATAATTACAGTCGAACTTCCATATAACGAAGCTCAAGGGGTCAAGAATAAACTTCGTTGTATCGAAAATTCGTTACATGGAAATTCGACTGTATTATTGAAAAACGTAAAAAAAACACAAAATTGGCATTGGTTCTTCTCTCCTAAGTTTTTGAAATTAATATGTTTATAGACGGGTTGAAAACTTCAGTGATTTTTTTCTTCTTTACCTTTCACACAAACACATCATCATCATCTTCGTCATCTTCATCGTCATAGTGTGTGCCTTATAAACATTCACAAAATCAAAACTTTTCTAAAGTCAAAAACTTTTAGCTAATTCATCTTGAGGTCTATTTTTTGTTGTTTTTTCTTCTTCTTATTGTGTATTGTGATTGTATTTGGCAAAGGCTTTAAACATTTCTCAATTATATAATTACAGTCGAACTTCCATATAACGAATCCCAAGAAAAAAACTTTTTTATATTAATTCGTTAAATCTTCGTTAAATGCAAGTTCGACTGTACTCCATCCTTGTACAACATTTAATTCTATATGCTAAAAATATGAACCCAAAAATTAAACTAACCAAACTTTTTTATACCACAGCATATCAAAACAAGAAACAATTCCAAATTTATCCACTCGCACACACACACACACACACATTAATTGGCTTTTCTATCAAAGTAATGCACAATTTCCTTGACCCTTTCTTTGTCTTTTCGGATGTCTATTCAAAACTTTCGCACCACTTCATGGTGTTTGTTGTTCGGCAAAGTGAAATTGATTGAGTAAAGGAATGCTGTGTCTTCTTCTTCTTCTTCTATATAATCTCGGTCTTGTTCTTCTTCTTCTTCATCTAGTTCTGCTTCTTCTCCAACTTGTTCTACTGCTAAAAGTGTGTATATTGGGCATTCCCCTCGTTTCTTAACTTTCGTCGATTTACAAAATTTCGAAAAACAAAAACCATAAAATAAAAATTCAACCGCAAAATTAAACAACGAGTGCGAGTGAAACAGTGAATGAAAAAACACAGAGAAAGCAATAGAGAGAGAGAGAGAGCGAGAGAGAAAGAGATACAGAGAGAGCAAGCGAGCGAGGGAGAGAAAGAGATAGAGAACAGTTGAGAAGAAAAAGACTAAAAAAAGCCAACTTCATATAATTTCGTTTAAAAAAATGTTAAAAAAAAAAATACGAAAACTTCATCATTTGCTTAAAAATATTTATGTATTATATTTTTAACGTTTCATTTTGTTTTTTCAAAATTCTTGAAAAAAGAAAAAAGCTTTCAATTTCTTGCGCTTAAATCAAAGCTCACTTAAAATGCTTGAAAAAAAAAACACTAGCAAAAAAAAAGTCACAAAAAAACATTTTTCACAAAGCAAAAAAAAAAAAAAATCTTGCATTAAAACCTTAATTTGGTTTTTTTTTATTGCATTTTAATATTATACAGTTACTTTTTTTATGTTACTGTTTCTACTTTATTTTCTTTATTAGAAAAAAAAAATAAAAATAGTTTAAAAACAAAGAAAAAAAACTACTTTGGCAAATTGCGCTTTTCTCATACAAAAATTTGTTTTCTCTTCTCTTCTCTGTTCTCTGCGCGACGATAAACGAACCGAACGCCTCCATCACAACAACAACAACACCAACAACAACAAAATTTCCCTCAACTTGATTCTGTACAGCTGGTTGCTGTGTGCAACAACAGCAGCAGCAGCAGCAGCGTACCGCGGATGTTGCCACAGAAACGATATCAGATGTTTCAACATGTGCAACAGCAACTACAGTTGCAACAACAACAACAGCAACAACGGCAGCATATGACAATGCCTGCTATTATGACGCTTTGGCCGAACATGAGGCGGACGAGGAGCAATTGCAGTTGCAACATCATCAGCAATTGGATCAGCCACACAGTGCTGCCACGCTCGCTGCCTTGGCCAGTGTCCTGCCCAACATATGCAGCTATGATCTAACCGCACCAACAACAATCGAATGCAACAAGACAGCAACTGTCACGGCAACTGCAACAGCTACAGCAACTGGTGGTGCAACAACGCCGCGCATTGAGAAAATGGTTAATCCATTGGGAACTGTAACCGATGTTCGTGCCGGCATCAGTTGTGACCTGCAAACGGATATGCTGGACGAGGTTGTGGGCCAGTTGGCTGCCGAGGATTGCGTTATCCATGAGAACTGTGACGAGGCATTGTTTCGTCCGGTTGTTGCAATCTTTTGCGACGATCTCGCCGAGCAGCGCAAACATGAGCTGCAATTGCAGCGCGAACAGCAGCAGAACGACGCTGGCGAGCAGCAACAGCGCCAGCAACTGAATAAACCGCCAGTTGTGTTGGCCAATCAACTGATTGTTCCCGTTATAGCCAAGGAAGTCGATGAGGTTATAATACTGAAGGAGAAGCGACAGAAATCATTGAAATCTCAAGCAGCTGCCGAGGATGCGGCACAAGCTTTGCGTTTTGCTCAGCTTTCGCATCTCAATAAACCAATTGCAAATGCAATTGCCCCAACAACAATAACTGCCAAACCAGCAACAATGAATGCAACAACAACAACAACAACTGCCAGCAGCGAGGATGAAACGCTGCTCGATGATGAGCTGCAAACATCGATAAGCTCAACGTTCTCGCAAAAAGCAACAGCAACAAGCAACAAAAAGTCCAAAGCGGCCAAGCACAAGGCTAATAAAGCAGCAGCAGCATTGCAACAGCAACAGCAGCAATTGCTGAAAAGCAACAGCAATAAAAAAGACAAGAAACAGCAAGAGCTCGAACGGGAACGAGAAAAGGAAAAAGAAAGGCAAGAGCAGGAACGAAAGGAAAAAGAGGAACAGGAGCTTAAGGTGAAAAAAGAGCTTGAACTCAAGCAACAGAAGGAACAGTGGGAAAATGAGAGGCAGACACTAAAGAGAGAGCAGGATAAAGAGGAAAAGCTTAAGCAAGAGTTGGAAAAGAAAGAGAAAGAGAAAGTAACAAAGGAAGAAGAGCAACAGGATTGGGAGCAAAAAGCAGACGTCGAATGGCAAGAGGAACAAGAGGCAAATGAAACCGATTCGGAACGGGATAAGGAACAGGAGGAACGAAACGATCATGCCGATCAGCTGTTAGCCAAAAGAGAAACCATTGCAGCCGTTATGATAAGCAGCGCCAATGCGCAAGGACTCAATTTACAAGTGGAAACCGAACCGGAAGCGGATAACTCTAAAACAAATCCTAACCCAAACAACACTACCAACTATTTGGTCAAAGTGCTCGATTTAACGCCAACAAGCAGCAATGCTTGGAAGACAACAACAACCGCAACAACAACAACATCGAAAACAAATGATTTTCCCAGTTTGAACAGCAGCCGAAGGGAGAAACTATTGCCAGAGTTGTTAACACCGCTGAAGGATCAGTCTAGCAACAGGTTCAAGCAAAATGCAACGTCAACATTTGATGATTTCCTGTTGAGCACAATGGAACCGTTGGAAAGTCTGCTACCACTGCCGGCACTTGAACCGCTCGAAGCGCCCGATAAGCTAGCGAGCGGAGGAGGAGGAGGAGTTGTTCCCTCCGAACGTAGTCTCATCAATTTCGAGAGTCCGTTGCAGGAAAATGCCGCAATGCCAAGGAAAATAACGCCACCACCGCGCGGCTTTACGGAACACAATCTAATTTTGGCCCTGTGCGGTTCGCTGCACTCGGAGCACGAATATGCACAGCTTTTGGCCGAGAAGAAGGCGAGGGCAATGGAGAAGTCGTCGCTGTGCAGTTCATCCGGCTCGGAGGAGCTAATGCTCATCCAGGACGAACCCAAAAAGCAAAGCAAAAAGCACAAAAGAATCAATAAGAAATCGGTGGTTTCAACCATTGTTGCCGCCCAACAGGTTGAGGATGAGGAGTTGCGTCCATTGATAATGTGTGAACCGGATGTTCTCAACAAGGATCAAGATGATGATGATGCTGATGCTGATCGAGACGATGACGACGATGACGATGATGATGATGATGATGATCGTGATGATGTTAAATGTTGTCGCACATTGCCGCCCGAAGATGATTTGTTGCACTTTGGCAGAAGCAGCAATGGTGGCACGACCACCGACAGCGAAGGTCCAATGCCAGCAACAACAACAGCAACATCAACAACATCCGATGATAAAATGCATTATCCGAGCAATACGCATGCAACATTGAAACTAAAAACCAAAAAGCTCGAGCATAAAATCAATTTGATTGCCGCCATTGAGGCAACAACATCATCGTCGACCTCAACCAGCTCGGCCGAGGACAGCAGCGTTGAGACAACAACAACAGCTGCTGCTGCTGCCGCTGCAATAACAACGGATGCAACAACAACGGCAACTACAACGACAACTGCCATACAACAGCAGCAGCAGCAGCAACAACAGCAACAATTATTGCCATTGGCCGCTAGTGCCACGCCCACATTGAGCTTAAATCTGGGCGTTGGTGTCAATGTGCAGCCGAGTGGCACAAAGAAGAAGACGAAGCGTCGCAAAAGATAAGAATTAGCAATATGTTTGTTGTGCGTTTTCAGTCTTGTTGTTCTCTGGCATCTATACGCAAATCCGACAACAACAACCGTGCGTAACCAACAACAACTGCAACAGCAACAACTTGCGCAACAGGATCAACAATTGCCAGAGCAACAAGAGAAGGAGCAACAACAACAAGTGTTGCCTGCTCAATAGCAAAAAACAAAAACAACAACAAAAATAACTAAATAAAAGAGCGCAACAAACATTTTTTTTTCTTTGCGTTTCAACACAAAAACAGCAAAAAACACACGAAACACGCGCTACAGTGGTTGCTTGCGTTAATTTTCTTAATTAAAAATTATATAATTTATACAAAAAAAAAAAATATTTTAATATCATCAACGATATAGGCAAAAACCAACCAATACATAATACATAAATACTACAAAAAAGCGCATGTAAAAATTCAAATTGTTTGTAAAAAAATATTTGTTTTTTTTTGGAACAGTTTCAATTGCCAAGCAACCACTGTATAAACTTACCATACCCTTCCCCATGCCTCTAGCCTTAGCCTGTCTGACTCTCTCTCTCTCTCTCTCTCTCTCTCTCTATACAGTAAAATATACAGCCCAATTTTTGAAAGTGTGCATGAAAAAAAAAAAACTACGTAAAACGCATATAAAATTATGAAAAAAAATTATACATATAAAAATGTATAATGCTTAAAACGTGTTAAGTGCAAAAATTATATTATTATTAGCGATTAAAAAACTCTTATATACACACAAAAATAAAAAATAACAAAAAAATATTTAAGAGAATTGTGCAAAATTAAAAAAAAAAGATAAACAAAAAAATTCTAAAATTAATGTGTATATACCCGAAATGTTTGACAAGTCAAAAAATAAATTGTAAAAAATTAAATACTAAAAAAAATCTGATTTGCTCAGCTTTGTGAACCCTGCTTAAGATAATATAAAATATTAAATACTGTTCAATGCCACAATCGTTGTAAAAGCTTTGTCAAAGTGCCGCAGCAGCAGCGCATACATACACACAAACACACACATACAGATTTCCTCTCTCTGAGTGAACGAGAGAACAACACAAAACACACACATAAGCTGGTCGCTGCTGTCTGCTCTGCACTTAACACAGAGCTGCAAAACCTGCTGCTTTCGTTAAGTTTCGTTAAGTTTTTATTACGCCGCCCACCACAAACAACAAAACAACAACTGCACCACAACCCCACGCCCAACTGAAAAGTTCTCAAAAAAAAAAAAAATATTTAAAAAAAAACCCAAATTTTTTATTTCTTTATTTCCGTTGCATTACATTTAAATTTATTTTTTTTCTCTTTTATTTTAAGAATTGTACTTTTTCAATTGTTCAAAATTTTGGAAAAGCCTTTGAAAAATAATGTAAAAAAATGAAAAATAAATTAGTTTGCTGTATATATAAAAACTTGCAGTATTTATGATTTTCAACTGACGAGAAAGCAAAAATATTGAGAAAAAGAACGAAAAAAAAATCAAATAAATATACAAATTATTTAATTTAAATATATGTATAATTATATAAATACAATTTAGTTAAAACTACCATAAAATGTTGTTGTTTTTATTGCTTGTTCCAAAAAATCTAATACATTTCTCATTCAATTTTTTGAAAATTCAATTTGATTTCTTTTCTTTTTTGCCAGCGAACTTCTTTGGCAACGATCAAATGGATGGACTATCTTTTACCAACAACAACAAGCCGATTAAGTCCAACAACATAAGCAACACCAAACCCAAACCAGCGAAGGAACACATGGATACTCGTGAAACAGTAAAACCGATGAGCACTACACCACCACCACCTCCACCACCAACAGAAACAGAAACAGAAATAGCAACAACAGTGCAATTTAACTGTACTGTACCACAAAGTGTATTGGCAACAAAGCCGCAAAGCAATACAGCCGCTGTTGGCATTGATGGTGAACTTGCGACTGTGGTGAATATCGAATGTTTTGACGATCAGCTCAGCTTGAGCAGCATCAGCACAAATAGTCGACTCTCTTTGGATGGGCCGCCGTCGCAGTCGTCGCCGCCGTCGCCGCCGCTCAGCTTAACGAACGGTTTAATGGACACGAACCTAATGCATTTTAGTGAGAGCGCTGCAGCTGTCGCCATCGAAGCCGAACGCAACGATGGCGAAATGCAAGCCGATCTTGCTACCACGGCAGGCATGCAAAGTTTGTGAGAATCAATAGAGTTGCCAACGTTGACGGCATTTTGGAAGCTGCGACGCTTTTATGCGCAGCTTTCGAATTCGTTGTGAGGCGATTATCCTTAAGAAATAATTAAAATTAATGAAGCTTTCTCCCAATCCCCACAAAAAATTCGTTCGGTGGTTGTTTTTTATCAGTTTCTTTACACAATATATTTTTTCTATTCTTAAGTACAAATGACACGGGTGCTTCGAATGACACTTAAACATTATTATCAGAGCTTTTAGTTTATTACCACAACTAAATGGGATATATAGTTGAGTTAAGGCAGCTTTGAAAGCTGTGAAAATGTGTTTCGAAATAGTTTTGTCTTCACAAGTGCTTTTTTTTTTTGGTGCAATTAAATGTTATTAACAAAACTGCAGTTTTGTGTTCTAACCATTCAAGACACAGTATAAAGAGAAACAGTTAACAACTTCAAAGCTCTTTCGATAGGCTTACAGATAACATATTAAAATAAAAGCTCGCTCAATGAAAAATACGATAAGCTCTTGATTAATCGTAGGCTTAACGTGTCAATTGAAGCTTGTGTCATTTGACAGTTTACAAATGCATTAAATAGTTCAATTAGTTTCTTTAGTTGGTTTTTTTGAATGTTTTTCAATTTAATTTTTTTTTTTTAATCATCATCATGAAAATAATTGTTAACAAAACGCATAGCAAAAAGCCATAAAATGAAAAGAATTCAACAAAGAAAAAAAAAAAAAGTGTGAGAATTACAAAATACAAATATAAAACAATACATAGATCAGATCAGACCTCAGCTGAATGCCGTGATATTTAAATTAAAATTTAAACAAACAAAATATAAAAATAAAATACACACACAAAACAAAAGTGCAAGCAACAAAATAAGCAAATACACTATAAAAAAAAAAATTAAAAATATATTATACACTAATACATATAAATACTATATACTTATATAACTTGTGTGTAAGCGAGGGCAGGTTGGGAGCTATCCTTAAAGTTTTTGTTCTGTTCATTATTTGTCTTAAAATATTTTGCTTTTTTTTGTTGCAGTTTTAAGATTTTGAAAGTAAAACTTTTTTTGTACACAACTTTTTTATTCACTAAAAACAAAATGATTAAAAAATAATTTACTATCTGAAATTCCATTCCAAAATCGAAACCATTTACAGTACATTCAAAAACATATCCATATACATTCTAAAGCTCCAATTACAATATACAGTCGAAATGAAAACTATTTTTAAACAAAAAAAGAAGAAGAAAAATAACATTTATACATAGTACATATTTTTGGTATTTTTGTGAAAAATAAATACCATATATATTTAGATATGAGCATTACTGCAAAATACAATTTCAAATCCATTGTGCATTGACTAAAATTTTTACCACTTCCCAATTCCACCAAGAAAACAAGAAAATAAATATGTTAAGAGTTCTTCAAACATTTTGAACACAGCTGCTGGACAGGAACTTAAGAGATCAGAAAGTTTAAACTATTATCATATAATTTTTATTTTCCATTATTCTATATTAAATATAAACAATTTTTCTGTGCTTTGCATTGACTGAAACATGAGAATGTTCAGTTGTAAATCTATTTTAGTGAAATAATACACATTATGTAATAGCAAAAAAAAAAAAATAATTATGAAAATACAACTTTGGTATAAGCGCTCGGAACTTCCATTGCGTGCATTTTCCAAAAAAAAAAAAAAAAAAAAAAAAAATTATGTCGAACTTCTATTAACAACAATTTAATAAGCAAATAAAAGCTCCGAAAACCTTATATATATATATTATATATAAAAAAAAGAAAACAAAAATTGTTTCATTTTCATTTCGGGAGCCCCGGTGCTAACGTGTACCATGACAACGAGCCCAACCATCCACAGCCAAACTGCGCATGCCACTGGTCAAAGACACTGCCAGACTGCAGAATCACCCCATCCCTCCTGGACAACAGTCAGATAAAGAGAAGGTTCCTAAGGACCCACCCGCTCGACCTCCCACGAAGACGACTGATCCTCCCACCACACCAACTCTTAAACACGTAAAGACACCAAAACTTATTTGCCAAAAAACAAAACTTTAAATTTTCGAGACACTTTGTAACTATCCTAAAAGTATGCTTTAGATTTCCGTATTTTCTTTGACAGTTGTCGAAAGATGAGATGAAAGTTTTTCAAATCATATCACTAAGTTGCCAAAGCTAAACACGAAAATATCCGAATATTCGAATGGTAAAAACTCTCATACTAAGGCAGCCAAGCTTCATAGATCTTCTAAAGCTTTTCTCGATAAACGCTCAATCGGATATCGGATCAAATGCCAAATTTCCCTAAAATCTCAGGAAAAAATATGATGATTTATTGCGAGTGGAACAATTTCAACATCAATATTATTATTATTATATTTTTATCATTAATTTATGGCATGTGCTCGATGTGATTAGGCAGCGGCTACCCCGCTGTTGAGCCCCCTTTCCGATTCCCCTCTTTCACACCTGAACGCTTTATTGTTTGGAATCTTATCGGGGCAACAAACCCGTACGATTAGCTGACCAATGCCAATTATGATTACCACATTATTCCTGGTACAAACCTTAAAAAAAGATAACAACAAAATATGGTAGCAAAAAGTCGGCGATACTTACTATTATTCAAGGTTTTGTTCTCGGAAACTCTCTTTAGTTAGTTAAGTATGATATTCTGGAAATAAACAAATCGAAACTGATTAAACATTCGGATGATGTCAGAGTTAAAGTAAATACTACCTTAGTTTTATACTTTGTCATCTGTCATAACAGTGCTAAGATAAACAATTCTAATAACATCGTTCGTAATATTAAAGTGCTTTCTTATCAAGTTATGGTCATGGCCAAATCTAGATATGAACTTTTTTTCTGGCAATTACGATTCTATTCATTGTTTAACTGTTTTCTTATCACGTAGCATAAGCGAGGAATCAAGACAGGAAAAAAAAAGATAGACAAGAAAAACAAGTGGAAACGTTGCAGTCGGACGCAACCGACTGCGGTATACTCGATACCAGTATTAAAAATTTTGATGCCCATCCATGTGGGATGTCAATTGCTATCTTCATACCAAATTTGGTGACTCTAGCTCAAAGTTTGTATAAAGTGGGGAAATGGGGGCTGGGGGCGGTATGTTTGGGCGTGGCATCCAAATTTTTGGTGCAGATCTATGTGGGATGTCAATTGCTATCTTCATAACAAATTTGGTGACTCTAGCTCGAAGTTTGTATAAAGTGGGGAAAGGGGGGCTGGGGGCCGTATGGTTGGGCGTGGCATCCAAATTTTTGCTGCAGATCCTTGTGGAATGTCAAATGCTACCTTCATACCAAATTGGTGACTCTAGCTCAAAGTTTGTATAAGGTGGGGAAAGGGGGGCGGGATGGGTGGGCGTGGCTCCAAAACTTTGATGCAGATTGTTGGGGGTCGTTGCCAGCTATCTTCCTACCAAATTTGGTGGCTCTAGCTCCACTACTCTGGAATATACACGCATTCCCGTTTTGACGAAGCGTTGGGGCAGATGGGGGTGGCTAGGGCGGTATTGGTGGGCGTGGCATCCAAACTTTTGATGCAGTTTTTGGGGGGTCATCATCATCTATCTTGGCACCAAATTTGGTGACTCTAGCTCAAAAACTGTGGGAGATATAGCCATTTCTGATTTCAAAATGCAGGGGGGCTGGGGGCGGAATGGGTGGGCGTGGCTCCAAAACTTTGATGCAGTTTTTTGGGGTCGTTACCAGCTAGCTTTCTACCAAATTTGGAGGCTCTAGCTCTACAACTCTGGAAGATACACGCATTCCCGTTTTTTACGAAGCGTTGGGGCATCTGGGGGCGGCTTCGGCGGTATTGGTGGGCGTGGCATCCAAACTTTTGGTGCAGTTTTTGGGGGGTCATCATCAGCTAAATTGGCACCAAATTTGGTGGCTCTAGCTCAAAAACTGTGGGAGATATAGGCTTATTTGACTTTAAAATTCGGGGGGTCTGGGGGCGGAATGGGGGGGCGTGGCTCCAAAATTTTTGATGCAGTTTTTTGGGGGTTGCTAGTAGCTATCTTCTCACAAAATTTGGTAGGTCTAGCTGTCAGGATGTGCGAAATATGTGGATTTATCGGTTTTGAGTTATCGAATTTATCGATTTGCGAGCCCCCCAGTTATCGTAGAACCCCCATCTTGACACTTTAATTTACTATCCCATAGATAAAGAGAATTGGAAAGTTTCAAGTCTCTAGCTTGAAGGGTGTGGAAAAAAGTTGCGTTCATACAGACGGACAGACGGACAGACACCATGACGGACATTGCACAAAACCAATATACTCTTTACCTTCGGTATCGAGTATAAACATAATAATAAATCATTTTCTGAAAGCATACAAAAAATCCCAAAACTGTTTTTAATTATTATTTAAGTATTATGTAATGTCACGAAAATCTTTCCTATTCTTCAATTTGTAGTATTGTTGCTGTTATCGATATCAGATAAATCGATAGGTCGTATGTGTTATCGGAACATGGACATTATACGAAATGAAAATGTTGATAAATTAATGATATTGGTAAAGTTATTTCGCTTATCTGACAAAAGGGAAAAACAACCGTTAGAAACTATTCATATTGCCCGATAACCTTCACAATGCCTTACACACACATACATACATACATATATATGTATGATACAAAGTTTGCAGTTTGCCGGTAAATCGAGTGAATCAAGCACATGTGTAATGTTGCACGTGCAACATAAATAAAACAAACTCAAAGAGAGAGAGAGAGAGAGAAAAAGTGAGTGTCTTGAAAAGCGCAGGCGTCATGAATGCCCCGCAAAAAGTAGAAGAAAACATTCTTTTGTTCCCCTCCTTTCTCTAGTTAATTTCCCCTTACATCTAATGCTGCCCCTATTTGGGCAATAATTTTGCGGCGAATTGTTGCCAGCCCAACCCCACTTACAATCAAAGAAGAAGAAAAAGAAGAGACTTTACAACAGAGAGCAAGAGAGCGTGCGCGCGCATATGTGTGTATGTAAATGCGGCGCCAGAGGCATTTACAAATTTGACAGCTGCATTTGATATTTAACGGTAAATAGAGATGTCTGCAAGCCGTGCTTGTATGTATGTATGTGTGTAGACAGCTGGCTTGCACTGCCGTTATAACTAGCAAGCTTAGTTAGTGTAGCTTTTACTTTTATTTTCATACTCGATACCGAAGGTGAAGAGTATATTGGGTGGGCAATTTTTCGACGCCCTTCAAGCTAGAGACTTGAAACTTTGCAAATATCTTTTTCTATGGCCGGGACAGATAAAGTTTTAAGATTGGGGCTCTACGATAACTGGGTGGCTGGCAAATCGATAACCCCTCCCGCATCCGTACCCTTTTGCAATCAGGCCTTATTTTATCGGTATCGAGTATACCGCAGTCGGTTGCGTCCGACTGCAAAATTTGCACTTGTTTCTTTGTGCATTCGTTTTATTTTTTCATCTTTCATTTTTGGTAACTCAAAATGTTTCATGCCCTTTTTTAGTCACAATCCAAATGGTTTTCACTTTTTATGTTGCGTTAGATGAAATCCACTTTAACCATACAACTGAGCGTGCACGAGGGAAAGAGATAGGACGATAGATTGAGCTGATGTTGTTTGGCAGACCATATGAAGAATTGTCGTTGTTGCGAAACGAGTGTGTGATCTATGTTCGTTTGTATGTATTTGTGTTCCACATATTTGTTTAAAGTCGCACTAAAGGTCAAACAATTGATCTCATCTCTTCTCTTTAGTTAACATTCAATCAAGCACATCTCGATTGCAAAATAGAAGCAAATAGCTTAAACTGCCCATGACCGAAAGCATTAACTATTCATTCAACAATTGTCTAAATGGGGGGAGAGGAGGAGGAGGAGTTAAAGATGCATTGACTACGAGAGAGCGAAAGAGTGTTAATGAACACTTTAGCCAATTGATACATGTATGTCGTATAACCATATTTGGCGTTGCATTTGTTATGCTGCAATCCACAGCTCTCTGAGAGCGAAGAGAGAATCGCGCAGACATAAAGAGAGGGCGAAAGGTAAGCGCATGTGCATAAGCTAAGCTTAGAAGTTGCTCACTGCAAAGTGCACAGTAAGGCAAAACTATGAATACTGAAAAATAAATATTTTGCAAGATAAGTTAATTCTGTCAAGCTAGCAACTAAGTACAAAGGAACGGTGCTTAACTCGTTTGCAAAACAAACACGTCAAATAGTTTTCAGGTATTTTTCTAAAAACAAACATTATAATAATATTATCGTATGCAATGTATCTGTATAATTTCTTTAAACTGTTGTTTACAAAAACAAAACATTCTTACATACATTACTTTGCACTATATTATTCCTGTATATATTTCTAACAAGTAAATACCTAAGCAACAAAAAACTTATAAAAATCTACTCTCGACACACTGTGCGAATGTGTGCTAGTAAAGTAAAGTAAAGCAAAACGCTCTTTCACTCACTCGCATAGACAAAACACACACAGACACAACCGGAAAACGCTCAAAAGGCGAAACCCAGAAAAATGATACAAATAAATATGAACTTGAACTTACAGCGACCTGTTCTCCATCTCTTTCACTCTTTCATACACCCCCACCCAACAATTGACTCTATCTATGCACGTTTCTTCGTCTTCGCGGCTTCTTATGTGTTTGTGTGTGTGTGCGCAAATTACCTAAATTGCCGGAAAATACACACCCAACTCAATTGTGCTTATGTACATACATACATACATGTTTATTAAATCATGTCACATGAGTGCGTCGTCATCATCAACTAAATCTTTGTCCACTTTTGAGTTGTTGTTCAGTATTGCATAGTAAGCACACACATACACACATACATGTATGCAAATCGATTATATGTCGTCTACCCAGCAAGCAATTGGAAGATTGTTTTGATTAGGAACCCCATTACGAGTCTAATTCGAGTCATTATCATGCTTTAAAAACGTTTAATCGCTTCTGCGATTGAAACGCGAGTCGAAAACGACTCGCATGCATGCCTTAAATATGATGACCATAAAGTAATCATAAAACGATCATACACGCGATTGAAAAATGCTTGCAGGTGGCCGATGCAAACCGGTTTTGTTACTTTTGTTTCTCGGTTCTTGCTTTCATATCTCTTTTGATTCTAACTGTGCATTTCGAAACATTGTTTTTGAGCACATTTCGAATGCTGCAAAGCGCTTCATAAACATCAGATCATTGGAAGAGATCAGTTCGGTGCGCAGTTTTCCTAGGAAATTATATAAACGCGACAATGTCAGCAGAAAAAATAAAACGGTTAGCAAGAAGAGAAACCCAAAGATTATTATTTCCAGAAGATAAAAATGCAAAGACTACGAAAATTATTGAGCCGGCTGTAAGCACCCCACCTGACTCCATTCACAATCTTTTAACGGCTTTGTGCAATGAGATACGAGTGCTGAGGTCAGAGGTTTCAGGTTTGAGAGTTGAGGTACAGAATTTGAGAGACAATACACGCTCAATTGCAAAATTGACTCAAGAGGTTATTACTATCAAGCTTGAAAACACACACGAGGAGCTTCCTGAGCTTGAAATTCTTCCTTTCGCCGCTATAAATAATATAGCGCAGTTCGATAAGGAAATACAGCAGAATGATGGGAAACTAAAACAATTTGTAAGTATTCATTTGACATATGTTATAAAATTTGGAAATTAATTTAAGAAATTCTCAGAAAAAATTTATAGCGCAAACTGGGGGAGATGGCCACTCGCAATTTTTACGAGCCGCCATACGAAGAGTATTTTCTGACAAACTGGCTTCCGAATACAGCTGGAAAGGTACAGCCTGTAAGCCGAGTGCTGAAAAATGCTTTCTTGTTGCAATAATTAAAAGTAAGTATACACTTTCATTATTAGGAAAAAAAATGCATATTTAAAAAAAATGATTATTCATATCTTTGTCTTTTTAGATATTTGCCACAGCAAATATAAATGCACGGACAAGGAAATGAATTTCGTATTACAACAGCATTTTGTTCACGCCAAGGATAGGCTCAAAAGAAAAAACAAAGAAAAAAAGCAATTATAATTTAAGTACAATTAATAACTTGTTATTATGTAAATAATTAATGAAAGGATTTATATTATTGATTTTGTAGTAGATATTAATATTATATAAATAGTTAAAGCTAGGATTTATATTATTAATTTTGTCATTTTGAAGAAGAAATATTATTAGTTTTTATTATTATTATATATTATTATTATTATTATATTTAAAGAAATATTGACATTATGTAAAAAGTTAATGCAAGGAGCTATATTATTAATTTAAAAGAAATAAATTTAAAAACGTGTTTTTTTTTGTTATTTTCAGCGGAATAAAAGTAATATTTATAGCATGTACGATTTATGTGCGACTTTAAAACGACTTTCTTGCATGCTCAAAAATTGCTTGCTGGGTACCTGCCGGCATCCTAAAACACACCTACACATATGTACATACATACAGCCATACATATACAAGCAGACGCACGCAACAAACTCTTTATATCCTCTCTCTGTCGCCCTCTGTCGTTGGAGCCTTCGGGTCGTCTGGTTTGCTATGCCAGTTGAATATTAACGAATTTCATGTTGTGAATGTAATTTGTTTTGCCGGTCTTCAGCTTCATTTTATGCAGCTTTTCCCTTTTTAATATCTTCTTCACCACTTACTCCTCTGTTTTGCTGTGCTGAGAACGTGTTTGGCCTTTTTAATGCGCCTCCGTTTCCGCAGCAAGCACACACAAACACTAATGTATTTACATATGTACTTACATATATACATATGTATATATTTTTGCCTGCCATAAGTCGCTGCCTCCCCCACACACTGCAGATTAATAACTCTTGGTTTAGAGGACTATTTACGAAAGCTTGCTGTGAGCGGATCACAGACATTTGTTCTCTGATAATTCGACTCTCTCTCTCTCTTTATTAATTCTCTTTGCTTAAAAACTTGAAACTTAGACAACAGTTTTTTCAAGAAGAGTGGATCGATGGTAATCTTTGTATGTAATTATTGTTGAGCCCAGACGGTCTTTATATTTTTATTAAATTGTTTTTGCTTTATTGATAAGCAGCTATGTACATAAATAGTTTTTCTTGTTTTGATATGCATACAAAAGTGCTTATAAATAATGAAACCTGAAGTTTTCCGGCGAAGTTGTGCCCTGCCTGCCGTTTGAGTAGATTTTTTCTGTTGTTTCTTTGTGCAAATCCTTTTATGACTCATCAACAAATTTTGCTCTTGCTGTGTGATGTGTCGTCTGCTGTTTGTTTGTTTGCTTTTTTTGAGCAGTGACACCCTGTATGTATGTACATGTGTCTGTTTGTATATATGTGTCTGATTGTATACAGTGTGCCAACAAAGTGTTTACACACTGTGAAAAAATTTTATTTTTTCACTTTAGAGCTATAAGAGACACACTAATTGTTGTTTTAAATTTTTTTTCATAATTTTTTTATGTTCTTCATTCAATTCTCTTTTAAAACTATTAATCAAACTTAAAAAATATTAACATTAACAAAAATAATAACAAAAACTAAAAAAGGCACTAAATTCAACTGCCAACAAAGTGTTTACACATCTTCTTTTTGGTTTATTTACGTCGAATTTTTTCGTATTTACAGTTACTTTTCTTAAAGTAAAAGGCGCATAGCTATTGATAATGCATTTTTCTAAGAATTTTCTTTTTTGTGGGTAGAATTTGTTTATTATTGGAAGAGTTTTATACGATTTTAATATGCCAGGCAAACGGTTATCTTTTGACATGAACCAGTTGGTTTATTACAACTCCACCATCGGTAAATCGGCTTCGGAGATTGCAGATATGTTTGCAATTAGCAGAAAAACTGTTTACAATATTATAAACCGCGCAAAAAACGAGGGAAGGCTGGAGGCAAAGCCTTCAACTGGACGGCCGCGATTGATAACTTCGAGAGCAGAGCGAGTTATGGTCAGAAAGATCAATGAAAATCCATTTATTTCGACCAGAACGCTTGCCAACGACATGGAGAAAGAATGTGGCATTACCATATCACGTGAAAGTGTGAGAAAGGCCATCAAAAGAAACAAGTTTTCATCTCGAGCTGCCCGCAAAAAACCATTAATGTCGTCAGAGCATGTTAACAAACGTTTAACTTTTGCCAGGATTCACGTGGAACAGCCAGATTCGTATTGGGACGACGTAGTGTTCTGTGATGAATCGAAAATGATGCTATTTTATAATGATGGACCCAGTAGAGTGTGGCGCAAGCCGTTGAAAGCACTTGAATCCAAAAATATTATACCCACTGTAAAGTTTGGCAAATTGTCAGTGATGGTTTGGGGGTGCATCTCAAGCAAAGGAGTTGGTGAATTGTGCTTCATCGAAAATACTATGGATGCCCAACAATATCTGAACATATTGCGCAAACATTTGGTATCCAGTGCCAACAAATTTGGATTTATAAATGATGGCAAGCCAACTTTTAAATTGTACCAGGACAATGATCCTAAGCACAAAGCACATACGGTGAGGTGCTGGCTGCTATACATTGTAAAAAGGTGTTCGATGCTCCTGCCCAAAGCCCAGACCTCAACCCAATTGAAAATCTGTGGGCTTACCTTAAAAAACGGACCGCCAAACGCCATCCAAAAAATAGAGTTGATCTTAAGGCGATAATCTTGGAAGAATGGCAAAATATTCCATTGGAATACGTTCAAAATCTGATCAAATCGATGAAACGCCGTCTGGGAGCAGTTTTAGAAGCCAACGGTGGACACACAAAGTATTAGTTGTAGTTAAATACCAAGAAATATTAAATAGACTGACATTGTGTAAACACTTTGTTGGCAGTTGAATTTAGTGCCTTTTTTAGTTTTTGTTATTATATTTTGTTAATGTTAATATTTTTTTAAGTTTGATTAATAGTTTTAAAAGAGAATTGAATGAAGAACATAAAAAAATTATGAAAAAAAATTTAAACAACAATTAGTGTGTCTCTTATAGCTCTAAAGTGAAAAATAAAATTTTTTCACAGTGTGTAAACACTTTGTTGGCACACTGTATTGTATATTCTTTACCCTTTCTGCATATCTTTTTTTTTTTTGGGGTCTTGCATTATTTCGTTTTTGGCAGCCAACGGAAGCGTTTCTCACAGTTGAGTGTCGGCGGCGGCGGCGCCACGCCTTTTGAACTGCCATAAATTAACACCCCGAGGCCAAGGCCCCGCATGACAACAGAAATAAAAACAAGAACAACAACAACAACAACAACGGCATCAATGCGATTGCTCTTATGCGTTTCTTACTCTCTCGAGAGGCAGGCGAGCCAAGCCGAGTCAAGTCGAGCCTCACAATGCGAGACTGCATTATTTTCGTCTTCTTCTTTCGTTCGTTCGTTCGTGTGATAGAGTTAATCAGCGGAAGAAGAAGAAGAACGCCACGATTAAGTGAGTGTTAAATGTGGAAATGTGAGATTGTATTTGTAATCAGAACAAACTTCCTTACAAAAAGCATATGTTACAATACAAAGAATTGATATCTTATATTTTTTTTTTTCGACAAGCCACTTGAATAGTTTCATATTATGCCTGCACATATACATATGTATGTATGTATGCATGTGTGTACTTGCATTATCGTTCATATTTTTTATTTACATACATACATACATACATGTATTTATATCATTTATGGTTTCAATTCTAACAATTAAACAAAATTATTTACTTATTCCCAGCTCTTTTATTTAATAGAGTCAAACTTCCATGTAACGAATTTTCCATAATAAGAAGTCAAAAATCAGAACCCTGCAATTTGATTCAGTCAAAAACCCATTCTATATAACGAACTCTCTCTATAACGAAGTTTTTTCTTGTTCCCTTGAGCTTCGTTATATGGAAGTTCGGCTGTAATTGAGTTTTGGTCTTAAGCAGGCCTAATACTAAATCTTAATTATCATTATTTTCTTATGGCTTTCAGTTTGAAATATTTATTTTCTACTTTGTCTGCATTATTCATTGATGGTTTTGCACCCTGTACACCCTGCGGCGGGCAACAGCTGATTCACACAAAAACCGTTAGCCACCCTGAGCCACCTCTCGCTCTCCTTGCAAATAAAATTTGTGGTGGTTGTTCACAACGCCCACGAAAAAAAAGAAGTAGGAATCCCTTGTTATTGTACTGTTAACCCAGGACCGTTTCCGTTGCACGCACGCACAGGGTGTACCATTGCACCTCATCCTTGCTTAATCACCCCCGCACACAACCATTCGTTACCCTTAACCTCAAACTCGTGAGCGGCTCAAGGTTGCGCCTCGCAATCAGTCGACCCTCATTTTTTGGCTAGTAGTCAGAGCTACCACCACCTTTCCGTGTGTTTGTGTACCTACTTTTGTACGGGGTGGTTCCGATCACCCCTATAAGGGTATACACAGCGAAGCTTAACAATTTTGCCAAAAATTCGCAAAAATTACCGAAAAATAAAATACAAAGTATGAACTAAAGCAAAAAACAAATAAGAACTATGCCAAACCTAATAATACCCTGTAAAATTCTCCAGGTAAAAACTTCTCAACGCAATTCCCACTGTCTAGGGAAACGGGCTTGGAATAATTAGCGGGCAAAGAAGACCTTTTTTAATCCCATTTTTCATAATCTTAGTTTTTGATATTTTGAAGTTTTGAGCTTAATAGAATGGGAAATTTCAGCTTGTTGCGTTAACCCTATTTAACCAATTTACATTTTCAAGAGCATATTAGTATTAAATACAAACACAAAAAAAGGCGAAAGAGGCCTTTTTTTGCGACTTTATGCGCGTGTCACTTTCACAATGAAAATGGGGATTAAAAGTGTCTTGCAACCCAGACACTTTGTGTGCCTCATGAGTCATACTACGTGCAACACAGAGTATTGAGCATTGATTTCATACATATATTTTTATATATATATATTCGCATCAACATTGGCTACTCATAAATAATTCATCCGATTTTGGCTAGTCGGGCATAAGTTTTTTTTTCTTCTGTTTTCTTTTTTTTCGCATCATTCACAATAGAGATGCAATGGGATGCGACGGTGCAGAAAGCACTTTTTCCTCAGGCCTCTGAAATGGAAATGCAATGCCGTCACGCTCTGTTTGACACTGATTCTCGAAAATTCGAATAAAAAAAACAAAACATACCAAGAGATAAAAAATACCAAGAGATAAAATGCCCAAGTGTTGTATAAGTATATATACATATATGTTCATTCATCGCTCGATGATGATTGAAACCTTAAGCCTATAAATTTTTCTTTATTTTTGATGTCAAAACATCTATAGGATCGGGAGGTGAAAATATTGTCTCAAATACATACAAAGAATCTTACGTTTCTACGTAAGATCAAATCGGTCTATTTGCCATTGTATTAGTGTTGTTGTAAAAGACGTAAGCTAACGAAAAAAACACGATGCAAGAACATGTCAGTCTTGCCATTTTTTCCCCCGCTAGATCTGACTGTTTTTAAAGCGCGATTGCGGGAAAATCATATTACAGCTTCATTCTGTATGAGAAGCTTTTTTGCGCGAAAAACTGTTTTCCAATCGACTTGTTTGCGCTAAGATGCAGAGAAGCCCCAAATAAAGGCTCAGATATCCGAACTTAAGATAACGTAAACTTGACTTTACCTGAACTTAGAAACAAACTGATCTATTCAACTTAAAGAAAAACACTGCTTGGTGGAAACTCTAAACTTAATTTGACAACACATTGTTAACTTAAAATTTAGTTTATTCTAAAAGTCAATCCATGACTTTAAAGATATTGCTTTGCAAAATCGGATCAGTTTTGCCGAAGTTATGGAAGTCGAAAGATTTTCCAATGCCCAGTCCATTTTTTGGCATAAACTTTGACATGCATTTTGGCCAAAAATCGAATTTCCCGTAAGTGTAAAAACTTAAATGCAGTTTTATTATAGGGCCCAACCATGACTTTTAAGATATTGCTTTTGAAAATCGGATCAGTTTTGGCGAAGTTATGGAAGTCGAAAGATTTTATCAATGACCAACTCCATTTTTTGGCATAAGACTTTGACATGCATTTTGACCAAAAATCGAATTTCCCGTAAGTGTAAAAACTTAAATGCAGTTTTATTGTAGGGGCCAAACCATGACTTTTAAGATATTGCTTTTCAAAATCGGATGAGTTTTGGCGAAGTTATGGAAGTCGAAAGATTTTATAAATGACCAACTCCATTTTTGGCATAAGACTTTGACATGCATTTTGACCAAAAATCGAATTTCCCGTAAGTGTAAAAACTTAAATGCAGTTTTATTATAGGGGCCAAACCATGACTTTTAAGATATTGCTTTTCAAAATCGGATCAGTTTTGCCGAAGTTATGGAAGTCGAAAGATTTTATAAATGACCAAGTCTGTTTTTTGGCATAAAACTTTGACATGCATATTGACCAAAAATCTAATTTCCCGTAAGTGTAAAAACTTAAATGCAGTTTTATTATAGGGGCCAAACCATGACTTTTAAGATATTGCTTTTGAAAATCGGATTAGTTTTGCCGAAGTTATGGAAGTCGAAAGATTTTATAAATGACCAAGTCTATTTTTGGCATAAAATTTTGACATGCATTTTGACCAAAAATCGAATTTCCCGTAAGTGTAAAAACTTAATGCAGTTTTATTATAGGGCCAAACCATGACTTAAATGCAGTTTATTATGGGGCCAAACCATGACTTTTAAGATATTGCTTTTCAAAATCGGATGAGTTTTGGCGAAGTTATGGAAGTCGAAAGATTTTCCCAATGCCCAAGTCCATTTTTGGCATAAGACTTGACATGCATTTTGACCAAAAATCGAATTTCCCGTAAGTGCAAAAACTTAAATGCAGTTTTATTATAGGGGCCAAACCATGACTTTTAAGATATTGCTTTTGAAAATCGGATCAGTTTTGGCGAAGTTATGGAAGTCGAAAGATTTTCCCAATGCCCAAGTCCATTTTTTGGCATAAGACTTTGACATGCATTTTGACCAAAAATCGAATTTCCCGTAAGTGTAAAAACTTAAATGCAGTTTTATTGTAGGGGCCAAACCATGACTTTTAAGATATTGCTTTTCAAAATCGGATCAGTTTTGGCGAAGTTATGGAAGTCGAAAGATTTTACAAATGACCAGCTCCATTTTTTGGCATAAGACTTTGACATGCATTTTGACCAAAAATCGAATTTCCCGTAAGTGTAAAAACTTAAATGCAGTTTTATTATAGGGGCCAAACCATGACTTTTAAGATATTGCTTTTCAAAATCGGATCAGTTTTGCCGAAGTTATGGAAGTCGAAAGATTTTCCCAATGCCCAAGTCCATTTTTTGGCATACAACTTTGACATGCATTTTGACCAAAAATCGAATTTCCCGTAAGTGTAAAAACTTAAATGCAGTTTTATTATAGGGCCCAAACCATGACTTTTAAGATATTGCTTTTGAAAATCGGATCAGTTTTGCCGAAGTTATGGAAGTCGAAAGATTTTCCCAATGCCCTAGTCCATTTTTTGGCATACAACTTTGACATGCATTTTGACCAAAAATCGAATTTCCCGTAAGTGTAAAAACTTAAATGCAGTTTTATTGTAGGGCCAAACCATGACTTTTAAGATATTGCTTTTGAAAATCGGATCAGTTTTGCCGAAGTTATGGAAGTCGAAAGATTTTCCCAATGCCCAAGTCCATTTTTTGGCATAAGACTTTGACATGCATTTTGACCAAAAATCGAATTTCCCGTAAGTGTAAAAACTTAAATGCAGTTTTATTGTAGGGCCAAACCATGACTTTTAAGATATTGCTTTTGAAAATCGGATCAGTTTTGCCGAAGTTATGGAAGTCGAAAGATTTTCCCAATGCCCAAGTCCATTTTTTGGCATAAACTTTGACATGCATTTTGACCAAAAATCGAATTTCCCGTAAGTGTAAAAACTTAAATGCAGTTTTATTATAGGGCCAAACCATGACTTTTAAGATATTGCTTTTGAAAATCGGATCAGTTTTGCCGAAGTTATGGAAGTCGAAAGATTTTCCCAATGCCCAAGTCCATTTTTTGGCATAAGACTTTGACATGCATTTTGACCAAAAATCGAATTTCCCGTAAGTGTAAAAACTTAAATGCAGTTTTATTGTAGGGCCAAACCATGACTTTTAAGATATTGCTTTTCAAAATCGGATCAGTTTTGGCGAAGTTATGGAAGTCGAAAGATTTTATAAATGACCAAGTCCATTTTTTGGCATAAGACTTTGACATGCATTTTGACCAAAAATCGAATTTCCCGTAAGTGTAAAAACTTAAATGCAGTTTTATTATAGGGGCCAAACCATGACTTTTAAGATATTGCTTTTGAAAATCGGATCAGTTTTGCCGAAGTTATGGAAGTCGAAAGATTTTCAAATGACCAAGTCTATTTTTGGCATAAGACTTTGACATGCATTTTGACCAAAAATCGAATTTCCCGTAAGTGTAAAAACTTAAATGCAGTTTTATTATAGGGGCCAAACCATGACTTTTAAGATATTGCTTTTGAAAATCGGATCAGTTTTGCCGAAGTTATGGAAGTCGAAAGATTTTCCCAATGCCCAAGTCCATTTTTGGCATAAGACTTTGACATGCATTTTGACCAAAAATCGAATTTCCCGTAAGTGTAAAACTTAAATGCAGTTTTATTGTAGGGCCAAACCATGACTTTTAAGATATTGCTTTTCAAAATCGGATCAGTTTTGGCGAAGTTATGGAAGTCGAAAGATTTTCCCAATGACCAAGTCTATTTTTTGGCATAAGACTTTGACATGCATTTTGACCAAAAATCGAATTTCCCGTAAGTGTAGAAACTTAAATGCAGTTTTATTATAGGGGCCAAACCATGACTTTTAAGACATTGCTTTTCAAAATCGGATCAGTTTTGGCGAAGTTATGGAAGTCGAAAGATTTTATCAATGACCAAGTCCATTTTTTGGCATAAGACTTTGACATGCATTTTGACCAAAAATCGAATTTCCCGTAAGTGTAAAAACTTAAATGCAGTTTTATTATAGGGGCCAAACCATGACTTTTAAGACATTGCTTTTGAAAATCGGATCAGTTTTGCCGAAGTTATGGAAGTCGAAAGATTTTCCCAATGCCCAAGTCCATTTTTTGGCATAAGACTTTGACATGCATTTTGACCAAAAATCGAATTTCCCGTAAGTGTAAAAACTTAAATGCAGTTTTATTATAGGGGCCAAACCATGACTTTTAAGATATTGCTTTTGAAAATCGGATCAGTTTTGCCGAAGTTATGGAAGTCGAAAGATTTTCCCAATGCCCAAGTCCATTTTTTGGCATAAGACTTTGACATGCATTTTGACCAAAAATCGAATTTCCCGTAAGTGTAAAAACTTAAATGCAGTTTTATTATAGGGGCCAAACCATGACTTTTAAGATATTGCTTTTCAAAATCGGATCAGTTTTGCCGAAGTTATGGAAGTCGAAAGATTTTCCCAATGCCCAAGTCCATTTTTTGGCATAAGACTTTGACATGCATTTGACCAAAAATCGAATTTCCCGTAAGTGTAAAAACTTAAATGCAGTTTTATTATAGGGGCCAAACCATGACTTTTAAGACATTGCTTTTGAAAATCGGATCAGTTTTGCCGAAGTTATGGAAGTCGAAAGATTTTCCCAATGCCCAAGTCCATTTTTGGCATAAGACTTTGACATGCATTTTGACCAAAAATCGAATTTCCCGTAAGTGTAAAAACTTAAATGCAGTTTTATTATAGGGGCCAAACCATGACTTTTAAGATATTGCTTTTCAAAATCGGATCAGTTTTGCCGAAGTTATGGAAGTCGAAAGATTTTCCCAATGCCCAAGTCCATTTTTTGGCATAAGACTTTGACATGCATTTTGACCAAAAATCGAATTTCCCGTAAGTGTAAAAACTTAAATGCAGTTTTATTATAGGGGCCAAACCATGACTTTTAAGATATTGCTTTTGAAAATCGGATCAGTTTTGCCGAAGTTATGGAAGTCGAAAGATTTTCCCAATGCCCAAGTCCATTTTTTGGCATAAGACTTTGACATGCATTTTGACCAAAAATCGAATTTCCCGTAAGTGTAAAAACTTAAATGCAGTTTTATTATAGGGGCCAAACCATGACTTTTAAGATATTGCTTTTGAAAATCGGATCAGTTTTGCCGAAGTTATGGAAGTCGAAAGATTTTCCCAATGCCCAAGTCCATTTTTTGGCATAAGACTTTGACATGCATTTTGACCAAAAATCGAATTTCCCGTAAGTGTAAAAACTTAAATGCAGTTTTATTATAGGGGCCAAACCATGACTTTTAAGATATTGCTTTTGAAAATCGGATCAGTTTTGCCGAAGTTATGGAAGTCGAAAGATTTTCCCAATGCCCAAGTCCATTTTTTGGCATAAGACTTTGACATGCATTTTGACCAAAAATCGAATTTCCCGTAAGTGTAAAAACTTAAATGCAGTTTTATTATAGGGGCCAAACCATGACTTTTAAGACATTGCTTTTGAAAATCGGATCAGTTTTGCCGAAGTTATGGAAGTCGAAAGATTTTCCCAATGCCCAAGTCCATTTTTTGGCATAAGACTTTGACATGCATTTTGACCAAAAATCTAATTTCCCGTAAGTGTAAAAACTTAAATGCAGTTTTATTATAGGGGCCAAACCATGACTTTTAAGACATTGCTTTTCAAAATCGGATCAGTTTTGCCGAAGTTATGGAAGTCGAAAGATTTTCCCAATACCCAAGTCCATTTTTTGGCATAAGACTTTGACATGCATTTTGACCAAAAATCGAATTTCCCGTAAGTGTAAAAACTTAAATGCAGTTTTATTATAGGGGCCAAACCATGACTTTTAAGATATTGCTTTTCAAAATCGGATCAGTTTTGCCGAAGTTATGGAAGTCGAAAGATTTTCCCAATGCCCAAGTCCATTTTTTGGCATAAGACTTTGACATGCATATTGGCCAAAAATCGAATTTCCCGTAAGTGTAAAAACTTAAATGCAGTTTTATTATAGGGGCCAAACCATGACTTTTAACATATTGCTTTTGAAAATCGGATCAGTTTTGCCGAAGTTATGGAAGTCGAAAGATTTTCCCAATGCCCAAGTCCATTTTTTGGCATAAGACTTTGACATGCATTTTGGCCAAAATCGAATTTCCCGTAAGTGTAAAAACTTAAATGCAGTTTTATTATAGGGGCCAAACCATGACTTTTAAGATATTGCTTTTGAAAATCGGATCAGTTTTGCCGAAGTTATGGAAGTCGAAAGATTTTATAAATGACCAAGTCTATTTTTGGCATAAGACTTTGACATGCATTTTGACCAAAAATCGAATTTCCCGTAAGTGTAAAAACTTAAATGCAGTTTTATTATAGGGGCCAAACCATGACTTTTAAGACATTGCTTTTCAAAATCGGATCAGTTTTGCCGAAGTTATGGAAGTCGAAAGATTTTCCCAATGCCCAAGTCCATTTTTTGGCATAAGACTTTGACATGCATTTGACCAAAAATCGAATTTCCCGTAAGTGTAAAAACTTAAATGCAGTTTTATTATAGGGGCCAAACCATGACTTTTAAGATATTGCTTTTCAAAATCGGATCAGTTTTGCCGAAGTTATGGAAGTCGAAAGATTTTCCCAATGCCCAAGTCTATTTTTTGGCATAAGACTTTGACATGCATTTTGACCAAAAATCGAATTTCCCGTAAGTGTAAAAACTTAAATGCAGTTTTATTATAGGGGCCAAACCATGACTTTTAAGACATTGCTTTTGAAAATCGGATCAGTTTTGCCGAAGTTATGGAAGTCGAAAGATTTTCTCAATGACCAAGTCCATTTTTTGGCATAAGACTTTGACATGCATTTTGACCAAAAATCGAATTTCCCGTAAGTGTAAAAACTTAAATGCAGTTTTATTATAGGGGCCAAACCATGACTTTTAAGACATTGCTTTTGAAAATCGGATCAGTTTTGCCGAAGTTATGGAAGTCGAAAGATTTTCCCAATGCCCAAGTCTATTTTTGGCATAAGACTTTGACATGCATTTTGACCAAAAATCGAATTTCCCGTAAGTGTAAAAACTTAAATGCAGTTTTATTATAGGGGCCAAACCATGACTTTTAAGACATTGCTTTTGAAAATCGGATCAGTTTTGCCGAAGTTATGGAAGTCGAAAGATTTTATCAATGACCAACTCCATTTTTTGGCATACGACTTTGACATGCATTTTGACCAAAAATCGAATTTCCCGTAAGTGTAAAAACTTAAATGCAGTTTTATTATAGGGGCCAAACCATGACTTTTAAGATATTGCTTTTGAAAATCGGATCAGTTTTGCCGAAGTTATGGAAGTCGAAAGATTTTCCCAATGCCCTAGTCCATTTTTTGGCATAAGACTTTGACATGCATTTTGACCAAAAATCGAATTTCCCGTAAGTGTAAAAACTTAAATGCAGTTTTATTATAGGGGCCAAATCATGACTTTTAAGACATTGCTTTTGAAAATCGGATGAGTTTTGCCGAAGTTATGGAAGTCGAAAGATTTTATCAATGACCAACTCCATTTTTTGGCATAAGACTTTGACATGCATTTTGACCAAAAATCGAATTTCCCGTAAGTGTAAAAACTTAAATGCAGTTTTATTATAGGGGCCAAACCATGACTTTTAAGATATTGCTTTTGAAAATCGGATCAGTTTTGCCGAAGTTATGGAAGTCGAAAGATTTTCCCAATGCCCAAGTCTATTTTTGGCATAAGACTTTGACATGCATTTTGACCAAAAATCGAATTTCCCGTAAGTGTAAAAACTTAAATGCAGTTTTATTATAGGGGCCAAACCATGACTTTTAAGATATTGCTTTTGAAAATCGGATGAGTTTTGCCGAAGTTATGGAAGTCGAAAGATTTTATCAATGACCAAGTCCATTTTTTGGCATAAGACTTTGACATGCATTTGGACCAAAAATCGAATTTCCCGTAAGTGTAAAAACTTAAATGCAGTTTTATTATAGGGGCCAAACCATGACTTTTAAGATATTGCTTTTCAAAATCGGATCAGTTTTGCCGAAGTTATGGAAGTCGAAAGATTTTCCCAATGCCCAAGTCCATTTTTTGGCATAAGACTTTGACATGCATTTTGGCCAAAAATCGAATTTCCCGTAAGTGTAAAAACTTAAATGCAGTTTTATTATAGGGGCCAAACCATGACTTTTAAGATATTGCTTTTCAAAATCGGATCAGTTTTGCCGAAGTTATGGAAGTCGAAAGATTTTATAAATGACCAAGTCTATTTTTGGCATAAGACTTTGACATGCATTTTGACCAAAAATCAAATTTCCCGTAAGTGTAAAAACTTAAATGCAGTTTTATTATAGGGGCCAAACCATGACTTTTAAGACATTGCTTTTGAAAATCGGATGAGTTTTGCCGAAGTTATGGAAGTCGAAAGATTTTATCAATGACCAACTCCATTTTTTGGCATAAGACTTTGACATGCATTTGGACCAAAAATCGAATTTCCCGTAAGTGTAAAAACTTAAATGCAGTTTTATTATAGGGGCCAAACCATGACTTTTAAGATATTGCTTTTCAAAATCGGATCAGTTTTGCCGAAGTTATGGAAGTCGAAAGATTTTCCCAATGCCCAAGTCTATTTTTGGCATAAGACTTTAACATGCATTATGACCAAAAATCGAATTTCCCGTAAGTGTAAGAACTTAAATGCAGTTTTATTATAGGGGCCAAACCATGACTTTTAAGATATTGCTTTTCAAAATCGGATCAGTTTTGGCGAAGTTATGGAAGTCGAAAGATTTTCCCAATGCCCTAGTCGATTTTGCATGCATTTCTTTAGAAACTGAACCAAATTTTCCATTTTTGCCCGAAAGAAGACATTTTCTAATATTCCAAAGTTGTTTAACTGAAGTAAATCAAAGAAGAAAAACAAAAGAGATAAGTCTTAATAGTCAAAGTATCTCTATCTTTGACTTTACATGGAGACTTTGACTGCTGCAGCTGTTTGGAATCCGAAATTTGAATCGAACGGTATTCAAAACAAACAAGTTTGACTTTCGCAAAAATTTGACTAAAAATTGAATCTTTTGGCTCATTATTTTTGTTGTTGTGAAAGTCTTTCTTTTTCAACAAACAAAACAAACTCCGTTAAAACTTTAGTTCAATCTCTTTGTGTCAACGTTTTTGTTAGCATTTTTAAGGCAAAATTTTTATTGTTCAAAAAACATTTCAGGTATATTTAGCTAATTGTTTGCTATAAAGTTTGTATTAGTTTTATAAATTAAGAAAAATAAATCAAAAAAAGTGAAAACTATTCGAAATTTAAATAAAATTATGTTATGTTAATATTCATATTAAGAATTTTAAGTAATTGATTTGTAAGCTTATCTCATAGAAAACGATATAGAAAACATAATGCATAAACGGATGTCGAAATTGCAAATAACTTGAAAAAAAGCAAACACAAAAAATATATAATAAACACAAATACACATTAAATGTTCTACGTATACATTTTTGCTGTCGTCAAAAACGAAAAAGGCTACAAAAACTTTGTGCATTCCAAAAATGGATTGTTTTGAATTGCGCCGGTTTCCTGCGGCTTAATAATAAAGCTGCCTATAGTTAAACGCCGGATGCAATGCCTTTTAAAGTGAGAGACAGAGAGAGAGAGAGAGAGAGAGAGATAAAGAGGGGAGTCGATTGAGACTCCCTTGAAGCCGGAGTGTCATCTCTAGCTTAAATCATACTCAAAATATGGCAGCATACACAATTTCCGTTGTTCGAAATTCGAAGATCGTTACGTTCTGAAGTCCATAAAATAAAACACATGTACACCAAAATATACACACACACGCGCGCAGCTGTAACTGCGACTGCGCGACATGTACATTTTGGGCTAAAATTCAATATAAATCACAATAAAAACAAAAAGAGCGAAAATATAACTTTTCGTTCAAAATGGCACCAGCAAAGGCCGCGAAGTCGACGTCGACAGGGACAGCGACGCTAGCTAGAGAGACAGCTCAATGTCAATAACTTCGGCTTGTGCGTGTGCGTGTGTGTGTGCGAAAGTGTGCGGCTGAAAGCGCAGAAAAATATGGCAAATAAATTATGCAAAGTAAAAATTAAATTCCAAATTAAAACAAAATGTACAAAAAAAAACAAAAAATTCCAAAAACGTTGACTTGTTTTGTGCTGTTTCTTGTTTTTTTTTTCTTTTTCTGTCAACTGCAAAATTTCAAAAATAAATACACACATACATATATACATATGTACGTTTCCAAACATTTGTCAAATATATTGTCATTGTCATTGTTTATTGTTATTGGCGCCTGTGTCTTTTATTTTTGTCAAGCTTTAACATGCCTAGACTAGAAAGTGAAAAGTGCACAGATAGAAAGAAAGCATAAGTTACTGTATTTTAAGTCTATCTGTACATCTTCTTATACATGTGTACATACATGCATACATGTGAACATATACACTTGCGCAGTGGAAGTAGCGCACGCGTCGCTGCTCAAAGCTCAGCAAAAACTCTCACGAGGGATCATTGCGTGAGCAAAGGAATCAGGAATAAACATGACGCAAGCTTTTTTAATGCTAATTCTCTCTTGTGATCATTTGAGGACCGCGGCTTACAGACATAAAACAGCCGCTGCGCAAACTTGCAAAAGAATGTATGGCAAGCACATGCTTACGATAGAGACATATCTAAATGTGTATGTATGTATGTATGTGTCTCCCATTTCCAGCTGCCTAAACACCGTTGTTGAGACCATTTGAAATAACTGTGCACAATGTGGGACATTAAAATATATGCGCTTAATATGAAATGTGATTGCAAAATCCTATCTGATATAATTTATTATAAGAAATTATACAAAAATAGTTTAGTTAATCGTAAATCTTGGACACAAGCAAATACACACACACACGCAAACACCCCAATATAGTATCTAGAGAACGGTTCTACTTTGCTGTTTGGTGCTGTAACATTAGTTATATTGTTGTGGTTTTGTTTACTTCTAGCAGCCAGTTTTTTCCGTTGCTTGCAAAAAAAAACAAGTTTATCGTATTTTGTGCCGCTTTGACTTCTGTTTTTCTTAGCATTTCAAACGTAACTGTCAACAATTGGAGACGAAGAAGACGTTGCCATCAAATCAAAGCCAGCGTTACTGCTGTTGTTGTTGTTATTGCTGTTCTAGCTAAAACGGCTACAGGTGCTCGCGTTTGCGACTGCACAGCCGCTCTTTTTCGCATTTGATTTCTCAACTCAACTGTCGGGCGGGCAACGGGAACATTTGCCATCTCGTTCGCACACTTCGTTCGTTTTAGCATAAGCCGTGGCCTTTAATGTGTGTTTGTATGTTAAATATGCTCAATTATCAAACACATGCACACAGATAGGTAGATATGTATGTATGTATGTATGTGTTTGTTTTTTTTTTGTTGTTGAATTTCGCATTTATTTTGTTTACCGTTCACCTAGTTTGTGCAGCTATTTGTAAAAAAAAAAAAAAACGAAGTAGAAAAACAAACGGCAAGCGCTTTATTTCATCTCTTCGTCATCTTCAACATGTTATTTTATTGTGTTATTGTTATTTTTATCGTTATTGTTGTGCTGACGTGATGATGTTACATCCATATGTACATACTATGTATGCAAATAGTTTAAATGAAATTTTGTACTTTTCATTTCAGCCGGATGAATCATTTCAATAACATGGAATTAAGTTGCCGCGTCATGTTTTCAATGCCGACCCTCAAGCCGCCCCAGCGCGAAGTTTCATCTACGAGAATTTGTGCCTGCATGCTTGTCTCTCTCTTTGTGTGTGTGTGTGTAAGGCGAGCTTGTCGTCCACGTCCGTGTGGGATGAACGAATTGTGAGTCATTTTGAGCGGCGAGCTGCTCCCATGGTCAATGTCTAATTCCAATGATAAGCACGATTCGACCGTACTCAATCGCCCTCTCTCTCTCTCTTTATTTATTACATACACATGCATATAAATATTTTTCAGTTGCAGTCATTGCTTAATTTAAGTGCGTTATTTTTATCAGTAAATAAATGAAATTCATATTATTGATAACATACAAACATATTATTTAGTCACTTGAAAAAACAACAAATACAAGAGTTATCAGGTTCTTTAGTTAATCGCAATGTGTTGTTGTAACTACAGTCGAACCTCCATATAAAAACATAGATAAGTTCGACTGTATTATTATTTATGGGCTGTTTTGGGGCGGCGTTGTGAGTGTTTAAACATATTTATAGCCATGATAACAGCAACAAGGCGCCCCTAGCGTTAGCTTAAGTGCATAACCATATCTTAAAGTATAGTGTATAATTCAAGTGGAATTTTGTAATCGATATATTGTCAAGTGATACACCCTTTACACATTGTTGAGAGATTACAGTAGTTTTGTCATGAGATTCATTGTTAATGTTTTTTTTTAAGAAGAATGAAATAACAACTTGTTTAATAGAAAGAGCATTTCAACTTCGCCATACTGTTATGAACTCTATTTTTTTGTTTTCTTGCCCGCATGAGTATATGTAACTCACAGTTCCGTTATAGATGAGCGTCATATCCGCTGATTGGAAAAATACTTTAACAGCTGCACTCAAATCTCAACTTTCCAAGAAGAAGATCACTCAACAACGCAACTAACTCAATTTGTGATATAAACTTAAGAATTTTGAAAAAAAAAAATGAATTTTTTTGTTTTTCATTTTAATTTTTGTTTTTGGGTGTGACCATTTTGTGACTCCTGTTGCACGCACATTGAACATTGTTTGTCACGCGCATCAACATACATACAAACAAGCCCACACAATCATACGCATACTAAATCGCACATACATACGAATCCCACGCATTAAAGACACGTGCGTATATACATATACATGTCATGATGTATTTTTTCGCCTCTTCTTATTCTTCTGGTTTCATTTCAATTTGTGTAATTGCGCGGCGGTGCATTTTATATTTTGAATTTCTTGTCTACTTAATTGATGTTGTTCTTGTTCACACGCACACACACACAGGCATACGCACGCCCAGCTGTTTACGCTGCTGAACCGTAACGGGCCAACCCTGCAGAAAAAGCTGGCTCGACCCAAAAGTCACCTGGAATGGGAACATCAGCTCTATGAGTGGGAATAGAAATGGGAATGAGAACGTGTCTATGCATGTGTGTGTGTGTGTTTGTGTGTGGGCGACGTTTGCATGTGCCTAGCACACGCTACACACATATGTGCATACATAAATATAACACACACACACACATAAACGTCACTCATTTTCATTAAAAACCACTTTAGGTTTTGTTTTTGCAACCCACATTCTTGCTGGCTGCGGCCTTCTTTAGATTTATTTTGTTGCTGTTACAGTGCAGACTCTCCACAAGTGGAACGCAATAACCCGCTCACTCTCCAATAAGGAACAAACTGGCGCCATCTACAGCCTAAAGCTAGGCTTGCTTTAATAATAAATAATGTTTCTTTCGACATGGATTTAAAAAAAAAAAACTGATAAATTTGAGCATTTGTTGTCACATTTAGCGAGTGTTGACTTTGTGTTTCAATTTATAGTAGTTTTTGTTTTTGTTGTTGTCACAGTTACTTCACCATGCAAATATGCTGCTTTAGCCATATATAAAATGAAACGTTAATATAGTAAATAGTATTTTAAATATGTGTAGACGTGTAAATGTTTGTGGGGGAGAGGTGGGGAGGGGGCGGTGGGTTGATTTAAGCTTATAAAAGACAATAATTGTAAGGAAATCTTGAATTTGAATAATTTCCACTACGAGTTGAGTGGTGTAAGGTTAGGGTTGCCATCCATAAGGGAAGCATGGATTTATTATTATATGTTACAATCTTTCCAACGACTTCCATCTCCTGGAAATATACTGGTATGTTACATACAAAATAATCAGTTTCCAGTTTGCGATTTTCTCGATTCTTTGATTGAAAATTTCTGTCCAGACAGATGGCGGCTCAAGGCATCTCAGGTTTAACAGTAAATAAAATAAATACAGATGTGAAGAAAACAAAAAAGTTTTGCCTAGAGTGTCTGGTGTCTCGTACAATGCACATAAGTACATACATATGTGCATATGATGGAGACAGAAAAAAACATATTTACTTGTGTTTATGTTTATACAAGTATCACGTACATTTGCTTTAACACCTTCGGCTGCACACACACACACAGCCGGTTAGCAGTTAGTCAAGACGACGAGCTAAAATAAATGTCTAGACCCCTTCACCCCCCCCTCGCTAAAATGAATCCCCTAACCATTGCTGTGACTCAATAAAATTTTTCCCTAAAGCTTTGCCAAGCAAACAAGTTTTGCTGAAAATGCATCATTATATACACAATATGAAATATATAGTAAGTATATACATACCATGTACGTTCATGCTTGGATAAGGTGGTTTAAGTTTTGCACTGTTAAGTTCACTGTACATATGTACATACTGTATGTATACGTACATTATTTATTGGTTTTCTTTTTGGCAAATGTAATTTAATAGCTGTCAATTTTGTTTGCTGGGTTAACGCTATTAAAACCTCCCTCTCCCTCTCTCTTTTTGAACTCTTGTTTTGATGCTCACAAATTGATGCTGCTGCTGTTGTTGTTGTTGGAATTGGCTAATTATTTTGTTCATGTGGATATGCGCACCCACAGAAAACGAAATGGATGGACCCCGTTAACTTAAAAGAGATAGCAACAGCTTGGCGAGAGGGTTGGAGAGTGGGTTGGAGAGGATGGATGGCAAATGGATGAAGCACGCACAAATTTAGCCGTACATTGGCATTAAAGTGAAATTGTGAAAAATTACCGCCCGCTCAACAATAAAAACGACAAACGAAAAAAAAATCATTTTTCACTTTTTTTTTGCCTTTCCCAAAAGCCGCTTTTTAATTCTGCGTCTTCTTCTTCGACATCACGCAATAAGACCCGTTACACTAACTAATCTAGAGATGGGACAACATAAAAGCTCAATATGTTGAGCTAGTTGTGATAAGTGTGATTTTGTAATTATTTGAACTTTTTTTCAGCAACTTTCTTAACTTAAGTTATCGATAACAAACAAAATATGTGCACATCTCTAGCGCCCACACACACACACGAACTCGCCTTTTAATCCGGCATCAATTAGGCAAGCAATTAACAACTTTTTATTATTTAGGATTTTGATTAGTTTGTATTAACATTTTCATGCCGATATTAATGGCATTGCATTTAATGTGGGCACGCATCTTAATTCCTAAAGAGGTGCTTAAATGTTGTATTCCCTCTCTCTCATTTTCCGCACCATGCACCGCCTCGTTTACATTAAATATACATTGTAATCATTAGACTTGAACCAAGATTGGAATTCAAAATCATTTAGCTTATTAAATGAGTATTTTTTTTTTAAGATAAGAAAGAGATTGCTTTTTCTTTTGAACTTTTCTTATATGGAAATAAGAAAATCCCTAAATATATCTTCAAAAAATTGAAGCTCCTTTAATCAAAGATGATGATCTTTTTTTTTCTTTACCCCAATTATGAGTTTCAGTTGTAAACAGATTAGGTTAAAGTCAGATTTTTTAGTTTAGTCTTAGACCAATTAAAAATGGGACTTTTGAAGTCAACTCAACTGGAAATTGCGCCTAGTTTGGCAATTATACGATCACACTCTAATTAAGAAAACAATTAATGAGATTTTGGTATACGATTATCATGGTCAAAACTGGTTGTACCTGAAATCCAAAGTGTGTCCAAAAACATCAAAAAGTTGTAGTGAAAATGTGCAACTTTTCTGTTTTCAAACCAAACCAAAAACAAGTGCTAGCACTGGATGAGGGTGACGAAGGAGAGGCGGGCATAAACATACATAAATACATACTTGCATGTTAATACCAAATACGCATACATGCGTGTAAAATGCCAAATTAATAGTGAAAAATGTAAAAATTTTCTCATTCAATGACCTTGACAATGGCTTTGGCTTTGACTCGTAAGCTTTAAGTCTTGGAGACTAAACAGCAGCCGCAGCAGCAGCAGCAACAACAACAACAAAGTATTGCGCTCTTTGTGCTCACAAAGTTCTCTCTCTGTGTGTATGCGTGCCTAGTGCACATACATATGTACGTACGTACGTTCGTACGTTTGCCGTTTTGGATGTTGTGAAACAAGTGGGTCTGCGCTTGTAAATTGCCTTCTTGTCTCCGTCTTCATCTCCCTCATCGTTTGCGCGTGTGTTTGTTTGTTTGTTTGTGTGTAGAAAACGTGACGAGCTACGAACTTTTTTTTTTTTTTGGAGAAAGGTCGTTGATCATGGCTTTTGCTGCTGCTGTTGTTGTTTTATCAACGCATAGCGGTTTCAAAGTCATCTGAGCGACGTTAATGTGTCGTTTTTGGCCATTTCAATTGTTTCTAGTTTCGATCAAGATCCACACTTGGCTCTCCCTTGAAAACTCCCGACAAGGTCGTCATAGCTCATTTGACATACATACGTACATATCTTAACTTTAATTACTGTGAAATCATTTAATTTGCATTCCAGCGTGACGAGAACTTACATACCCTAGAAACAAATGGGTTTTTATTTCAATTTCCATTTCATGTTAATTAATTTGATTTAATCAACAGTTATCTGGTAAATAAATTCATTAAATTCTCTATAAAAAAACGACGAACAAAAACTTATTTACCGCATGAAATTGTGATATTGTCAAACCAAAGTCTGGGTTCTGTATACAAAAGTCGTTGGAAAATGTTATTATTGTTTACAAGAGCTTTGGTTACGTTTTCGGTTTAGTATTTTATTTTTATACAATGTTTGCGCAAGCTAACAAAATTAACTATAAAATGATTTCTGTACATTTTCTCAATAAAAATACTTTGAAAAGCTGTCAAAACCGGCTAAAAGTATAACAGTGAGTGTGTATGTAAAGTTTAACTACGAAAGCAGAACAGAAAGAAGAAGAAGAGAAGACGGGCAGAATGGAATGCGATAGCTGACGCTTGCAAATAACTGTTAACACCATGAGAATTACTAAAGTTTTTTTTTTGCTTGACTAAATTATATGAAACTTAAGACAAACAACAAAAGGCGACGGCGACTGTAAAGCTTCCATTTCCAATTTAGCGCCTGCCTTGAACAATAATAATTCCACGAATGGTAGCTAAACAATCAGCTGAATGCTGCCTGCATTCGATTTCTTCACAAAATCAAGTAACTGCAAAAACACAAACATACTCATACATACATATGTACATACATAGAAATGCATTGCGATCGAATAAAGTTTGGCGCTGGTGTATGGGAGCAACGTCATTTTTGCCACTCCTTTTGTTGTTGATTTGTTTTTTTTTTTTTTAATGCTGTTCGCAGTGAGAGAGCACGACGCCTGCGTAAGCCTCTCTCATTCCGGCTAGCGCTGTCTCGTTTTTCTTTTTCTTTTTGGTTTGGTTTGATGCTCGTCGCGACGGCTGTTGTGTGTTTGTGTGTGTGTTTGTGTATTTATGTATTTTATGCTTGTGTATTCATACATACACACATGCATACAAACATAGATTGCTTGCGGTTGATTTTTAAAATGTTGCTGGCTTTTTTGTGCGTCATTTTAATTCAAAATAGGCAATTATTTAAACAATGATTAGTCAACCGGCAATTGTAAAAATCACGATTGTTGATGGAATGTGCTCGTTGGCCATTTATGAGCAGTTGCCGTTACAAAAACACAACGATACACACACACATAGACACACAAACAAACATATGCATATGCTGGTGCTGCACGCCTGTGTGCAACTTTCCCCTCTCTTTTGAGTCTGACTGACAATCGCGCTCGCACTGCACTCTTTCACGTTTTCACTGCTGATAGAGAGACAGAGAGAGAAAGAGAGAGATAGGGAGGGAGCGAGACTTTGCAATGTCTGTTTTAACCATCAAAAAACATATTTTATAAAACCAAAAAAGTTGATAATTTATAACGTATTTTTTCAAAATAAATGTGTGTTTTAGAATCGCACAAAAAAAAAAAACAAACCCCCTGCGCTTATGAACTGAGTTGAGTCAGCATTTCGCTGAGCGCAGCAAGTGTGCGCTCTCATTTGATTGCTGTGTGTGTGTGTGTGTGTATGTGTGTGATTGTGTGTGCCTCTATCTCTTTTGCGCAAACGCGTGGTTGACGCATCAACTGGCAGCTGTTTTAGGCTGGCGCCGTTATTGCTGCAAACCGAGCTTTAAAGTTCAAAATCATGTTGACCAATGTATACTCTGCACTTTGACGCACATATTAATACATAAACAACAATTGTTACCGAAATATATATGTTTGATTTTTGTGTGTTGCTCTCTGGTTTAAAGTATAATATTTGTTGATTTAATCATAATATTTAAAAATCTAAATTAAGTCTTGAAAAAATTATTGTTCAAGTTTAACCTAAACAAAGTTAGAGTGACAACTCTTCAAATAGAAAATTATGCATGAAAAAAATTATTCAAACAGATTCTGATACGATTACAATACAAAAACAAACACTTGATCAAATTTGATGACAAAAACCGTGCAAAATGTACCCAATAGTGACGCAACCTTTGAGCAAGTCACACCCGTAACAGGGGATTATGCTGCGATATACTCTTTGCGAGCAGCATATGTATGTACACTCACACACTTGCACAGACTCATGCATGCAGTCACTCTCTCACACACACAGACAGACGGTGGGCAAAAACGGGGTAAAAATTGAATTCATACCATATATGGTAAAACGCTTGGCGGCAGCCTGGAGAAGTGTGTAAGTGGCCGCTGATAAGGCGCTAAAATACGGTTTGCCGGCTGACGGACGGACGGACACGGGCTTTATAAAACGACAAACGGCGACCAGTTTTCATGTCATTACAGTTTGAGTTCTTGTGCTGTGCGGATACTCCTCCCGACACAAAACCGCTAAAAGCAGCCAGCTTAAGTCGTCTAAACAAAAGACACACACAAACCGAAAGACTTAATTTATATTTATTTAATTACTTTTAAACAAAACAGACCAAATGTAAGTATCTTCTATGCCAGCAAACAAATCAAAAATCCAATCCAACCGAACAAATTGTCAAAAACTCTCAAAAATCTAATCGAATCGTGAATAGCGAGTATATACATACATATATATCTATTTTTTTTTAAACAATTTTTTTCTTAACGTGCTTGTGAAATATAATGTATTTGTGATAATGTCCAAGAGTCGATTAATGACATTCTTGATAAGAAAAAATCATAAAAAAAAAATACCGAAATACCAAAACCTAATCAATCAACAACAACAAACAAGTCACGCGCTGACTTTAGTGAAATACAACAAAAAAAACAAAAAAAAACCCACGCAAAAAGTTTTGTTATCTCTGAATTTGTGGATCGATAAGATATGGAGCTTATTATTTTATAATCGCTTAAGAAAGACATATGTACATACATGTATGTGTGTGTGTCGATCTAGCGATGGGGCGGTGCCCAATGCGGATTTCCCAACTAAGACAAGGCCAACAATAAAGAAAAGAAGAAACAGAAGCGAAAAGGAAGAACTGGTGACAGTTTTTTTGTTTTTTGTTTGCCATTTTTGCAAATTCAATTCGCAAAACACTTTCTATTTTTCCCACGCTTCAATTAACTTTCAAGCTTTCGAGCTACATTTGCAAAGTATGTTCATATGTATGTACATATGTAACCGCTGAATTCATGCATAAAAATTTAGCATACAAATGCACTAGTTGTAATGTTTGCACATGTGTGTGTTTGTGTGTGCGCAAGCAGCCCACGGTGCACGTGACGTAGACGACGACCAAGCAAGTTGGCCAGAAATAGTTAAAGAATCACGTCATTAGAGTTATTCGGTGTTTCTTCAATGCAAAAATGCCGGTTTTTTTTTTTTTTTTTAATGAGCCGCGCAAAAATGGAGAAAACCTTCAACATTGTCAAGCGTCGTCGCATACACGAACACTCACACACACACAAACAGAGCTCAGCGCGTGAGAGAGCGAAAGCGGCGACGATTTTCAACTCTCAATCGTTGCTCTCTCTCGACGACGACGACGACAACGATTTGCTTCCAAACATGACCATATATGGTCACAAAAGTTGGCAACCGAAGCTAGCTAGTGGTGCGCTCTCTTTCGCACGCATGCGCCAACATTCGTTGCGTGCGAGCGAGCCGACAGAGTCAGCGATTGCGCTCGTATAGATACCAAAACGATGACGACGACGTCGTCGCCGATGACTGACTGAAAGCAGCGCTTGAAATAGCTGTTAACTGGCATTCGCCTGTCTGTTCATTCCTCTTTCGGCAGTCAAACGGTGCGGTTGCATTTCAGTCACTCTATCGCCTAGTCGACTCTTACCAACAACCAAGTGTGGTTTCAAATTATTCAACTCGAATTGCAAAGTTACAATTCAGTTTTTCTAATACAAATTTTCGTCGTTTGTTAAATTAAAACAAAAAGGTAAAAACAAGTGTATATTGAAAGAAGTTCTCGACTTACATATATATGTATGTATGTACGTCCATACATATGTACGTGTTTAGGTGCCGGCATCAGTGTACTTTTTTTCAACTATTTTTTTTTCTTCGTGGCGGCCATTTTAAGCGCCTGTGTATACACACACACACACACGCATACAGACAAGGGCAATTGAGTGGTTCTTCACTTGCCTTTTGTGCACCGGCATGTCTTAATGCTCTTGAGTTTTTTTTTTTTTGTTCGTCTTTGCTGTGAAGTTGTTGATTTTTATTATGTGCAGGGTGTTGTCCTTCTGTTTGAAGAAAAAAAAAAGAGAAAAGAACAAACGATAAATCCAAGTTGGCCATATTTTAGCACGAACATTTTTTGTTCATTTAGTATTTTGTGCTATTCGACGATTACAGTAGTTTTGAGCTTTTTGACGAATTGTGAATTCAAAAATTTTGAAAAAAAAAAATTGAATATTTTCATTTTCGAGAAAATAAAAAATTAATTTGTCTATTTTTCGATTCTCTTTGCGATTGTAGCTTACAAAATGTGTGACGAAGAAGTTGCTGCATTGGTTGTCGACAATGGCTCCGGCATGTGCAAGGCTGGCTTTGCTGGTGATGATGCGCCCCGCGCCGTCTTCCCATCGATTGTGGGCCGTCCACGTCATCAGGGCGTGATGGTCGGCATGGGCCAAAAGGACTCGTACGTCGGTGATGAGGCACAAAGCAAACGTGGTATCCTCACCCTCAAGTATCCAATTGAGCACGGTATTGTGACCAACTGGGATGATATGGAGAAAATCTGGCACCACACCTTCTACAATGAGCTGCGTGTGGCGCCCGAGGAGCACCCAGTGCTGCTCACTGAGGCACCCTTGAACCCCAAGGCCAATCGCGAGAAGATGACACAGATCATGTTCGAGACATTCAACACACCCGCCATGTATGTGGCCATTCAGGCTGTCCTGTCGCTGTACGCTTCCGGTCGTACCACTGGTATTGTCCTCGATTCTGGTGATGGTGTCTCCCACACTGTGCCCATCTATGAGGGTTATGCACTGCCTCATGCCATTCTTCGTCTGGATTTGGCCGGTCGCGATTTGACCGACTATCTGATGAAGATCCTAACCGAGCGTGGCTACTCGTTCACCACCACCGCTGAGCGTGAAATTGTGCGTGACATCAAGGAGAAGTTGTGCTACGTTGCTCTTGATTTCGAGCAGGAGATGGCAACAGCTGCATCCAGCTCCTCGTTGGAGAAATCCTATGAGCTTCCCGATGGACAGGTCATTACCATTGGCAATGAGCGTTTCCGTTGCCCCGAAGCCCTATTCCAGCCCTCATTCCTGGGCATGGAGGCGTGCGGCATCCATGAGACTACCTACAATTCGATCATGAAGTGCGATGTCGATATCCGTAAGGATCTGTATGCCAACACAGTGCTGTCCGGTGGTACCACCATGTACCCAGGCATTGCTGATCGTATGCAGAAGGAGATCACCGCATTGGCCCCATCGACCATGAAGATCAAGATCATTGCACCACCAGAGCGCAAATACTCTGTATGGATCGGTGGTTCCATTCTGGCTTCCCTCTCCACCTTCCAGCAGATGTGGATCTCCAAGCAGGAGTACGATGAGTCTGGTCCATCCATTGTTCACCGCAAGTGCTTCTAAGCGCCATCAGCAACAACAACAACACAAACAACAACAACTAAGAGTGGAGTGGCGGCAACAATCAACAACAACAACTACAAGAAGAAGAGAAAGATGCAGACAACAAAGAAGAAGAAGAAGAAATGCAGAGCTGCAAAATGTTATCCACACAATCATCATTCAAACGTCATCAATTGTCGTCATATGTTGTGTTCTAGCATTAATTTAATTTATTTCACATGGAGATATATATGATTATAAAAACATGCATAATTAATTAATTACTTATATATTTTTGTTTTTTTTTTTGATATACCCCTTAATATAACAAGAAAAATTTGAGAACAACAAGATCTACTATATATTATATATATTCTCTTTCTGCCATTCCACTTGATAAATCTTATAACACACACACACACACATACCAACAAAAAACACGCATGCGATGAAAAATCAAGAGATAAAAAAAAAACATCAACAGCAACAACAATGAAAAGCAAGTAAAAGACAACAAAACATCAAACATCCAACTGCGAGTTTTGTACAATTTCAAACGCAACCTTATGTATTATTTTTTAATTATGATGTAATTATAAACAAAAGTGAAACAAAAATATGATGGAAAAAAAAAAACTTAAGCAACTCTATTTCTGTTACCTCTGGCCTCACTTTGTCTCAACACTTCCGTCTCTCTCACTTTACTGCGCTCGGTCTATCCACTCTCTTTGTGACTTTGCCTAACTTTTTTGCTCAGTTTTCTCGCTCTAACCTTTTGCCGGCCGGCAAATGCAATAACACACACACACACAAACTAAAACGCACACGAACATGCACATGTACATGAGTGTTAAGCTAGAGAGGGGAGTTGAAATGAGAACGTTGAGCAAAGCAGCACAACAGCATCAACTGCGGCTCTCGTCGTCGTCGACGTCGTTGTCTAACTGCAATCCCCATTGAAATTATAAATTTTAAGTTAAAATTTTTGTATTTCGTATTAATATTTTTATTTTGTACACACACTTTTCTAATTGCATGCGTATTGAATTGACGATAAGTTTACGCCTGGAAATGTTAATTAAAATGTGAAATGCAAACAAGTTGAAAATAATTTGTAGTTCCATCACTGGAAAGATGCCGTTTTCAAGCGGCTGCTAATGGTGTTCTTGGTGGTGTGTAATTTAGTGTGTGTGTGTGAGGAGGTCAGCGAACTTTTTTAGCTTTTGTCGCTCTTCAAATGCAAACATAGACACACACAGCTGGTTGAAGCTTGCTGTAAATCTGTTCTATCTCTTTTTCTCACTCGCACTCTGTCAAGTGCAGTGGCTGGCATACACACACATGCATATGCTAATGACTTAAAATTTATAATTTGGACCATTCAATTCATTCATAAAACCAAATAATCAGAGGGGAGAGAGAGAGATGACAGGCCCATCGCTGCGATTAAAGTGCCGTTAATCCTAATGCTTTTGACAACTGTTGAAAGAGCTTTACTCAACAAATACAGCAACTATTTTTGATTCGAATTGGTTCTTTTCTTTGTGTATCGCTGCAATTCAAATATGTTGTTTAAATATTAACATGTGTATATTTGTTTGCTATATTTACTTTTACCGTTTTTAGAACACATGACGTTTTGTCAACTGGTTTCTATATATTATTTAATTTTAATGCTCTTCTTCAGTCGCTAACATTTTCTAAATGGACATGTAAAAGTGTAAAATGAAATTTAAGAAAAAAACTCACCAACATCAAAATAATAATCTCTCTTTAGTTATGGCTCCAATTCACTTCGCAGCAGCAATAAATCATTTCTCATTCACTTACACTTTGATTTACATATGTAATTTTCACAACAAGCAACAAGCGACGCAAGCAAAAATAATTAAAAGTTACCGAAGCACTCCGCGTGATCAATTTGACCGACTGACTGCCACGCCCACACTAAAATCGTTGTAACTTGTCAACGTCAAAGGATCAATCTCTCGCTCTCTTAAGTACCAAGCGCCGCAGCAGCAGCAGCTAAGTAGGCAAACTTTATTCTCTTCTTTTACTTTGCATTCGCTGTTTACATGCGCGTCTGCATACATATGTGCATGTGTGTGTGCGTGTGTAGCGAACAAAACGTCACATGAATGTTTTTTGTTGGCACGCGTTTGTCACGTGTTTTTTATTTAATTAATTGGTTCATGAAGGAAACTTAAGAATAAGCTTAATTAAAAAGACACCCTAACCCAGAAAAAAAGTAAAAGAAGCACACAAGCTTCTGTTGGTTACGAAACTTTCTCTTCGAAACCACTCCCCCCCCCGCATAGCTCATTTTGTTTGTCAAGGCAAAGAGTTGACCTGCCGTTGAGGACTATTTATGTATGTACATATTGTCGAAAATGCTTCAATGTTGTCGCATTTGTTTCCAAAAGCATTGCATATTCATTGAACTGACCCTCGGCGAGGCTAATCAAATCGAATTACAATGTGCCGAAGCAGCCGTACTTCGGACACTTCCACTTTTCAAAAATGTTCTCAAGGTGGTTTTAGATTGCGTTCAGTTGGCGATCGCTGTTCGTTACAAACATGTCAATTGCTGCGGCATTCAAGGATCAGGAAATCTTCGTGACTGGCGGCACGGGTACGTATATTCACAAGAATATTTTTTGAAAAATTACTAGGAAAAACCCATTTTTAAAATTCTAAGGTTTCGTCGGCAAGGGGCTCATAGAGAAGCTACTCCGTTCGTGCCCAACGTTGGGAACAATCTACTTATTGCTACGTCCCAAAAAGGGTGTTTCCATTGAGCAACGCTGTGAAGCGTTACTCAACTGCAAGCTCTATGAACGCCTGAGACGGGAGCAGCCCCAGAACCTTGCAAAGGTAGTTCCCATTGCTGGTGATGTTTCCGAACTGGGGCTGGGCATAAGTGAGGTGGATTTGAAGCGTTTACGCAATGTAAACATTGTTTATCACTCGGCAGCCTCTGTGCGGTAGGTGGCGCCACCATCTGATCGATCTCAACTTACGTAATTTCTCACCAGATTTGATGATCCGCTGCGTTCTGCAATTTTTATGAACACCCGCGGCACCCACGAGCTAATCAAGCTTGCATTGGGCTGGAAAAAACTAAAGGCCTTTGTACATGTTTCCACGACATACTCGAATCCCACTGAACTGGAGGTGGAGGAACGTATTTATCCACCGTATGCCGATTGGCGGACTACTATAAAGCTTGCGGAGACATACGATGAGGAAACACTCGATGTTTTCAATTTGAAGTGGGTCCTAAGTGGAATGCTATCTGATTATGTCAACTGGACTAATAAGTAATATTTTTTTTTAGGTACGGCAACTTTCAGCCAAATACGTACACCTTCACCAAGAGTCTGGCGGAGCATGTGGCCAATGATTACAAGGATCAGTTGCCTATTTTAATATTTAGACCGTCAATCGGTAAGATGGGGCTAGAGGTTGATTGGTATTTCCCGGTTTTACCTGGTATTCCCCGGTATTCCCTAGCATTCTGAGGCTCTATCCCAAACTAAAAACAACCTGACACCAACTTATAAAGACTTAAACCTATCAACCCTATCATTTTTATAGTGATCTTAACTCTAGAGGAACCCGTACCAGGATGGGCAGATAATTTCAATGGACCTACCGGCATGTTGGTTGCCTGTGGCCTTGGCATTTTACGTTCCCAAAACTGCGATCCGTATATCGTGGCCGACTTTGTGCCCGCCGATATTGTGGTGCGCGGTCTAGTCATAGCTGCACACAAATACTTGCAACAGGCTCCCGCCAAGGGTAAACCCATCGATGTGATCAATTGTGCTACCGCAAATATAGCACCAATAACAATGGGTCAAGTTATTGAGATTGGTAAAACGTATATTAGGAAAAATCCATTTGAGAAGACCTTATGGCTGCCGGGTGGCAGCATTACTCTTTGCCCAGTCCTGCATTTTGTGAGGGTGAGTTAGAGGGTGTTGTTTAGTACCGCTTTCTATATTTAAGTCTTTTTCCCTATTTGTGTAGTTTATTACGATGCACATAATGATGGCCATTGTGGTGGACTCCTTGCTACGTTTGACCAATGAGAAGCCATTGTAAGTTGTAGAGAGACACTAGCACCCTGTACTTACGTACGGCACCTTAACAAATTAAACATTTTGAACCTTTGACAGCCTTTTAAAGCTACAACGTCGCATTTTTGCCGCTTTTCGGGCTGTTCAAGTTTTTGCTGTTACCGAATGGCATTTTCAGAATGATAACTTTAAGGCTCTTCATGCCGCAGTGCCCGAAAATGAAGTGTAAGTTCGAACCGATAAACATTTTCCTTTTTAAAAACTAACCTCTAAAATATATGATTTTTGTATAGGAATATTTTTGGGTTTCTGCAGCACTCGAATATCAATTATGTGGAGTTCTTCAAGAATGGTATACGAGGTGCCAAGGAGTACCTGTTGAACGAGAGTCCCGAGAGCAGCAGTGGGGCAAGGTTACGAATTAAAATCTTCTATGTTTTGGATTGTTTATGCCGTGCCATTGTTTATGGATTTCTATTGAGTCTTGTCTACAAACTGGCTGTTCGCCTTTTCCTGACATAGGCATTCTATTTAATAAAATTTTTTTTTTTTTTTTTTTTAGTTATAATAATATGGCTGGTCAATAAAAGAATGAACCTGAAAATTTGATTTTAAATAAATCTTTCAAGCTTGGCAGGCGCCATCTAGCGTGCGATAGCACCTAGCGACACTTAACAGCAGCTGCTGCTGTTAGTTTTTAACAGAGCAGAGCATCGATAGCAAAACGATAGCACGCACATTTTGAGTAAAACATTCGCCAGCCAAAAAGCAACTAAATTTGCCGTGAAAAATGAAAAAAAAAGATTTTAAGAAAATGAATACCTACAAAACGCTAATAAATAAATAAATAAATATGCATCAATTAATGAGCAAAACATAATAAGTTAATGTGTGTGTAATGTGGACAAATACAAGCCTATGTGTACTATTAAAAGATTTGCGGATTTGTGCGGATTTTCGCTAATGAAAACTACACTTAGAACAAAACAAAACAAAGTGCACAGAAGCAAAACACAAACAAATTTTTGGGCAGCTAACGAAATTTTGGTATAAATACGACAGCCAAAGGCATTACTTCTAATTGAATAGCTCAGTTGCAATTTTTTGGGAACTGGTCGGACGTACAGCAACAAAAACAGCGCGCGGGTGGCGCTGCCAAAAAAATACGTAAAACGAAAGGAAAACTGTAAAGCACTTAATTGGATTAGGTTGTAGCGAGAATACACACAGCTACAGCTACAGCTAGAGAGAGAGAGAGAGAGAGAGAGTGTAAGCGAGAGAGCGAGTGTGGCAAAGGCGGCTTAAGAGATGGCCACAACACAGCAATATTCGTTGCGTTGGAACAACTATTTGCGGCATTTGACCTACTCATTGGATAACCATAGGTTAAACGATGATTTTGTCGATGTTAGCCTCTGTGTGGATGGTAGAAAAATCAAAGCACACAAAGTTGTGCTCTCTTCATGCTCATCGTATTTCAAGGAAATCTTCAAAGAGAATCCACATCCGCATCCCGTTATCATATTTAAGTTTATCAAATTCGAAGATCTCAATTCCATTGTGGAGTTTATGTACCAGGTAAAGTCGAATTGGAATTAAGAAACTCCTTAAAAAGTTCAACTATTATGTTTGCTTTATATTCTTATACTTAAAAGTGATATATTTTTTGCGTTTTTCAGGGCGAAGTAAATGTGCAACAGGAGGCACTGCAATCGTTTCTACAAACCGCTGAGCTTTTGGCTGTGCAAGGTTTGACCGCTGAGGAAAAGGAGAAGCCGCAGCTGCCGGTGGCGCCATTGATAAGCGAGCATAAGCTTATCAAAACGATACCCAGCACAATACGTGCCGTCAACGAACAGCAGCAGCAGCAGCAGCAAGTGGCAATAGCAAGTGTTGCACAAACGCAGAGCAGCACCCAACAGCAACAACAACAGCAACAAACCATCGAAATACCAACGGCAACGCTGTTGCAGGCAACGGCAACGCAAGTACAAAGTCAAGTTGCTGCTGTTACTGCAGCTCAGCTGCAAGTGCAACAAACCCAACAACAGCAGCAACAACATCATCATGTACAAAGCACTCAGATACAGCATATACAGGTGCAAGCAGCGCCGCAACAGCAGCAGGTGCAACAACCACAGCAGCAGCAACAACAACAGGGGACAGCGCAGGCGCAACATCTGACAATTACCAATACGGTATCATTGCCCACAACGAATCAAGTTAAGAAACGAAAAATAACCTTCTCCGACGATGACGACAACATTTATACCACCGAAACAGTTGACTATGCCGTCAAAGACGAACAGACAATTGTGAAAAGTAAGCGCAAAATGGGAAGAAAACTGGGCTGTTGAAGTTACAGTCGAACTTCCATTTAACGAACTTCTGTGCATTCGATTTTATTTGTCTTATTTGGTTTTTGTTTTGTTTTCTTTTTAGCTGCTGAGATGACATTTTTGCGCGGCACTGTCAAAATGGATATACCCGATTATATAGTTAGCGAGGTCGACGATCGACTATCGGATGGTGCAACGCCGCAAACATCGCAGGACGCAACAACAGCTGCGGCACAAACAGTTGCACAATATTCATCCGAATACGAGATCCTTACCGAATCGGAAATCGAAGAGAAATATCAAGCGGATCCAGAAAACGCTGAAATCGCCATCGAAATGAGTGAGTTTTTTTATTGTTTGTGCACGAAACTAAACTCAAAAACACACTTGAACTAATTAATATATTTGTTGCAAATTGATAGCACGCTTGCTGGGCACCGCAAGTGGCGCGACAACGGCAACAAGCACCCAAGCGGTGCTCGAGGATGCGAATGTTGCAGTTACAGGTGGCACAACAACAGTCACAATATCGCCAGTTAAAGCTGATCTTAAATCATCCAGTACCACCACAATTGGTAAGCATTATCCTTACGTTTCTTATGTTAAGATCCTTTTGACGTGCTTAGAATTCATTGTGTATAACTAGAACTTAGTTAAGCAAGACTTGCTCCACTGCAATCTTAGAAAACAATCCCATACTTCTATATAATAATTATATACTAAGTATATTTAATGGTTTCCATATCCCAAAATATCTTAAAATATCTTGTCTAAACTTTAAGCTATACAAATATTGATAAAAAAAACGTATGCGCTTGACTTGAATTTGTTTTTATTTTGTCATTAATCATTAAAATTGTAAATTATATAATATTTGAATGTTATTCTACCCTTCACACATCCGTCCGTCTGTCTGTTTCAACACTATTTCCGGCCAAACTGCTGAACCGATCTTTATGAAACTTTCACAGATTGCTTAGATCATGTCGGATTTGTTCACTATGAAATTTCATGCCGATCGGAGCATTCTACGACATAGCCACCATACAAATTGACCATATTGTACTATAAAAAAAAATATATATATAAAATTAATCCATGTGGGAAGGGTACTATGTTATTTTTTTTATCTATTTGTATATTAGTGTCCAACACTTTAAGCTAAAGTTAGGTATTATAGTATTATAGTTCCTGCTCGATTCTGGTGGTCTAGGGGGACTTTGGAGCGTCTTCCCATTGCCAACTTAATCAGATCAGATCCTTAAATGTCCTGCGTTTTAGTCTTCTGACAACACAAAGTCGCAAGTTTCAAGTTTCTTGTTACTAATTAAATAATTAATATTTTCAAAAATGCTAGAGTTGCCAAGTTTTCAAAGAAAAGATATTAGATATCAAGTTGAAACTGTTTCTTAGTTGCTTGAATATACAACTGAATTGAAGTTAAAAAAAATTCATAAAATATATAAATTATAAAATGCTAATGAATATTTATTTTAATCTATATATTTTAGAAATTATCGATAGTTTTTGCTTATTCTTTATTTGTATTAATTGTTTGTACCATGTTTTATTAATGTGCTAAAAACTCAATATATGTATGTATTTTGTGTGTATTTTTAATTATGTTTTTATGCTATGTTTTTGGCGTCGAATATGTCTCCGAAGTGTTTTTGTTAGTGCTCGTTTTGTGTATTGTATAGATTGTTAATGTAAAAAAGAAAACAGAAAAGAAAAAACGATAGTAGTATTGAATAATTGTTGTTGTGTTTTTTTCTGTATATTTTTAGATTCACCCAATAATAAATGGACAGAATGTCAGTTTTGCAAAATGGTTATTACCACAGTGAATCTTTGGAGACATATTCGCACCCAACATACGCCCCAACCGCCGCGCAAATGCGAACTCTGCAATAAGAATTTCAAAAACAAATACAGTCTGCGCGAACACATACGCATCTCGCACGAGCAGAAGGTCGCCATCAAAACGGAGAACTGATCGACAATGTTTCAGGTGCAGCATGGCGTGCAATAAACAAATTTATCACAGTGGATGGATGGATGGAACGGAACGGAACGGAAAATTCGCAGCACTTGCCACCAAAGATAGAAACTGATAGAACATAACGTCCAATAAAAATGCAAACACTGCATACAACAACAAGAAGAAGAGAAGAGAAGAGTTTAGACAAACCAAGGATGATATACTATATATACATAATTTAATATATATATTTATATTAGATACAAATCAAACACACAATTCTCCAGTCATTAGCACTTATTTTGCCAGCATTTAAATTGTTAACATAAGAAGTCCTAAACTATTAATTAATTTACAAAATGCTTAAGCTTCAACGAGATTCACAATATCTATTCATAAACATAGATATTTAGTACAGTTATTTATTTCTTTAATCTTTTTTTTTTTTTTGTTTTTGTCAAATCGTATTAGTTAAGCTAGTGGAGCTGGTATATCCCATACTGACCAAGCCATGTCATATAGAGTTACATCTTTATATTACAAAAACGAATATTTATAATTAATTTATGTACTTTAGTTTATTAGCTAGCCCAAGTGCGTTGCGTACATCACGAATTTGTACATACACATACATATACATATATAGTATCATACATTAAACATAATTATTAATTTATCTATATGCTAAGTATTTTATCATTTATAGAGAGAGCTAGAGCTAAAGCTAAGAAGTAGAAGTCAACTTTTCATTTTTGTTTCTTTTTTTAATAAATATTTATTTATTTTGCTCAACACACGCTCTTTAGACAAACAAGTTGTACAAACATTAAAGAAAACCATTTCAATATTTTATTTTCCTTTTTTTTTCTTAGTTTAAGCAAACTTTTTGTATATTTTTGTTTAGTTTTTGTTAAAACTTAAAAGTCCAATCTAGTTATTAAGCATACACTTAAAGTTTAAACTATACCAACATATTTAATTTATCTATTTCTTAAGTTAATATTTAAAAATGTTATATAAATTATAACAAAGTAATCATATTCATAAATTGTAAACACATACTATAGCTAATATATACACACACACACACATATAAATAGTTAATTGAAAGGCTAAATGTTTTTTGAACAACTCGATACGTATTATATATAGAAAAGAACATAATATGTTTACCAGACATAGTATACAGAAAGTATAAAAAATGTGGCTTCGGCATGCCGAAGTTTGTTTACCCTTGCAGTCTCGATAACAAAAGAAAAAAAAGTCATTGCCAGCCATATGATAAATAAATATATATATTATATAGAGAAATGTCTGTACTTAATTGTAAACAAGTTAATTGTAGCTTTTGCATAAAGAGAAAAAGTTTTTATATTTAATGTGTTAAATGCTGTCGAAACCTGCCAAAACATGAAAAATGGAATGAAACCTAAATTGGCAACTCTCGTTGAAACTATATATATTTGCTCAAGTTGAGATTTATAACGATATTTAAGCCTGCCACTTAAAGTTGAACAAAATCGGAATCGAACAGCCCACTAAACACAATATATCGAAGCAATTTAGTATAAACTTTTAGGTAAAAACAAAAACTCTTTAAGACCTGCAAACAACTGCAAGGGCTAGAAAACAGAAATAAAAATGCAATTTCAAACTTTGTGTCTCGTGTTTATGTAATTTAATAATAACAAACAGAAAACAGATTGTGAAGTGAACCAAAAATATGCATGTAAATAAATAGTATAAAAAAATATATATATATATATATATAAAAGAAAAAACATTTTTGGAAGGGATTTGCAACATAATCCAGCTTAAAAATATAATAATAATAATCTCTTTTTGTTGTTGTTTTTTAGCACCTGCCTCTGGAGCCGTTGCGACCATTGAGGAGAGTGCTTCAAGTGGCGTTGCGCTCGTTTGTAGTTTCTGCAAGCGACGTCTGCAATCGATGAACTCGTTGAGGCGACACATTGCCTCCAGGCACTCGGAGATACAAAGCAAGGAGCACGAGTGCTTCATATGCATGAAGAGCTTCAAGACCAAATGGTCGCTATCGACGCACAATTCACGTTTTCATCGCGATGCACGTCAGAGCAAGGAGTTGACCAAAATCGAATTTTCCGACCACTAAAGCGAGAGCGAAAGCGAAAGAGAGTGAGAGAGAGAAACTAAGACATATATAAAAACTAAATATTTCCTGATTAAAGTTCATCATTCGTACGATCTTGAACGAACCAAGTGATTCGGATACACAATTTTTGCGGAACATTACAATTTGTGAAAGAAAAAAGCAATTCGTTCCTAGAATATATAATACAAATACTATATACTACTTTTCTAAACATATTTCCTACATAAATCTCTTTAACAAAAGATGGAAATTTCAATAAATCCCAAGTTTAAGGGATATTATACATAGAATTTTCAGGTACTTTCTGTTGTAAACTTTCTTTGTAACTGTTTTAATGTTAAGATTTGTGAAAGTAAAGTATTAAATTGAATTCAATTTTGAAATGTATATAAAAACTTAATGTACTTTGAGTCAATGTCTTTGAAATAAGTATTTTGTGTAAGCTTAATGTTAGTTAAAGTTCTACTTGTGTACCTAAAAATATATACTGGACCAATCGAAAAACAAAATCAATCTCAAATATAAATGTTTATAATGTTGTGATTTTATTGATTTACTTAACTTTAGTGCACTTTGCAAAATAACACAATAAATTTTATATACTTTCGAATAATTAGATGGCAAAAAAAAATAAAACAAGCGAGAAGAAAGTATTTCGATAAAATTGCAAGTTTTAGAGGGTATCATGGCCGGGTAGCGGGAAACTGGAACTAAATGTAATGACATGCCTATGCAGATCGTGCAACTGTTGCTTGACGCTGCTGTTCTCGGCCAGCGTTTTGGTGAAGTCAAGCAATTTGGGACTGCCAGCGGCCTTGGCGGCCTGAACGCCAATCTTGAGTGCAGCATCAATGAACGCCACAACCTGATCAATGTCCGTCTCGAGCAGTCCACGCGTCGTCAAGGCCGGTGTGCCCAAACGAATGCCCGATGGATTCATTGCCGATTTGTCACCAGGCACCGTATTCTTGTTGCAAGCAATGCCAATCTCTTCGAGTATCAGCTCCGCCCGGGCGCCACTTAGACCCGTTTTGCGCAAATCGACCAGGACGAGATGAACATCGGTGCCACCGGTGGCAACATCATAGCCCAAACCGACAAGACCCTTGCACAGTCGCTGAGCATTCTTGATGACCTGAGCCTGATAATTCTTGAACTCCTTCGATTTGGCCTGCTTGAAAGCGGTGGCAATGCCAGCAATGGCATTATTATGTGGTCCACCCTGCAGTGCTGGGAATACGGCGCCATTGATGCGTTCCTCCAGATCATACAACACCTTGTCGCCATTGGGCTTGGTGCTGCGCACACCCTTGCGGTAGAAGATGACGCCGGCGCGTGGTCCGCGCAGAGTTTTGTGCGTTGTTGTCGTTACAATGTCGGCGTATTGGAATGGTGAGGGTATCTGCTCGGCGGCAACGAGACCGGCAACATGCGCCATATCGGCCATTAGATAGGCGCCAACATCATCGCATATCTGACGGAAACGTCCATAGTCCAACAGGCGTGAATAGCACGAGATGCCCGCTATGATGATTTGGGGGCGAAAAGTTCGAGCTGCTTCCGCCAGTTTGTCATAGTCGATGATGCCCGTCTCGGGGTTCACTTTGTACGGCATGCTCTCAAAGTATATGGATGTGGCTGAGATTTTCTTAGTCGCCGTAAAGAAACCGTGCGTCAAATGGCCGCCATCGGGCAAATCCAAGCCCATTATACGATCATGCGGTCTAAGCACGCCCGTATATGCAGCCATATTTGCCGGAGATCCCGAATACGGCTGCACATTGACGCCCCATTCACTGCTCTCCAAATTGAATAGATGCAAGCCACGGGCCTGGGCCATAAGCTCAATCTGATCAATGAACTCATTGCCGCCATAATAGCTGATTAAAATCAAAAGGAAAATGTCAACAAATTAGATTAGAAAACGAGATAAACGAGACTCCAATGATCTTCAAGAGCAGCTTCAAACTTTTAACAATATTCTAAGTAAAGCTCCTTTAAAAGCTTTACAGTCTCAAAGCTTTTATTCAAAAGCTTCTGACAAAGTTTCACATTGTTAAATATTACTAGAAACTAATTCTTTATATAACTACGAATTTTTCCTATATTACTTACCGCTTGCCTGGATAACCCTCGGAATATTTGTTGGTTAAACATGAACCCAAACTCTCCAGTACGGCCAATGATGTGAAATTCTCGCTAGCAATCATTTCGAGACCCTCACGTTGACGTTGCTTCTCCTTCATAATGATGGCAGCAAGCTCGGGATCGCTCTCCTTAAGCGTCGCCTGCAACATTCGCTGATCTTCCATTTTCTGCATTGTGAACGGGAGGATTTATGAGTAAATAATTGAGTTTGATTCTTCGATTTCCTCTAGATTCGATTCTAGTTGCGATCGGGACAACGATCGTCGTTGCAATGAATTGCAATCGATGCGATTGCAAGCTGGAAACAAATATTTTTGTGTTTTTTTGCACGTTTTGATTGCGGTTCATTGGGTTCAAAACTGCTGCTACGAGATTAAGATTCGTCCTACGTATGTTTATTAGATGATTAAACGCAATTCTCAACGATAAGATTATTATTTTTTTTCTTTTTGGCGTGTGCATTCAAGTGCCGTTTTCTAGTAGTTGAAGCCATAATATACAATTTTTTTGAAATGGACCCCCTCGTGTGAACTGCAGCTATTTTTGCTTATCGCGCCGAACACCGAGTGTCAAAAGTTCAAGTAAAGTTTGAAAGATAAGAACGTTGCCGTTTGGTAAAAAAAAACAACAATATCATCGATGGGGGGTCATCACAAAAGCCAAAATCTTATCAAGAAATAGAGCTTTATGCCAAAAAATTGTTTGAGAAATGTTTTTTTAAGAATTCAAAATAAAGAAAATGCATTTTTCCATTGAAACTTATGTTCTTTGTTTGCAAATTCCCAGAAAATTACTTAAGGAGCATGCATAGAAATTCAAAGAAACTTGGAAACTTTTAGTATACATTTTTTCTTCTAGTTCCTGAACATTAATTTAACTTAAGTCCCACTTAATGTGTTTCGTGTCTACGCACAAATAGAATTCAATTGAATTTAATGATCATAACCAGATGTCAGCCCCTTTTCTCGCTACCCTCGCCCGCTTCTTAAAACGCACAGCAGTTGTCAAGTGCAACAAAATGTGCAAATTCGATACTTTCAATAAACATCAGCAAACCGAACACAAAAAAGAAAAAATATGGCTTTTTGCGCTGGCATTTAATCGAATTTTATACGCTGTGAAAAACCAGGCACAGGGCGATTCAAGTCACTCTTTGAAGGTCAGCTTGAAACCACGCGTTGACAACCCCAAATAAGCAATCAGAACAAGCTAGGCGAAAAACAACGTGTTTTATCACACACACACACACACGCACACACATTGAGCTAAAGATCATCTAATTATTTGGGCACATTAAATAGAAGTGTTTGTATTGTCACTTATTTACTGTAATTTATGCATGTTTAAAATATATATATATATTTATGCATATACCTTTAAATGATTTACACCTTCGTTTCGTTTCGAACTTACTGCCGCTAAACCTGAACAGTTTCTGATCGTGATTGTCGCTTGTGACGGCGAATTAACTGGTGTTACGGCAAAGAAAGCAGGCCGCAGTTGTTGTCGCCGCTGACAGCTGTTAAATGTTCCAGCTTGTGACACAACGGCTGTGTGCAGACGACGGGAGGCAGATCGAAAATTTTGCATGATGATGATCGATCGTCGAATTGATTTCGTAACTTTCTGGGCAGGTAACTTCTTAAATGAAGCGTCCGGCGGCCAAAATTAAACTAGCTGACAAATGAGGCAGACCACTTTAGCGCTCATCTGTGGCGGCTGATAAACTTTGACCTGCATTTTGATGTTATTTTTTTATATTTGTTGGTTTTTGTTATTCTTGTGTTACATCTGATAAGCGACACACACACCACCTGTTTTTTTTTCTTATCGATAATCAAATATTAAGGGATTACCATTTTAAATGGTTTTAGGGAATAGCAACAAAATAAGATAAATAAAATAAAATTAAATTAAAATCTTAAATATAAACCAGAGCCGCTGCAATCATTGCAACAATTATTAAGTTAAACAACAAATTTTAAATACTATCGATACACATGCGTTCGATTAATGCATAATGGCAGCTGTGCAGCTACTCGTTACTGTGGAGCAGCAACAGAGCGAGGGCTGCAGACTTTCTCGCTGTTAACGCCCAACACTGTTCAGTTGGTTTTTAACTTTAAAGCCGGTCGGTTGGTTGGTCGGCTAATAAGAATCAAAGCCAACACAACAACAAGCGTTATTAACCGTTACAGTTATACGCTTATAAGCAAAAAGCGCGCGCAGCATTTTTTTTTGTTTCAATTGCAATTAAACATTTTTTTTTTGTGAACGCCACAAAATGTATGAATGAAATTAAGTGGCAGTAAAAACAAAGAAAACAATACAAACAATTTAAATAGCGCGAAATTCATATAAAAAAAGGTGAGAAACAAAAACAAAAAACAAAAATATTTGATTGTTGTGCTAATAAAAAAAAACCATAATAACAACAAAAGCAGGAAAGTGGAAGTATTATTTTAAGCCAAAACAAAAAAAAGGAGAAACAAAAGTTTGGTTTGCGGTTGCGTTTATTTATTGTTGTTAAAATTCGCTTGCTTAATTATTTGTTGTTTTTTTGTTGTTGTTTTTATTTTTGCATTATTACGATAAAATTCCGTTGTTCTCGCTAAAAGGTTTCTTTCCGGGTTTGTTGACTTTGCCAGCTGTTGTTTTTGTTTCGATTCGAATTGGAATTAAAATTGACATCAATAATAATTCAAAAATTTATGCAAGTATGTATTATATTTTTCTTGTTCGATTTTTTTTTTGTAAGAATCTTGCTGGTGAAGTTGCAAAACACTTTTTTTAAGAAAAATAAATCAAATCAGCACACGAAAAAAAAAAGATACAAAAAACAACCAAAATAAATTCGTAAACGAAAAGCAGAACAAAAAGAAGCAGATTAAAAATTGTATCTTTTTTTTTATATTTGTATTGTAGCTCCCCGTTCGGTTGGTAATTAATTTTTTTGTGCTAGGCTTTTGGTTTTTTAATTTTTTTTGTTGTTTTCATTTGGAGTTGTTGTTATCTTTTTATGTTTTTAGTGTTTTTTTTTTTGCGGCTTTGTCAATTATAAAAAGAGGCAGCGCAAACGAGACATAAGCAATTTCCGCCTATCCCGCGCGCCGATTTATATACATACATGTATGTATGTATGTTTGTATAGAAAAAAGGCGCCCGCAAAATGAGCCAAGCAATTTGCAATTGACTTTTTTTTGGTTTTTGTTATTGCGGCTCATTTATTTATTTTACTTTTTTTTCTTTCATTTTACAACTTTAATTGTGCAAATTCAGTATAAAAATAAATAAAAAGCAGCACGCAAAATTAAAATTGCAAATTGCCTGCCGCTGCGGCTGCCGCGGCTGTTGTTGTCAGTTGGCTGTTTGTTTTTGTCCGCTTCTTTATTAGTTTTTTTTGTTTTCATAACGGCATTCGTATGCGCGGTGTTCCGCTGTCCTCAGCTGTGAGTGCAAGCTTTTAGATGTGTGCGTGTGAGTGGGAGAGCTTGCGTGTGTGTGTGTGTTTTGTTGAGTTGGCCGCTAAACACGAATGCGACTGCGACTGCGAGGTGCGCTCCATTCACACACTTACACACATTTCAATTACCTCGCCGTTTTGTTTTTCAAGTTCATCCAAATCACACACAACAACAACACCAATGATGGAAAGAGTGAGCAAGAGAGTGAGAGTTGAGTTGACTTGTATTAGGCAGCCGAGCGCAATAACAACATCAACAACAACATGGCACATGGCCATGGAATAGAGTTGTCTTCTTGTTGCTATTATTATTATTATTGTCGATAAATTTTGGCAAAAAAAAAAACCTTAAGACAAATTTTTGTAGCTTTGCTTGAGTATGAGGCCACACAAGTGTTTCAATTCGCAAAAAAAAATATAATTGAATGTGAAATAAACAAAAAACCAAAAAAAAAAACGGTACTTTGAAGGAGGAGGGCAAAGAAGGACACACCAAAAAAAAACCCACAAAATTCCACTGAAAAATGTTTTGTGTTTTATATGCATACATACATACATATCAATGTTAGTACTTGGGTATACTTGAATATATGATTATACGTATAAATTTGACTCATATACTTTATGAAGCAGAAAGCAAAAGTTCTAGCAAAAAGTAAGTAAAAATAAATATTGTACGAAATTTGTAAGTGATTCCCCGAATTGTGTGTTTTTGTATTGTTTGGCGATAAATAGGGGACTTTTGAGTAATTTTTTTATTTTTTGTAATACTTTTTTCACTTCTTTGTCATTATCTATTTTTTATATGAGTGTTGATTTATTATTTAAAAAAAAGATTGTAAAAAAGCAAACTTTTGCTGATAACTTGAAGAAAAAATAATGATTAATCAGTACCGGATAGACTAACTAATACCCTGTAACAATTGTTCCAATTTTGGTTTCAAGAAAAACCTAAAACTTTAAAGGAAATAACTCGATTTTTAGTCTTGCTCCGAAAACTCTGCATTGTAGGGTATTAAAAAATTCAAGCAAATAAATATAGGAGCATGGTTTAAGTAAGAAAAGAAAAGCAATAGTAGAGAAGAACAGAGCTAAAGCAAGAGCTAAATGCAAAATGTCTGTGTGCATAGATAAAAAATATTTCCGTTGGATGAAAGCAAACCAAACAATAGGAATCGAAAAAAAAGCGAAAAACCAAAAACATTAAAAAAGAAAGACGAAAAATTCAAGCGGACTTCTTCAACTTCTCCCGCACTTCTCTTCTTAAGAGCCACAATCGTAAAGTAAAGTTAGCAAGTTGATAAGAAACCGCACCCAAAGATGCTCTATTCAAATTGAAATAATAATATACATACAATGAATAATAATTGAAAAAAAGAGAAGAAAGATAAATAAAACGATTGCAACTCGAAAGTTATGAATCATAAAAACGTTTTGTGGTCGGTTACTGTTTGTATACCCTGTACAGTCGCAAAAACTTGACAAAGGGTATTCAGAAAATGCAAATATCAAAGACGAGAATCTCGTTAAACATTCTTTGAAGTTAATATATTTAAAGGTTTTTGATAGCTTTAAATGTTTTTTTTTTTAATATTTCCTGCATTGTATCTAGGGTATGTAAAAGTCGAGCATTTCCCGCGCTAAGCCTTTGCAATTGTTTTTAATGCATTTTTTTACATGCATTTTCCATTTTTTTGTTTTTAATTTATCTGCGCTATGTTTTATTCGCCGCTAGCCCCCTTCCAGCCCCTTCTCAACACTCAAAGCCCTTCGTGTTGTATGTGATTTTTGCGTTCACAATTCCATTTGATTTATTACTCATTCACACATACACATGTCTTGTATCTGAACGCTCAAGAACAACTCTTAGATAAATGTATGTACAGTCGAACTTCCATGTAACGAACTTCCTTATAACGAATTTTCCATACGACGAAGTCAGAAACCAGAATCCTGCAATTTGATTCAGTCAAAAACCCATAAACGAAGTTTTTTCTTGTCCCCTTGAGATTCGTTATATGGAAATTCGACTGTATATTTGATTCTTTTGTTCCTAAAACTTTTTTGAACTCCAATTTCGAATAGAAATAAAGTTTTAAATGCACATTTTTCCTAAGTGTATTTTACTAATATTTTGTTAATATTTTTCGCATTCGAAAATGCTTTCGAAGCCATTCGGATGAAAAATACAACCGAATTTTGTATGATTTTTGGGTATGAGTTTTTGAAAATGAGTTGAAAGTTGTCTTGGGGCTAAGAAAAAATGGTTTAAATCTAGCGAAATTTTACTTAAAAGTTGCGTAAATCTACTTAAAATGGCTTAAAAGTGGCTTAATTGGCATTGATTGAAGTTTGCTTAGAGCTGGAATTTGCAATCGGTTCACTTAAGATCTGATACTGGTTCAAAAAGGGTTTCAGGTTACACTTCAAGCGGCTTCAAATCCAGGAAACTTGATTCCAATAAACAGTCAAGTCTGTTAAGAAATTATTATTGTTTTTTTTGTTTGTTTGTTTGTATATGTATTTCAGCTTGTGTTTAAAAGCAAATGTAAGTAAATAGATATGTTACATACAGCTAGATGTGTATAAATCATGACAAACTAGCAATAAGTCGATGACTGACCAAAAAACTGAAAATACACATGCATATATGGTGTATATATATGTATGTATATACAAGTATACTATATAGAAAGAAGGTAAAGAAAATATTAAAACAAAGCAAACATCGCAAGCACAAAATAAAGTCGAGCAAAAAGCATTTAATTTATTTACCCCGCCCACTGGAAAAAAAGAAGAAGAAGAACGATCCAACAGTTACTGCTACCCCTGCCCGCTTAAAGTCCATTGCCACCCCCTATATCCCCTATTACTTACACACACCCCACCCCCCATCCACCATCCACCTTGTCCTACCGAACATTGTCGTCGCATCGAGGGAAAAAAAATACAAAAAAAAAGAAAGAAAGAAAAAAAATCTCGTTTTACTGTTGCTCGGTTTTTGCCTTTTTGGCGCGGCCAGAAAACTATGAGCACAAAAAACATCCACAAAACAAAAAACACTAAAAACAAAAAAGAGCTGAAACTTAAACTGAAACTGAACTTAACATCCAAGGCATGCAATGGGGAAAGACGCAGCGCAAAAAAAAGCGAATGGAACAACAGCAAAAAACTTCACTTATGTATACTTTTGCACTGAACAAAATAACAAGTGGCCGGAGCCGTAGCTGGAGCTGGAGCCGGAGCCAGATTCCAAGCCCAAAAACTGAGCTGACCACCCGCCCCTCTTGAATGTCGTTTTATCTACATATATATATCCTATAAATCATACACAAATTGGGTATACCATAAACGCTATGAGGTTTGTACGGTTTTGCTAAAGTTTCAGAATATCAGTTGAATATCATGCTGAACTTCGCTATAACGAATCTCAAGGGGACAAGAAAATTTGTATTATATAGAATGGGTTTTTGATTGAACCAAATTCGAAACGAATTCGTTAAAAACGAAGCTTTCTTATATGGAAGTTCGACTCTATCATGGATGGAGCGCGATTTAGCATGAGTTTGTATAAAAAAAAGATGATTAAAAAATCATTTACCTTTAAGACCTCACGTTAAAGGTTATGTAGAAGTCGGTGTTTGGCAATCAATCGTTAGCTTTATTTTTAAGATTTTGTTGTTTTCTATGTGAGTGCGTGGAGCGGAAGGGGCTGGATTTGTTCATACTATAGTATAACATTGAAGACATGCAACGCATAAGACAAAAGAGAGAGAGGGAGAGAATAAGAAAGAGAGAGGGAGAGAGACTTACATGCATGCACATCGGAGTTGCACATTACGAAAAGAGTAAATCACTTGAAATGGCAGACGAATCGGTTGACAGTATAAAAAACAGAAAAAAAACAACAACTTCAACATTCAATTCTTTTTTATATACACATATTTTTTATGCATGCTATAAAAACGTAAGGGATGATTTGCAGGGTGGGGGGGGGGGGGGGGGCGTAGCAGTTGCGTTGTCAAAGGAAAATTGAACACATTTCCCCATTTCTTTCTTTCTTTTTCATCTCTTTTTATTTTGAACTTTTGTACAAAAATGCAATAAATTACAACAACAAAAAACCACATAAAAATGTGTGTACGTGTCTATACACATACATACATACATACATATATAAATATTATGGAAAAAATGTCAATTTCAAGGAGACGCAACGTCAAATGGGTAATTGCAAAATTCTCAGCTCGAGCGTAGTAGCTTTTTTCAAGCCATCATCATCAACTGGCGGGTTTTTTTTTTTTTGATTTCCACTAATTTGGTTGTGTTTTATGTATATTTCTCAGTCGCTGTACTTGATTTGATGTCTTCAGGTTTTTTTTTCTAAGATTGGTAAAATATATTTAAATTATACAGTCGAACTTCCGTATATCGAATCTTTAGGGGAAAAGAATAAACTTTGTTAAAGAGAAAATTTGTCTTGTTTTCGGCCGTATTTCGTTTGGCAAAAATCTGATTGCACGCGTTAGTAAAGTAGAGCCAACGATCGAAATCTAAAACGGTTGTGATTGAAAGTCGTCTTGGCTCTTCCTGGAAGGGAACAAACTACAAGAAATTTCACTGACGCCGGCTCTCACAACAACAAATTGTGAGAGACACGAAGATCGGAGAGTAAAAGTAAGCAAAGAACACTAAAACAAAACGGTAAATGCATGCGTCGTACGGCACGGGCGGGCACGGGCGTCAAATGAAATCGTAATTGAGAAATATTCGTTACAGGGAATTCCGTTACAACACACTGAAAAGTAAACCAAAATGACAATAAGTTCGATATATGGAAGTTTGACTGTTGTGTGATGAGATAAAGTCAATTTTTGTCCCAGGTCATGGATATTACAATAAAAACATACATAAATACATACATGTAAGTAAATACATACATACATATATTTTATTATGTAACTGCAATGTCCATAGCCTCTTTGCGTTCTCAGCCAGTTTTTTTCTGAAGTTCAGCAAAGTGCACAAAAAGCTGCGGCTAGATGCAGATGGTTAGAACAGGTTGTGCAAAATGCAAAAAGCTACAAAAAAAATAAAAAATAAATAAATAAAAAAATACAAAATTGGAAAAAACATTGAAAAAATTTAAAGAGAACAAAAACAGATAGGATGCGACAAACCGCAACAAAAAAAAAAAAAAAAACAAGGCAAACTATAAGAACTGGCAAAGTAACTATGCCTGTTTCACCTCTGGAGCCTTTAGTTTTTGTGTTATTTGTTTTACTTTTCTTATACCCTTACCTTATCATGTGTACCTCAGTTTTGTTAAGACTTCTGTTAGAAAATAAAACCTTTAGGAAAGTAGAAAGAAAGGCCTGTGTTCCCCTATTTCGGGGGAAAGTATTATAAAAACCCGCTAAAATATAAATTGTAATTGTTATATGAATAAAATATTGTTTGAAAATATACAAAATTACCTAAAACATACAAACATATGTATGTACATATATATGTATGTACCGTCTGTCTCTCTTGTCCGTCTCTTGCTTGTAGCAGTATACAGCATAGCCACATAAATACCTAACGGTAATTTTTGAAAATATACAAAATTACCTACAAACACACACCCACATACATATGTATATATACAAAGCATTTTGTCCGACTGTCGTCTCATCAATGGCTCCGCTAGTAGACACATATAAATACCTAACGGTAAATTACCATTGCTTGTGAGCAATTCTATTCTCATTTATCCTTATGTTTGGCATTGTATGCATATTCGGCTGGCGCGTATTCGACAACGTCTCAAGCCAGTCACAAATTGTAGCCCACTTGAAGTGGTTGTCCGTCGAATTAAGATTGTGGCGAATTGTATTAATAAACACAGTTTCGAATGCCCGCAAAAGTGTATGGAAGCTTCAGCATGACGACTTTGGTTTGTTGTTCGGTTTTATTTTATTTTATTTATTTTATTCGGGACTCGCTCGCCTTCCAGCATTGGCATTGCTTTATTATTATTATGTCTAGTTCGTGTTGCTTTTTTGCCGGCAGTGTATTTTCTTTGTTTTTTGTTTTTCATACATACAAAAATAATGTTAAGTGTATATATTGGGCGCAAAAAAAAATATATATATGATAAGGCAACAAAAAACAAAAGCCAAAACGTTGACATAAACAAACACACGACACAAATGCCAAAAGAAAGAGAGAGAGAGAGAGAGAGAGACGAGCAAAAGCAAAGTTGCGTCTTGGCACAAAAAGTTAAAAACTAACAACAACAAAAAAAGCATACCTAGCATATATGAGTTAGAATCTGTGGCCGAGGCTAACGTACTTACAGATACAAGATACAAACACACACACACACACACACACACTTAACAAAAAAAACGATGACAGTTTTCTTGATGAATGTGCGCGTTGCCTTCCCGAAGTCGGGAGACCACATAAAGATTGCTGCTTCTGCTGCTGCTGCTGCTAAGCCGCAACAACAACAACAACAGCTGAAGCGAGTTTTTTTTCCCCATTTTCAATCTTGGTGTGTGGAGCGTCTCTTTCGCTTTTCATGCCACAAACCAAAAAAAATGAAACAACTAAACAAAACGCGCAAAGAGCCTACTGCCGCTGCCACCTGCAATAGCTTACGTCCCCCACCTAGCCCCCCCCCCCCCCACTCACCACTACCATTCACTATCCTCTGCGTCTTCGCCCACCCTCCCACCCCGCACCCCCTCTCTCTTGCTTTGATGCAGCAGCTTTTCATTTTCTCGCAACGTTACATGTTCTTGTAAATTCTGCAAAAAAAAAAAATAAACGTTGAAAAAAAAATAAAATTTATTTCAATGCAACTCAGTTCTAGTTGAAAATAACTACAACTTGGTTTTTTTTCTTTCTTTATGTACATATATTTGTTTTATATCTTAACTTGTTTTGTGGTTTTTTTTATATGTGAATATTACTTTTAAGACTTGGACTACATATAGTTGAAGTTATTAAAAATACTCAAGTCAAAAAAACTTTTTTCCTATATTCAAACTAAAGACACAAAACAATATATAGGAAAGAATTCTTGAGATTGCTCTAAAGAGCTTTAGTAAATAAAAATCTAAGATTACTTTCTTAACCATATACAGTTAAAGCTTAATCTTTTTATTTCTTATCGACCGATCGATTTATCGATAGTTTTTGAAAATTTAAGAATTCGCTTCTTAATTTCACTAAAAAAAATCTTATACAAAAGTTTTTCTCTGACTTAGGATACAAAAATAATATTGAGTTGTAAGATTGAAGCTTAGGCGCGGGATTTGGCGAATTTTCAATAGTTAGGGATAGAATCAGGGACGAACAAAAGGCAAAAATGAATAAATTATTACTATACATTAGTTTTATATAGTTTTTTGATCAAAAATAAAGATTATCTTTTATATTTATAGCATAAAAATATGGTCAAAACGAACTTTGGATGGAAAAGATGGTTTTTTGCCTTTTTTTGAAGGCAGAGTGGAGAGGTGACCTAGGTCAGATTTTGGTTCTGTAGCTAGGACTCTATATATGGTTAGTCCTGTTGAATACTTGTGCTGCATTCACTTCAAGCACCCCCCCCCCCCCCCTCCCTGATGGGTTTTTCGGACTTGAGGTTCAGCCACCTCAGATTACGTGGAGCAAGCTAGCTAAAAAGATACATTTGTATCTGTATCTGTGTGCGCGCCAAACTGGACGCTCTCCCTGTGTGTGTCTGGAAATTATTAGATTTTGTGTCAGCAAAACAACAACAACAACAACAATAAGAATGCTACAACGCTTGTGGAAGCTGCATAAGTCAACAACTGCAGACTAGCTAGCAAGAAAAAACAACAACAACAACAACAACACACACAAATAAATATAAAAAAAAAATATGTATATAAAAATAATAACAAAAACGACAGCGCGCAAAAGCGGAAGGCGAATGCACTTGGACTTGAGGAGAACCAACAACAACAACAACAACAATTGTTGTAGAGCATCGTAAAGTCACAAGTTGTTGCTTGGGCTGTTGTTGTTGTTGTTGTTTTGAAAACATTTTATGATGTTGCCTAAAGTCGCTTGTGTTGTGCAAAAGGTGGCATGCGTATCTGCCTCTGCCCCTGCCTCAGACTCGGCCTCAGCTTCAGCTGCAGCAACAGCTTTGCAGATTCACACACAGATACACAAACACACACAGCGAGATGCAGCCATGTCCAGCTTTAGAGATGAGCAAATTTTATCTCAAAGATCATTTTACTTCGACCGCACGATAGTTGTGCAACAGTCAATGCAACAAATACTAAAACATCTTAAAAGGATTGAACAAAATTTAGATACTTCCCCAGAGTTCTTGCCTCATATTTGAGGGGAGAAAGTTGAGTTAGTTAAACAATCAACTTTAGTTTAATAAACAATCCATCTAACGATAATTTGTTAACTAACATGAAGTTTGAGGTCCTGAAGCAACTTAACCTTAATTCTTAATTTAAGAGAAAAATAACATTCCTTCAAATTTCTTTCAAGGGGAACCCAAAAAACAGCCAAGTTACACTCATCTTAGGATACCAAACTGAAGATTTGTTTAGTTGATTTCTTGCTTTGTTTTCTTTGTTGCAATCACGTTAGAAGAGATGCGCTGCCATCTCTAATCGCTAGTGAATAAGTGTTATTGCACTTGGTCATCAGTTGTAGTTGTTGTTGTTGTTGCTGTTGCTGGATAGACTTGATCTTGGACTCCTCCTCGGTACACTTTGGCTATCGAATCGGCGCAGTGTGCAGTTCCTTGGCCTAGGAGGCAGCTCCGACTCTCCAGCATTGTCTCGTTGTTTTTTGTTACTTTTGTAACATTCGCATTCCAAAAGCCCAAAAAAAAAAAGAGAAACAGAAACAGACAAGAAACAACAACAGAATCAGGGCTCAAAGCCAGAGCCCGCTTTTGAGACTGCAACTGAAAATGTTATTTTTTTCTTCTTCTTCTTAAAAAAAAATAATAATGAAAACAACGACGCCAAATTGTAAACAAACAAAAACTATATAAATCTATTTATTTTTCAACGAATTGATTTCACATGCGTTTCGTATTGGGCTAAGATTTCATTTGATTTTTTTTTTCATTTTTCAGAAACTGCTTATTTATGTCATTTGTGTTTGTTTGTTTATTTAGAGACGAAAAGAAAAAAAAAAACAACGCAAAAGTTTACAGATTTAACACAGATTTCAAACTTACATTTTTCTAGATTATTAACAACGTATAAATCATTATACAGTCGAACTTCCATATAACGAAGCTCAAGGAGACATCAAAAAACTTCGTTATAGAGAATATTCGTTGTATAGAATTGGTTTTTGACTGGAACAAATTGCAGGGTTCTGATTTCAGACTTCATTGTATAGAAAATTCGTTACATGGAAGTTCGACTGTAAATGTATAATTTACAGTTCTTGCCTCGTTTCAATATCAAGCTAAACTTAAAACTAAAGAAAAGTACCAAGAAAAACCAACTCTTAACAGATGTTTTATGCTATTAATATCGAACCGAATAAATCAAGGAAACTTAGCCAAACATCTTGCCAACTTTTGTTGCGTTTTGTTTATAACGAAAACGAGAACTTGAGAGTCTTGCATTTATTAATCTAATATAATCAATAATCAATAAGAATAAACAAATATCAGTTTCAGTTCAACTTTCGTACAATACCGAATATTAAAACCAAAATTCGTTATAAATATAGAAAAGTTCGTTAAGTGGAAGTTCCGCAAAGGAATTAAATATTCTTTTTCCTAGCTCCATCTTTAGAGTCCTTCCGTATTAAGAAATTTTGCAACCAACTTTTAAATAGCTAAAATTTTCTTAATGTTTTTATTCCAAGTTATGTTTCTTCGGTCATGATTTAGTTTTTTTGTTGTAATTTTTCCAAATTCCCATTCGAGCAATATTGTAAGAATCTTAAGGGTTCACGTAAGATTTAATCTGAAACTCTTATATATTGGGCGTTTATATAAACAGATAAATTGCGTATGAAATTGTAAATACTTTATTTTTTTATATATATGTATACTATGTATATAGATATTTTTTGTCATTTGGAGCGCCCTGCACAAGTAGTTCCTTCACCTTCAACCCCCCCGCTCAACTTCAACCCCAAACCCCAACCCGAACCCCCACACTTCATGTCCTCTTTAGCCGTTGCACGGCTAGCACATAAATTTATATTACAGTTTTTTGCTACGTATGATAAAGAAACAAAAGCAAAAAACGTTACGAAAAAAAAAAAAAAAAATGAAAAAAAAAATTCCTACCAGCACACAACAACAACAAAAACGAAAACAGCGACGTCAACGACGACGTTAAAAAATTATACAAATTACAAAAGCATCTGGAAAAAGAAAGAAAATTGCCATGGCAGAGGGAAAAACGGATTTTTACATCGCGTATGTGTTGTGAGTTTCTGTTTGTGTGTGTGTGTGTGTGTGTGTTTCGAGTGCGTGCTTTTACATCATGCTACACTACTATACTGTATATACAATATGTACATATTATATAATTTCGAACTATGTACTGGCAAATTGTGTTGTGCTTTAAGTTGAAGTCTATATTTTATGGTGCAAAAGAATAGAAAATATCCAAATAGTTATTCCATATCATCATGGTAGTATCAATCATCAGTTATTCATTTGATGTAAAGGCGATCTTCAATTATCAAACATCAATCGTAATGTACTTCTAATATGAGCATCAATCAACCGTGATGTATGTACGAATATGTTAAAACGCATTAATGAGCAATCAATCATGATGTTTGTGAAATTTATCATTAAAAATGAGCATCAAGCATCCTTTAATCATAATGTACCGACAAGGACGAGAACATAAAGCTTATGTTATCAATATTTTAGTCTTCAATCAATTATGATGTACGCGGCTTTTTGTCATTTGATTTGACTTAACTTATTCTTAGTAAATCATTGCCACAAGTCCTTCTCATCTACGATATTCAGTTATCTCATGCATCAATCAATCATGATTAAATGCAATTTCTTGTAGAATCTCTCTCTCTCTCTCTCTCTCTCTCTAAGTTTTGGCATTTAAGATAAGAAAACTATTTTTACTTCACTTCCTTTATTTATTTAACATATATTTATAAGATAGTTAAACTATATTTTCTTCGCTAGCAAACAAAAAAACTAGCAAATTGCACAATTATTTATTATATTATCAACTATAGTCTGTATGCATATTTATACATGTACTTATATAGTATATATACTATTGTTCTTATCATACAAAAAGTGGTTCGGCGGCGGCGGAGCTGCTCTTTTATCTGTTAAATTGCAAAAGCTTTTGAAAACTGCTGCTTTTCTTGTACTGACGTGTCTGACGTGCACTATTTGCCTTTCCTTTTTTATTTTTTTTGAAATGCAACGTCGTAGTAGCGGGGGGACGGGAAGTGAATACAAATTAATAGTGAAGAAGCATATATTACTCTTACACACGTGTGCATGCTCACACACACACACACAAACATACATACATACATATATAAAATTCCATACAGGTTTTTGTTGTTGTTGCTATATATGGAAAACTGTGTACCTTTCATTTAGGTTGACATAAAAATCGATATTTAAAAAAAAGGATAAAATTGCACAAAAAAAAAAAAATAAATAAATTAAAAAAAATTAAACCATAAAAAACGTCAAGTAAAAAAATTACAGCTTAAAAAACAGGCAACAGCAAGAACAACAAAAGAAAGCGGAGAAAGACAGAAAATGAAAATAATAATAATAAAAAACGAGAAAAAAAAATATACAAAAAAATATAAAAAAAAAACGAAAGAACGAAACGGTCGTTATGCTTTTTTCCGCTTTGCTATGTTCTCTGACGTTTTTTTTATTTATTTTTTTTTTTCGTCGTCGCCGTTGCTTCTGCTGCTGCTGTAATGTCTTTTTTCATTTTCCGCTCGCAACCTTTTTGCGTCACGGCACCCCCCACGTCCTCGACCCGCCGCTAGCCCTCTTTAACGCTCGTGGAGCCAACGACGTTTCTTGCCTTGCTGTAAAAAAAGAAAAAAACAAACAAAAAGAAAACAACAAAACAAAAAATATATATATATGAAAAACACACATTTTCCTAAGCATAACCGAGTTTTAAATACTCTTCGATCTTTTAATGCTAATTTCAAAACTACATTTACAGTTTTTTACATTAAAATTTGCTAGGTTTACCGATTCTTATTGATTCAATTTTTCTTATGTTTCGACTCCCTCATAAAGTTACCATGTATTCCAAGAATCATTATTTATGTGACTTTTCAGATACATATATGCAATCCAAATTGAACACTTGGTTCTCGAGAAATATACTCTTGCTTAAGAGTATTCTGCCTTCCCTAATAATCTAATATTATGATAAGGAACAGTTAATTTAAGAACAGTCATTTAATTTTCAAAATTAAATCTCTGGTAAAAAATCCAATAAGATTTTAATAAGATAGGAACCATTAATTGTTCAATTGTCATTTATGGCCTTGAAAACGGTTAATCATCTTCGACATACCATCTTGAGAAAAAAAAATAAAAAAGAAAAGAACCTTTCTGACTTTGGAGTTTGTTGGGGTTGTACAATGCCTTTCAATATTTCATATACATTTCTTATTATCCAACACTTTTCCGTATATATTTTGACGCTTGATTAACACGGCTTATGTTTGAGGACGACGCCAGCCATTTTCGATTGACAGACATCTTGCGTTTGACAGTCGAAAGTGATTTCTATAACGAATTTGAACTTGTCAACTTTTTGCCGACGTACGTCAGTCAACCCATTGTCATTTTTTAATCGTTGGCGTTGCCATCTTACGTAAAATTGAAACCTTCTCCTTTGTTTTCCTAGTGATGACACAACGTTAAACTCAAACAATATCGTTTCGCTTTCGTCTTGAAAGTCTGATAACTAAATTAAAACTTTCTAGGTCAAGATAATGGAATTGTTTGTTGCGATCAAAGGCTTTTTATAAAGGTTCTTGAGGAAATTTCACCAAATTTTTTAATAGACTTTCAAGATAGTTGCACATTGTCTGGCAAATTTATGTCGGTCACGTGGTAAGGGTATTAAATAGAAAACATAAAATAAAGCGCGCTCAAACACAACAGGAAAAAAAAAATAAAAATTATATTCGAAATGAAAAAAGCGAAATCCAAAGAAGAAGAAAAATGTGATAAAAACTGAAAAATATTTTCCATGAGAAAATCCAAAAGAAGTAGAGAAGGCAACGTCAGCTCAGTCTCTAAATATGTGTGTGTGTGTGGGCCTTGAGTTCAAGTTGGTTTTTGCTAGAGGTTGAGGGGTTGGGGTGCGTTGGTTGGGTGTTGGGCGTTTGTGTTGATGGTTGCGAAGGGGTGTTGGGATGATTTTGTGGGTGGGCTGGGCTGGGTTGGGGCGGGATGGTAGGATAGGATAGGATGGCGAGTGTGCTGACGTTTTGGGTCGTGTGTAACGAATAAACGAAGCGAATGGCGGGAAAAATATACTACAATAAAACATGTATTTTTTATATGCCATTCTTTTTGCGCTCTCGTTGTAAATTTGTATTTGTATTTTTATATGCATGTACATAAATTTTATATACATATATATTTTTTTAAGGAGCTGAAACGGCTCATATAAAATATGTGAAGGGAAGGGAGAGGGGGAGAATGTATGTGTGTCGGGATCAAAAACCCTTTGCAGCGCAAAAAACTAATGGCAAAAATGGGTATCGTTTCTTGTTGTTTGTTGGTGGATGGGATGGATAGATGGATGGATGTGAGTCCAATAGCCGGACATTGCTTTTTCTTTTTACACTTTACTACACTTCCCGCCCCCAACCCCCTTAACTATATACATATACATATGTATGTTGTCCTTTATATACTAGTAAAGGTTTTTTTTTGTGTCGAGCAATTCCTTCATTTGCGCATTTTATGTGCCAGCATTCCTTTATCATCTGATTTTCGTTTGCCATCTCTTCTTCTTTCGTGGCGTCAATTTCTTTTCAAACGAATTTTTTTTTTACTGTCGTTTTGAAATGTTGCCGAAAGCTTATTTGTGACCCTCGCACATGTCTCATCAACCTCACCCATCCTATGTTGCGAGGTTTTTTGTTTTTTTCCTGTTACCCTGTACAATTTTATGTATTTATTATAACTGACTGATCCTCGCTTAGCCTAATCGTCAATTTTGATATACCCCAACTTGGCCAATAAAAAACTAATTTATCTCACGATAGTCTTATTAATTGCCCTTGCCTCGAAGCTCCTTTCGAGCATTTTAAAAGGTTTTTTCCCTTATTTACTAACAAGTTAAAACAATTTGTCCCGTTTATTGACAGCCCAAATCTATCTCATCCAATTTTTGTTGGCATATAATAATTGAAACACAGAATTACGTTCATCATCTAAAATCCAAGTCAATTTCGATAAGCATAAGCTTATTACACCAAATTCATTTTAAGTTTAGTTGAGGCTGATTATGTTTTCTTTTCAGTTAATACTTATTTCCTCTTTCTCGCTGTGTGTGAGATTGTGTATTTTGTTTCCGTTCCCGTCTGCATTTTGACATAAAAAGCAAAGTTTTTGTTGTTCTATGTTTTTTATTCTTGCTTACTTCTTACTTGTATTATTGGTATTATTGATTTAAAATAAAAAATGTTTTCCACCAATATCGAAAAAGAGACAAAATAAATGTTGGGTACGCTTTTACCAACAAGGGTAGCTCAAGTTGTAAAACCATGAAGGCAGCTAGAGGGGGAGGGGTAAACAAATTCTTGAAATTTATAGCTTTTTGCTTTGTTTTGCTATAGTTGAACAGATACAAAGGATGTGTAATTTTATAGTACTCGGCGCCATTTAATTAGTCCATCCAAAAAAAGTTACTTTTTCTTGCTTTGGCCTCTCATCAAACTTAAATACAAACATAATTTAATTCAGATGACTAGAAATCAAACATTCCTTAATCTTCATTTCCTCGCCACCTCCAAGGTAAGGAATTTAGCTTGGACAAACTCTTCTCTTATACGTATAGATAATTTTCCGGGAATTTTCAACGAATTTTTTCCGGGAGTTTTCCACAACTTGGGGTGAATTTTTAAAAATCTAAAAATCACATGAATATTTGTGTTTTCCTTCGGACCAAATTATTTTTCCCACAGGATTTTTTCGAAAATATGAGAACCGTGTGTGTATTTTATTGTGACAACATATTTACCCTATTTTGAAGGCAATCGGACAACAATATTATTTCCATAGAAAAATTTCAAATTCAAATTTGAAATAATAAGATGAAAACAAACATTCCAATGACAGTTTTCCGGCATTTTTCTTGTGTGTGGATTTTCCAAAACCGATAAATAGGCGTTGAACTATTTCCCTTGTTTTGTTTACTCCAAAAAGAGATCCTACCCGATCAGACGATTTTTTATGATGGTTATGACTGCGGCATTAATTGAATAAAAGATCTAATTAAATTTCTTGGGTTCTCCTAGTGAAATGAATATTCGATAGTTATCGACAACTGTTAATCGGTACTCAAAAGTGGAAGTACCATCACTAACAATAACTCTTATAGAATTTGCATAAAATTTGAGTTGATCCTCTTTGATATTTATCGTTATCGGTATATTATCTATATTATTTGTTTTGATTCTTTTTTGTTTCGTTTAGATTATTACTATATTGGGGGTAAATACACTGCGACCAAATAGATCTATTGTGCCCCCTTCTTGGCCTATAGCTCTTCCATCAGGCCTAGGTGTTGCATAAAAGCAAGTACCTTTGTTGCTTTGATGGTTTCTAAATCGCTAAGTTGCACAATATGTTTTCCTAGAAAACTACTTCTTTTCCTTACTAAGGCTACGTATTGTGCTATAATGTGCAAGTAGGATTCTCCTTCCATTTTGCAGAATCTGCAAATCTCACTGCTGACTATACCTAGCTTTGCCAGGTGGCCTCGTAGTCTACAATGTCCTGTCAAGAGACCGGTTAGTATCCTGAGTATATTTTTACCCATTGATATTACTTGCTTAAGCCGTTTAAGGTTATAGCAACCCAAGAGAATCTTTGCTTGTCTGAGTCCTGGTGTCCTTGCCCAGCTCGTTCTTCGCAGAAGTCTCTCTTCATTCATAAGCTCTTGCCGTATTGTGCTTCTTCCTGTACCACAGTACGGCTCGGGTCCTATTAGGGGTGTCGTTGCCCCCAGTCTTGCTTGCTTGTCTGCCTCTTTGTTCCCCGCTATTTCGACATGTCCCGGGACCCATTTTAGGGCAAGCCTATTTTGTGATCCCAGACTGTCTAGCTTGGTTCGTACTTCACGAACTATCTTTGACCTGATTTCGGTCTTACTGAGTGCCATTATTGCTGCTTGACTATCGGATAGGATGGCTATATCCCTATTCCGATAGTTACGCTTTAGATTAAAGTCCACACACCTCCCGACTGCACATACCTCAGCTTGGAATATGCTGGTGTGCATACCTAGGGGCTCGTGGTACATTAGCCGAGGGCCTTCCACACCAAGACCGGAGCCTTGTTGCGTTAGGGATCCATCGGTGTACCATTTTATGGTGTGTGGCTTCGTGTTGTGGACCTCTTCCAGAGATGTCCACTCCTTTTTATTACAGAGGTGAACTTGAAACTTTTGACCGAACATGTGTTCGGCTTTCATTTCGTCCCTTGGCTGTGCCAGTAGGGGAAGTCCACCCGATAGCATATCTGCCTTTACTCGACTAAGAATGTGTTAAATTTACTGTCAAAATTGACCCCAAGGTACTTAACTTCCTTGCTTGTTTCTATTGGACTCCCTGCGACCCTAATCTCCCTCATCCTTTGTAGCTTGTATCTTCTGGTGAACAGAACGATGATTGTTTTAGTAGGTACACCAATCATGCGTAATCCTAAGTCCCAGTTGAAAATTATCACAAAAAGTTTCTTCATATTTGCCCCGAGCTATTATCACAATCTGCATCATCATCTGCATAGCCTTGACATTGTATACCCCTGTTCGCAAGTCTACTTAATAGTTCGTCAACTAGTATCCTCCATAAGAGGAGTGATAAAACCCCCCCTTGAGGACAGCCTCTTGTTGATGTTACTGTTACGGTACTATCTTCTACTATCTACTGTCCAGCCCTCTTCTATTCAAGGTAGCTTTGACAGCATCATGTGATGTGTTGTCGAAAGCACCTTCAATGTCTAAAAATGCACAAACTGCTACTTCTTTGTTTACTACTGCCGCCCGCAGAGTACGGTGCAGCTCATACAGGGCAGTGTCCGTAGACCTGCCTGTTCTATACGCGTGCTGCGTTGCCTGCAGTGGACTCTGTGTGAGCAGAGTACTCCTTATGATATAATCCACCAGCTTTTCCAACGTTTTCAACAAAAACGATGTTAAGCTGATGGGTCTGAAGGACTTTGGGTTGGTGGTATCTGTCTTCCCTACCTTGGAGATGAAGACCACCCTACTGCTTGGTATATGACCAAGTGCTAGGCTACTGACCAGGATTTTCCATAGAGTGGGTAGGAGTTTTCTTGTCCCTGCTGAAGGAATACCGGTGATATGCAATCTAGACCAGGAGATTTGTAAGGCTGGAAGGTTCCAATTGCCCATTTTATTTTCTCCACTGTGACCACCGACTTGGCACATGCCCAGTCAATGGCCGTTGGTCTGTGTTGACCTCCTGTTTCAAGCGATTCGCACGGTTGCCACGGTTCGTGCTTGTTATGATTTCGCAGAAGTCCCTATAGTTCCTGCGCTTGGCCTTCCTAATCTCCTTGCTGTAGGAGGTGAGGCTTTTGCGGTATGTATCCCATGACCCGTCCCTCTTAGCTTTATTGAAGAGGTGACGTGTGGTGATACGCAGTCTCTCAAGGCCGTCATTCCACCATGGGGCATCTTTTTCTTTACGCGTTTTCCCTAGTGCTACTATTTACATTTCTAACAACTCTTTCTAGCTCACTCGTGCATATGGGTATTCCAGAGTTTTCAGTGGCTAGGTTAAGTTCTAGGGTAGACCAAAATTTTTCCCAGTTCGTTTTCCTGGGGTTACGAGTTGGTATACTACTATCCGTATTAACCTTAAGTTTGAATAGGATAATCCTGTGATCGGACATGGATTCTTCTGAAGAGACATGCCATTCTCTGAAATGTGGCCTAAAAGACCGACTAATCAGAGTAATGTCTAATACCGCTTCTCTTATTCTAGTTACAAATGTCGGTGTCGATCCGACATTACCAATTTTTAAGTTATAGTTGAATATAAAGTTGGTAAGGCACTCACCCCTTTTGTTGATGTCCGTGCTGCCCCATATGGAGTGGTGCGCATTGGCATCGCAGCCGATTATAACCGGCAGCTTCTTTCTCCTGCAGTTATCCATCAGCTTTTCTATTTCCGGTGGCGGGCAGTTCACATAACCAGCAAAATAGGCAGATGCCACCACAATAGGGGGGCGTTTCCAATTGCCCTTACGGCAATAGGTACGCAGTCCCTAGTGAGGAATTCTGAAAGAATAGTAAAATTAATACATTTCTAGGTGTAGGATCTCTTTGATCCCAAATTACCTTTGAGTCAGCCCAAGATGTTGGGTGATAAACATCCTGGCCAAGACAGCAGAGTCTGCCTTAGCCCGATGGAGGTTTATTTGGGCTAGCCCAGTGACGGTGACGTTTGATGTCACCATCACTCATCCGCCGCTCCAGCTCCTGGTGATGTAGGTTGGGAGCTGCCCACATCACCGCTGCCCGTCATGGTGACGTCAGCTTCTGCCGTTTCAAGCTCCTCAGCGAGCTCTTGCGAGGACATCGGCACCTCATCATCCATCCCTTCCAGCTCTGCTGGACCGAGCGTCATCTCCGCCAGGTCCTCATCCTCGGCCAGATCCTCTGATAAATCAGAGACACCTGCCAGAACAGTGGCGGTGGGAGGTGTGGGGGCCGAGCCTGCAGCTCCCGAGACTGTCGTTTGGGCAGGGTTAGTCCTCACGCCAACACTCTTCTTCTTCAGAACGCTAACGGGGATGGTCCCGTAGCGGAATGAAACTTGGTGGCCTCTCGCCACTATCGTGTCCTTGGATGCCTCATTGATGCCTATCACCAAATAGCGCACCTCCGCCTTCCGTCCTCCTTGACAACACCTTCCACGAGTCGGTCTCGATCTTGTTCTGGTTCCTCAGCAGAACCAACAAGGATTCGGTTGACCGATCCGCGCTTCTGGGGCAGAAGATGGTGATGCTGTGGGGTGATGGAATATCATCACCCACCTTGCAGTGCAGTGGAGTCCCTTTCCACGACTGCAGTCTTGGCGCCACCGTCCTCAGCCACTCGTGTGTGATCGTCGGAACATTCAATGACCAGGTAGCCAACTCAGAAATTAATGCCCGCGAACGCGACCGCGGTGTCCCATCCTGTGAGGATAACCTCGTCCAGGATGGCCTCCTCCAATGCGGACAAGTCCCCATGGCTGAGCATTACCTGCGGGTATTCCACAGGTAACACGGCCACCTTGACTTTTTTTGCAATCGCTGCATACGATATGCGAGTCTCGGTGGACAATGGAGAGGAAGACCTCACTGCTGTTACTACGGAGGATGCCGACGTTCTGGGACGCTCCTCTGGGCACGCCCTCTTGGGGGTGGCAGTGGGTGGCGTCAAATTACTGCTCAGGCGTTTGGGGGCTAGTCCCCGTACCGAGTCTTTTCCAGCCGCTGCCATGCGCAGTGCCTCAGCAGGGGGTAGTCCCTGCTGAAGGTACCTAAGGTACCATTTGGTTTTTGAGCCGTTCAGCGTTTTTCGGTTTGGGTCATCCAAACCGCCCGGCTCTCCCAATTTTTTCAGCTGCGCTTTTGGCTGCTGGTGCTGCACGCCATGTCGCCTAACAGCGCTAAGCCTCGGTCGCATCGGTTGGGATGGTCCAGCCTTGCTTCCTCCTCCTGCAGCTGGGGCGACACGGTGACGTGGGGCTTCCCTCGTCGCAGGTGCGCGCGCTGTATCTATTGCCGCCTGCGGCCTTCTTGTTTGCTGCGCCTGGTTAGGGCGCCGTGGGGCTGGTCCCACATTGGAGGGCCGCTCCCCGTCAAGGAGGTGGTCCTCAAAGTGTCTCGCCACACTGGCAGCAGGGGTATCCTGCTGCACACCTAAATACTTTTTATTTTTATTAATTCCTTTCATGTTCCCACGAATTGCGGAGAAATATGGGATCCACCCGGGCAGGGATCCGCAGTACCCGTGTAAGGCTAATTAGAACTAATAAGAAGGGTACTTGTGATGGAGTTGGGAGTGTGTGAGGCTATGCTTTTAAGACGGCGACACAAGCGTCTTGTCGATACGGTGAACGGTACCGTACCCGCTGTTTGTCCGGGACTGCTTATTTGCAAGGATTCTCGCTTATTCGCAGCTAACCTCATAAAGAGACCGTTCGCTATCCGCAACCCGCGACCCGCCTGGTGGCCTCAGCTCAGCCCCCTATGAACTATCCCACAAGTTCTTTAGACCAGGGTTTCGTTTAGACACTTGACCAATTTTTCATGATGCTACTTCAGTAATATTGTTTAGATCAAAGTACCATCATTATGACTGTGGCATTAAGTTAATAAAAGTTCTTATTACATTTCTTGGGTTCTTCCAGTGAAATGAATCTTCAATATTTATCAACAACTGTTAATCGGTACTCAAAAGACCGCTTTGAGTTGGAAGTACCATCATTAACAATTACTATTATATAATTTGTCTAAAATTTTAGTTGATCTTCTAGTATATCTGATCTTTGATATTTATCGTTATCGATATAGTATCTGTATTATTTGTTTTGATTCTTTTTTGTTTCGTTTAGATACTTGATAAATTTTTCATGATGCTACCTCAGTAATATTGTTTAGATCAAAGTACCATCATAATGATTGTGGCATTAAGTTAATAAAAGTTCTTATTACATTTCTTGTGTTCTTATATGAAATGAATCTTCAATATTTATCGACAACTGTTAATCGGTACTCAAAAGACCGCTTTTGAGTTGGAAGTGCCATCATTAAAATGACTCTTATATAATTTGTCGAAAATTTGATTTGATCTTCTAGTATAATTGATCTTTGATATTTATCGTTATCAGTATATTATCTATACTATTTGTATTGATTATTTTTTGTTTCGTTTAGATACTTGACCAATTTTTCATGATGCTACTTCAGTAATATTGTTTAGATCAAAGTACCATCATTATGACTGTGGCATTAAGTTAATAAAAGTTCTTATTACATTTCTTGGGTTCTTCCAGTGAAATGAATCTTCAATATTTATCAACAACTGTTAATCGGTACTCAAAAGACCGCTTTGAGTTGGAAGTACCATCATTAAAATGACTCTTATATAATTTGTCGAAAATTTGTTTTGATCCTCTAGTATAATTGATCTTTGATATTTATCGTTATCGATATAGTATCTGTATTATTTGTTTTGATTCTTTTTTGTTTCGTTTAGATACTTGACCAATTTTTCATGATGCTACCTCAGTAATATTGTTTGGATCAAAGTACCATCATTATGATTGTAGCATTAAGTTAATAAAAGTTCTTATTACATTTCTTGTGTTCTTATATGAAATGAATCTTCAATATTTATCGACAACTGTTAATCGGTACTCAAAAGACCGCTTTTGAGTTGGAAGTGCCATCATTAAAATGACTCTTATATAATTTGTCTAAAATTTGAGTTGATCTTCTAGTATAACTGGTCTTTGATATTTATCGTTATCGATATAGTATCTGTATTATTTGTTTTGATTCTTTTTTGTTTCGTTTAGATACTTGATCAATTTTTCATGATGCTACCTCAGTAATATTGTTTAGATCAAAGTACCATCATAATGATTGTGGCATTAAGTTAATAAAAGTTCTTATTACATTTCTTGTGTTCTTATATGAAATGAATCTTCAATATTTATCGACAACTGTTAATCGGTACTCAAAAGACCGCTTTGAGTTGGAAGTGCCATCATTAAAATGACTCTTATATAATTTGTCTAAAATTTGAGTTGATCTTCTAGTATACCTGATCTTTGATATTTATCGTTATCGATATAGTATCTGTATTATTTGTTTTGATTCTTTTTTGTTTCGTTTAGATACTTGACCAATTTTTCATGATGCTACCTCAGTAATATTGTTTGGATCAAAGTACCATCATTATGATTGTAGCATTAAGTTAATAAAAGTTCTTATTACATTTCTTGGGTTCTTCCAGTGAAATGAATCTTCAATATTTATCAACAACTGTTAATCGGTACTCAAAAGACCGTTTTGAGTTGGAAGTGCCATCATTAAAATGACTCTTATATAATTTGTCTAAAATTTGAGTTGATCTTCTAGTATAATTGATCTTTGATATTTATCGTTATCGGTATATTATCTATATTATTTGTTTTGATTCTTTTTTGTTTCGTTTAGATACGTGATCAATTTTTCATGATGCTACCTCAGTAATATTGTTTAGATCAAAGTACCATCATTATGACTGTGGCATTAAGTTAATAAAAGTTCTTATTACATTTCTTGTGTTCTTATATGAAATGAATCTTCAATATTTATCGACAACTGTTAATCGGTACTCAAAAGACCGCTTTTGAGTTGGAAGTGTCATCATTAAAATGACTCTTATATAATTTGTCTAAAATTTGAGTTGATCTTCTAGTATACCTGATCTTTGATATTTATCGTTATCGATATAGTATCTGTATTATTTGTTTTGATTCTTTTTTGTTTCGTTTAGATACTTGATCAATTTTTCATGATGCTACCTCAGTAATATTGTTTAGATCAAAGTACCATCATTATGATTGTAGCATTAAGTTAATAAAAGTTCTTATTACATTTCTTGGGTTCTTCTAGTGAAATGAATCTTCGATATTTATCGGCAACTGTTAATCGGTACTCAAAAGACCGCTTTTGAGTTGGAAGTACTATCATTAACAATAACTCTTATATAATTTTCTAAAAATTTGATTTGATCCTCTAGTAGAATTGATCTTTGATATTTACCGTTATCGTTATATTATCTGTATAATTTGTTGTGTTTCTCTTTTGTTTCGTTTAGATTCTTGATCATTTCTGTCACGATGCTACCGCAGCAATATTGTTTGAGATGGAAGTACCATCATAGCAATCTGCAGACGATGTTCTCGCAACTTTTGGATCGTGGTTGCTTCTGTGATGTGACACTGGCGTGTGAGGGACAGCTTATACGGGCGCATCGTGTTGTTCTTTGCGCTTGTAGCACATTCTTTGATTCTGTTTTGTCGAATTATGCCAGCGAACGGGATCCCATCATTATTATGAAGGATGTGACCTTTGCCGAGGTCAAGTGTCTCATTGAGTTCATGTACAAGGGCGAGATCAATGTGGAGCATGTAAATAAACCCAACCAGTAAATACCTTGAGATATTTTTGTAAATTTGTTTGTACGCTTTTGCAGGCTAGTTTACCATCGTTGCTTAAGACCGCCGATGATCTCAAAATTAAGGGTCTAGCCGAGGTAACATGGCGTGACGATGAGGATGGCCCACCGCCACCAATGGCTGCCACCGAGTTTCATTCGCCGCCGCGCAGCCTTGCTGAAAGTTATGCCCAGGACATGCTACTACAACAACAGCAGCAGCAACAACAAACAGCCCACCAACATCTTCAGCATCAACCACAACTCAACTCCGATCGCTGCACCGAACAGGAGCGTCACTCGCCGGCTGCCATGGAGAATGCACTTGGCTTGAATGGTTCGGGTGTTCGTTTGCCAACGTTGACGCCACAGCCGAGTGCGGCTGTAACCAGCAGCAACAGCAGCAGTTTGGATTGCACAGCGCCCGTTGATTCGTATTCGGTTGGACCAAAGCGTAAACGCGGTCGTCCACCGCTCGATGATACATACGATGTGTTCAATGTGTAAGTGGTGCAGGTATACGTTCTATATGCAATATAATTGAATATTTGATTTGGTGTTTGGCAGACGCAAACTGGCTCAATATGCCGCCAATTTGGAGCCCGCGCAGCGGGCATATCTGGAGTCGTCTGGGCGTGCTTATGCTGAGGAGCCGCAATCTGGTGCACATTCCGCAACATTGGCCTCACCGCCCACCGCCTGCCCTCCCAAACAGCGCCAGAGACTGCGACATCAACAACAGCAACAACAGCAGTCATCACCTCAAACCGATGCCAATGAGCTAAGTGCAACATCATCGGATTGGCAGAATGGCAAGCTAAGCGATGTGAAGCTTAAAACGGAGCTGGACTTAAGCAACGATGAGAGCTGTTTACCAACAGAAGCAGAAGCAGCAGCGAAAGCAGAAGCAGCAGCAGCTGCCAGCCCGCTAAGCAAGAAACAGGAAAAGCTGCAAGAGCGACGTGAACGTCATGGAAAGTTGCGTCATGCAACGCGACGACTATACGGCGGGGAGCGTGAAAAATCCAACGAAAAGCCAACACGCATACAACAGTTACCAGATGCTGAGGATGAGGATGAGCAGGAACAGCGTCATAAGTTGTCACAGCCCGTCGAAGAGATTGAGAATGAGCATTTGGTGGCAAACCGAGGCGAATCGCCGCGTTCCACAGCTTTGCTGCCCGTCAGCTTTGCGGCGAGCAAGTATGCAGCGAGTGGTGATGCCTCTGTCACTGCTGGTTATATGATCAACGATCATGGCATGTTATTGGCCCATGATTTTGCACCAAATGTTGCGGCTGCTGCGGCAGCGGCTGCAGCTGCAGCAGCGGCTGTTGTTGCCACAGCAAATGGCAGCAATCAATCAGTAGCAGGAGTAGCTGCAAGTGATGCTGCTACAGGGGATTATGCTGACGTCAAGCTGGAGGATTACGATGCGACCGAGTTGCGTCTGACCAATGAGGAGCTAACACAATGGCAGGATGTCATCAAAATGGATGATTATTTGGCCAAAGGACGACGTCCACAGTTTTGGGAGGAGACATTTACCAAGCGCGTAAGTTTGAAAACGATTTATTGTTTCTTTTCTAGTTTTTCTATTATCACTTTGACATTTCATGTTTTTTTTGGTGGTAGTGTTTCTTTGGTTGTGTTAAATACTTTTTCTCTTACAATTTGGTCAAAAGTGGGCGGAGGCGGCGCGCCACTGAGTTGTTTGAGCGTACGCTGCTTGGACGTTTCTTGTTTCGTCCTGCAGAGGTGTTTGGCGTCTTTGGGGGCCGACCACGTTTTTTAGGTGCGCTTGCTGCTGGTACACTACTCATCGCCGTGACATTGGCGGTCCCAGACGGTCCAGCCAATACAGCTGTTGACGTGCTTGGCCCATCAGCAGTGCGCTCTTCTTCAATCACCATACTTGCTACCGGTACGGTATTGGCCGGCGTTACACACGTTCCATTGTTAGCATTAACCCGAGAAACTGCAGTTGGGCTGCATTGCGGCGGTGCATTGGCAGACCCGCTACGGTTTGCCTTTTTTGCTTTACGTGCTCGGCCGACCATCTTGCGCTTTGCCGGCTGTTTTGGCAGCGCCCTATTATTATCCCCGCTTTCCATTTCTTTTAACAATGTAAAATTAAATTGAATTCAACCTATTAAATATTTAATCAATTTTTTTTTTTAGTTTTACCATTTTCTTAATATGTAGAAAAACACGGGAAGCTCTTACCTTTACGGGTTTGACACAGGAAATGAAAGAGCCCAAAATGTCAAGTTGCCAGCCTTTTATTTGATCAGTGTTCCATTCCCATTGTAGGTACTCGATGCCATCAAGAACAAGAGACTCGAAATGAAAAAAGCTGCACGCATTCTCGGCGTCTCTTATGGGACGCTATATGGACGCTATCGAGAGGTTTATGGTTGCCTTAAACATCCATATAGGTAAGGATTAGAATTATTTTAACTATATATTTTTTTTTTATATATTATTCCTAGTTAAAAGGTTGTCTCAAACATTTTTAACGCGAAAGATTTAAACTAATTATTGCTTATCGATTAATCTTGAAAAGTACTCAAACTCAAACTGAAATGCTGCATTTATGCTGACGCCGCAAGCAAAGTCTCTAGCATTTCGCCTTAAGGTTTTCGGAAAGTTTTAGAATTTGCCATGCAATATGTTTCCGTTAAAATAAAATTTAAATTTAAATAATTTTACTCGCGCCGCCATTTACCGAGCGAGTATATAACAACGTTTATTTACTCGTTGTTTTGACTAGAGCGAATACAGAAATTAGTTTTCAGCGATGTATCGATATTTCTGTGCTGATTTAACATAAAAATTATTTTCAATACGAAAAAACGAAAACAGCTGATTTTGGAAAAACGTTTGCCAATGTAAACGTCTTTTCGCCGCTATCCTAGCAGGTCTTCTAAGAAACTGAGTATCATTTAGATTGCAACTGATATTATATATTTTATTTTATTGTTTAATAGCGGCACAACATTTCGTAATTCCGTTGCCGTTTCCGCCTCATCCGCAGCCAGTCAATTGGCGGTGCAGCCGCGTTTCGATCTGAGTTTCCGTAGTAGCAGTGTATTGCCAGCACAGCTGGGTAAGTTTGCTCTCTTGTTTTTAATTTTTTTTTTTTTGAATGACAAAGTAATTTATTAACTGCAATTTGTTTTGCAGACTTGGGCAAATTGCGACAGAAGGAGCTAAATGAGCTGTGGACACGTCCGCAGATATGAAAACCATCGAAAAAGTTGCAAAATCTCAAACGTCGCCACAGATTGATCTAGGCGTTACGTCTAAGCTTAAGATTAAATACAAAATTTTATAGAATATCCTATATACATAAAGATACTACTTACATACAAAAATATTTTTGGCACTTGCAAAAAAAGACAGTTAATAATTTAAGAGCGAGACTCGTTTAAGAGACGATTAACGATCCGAGATCCAAAAGAAAGAAGAAGAAAAAAAAAAACAAAACAAAAAACTTGAAACAATTACGTTTTGATTTCCTTCATGTTATAACTGAAACTGTTCAACTATTATACAAATAAAAAATATGCGTCTTAGTTAATTATATAAATATTTATATGTATACATTAAAAAAAATATTAAATTATATTAGTGTGGTATTATCTAGCATTCAATGTGAATGAAATATTTAGCTATTTTCTGTCAGTAGTAAAATTGAAAAACACAAATTAAACAAGTTGTTCGAAGACAAAGATTACAAAAAAAAAAAAATAATAATACAAAAACCAACAGGGGAAGCAAAATAAAAAATGAAAAGTACACAGACAATTTTTTGATAATATTCATAAAAAAAAAAAAACGAAAAAATAAATCAGAGGACAAAATAGGAAAGTATTACATATTTACGATATACGATTAAAACAAAACGCACTTTTAAAACGCAAACAATTTTGTTTCAATTTTATTCGTTTGCATTTATTTAAATTCGATACAAAGGCATGGGCATAGTATCGATAAGCAACTACTCACGAAATGTTCGACTGAACGTCAACTGGTTATGCAGCCCTACTTTTGCTTTTGCTGATTAATGCAACTCTGCGTTTGCTGTCAGACGTTTTTTACTAGCTTGCCGGTGTTGAAGAAAAAGTCCTACTTCTTTATTGTCTCTCGGTCGAACAACATCTATTGCTGAATATTAAAATCGTTCCGCTTGTGTTAAAATACTTGAAAGGCTGCAATGTCTTTCAAGTATTTTGCACTTGACTCGGTGCAAATGCTTACCTACATCCATGACAATGTCTTTCATTGTCATGATGAAATGACCAACAAGAGCTACTCGGAGGCCTTGTTGGACAGCGAATTGAAAAGGAGAGTACGGGTAAGTAAAAAAAACATTTTTTGTGTGCGCACACATTAGAATGACTGCGTTTTTTTTTTTTTTTTCAATAGACCTTAAATAAACGCATACATTTTCCAATGTCTGCACTGCATGAGGCTCTGCGTGAATGCCAGCCGGTTGAAGCCGTGTTATCCGACCGGCACGAAAATGGCGCACCAGTTGAGGCTGACATGGTGCTTCGTTTAAAGTATTTGGTTAAAGATGCACCGGCATCTCTGAAGTGGGAATGGAACTTAAAGTTGGTGCCTGGTGAAACAGTAAGTTGACTAAAAAAAACACACACACACACAGAAACACACGCCATTTTTTATTCTAGAAAAAAAAAGAATACATACATATATAAAAAAAAGGAACGCACGCACCATGGTGAAATTAATTCACCATGGCACGCACGCATGCATGCAAGCAAGCAAGCCAGCGTTCACACACACACAATTACAGCAAACGTCAAACATTTTTGTTATACCTTTTTTTTTTTGCAGTTCTGCACACATACACACGCACATACACACACACTTAAACGCACACACACACACACACTTACACACACACACATGCACAGCAAACGTCAAACATTTTTGTAATACCATTTTTTTTTTTTTTGCAGTTTTATCGTGGCTTGGTGGCACTGACATTAGGCCACACCGTCAGCCTTGGTAATTGTCAGGAGTATTTGATGGCTATAATCGAGAAGAAGGATAAGGAGATCCTGCAATATCGCAATGAAGGCGCTGTTCTACGTAGAAGTAAGTAAACTCTTTTTTTTTTCAATTTTAATTTCTTCATATAAGCAAAATTTTGTATTTTATTTTTCATAAACGTTTATTAATCGATCCATTTTTTCTACAGCCACTGTGGCCACACAGCTGTTCGATGTGAACGGGTATTTAAAACAGTATAAGGCGCTGTTAAACAATGTTGTCGCATACAGTAAATGCGTTCAGGTCTTCGGTGGATCGGTTATCACATTTGCACCCAATCTGGCGGCCAAGAAAAAGGAAAAGTCAAGATCCAAACACAAGACTCGTCATGGCGGCTTAAAAACTTTGAGTCCTTCAAGCTATATGTTAGCTCTATATTATAGATAAATGTATAAAATATGAACTTATAGATTTTTCATTTTTTGCTTTTCACAGGAAGCGCAAAATTGCTGAAGCTGATAAAGAGTATGCGGAACGCATGGCAAAGAAGCGTCGCATTTCGAAGGCACCTTTTACATATAAGAATACCGAGAGCCAGAGTCAAGAGGAGGATCCCCAACAGTGCGCGGCTTTAATCACGCCAGATCACTTTAGTGAATTTGGCGACGATATGTCTGAGCGCTACAATATGGATCAGCCATCCACTTATGGTCAGCAATATGATAATGGATGTAATCAGGAATATGTTGCCAATAGAGCACAAAACGAAGGGGGGTATAGCATGAATATGTCTGAGCGCTACAATATGGATCAGCCATCCACTTATGGTCAGCAATATGATAATGGATGTAATCAGGAGTATGTTGCCAATGGCGCACAAAACGAAGGAGGGTATAGCATGAATATGTCTGAGCGCTACAATATGGATCAGCCTTCCACTTATGGTCAGCAATATAAATATGGCTATAATCAGGAATATGTTGCCAATGGCGCACAAAACGAAGGGGGGTATAGCATGAATATGTCTGAGCGCTACAACATGAATCAGCCATCCACTTATTGTCAGCAATATAATTATGGCTACAATCAGGAATATGTTGCCAATGGCGCACAAAACGAAGAGGCGTATAGTTTTGAAGTCGATGTCGATCCAGACAAAACCCCGAATAGCAGTATTTCCGATGCTGAGGAAGGTGCAAACAAGGATATTTTCAATACCAGCTTGTCGGACATTCGTCTTCGTGTGAGCAGTGACGAAGAGGACGCAGAGGAGAATGAGTCGTCAGAAGAGTCGTCCGAAGAGTCGTCCAAAGAATCGTCCAAAGAATCGTTCAAAGAATCGTTCAAAGAATCGTTCAAAGAATCGCTCAAAGAGTCGTCCGAAGAGTCCTCGGAAGAGTCCTCCGAAGACGATCAAAAGCCAGCCGAAAAGGCTAATGAGTCATCCCAAGAGGATGAACAGTCATCCGAAGACGAGACAAAACCCATAGAAAAGGCTAAAGAGTCATCCGAAGAGTCTTCCGAAGACGAGACAAAACCCATAGAAAAGGCTAAAGAGTCATCCGAAGAGTCTTCCGAAGACGAGACAAAACCCATAGAAAAGGCTAAAGAGTCATCCGAAGAGTCTTCCGAAGACGAGACAAAACCCATAGAAAAGGCTAAAGAGTCATCCGAAGAGTCTTCCGAAGACGAGACAAAACCCATAGAAAAGGCTAAAGAGTCATCCGAAGAGTCTTCCGAAGACGAGACAAAACCCATTGAAAAGGCTAAAGAGTCATCCGAAGAGTCTTCCGAAGACGAGACAAAACCCATAGAAAAGGCTAAAGAGTCATCCGAAGAGTCTTCTGAAGACGATGAGAAGTCCAAAAAGGATTCTGATTCCTCTTCATCTGAAAAAGATTCTCCAGTTAAAAGAAGTGAGCCGAAGGACAAGTTGAATTCAACTTCGTCTACCATTGAATCTGACGATGGTGAAAACAATGATGAGGAGGCGAATTCTGGAGATGACACAGAGTCGTCATCTGACAATGGTTAACGATAACCAGGACAAAACCGATGCTTTGTAAGCAATCGAATATCGAAGTAGCACTGCAGTACAAAGTTGCAATTTGGATAATTGCAGCACTACCTCATCAGATATAACTAAATAACCAACAGCAACACGTTTAGACTGATATAGACTTACACACACACTCATTTACTTATACTTGTTACTGTAGTTATTTAACTACCAAACACTTTAACATACAATGTATATATTTAGATCTCAAGCATATATACTATATAGGCATTTAATGTTACAGTGCCTTATAGTGCTTATTGTATACTATTTAGAGAATTGTATTTTCTTATTTTGTATATAATGCTTTAAATTAACGTTATCAAATAACGTTTTGTGATCAAATATATACTAACCATAACAAAAAATAACCGCTAACTGTTTGTCTTGATGTTTCTTGTTTGTGTTTCTATCTGTTTAAAAGTTGCATTATGTTGTTTGGGAATGGAAAGGCATATTTGTGTTTGGGATCTACATTCAACATTTCTTTGAAAATTGTAAACATTTTTTTTTGATCAAAGTTACGTTAATATTTTATTTCATTTGTTAAGTTATCAGGCAATGTTTTTTCGCTTAAAAATTTTAAATGAAGTTCATATCGATGTTCATTCTGTTGGCCTCGACGGTACAACTATTCATGTTATCGGCCAGAGCAGGTAAGCCAAGCTATTTAGTAATACAAAAAAAAACAATTATGCATGTTGAATTTTCTATTCCATTGTTATAGATGACAATTTTACGGGCAAGGTTGTAGGCGGTGTCGATACCGACATAAGGGATGTACCATATCAGGTATCTATACGTCTGACTAAAAAGGAGAAACAACGCTATGGCTCCGGTCACATCTGCGGCGGTGTTGTACTTAGCCGGCGTATGGTGGGTACAGCGGCCCACTGCTTATATGGGTAAGTGGCACATCTAAGCGAATCATATCGGGATATCATTAAAATCAAGTCAGTTAGTCTCTCTGTCTGTCTGTCGTATCGTACGTGAAAAATCACACACTTAAAATGGACCTAGAAAAATAATAATTATTGATGATTTTTATACTCGATACAGAAAGTTTTGTGCATTGTTCGTCCTCATGTCTGTCCGTTCCGCCGCCGCTGGAATCCGGAATCGCCTGGGTCTTAAACCTAATTTGGCAAAAAAGATAGCTAGCGATGTTCTTCTACTGATATCAGTATACACAATAATATTGGTGAAAAGTCTTGAGCAAATGCTGTTCTGTTTAACACTATGATTTTATTTTGAGCGAAAAACATAATAACAATCATTAATCATCAGAATTTTTGTGGCTTATTATAATAAATCTTATCAAGTATAACTTATAATGATTCCCAGATCCCAGATCCCATTCCGCTGCTGCTTGTTCTGGCTTCATGCTTTATTAATGCACTTATTATTTTGCAGAGTTACGACGAACAGATATCGCACTGCTGGCGAATATATACTGGTCATGGGCAGCTCGTACTTGAATAGTGGTACTAGTGCAACGCTTCACTTCCACGTGCAACAAATAACAATGCATCCCAATTTTAATCCAAGGAATTTGCATAACGATATTGGTGTGTTCTTCATTAATGGCTTTATACCGTGGGACTCATTTGTTCGACCGTTGCCCATTGCCTCAAAACAAATGGCAACGAAAACCGAATGCCTCATCTCCGGCTGGGGTGCCACTAAAACGGTATGTCTATTATGCATGAGTATCAAATGTTCTTCATCGTTTAATGTTTGGCCATTTATTTATTCTGGTTTTAGGCTGGTTCCGCCAACAATATGTTACAATCGGCTAAAATATTTATTATTGAACAGAAAACTTGCAGTGAATCATATGGCGACATACCATACACACAAATATGCGCTGGGATCGTTAACATTGGAGGCGTTGACTCCTGTCAGGGTGATTCCGGCGGTCCGATGCAGTGTCTGAACGTTCTCGTCGGCATCGTCTCCTATGGCAGAGAGTGCGCTGAGAAAAAGTATCCGGGTGTCTATACAAATGTTGTTCAGTACCAGGATTGGTTGAATCGTGTTAACGACACCTTCGATTATTCGGTTTATAGAAGCGGCGCAGTCCAAATAACTGTCATCTCTTATTACATGTTATGGCTAAAAAATCTTTGTATACTCTTTATAGCGGCGAGGTATTAAATTAGTATCAAGTACACCCCCAACTATCTTCCTTAAATACTAACGTCACAACGTGAAGGCGTAGATAGATCTCAAGTGTGTTGTCCCAGCCTCGTGTTTGGTCAACGCAAAAAATTCAATTTATCTAATCAATAACAAGAAAAAAAAACCACTCATGCGAATTTAATAATATGATTATTACACATTTTAAAATAATAGAAATCATGGTGACAAAATTAGCAAAACCACTTTCCAGCATAGCGCAACGTGTTAATACAGTTCTGGGTAATTCGAAAAATGAATTTTTCTCTATACAAATTAATATAATGATCTTATATGAGCCATTAGCTATGCAGAACTATGTAGATCTTAAGAAAGTTTTGCAATTACGTCATCATTTGTTGCTCGCTTGATGATTGGTGTTGATGTGTTTTTGGTAGATATAGTGCTATAAATCTACATTGATTCTTGTGTGCCTTTGGGTAAATCAAATTTCTACGAAATTATGCAGAGAAGTGGCGACGTAGATAGAGAGAGAGAGAGAGAAAGGCAAGCACACTCTATAAAGCCAGGTACCAGCTACTCCCAAGAATCAACCAAAATGAATACTTTTGAGAATAATGTTGTGTGGCAGTGGGTTGGGCAGGTGTAGTCGTAGTCGTAGATTAGATTATGTCGGCTGTGTATTGCCAGATTTAATTTCGCTTGATATCGATTGAATAGCGATGGCCAAGCAAACATTGGCCCTGATTGTCCGCAAAAAAATTAGTTGATGTTCTTAGCTCGTGCCGTAAAAACCAGGTACTCATCAAATGGCTTCCAAACTAATGATATTCGCTGTGTTCTTCAGCCTTTATTTCGGTTTAGGAGCAAGCAATGGTAAGTCTATTGTCCATACTGATATCTAGGCAATTATCTCAAAGGCGTTACTTTGTTTTAGGTAAAAATTTGGTTACACAACACATACGTCCGAGATTCAATGCAGATCCAGGACGCATCATAAATGGCACCCAAGCCGTTATGGAGGCCACCAGGCATCAGGTCAGTGTGCGACGTCGCCTCAACGATGGCTACTTCTATGGCACCGGTCACATATGCGGCGGTTCACTGATCAGGCCCAATGTTGTTCTAACCGCAGCGCATTGCTTTGTCGAGTAAGTTGTGCAGATTGAAAATCTTATCACTGAATTCAACTAATGAATGGTTGGTATCAACTGGTTTAACCCATTGATAATCTGTTCACCAATCCTTCTTGTGTTCGTTTCCCCAATTTTGAGTCATATCTAAAAAATTTGATTTTTATTTTAAATGTCATTTAGGTAATTTGCCTTTTCTCTTCAATTCTAGCCAAGATATCTACGATGGTAGCTTCGAGCCCAAAGATGATTTTATTGTGGTCATGGGCAATTTGGACCGTTTTAACGACACAAATGCTTTGACCTTTAACATTGATAAGCGGATTATGCAACAAAAAATCTTTAATCTGCAAAACTATGACAAGGACATTGCGCTGCTTATGCTGGATGGTTCAGTGCCACCCAATCATCCAACCATACGACCAATTGCACTAAGTGCTTTGACCATACCGGCGGACACAGTTTGCCAAGTAACTGGCTGGGGCACTACCGAGGAGGGATATAGTTCAGATTTTCTAATGACTGTCGATGTCCCAATCATAAGTGATTCGCAGTGCATTAGCGATACCGACATTGGTCGATTCGTATTACCTGGCATGATCTGTGCCGGCTATATGGATGGTGGGCGTGATGCCTGCACCGGCGATTCGGGTGGACCGCTCGTCTGTCAGAGCCAAGTGGCGGGCATTGTTTCCTTTGGCGTTGGCTGTGCTCAGCCTCGGCTACCAGGTGTTTATACCGATGTATCATTCTACTACGACTGGATAAACAAGAAGATCGATAGTAACGGCGAAGGTAGCGGTGGTGAGGGTAGCGGTGAAGGCAGTGGTGAAGGTAGTGGCGAAGGTAGTGGTGAGGGTAGCGGTGAAGGTAGTGGTGAGGGTAGCGGTGAGGGTAGTGGTGAAAGTAGTGGTGATAATGGCATTGAGGATACCGTTGATGATGGCGTCGCTATGCTTACATTTACATATGCTCTTAGCATTGCAGTTCCTGTTCTACTTGGCCTAAGTCACACTTTGTAGATGTAAGTCTTGTTTACTAATTAAACGTAAAGTAACATTACTTTTTTGTCTTATTAAACTAATAAAACTAACAATAAAAAAAAATTATCGACACATAAAATCGATATTTCTTACTTGTCATTTTTTTTTTGAACAAGCATTTAAAGCCTTTTATGTCACATTTTAGATACCTGTGAAACTATCAGCTTATATTTATATTCTTATTTTGTGCGCACGAATAAATAAATATATATTTTTTTTTGAACTGAATTCAACGAAGATTTTAAGAATGTTTCTTATGCTGCCACTGCTACTCTGGTCAACAGCGTTTGCTGTGAATAACGAAACGGTGCGTAATAACTCGCAACAATTGGGACAGGCTTCCAATGCTTCTGATATCGAAATGCTGCCGGAGCCATCCTATATGGTGTCTGTGCGCCGTAGCCGCAAGGATTCGGTACGCTATGGAAGTGGTCATGTTTGCGGCGGTGCTTTAATTACTCCAAACTTGGTTTTAACTGCCGCACATTGCTTTATTGAGTAAGTGAAAATGAAATGAAAAAAAAAAAAAAAAAAACACAAATATTTGTACACATAATAAGTTGACATTTCTTTTTTCACAGTCAGACCAAATACGATGGGAGCTTTCTGAACGAGTCAGAGTTTAAAGTGGTGTTGGGCAGCCCGCATCGCTTTGCCAGCAAAACGAATACAACATCCATACGTTTGATGGCTGTGCTAACGCAGCAGAAGAAGTTTGATTTTAAGACCTACGACAAGGACATTGCACTGTGCGTACTCAAATGGTTGGCTCCGGTAAAACTTATGACTCCCATTAAGCTGATTGAAAACATCAAACTTCCAACAAAGAAACGTTGCCAAATAAGCGGCTGGGGTCGCATCGCGGACGATCGTCTCCACTCTAATGTGTCGCTAATCGAGAAGAATGCTTGCAAATTGGTTGGAGGCAGTCTTAGTCGTCATTTGAAGCCTGGCATGCTGTGTGTTCTCATTGAAGATGATTTGGCCGATTCGGGTGGACCTTTGATCTGTGATGATAAGCTGGTTGGCATTCAATCCTGGAACATCATTATGCCCGGCATGCCGTCAGTGTATACCGATGTGTTGTACTATCGCAAATGGATTTTGGATACTGCTAATGCAGAGCGTTGGAATCGCACCAATTCTGAAACAGCCGAAGATGAGGCAACTGATTCCGTTCTAAATCAAGCCAAATTTTATGAACCTCTACTTTTTGTTACAGTTCTAGTTTTATGGCATTTCTAAAAAATGTAACATATTTTTCGGCCGATGTTAAAAAAATCAAGTTTTGTTTATAGATTGTTCACTGTTAAAAAGCTGAAATAAAAAGCTCAATTATAATGTAATCCAACGGATACTTAATCAATTTTGAACAGCAAAATCCCCGCATAGAAGCAAATAATTTAAAGGCCAAAAGCCATTTATTTTAGTCATAAATAATTAAGCGTTTTAAGTATGTCAGAGTTATAAATTTGATTACATGTACTCGTAAATGAATGAGAATGTTAAGGTACACAACAATAATGACTTGATACTGTTTAATCTATTTATGTACAACAATTAGAGGGTATACTCTTAGGTATAGTCTCTTTGACATTGTTTATTGCAGTTTTGATGCATATGAAATCGTCTCACCTATCACTTATTATGTAGACTAAGTATATATAGGAACTATAAAAACATGCACATTGCATGTGACTGATATTTTCAAGCTACGTTTAGTTCAATCAAAGAATTGTGGACACTTTTCATTCAAAATATCAAAACATTCGCATGTTTAAGATATGTTATTCTAATTATAGGCTCGCATGGTTCGAAGAGAAATTTGAATATATAAACAAAGAATGTATTAAGACGAAAAATATAAGAAGAAAATAATTAATAATCAGAGCTCTTATCAATATGCGATTATAATTTGCATGTGTGTGTGTGTTTTGTGTGAATTTACTTAATACATTTAAAAAACAACAAAAGCATAAACATTGCCAGAAACTTGCTTTCATGCGTTTTATAAAAAGCAATCTATGTCATTCAGCGTTTGAAGCTCTAAAAAGGTGCACACTAAATATCTTGACGGCTCTATAAAGTTTTTTTTTTTTTTTCAAATTTAGTGACAGACTCGAATCGAAAAATTCGAAGCTTGACACTCTTAAATAATGCAACTCAACGAACATCTCAAAAAGGTCATGAAAATATTGATCTTTGCATTTTTATGCAGCGAAATGCAGACAAGTAAGTGGAGAGTATTAGTTGAAATAATATTAAGAATAAAGTTTCAAAAGTTTTGAAATGTAAAAATTACTTTGTGATTTGTCAAATTTTATTTGAATATTGGAATTCGCGAGCATTTTTAAGTACAGCAACATCTTGAACACATTTCTCCATAGTAAACGACCTGTTACTAACCTTTGTGTTGGGTTTAGTAGTAAAAAATAAATTTATTTTACAAGTTTTATAAATAATTCAGAAAAATGCTAATACGTCTAAGAAACTTTCACAGCAGATCTTTAAAAATTTACCTCTATCAGCAATTATATTTTTTGGGATATCAAACTGTCTATTGAAAACTTATTCATTTATAAATCTCTTTTCTTTTTGCTTTTATGAATGTATTGTAAATGTACAATTTGCGGCATGAATCCGATCAACTATTATTATTTAAAACCTCAACACACGCGCCTCGTACTTTTCAGACCAAATCATATCGCAATACTGACAAAACCAATGCACCAACCAATAGCACAACAATTCGCCAATCGCGAGGGTATCAGCTGATTGAGTAATGCATTCGCTTGTGTTTGTTCGTTACGTTTCAGTATTCCGATAATGATAACGCAAGTGGATCATACCATATCAAATGCATTTTGGTTGGTTTTGTTACCAAGGCTAGAGGTTACTACCATCGCTAATCTTTATTGCTATAGGTGGAATTTCCTTCCTTAGTAGTAGTACTAAATGCATTTAATCCGTTTCTTTCCCGTTCCGCTTGTAGCCTTTACTCATCGCGAGCTGACGAAAACACATCATAGCATTGAGGGGGCGTCCACAGCGGTCAACAACAGACGCCAGAAAAGAGCACCCTATCAGGCGTCGATACGTTTGCTGAATCAGGAGCTGGATTACTTTGGCAAGGGTCACATTTGCTCCGGAGCACTAGTGGGTCCATCTGTTGTCCTCACCGTTGCCCAATGCCTATACAAGTAAGCAATGGAGTAAGCACTTCCCAAATGATCACTGAAACTTTGCTCTTTTCCTTTATAGTTCGGAGAGCAAGAGCTCCTATCATCCGGCTGAGCTGCGTGTCGTTTTGGGCAGCCGACAGCGCTTTGCGCCAGCTCATGCTCAGATCTATGGCGTTACGCATGTACTTATGCCACCCAAGGAGCTATCGATTGCGATACTAATGTTGGATCGGGATGTGCCGGCGCATCAGACGCGCATTCAGCCCATTTCATTGCCAGTGGATGGGCTGCACTTGGAGCACGATGATGCGACGCCGTTGCATATCAGCAGCTGGGGAGTAGCTGGAGAGGAGGGACATGAGCTGCACGAGATGTTGACGTTGCGTGTGAAGCAATCGTCCTGCCAGGAACCACAATCAGAGCTCTGTGTGCTCTTCGATGAGCAAGCAAAGCTGGCTGCCTATGAATTGGATGAAGGTGCTCCGTTAACCAAGTCGAATCATTTGATCGGATTGCATAGCAAGTCCACTTTTGTCGATGTCGCCAGTCATGTGGAGTGGATCCTGGCCCAGACGGGCAATGGCTGCAATCAGAACAGTTGCATTTGGGGCATTCTGGGTCTGATTGTTTTCACGATTTATGTGCTCAGTTTTAGTCGAAAGTCCATAAGCTGGCATATTATCTGAAGCTAAGTGGAATTTACTTTGGTTAGAAATTGAATTTCTCCTAGGATACAAAATGTGATACTCTTTTTTTTATATTATATAGCTAGAATAATAAATTTTAGATGTTATAGTTACGCGGTAAAACTATCAACGCAACTCCATATGTGGGGAACTTTAAGGATTTATCGATGTTTATCAATTTCACAGTTGCTTCCTTACTCATGCGGGGACAGACACCAATACATTGCACAAAAACGATAAACTCATTAAAATTAGGCATCGAGTACAAAAATCAATAAAGTACACGGCGAACAGAATCGCCAGATGGGTGCTTTGTTTTGCTTGAATATCTTATCGAGCAGCTTTTGTAAGTAAGCAAAATACACCAGAGTAAGAAGCAGCAAACATGCACATGCAGATCATATCAAATAGCTTTTGTCAGCAAAGGTGCGAAGTGTGTTTAGTTTTAAGTGTCACTAAACATTGCAAATAATTTTGCAAAGAAAATAAAGTAAGCGTAATCAGTGAATAAAGAAAAACTTTATATACAGTATTTACATAGAATATTCGAGAGATTCGCAACATTCCTAATTCGAAGATTCCTAATCCAACAATGCATTAACCAGACTACACAAACGCTTTCCGCAAAGCAGCAAGACAGGCTGTGATGCCGCCGTCAACTGTTGACCAAAACGTATAAGTGGAAAGGAGTATTGAAAGTCCGCCATGTTGCCAAAGGTGCGTTGTTGCCAACCCTCAATGTGTGCATAGTTAAACAAATAGAAATACTTGGATCCGGCCATGGTCAAAACCAGTAAATATCGCTTCTGGGCAACAACAAAGGGCAGCAGCTGCTTAATGCTTCCCTCCAAGCGAATCTGTTGCAATGGTGCAAATTGTTCGCTTTGCGAACCATACAAATGGACAGCAATGTGGCGACAGTTGTGGCAGCTCAACAGCAGCTGTTGATAATGAAATACGGCCAGATCGTAGTCACCTTCGATGTGTTGGAGCAGCTCAAATCTTTGACTAATTGCATCCAAACGGTGCACGGCCACAACGGGTAAGTGTTGATGGAGTGCACTGTTCAACAAGAGTGTTGTGTTACGCTCCAGATGCAGCAATTGCAGCAGGGAGCCGGTGGAGGGTAGAGACTGCCAATCGCTAAGACTGCAATTTGTATGATTCACATGTAAAATACGCAACTCCTCCATGGTGCTTATAAGTAGCAAAGTGTAATCCTCTTGCTCCAATAGCTTCAATAGCTCCACATGATGGGCTAAGCCCAAAGTATGGGCGTGTCCACGACAATTGATGTGTATCCGACTGCGAATGCGCAACAGCTTCTGCTGATGGCAATAGTTTTGTGCCTTGACCCGCAAAGCTATCCGAGTTCCACTTACACGCAACACTTGACTATGGATTTCAATCTCACTGAGATGGACACGTTTCTGCTGGCGATAGAGTCGAGCACGCAGCTGCCTCAACTGACAAATGCTGCTGGGTTGTGGCATATAGTTGGCTTCCAGGTCATATGTTTGATTTGCTTCAGGTTCATTCCAGCTGACCTCAAGTCCATCTGTGTCTTCATAGTCCAGGTAGTGCAAACGTTTGGTATGATTTGTGCGGAAGTTTTCAAGTTTTTCCGAAAGCTCTGCCAGCTTGTACTCCTTGGAATCGTCAGAAGTCGTCGATTGTCGGGACTCAGCCACTTCTGCAACATCGTTGTAAATAAGACCGCCCTGGAAGATGGCATCATCTAGAAGCAAGCTGTCAATGTTATAGTCGCGATCAGTGAATATGCTGCTCTGATAGCTTTCACTCAATTCCTTGCCGTTGAGGCGCATCACATGAGCAGGGCCTTTGAGCTCAATGCCTCCATTGAAGGTCTTCATACCACCGATGGCCTGAGGCTGCTTGCCATTCTTGTAGACGACACTATGCAAGGGTATGCCATTGATGCTGCGCAATAGGACATCTCTGCCCAGTTGGAGTTGCTCAAAGCGCAGTGTGCCAAATAGCTCCAAGGTGGCACCATGCAGTGGAACACGCTGCTGCAACAGATACTCAAGATTCATGCCATTTATCTCATCCAGTTGAAGGTCCTTCTTCAAGTTGAGTTGCTTTAGGGCCAACGGTGGATAAACCGCATTCGGCGACTGCTCAAAAATATTCTCCACATGAATGCCATTAAGTTGTCCTCGAACCTGCAGTTGGTCTATTCTAGGTGGTGTTTGAAAGTGCAACTGAGCTTTGATGGGCAAGCCGCTGGAGCGACGATAGAGCGAATCGTTAAAGCGATTAATTTCAATGTTATTGAGCAAACCGAATTGGGAATCGTTCTGAAGATTTATAGAATGCGCTCGCACAGGTTGAAGCATTGTTTGTGTTGAATGTACGATTTGTGTTCCTTTACCCTTTTGCAACAGAGCATCGTGGGCCAAGTGTGTGATGTTCAGATGGCCGAGAAAGTCTTGGCTTGCTTGTATCTTGCCCAACCTAGGTTGCTCTAGGATCACATGTCCGGAAATGGTTTGTGTTGGGCCACGGCGACGTACAGCATGCTGCCGCAGATAGTCCAGATGCTGATTGAAAAAAGCATCCTCTCTTGACTCTGACCACAACGCATCTCCGAGCACTACCAGATGACGCCAATTGCGCTGTTGCATTGCAGTCAACTTTTCGGCCAAATGAGGCAATGGATTGTTAGGCAAGGAAACACAACTCAAGCTACCATTGATGTAGAGCTCATCTACATATAAATCACCCTGCAAATGCAATGTCTTGAGTCGAGTATCGAGAAAACTACCAGCTGGCACCTCATTCACCCACGGTACATCCACATTTGTGGCCGTCATGCGCTGGAAACTATAATCCCCACTTATCGCTTGTGGCGTTGTGCGTAGTAGAGTGTTGTCCAACAAAGACATGAGATCCACATCGTTCATTGTTGGTGACTGCAGAGCATCCGTGATGACAACCTGCTCCAAAAAGGTCTTTTTGCCCGTCAGCAAGGAGTTTTCATTAGCATTAACAAGCCGCTTTAAATACGCCTCCCAGTCGATGTCATTGAGGGTTTGTAGCTGTAGTCCATTCTCGAAACGCACATTGCCCTCAATAATGAGCTGTTTGTTGAGCAATAGCTGTTGATTGCTGCCCACGCTAAGTTTCCCAAAGAGCTCATCGAATGGCAGACCGTTGAGTCTCTGGAATATTAAATGCTGCAAATGTGGTGTTTCCAATAGCTCCAATCGTTGCAGGCGTAAGGCTGGTTGCAGCAACTTTGTTAAAGACAATTGATTCAACCGTCGAGCATTCAAATTATCCTCAATCTCCAGTTGATCCTTGACCACAATGCGTGCAAACTGCTTCAGGCCTGTAAATTTCTGTGACATTTCCGATTTGAGCACCAGATCCGAACTGGGTATGCCATTTAGACTTAGAGTGTTTAGGCGATCCACGGTTAAACGCGCCTCAAAAAGCTTGTGTCCTGTTATTGTAGCCGTCTCACCCTGCCGCACAGCATCCCGGGCAATTTTCGCCAACCGGGAGCTATAATTGCCACACGTGATATCTCCATCGACACTGGCATTCAAGAATATAAGATGAAATGGCTTGTGAGCTGGATTCGCCATGTGACCTGCACCGATTAGCAGATGTTCATCTATGGGATGTCCATTGATGTGGTTGCTATTCAAAGCAGGCGTTGTGACCCTTGCATGTCCGAATCTCAGCGCCGTTAGGTTCTAAGGGAATCAATCGATTAGATAGAAAAGGAAGAACGAGTGAAAATTTCTTAGTTACTACCTGTGGCTTGTGGAGCAGCAAAAAATCAGCGTGCAAATCCTGTGCACGAAGAGATTGCCCCCCAATTAGCTGTAGCCGTGTCTTCTTTGTATCTCCCTGCAAGTTGTTAACAGTTAAGCTGCCATTGAGTACGATCCTACCCGTATAGTATTGCTGTAAAATTGATATCGGTGGCTCATCGCCCATTTGTCTCATCGCCCATTTTGTATCGTTGGCTACGATAATGTCGCCAGAGACACTCATCTGGTTAATGCGAACGGGTGCTGGAAATATAAATCATTCTATATCAGATATCAATCAAAATATCCTTAAAGCGCTTACTTTTAATCAGCGTATTGTTGACACCACAGAAAACAATATCCTCGGCAAAGTTAAGACCATTTATGAGTTTGGCATCCAATTTGTTGACAAAGAAGGCGGACATGAAAATGTTCGATGACACCACCTGAGGTTGCCGCAAATTGAAGAGCTGCTGCACCACCAGATCATTTAACAAAGCCGATTTCAGATTCGACACCCGCGCACGAGATTGAAAGACAAGTCGTCCCTCCAGCTCCGTGTCACGTGAGCGCAAAAATAGCGAATCATAAAAGTCAATCCACGACACATTATTAATACGTTCCACCTGAAGATGTCGCACCACCAACTGTTGCTGCTGCTCTTGTCGATCCACTGAACGTTCGGGCTGTTTATTGTAACTGTTTGGGGCCAGCAGCTCTTTTGCAAATAACTGTTTGGCCAGCAATTGACCCTTGATCGTGAGTATGGGTGGACCCGAGGAGTCTACATAGTAGCCTAGTGCAGGAAAAAAGAATAACAAAACTTGAAACAAGTACAAATAGTCTTAATATTAAAAAAAATATTCTCAAAACTCAACTTGAGTCAAGTTAAGCTCTACTTTAATAAAGCGAAAACTTACTGAGCCTAGTAACACTTTGCTTAAATCTAACAAAAAAAATCTACTTGAATCAAGTGAGATTGAAATTTAAAGTTTATCATTAGCAATATTTAAAACTCGTCTTACCTGGCAATAGTTCACCATGATAAATCAGATTCTTTACATGCAATCGACGCACTTTGAGCGTCTCCTTGCCAACATTGGGCGACTCATAGCCCACACCAAAGGAACGCGAAAAGCGTCTTCCACGACTACTACTTAGGGCATATTTGTGACGCAGTTGCTCAGTGCGCCGCTGTAGCTGGGTGGGAGTTGCCAAATGACGTCCACGCAGACGCACCTGCTCAATGCGTGAGCCACTGCTCACATGCAGCGGCTGCTCCAGATTGAGTGTGCTTTTGTCTTGTTCCTGCAGTGATTGTGTCAATTGACGCACTGCATCCAAATGTTGCTTGCGACGCAACAATAAGCTGCGCAGTTCACCTATTGTCTCCTCGAACTCATGACGATGCTGTTGTACACTGCTCAGATCTAATACAATATATATTGAGCAAAGAATAAATTATAATAGGAAAGATAAATATATAATAAAAATTCTTACTTAAATTGAGTATCGCACTTTACTATATAAATAAGTCTTGCAACAACTTCAAAAAGCCATAATATACGAGATTAAGTCAAGTTTTACTTCAATCAAGTTAAACAAAGCTTAAAATAAATATCTCGATTTTTCTCTTTCTCTCGGGTAAAAGTCTTCTATCCTACTATACTTGAATTAACTTAAGCTTTACTAAAATCAAGTAAAACCCATGTTAAAGTTCAGAAACTTGATATTTTTTTCTATATAAAATAGGTTTTTACCATCATTGCTACTCTCCACGTTGACATCGACGGCAGCACCACCAAGTTGCACCATTCGCAACAATGTGGTGCTGCGATTGCGCTGATACGACAAAAGTATAAAGCTCTCATTCTGCGGATTGCGATGGATGTAGACGCCACTGGGATTGGTGTCGGCGCCGAACCCACTGTAACAGTCCAGCCGATGGCTATTGAAGACCAGCACCTCGCCATTCGCCCGAGCACCGACAAGCAACTGTCCCAGTTCGGATGTGGCCAGTTGACTGAATTGAAGTTGCCTTAGGACATGTTTTCGGTAAACCACAAAGTTGCCTTCGACCATGCGAAAGAGGATACATGACGTTGCTGCGTTGGTGCCGCAGGCAAACAACATATTCCTATGGCGAAAACGTACAGCGAGTACCCGACGTGACTGTACCGTTAGACTCTGATGGCGTTGTAGGCGAAGAGAGGGCGTCATCAGCTCATAAATGGTAAGCACAAGCTATAAAAGGACAAAAAGAGAAAGTATTATAGTATAAGTATCTGAAACAGTTGTGTTGGAGTGCTTATTACAATAAGGTTTTTACTGAAAATACTAGAAAACTCACCTTTGACTGTCCGCGCAGTGAGCGTCCCGTGACTAAATAGTGAGGTTGATGACCAACAATCTGAAGGGTTTTTATGGCAGGTAATGAAAGGTCCTCGACGGGATTAAAGTACGTCTCAAGCCATTCAAAGGTTCTGAAGAAAGAAGAAACGAGCCTTTGTAAAATTTGATATCTACTATATATGTAGCTCTAGTCTCATTTAGAGAACCTCTTATCACTTCACTAACCTGCATTTGGCGTGACTTTTTGTATAGTTGCTGGTCAGCAGTAGCAAAACCTGTTCCGGATTGGGTTTGAGCAGTTTAAGATGCTGTAGATTTGCGTCAAGCTCAATCTCCTGTATGGGCTCAAAGTGCAGCTGTATGTCATTGAGAAGAGCCTGCAGCGACAGCTGATAGAACTCCAGTGACTCCGGTAGTGCAACAGCCAAAAGCAGATATTCATGCCATATAACTATGGCAGCAGCTGTTGCACCCTGTTGACTCACTTGACCCTTCAGATCGCCTAAACGCACGAGACGCTTACCACCGCTGCTCAAATGCAGCTGGAAAATCTCATTGCCATGCAGTACCAACAGAAGGTGTTCGGTACGCAGCACGTGAAGAGGTCGCTCGTGTCGCAACTCCATGTCCATGAAAGGCAGACGAATCTCAATGCTTAAACTGGTGCCATTTGCATCCTTACGACAAACACTATTAATCAATTTGGCTTGGCTACCATGCGGTCGCCTGGGTAGTTCAGCACCTTGTCCATAACACTGAAACCAGAGTGTAAATGCTTTAATTTACAGCGTTCTTTACATGTATTATTATCATTTGCACATACTTTTCTTATAAAAGTTAATAGAACACAAAAAATTACTATACGCAACTCCATTGATAACAAATATTTTAAATCAGATCTTAAGTTTGGACAAATCTCAACAATTGGACAAATTACACTTAATTCACACACACTTTAAAAGCTTTGCGCATGCTTTACTCAAGTTAACTTTTTCTACTTCTTTTCGTTACAGTTAACAGATAAGAGAGAGAGAGAGAGAATGACAGAGAATGAGAGATAGAATAAGCTTTAAAGCTTTAAAGATTGCACATTGGTACGAAAACTCTTAGAAAGGAAAGGAAATAATAAAAATTGTTTAGATATTATTTATGTTTCCATCGGAATGATACTAATACTAAAATACACCTTTTGGAGCACCTGGAAATCTTAAAGGCGATGACTAAAAATAAATCAAATTGGTTAAATGCCATTGATTTGGTTTATGCGTTGAGTCAATCAGTTTTGATCGTGAGTTGAGGTCATTAAAGCCATTAAATGTGTTCCACTCATTGCCACATACGACAGACACAAACGGAAGGAAGAACAACTAAAATCACGTAAAAATATAAAAATATAAAAATACCAAAGAACATTCATTCGTGCTTCGACCCCAACAGGCCCTATTAAAAGGTAAGCATTGTACCTAACGTATGGCATGTTTATGACATTAATATGGTCTTAGAGGGTTTCATTAAAAGTTGTTAATAACTAAAGTTTGAAATAATAATCATTAAGTAGAAAATGTTTCACAAAAAAAAAGAGCTTAAATCAATAGCAGATGTTCTTTATTTTTTGTTTTTTTTTTAACTGCAGCTGCTTGGCCAATTTTGGTCATTTCGACCATTTTTGGGCCGCAAGTTTTCGTGACTAATTAGCGAAATTTTGCAACAAGACAGGCGGCCTCGAACCAACAAAACATATTTATCTACAAAAAACGATATATGTAGTATAAAAAGGCCATCAGAAACATATGTATGTGTTAGCCATCACTACAGAACCCTTTGAGGCTCGTTACTATAAATTGGTCAGATGCGTTAGGCCCAAATCTAAAATGTTCGATGCTCGATTGTCATGCCATCATCAGACATCAGACATCATTTGTCATTTGACTAACTTCCAGCTGTGATTTGAGTGCTTTCCAATTACAAACTCGCATGCGATACAAAGCCAAAAATCTTTTCCATATGGGCCTTTAACTTAATAATGCCCTGTAAATGCGTGGCAAAAGCGGGTGGATTGAACAAATCAAATGAAACTTAGATTATATACGTAAAAGCAGATATATGTTGGGATACAGTCGATCTTCCATGTAACGAATCTCAAGGGGACAGAGAAAATTCCTAACATTAAAAAAGATTTTTCATTGAACAAGAATTTGTCAGTCGATTGCAGTATAAAACTAACTAAGAGACCAACAACACCTATAGGGTATATTATAGTCTGAATTGAACTATTTGCAGAATTCTTATTGGATTGTGCTTCTGTGTGGAGCACGGGGTAAAACTCGCATAAGCAAATGGGGGAGTGACAAAGAGAGACAAAGAGAGTGGGAGAGAGTTTAAGGAGTGCATAGAATGAAAATTCATGTTAGGGAAAATGAGAAATGCAAACACATACAAATCAAATGGCAGCAGACACAGAGAGTGAGGCCGAGAGGGCAACTTGAGGTGGGAGAGCAACACAAGGCAAGAGAGCGGCAAAAGAGTGTGAGAACGAAAGAGAGAGAGAGCGCGTTGCGTATCTGAAAGATACACAAAGCGAGGCAACTAACTGTAAGATCGCGAACTGTGCCGGCTGACTACTCATCGAATAATGTCTGGCGGCTGTCGGCTGGCGGCTGGCGTCTGGCGGACTTCTGAATCATTGTGCAATTTCTCGTCGTGTTCGCCGGACGTGCCACAAAAAGTAGCAGCCGCAACAGCAGCAACGCATCACAATATTTAAATATTTGAATACATCGCGCGCGCGCGCTCCCCAACTGTATCTCAAAGAGTTCGTTTTCGTGTGTGTGTTTTTGTTTTTGTGTGTTCTACATTTACTTTTATTTTGTATATTTTTTTTTTGTCTTCGATTATTGTGCGGCCGAGACTCTTGTCGACTTGTGCATTATATATATAGTACCTATACATATGTAGCATATTCTTGTTGGGGATATTTGATTATGCATCGCCTTTTGAGATTGAGATTGAGTATGAAACAAATCGAAATCAAAATAATCAGAGCCCATACAAATCAAACCCAAGTGCACCAAGCCTCTATAAAGTAGTACTAGTTGATTAAATAAATAAAGAGTGTCAAAACAATGTCAACCATAAACAAAATAATATAAATTTAAACGCCAAAAATATAAAAAAAAATTATTTAACATTCATAACAAAGCCAAAAATGAAATTGTGGAAATCTAAGAAGCCCATTGGCGGCTGTGTGCCTGGCAAATCCAATGTGCTCAAACAGGAACAGGAGCTAGCCAGCAAACAACAGCAACAACAGCAACAACAACAACAGCAACAGCTGCAACAGCAGCAACAGGAGTCCAATAATATTGCATTAGCACCCATGCTATCAGGTAAGAACTTATCATATAATATAATAATGAATATCTAAGCAAAAATAGTTTCAAGAATTTGTTTGCTTAAAATCAATTACTTCAAGTTACATATTTATTTATTATAAGCTTTAGAACTTGATTTGACTTCAAGTCGAATAACCATTGAGTATTGACTTAATATTTATCTAACTTAAACTAATGACAATTGTATCTTATGGCAGTTGAGAAGAGCATTCTATCATTTACAAGTTGCAACAAATTTGTAATAAGTATCTGTCTTTAAAGAGAAGCTCTACCCATTTACATTCTATTCCAAATCAATCTATCCAATACGTACGCACACCCACACACACTCACAAATCGTATACATATCGTACATGTATATGATTGTCTCCGCCCTTTTGGTTTCCTATGCTTGCTGTTCTTTTCGATTTCCCGTCGCTCAGGGTTATCGCATTTCCGCTCGAAGGTATTACTAATAAGTACAATTGCGTCCCGTTTGCCCCATTAAAATGAAACGGCCCTCAAGTGCTCTCTCTCTCTCTGTCTCTGTCTCCCAATGCTCTTCTTATAGGTTTTTTTTTTTTTAAATATGTTTTTCTTCAATTTGTCAAGCATAACGTTGTGCACTGTGCACGATGCGTATTTGTATCTGTTAGATACATTTATTTATTTATTTTCTTTTCGCTTTTGCGCTGAGCGACTTGAGTGAGTTTGGTGGACTGACTGACTGACTGAATGACTGGCTGCTTGACGACTTGGCCGACTCTTTTCAGCAACAACAACATGTTTGACATTTTCAATTAAAAATAATTGCTCGCATTTCGTTTTCATTTCACAAATAAACAAACAAAAACAACTAAATTTTCACTGCAATTTGTCAATTACATGTGTGTGTGCGTGTGTGTGGCATGTGGGGCATGGAAATTGAGACTCACAGAATGACCTGACCACTGATTCTCCATTGAGTTTAAAGCTGCAAAAATGATTTTCTTTTCAACCAAAAATTGAATGCAATAATAAGTTGAGTTGTTTGAATGGCAAATGCTGAACGAATGCACATTTTATTAAGTATGCTATGTAAATGTAATGTTATTTTAACATTAAGATGCTAATTAACATTGTCAACGAACGTATTTTAGACCGTACAAGGTAGAAGAACTCCTAACTGCATCTCTGACCTGAAATTGCAATTTATTTTTGCATTTATTTTTGCAACTCTCGAATCACGAGCGTAACGTTATTATAGACGCCCAAAGATCGCATTCAGCTTTAAGTTGCAAATGCGGATTGTTTTGCAGTTGTTGTTGTTGTTGTTGTTGGGGAAAGAGTTATGGCACATAGCGTTTAACCCTGGGCGAGACAGCATTGAGAGGGTGCTTAGCTTTAAGTGAACTCTGTTAATGAATGAAATCGAGAGACGAGCAAATAACCAAATGCGACGCATACAAAGTACTTTATGCATTTGTATCTGCATCTGTAAATGTTTCTGTATCTGTGCGTTGCGGCATTTCTTTTTGTATCATTGTATCTGCATCTTGCACATTAACGCAAGAGAGAAGCCGAAGCAGGAGAAGGCGGAGAAGGAGAAGGAGAGTATTGCCTCGTTTGGCATCGTGTCCGTGTGTCTGTGTGTCTGTGTATTGAGCTTAAGTTGCATTTGATGAATTTATGGCATGGCAAGAGCGTAATTAAGCATTTAATTAAATATTTTTGTGATGCGGCGGCGACGGTGGCGGCGGCGGCGGCGTTGAACGGCTTCCAACAACAATTTGCTCTAGCCTAATCGGCTAGAGCGGAATGTTGCCACTGCTGATTGTTGCTGCAAGAAGCACCAGAAAGTGGGCCACCCATCCAGCCAAAGATACCAAAAAAAAAAAATTGAGATACATTTACAAAAGATACATTTACAACACCCGCGCAACGCCAATTGTCACAACAGTGGCAAACTATTTATAAGTGATTGCATTTGGATGAATGGATGAATGGATAGATGGATAGATGGATGGCTGGTTGAATGCCCAGATGTCAATTGTTTACTCCACACAACACTCAATTTCCTCCCCCCTCTCTCCACCTCTCTCGCGCTCGCTCGCTGGCTCGCTGTGTGTGTTTGTATAAACAAAGCCTGAGAATATTGAAAGGTGCTTCAAATGTCAATGCACCACAATCATATCACAAACGCCAAATGGCAGCAGATTGTTCCCAAACCCTTATCATACTATATCCATACACCCCCCCCTCCCCCCCACACCCCTGCCGCCTTATCGTTGCAACATGCAACCCCTACATATGATTGTCAGTTGAGGCGTTAAACACTCATCAAATCAGCTAAGCCAACGTTCAGCTTGCAAAGGCTTGAATAATCACATTTTTCAACAATTTGTGCAATAAAATTTGTTTCAAAAAACCATTAAAAATAAATGTTTTCTTATGTTAAACAAGAAAAATTAAATGCTAAAAATAGTTTCCTAGCACGAAAATTGAAAGTTTGAGTGAAATTGCGGTCATAAAAATGAAAAACATTAAAAAAGGTGTTCCAAAATTTGGTTTAAAAAAAAAAAACCAAAAACTATTATGTCCCAAAAATCTTTTAATTCAATAATTTTACTTCTTTTGTAATAAAATATGCATTTTTTGACACATTTTTTAATCAGATATTGCAAAAATATAATTGTACAGTCGAACTTTCATGTAACGAAGTCAAAAATCAGAATTCTGAAATTTGATTTAGTCAAAAACCCATTCTGTGTAACGAATTTTCACTATAACAAAATTTTTTCTTGTCCCCTTGAGATTTTTCATATGGAAGTTTGACTGTACTTAAAGTGCTTGTTTTGAAACTGAAGATTTAAGAAAAAAAATGTTTTTTAAATATTATCTTCCTTTTCTAAGTTTTTGAATATTTATCAAAATTAATATCGAGTTAAATTATTATTTATTTTCTTCATGAACTCAAACTAAGATACATTTGATAGGCAGACATTTAAGACATTTTTAATAGAACAAATAAAGAAAAAAATGTCTTATGAGCTTATGGAATTTTCTACATTGAATGAAACAAGAAAGAACAACATTTCGTTTTTGACATAATTAAATGCGTTTGACATTTTGCATGGGCGTCGCTTTGATATCTTACAGATACATAGTTGTATCTCAATCTGTTGTCTTTAATGAGTTGTGCATATTGAAGATGATTAATTTGATTTGTTTTTTTTTTTGACATAATAAAAAGAATATCCTAACCCCAAAAATAGATGCTACATGCAAGGGGATAGCTTGGTAGAATCTAAAATCTTAAAAAATTCTAAAAATGAAAAACAGTTTGAAAAAAGGATCATAATTAACATGAAAATTAGTTTAATGTGTCAATAAAGTGCATTTGACAAAAGCAGCAACAAAAATGCAAAATCGAACTAAATGTTTTTGTTTTTTTTGGCTTGAGTTTGAATTTTTTGTTGCTGTGTTTGGAATCCATCAACAGGTCATTTAAGTTGTTGGTGACACTTCGTTGTTGATGGGTTTATTTCGACTCTGGCATTGAGAGTCTGGCGAAGGGAGGGGGGAAGGGGCCCCATCTGACATCTCTCTCTCTCTCTCTTTCTCAATCTCTCTGGGGGCCATAAGGGTGGCTCGAGGGGATTTGTAGCTAGAAGACTTTGAATTTGTTCTTCTTTTATTTCGAGCTGCATTCAGTGAACCTCAAAGATGCATTGGGGTTGACAGAGGGGTGGTGGGAGAGGGACAGAGATGGTAGAGAAAATGACACGTCGCCCTGGCAGATGAGTAAACATTGAAAATCTGTTATTCCCCAACTTTCGACAGAGACATGTGAAAAATCGAATCTCTTTTCAAAAAAATCGAACACATTTTGTTGTGCATGTGTGTGTGTGTGTGTGTGTGTTTGTGTATTTGTTTTCACGCCAAGTATAAACAAAAGCGAAGAGCTGCTGCTGCTGCTGCTGTCATAAGTGCGGTAAGAGCAACAACAAAATGTTGCCACAACAATTTCACGCAATTTCATAAGCAAAATGAGCACAGGCCAAAAAAACATAGCTAAACCACCCGCCCTTCCCCCCTCCTCCACTTCGTTCTGTCAATGCCTTTTCCCGATTCAACAGTTGCAGCAACACAACAAACAAGCCTGAGGGCGACTCGTTTATGTGGCAAATCCTATTGGGTGTCGCTCTCTCATTAAGCTGCCACACCAAACGGAAGCAACAATGGGCGACAACTGCAACAACAAACGCCAAGTATAAAGACAGCAGCCAGACACAGGCTGCAAAGCCAAATGCAAAAGCCAAATGACATTGACTGCTGCAACTGCCACTGTCTCTGCCACTGCACAGTGGAACAAATAACCTAAACATCCGCTCTACACAAATCTATCAACAGTCGAACTTCTCTATAGCATACAGTTTTCTATGTTTATTGAATTTTTTCTATAATAAAAGTTTGTTTTCTTTCGTCGTCTTCTTGGGATTCATCGTTAGATTAGGAAGTTCGATCGATGGATGATGATGAGAAAACTTTATATGATATTTTTCGAAACTGTAGAAACATAAATACATTCATACATACTAAGGAACATCTTGACAGTTCAAGTTATATATCATTGGAATAATATTTAATTAGTTTTTAGCTTTTTACCCATAGTGTTTGTATTGTTGTTGTTGTTTTTGTAGCAATTGTCGAATGTTTGTTTACTTTATTTTTGTTTCTTTTGCGCTTAAATCTGCATCGACTACTTCACTCGACACTCGACACACACATACATACACACACGAATATATATGTACATGAAATGTATTTTGAATTGAAAATACATAAATATTAGAATGAGAAAAGTCAGCGAACAGAAACCGTTCATTCTCTCTGTCTCTCTCTCAATGCATTCAAATGGTATACAATGCGCACCATAACCTCCCCCCCTCCCCCTCGCCACACACCCCTCACCCCATAAGGGACATCAAATGCATTGGTCTGTGTGAATGCATCTTTGTTTTTTTCAGGTCTTGAAAGCTGGCAGGAAAAACTGTCACAATTTTCAACGTTTTGCTAAATATAGTAACAAAAACAAAAACAAAAACACACAGAAAACGGCAGCAGATACAAATACAATAAGAAAGTTAATGGTGCAACAGTGTGCGACTAAAAGATACCCTATAATTTAAGAGGTAAAAAGGAAAAATAATATCAACGGATCCTCCCCTCTTACTCCTTTTATGCAAGGAAAGCCAAATAATGAGAAAATCTTTTCTCAATTTCTCAAGGAACTTCAAATATTTTTTGGCATTTTATATACCCAAGATTGGAGACAAACACACAAGAGACACACGATTAATGTAATTTGTTGCATGTTTTTATTTAGTTTTGTGTTGCTGTTGTTGTTGTTGTTGTTGTTTGTAGTTGCACGTCTCTCTCGTCCACCGTTTGGATTAATTTGTAGAACTTTGCGGCAGACGTTAAAGTCTCTAAAATACATAGAATATAGAGAAGAGACTTCCAACTTCTTCTTTTCTGCCATTGCCCCTTCGCATCCCTTCGTGTCGCCCTGCAACTCAGCGCAGCATAATTATTGTCTCGCTTGTATCTGTTCAAATGTATATTTGGGCCATATGTGTCTCTGAAAATTGCATGCAACTTTCATGAGTTTCGTCGCTCGATCCTCATCGTTGTGTCTTCATCTTCATCCTCGTCGTCTTTGTCGTCAGTCTTTGCAATTTTTTGTCAACGCCCTCTGCACGTGTTAATTATGAATGTGTGAAGAATGTGCCACAAGCTCTCATATTTATTGAGTGACAAATATTTCTCTCTCTCTCTCTATATGTCTCTCTCTGGACTTAAGGTTGCAAGAAATAATATTCTTTTTATCAAAAGTAACTAATAAACAAGTGCCGCATAGTTAATTTTGGCTATGCCAAGACTATGATTTTTTGTTTTTTGATAGTATTATATGGTCAATTTGTATGGTGGCTATGTCGTAGAATGCTCCGATCGGGGTGAAATTTCATAGTGAACAAATCCGACATGATCTAAGCAATCTGTGAAAGTTTCATTAAGATCGGTTCAGCAGTTTGGCCGGAAATCGTGTTGAAACAGAAAGACGGACAGACAGACGGACGGACGGAAATCAATTCCTGAGCTCGTCCTGATCATTTTGATATATAGTTTATGGGGTCTCCCATCATTCCTTTAAAGCGTTACAGATTCATGACAAACTCAATATACCCTTTTTCACATGTGTGAAGGGTATAAAAAGTTTAAAAAATGTTTGATCCCTAAACGATTTTATTAGTTCAAAAGTAAATTATTCAATACTCAATTGAAGTGCAGTAAAGTGCTTAAACTAAGTAAATCTATGCTTAAAACAACAGCTGCTTATACTCAAGTACAAAAATATATTAGGATTATATTACAGCCGAACTTCCATATAACGAACTACCATGTAACGAATTTTCTATACAACGAAGTTAAAAATCAGAACCCTGCAATTTGATTCAGTCAAAAACCCATTCTATGCAACGAATTTTCTCTATAATGAAGTTTTTTTTGTCTCCTTGAGATTCGTGATATGGAAGTTTGACTGTATAGTTATAAGGCCATACAATTGGTCAAACAAATGCATATCTCTAATATATTGCTATGTTTTCCATATGATTTGTCAATGTTTTAGTTTGAAAACAAATTGACTTTATTGCTTTGTTATCAGCGTTTCAGGAGAGGCAGGGTGGGAGAATCCAAAAACGCCTTTCATTATGTCTATAGGAAAATTGTTTATCTTTTTAGTTCGTATCTAATTGCAGCTGGACTGCGGGGGAACCTTATCTAGAAAGTAAACCCAACGCAAAATAATAATAATAATAATAAACAAATACTAAAAGTCGATACGTGCGTTGGTTGCGCGACCGAGGATTGGTTATGGGCTATTAACATTTTGGGGCATAAATCTCTGCAACATACAGTTGCAAGTACACAATGTTGTGCCTCGTTCGATAAGAGACAGAGACAGAGAGAGAGAGAGAAAAAGAGGGATATGAAGCGTGGAATTCGAGAGGGTAAGAGGGAGTAACGCGGAGTTGGGGGCTGGGAGGTGTGGGAAAGTCAGTGACTGTTGCAAATGAAAAATGTTTATGCATCATACATATATATGTACATATATATATGAGGCGACACTCAACGCCTATAAACTGCAACCCCCCACCCCCCACCACGACCAAGAACACCCGATTTTGGGCATAAATCAAATCTCTTTTGCATTCGCTAAAAAATATTTGCAATAAAAAAACGACGCAATAATGAGGCAGATATATTTGCCATGCCATATGAACAGATTCGGATGATAGTACAGTAACACACCGCTCTCAAGAACCAAACCGAATGCAAAATATACCCTAACAAACTGCTATTCAAGTAACTAAACACTAAAAGCTGTTGAAAATATTTCAATTAATAATTATTGCAGATGTTTTCTTGTTTTTGAACTAGTTCATTCCATTACTTTTCCTTTAAGCTCCTGAAAAATACTCTAAAAGCTTTTAACGTTGCTTAAGTTTTCCCCTAGAGTGCTTTTTTGCCTTCTGATCATTCAAAATTACCGCTAAAGTCTGATGAAAATATTTAATTATATATTTTTGCAGCTATTTTCTTTTTTTTTGAACTAGTTCATTCAATTGTCGATCCCTAAAGCACCTTAAAATATACCCAAACGGCTATTTAACATTTAACGTTGCTTAACTTTTCCACTAGAGTGCTTTTTTGCCTTCTGATCATAAAAAAATACCGCTAAAAGCTGTTGAAAATATTGCAATTAATAATTATTGCAGCTATTTTCTTGTTTTTGAACTAGTTCATTCAATTGTCGATCCCTAAAGCACCTTAAAATATACCCAAACGGCTATTTAAAATATAATGTTGAACGTTGCCTAACATTTCCTCTAGAATGCCTTCTGATCATAAAAAAATACCGCTAAAAGCTGTTGAAAATATTGCAATTAATAATTATTGCAGCTATTTTCTTGTTTTTGAACTAGTTCATTCAATTGTCGTTGCCGTTTTTTGTTTTGAATGCAAGGCAGGTCAAACGAAAATAATGTCATCGCCTTGCTAAATACTTAAGGATCTGCGCATGCATGCAGTAGCAGCAACTGCTGCATGCCACAAGTATTTGCAACAGCAAAAAAGCACTCCCCTTGTTGATATTTTTTGCGAAATGCGTTTTATGCACGCAATTTTCAGTTGAATTAAATTCTGAGTTGCGCTTCGTTCGTTTCAACATTTTAGTTTAGATTGGTTTTTAGTTCATTTCAGTTTAGTTCAGTTCAGTTCATTGGCTGTTGCACTTTGGCTGCATCCGTTGCCCTTGCAGCGTTGCAACGGCCTTCTGCCAACGCTGCGCCCTTCCTGACATTCTTAGGGGCATTTGTTTGTATGTGTTTGTTGCGGCTTTATCAGATGTTGACATTTTTCATATACATATATGTATTTTTTTTTTTGCGGATCCACACTTGAGTTCATTTGCAATAATTGGTTTTTCTTGTTGTCTTCGCTTTGTCTCTATTCCCCCCCCCCCCCCTCTATCCACCGTTGGAGAGGGTGATGTTGTGAAATTTTTGACATATTTTCCACTAAGGCTGTGTAACTGTCGTCCATTATACACACATACAATACACTATATAAAGTGTAAGGTTAATGGACACATTTTTATTTTTATTATTTTTTGTTTCCTTTAAGAGGCGCGGCAAACTATTGCGCACAATATGCTGTAAGTACATACTACTTTTAAGCGTTTTTTCTCTCACTTTATTTTCGGTGTATTTCTTAATTGTTGCAGGGCGAAACGGGCAAGCCGTTGTAGCACTTCAATATAATCGCACGTCAATCAATCGGCACACATTGGGCCACATTTTTGTTTTTTGTTTTTGGAAGCTCGTTGGGGAAGCACCTGTCAAATGTAACGAATGGAAATGGGGGAACTTTTCGTTTTTCACTGTTGAAAAGAGCGGATGGAAAAGACTTTGTATTATGTATTTTGTGTGTTCTAATGATGATGAAGCTTGGCTATAACTATTCCATTCGGACAGAAAAGCCGCAAGATACGGGCTCGAAATGAACTCAGTTAGCTCACACAAAAAAAAGCTACTCGCTGCTGCACATCATGAAATCATTAACAGATGAATGTATTCATTAAAAAAGGAAGATACAATCCACAAACACACACAGACAGAGAGAGAGAGAGAGGGGAAGAGTAGAGCTCCTCTTTGTGATTTTGAATGATGTCTATTTTCAAAGTAAATGTTGCAAAGCGCCTTGCGAATGGAATGTCTGGCTGCAAATGTGCCATAAACATTTGAAACAAAGAAATAAAAAAATCAACAACAACAACAACAAAGATCATAAAAAAAACGACCCCCAGCGAACTTCTTTCTTTGAGTCAGTTCGTCTGCCAGTCTGTCAGTTGATCAATATTGTTCTCTTAGCTGGATGAATTTAGTTAAGCTTGCGGCCTTCAAGTGGCTGCTGCTGTTGCTGCCACCAAACTGTCCAAATGTCTATCCATTTCAATCAGGCTGCCAACTGTGCAACGATCTGTGATCTGTTTAACTGTTAGGATTAGTCAGGAAGTGGTTTATGCCTGACTAGCCAGCCCCACCCCCTTTTATTGCTTGCCCTCTTCGAGCGCTATTTCCGCCTTGCAGCATGCAGCATGCTGCTGCTTTTCCGAGCACAACTGTCGCCGATAAATTCAACTGCAACTTTTTCATGCCAAAAAATACCCGAGCAGCCGTAGCAGCGCATTAAAATCTGACGAAAAAAAAAACCAACCAAAAATAGTTTTTAATGATTTAGCAACACCCAACGCCCGTCCGTCGCCTCTTTAAACGGAACTGCAAATGGCACCGCGAATTTGCCCGTCAATTTGCAATTTCCTAATGAAGTCACCCAGAAAGTTTCGTCACCCGCAACCCGCAACAACAAAAAATGTGGCAAAAAGCGAAAATGGAGGAAAAACATAATTGAATGGAACATTATTTTGAGCAATGGAAATGAAATAGGAAAGTTTTTGTAGCAAACTTAAAGTAAGTTAAGATATTAATGAATATTTTGTCAGTTTATAAGTAAATATTTTATTTGAATTGACTGAATTGCCTTTTCAACTATCTGGATGAATGGCCAAAAATGTCGTGCAACACAAATACATAAATTATAGTTTAAACTAAAAACTAACGGTACACACACAATTTCCGCTCGACATATCCAATAAATTATGCTAGGAAAAAAACAAAATGAAAAGCAACAAAAATATTAAGAATAAAGCCAAAAAAAAAAAGAAAAGCCGAGGAGAACTGTTAAATGTGAAAATACTTCAAAGCGAAATGCATGCAAAGTGAGCAAAATAAAAAAAAAGATGCGGCCAAATGTGCAACCAAAAGGGGTATAAAAAAACATAAGAAAATCGGCAACAGCCAAAAAAATATGAAATAATAAAAATACGAAAAACGAATTCAATGCAAATAAATTAAATACTACTTGGAACGAAATCGGAGCAGGCTGAAAAAATAACCAAAAACAAAAACAATTTACGCATATTGTACTTATATACTTGTAGATACGCATCTAGGCAAAAGTATCTGCAAGATACATTTGTTGTTGCGCCTGCCAAATGAAGCGAAACGCACAAAATTTCAACGTAAATTTTTTACATATATATTTTTATTTTCTAGTTTTTTGCTCTTTTAGTTTCTCCGCCCTTGTCTTTGCTTATCTGAAATGTATTATTTTTTTTTTCAATTTTTTATTTTTTTTTCTGTTTTGCCTAATTATTGTTTTTGTTTTTTCATACTCGGGCGGGCATTAAGAAAAACTTTATGCGCCATTGAAGCGTTCGAAAATAAAAGTCGCGTCCGCAGCGGACGCCGTTTACGTCAAAATGTGTATGCGAGTGTGCGAGTGTGTGTGTGTGTGTTTGTGCGTGTATTGGTTGAGGTGTGCGTTTGCTCTTTTGCTCAGTTCTGGCCGCACATGGCGTACCCCACAAACGGGGCAATTGTAGCACATCGCGCATACGCCAGCGTGGCCTGAAAAAGTGTTGTTGCCGCATCGAAAAAAGCTTAAGAATTAAGCGTAAAGGCTGATGTAGGGTTGCCAAGAAGCTATATAAAATAAATAGGAGTTCATTTTGCAGTTTGTAAATATAATTTGAAAAGTTGGCAGAAAAATGTTACAAAAATATTCTGATCTACTTTCCCAATTTTGAGTTAAGATCAAATTGTATTGTTATGCTTGAGATGCTTGCACCGTCATATCCACGAGGCAATAATTGGAGGCAGAAACTAACATTTTGATGGTAGGCAATTTTTGTGGATTGAAAACGATGAAGAAATAATGCAAAAACAAAAGATTTGCAGAGATATTTATTATTTTTGTTAAGGCGAAAACTCCATGCTGAAATATATTTTTGCTGGTCGCTTTGATCTTTTTGACGCTTTTTTTTTTTTGTTTCGGTAGCTGAATAAATTGAGTAATGCATGTGGTGAGCGGGGGGGGGGGGGGGGGAGGGGGAGGGACCACAAGAGCCCTCCCCACCCACTGCGGATTTGGTTTTTCTTTCTTGCCTTTGGCGAAAATTATGAACAGTGGATTGGGTGGAGTGAAGAGGGGTAGGTGTTGGGAGGTGCCGGTCAATGAACGTCTTTGTCTGGGCCCCAAACAAGACACTCGAACACACACACACAGACACAGAGACACCTTTGATGTTGATGTTTTACTTTAACGCCTGATGCCTGCCTGATCTTAAATTCCCCTCTCTCTGTTTATCTTTTTGCTTGCAGTTGAACGTGCGATGAGCCCCGCACAATCGGAAGACTCTGGACTGGCACCGGAAAGGGGCACAACATACACGACGATCACTCTGCCACGCAATGCCCTCAATTTGGCCATCAGTTTTGCAGGTAAGTGGACAACACAAAGAAATAACAAAATTGACACATTCAAGCGGACGCCTAATGGCCTGAATGGGCATCAAACATAATTATCTACAAATATATACTTACTTATGTATACATACATATCACATATGGCAGCTGCTTTAAAATCTTTGATGGCTGTTTATACTCGATACCGGAGGTAAAGAGTATATTGTGTTTGTACAATGCCAACTTTTCTCGATACCCTTCAAGCTAGAGAGTTGAAACTTTGCGAATATCTTTTTCTATAGCCGGGACAGAGAAAGTGTCAAAATTGGGGTTCTGCGCCTACTGGGAGGCTTGGAAATCGATAAATTCACATATTTCCCACATCCTTACAGCTAGACATATGATGAGTTAGAACAACCAAACAGGGATCAATGAAGGGCATAAGAAAAGAGCGCAGTACGCTCAACTTCTGACTTTTGTTCGCCTGGTAATTCAGCAAGTATTTCTACTAGTTTCTACCCATTTAACCGCGCACAGAGTTGGATTAAATGTTCAGATCGAAGCAAAGCAGAGCACACCCCTGTCGCCTCCGTTCCCCTTTACAATCAATCCTTCTGTAACCTTTTTAAGCAGGTATCGAGTATACCGCAGTCGGTTGCGTCCGAGTGCAACGTTTCCATTTGTTTGGGATTTGATTGAGATTGAGATTGAGTAGCCCGCATATATAAACACAAATTGATAGTTCAATTATTTAATGCTTGTGATTTTTGACAGCTGTCAGTTGTCTGTTCAAATTGATTAAATGATTTTTCCTTGTTTCCATAATTATGTTTAATCAATTTGTAAGGGCTGCTGCGCTTTGTTATCACCCCTTTCCTAATTCTGGGTACAGTAAACTATATAAATAGGGTGGGTTTGTTCAAATATTATGAGAATAAACTAAAATATCATCATGATATTTGGGATGATTAACAAAATAAAGTTTTTATTAGGGAATGTTAAAAATGATCTATACATACTTTAGGTTTAAGCTTTGAGATTAGCCAAAGCTTAGGACTTGGTAACTCTATCTTTTACACACCGGAAATATTTTGTAAATTTCCCATAAAACTTTTAACATAGATATTAACATTTACAGCGTTATGTTAACAAGCCAATGTTAACAAATATTATATGTTTTAGCAACTCAGAGTCATAAACCTATGTATATGTATCTATGTATCTTATTCACTTAGAAGGAATGAAAAGTTTTATTACATTTGCTATTGAAAAATTGCACAATATTAAGCAAGATGTTTCTTTGAGTGTAGTACTTGGTTGCCTTTCAAATATGATTTGTTTGTTAGCTGTTTGGTTCAACAATTGAGTCATAAGCAATGTAGTATTTACATGGCCCTTTGGCTGCTTCAATTAGCGGCTCTTTTTTTGTGGTTTTCTAGTTTATAATTTTCGACTATTTTCTGTTGGTTTTTTGGGGGTTGCGGTCGAAGTGTCTTGATCTCCAGCCAGCCAAAAGTGGGGCGATACGATTTAAATGCGGAACGCGTTCGCGTCGCGATAACGATGGAAAAAGAAATGAGACGGACAGACGGTTAGATGGGCAAAGAACATTGCGCTTGTTGTGGACGTCGCCACTGCCAAAATAAATCATCATTTCAATCTGCCAACGATGCCGCCCCCCCATTCCCCCCACAATGCCCCTTCATCCCACCACCCGCAGGCGTGGCGAGTCTGTCGACTGCCAGACATTATAATACATATTTCTTGTCTGCATCCGTAGTTGATGTTGTCTGTAGTTTTGTAGGCAGCAAATTTCGTCTCCCTGACTAATCTCAACATATTGCAACAGAAAGAGAACGCGAGAGAGAGAGAGAGAGAGAGCGGCAAGAGATTCGCTTTGCCGTATGACTGGCGCGACTGAAGTCGGCAAAAGAGAAAGAGAGAAAGTTGAGTAAGTTAGCTATAGACTAGGATTGTCTCCCATCGCTTAGAAAAACATGGCCTTGAATTGAAATGTTGAATTTTACAAAATATAGTTTTGAAATTTTCGAGTGCTTAGTGGCTAAAATATCCATATGATCAATAAGCTAGAAGAATTTTATGAGAAACAATTATGAATATAATTATGAATTTTAATGTCCCAGTTGTTCCAGAGCTGAACAAGACTTGTCCTTATCCTTGTCGTTGTTGTTGTTGCAGTCTGATGTCTGACGCAAGTGTCTTTAAAAAAGTTTTGCGACAATGACGTCGTCTCTTGTCGTCGCCTTCGATTATGTTGGCCCAAAATGAAGGTTTGGGACGTTGCTGTTGTTGTTTGGCAAGTTGCCCAAAACAACAAAACACTCATCGAAATGCTGCGAAATGCGTATAGTTTTATCGCAGTTTTTTTCTTTCCTTACCAAACAGTTTATTAACGAGTTGTGTTTTTATTTGGCCAAAAGGCGCGGCTGTGTCGCATGACGAGCTGTTGACAGAATTGGTAATGGAGACCAAGGCAACACAAACAGCTAAAAGCAACAAATGCAATAACAGCAAGTGCGGCTAACTGAACTGGCCAAAACTCTTAAGACAATATTGTAATGTAAATGTTAGGAACGAATAGAAAAAAAACTTTATTGAGATTTCAATTGTGTTAAGGCAAAACTTTATTTGATCGAAGTAATTCAGAAATATTTAGAAGGATCTCTGGGATAAACAGTTGAAGGACTTCCTGTAGTGAAGAGTTAAGCTCTTTGTACTTTGATTAGTGCTTCATAGCTTGTTTGAAGTTGTTTGATGTATATTTGATATATTAATTTCTCTATCGTTTTCAATTCACAGAGCGTAACGATCTATCCTATCCACCTGTTATCGGTGCACTCAATCCAGTGGGTCATGCGGCCGATTTCCTTTTGCCCGGCGATCGTCTTCATCAAATCGATGGCATCTCCACAATTGGTCTGAGCAATCAGAAGATAATGACTATGCTGTGCGCGAATGGTGCAGATGCGGCTCCAGCTATTGTTGAGATTGAATATTCCCTGCCCGAATGCAGTAAGTCCCTTACGTCCCTTCTACATCTTTGTCTGTTTCTGTTTCTTATGTTGTTTTGTTTGTTTGAAACAGTTTCCCAAAATAGTTTGTACGTTACCTCGAAGCTGGCACAGATCACCGTGGAACGGGAGAGCGGTTGTCTGGGTCTAACGTTGCGAGGAGGCGGTGATTATCCTTTGATCGTAACCCATGTAAGACTGCACGGACCTGTCTACAAGACGGGACGCATCAAGCCCGGCGATCGTCTACTGCGCGTCGATAATGTAAGTATGTCAAGTACTAGCAAATAGGAACAATCTTTTGGGTCTAATTCGAACCAAAAACGTTTCAACGCATATAACAAGCTCTCTGTTGCACGTGATGGAAAACACCTGCTCACTGCCCACTTCCTACATCATTCTCCCCCCTCCCCCCACCCACGCATTCAACACGACGACACTCACTTCCGTTCTACCATATCCCTAACCAAAAACACTATATATATATATAAATCATTATCTCTGTCTCTTTTTGTGGCTAGATCTCGCTCATTGGCAAGACTTTGGTTGAGGCGCAACAGATCATAAAATGCGGCCACGTTTCCGGCTATACAAATCTAACCATCGAATATGATGTATCCGTTGTGCAGAACGTTGAGTTCTCAATGGGTCCGCTGATTATCGAAATCGAACGGCCGATGAACGATAAATTGGGTCTTGTGCTGTGCAATTATTCAAGCGCCAACGCCAACGGCTCGAGTTCGGCAGTTACAGCAACTAGCAGCAGTACTGATCGCATCGATGAGGTTAATCAATCGGATATATATATTGCTAGCATACTACCCGCCAGTATAGCCGATCGGTGAGTAATAAAAAGAGATATGCAAATATATGTTTTAACTATTTTATGTTGCAGCTGTGGCGCCTTATCCGTCGGCGATCAGGTGCTCTCAATCGATGAGACAATGATTGAGAGCACGCATTATACACCCGATGAGGTCATGACCATGTTGGACACCAGCACACGCGGCTACACGCAAATGCAGATAATGCCAGCTTATGCTTTAGCGAGACGCGGTAAGTTCCATATAAAAAACCAGAACAAACAACAAAGACAACAGTTTCACACACAACACTACTTCTCTCGACTACTTACTTACAACATGCTGCGTGCTTTTTGTTTGTTTTTTGTTTTTTGGCTATCGAAGTGCTACAATCGGCGTTTGCTTGTGCAACGCCAAAAAGCCTTCCAAGGCGCCCATCCACAAATGGTGCTTTGAAGGTTGCGTTGCGTGGGTGCCTGGCTAATGAACAAGCTAGGCAGCAGCTAAAGCAATATGCAGCGAGAGTTACTCAAACAGTTTTTCATATAACAGAGAACTCGAGCCGTTACTCAATATTAAAAGTTTATAAACATTCTTTGGATAAAGGCTAATTTATTTAAAGATTTATTAGAAATGTTTTATTGGAACCAGAGCAACAACAGAACAACAATCAAATTCCTAATGATAACCCATGCGATTTTTGGTTAGCAATAATAATAATTATAATAAAATATATAATACAAGATTTTTATTTAACTTAACTGTATTCCAACTGCTAAACCATCTTTTGGGCAAGGCTTACAAAAAAATTATAAAACTTTGACTCAAGAAAATCAGTTTAACAACATTTTCCAGTACAAACAAAACCAACCTCGCTAACTAATGGTGAATGCCAATCAATTTGTTTTTGAGTGCGATGAAAAGACGAATAATTTGACTTTCAGGGGGTTGGGACAATGGGCGACTACTTTAGACCGTAAATTCTGGGGCAAGAGCGACAGGCAAATAAACAGCAATGAGGCGCCCTTTTTTGGGGGCACAAACAACAAACACACACACACATAGACTAAGCTGCGGATTAGCTGCAGTTGAAAGTGTGTCTGAACTATTTCTCACACATGTTCATCAGATGGAAGCAAACTTCCCCTCCTTCTCGTTCTCCTTCTCCACAGACCACTTTTGCAACAGGGGCCAAAAACGTGTGAGTATTAAAAGCTTTTATTTTTTTGGCCAAGTTTGGGCAGCAGCAGCAGCAGCATCAGCAGTCGGAGAAGAAGACTCTTCGTTAGGCATAGGCCGTAAATAGTGGCTAAGCGAGCGACAGCTGGTCACAGAGGGGCGTCTAAAAATAACAAAAAGGCATTACTTGGGGGAAACAAAAAGTGAAATAGATAATCTAGCAAGATCCATACTTGAATTGCCCTCTTAATGAATAAATCAAAAGTCTGATAAGTTCAAAGGCGACAATATTTTAAGTTCAAAGTAAAGTGTAATCAAAAAAAAAAATATTCTTGCAATAAATACTTAAATTAAGCACAATAATCTTTATTAAATCAAATTTAACTGTACTTGATCGCTGTTCGGAAGAGAAAAAATGAGAAAACAATCTGGAATCAAGTTGAATTCAACCTTAACTTACTTTTAATGGAACCAAGCCAAAAATCTTCTGATTTCATTTTAATCCCACTCTACTTAAACTGTTTCTATTGTACTAAGTGCATCTCTTAACCCTTCTCTTTCAGGCATTACATCACTGGGAAGTCCAAAGTATAGCTTCAGTACATTGGAATCACGCAAATCTACCGGCCGACAGCAACGGCAACGTTTCTTGCGCAAAAGCTCGGTTACACTGGAATCGAATGGTGTTGGCAGTGGTGGACCATCGAATGCCAGTTTGTGCCGTGCCGAAAGCTTTCCGGTACTGCTCGATTGTAGTCAGGGTGCTGGCATTGTGCTGGGGAATGTTAGCAGTTGCGGCCGCGCCGTAATCATTGCCCAGATACTACCCGATTCCGTAGCAGATCGTAGCGGCTGCATGCAGGCGGGAGATCGCATTGTGGCCATCAATAAGATGTACAGTCTGGATGCGGCAGCGATGCGGCAATTGCTAGAGGGTCGCACTGGCAACGGTACCTCACCCACGGCTGCCAACTGGCTCGAACTGGAAGTGGAATTCGATATGCCCGATGCGGTAGTTCCCTCCAGTGGGGTCTTCAACGTCAAGTTGTTGCGTGCTGGCAAATGCGGTTTGGGTCTGAGTGTGAGTGGCGGCTCCAGTGCTGGTTTGGTTATATCGGATGTCAAAATGGGTAGTCCAGCCCATCGCTGTGGTTCGCTGCGACCGGGCGATATACTGCTCGCTGTCGATCAGCATCCCGTGCAGCATTTCAATGTGGATGCCCTGCTCAAAGAGCTGCCAAGCACACAATCGTCCGCAGCGGTAGCAGCTGTAGCAGCGGTAGCTCCCTCCAATCCCGACTTTACCACATTGACGATCAAGCGGGTTGTTTTACCCGATTTTCTGCCCAGTCCCATTTACAGCAACTGCAACTACAACGATTGCATTTCGCTCAAGTCTAGCACACCGCAGCCGGATTACTTTCGTGGTCCTAGCTTAGATGAGACGGGTAGCCTTCAGTCCGTACAGCTGCGGCATGCGCCGACTCCAGCGAACGGTGTTTGGCCAACGGTTGCCAATGGCTGTTCGAATAGTCGTTCCTTTATCGGTGCACCAAATACACAGAGTCTGACTACCGAGCTGCACGAGGCGGAGGAGGAAGATGAACAGGATGAGGATCGGGATCAAGAATCGCACCATTATGCTGGCTACGAGTTGAATCGATATGCCAGGTTAGTGAAGACATTTGACATTTAACTTTGATCCATTTATCGATTATAATCGCTTTTGTATGTTTGTTATCGCTTCAAAAGTGTCGACTGCACGGCATTGCCACCGCCAATGGAGAGCAAGGTTTATGGCTCAGCGGCCAGTTCGAGCAGCAAGAGCAGCGGAAGCAGCCTGCATCAGATTATCTTTACAGTACACCTCAAGCCAATGGGTGGACTACTTGGAATAACGCTAGCCGGCAGTGAGGATATTACCAAACCGATAACAATTAGTGCCATCGTTGAAGGTGACTTCAGAATGACAAACTTTAGTAAATACTCTTTCCAACTGTACTTTTTTTTTTGTATCTTTTCAGGCGGCATTGCGCATAAGAACGGCCAGATTCGAGTCGGGGATCAACTGCTGGCGATCGGTGATCATTCGGTGCAGGGAATGTCGCTCTCCCATGCCACCAGTCTGCTGCACAATCTGAGCAACGTGGTTGATCTGAAGATAATGCGCAGTCACGATACGACCAACAGTGCTGGCGGCACCTCAAACTTGCCACAACAGACACAGGCAATCTATGCGAGAGTGCAGCGACGTCCACGCAGTCCATCGGCCAACACTGAGGCAAGCAACAACAATGCCACTGATACACAGCAACAACAACAACAACAACAACAGCAGCAACGCATCTTTCATGTAACACTTTACAAGGATAAAGTCTACGATGATTATGGCTTTTCAGTCTCGGATGGACTCTATGAGCGTGGCGTGTTTATCAATCGCATACGAAGCGGCGGCCCGGCGGATATGTGCGGCCAATTGAAGCCATTCGATCGCATTATGCAGGTAACTACTCAATACAGTGCGCGCTCGGTGGGATAAACTTATACGAAATAAGAAAATGAGATTCAACTCGGCTTAAGTTAAACTTTGTTCGAATCAAGCAAAGAGATATTTCAATAAAGTTCAAGCTTTTTATAATCCTTCTCTTCCCTCCAGGTCAACGAGATGAAGACACAGGACTTTGATTGCTGTTTGACGGTGCCTTTGATCGCTGTTGCCGGCGACAAAATTGAGATGATCATGCAGCGCAGCGAGTAAGGCGACGACAACAAGGCCATGTGCCACACAATCCACACAGATTCACACGATCCACACGAATCCACGATTTAAAAACCAATTTTTTTGTTTTTTTTTTTCTTTGCATAATCTTTAACTAGTTGTATCTAAGTATCTTAGTGCTAAGTGCCATCTTATTTGTATCTAACGAATGTCGAATTCTCAAATACTTCTTGCTCCCGCCTTATATGCCTTAACTAATTTTAACGACAATAAGTTATGCCATGTGCCTGCAATGTTTTTTTTTTTCTGACTTCGTAACCAAAAACAAAAAAGCCATAAATTGTGGCAACAAGTTTCATCTTTGAAAACGTAGCTCGATATACAAAATAATGCATAATTCAAATTCTATTTTTTGTTTTATTTTATACGAGATTATTAAAAACTATACATACAATATATAAATGAAAAGAAATGAAATAAAAATAAAATTTATCAAAACCTTTCTAAAATTTAACTTGTGGAATATGTAATTTGCTAAAAGGATTAAGATTAGTTAGTTGGAAAGTTACATGGGTCCATTTATAATACTAATCTGATATTGATAGTTTTGCTTACGTCATTCAATTTTGCACTTTGAGCCTTAAAAACAAACAACAACAAGAAAAGAGCAACGAAATAAATAAATCCCGGACGTCAACGCCCGTCTTGCCGTCAAAGATTAACAATGAGTATTATTATCATTATTATGAAAACAAAAATAAATTGATTTCCAATAAACAATAACAATAACCGAATAAACTTATTTATAATGTTGTAAACAAGTTCCATAGACCTATAGTATATAGTATATTATCCTATATTTACATTTGTTGATTTTAAGTTTCTACTGAAGTTTGCGGATAGAATTTCCTGCAAGCTCCAAGAAAGGGTAGAAAAATAAATCGTTTTATAGAATAGTCGTACATTAAACAAAACTGGAGAACAGCTTACAGGATGTCTAAAGTTACACTTGCCACAATCTAAGTTAAGAGAATCTAAGAAATCTAATATTAGAATGAAAAAAGAAATAAAACACACTCTGTGGCGGCCTTCCCACATTCTTGCCCCCTGGCTCTACTCTGAGCATTCCCCATCGCAAGGCAGAGAAGATAAGAGAAGGTGACGGAGACGGATTAATTATAAAAAATATTATTATGATTTATATTTAAACAGAATCAATGAGATAAGGCAGCTGAGCCGGTTTTTTTCGGAGCGCGATCTGGTCCAGCAATCGATTGACGTCAATGGTGAAGAAAAAAAAAAAACACAAAAATCAAATCCTGGTGGAAAAGTCAAGCGGCAAATTGCGACAGCCGGTAAACACTTACATATACCAATGGACTTTGGATGCCGAATCCATAGCTGATAACACAATACATTTGTATTGTATGTATGTATGTGTGTATGTGGCCAAGTAGCATTGACATCAGCCGCCCCTTCGTCTAGGTTTTTAAGCGCGTGTGTGTGTGTGTGTGTGTGTGTGTGTGTATTGGAGGCTTGCCAGCGCAGAGCTTGACACAGTTAATATTTGAGTTTGGTTGTACAGTCATTTCTCTCTATATGCGAAAATCTTTCATCTTTCATCGCTAAGAAAATTGAGTTCTATCAAAGACATTGTCTTTTTCATTTCCTCTTTCTCTCTTTCTCTGTCTCTCTCCTCTCTCTGTTTGAACTTCACCATTGGAGTGAGAGCTTTGAAGCTTTACTTAACAGCGAGCACAAGCTTTGGGCCTGCTGTCGGCGCAGCGACTTTGATCTGCAGCGTTTTTGCTTCGCTTATCGTGTTTAAAGTGCATCTGGCGGCAACGACGCGTTTGTTGTACTTTGCATCTGACAGGGAGAATGGGGAGCGAGAGGCTACTGTGAAAAAGCTTATCTCAGTGCCGTTATACTCCGCTCAGCAGCAGCAGCAGCAGCGACGTCAACGGCGCGAGGCCGAAGCTCAAGTCAAGTCAAGGCATAAAAATTGCGGTTCTTGCAGCTGATCGGCTCAGTGCTCAGACGAACGTCGAATGTTAAGCATAGCAGAGCATAAGAACTTACACTAAAACATTGAAAGAGAGTAGAAAGGGTACCAAAGACAAAAAAAAAACCCAAAAGAAACGTGCAAGTGCAAGACTAAAACAGCAACAGGTGTAAGATTTGTTGTCGATTAGATTACTTTAATTGAAAGCTTCTTCAGTTAAGCTATATTTCTATAATCAAATAAAACGTAAAAAGTGTTCAAAACGTTAAAAAGTGTGCGTGTGTGTGTGTATCATTAGAATGTAGACAGACTGCAAAATAACACTCAACAAAATAACAGCAGCAACAACAAACCAGAAGTGATTGAAAACTAAAACCAAGAATACTACATTAAAAAACACAAGAAAAAGATGTATGTGGCTAATACCACGGGCGGCCTAATGCTGCAAACGATGCTCTATTTGGCGAATCATACGAGTCGTGCGGCCGTCAACACACTAATCGATCTGCCACCGGCGCCTAAAAGTGGTAAGTGCTCGTCAGCCCCCCCTCTCGCCTTACAAAAACTAAAACATTAGCTTTAATACACTTAACCAGTATGTTGTTGCAACACAAACTGTTGCAAGGCAGAACTTTACATTACAGACAGAGTGTGTGGTTTGACTTGAAATATATATCTTAATATACATATATATATTTTTTGTATATAAATATTTTTTTTTCACTGTAAAACTGCTTTAAAAAGTCATATCGCTGAATATAGAATACTTAAAGTAAACACATTTTTTTTTTTAAGTGCATTCTAGTAAAGTATATCGTATTCGTTTCAATAAAGTAAACTTTTTTATGTACCTTTATGAGTAATTCCCTTAAAAAAATTGTCAAGCCACTTGAAAACCTTTGTAAATGTGTTTATAAACTCAATGATATACTCAGATCTCTATAAACATATCCAACAACAAACAAGTTGATCATTATTGATTCTTATCAAAAGTCAACTTATACGAAAATTCATTAAGAAATCAATTTGAATGTACTTAGATAAGCGATTTCAACTTCCCTTGTCAAATGCTCTTATGTAAAAGTTACAGCCTGACTTTTGATATATTTTTGTTTTGCATATCATTTCTGCATACCGAGAATACATAAAGCTCTCTGCATATATTTGAGTATTGATGATGAGTGCAGAATGTATTCGAACGATTTGCGTTTGTCTGCAGAATGTTTCGAGTATAGTGAACTATTTATCTTGACTTTTCAATCGTTAAGTAAAACAGAAAGAGAAGAAAAGAGAAGAAGAAATCTTCGGCTTGTTGCAAGCTTCGAACATTGATTTGAGTTTGTTGGCAAGCAAACAGAAATTCTACTGATTCCGAGGGAAAGCGTTTAGAAATGCATACGTTATGGCTTCGTTTTGAAATTCAAATCAAAATCGTTCAATCTTCAATTCGTTTTGGTTTAAAATCAATGTTAGTGGGTTTCAAAACAAACTTTAATTACAACACTCGACTTGTGGCTAATAGAAAACTTCCGATAATTATGTATATAATATATAATAGCTTATTATATTACTATGACGACATTCAAATATTCGAAGAGTGCCACGCAACACTGATCAATCACACAGAGCGGATGTCGAAAGGCAATCCAATAGGAAGATAAATAAGTTATTCTTGGTTACTTTACTAGGTTTGGGTTCCGCTTGAGCAAACATTCAATGACAACTCTAAAAACTACTTTAACCTAGCTATAACGACAGCTTTATAATTGACATTTTGCTTGCATTATTTCAGATATCAATGAGGTTAAATGTTTTGGGGTCTATGGCTGTTTTCCCTTAAACGGACCTTGGAATACTGTGACCCGAACAATAAGTGTACATCCCCAGAAACCATCGGAAATCGAAACGCATTTTACGTTGTACACGCGACGCTCTATGGATCAGGAGAAGTATATTGATCTCAATGATCCGGATAGTGTGCAGGGCTTGGGCATCAATAGGCGGGGTAAAATCTATTTGATTGCCCATGGTTATCTGGAATCAGGTGTTATACCCTGGATGGTGGACTTGGGCCGAGCATTGCTTAACAATTGTCCGGAAAATGAGTGTTCGGTTATCCTCATCGATTGGGGCGGTGGTGCCAGTCCACCCTATGTTCAGGCTGTGGCAAATATACGTTTGGTTGGTGCAATAACGGCACATGTCATCCACATGCTGTACGAGGAATTGCGTCTACCCAATCTCGATAATGTACATATCATAGGACACTCGCTGGGCGCCCATCTATCCGGCTATGCAGGTTCGCATTTGCAACGTGATTTTGGTTTGAAGTTGGGACGCATTTCTGGCCTTGATCCGGCGGCACCACTCTTCACCGAAACGGATCCCATTGTGCGTCTAGATCGTTCCGATGCTCATTTTGTCGATATCGTCCATACGGATGCGAATCCCCTGATGAAGGGTGGCTTGGGCATCATACAGCGTTTGGGTCATGTGGATTTCTATCCGAACGGTGGTTTCGATAATCCTGGCTGTGACAAGAAGTTCCAGGATGTTATGAAAAGCAATCGCAAGGCAACATTATTCACCACAATGCAGGAATTCCTTGGCTGCAATCACATACGCAGTGAACAATACTACATTGAAAGCATTGAGGGCAAATGTCCTTTCATGGGCATCAGCTGTGATTCCTTCGATGTAAGCACAAACTAACTAACCAACCAACCCATTCTTCAGCCAACTTATCTCTGTTCCTCTCCCTCTTCATCTTCATCTTTTAGAGCTTCAAGGATGTCAAGTGCAGCAGTTGTGATGAACCGGGAAGTCTATGTATGCGCATGGGTTTTCATAGTCACGAGGATTATCAGGCACTTATGTCGAAGGGTCTAATAAAACCGGATGATGCTCCACCTGTCTTTTATCTGATGACCGGAGATCGAAAACCCTTCTGTCGCCAGCACTACAAGATAACCGTGCGTGTCTCCAGTCACGATGAGAGCAACTTGCATGGCGGCGAGATAGGCACCCTCTCAATTCGTTTGCATGAGAAGCATCTGGATAAAACCAATAACATTCGAAAGAAGAGCACGGAACGCATGAAATTCTCATCGAAAGCAATGTACTTTGAGCCGGGCTTTGAGTATACAGCTTTAGTGCCGGGTCGGGATCTTAGGGAGCCCGAACATGCGACCGTCTTTTGGGAATACCAGACAAACTTTCTCAACCCGCTCACTTGGCGCATACTCTCCTCGCCGAAAATCTATCTGGAGTATATACTCATTGAGTCGCCGGAGTTGAACGATTTCTATTTGAAACTTTGTCCGCTGCACGAAAGCGCCATTCTATCTGGTACGGAGAACGTGCTACACTCAAAATACTGCAAGGACTAGACAAAAAACGAAAGACCGAGAAGTCCCATTTCCACAACCGAAAGCTTTTTTATTTCAAAATATGCGCCGCGCACAAAAGCATGCAATAATTTTGGTAATTTTGTATACTTAGCGTGGCACACAACCATCCAACAGCGGGTTGTGTGTGTGTGTGTGTGTGTCTTTGCTAAGTGCGAGGAAACTTTTCCCGCTATTTAGCAAAGACACGCAATATCGAACACACACTGTGACTAAAGAAAGCATTTTGTATTTAATAATAGTATTCCGATAATATTTATAAGTTAAACAAATTGCAACGGAGGCGGCAGAACACATACATATACATACATACTACTCTTAAGATCAGTTTGTGTATGTGTATGTGTGTTTATTTAATTGTTATTTATACTAAATTCTCTTATATTATTCTTTTTTTTTTTTACTAGCGTTACTTAGTTTAAGAATATGGCAAATAAAACACACAGAAAATAAAAATTAAATAACTTTGCCGACTTAAGTTTCAAAAAGCAAATAGTTTATGATATTGAAGTTTTCTAGAAAAATTCTTTCGCTGAAAAAATTCTTTTGCCTGAGAACCAAAATCAAGAAAAAAAAAGAGTTATTTGTACCAGCTGTTGATTTTTAATGAATTATGTACACAAAAAAAAAACAAATACTATAAATTTTATGTTATGGATCCTTTTTGTTTGTTTGCTTCTCAGTTTCGTGCTTGTCGTTGTTGTTGTTGTTGTTGTTTGTTAATAATTTAAATGCTTATCTCGTTGAGTGTATCTATCGCATGCGTGTGGTGTATCTTTTACATATAATTGATATTATCTGCATTTGATTTGACTTGTTTTTGTTTTACTCTTCTTCTTCTTCTTTTTGACTTTGCTTTTGTTTCGTGTGTTTCTTATGTTGTTGTTGTTGTTGTGAACATTCCACAGGTTCCACAATTCTGGCTGTCTTCTTGTCTGTGGCATTTTTTGTTTTCTTGTGTGTGTGGTTGCATCCCCCCGTTCCAATCTCCCCCACTCGCTTCGCCCATTCCATTTTGATGATGATCATGTTGACAATCTGCTGCTAAGGCAATTTCTTGGAAATTTTGAACTGTTGGAGAAAAACCTTTTTTTGTTGTTTTTGTTGTTGTTTTGGTTTCATTCCATGTTTTTTGGTTTCAACCAGCATTGAAAAGTTGTTTATTTTTAAAGAATACTCAAGCATATTCATTAATAATGTTAATTGATTTCGAATTTTGGCCCACAAAATGTGTCACTTGTTTGCCACACACACAAATAATCCAACAAATATATGCATAATAAGGCGTACACTTAAAAAAATCATAAATCAGAGAACGAATTTAAACCTCAAAGTTAATATTCTTTAACTAAAAACCCATTCGAAATTCTGGAAAACAATCATCTTTCAAAGAAAAGTCTTTTCATAATATTTCGAAATAATCGTGCAGAATCTAGGACTGATCCAAACACTATAAGCCAAGAAGGGAAGTTATGTTCTAAAGAAACTTGGATAGGTTTGTTTATTGCATTCGGAACATTTTATCATGAAAATATGTTTGTTCATGTAAAAATCCTGTCACGAATGTAATAAGAAATATTTTGAGATTATAATGAATCATCAAATATACGTTTTTCTAAACATAAATCAAATATTCCTTGTTCCATTCCAAATCCTTTTCATAATGATTTGCTTTCTATGATTTTTGTGATTTTTAAGATTTTTGTCTTTGGTTTCAGAGCTTTGTTCGCCGTTCCTAAGTAAAATTCCAGTCATTAATATAATTTTTTGCATCCTGTTCGAAAGGTATGTGGGTGTTAAGGGGTTGCTTTAGATTTGTGTGTTTTTATTTTTTTTACAAATAATGTTCACAATGCAATTATGGGGCAAAAAGGTAAAAATTCGCCTTTCCCCCTTTTATAAAATACCTTTTTTCTACCTTAACGCAATCCTTTTGTTGTTGTTGTTTTTGGTTTGTTTTTTGCTTTTTGGTAGCTGTCACAACTTTGCGTAAAGCCAACAAACAACAAAAACAAACAACAAAAAATCTGTCGCCCTTTGATTTCTGACTACGCTTAGTTCTCTCAGCGCTCAGCTCTCAGCTCTCCATTTCCATACAAATGTTTTCTGCTGTGACATTTATGTAAGCCTCCCCTCCCCCTCTTTAGCCAAACAAACATCGTTTACCTTCGCCCGCCTCTGCCTAACGTTTGTGGGCGTGGTGCGCGTTGACAGGAGGCTTGCGATAATTCCGCATTGTTAAAGTTTCCTCTCCCGCTCTCTTTCTCTCTCTTTCGGTCACTCTGTCTCTGAGTATTCAAAGGGTCCTTTTTCGTTTTCGTTTCGTTTTTCCTTTTTGCTTTCCTTTTGTTTTAATTGTTTACTAATGATATTTAAATTAGTGCTCTATATGACCGCAAGCGGTTTCTTTGTATTATTATTTACTTTGCACTTTAATCGCCAAGTCCCTCTCACATACATACTACATACATACGTACATATACATTTTTGTCATCTCATTTGTTTGCCTATATTTGTGTGCTCTCTGTTCTCTGTGACTGACACACGCCCCTTCCATCTCCCACTCCCTTTTTGCCTTGAAGGCTTTTGCGCTCATTAAAAGAGTTCTTGCAGCTGAAAGCTTTGTTTAATATCTACATACATACATACATATGTACTGAGCAGCGTAGTTATGTTAGTGCTGTCTTACAGCTTCGCAGCATTACATTCGTGCGTGGACTAATTTTGTGTACAGCAAAGTTAAAAATCAAAAATTACCTTCTAATAATCTCAATGCAAAGCAAAATCAGTAAAATCAGCAAAAATAATCATCGATTAATGCAGTTGCTGCTTCTGCTAACACAACTTTCAATTAATACATTTCTTTTATACTCAATGTGCAGACGTAAAGAGAGCAACATATGCATGCTCTGTATAATGTATGTGTGTGTGTAAAAAGAGTGCAAGAAAGAAGCGGCAATCATAAACAGTTACACATGTCATTACGTTCGTGTCGTGTTGTTCAGTGCTAATAACCCGTTGAGTTATAGAATTAAAAATGTGTTAATTTGATTGCTGTCTCATTGATTTGATATTTTTTTCTGCGCAAGCGAAGCCAAGGTAAGCGAATAAACTGTTGTTGGCAAAGAAGAGAGAAAATAAAAACGATGGAATGGATTATATAAATGTACATACATATGTACATACATACATGTACATATATGTACATACTTATTATTGTCTCACTGCTCGCGAAATTCGAGAACGATTTTACAATAACGATCATTCACGAAGAGTGTAACGTAAAACGAGCTTGGGCCTAAGATGCTTTGTCTCTCTGTGATGGGATAAATATAATGCACGAGGGGTGGGGGACGGTGCGGTGCGGTTTGGATGCATAATTATGTCGTCATTATCAAAAACACGTGGTGCAATTTAACAACATGCCACAAAGACTGGAGTGAAGCAAGAAGCCACCGACACACGCCACAAATTATGAATATCATACAAATATGTATACGAAACAGGAAAAAGGAAAAGGCTGACTGAATTGGATGGAGTGCGGGGTATGTTGTACGGCTGGCAGGGCGGATTGGAAAATTAGTTTTCCACGCATCGTCAGCAAACACAATGGAGCATTGCCGGTTGTGGCGGGGGGAGAGAGGGAATGGCGATGGCACCTACACACGATAATTTATAGCAGATTGTCGCCTCTTCTCTTTTTGTTGTAGAATTGTAAGGGGGGGCGGAGGGGGAAGGGGCGGGTGGTTAACTCCAATAGATATTTTTGGATTGGGCATTTGCATTCAATTACGGCAGCTGTGCAAGCTGGACAGATTTATTTTTAGGCACGCGCCCATAAACGAAGCCCCAAAATGTGCCGCAAGACTTGAAAAAAAAGAGTGTAAGGAGATGGTAGGAGTGGGGGAGGGGGGAGGTTAGCTGGCGTTTGCTTCGCTCAATCATAATTACGTGATTTGTTTGCGACGCCGACGTAAAACTTTCGAAGAGAGTGCTTGAGAGAGTGGGAGAGAGAGAGAGAGAGAGAAAGAGAGAGGCGGACAGAGCGACTAATTAAACGTGAGCAGAAGAAGGGGTTGTGTGCTAGAGCAAGGGGGGGGGGGGTTGAGTTTGGAAGGAGAGACTGACATGTTGACGTATTGTCGCTTGTGTCGCCTTAGTTGAAGTTATGACATTTTGATTTGAGTTTTGCATTTGATGTCGCTCAGCCGGCGCTCTTATAAAAACAACAACAACAACCAAATAAAGTCAAATGGCTAGACGCTGATTTATGGGAGATAGGGGTAGAGGGTATGCTAGGTGAACGACTAATTAAGATGCGAGTGGGTGGAGGACGACGAGAAGGAGGAGGGGGAGGAGGGCGAGGAGGGCCGCCAGCTGCATGCAATTTAAGAGCGACAGGCAAGAGCAAGAATTAAATAGGAAATATAAACGAACGAAAACGAATACAAAAAAATCTAATTGCTAATTGCAATGGCAACAAGATCGAGTACACCGTAAAAATTTTAATAATAAAATGCAGCAAATATTTAGAACAGATTCAAGTTCTCCCAACATATTTTGAAATCTTTCGACTTCGAAAACTTCGGCAAAACTGAACCGATTTTCAAAACAAATATCTTCAAAGTCATTGTTTGACTTCTAGAATAGAACTGCATTTAAAGCTAAAAAAGCGATTTATAGTCGAAATGAATGTAAGATTCTTTGTATGTATTTGAAACAAGATTTTTACCCCCCCGAGCTTATAGATGTTTACATATCAAATAATTTCATACTTCAACTAGTTGCAATATAGGAAAAAAACACCTACAAACATATGTACATAATATGTACTACATATCTATGTTTTTATGGTACTCCGAGAAATTCTTAAACGTTTCAAAAATATGCTTCTTGCCTAAACATGAATATTGAATTTTATTTATTTTTTGTATTTTTGGTAGTCCTTTTTAGTTACTTATAAACGTGTCTTATCAGTTGAAGGGGGCTCGCAGCCTGTGGCAATTCACATGGACACGTGCCACAACCACCCCCACTCCTTCCCCGCTCTCTCTCACCCGTCTTGGCTAAGTGCGCAACCAACAACAGCAACTATAATCAGCACCCGTTTTCGACCGCAAGTCACCTGATGATGCTTTTCCCATGCCAACAGATGCTGCCCACTGCACCGCCCCCTTAAGCACATAGTCGTTGTTGTTGTTGTTGTTGTTGTGTGTGTGCTATTATAACGGCATGAATTACCCAGACAAAGAGAGAGAGAGACGTGTATATGTATACAATATTTGATTGTAATATGATCCTGCGTGCTTGAGCATAATTTGTTATTTTGGCTATCGCATTATGCTATGTCTACCTTTATAGAGCTCAACCAAAACCCCATTCCAACCTGAAACCCACCCCGCCCTCACATGCTGCTACGCATTTTTGTGTGTTATGCTACAGTGGTTGCTCGATAGTGAAGACTTTCGCAAGTAACAATGTGTCTTCAGCCTTGTTCGAATCCTAAGAACTTTAACTGTTTTCTAACTTTCAGCAAATGTATTCAAGTCGCACTCGATCTAAACAGCCTATGTGTTGATTGTTTAGCGAGCATTTACTGTACGCATATAAAAATGAATTTCCCTCATCTTCGTACTTCGTCTCTTAACATTGAAGCGGAATACGGAACATCTTTTGTCAGCACAACAAAAATAATAAAATAAAAAAACCCGCAACGAAAATAAAAAAATATCGATTACATTCGCTGAAAACTTTTTGTCTTGTATTCCCGCTACAACAACAAGCTAAAGAAGAGTAAGAAGAAGAAGTGCGCCTTTTGAAGCCCCCTCCCACCCTCCTCCGAAACAAAAAAACATAACCATAAATAAGGGTAATAAAATTGATGCTCAGTTGTCGCTGCAGCTGTCCTAACTAAGAGCAACAAATAAATTTGTCTTCTTTTGATTTTTTTGCTCATCTCTCGCTCCTTTTTTGTTTGCGCTCCTTTTGGTTTTTGGCGATCTGGCAATGTTCAATACTCATAACAGTAACTCACCAAGAACGCCAATCCAATCCAATCGGAATACATATCGATCGCTTCACATCCGATCGAACCGCTGGCCATTCTTTTAATGAGCTCAATCCCAGCCCGAGAAAGACACGAAAACCTTTTACCAAAGGCTCGAAGCTCGACAGTTAGGTTATATTAAAAGTGTGTGTGAGTTGAGCTTTATTTTAAGAGCTTTCTCTACGTCGAGCTTTACTTGAAGATCTCGTGAGTGTCACGAAAAGTTAGGTTATGCCAAAAAACGTGTGTGGGAGGCTTGAAATATTGCATTTAAAGTTCATAGCTTTGTAACTGAGCTTTCTCATAGAAAGTAAGATTATGTTTCATATCAAAAACAATAAAGAATATGAAAACCATTTAATTTAATAATGCCATGGGCTATTTATTCAAAACTCTAAATACAGTATTCAATATTTATGTAAATATGGTTATAAAAGAAAAGTTATTAACATTTGATATACATAGGTATAAATATTATAAAGTTAAGAAGGAAGACACGAATGAGTGCATTCATATGGTATACATACATATACTTTTTTTTTAACTGTGTATTCATATTACTTGTCTTATGGCAAATTATTATTTTTTGTCATTCAGTCAAACATGAAAGGATAATGCGAATAATTGTTTTTGTTTTGTTATTTTTTGCAAACGCATACAGCTGCATATGTGTGTGTGTGAATTGGGTACACGAGCACACTCGCTACATAAATATGTGTGTACATGTGTGTGTGTGTTTATGTGTAAGTACTCAATTTACGATAATAAGCGCGATATACAATTCACACTTGAGCTAACATCCAAGAGACAAACAAGGCCGACAAATGCTCTTTTCTTTTTTATTTTTTCTCTCTCATTGTGTTTGTGTGTGTGTGTGTGTGTATTTGCTTTGTTTTTCGATATCCGCTTTTGTTGCTGCTGCTGCTGCTGCTGCTGTCTTTGTTTTGCTGCCATAAGGCAAAAGATTGTTATTAAAAACAGTATTCGACGGGATAAGGCAGCCCAGGCGAATGGAAAATAACAACAACAACAACAAAAAGCAGGCAAAAGAGTCGAATTTGCTTTTTGTGTAAGGAGTGAGTGTTTGTCGGTGGAAGGGGGATGGGGAGGGGGAGGTGAGGCAAAATGTGCGGCTTATCTTGCATCTTTGCATTAACACTTCGAATTTTTGCTGCCTTGCCATTGTTACTACAACACTGAGAGAAAACAAAGAGCTGCTAGAATTTAGAAAGTTGCTTTTGTGTTTCATTCAACAATATTTTATTTTCTTTCAGGAGTTCTTTTAATTAATACTTTTTTTTTTTAAATACTTTAAATTTCGAAAACATTGACAGTACATAAAAAGATTTCTCTTAGTGCACACACACACATCCACACACACATGATGGCACAAAATGGCAGCCACTGAGGGCATTTCGCTTATCAGATTCGAACACAATCGCCGCAACTTGTGCTGTGAATCAAACTCACGCTCTCTCTCTCTCTCTCTCTCTCTCTCTGTCTCTCATCGGTCTCTCTCTCTATCTCTCAAAGTCTTACAACTTTTCAAATGCATTCGGATTGGTGAGCATCTCACGAGTTAAACGCCAAACTTGCTTGGCAGCCAGCTCCAAAGCACTGGCAGATTTGCCCTTAAACATATCGAGGCTGGGTAGAAAGTAGTGCGGACACTGGCGATACTGCAGGCAGGAGATTAGCTGCAGGAATATACCATTCAAGCGATCCGCAATGCAGCATTCGTCCCACTCGAAGTCACGCGGGTGCTTCTCACATTCGTAGAGCAACAGATTCTTCAGATGATACGCCTGTATGGGATTCCCGGGCAGGTCCAAATGGCGATCACGCAGCGTCTTCAATATGCTCAGGCAGCGACGACGGCAGCCACCTTTGAAGATGCCATCATCATCCTCTATCATATCATCGTGCCCCTTTTATGAGCGTCTCTCTCTCTCACTCGCTTACCTTGCAGCAGACGATTCTCCGCCTCAAAGAATTGAAGGATCCAAGCATCGCCCTCCATGCTAGCCGCATTGTTGGTCTTATTCTGCATTATGACGCTCTCCTTGGACAACAGATCGAATCCCTCCGACTTCACCGCTCCAACGATATTCGGATGCGGCCAGGGTATATGGGGCATGGGCCAATGTGCCGCCGAACGCGGCCAAATGCCGGAACATTTGAATGCCGGCGTTATTTGCACCACATAACGCTCGCGAATCCTCAACTTCACCTCGCTAGTCTCGCCAATCATCTTCACCATATCCCGATAGATGCTCTTGTCGCAGGCCTGCGCCACAAGGGTCTGGAAGCGGGCGCGTATCTTCCGAGCCGATAGATAGCCCGAAGCGGTTATGAACTCCACCCACAAGGACATGGAACGCTTGCGTCCATCGCTCAGTTTGAGCACTGCACAGCCGGGCAATGTGCCATCGTCCACAAAGTTAAAGACGCCCATCTGATTGAGATAGAGCACGATTTCGAACTCATTCGGCGAGATAACCTCAACGCCCTCGAACCTACAAGCAAATAGGAAAAACAGTTTACTAAATTTAATCAAAAATATTTCTTCCTTTAATATTCCTCAACTAAACTAATTTGTTAAAGCTTCCAAGTGTCAAAGCTATTTCGATTATCCTCCCCATTCCCATTTTTCATTCAATAATCCTGTTATGGTTTTTTGTGTTTTTCAATCAGGTCGGACGAAGTTTTGGTGTATTTCCCAATGTTATGATTTCCGTACTTGGTCCTATTCAAGTTTTAATGACCTGGTAGCTCAGTTTTTAATAGTGACCCAAGCAAGCAAGTCTATTGAAATGTATTCCATTCAATGTAGTCCGTTGATCCTTCCTAAACTCTCCAACTTCTTTGCTCTTTATCCTTTTCTTCATTCCTTTTTTTAATGCTGGCTAATGCCAATTGAAGATCTGCGTAATTCGGAAGTATTCGGATGTCTGATTGCTGTCGTCGACAGCTCTTAAGTTGTGCGGCCCTCGTTTATGTAAGAACAAGAAGAAGAAGAAGAACTGATATACTCCGATCGCATGTTTACTAAAAAAACATGCAATGTCATTGCTGTCAAGTCATTCTCCTTAGTTCCTCCTGCTCAATGATCATATCGATGATGGGAACGAATAATGACACAGACATAATAAAGATAGCAATAATATCCCTCAGCATTGTGTACACTAACGTAAATATTATATATATTCAATAAATTGATTATAATATAACCTATTTGTTTTATAAGGTCAACAAGTATTTCGGTTCCCATTCATTTCCAATAATCGGGTTAAAGGTTATTTAGGATATTTCCTATACCACAAACTAACTTCCACATAATGAATCTCAAGGGGACGGGAAAAACGTGCATTCTAGAGAAAATTCGTAATATAGAATGGAAATTTTTGATTGAACCAAATCGAAAGGATCTGGGAATTTAAGAAAACTTCCATGATCGAAGGTTCCTTATATGAATACTCGACTGTATAAGTGACTTTAGGAACTCCTTGGCAGAACTATAGATTTGATAAACTTCTGATTTTAATGCTGATTCTGTACCATACTCACCTGCCATTGCACTCAACCAGGCTGGAGATGAAACGTGGCTCCTGTAGCTCCACTTCCTTGAGTATATCCTGGACGATTTTACAGATCTCTCGGATGGCTGTCGCCGTTTTGAAGATGCGAGCTTGAACCCGTTCGGCACAGAAGCGATTCAGTTGGTAAATCATGCGCGTTTGGGCGGCCATCATGTCCGGCGGCACCAGCATGATGATGACGATGATGACGATGCGATGATGCTAATAACAAGACGAACCAAATCGGGATGTATCTGTATCTGCGGCAAACTACAAACGTTGCCAGACGTCTGGCGTATGCCAATTATTTGAACTGCAAAGTCTGAATCGGAAACGGGGTAAGATGGGTTTGTGACGAAGAGAGAGAGACAGATAGAGAGAGACAGAGAGAGAGAGGAAGCACACACATACACACCGAGAAAAGACAAAGGAACAATTCAATTGTGAATTACGAGTTGACAGTCGAAAGTGGCAACAATGGAATACCAAACAACAAAATCGCCTTCCTGCCTTTTTTTCGTTCGAATTCCGACGCCGATTCCGATGCCGATTCCGATAGCCGATAGCCGATTACTAGGTGAGCTTGGTGTGTTTTGTGTATCTGTGCAAAAATCAGTCGGATTATGTTATATGCTTTCGGCGTGTTAAAAGGCGTTTTATCCCGCCAGTTGGAGCGTCTCCCTTCTCTCTCGTCTGCCTTCCAACAACAACAACAAAAAAACAAACCCACTCACGTTCGATGCACGGCGATTCAAGCGAACTGATATCCAGCCCAAGTAAAACCAACCAAAGAATACCACTAAAAAATAAGCACGAAAAAAACAGAAACCGAAACCGAAACACTGCTGTCGACGTCGCGTCGTTGGAGTCTCGTTTGTTAGCGTTGTAAATCTCGCGGATATTTACAGCTTTGGCAGATAAAGCGTTCGGGCCTAAATAAAAAAAAAGCAAACAGCAGCTTTATGTTGTTGTCTCTTCTCCTCCTCTTTCTCTCTCTCTCTCTCTCACTCTCTCTTTCTCTCACTCATTTTGTACGCCATCTCATGAATGGAACTATGAGTTCACACCCACAAATGCAATTGCTGCAATAAACCGGCTACACTGTAACAAAAACTATCATGACAAAAATAATCGAGTTAATATTATGATATAATCTCGAAAAATTATTGCTTTACAGAAGTTATCGATAAAAACTTTGTGGTAAAATAGAAAGAACTCCTCTGATTAGATATTTGCTTCTAGAGCTTAAAATAATATTTCTCCCACTTTCACTTTATCGATCGTTCACTATTTAAGGACACTTCTTACATTCAAACTTTTTTAAACTATTCAACTTAAATCGAATATTATGCATTAGCTATTGATATTCCTAACTTAATAATTAAAATAAAAATTTAATTATTTTTTAAACATATTTTTTTTTTTTATAAATGTAAACAGATTCAGCTAGGAATACAGATAAAGATACAGATACAGATGCAACTGTCAACGTGTCACGTGACAAGTCTCGTGCCACAGTCTCTGGTTAAAATTTCGCATACGAAAAAATAAAATCGATGAGATGCGTAAATGTATCTGTGAGATATGCAACAACAACAACAACAACAGCAGCAGTTGCTGACTAATCACGCGCCATGTGAAAGTATCTTTACTGCTGTATCAGCTGTATCTGTATCTACACAACAGTGAGCAGTGTGTGCGTGTGTGTGTATCTATGTGAGCGCGCTGCCGCATTGGTTGAAAAACAAGCTCCGCCCATTTTGAGAAAAACAAACAAACAAAAACAAACAAAATATTCAGAGCCCATTGCCGTCGGCTGTCGGCGCTGTCGTTCCGTCGCTTTGTCTTGCGCTGCGGCGCACTCTCTTTGATCTCTCGCTCACACACTCGCTGCGTGTGTGTGTGTGTAAATTTAATTTGTTAAATACATTTTGGTGTGCCAGACGCCGTCGTACACCAAATTGTGTGCAATAATTTATCTGAAATGTGCACTCATTTAGCAAGCAAGCAAGCAACCCTCGTCCTCGTCATCCAACGACGCGATATCTTTATATCTTACGGATACACGAACACGAACACAACACACAAAAAAAAACTTTTACATTTCACACAGATACACTCTGCACACTCAACAGATACATACAAGTACACCTATACATACATACATATACATCTACATTCATAAATATGTCGCCGGGATTAATGTGCCAGTTGGCAATTTTTGACAGCGCCCTGTTCCAGCCAAACGAATAGGCAGTCTGTACCCCCATCCCCCCATCCTCCAGCCCTACCCCCATCCGGCTATGCCCCTTTCCGGCTTCACGGCTTCAACCCCTCTCTCAACACTCGAACTACTGAATGCATTTGTTATATACATACTATAAGCTTAAGTTTCTTCATTTTCGTATATACTTTTTTTTATAAAATATTTTAAACTTAAATAAAGCACAATAAAAAAGTATAAGGAAAATGGGACAGTGAAAAAAAAAATTGTAAATAATATCAATCGAAATTAAAAAAAAAAAAAACGATTTTTAGAACTTTAAGCAAAATCCAATTGAAATGCAATTTTTAAATAATTTCTTTTGCACTTTTAATAAGTTTTTCCATAAATTACAATGTGCACTTTAAAAAAATGCCATCGCATCGAACCAATAAAATTTGAATAAATCATTTTTCAACATTTATAAAATTGTTTTGTGCATTAAATTTTAAAAATCATTTTACTCAAGTCTAATTGATCTATTAAAAACATTTGAATAATATAATCATTTCAACAATAAATAAATATAATATATATTTATTTTTTATTGTGTACATAAAACTACAATTTCGAGTCAGCAATTGCTTTAGAATCTTGTTTTACTTGATTCCACCCGCCAACCGCCTGCTTCCTTAGCAATAAACATAAACATTTTTCAAGACAAATGTTCCGGATTGTCATCATTGGTCGTCTGAGCAGAAAGTTAAAGGCAGATGATCAAACGTTCGTCAAATAAAAATATGTTAAGATAGAAATCTTTTGCATTTGGCACTAATTCAAGTTGATGCAAACATAAACAGCAAACAAACAGAACATAAAACGTGAACAAGAAAAACAATAAGTCTTAAAACAAATGTGTCTTAACAAAGAAAAAAATGATATGGTATATTGTACATATTTGTTTAAGAATATTGTCACAAACTTAGAAAATAATGTGGATAAAGAATACAAATTGTAAGCTTTATTTCAACAACTAAACACAGTCGAACTTCCATAAAACTGATCTCAAGGGGTAAGAACCAAATTGCAGGTTCCTGGCAAAGGAATTCGTTGAACCGAATAATGATATCTTAGATAAGTTTTCTCAATTTTAATTGTCTTAAAACTAAATTATTAACTCACAAATAGTTTTAAGAAAAAATCAAAAATATGTATGAATAGAATTTATTTGATTTCTTTTTTAATTTTTATAATTTGTTTGAGTTTTGGTAACGTTAAGCTGACATAATTATAGATTTTCTATTGTGCGTTATTTAAATATGTCTCAAAAACGTTTGAATCTCAATCTCACTTACATTAAACAACATTTGTTTTATATTGAAAGGAGAAGAACAAAAATTCAACTCAGTTGCAATTAATGTTCGACTTTATCAAGGTTCAACTTGTAGAGAGGTGGAGATAGAAATAAGAGATGCAAGTTCAATATTATCGCGTATAATCAATGTTGTCAACGGTACATCAGTCTCCCTTCCCTGTTTTACTTCCCCTGATTTATGATTTTCTGTTCGATTTCATTTGATTTTTTTTTGTGTGTTATTTTTTATGCTGTGGGGGAGTTTGTGGTGGATCTGTGAAGGATCGCGACCAGGTGGGAGCGGTACTTTTGGCGGGATTTCCACACACACACACACTCACGGAAGGTAGAGAGGGAGCGAAAGAAGAGAAGATATATTCAGATAGGAAGATATCTGCATAAATTTAAAACAAAGGGCGACACAGGCAGTCGTCGGACAGGCAATCGGAGGAACAGGCACAAATGGTCGAAATATATATGCATATATGTAGGAAAAAAAAAAAACAGTGGAAACAAGCATGTACTATAAATTTGTGTATGTGTGTGTGTTTGTGTTTTTTCCCGTATTTATATATCTCTTAGATCTTGAAAGAAATTTGAATATAATTTATGTGCAATCGTCGCGTTTTTCGGTTGGCTTATTTGCTCGTACCTTGCCCCTTGTCAAAGCCCCTGCCACAATGAACTACCATCTCGGTTTTGGCTACGTGGTCCGGCGTCCAGGGTCCAGGGAACGAAGTTCGGTTCGGTTCAGTTCAGTTTGCTTCAGAAATAAGAAGAACGATCCATCCATCTAAACGTTTGTCACTTGCTCCGTTGTCGCCGCAAACGTTTGTCTTTTTCTTCCTCTCCTCCAGCTCTGCTCCTTCGTTTTTCCACTATCTCTATTCCTCTCTCTCTCTCTCTCTCTCTCTCTCTCTCTTCTTCGTTCTTTGTCTAGTAACAACTATTGACCATCAACGGAGTCGTTTATCTTGTAGATATATCAAAACCTGTCTCTTTTTTTTACTCTCTGTCCAACTGGCCGCAAAGTTTCTATGGAAAAGAACAATAACTAAATTTCATTAATGCCTTTGGCCCAGCTCAAGTAACAGCCAGCGGCTCCCGGGATCTTAGCACATAGCTTAAATAATTCTTCTTTTTTTTGCGTGCAATTCTTAAACTTTTTTTTTTAAGTGTTTCGTAGTTTTGAAGCCGCTTACCAAATCTATTAAACAAGGTTTATAAAATAAATTACTCAACTTCATCGTTTCTATAATGAAAAACCTTCGATAAATATTTATATTAGATTATCAGAAATTGAATAAATAGTTTTTCATTGACCTGTTTGAAACTCAAACAGATCGTACATGAAACTATAGAGTGGCACAGGAAAACTAGAAAATTGTTCTTTCGTCGTGATTATAATATTAGGTTAACAGTTAATTAGAGCCATTTGCAAATGCAGTTCGAAGGCAAATACCTAGAAATATTCAAATTCAAGGACCAAAACAATCTCTTGACAATCTCTTTCCCTTACCTTATATCCCCTTTTTAAAATTACTTGGCAATTTGCTAAGCGGATTTGCGTTTAATGTTCAAAAAGAACCATTAAACCCGTTTATGTTGTTGTCGTTGCAAATTGCAAGTTGCATGTTGCACCACACACACACACACATAAGACACATACATACAGGGAAGAAGACTTCAATGAAATAATAATAACCGTAAGCCTTTGCGCTTTTTGCTTAAGTACAGGTGACATTTGACTACTTTATTGAATTATGACAGCGAACAAATCAGCGACAAGACTCAAGACTCAATACTCGTCTCTTTTGATCCATCCTTGCAAGCACCGTCAAGCACCTTGAATCGCCTCCAAAGCGTTCAATCAGATTTCTTGTTTTTTCTTTCTCTGTTTTCTTCTGTTTGGGTGCAGGGCTCGGCTTTCTGACTTCTTTCGGTTTTTTGGTTTCTTGGTTTCATTCTTTCATTACGCATGCGACGCGTTGCGTTCCTGGAACAAGCATAGGAACGCAGCGTGGGGGTGTATGGGAATCAAGCGTTCGATCGAACGACTCTGATTGAAAACGTCAGACGCGAAGGCAACTTACTCATACTGGTCATTGCCTAGATGTGTGCAATGGTCCCTTCACTCTTATGGAATACTAATTACTCAAACGTAGGCAATCTCTTTTTTTCCCATCACCCAAAGAGTGTTGACACAATAGTTAGCAATAAATAGCTAAAAAAAATAAGTGTTTAGAGTTGAATTTTAAGCTAAAATTAGTTGAAGGCGAACATTTTTGAATGATAAGAAAAATTGGTTGCTTACGTACAAGAAACATAAGAATTTCATAGTTTGATTGCAAAAGGTTTTTTTTAAAGTGAAATATCATAAGGAAATTAAAAAGTTTTTTCTTATTAATTTTTTGTCTTATGACTTTTCTTTCGCTGATTTTGGTAATCTGTTGATTCCCTGTTTTATATATAAGTTTCTGATGACAAATCGGGAATAATCTTAGCTATTTGTTTTAAAGCCACTTTAGCTCTTCATGAAAATCAGCTAGAAATAGCTAAAAACGGCAGCACTGACTGCTCTTACCGCCCGCACCCTACATCAGTTTTACACGATCTCTTAACTTACGATCTTGATGACAAGTGCACGCTAATCACGCGAAAGAGAGAGAGAGAGAGAGAAAGAGAGAAAGAGAGAGAGAGAGAGAAAGAGAGAGAGAGATGGAGCTAAAGGTATATCGTTAAGCAAGAAGGCCTGTCATTATGTTTAACGTTAATTTCGAACAAAAAATAATATCATAATTTATTGTTACAGCCCGCCACCCGTGCCCTCCCCACTTCACTCTCTATCTCTCCGCGTCGCTCTCTCTCGTTGATTTCTCATTTCAGACACGTACTCGAAAATCGATCTCAATTTCGTAGTTCAGATATCACGCGCAAACAGCTTGTTGTTGTTGTTGTTGTTGTTGGCTTGTCCCTTTTGGCCACGTTCCAGATAGGACCCAAACCTCCACCCCTCACCTCTATACATATATATGCATTCACTTATATATATATTTATTTATATATGTATCTGGCCAATATATTCGGCGGCCCTTTTCAAGCTTCTGCGATGATCACGTTGACATTTTGCTTAAGCGGGGTGCAGTGGGTATCCCTCTCTCTTTCCCTCTCTCTCTCTCTTTCTCTCTCTCGCTGTTGACATGTCGGTTGGCTGTGATTGATTTAGGGCTCGTTGGCTGCTTTTTGTTTTCCACTGAAGCGCAGCCGTTTGAACCCATTGTTTTTAACCAAAAATGGGCGTACGATTGTCAAAGGAACAAAAACAAAAACTCAAACGACAACAAACAAACAAACAACAAACGAACAACAACAACAATGTGAGCATTGCAATTGATTTTGAGTTTTATGCCTTAAGGGTTTGGCTTTAGCTTTTATATTTTTGGATTAAATTGATAGCGGTCTATGGATTAGTTCGTTGATACATAATGCATGCGATGCGATTAAGAACAAAAAGTTTTTTAAAAAAATGTAAATGTAATTATTATGAATATATATAAATAATATAATTGATTTTGATCAAAAAAGTGCAACAATAATTTTATGATAACATCAATCAATCAACAACAACTATAGCTAGATATAGCCACAAGCTATGACGTCTACTTATGTCGTTATCATAGCATTATTATCCGTAAGAATCTACACTTTAATGATGATCGATTTAAATATATATGTAAAAAGTGTATGCTAGACTTGAATAAGGTTCATAATGGATTAAACAATGCTGGCTTACTTTTTACCCTTTAGAAATGTCTCGATTTTCCAACTTTCCACGACAAACAATCTTTTCTACAGGGTATTATTAGGTTTCTTGATTTTTGGTATACCTTATCATCTGATAATTACGCTTGGCATGTAACAGATTTTCACTTTGAATACTTGTTTTTTGTTAACAGTTTAAACAGTTGCTTTTAGCTGGTTTGTTGAGCTGGTGTTGTTGTTGTTGTTGTTGGCTGCCTTGCGGCGCTTGTGGCTTGCGAGCGTATTAAATTAATATTTGCTTTTTTGTGTGTCAAAAGCCTATAATCAAGCACCCTGTCGATGACAGGCTAAAGGGTCCCTAATTACAGCTTGTTAACCTGATGCAACGGCCACACAGGTCGTCGTCTCTCACTGTTGGCTCGCGTTTGCTTCGCGACTTCCCGATTCCCAGCTCGCTCGATTGCGCCGCCGACTCTCCATTTGCGCTTCTTGTTTTCCAAACAACACACACACGCAAGCCAAGATCCTACCTTAAAAAGATTGAAAAACAAAAAAGTGATCAACTACCAAATAGCCTGTAAGCGATCAAATGATCTTTTTTCTTTTTATCAAGTTTACAAACCCATACTTAAGAGTTAGTTCTCAAAAGTTTTTTCTATGAGTTTTGAAGTGAACTTAATTTATTTGAAAAACTTTTGCTTCTTTTTTGATCGCGTATAAAATTGGTCAAGTTTTTTTTTTAGATTTTTCCACCTTCCAATTAGTACAGGGTATTGGCGAAGGGAAAGAATAAGCATAAACTGGCTGCCTCCGTTTGTTGCCTCATTCCGTTTATGCTAAGTGGCAAGCGCCGACGAAAAACAACTATAAGATGCGACGTCACGTCACGTCACTCTGCCCCGGCTCATCTTGCCCCCATTACCCCTCATCACCCTCAACCCTCCATCCTTGCTGTTGCCTTAACCGCCACCTTTACTAGCTTAGTTGTCAGAGTCCAAATGCAGCGTTTGATTGAAGTTCGCAAAATTAAAATGGCCAACTGTGTCTGTGTCTGTGTTGCGTCTGTGGCAAATGCAATTCTCACGATTTTTTCATCACACACACACACACACGTAAGCGACTCATTTGGGCGTTGTTTGCAACATCCAACGTACAACAATATTCAGATTCCATCATCATCTCCTCCACATCGCAACAGCTTTGAAGATTTGCGAGTCAAGTCCGGTTTGCTGAACAGCGCCAATGATCGAATTAACCATTTAAATAAAACATTTGTTTTGATTCTCTGACCAAGTAGTGATCAAATGGGGGCTTGGGCCGTGGCCATGGCCAGGGCGGGAGAGTGGGCTAAAGATGGGCTGATGTCGGTTGACAGGCGTACACACACAAATCCTTCGTTGTTGGTAGCTGCTGTAGCTCCCTCCCTGCATCTTCAGGCTCCATTATGATCATACTCTTTAAGCTTTTAAGAGCAAAAACTTTAATGCCAGATTATCGCCGCATTTACTCGTACTTTACGCATCATCAGAAGCATCTTCAATCTGCTGTTTGTTGAATTCCACGTTAAGTATCTTGTACTTAGTAGTTGGGTTTGCTTTAAAGATGTTTAAGAATAGTCGTATGATGCCGTTGCCAATCGAGCTAGCTGTTCATCGACAGATATGGAATATATCGATAAAAATCGATAGTTTTTTACGTATGTGAAACAGTGTTTCATTTATCAAATGTGTATTGATACAAATAATTCTATCGAATCATAACAAGAAACTCATTTATCGATTGTATTGTACATTGTGCAAATATGGACAATCGTCTATGAATGTAGATCGAAAGACATTGCATAAAAAATATTTATAGAGACACTCATTTTGCTTTTAATATGGATTGTGCATGTGATAAACTTGTATCCACTAGCTAAAAAATAATTAAATTTATCGATAAAAATCGATTAAATATTATAGATGTAGTAGTAGTAGTTCTAATCATTTATCATCTAAAAATACATAAAAAAAGCACAAACAAATTCAAATATCTAGCATTAGAATATTTCAGAAAATGTTGCACTAGCCAAAAATCGAGGATGGCGAATATCGAAGGGGCCGGGAAGTAGATAACGAATTGTGTGTTCAAAATGTGATTATGAGATGTTCATAAAAATTTGCTTCTGGCTATTAAATACAAATAAATTGCATCGAATTCATTAAGAAACAAACCAACAACAACAACAGAAACAACAATAAGAACAATATGGTTAACAAATTGGCCCCAACTGACACATCTGGTGTGATGATAATGGTGCCAATGGGCAGGCGACACTTTGAAATGTATTATATTGGGAGGGGTAAGTAGAGGAGGAACGTGAGGTGAGTGGGTGGGGAATTATCATTTATTAATTGTTCTTTAATTTGTGTGGGAAGCAAACGCATTAATGGCACTTTTCAAGACAAAAAAAAAAAAGTTAAATAAGTCCGAATAAAAATGTACAAAACAACAAATTAATACAAAGGCCACCGCAAACAGCAACAAATAATAAATTAATTTTGTGCTTGATCATATTAAAATGCAAATTAAGTCCAATAAACAACAACTCATTAAAAGCGCAACTAACGACGGCTGACGGCCCGAAACACTCGAAAGACGCTAAGAAATCTTAAAGTCCAAACAGCCAATAATCAAAGCCAAATCATTATTTTTAACGCCCACCAAAAATTTGTGATTGAAAACAGGTGCAAGAATTATATTGCTTAAGCTTGAATCAAGTCGTTCAACTGATAAATTAAAAATATATGGTACATTTTTGCTTGAAACAAGTAGACAAGTTCTCAATCTAACCATAAGTCAGTACATATTATGCCAAACTTTAGAAGATGCAATCGAAACACCAAGAACTTACTCGGGAACTGAAGTGAAATCGTACTAATTACTTATCAAAAAAATTCCCGTAATGCCTACGAAATTCCAATCGAAACTTGTACAAGCATAAATCAAGGGATAAACAATATAATAAATATCATATTTTATAGTACAATGTACAAACATGTAAAACAAAAGGGAAAACAGCAGTAAATAACAAATGAAACAATGCCCAGTTGAAGAAGGTTACAATACAAAAAGAGACAGATCGACTAGACGATGCCCTGTTTTATGCAGATCGATTCAGTAGGTTGGTTGTAAAACTAAAAGCTCAAGTCGTATTACAGGGTATATATATGGCGTTAAGTAAACGAATTTATTATTATGGGCATTAAATTTAATTTGACGGTTATGTTTGTTTGCTTGAAAATGAAACTTACACGTGATCCAAATGCCAAATGCACGATGTATGCGCCATCATATCAATCCAACAATTCATCAAACGGTCAATCAGTCTCCTGACTCAAAGAGTCTGCCCGCTGCCGCCTCAATATACTATATATGTATAGATATATATTATGGCCGTGTTTGGCGACAATTGATGTAAAATTTATTGAGTTTTGGCTGTGTCTGGCGAAAATTTCTTAATGCGCCGATTAAAATGCAGAACGTGTCGACCAAAAATCCGACCGACTGTCAACTCCAGACATATTCAATAGCTGTTTTCGTTGTGCCATGCTCTGCATAATTCTCGATTATTTTACTACCATTTTTCGAAAACTTTAATTTTGTATAACGACCTAAAAATCAAATATTGATTGCCAAATAGTATTTGGCGCACGTTGTCAAAACATCAAAGTGTTGTCCAAAGAACCACCCGGAGCTTACTTAAATATTCAGTTTGTTTTCTTTCTTAGTTTATGGCATGTTATATCTTTCTTTTTTTTTTGTGAGAGACTTGAAGAAACGATGCATAAAACTGCTGAAAGAGTTGTTAAAGTTCTTTTAGCGTTAGAAATGCATTAAAATGAATTGAGAAAAATTGTGATATATCGAAAAATCAGCTATCGATAGCAATGTAAGTAACTACTTTAAGAAATTTGAAACAACATTGTACTGCCGCAACATTGAGATTCAAGATTTGCATCGAAATAAGCAAGAATCTTTGACTGTAATAGCATTTAATTGCTTTGCTAAGCAGCTTGTATTTAGCAATTAATGTTAAATTATGCCAAGGCAGTTGATTTTTTTAAATTGACATTAAGTCGCTGTTAAGTTGTGGCAAGCTTTCGGTTTTAATCACAATATGACAAAGCTGCAAATAATTGCATTGCTTAAGCTAATCGCCAGTTTGAAAAGCGCCGCATTTATGGAACTCTGTGGGGGGAAAAAAAACTCAAGAAATGTTTGTTTTGAAAAAAAAACTTAAGTTTTTATTGACTAAACTCAGAAGAGAAAGCAAAAACACACAAATAAATAGTTACAACAAAAAATAAGTGTCGGGCTTTTAACTTAATCTTCAACTCTTCAACATCCACATCATCATCAGTTCAACTTAAACTAAATACTTTAGCTAATTTTATTTGCCGCTTGGCAAAAATATTTTGCAAAAAAAAAATTATTTTTTCTTTTTGTATTTATATAGATATTGTACACGTATTGTATTTTTTAGTTATAGTTAATTATTTGTATATAGTTTATGTAAGATTGGGTTTATTTTTGTGCGTATGTTGATGTTTTTGATTATTTTGTGATAGATTTGTTTCGGGTATTTAGTACTATATGAGTAGTATTTAAATATAGGAAACTCTTTAAGCGGCGTATACTTTTCGAAAGCACCTAAGAACTAAACAACTTACGCAACTAACAAAATATCAAATAGTATTTGGGTTTAAATTTCCGAATAACATATGTTTCTATGTCTGCTTGTTCCCCCTTTCCCTCCCCCTCCCCCATCCCCACCCACCCTCTACCGTCTCTTCCATCTAATGCTACCAACTTTCTTTCCTATTCGACATTTGCCTTTTCTTCACAAACAAATCCAAAAAACCAAATCAAAATAAAATTAAGAAAATAACTTTTTTTTATATATAAAGAAAAAAAAAACAAAAGACAAAGATCCCTACAACTCCTCCAAACAGCGAACGTTGGTTAGCATGATGCGCGTTAGGCGCCAGACCTGCTTGGCGGCATTCTCGAGAGCCCCCGGCGACTTGCCCTTGAAGAGATCCATATTGGGCAGGAAATAGTGCGGACAGCGACGGCACTGCAAGCACGAGATCAACTGTAAAAATATCCCATTGATGCGATCCGCAATGCAGTTCTCCTCCCATTCCATCTCTCTCGGATGCTTCTCGCATTCGTACAGCAGCAGCGTTTTCAGATGGTACGACGTTACGGGATTGCCCGGCAGGTCCAAATGACGATCGCGCAGCGTCTTCAATATGCTAAGGCAACGACGGCGACTGGCACCTGAATAAGGCAACGAAATAGTTTAGTTTGCATTTGAGAATAATTTATCTTTTTTTTTTTTGATAAAAGTAAGGATATATTGTAGTCAAAAGAGTTTGTATCAAAACTAGTCGAAATAATGATAATATTAATAAATCTCAAGGCAACAAGAGAACACTTCGATTAAGTAAAATAAGTTCGTTATATATTAATTTCAAATGGCACTTAAGTGTCGAACATAGTTTAAAATGTACAAAAAGAATAGTTATGAAATATGATTAGGGTGACATCGTCAACAGGTACAAGAGGAATGATTGTAGTTCGTAGTCTACTACGAACTGATAAATGTGGAAGAAACTTGTAAATATATCGAAATAAGCCCCCTTGTCAGGCAATAATGTTCAAGGTGCTTAGACTAGGCTGCGACTATGTTTGTTGTGAACCGGTTTGATTGATCAACCCACGCAACGACAGCAGACGTCAAGCAGCACATAAATCATGGACTTCGTGTGTCAAAACGCAAGCTAATCTCAAAACATTCTAGCCGATAATCATGCAATATGGAGTCTAGAACATTGTAAAAACATTGCGTTTCGTTGTTATAGAAAGTAATCAACATAAAAACAACGTGAAACTTATTGAATCTTAGTTCGAATACCTGAAAAGCTTTTTATAAATTCTTGGATTGAGCATTATTGCATTCTTGAATAGGAACTTTGTTAATGTATATCAATCTTAAAATATTTCAATGCTTAATTAATTATTTAAATAATGCTCAAAAATCGATATTGCACCTTAATAAATGTTTGTTTTTTGCCATTCCGAACATTCCGAAAGCAGTTAGAAAAGATATTTATTGAAATTGAATGCTAGAATAGATTTGGTGACAGTTTTGGCGATCTGATAAGCGTGACAGGCAGCGTAATCGATATACGATATAAACCGATAACGACATTGTAATGGGATACAAGTCGCAGTTTGACAGTTAGTCGAAGTAAATTATTATGCGCCAGCGCATTAAATTAAATGTCAAGACGCTCGAACTAAGATCGAAAGAAGATCGCCAAGAGGGGGGGAGGGGGCGAGCAGCAAGGAAAGCACGAAACCAAGGAGAAAGATTTGATTTCGATTTTGGGTCTTTGGGTTAATTTTTGTTTTTTTTTTTGTATTCGCTTTTGTCGTCTCTGGTGGCTTTTTTGTTGTTGTTGTCATTTTGTTTGGTTTTGTTCTTGTTGGTGTTTCGTCAGAGTTTTCTTACGGTGCCCGAGCGACGTTGTTTTATTTATTTGTTGACTTTATCTAATCGCCGAGATTTAAAATATTTATAAAATCGTTTAGAAATTTATTTATGGCTCAAGCATTGGCATTGTTGATATAGCAAAGACGCACACAGTGAGAAAAACCCGTTTGCCTGACTAACCAAGTTAACAGCGGCCTTATACTATAGCATAAATACTACTTATATATTGTCTTTAGCTATGGCAGGCTATGACTGCGTTTTATCTGACTCAGATCTGTTGGATTTGTTCGCTTGGAAACGCAAAGGCCGAGCCAAAGGCCTGTCCCATCCAATAGCTTAGTATCAGTTTCAGTTTCAGTTTCAGATTTATGATCGCTTTACAATCTTACATGCATGGCTTTATCTCATTTCTTATCTTTCTATGCTGCATTTAACGGAATCGTTTTCTTCTTTCTTTTTATTTAAACTTTATTTGGGCTTATAACTAATTGAAATTGATGTCAATACTATAAATTGATCAATGATCATTAAGAGGAATGTTGCAAAAAAAAGACAAAACTTGTAATGTTTATGAAATATTGATTTTAAAGTTGACTAAAGAATATAATACTTCTATCAACAAAAATATTGTTTAATCTTGAAATAAATATTCGAAATCCCTATTTTTTAAATCTATTGCTTAAATACTTTGATTATAATACTAGTTTCTGTTTTATTTTGAGTACATCAAAATTATTTTAAACTAAAGTTAAACTAATCTTATCTTTAACCGAGTATAATCGCGTTCCGAAAACAAAATATCTTAACTATAAGCCCGAGAAAGCAGGCTTCAATTGTTACAGTCGACCTTCCATGCAACGAACTTTCGTATAACGAGCTTTTCAATACAACGAAGTCAAAAATCAGAACCCTGCAATTTGATTCAGTCAAAAACCCATTCTATATAACGAATTTTCTCTATAACGAAGTTTTTTCTTGTCCCCTTAAGACTGAATTTTCATTTTTTGTATATGATCGTTGCCACTTGATTGTGTGACGTGCTGCCAGATCGAATCAATTATATTCAAGCTACACTCGTTGATTTATTTATAATACAAATAAATCAATTAAATAAAAGTGTGTCACTGATTGTAAAAACGTTAGTAAACTGGGGGATGGGTGGTGGGTCGAGGGGAGGAGGTTAGTAATCGGGTTAAACATAATGCTGATTTCAAATCACAAGCTGGATCGTAATTACTTTTCCTGTACCTAGTTTTCAAACGATATTTTTGATAGAAATATTTTAAATTTGTTTTTTTTTTGAAACTAAAATTAAAAAGTTTGGTTTTCAATTGAATTGGCACTAGTTCAATTAAAATATTCACAAAACTGAACGAAATGGTTCGTTCGAATTAAGTTCGTTACGCTTTTTTGAACGAAATTAATGCCAAAAACGAACACACTTTAAAGCCAAATTGAATGAACTAAACAACTGAAGGAACTAGTGGGTAGAGTACAGAGTACATGAATAGGGGAAAAAAACTGATATATATTTTCATAATCATATTTTATGCAGCGATAGATCACTAGATGATCAATGGATCTGAAGACTATCGATCGATATTTGTTTGCCGACGGCATTTTCACTCAAGAATTGGGGAATCGGAAGGTAAACTTACCTTGCAGCAGACGATTCTCGGCGTCCGTAAAGCTAAGCACCCAGGCATCGCCCTCCATGGCAGAATTCTTGCCTTGGAGTGCAATGCACTCCTTGGAAAGCATATCGAAGCCCTCAGTCTTAACCTCTGCAACAATATTGGGATGGGGCCATGGTATGCCCGGCAGGGGCCAATGGGAGGCGGAACGTGGCCAGAGGCCGGCACACTTAAAGGCGGGCGTTATTTGGACAATGATGCGCTCTCGAATCCTCAACTTCACCTCGGTTGTGTCAGCGATCATTTTGACAATGTCCCGATAGGCGCACTTGTCGCAGGCCTGCGCCACAAGGGTCTGGAAACGGGAGCGTATCTTCCGAGCCGATAGATAGCCCGATGCGGTTATGAACTCCACCCACAAGGACATGGAACGCTTGCGTCCATCGCTCAGTTTGAGCACTGCACAGCCGGGCAACGTGCCATCGTCCACAAAATTGAGCACGCCCATCTGATTGAGATAGATAATGATTTCGAACTCTGTGGGTGAGATCACTTCGAGGCCCTCGAATCGTCCGTTGTAGTCGTTGAGGGAGGATATGAAGCGGGGCTCTTGGACCTCGACCTCTTTGAGTACATCCTGGACAATGCGACAAACCTCTTGGATTTGTTTGTGGATCTGCGCCTTCCGCACCTGCACTCGATCCGCACAATATTTGTTCATTTGATAGACCATCTTGGACTGTGCCGCGATCATGTCCGACGGCACCAGCATTATTGACCCGTTCGACGACGTCGTGGTGGATTTTTGTTTTGTTTGGTTTTTTTTGTGATCTTTTTTTTTTTTAGGAACTTTTAAGCTTTGTTTTTATTAATTTAACTGCTCTTTTTGCATGTTTTTGTGACACTGTGCTTTGTTATTGATATATGATTTTTTTTGGCACACAACACAAAACAAAAAATGTATAACAAAATTGCAATTGTTTTGTGCGTTAGAATTCTTATGTATGTACGAACGGATGCGGAGGCGGCGGCTTTTTGCTTCTGTTTGTTACGTATCACGTGAAGTCACAGTTTGAGTTGAGTTGCGTTGCGTTGTGTTGTGTTGTGTTGAGTTCGCACGCGTCGCAGTCGATGTCGATGTCACAGTCAACTCGTGTCGCGTGTACTCGCGCCATCAACTCCAAGACATTGACTGATTTTGTACGGCGTGCACGCCGCAAGAAAAGTATCTTACGCCAGGCCAAAATGCGGCCGCAGTCGCTGCCGCCGCAGCGCTGCCCAGTCTCCATCTCGCATCTCCCCACACACACACACACACACACATGAGTCAGCAGGCTGGCAGCCAGCAGCGCGTGCGAGCATAACAGCACTAGCAATCGCATTGCGCATTGTGTGCGCGCGCGCTCTCTCTTCACCTGGTTGTGGTGTTCGAACTTCGAAGAGAGCGCGTCTATAATGGCTGAGCGAGCGCGCGCTCTCAGCAGGCGTGTTTGTTTGTGTTCGTGCGTATGTTAAATGCTCATTTCATTGTTCTTTTTTTTTTTGTTTAATCAAAACGCTATAATGGCGACCAGCTGAGAGTAAGTGAGAGAGAGAGAGTGCGAGATTGCAGTGCTTTTGCGAATTCACGTACATATGTACATACTTTCACTCATTTCAAACTACCCTGCCCTTGCATATGCAACCCCTCAACAAGACCATTTGTTTTTGTTTTGCATGTTTTCATTTGCTTCGGTTGCAGTAAACCGCTTTGCTCCGCCTCTTTTTGACTCCAACACACACACACGCACACTCACTCACATAGATAAGCACTAATACAAAGACACACAGAGAGTCAATTCTGCGCTCAGCTATAGCATTTTTGGTTGTTGTTTATTTTGTTCTGTTTGGGGTTGTGCTTGTGGGTGGTTAGTTGCTTGTATGTGTGGGTTGCAACCAGCAAGCGGTAAGGCTTGTTGTTTTTGGTAATGGTTGTTGCTCGTATTACCAATAAATATCTGGCCAAATAGGCAGCTTAACAGACGCTTTTAACATAGTGATTTATGTTGCAAAGTCTATTGGCAAACAAACAATCCCTTGATATGTATATGTATTCTGTAATGATTTTTCTATATAATATATAAGGTATAAGTATTGTTGAAACAAACAAATGGGTTTTCATTAGAATTAAAATATTCTATTACAAAAAATAGAGATTAGGAGATCTAAAATAATAGAAAAAGATGGAGAGAGATTTATTTATACGTGACAGGCCTCTTTTTTCCCCCCAGATTAATTTCACTGAGAAAGCAAACATCCTCAAGCTCATCTCTTCGTCTTTTTCGAAGCCCCCATACCGTATTAATGCATAACTAATGTGATTAATGGACGTTTAACACGAGCTGCTAACGTTTCTAGCATAAAGCTGGCCAGTGGGTGGCGTCTTAGGGATCAAATAAAGCAAATACAAAACATTTTCAAAGGAACGGAAAGGGACAGCTAGAAAAAGAGTGAGAGAGAGAGAGAGAGATTGTCATATCTTGGTTTTTATGTGCAATGCGGCAAATTACATTAAGTTCCACTTTAGAGAGTGGCAAACAAATTATTATGTATAATTCAGTTTGAACTATGTGCCGGAACCGGCATTAAGATAAAGCTAATTAACACCTTAGCCCTCAAGTCAAGGGTCCGAGTGACGGTAGGGCAGACCCTAATAGCCCTACACCGCCCGCCCATATAAGTTAAAGTCTAAGATGTTGGTTTTTTGTTTCTTCTACATGCGTCTATCATTCCTCTTTCACTCTCTGACTCACATACATATACGAAACGCGATAAGCGAAATAAGCGGAATGAAGCTTAATTGAGTTAAGGGTCCGAATAACGAACCTCCGGTACTTCGGTTAGGTTTTTTGTCTTGGCCGTTGCATGTCTTCGTTGACTATGGAAATGAGAGGTTGATAATGTGCGAGAAGAAATGCGGCTGGGAATCGCTTTAATGGCCGCGTAAATGTTAAAAATTATCAAAGGGACACGAACTTAATAGCCGCCATTATCGCTACCTTTACACAAAATTCGAAAATGAATTATGCAAACGTCCAACAAATGTCCGAATGCCCAACGAGATTCCAATAAGACACACTGAGATCTTCATTAATAGCAGCAATAGCAGCGCTCGTTTCAATGCTTTTAGCTTGGCTTATGGTTTTTGGTTTTTTGTTTTTATCGATAAGATAAAAAGCCAATCGATTTATGCAAGTCACGCAGACAGTTCGATACTCGATCAACGATCAACCGTTAACTAAATGAGATGAAGAAAGAGAAAAGGCTGCACGGTAGTCGACTCGTCTCGTTTAATTAAATTGTTTATGTTTTGTGTCTGTCTTTTTGTCGTTGTCGCCTCCCCCCCTGCCCCTACCTCCCCCGCGCTAAACCCAGTTTGATGCGACAACTTCATTCGCGGCGGTTGCCCCTTATCAACAGCACGAGATCTGCATTGATGAGGACCTCTTTGAGGTTCAAACCATGCCCACATACATGTGCACATACATATATGTATGTACGACCCTTTTCTGGCCACTGAAATGAGCAAATGGCGGAAAATTAACTTGGTTGTGGCAACAACAACAGTGCAACCAACAGTCAACTATCTTGACTTAACTAAGTGTTGATCTAGTGAACCCCGCACAGCGAGCAGATACCCTATACTTAATTTTCGTAATACAATCGATTTATATCGATGCGTTATTTACCCCGCTGGTCGCTGAGTCACAACGCATCAGTGCATCGATATGTTTTGATAACTTTAAGCTATCGATAACGAAAATATATGAATCGGATTTTTCGTGCTGCTTTAGATCACTGCCTTAAGCTATTGCAGATGTAAATCGATATTTATCGATATGTATCGATAAATTTGCATAATCGATCTGCCTTTCCCCCTAATAGCCTTACAAACATTTAAGGTTTTGGTTCATCGACATATTTTGATGCAGGCAAGTTATCGATTGGTGCTTATTTTCAACATGCCATTAGATACATGTCTGTCATTGCTTATTACAGGGTATAATAAAAGCTTAACACGCATAGAGAGCGGGAAAGGGAAAGAGAGAGAGAGAAAGAGAGTGGACGATTGCAATCGCTGGCTGTTCACAACATTCCCTGCTGTTGCTGCTTCTGTTTCCGTTTGTGTTCCTGCTGCTGCTGCTCCAGCGATGGCGATGGCGATGGCGATTTCGATGACGATGACGATGAGGATGCCCCTTCTCAATGTAGCAGCTGCTACATGGACACGACACGTTCCCTTTCCAACGTTGCCCCTTCGTTTTTTGGTATCTTTCTTTCCTGCCGTTTTTTGTCTTTCTCTAAACTACTTCTACTTGGCTACTTACTTACTTTGTGGTGACACTTGAGCGTCGATGTGTTCATTTGTGTTCCTCAGTGTCTTTGGGACCAAAGCAAGCTGAAGATTTTTGCATATGAACTGTTTAGATAAGCAAATACTTCGAGTTTTTGTTAGCTCTTCTTTGGTTTAGTTTCTTCTTAAAAATAAATATAAAGGTGGGCATTTATTCATAAATTCTTAGCCCCAAGTAGACGCCAAAACTTGAATGCAAATACGAGTTGCGCAGTCGAAGATTGTTCGGTAAACGTGGTACGCCCCATAGTACTTGATGCGTACAGCATTCCCTACGTTGGGGATGCTTTGCAAAGGATTGCAACGAACTTTTTTGAACAAGTATGTGGAACGGTTTCATTTTCTGAATCTCCCCTAGTAGACAAAGGAGATGTATGTTTGTATGATAATCCAATGTAGTAGTTGCCATATACATTTCAGATCCTGTAAAACTTGCTGCCCCTTCAGGTAGCTAAAAAACCAATTAAAAACTACTTAGACAAATATATAAATATATATACTGTAAATCATATATGTATGTATATACAGTCGAACTTCCATATAACGAAGTTTCCGTGTAACGAGTTTTCTATACAACGAAGTCAAAAATCAGAACCCTGCAATTGATTGCCATGAGCTTCGTTAAGGAATTTCGTATAGTCAATCTTCAAAATAAAGTAAGTATTAAAAATAATTATTTGACATTAATATATTTCGATCATTCCGAATGCAACTTTTCTATATTGTACCTTTGAGATTCGCTTGACTGCCCGAAATTTAATAAAAATTCCATAAATCTAATTTTCAATATATTTCATGATCGATCTTTTGTTATTTGTTTTTTTTTTTGCTAATCTCTAAAATCTTAAGGCAATAAAACATAATGTCGTATTGCACTAAAAAGTATTCATTTCGATGGCTTAAATTTCAAAATATAATTTCGTAATTGCCTATAAAAATCTTTGACATGCGCTCAGTTGCACTTGTTAGTCTAATCTTCAGAGTTGGACACTCAAAAACAACAACAACAATAGCATCTTCGTGCAGCGATCCAAGAAAGAGAAAGAGAAAGAGGGATCGATATGCAGAAGAATGAGTTTCACAGGGAACTGAACAGAAGCAAACCTTAATTAGGGCACTGCCCAAAATGCCACCTTAAGCCTCCGACTTATTGACAACAGGCAGAGAAAGAGAGAGAGAGAGAGAGAGAGAGAGAGTAAAAGAGTAAATGAGAGTTCTCAAACGCAATACAAATGTCAGTTGGATGCGAACCCATTTCAAATTCATGCTCACAAACACACACACCCATACAGACACACAGACACGATCATCGATCATTTTCCAATTGAGCTGGCCGAGCTCTGATAATCTGCAGAGCTGCCAGCACACATTGCGTTTCATTGTGCAGTCGAGTTTGTCATTTGATATGATGGCAACGCTGACAGCAGCCAACCCAAGATGAAGACAGCGCGATTGAATAAGGCAATAAATGGAGTGAGTGAATGAGCAAGAGAAAGACACAAATACACAGACAAAAAAGCTGCGAAGCGAAGACAAGATAATATTCCGAAATCTTTTCGATTTTTATGCTAGAATCACACTACAAAATATTAATATAAATAAAGGTTCAAATATAATTTTTCTTAAAGGGAAAACTTACTCTAATTTTCCAATACACGCTTTAGGCAATGTTAAATGTTTTTCAAAGTATTTAGGTTCTCTGTTTGTTAGTTTTTTTTGTGCAGTGTAGTTTGCTAGCCTGGCGCTTTGGCTGGGGCATAAACTGGCGACATCTGACCTCTTCTGCTTAAGCCATGTTAGCTGCTGTTGCTGTTGTTGTTGTTGTTGTTGCAGTGTGGCATGTGCAAAGGTCAGCCGGTCAGCATGCAGCCGCAGCCGCCGCAGCATTATATAGTATCAAAAACAGAGGGCATTGGCATTAGCATTTATTTACCTACCTGTCCCGATCTGAGCTCAGCTTCGCGCTGCTTTGCTCGGCTGTGTTTTGTTGGCCAAGTGGCGCCTGCATCCCGTCGCGCTGGTGTCTGCATATGCGGAATATGCGTGAGCGTCGCCCAGCAACAACATGCCGCATGCAACAAGCAATCTTTTCGGACGCCAACGCCAGCGTCCCGTGTCCCCAGACATTCAAATCAGTGTCCAGTTTTTCGAGCTGAGAATTGCGATGCACTCCGACAACCGAGAACCGAGAACTGAGAACCACCACAGTTGCAGCGCCTAAGCTCCCCTCCCTCCCACACACACACAGACACACACATAAAATTCAGCGACATGCGGTTAAATATGCTTAAGTTTTTGCGCGGACAACTTGAAATTAAGTAGATGCCACAGAGCTGCTCAAGAAACAGCATCAAAATCGTTGCCAGCTTGCAACAGCTTGCTGCTCAATCTCAAAGTTTTGTATTCAGTGCTGGCATTTTAGCCATTCTTATTAAACGTAATGAATGAAGTTATTCAAATGTTTGTAGCTGGCAGAAGAATGTTTAAAATCAAAAAACTCAAACTAAAAATATATTTCAATAATAGAGATAAAATATAATACAAACTTATAGCTAGTTTTTAATGCTGAAACTAAGTTAATGTGACACCCTTATTGATGACTTTTAACTAAGAAAATGTATAGACAGTCGAACTACTTTCGTATAACCCTGCAATTTGGTTCAGTCAAAAACCCATTCTATGTAACGAATTGTCTCTGTAACGAAGCTTTTTCTTGTCACCTTGAGATTCGTTGTATGGAAGTTTGACTGTAATCAAGATTGAATAATACTTAAGATCACAGTAGACAATTGTTAGTAAGGGTTTTTTTTTGGCTATTTTCGTTGTCATCACTGTTGCCGTGTTTTTTAATGAGCGTTCTCCTCCGTATCGCAGCAGTTCCAGTTCCAGTTGCCATTCCAATTCCCTCTTCGCTTTTGCGTTTTTGTTGTTGTTGTTGTTGTTCGAATTGGCATCCATTCGAATCGGCGCAGTTGTGCATCTCCCATGCAGTTACCTTAATTTATATATTGTTTGGCTCTGTGCAAATATCAACGCGCCATTTCTTGAATGTAGTTAATGCTGTTCCTTAGCCATTATCCATTCATTATGACCATTAGGCTTTGTACCAGTATCAGTATCATTCCCATTCCTTGCTCTCTTTTCTTCTCTTTGCTCCTGTTGATTAATTTCCTTGCCTTAAAAAATCAGCATGTCATCGGCCTGTAATCACAGTCTATTCTCGTTGTTGCAATTGTATTTTTAATCATTTTTAATCATATTATTTCTTTAGTTTCTTAAACATCCTAACTTCATACTCAGTAGCTAAAATAAACAAAGTCGAAGAAATGTGAAAATTTTGCGATTTGTTGTTGAGACGCAGTTTTGGTTTCAGTTTCTTATCTGGTCTTCATATAAAATATGGCAAAGAAATCGGAGGACAGTCAGGATGTAAGTGTTCAATGTGTGTGTGTGTGTCTTATTTATATTAATGCAATGCGAATTCTGTTGAATGCAGTCCATTCAGATGTTCGAATCGTGTGATAATTTAGGCTGCAACCAACAAAACAGCATGGCATGGTTTGAGCCATTAGCCATTAGTCGCTTGTTAATGCCACAGACAGAGAGAGAAAGAGAGAGCTGAAAGTTGGCCAACATAAACATGAATATGCTATTATGGCTGGCACTGAAGCACTTTAAGCCTTATCCTCGCTGATTAAAAGAGGAGCCCAAAAAACCAACCAACAACCAACAAATATTTGTTTATTCAATTAAAATCGGCCATTGAATATCCATCAAAGTCAATGAATGAAAGAGACAGGAGTCAAGGTGGAGGATTAAGTAAGAAAGTAGGGAATGAGGAATGTTAAAGGCCATAATCTGAATGCCAGATCAAAGATTTCCCAACATAAACTCAACGAATTTATGACTTTAAAAAAACGAAAGAAAGACGAAACCTGCCTCTCCTCGCTCGTATTCTAAAAGTGTTTATTTTGATGGCCACCACAGTCGGGGCGCTAATTAGGACGTGCTGCAACCGATCCACATCTCTCTCTCTCTCTCTCTCCCTCTATCTTACTCTGTAGACCCAAGTCTCAAAGTCGAATCTTGTATCATTAAAATCAAAATCAAAATCATGCAAACGTTTAACAGCGCTACAAAACTTGTCGCAGCGATAAGCATGGCAAGTTGAATGGCTGACGAGGGGGGGGGGGGTTACAGGTGGCGGAAGGGAGGTGAGCGTAGCAACTCTATTGGCTCATAAAAACGCGCCGTTACAAGCAGTTGGCACTTGGCAGTTGAATCATAAACTTTATGAACTGATTGCCAAGTTTTTTTGTGATTGTTTTGTTCACTGGAAACTTTTTGCAGTTTCTTTTCTGCATACCCTGTAAGCCAGGTTGTGGCAAAGAGTGGGTACGCTGCCGTCAATCGAATCGCTTTGTCCATGCGTTGATAGCAGTCAGTCAGTCGCAACTGAAAACTAGATTGTTACCCAAATATCGGAACCCCTTTCAACTGCCACAAACCAAAATATCAAACAAACTCTTTTATGTTCCTTAATCTTTATTTTTTCAGTTAATAACTAAGCTATCCATAGAGTAGAAGCAATGAATTTGATTTAATTTTATATAAATTGAAGTATTTTGGTCTCAACTAGCTTTGATTTCTTAGGCTTCAAACTTAGTAACAGAACCGAACAGAGTATTTAAGTCGTCGATAGCAATTTGGGTTTTTGTGTGTTGCTCAAAATGGCTTACAATTTGTAATTGAATGCGTGTAAATTGATTTCATCTGCCAAGCAGCCGTTATATCAACCATTTTAATGCCTGCATATCTTTTGACAACTGCCCAAAGTTGCCAATTGAAAAAAGAAAACTCAACTTAACTAACTAAAAACAAAAAAACAGACAGACAAAGATTTTGCATCTTTAAACTTAAGTGATGCGTTGTTTGTGCGTAAATATTATCGGCAAGTACACTTAAGGCCATTAGCAGGCCATTTAGGAGACGGCTTGCAACGATCTCGACCTCAGCTTCAGCTTCAGCTCGGAGAATGAGAATGAGAACGAGAACGAGAATGGGAATGAGAGATAATTTTGTGAGCGGACCTTCGGCTGGTATCTTGAATTATGTCAGTTTTGTAATTTTATGCGAATCTTGTTAATTGTGCATAAGGCTTGCTACAGCATGCACGCAACGAGGCACGCAACGAAAGACTTAGGCAACGAACTCGCGACACAGAGACGACAGCTGCATGCAATGTGCTGCGCTGTGCTGTGGCATAAATGACCATGAAATTGAGCAACTTGCAACACAAAACGCAAAACACAGCAACTGTCAACTCGACAAAAAGCAACAACAACAACAAAAACTTGATCAAATTTAAATAATTAAAAAATTTAAGACACAATTTTATTATTTTTTTTTTTGGCTAAACTTTGATTTATTTTTTTTAGTTCAAACAACAAACTGCAGTTTGTTATTAAAAATCTTACTTGAATAAAAAAAAAACAATAAACATGGAAACTTATCAACACCAAAAACATAAACAAATTGAAAAGAAATCTATGTTTTAAAAATAAATAATTAACTTTGACTTATTTATTGTATGGGAAACATTAAAAAAAAAACCTGTTGCATAATTTAATTGTTTCGCATTTGATTTCTACTATTGGCAAGTGTATTAAAGCTTCGACACCCTTGAAAAAAAAGTCAAGTGGAAACGTTGCAGTCGGACGCAACCGACTGCGGTTTACTCGATACCTGTTTAAAAGCGGGTAACAAGAGGCCTGATTGCAAAGGGGTACGGATGCGGCGGGGTGGACGCTGCTGCCTGATGCAGATCTTTCGGAGAAGCCACCAGCTATATTGTCAAGAAATTTGGTGACTCTAGGTTAAAAAACTGTGGAAGATATGGGAGTCTCTGAGTTCTCTGGGAGCGGAATGGGTGGTCGCGGCTCCAAAATTTTTGATGCAGTTTTTTGGAGGATATTAAAAGCTATCTTCCTATCGAATTTAGCAATATAAGCTGTAAGGATGTGGCAGTAAGCGTGGAACCCCAATCTTGACACATTATCCGTCACGGCCATAGACAAAAGATATTTGCTAAGTTCCAAGGTTCTGGCTTGAAGGGTTTCATACAGACAGACAGACGGAGATTGCACAAAACGAATGCACTCTTTACTTTCGGTATCGTGTATAGTAAGGAAAGAAGAGGGTTTGTGCATCATTTAATCATGCTTTTAGTGTTTATTGTATTTGTTTGAAGCGTTTGTTTTCAGCGAGTTTTGGTTTTTATTTTGTTCTTTGTGGTTTTTTGGCGGCGCCGTCTTCAAAAACGCATAAATTGCGGTTATTAACGCGCGCTTAGGCCACAACTCATGTCAAAATGTATCAATGGATTCAATATGGAGAATATTTATATTTCTCGAGCTTCGCCGGAGCGCCAAGTAGTCGAAAAAAAAAAAACAGAGAAAAAACCAATAAAGGGCTTGAAAAGCAGCTGCAGGCAAATATACGAAATCGGTCGGCTTGCCTGCCTGCCTGCCTGCCTGAATGCCTGCTGCATTGGATAAATTATTTCGGGACAAGCAAAATATCACTTCGATTAATTCAAACAAAGGTGAATGCATCGCTCGCCTCCAACTCAACTTCAACATCCTCTCAGCGCATGCCGCGCCCAATGCAAATAGAGTTGGCATTATCGAAGTAAAAGAAAGAAAACGCTTCGCACTAAATTCCCGGCGGCCAAAGAAGGATAAAAAAAACAAAACAAAACAAACTCAAAACTGAAAACTGAAAAGCACAACATGCAGTCGTACGACTTGTTTATTTGGTATTGAACTTAATTTGGACATGATAAGTTGGCTTCAGCTCGCAACGAGCGGCGTTTGCTCAGCATCAAATCGCTCGGTCGATCGGTCGGTAAGTCGGCTTTCGGGCCTTTCAAGTCTTTTCTTCTTGCGGTCTTTTCAAACCAATTGATGTTTTACTTGCCTTCGCCAAAGCTGTGCTGTGGGCCAACTGAAAGACAAAGATAGCACTCTACCTAACGATTCATTATCCCACAAAGTAGTTGCTGAAAGCTTGAAAATGAGCAACGCCCCCAGTAAATTGTTGTAAATCTTTCATATCTGATTTTCAATGTGTGTTTAGACTGGCTTAAGGATAATATTGAAAATTTAATTGAATTTCTAATAAACTTTAACACATTATCGCTTATCGATCTAAAAAGCTTAAAACTCTCTCTCTTTTTCTTACTTAAGATCTACTTAAAAAAAAGGAAAACTTAGGTTAAAGCGCCTCTTCAAACACAGCAAAAGTGTCTTAATTGCATAACCCCAAAAACACATGGCAAATACGGCAAAAAAAAAAAACATTTTTAAATTATGAAAATAAAAAAATGAAAAAAATGGCCAAGCAATTTAGAGCAATTTCGATTAAAATCAATATTTACAAGTCACGAGCGCCATGGCAAAAGGTTCTTCTTCTCAGTGCAGCTAGAAAGCAGGGTGTTTCGGTGAGGTTGCTTAAGGGGGGAGCTTAAAATTACGAATTTAAGCATGAAAAGTTATAAATAATGTGACGATGACAGAGACGGAGACAAACAACAACAAAAGAATAGCAAGTGTTAATGTTAATGTCGACTAGCAGATACCCTGCACAGTTTTATCAAATATAAAGAAAGAAAGTTTTTGAGGGTTCCTTTAAACATAACACATTGGCCCTTGCGTACATCTTTTTCCTTAAGCCCTTTTTACTCTTTTAAGGAGCTAAGCTTCAATATATATATCACATTATCTTGGTCTTGATCGGAAATCTGTTATGTCAAACACTTTCTCCAGTAATATCATTATACTTCAATATCTTTTATTTTCATTTCTTTTCCTCTTCTACAGGGTAAAAAAAAAAAGGTTGGAGCCTTAGATAGGCGCTGACAAAAGCTTGAAGGTTTTTTTCTTTTGTTTTTTTCTTTGTTTGTGCTCCAAAGACTTTCGTGCTGCGATCTGAAATAAACAAGGCGGTTGCCCCAAGGCGGCTCTGGCGTTCAAACGTTTTTGAGGAGGGGAAAGAATCGGTGAGGGATCTTTATATGATACGAATGCACGGTAGATTCGACGGGCTGTCGGTTCCGACGTCAGTCGCTAAAGTTAGTCCTAAAGAGCTGTTGATGCGTTCCAGCATTGCCCTCAGCCAGAGGAACTGCCAAACTGCCTTCTTCCTTTGGCTGGTTAGCTGTTTAGCTGGTTGGTTTGTTGGCTTGGTTGGTTAGTTGGTGTCTGGTGTTGTTGGTTTGCTTTGGTAATCACCTTTTGTTATAAACACTGTAATTAGGGCTTCATTAAAAGGGTGGTCCACGCTTGTCTTCGCTTTGGCATGCCAACCGGCTCAAGCGTTCCAACGTTGATTGAAAACGTCCCGTTTCGTCCGCCTTGCAACGTGTCCCTACGTACACCATTCTCAATAGCAGGTACATCATCAAGTGGTTGGGGACGTTGGACGTGGTACGACCATGTAGCGCCGATCAACAAGCGTGCCACGCCCACAGCGCACGCCTCATAAATAATAAGTGAAATGTGCGTGAGGCCTGAACGAAAAAAAAAGAACGTACCCACGAAACCGAGAGACCTCTCCGCACAGTGGTACAAAGACAAACCAAAAACTAATTAAAACCCATTAACACAATTAAAAATGTTTGCTACTGTTTAAGGCGATTATCTTAATAAACTGGATTTAATTTGATTTGAAGTACTCAAGTTGAGTTTATGTTGGGTTTTGTGCCACTGTGCTCTGTGCAGAGCTAAACAAATAGCGAGCCCAACATAATTATAGCATGCACAAAGTGTTTTTTAAGAAAGGGCGGACAGTTGCAGCACAGTTTATTCACCTGCCGTCCCCACTATGCCACTCACATCCCATCCCACCAGACCCACCGCAACGTACAGAAATTTCACGCCTCGAAGCTATTCGCAACAACAACAATAACAACAACAATATGTGTGGCATAAGAGACAATCAAAGCGAAAGATATTTAGTCCTGTTAGTTGAAGATGGCTAACTGATGCCCTGCGTAAAAGGTTTGCTTCCTTTTTTTCAAACCCATTTCCCTAAGTACAGGGTATTACATATATCCAAATCATTTGTGATTACATATTTGTTAAATAATAAACGTCGAGTGTAATAATTAAAATGCCATCATGTAGAGTTTGTGACGTCACAGGCAGCTGAGTCAGAATACTCGAACTACCTGCACCATTTGGAAATAGTTCGCTTGATCGAGTGCATCGGATAAAAACGAAAAAACTGTCACCGACAACATTTGTTCTGTTTTTTTTGTTCCTTTTCGTTCTATTTGGGTTTTCAGTGAGCATATGATTTATGCATGTTTTTTTTTTCGTTTAAATGTGCAACCTGTTCAGCTTGAAGGATGTTTCCCACAACTGGACCTTAGATAAGAGGAGCTGATATCAAGTTGTGTTGCCAGCCGTTGGTGTGTTGCAACCAAATGGTGGTTTTTTCTTCGCAATGTTATCAAAAGAATGTTCTTTTAATTTCCTTAAGGATCTAGCTTAACCCTTCATAGATCATTCAATATTTTATTTTAACTAAAAACAAACTTAACTTAGTTACAACATTTTTAAATACTCTTGCTGAGCCATCTTAGCTGTGGAATTCAGTTTGTTTTTTTTTTTGTCAGCTCATTAAAGATTTTCTTTGTTTATCCTTTCAACGCAGCAGGTTGTTAAACCGATGACCCGTTGTTTTGACCCCTATTGATGAGAGCAACTGGCGTAAAGATCATCATATCACATCGATGATATCTGAAAGTAACTTGCTAACCAGCTAGCTAAGTAGACTGTTTTTGAGGGAATACTAGAAGGGAAAACAATGTGTCATTTTAATGCTGTTCCAAATGATTTTTATTGCGTTCGATGAGACCTTGTCACGGTACTGCCAACGACGGCAGCGACGAAGACGCTGTCTCCGCTGGGTCGTAAACATTTATTGGTTACGGCTCATTTGGGAAGGCACAAAACAAACATAAACAGTCGAGGGACAAAAACCACCTGACACATGCCAGGCCAGAAGCAGCGGCAGCAGCAGCGGCAGCAGCTTGGCATACGCAAAGTAAGGTCTACCGATCTTGAGATCATCCTTTCACTTTTAATGAACTTAATGAACAGCCGCATAAATCATCATTCGAGCAGACCACAACAAATGTCGTTAGTTTGTCGCGCTCATTAATGGGCGCAACGGGGGCAAACCCCCTGATGAAGGTAGAGCCCCGTTTATTGCCTTTAGGTAAGGGAACCCTAAAATTTCAAACTATTACGACTATAACTAGATGCCACGCCCAGTTTGTTGCGGTAGTTCACGCTCTTGGATTGTCTGGCTATTAATCTATTGTTATGGCGCTTATGGAAATTAACTTGCCACATCATTTCTTAGATGCCTTACTCGTTGTCGTTGTGTGTTTGGCCGCAGGTGCAATATTATTATTTTTTTTTTTTTAGGATAAACTTTATGTGCCTTACAGGAGAAGAAGTTAACGGAATTGATGTGTAAAGGAGTATGCCCATCTTAAACTTTGGATTGCCAATATTCATATCACCCGGGATAGGCTCTTTTTTTTTGGTTCTTTGTTGTTGTTAAAACCGTCAGCATTTTGTTCTATTCTTTTTATTGGAACAGCTGTGGCAATAACAAGAGCAACGCCCCTTCACGGCCAAAAGAGAGAAAGAGAGCGCTAGAACGTGTGTGTTTATTTGAAGAGGTAGCGGAACAAAGATTCTCAACAACAATAGAACAATAGATTGTGGCCATTGGAGGGGAGGCAGCGTCAAAAAAGTGGCAAATGCGAGCACTCGGCAATTGTTCGAGGCATTTTGCTTATCAGGCTTGTTAATCAGTTTACATCAGGCTCGCTGACTTTGCTCAATGCCTGCAAGGAACAGCCTGCTTTTTTTTTTTGCTTTTTGTAGTGGTAGTGGTAGAGTACCCTGCATATGCGACTGCGATTGCGATTTCGATTGCGATAGTCGACGACCCTCTGCTGCTCTCAGTGCTCAGGTTTGAACTTTGGTTTTAAGTTACCATCAAAACGATGTACAGATTTGACACGTGATTGAGCAAAACATGAAATTTGAAGTACCGCTACCTTTAGATGTACTTACATGCATATATGTACATATATGTTCTACCCCACCAGTACCAATGTATTTTAGAGCAGATATGTAGTCGAAATTGTGTTTAGCTAGTGTTGTATTTCGATGAAGTATAGCTTATCCAACTAGAGCACCCAATGCTACTAGAGTACCCTATAGAACTACAAAATGCTACTAGGCAACGTATAGAACTATGTTACTTGAGCAACGTATACAGCTACCCTACGTTACTAGACCAACCTATAGAACTTCCAATTGCTACTAGGGCACAATGATATGTTTTACTTGTTTTCACAACTTTAAAAGTTACTATTTATAATTCCAAGCACTTGTTTGGACAACCTTGAAACTTACCACACATTCAGAGAGAGAGGTACCGCTCCGTATATGGTTATACTATTTACTATACATACCATGGGCCCAAGTTGAGTTGTAACGGGGCGTTAAGCGACATGTTCTTGTTCCACTTAACAATAAACTCACACACACAGACACACACTCTAGCACAGTTGGGCAGCCGGTAGTTCTACTGATCCCTGATCCCACGGCTTGGCTGTTACTGTTGACTGTTACTAGAATTAAACGTGCATTCCACAAACAAACAAGGCCCATTGGCGTTGTTATTTTGTTGTTGCATATAATTGTTGTTGTTGGTGTTTCATGTGTCGTGTTTGGTTGCCGTAATGCTTATGTGTGCTCATCCGCATGCTATATTGTGAATGAGTGAGTGAGTGTGTGTGTGGTGTTGTGTTGTGTTCGAGGTTTGTTTTTGTATTTTTGTTTGTTTTATGGCCGCATTAAATTTAATGCCGCATAAAGTTATCGCCTAACGAGCTCAATGAGCGCTAACGGCTCAAAAACAAGAGACGCCCTGTTAGAAATGTGCACCTAATGCACCCTGTGTCCTTAACACTTCCCTCCAACATGTCTAACCCTGTTGCCGCTGTTTGCGAACAATTTTAATTTGCGTTGCATTCTCATTGCTTTTCGCAGCTATTTTCAGACCCAGCAACTTTTTTTGTGTCGTTTTTATATATATACATTTTTTTTTTGCTCGATTGGCGTCTTGTAATTTGAGCGTAATTCACGTTAACAAAAAATTCCAATGCTGCAGATGCCTGGCAAACACAACAGTGGCGTCAATTTTATTTTGTTGATTTCGTGTTTTTAGTGCTGGGTGAATTTTAAGTAAGAAATTGATTAATTACATTAAGGCTAACAGCTTTTCTGCTACCTGAAACGATTTCTGAAACGAAAAGTAGATCTTAAAGGACAAGAAAATACTTTATACTTAGAGAAAACTCGGCATATAGGGGATGGGTTTATGATTTAACCAAGTTGCCGGGTTCTCTAAAGGAAAATTATCAAAAAAAAAAAAATAATATTTTCAAGACTTTTAGTACACAAAAACGGAACAGAAAGTCGAATGTTTTCTTAAAATCTATTTAGTTTTGTTCAAGCCCCCTTTGCTCTTGTCCTCTCCGTGACGCCACTGTTAAGTCATTTAGCTTGGGCAGTCAATTTGCTTGACACCTCACGTTCATCAATGAGCTGAGTGGAAGTTGCCGCGTTTCGTTTCGTTTCGTTTCTGTTTTTTACTTGCAACCAGACTGAATCTCTCCTTCTCTTTCCCGCTTGATGCTGCTTGTTGTTGTCCTTATTTAGCGACAAACATATCAATCTGTAGCTGTCAATGTGTGCGTAATTATTCCAGCAATTTGTTGCTGCGCCAATTGCATCTGCATTCCACTCGCACCAACAACAACAACGACAACAAACATCAGCATCAACAGTGGCAACAACTGCCACACATATCTCACTCTCTTTGCCTCTCTCTCTTCAGTGTCTGTCTCTTACTTTTATCGAGATTCCATCAGATAGTTTCCTATGGGGTATTTTTTATTGCAGTTCTTACAGATAGTTAGTAAAAAATCACAAAAAATGAGAGAAAACCAAGCGAAATTCAATCATATTTCCAATTGAGAACGCGTTCTCTCTCTCTCTTTCCCCAGCTTTGTCAGGGTTCGCTAAAAGTATTTCTTTCTTGTTTGTTGAGTTTTGTTTTTAGTGCTGAAATGTGTGAAATTTATTGCCAGCAATTTGGTTGCATGTCATTCCAATGCGAGGCGATGCGATGCGTTGCGTTGCATTGCAATAATTAAAAGCGGAAATGCATGCCACATGCACATCAAGAAGAACAAGAAGAAGAAGAAGCAAATGTTGAACCAGAATTGGGAGGGGTTAAGTGTTAAGTGTAAAAGGAGTTTGTGGGCTGTGCCCTGATGTATGTCATTAGTCGCTAATGGGCCAATCCATCAAATGATGCACTCTCACTCTCCATTTCGATCTTGATCTCGATCCTCTGCTGCTGCTGCTGCTGGTGATCCTCCATATCCAATCATAATAAATGACTTGCAATCCCTTTTTCGTTTTTATTTTTTTTTTTTGTTTTTTTGTTCACAATAATCAATTGGACTCTTTCGAGTTCTTGAGATGGAGTTGAGTGGTTTTGTGGTTAATTGATGGATGATGGATGCATATGGACATACATATATCATAATAGCACCTGGTCGATCAAAAAACAGGTAGCTCTCAGTCAGGTAGCTAGCCAACTGACCCAAAAGAACTTGACGCACGCGCCACAATCATTTATCATGCAACAAAACCCAAACTTTATTTTTAAACTTCCAACCCCGAACCTCGACCTCGAGCTAAGGTTATTATAAGTGGCCAATTGTATTGACATTTTGGCACGCCTCCTCACTCTCTTCCTCTCTTTCTCTCTCTCTCTCGTTCATTAGCCAAAAAGAATTCTTTCAGATTTGGTTGATTTATGCTGATTCCTGTATACCCTATGACGATGATATCAAGTTAAAACATTGTGCATTATTGAACAGAGAGAAAAATAAGTGTTGAAAATGATTTTAGATAAGTCATTTGTGATTATTAATTCACTCGACCGTTCAAGTTCGTTGTTTTACCAAGACTGGCTTTTCGATAAATTTTTTTCTTTGATTACGCACTTGACGAAATTTTCGTTAAGCAACAGTTATGTTTACAGTGGAGCTGAGAGTATTTATACTGAAATATGAAATACTTAGAATAAAATACGTTAAATACATATAAAATATATATTTAGAACTAAGTAAAACTCAACTTGAATAAAGTTCGACAATCCTAAATAAGCATTATGATTGTTGAAATAGAACTCTTCTTGAATTAAGTTCAACTATCTCGTCTTTGGTTTGATATCTAAAGTTTTTGGTACAAAATACCTAATCTTTTCACTCTGTGCACAGGGTATCTTTATGTTGGACTCTCTAACATACTTAGAAATTCCCACACACACACACACACACACGCATATATAAAAATAAGCGTGTTTTGTTTTTAGTCAAATGCTCTGCTGTGATTTTAATACCCTTTTTATGAGCCTGGCGCCAGCTTTAGGCACCCAGCTACTAGAAGACAGGTGAGAGCGAGAGCGAGAAAGAGAAAGAAGAGATCAACTGGGTCATAGCCCATAAAGTTTTAATTATGACCCATAAAGTTAACCGGACACAAAACAAGCAACGCAAACGCCCAAGATGAAGTCATAAAATACACAAAAAATTAAAGCGAGACAAACAAAAATTTAAAATAAAGTTGTTTTTGAAACAATTCGAAAATCGTTAAAGTCTATGAGGAGTAAGAGATGAGGGGAGAAGTGTAGGAGCTACCAGCTTTGAGTAGGAGTAGTATCTTCTACATGTAAGGATGATAAAAAAGAAAACAAAAGAATCAAAGAACTTACCGCATCGTTTAGAGGCTAAGCTCAATTGATATGGATCAATGTTCAACTTCAGCGATCCAATTTGAAAAACGTCAAGAGAAATTCAAGCGTGAAAGCGAAGCCGATCATGTACGAAAGGGTCGACTCTGAGCCTTAAGGCTTTTAGTTAAGGATCTTATCGATCGATTTCTTCAGAATTCCTGCACGAAACCCACAAAGTCTTGTTATCATTTTCATATTCTTTTTGTGCTTTGTTTGCCAAAAGGGTTTTTATTGCTTTATTGTACAATGTTCAATATTGTCTTTCGAGATTATTCAACAAGTCATGCAACTGATGATAGGGTAAATAATTTTTTAAGCAATAGCACAGAATTTTTGAGGGTTATTTGAGCAGAGTCTATAAGAAGAAATATAAAAATTTAATTGTATAAATTTATTTTTAAGTTTACAGCAGAAAACAGAGCAAATCTCAGTCAATCATCGTCGATAATGAAATTCTCTTGTATTTTTGTTTCTTTTTATTTATTTGTTTGAATTTCTTTGAAAGAAACTCGAAACCAAAACTGCCGTGCCCCAAAGCTTGAGTTAAAATAAATAAAACCTGAGTTATTTTATTTTATTTACTTTTATTATATTTCTTTAATCTCATCTTTTTTGTTTCGTTTTTTTTATACGTTGAATCAAGCGTGAAAATACCGCGAAATTTGCTTTTTATCCGCATCAACTTAACCTCACTCTATCTATCTCGCTTCATTTCAATCTTTCGCTCTCTCTTTCTCTCTCTCTCACTTTTTTGTTGTGTTTTATTTCAATTTGAATGCGACTTTAACCGCAGGCTTTATGTTTTATTATAATTTGTGTTCTTTCTTTTATAAGAATGTAAACAAACAGACATAAGTGCTATAAGAAGGAATTGCCCGACTTGGTGATGCCCTGTAAGAAGTCAAAATTATATATATGTTTAAGTTCAACTTTGTTTTCTTAAGCCGTTTTATTGATTTCAATTTGGATTGCTTTTCTTTTGTTGTCTTGACTGCAACATTATAATACCTTTGTAGACAGACATGGCAGGGTATACAAAATAAGCGTTAACATGGCAACAATCGACCCCTGCTGTGACATTGAATTATTGTTATTGTACATTTTAATGACACTCTACATTTGGTCAATGTCTTTCTTTCATTCTTTCTTTCCTTCTTTCTTTCTGTTTTTTTACGGTTGCTGCTTCTACTTCATTGTTATTAGTAGCATTGTGTTATGATCGTTATAGTTATAGTAGTGTGTATTATATTATCAATTCGATCGCATGACAAAAATCGTTAATTAATCGAATGTTGGCATTTGCCAATACAACCCTAAAGTGTTGAAAAGCTCTCATTACCAAAACTTGCAAAACTTTAGAAAGAAAACTTTCTTACAATCGAATATCTTTTCGTTTTATTCTTACGTGTTAATTACATTTACCTATGGTTACTTTTTTATTCCTCCGGTAGCTCTCTCGCTCTGATGAGATGCGTCAAAATGCGCAACCTCATCAGCGTCAACAGTTTCTAATCAGAGATTAAAAAGCCGCTTCCTTCCTTACACAACAACCACTCATCGCCCCCCGCTGTTGAGACAACGCCCACCGATTGTTTCCTTCCTTTACACTTAACGCTTCCTTGGTGCACCCTTCGCAGCAACCACTCCTATGGAAACCCATTGAAACCCTGAATTGCGTAATGTTTTGCGTTGTGTCAAAATGCAAAATTCAATTGTTTAGCCCTTTGTCACGAGTTGAGCAGCATAAAGGATGCAGGATAAGGTTATGTGGAGTTGAAGTTGCTGTAATTTAGGAAAAATTGACATAGAAATCCATTTGTCAGCCCCTTCAGATTAAAATCAAGGATTTAAAATGTAATTTGATTCATGGGGTTAGTCAAGAGCAACTCTCTCTCTCTCACCTCTCAGCGTTTTCGGGGGAAAATGCGATCAAAAGAGCAAAGCGTGACCCCAGAAAAAAATCACACAAGGAACAACAACGGGAACAGCGGGAACAACAACAGGAACCAGGCATGATTGCAAGGACAACACCAATAAATGACAACAGACACACCCTCCTTCCCAATGGAAAGGAAAGGGAAAAGGAAAGGGCATCGGATTGCTGACTGTGGTAGATGTGGTACTCTACAAATGTGTCCCTGGTACTTCTCTCGAGTCTATGGGGTTGCGAAACGGTAGAGTGATTTTAACCTCGACTCCTGCAGTACGGCAACGAAAAAGGATGCGAGGGTGTTGCCTGGTAAGAGAGAGAGATAGAGATAGAACACAAATCTCTCGAGTGCTATTTTATGCCGAAGTGTGCCAGACACCAGACCTCCTTCAAACCCACACCATGCATTCCCCACCAACCAACCATCCAGTAAGCAGTACCAGTTGCTGGTTAAGGATGAGTCTGTGACGGCGCCAGTGGAGCGAAGGAGGGTGCAGAAGGGGGCAGTTGCGGGGGTGAGGTTAGATTTTTGTGCAACCGGTTGAGTCCATTAATCATTTTCTAATTTGTGGAATGCAGAGTCTGTGGCAGAGGAGGAATGCCAAAGAGGGTCGCTCCCTGACTCTATCTCTCTCTCTCTCTCTCTCTCTTATTGTCTCTTTGTCCCCATGGGTATTTGCCAGTTGTTGTTGTTGCCATTTGCTCAAACACTCAAAATGAAATTTTCACATCTGTAATTTGTTAAGTGCGTTTGTTATTTCCATCGAATTATTTCACTTTTATGGGTTAAGTGCTTTTTGAATTATGGTACTTGCTACCTCTTGCTTAGGGTCCTTGAGGGTTGCATTATTCAACTATATTAGACAACTCTGGCAGGAAGTTTAAGTTAATTAGTTGTCTGGGAATTGCCAGCCATCCAAGCACTCTGTGATATAAATAGTCGTACCTAGGAAATTCAAGGAAACACAAGAAATTAACATCATGTCTAGATTAAATTCCCCTAAAAAATCTTCAGCAAACTTACAACTGAATATTTCTACCATGCCGATCATAGTTCATTCTGGCAATATTTTTATTTTACGTCGCAGATTGCCAAACCAAAAACACTTCCAGCTCATAAAGTCTTTCGGCCAACTGACTGAGTCGTAAGTTGATTTCATTTGATTACTTCATTTGCAACAACTAATGGCAAAATTATTGTGTTTGCCATTGATTCTGGCGAACAAGTGAATATTTGCGCATTTGTCTTCCACCCACCCAGAGGATGTCTTGTTCATCTCTTCATTTTTGGAATGGATGGATGGATGGATGGAGTTGAAGCATTGTTCTATTCTGTTTAGTGCTGTCGATTGTCGATTGTGTCGAGGGTGTCATTTGGTAATTGTTACAAGCTGCCGCATATTTGGACAGCCAAGCACAGCGCACTCAAAACAAACAAATGAGTCTCAGGATCAACCCTCAATGAACAACGGGACACAGGACACATGCCTGACTCGACAACATCCTTAACATGCTGTAAGCGGATACCACACACAGCAGCAGCAGCGGCAGCAGGAGGTGGTGAGGAAGCCGTCTGGTAGTCAGCAAGGATCATATACAGATGAGGGTAGTGTGCGTGGGTGGGTAGGGATGAGAGATGAGATGGTAGGCTGGGGAAGAGGGGGAAAGCAACTGCAAATGTCATTAGTTTACAGTTGTCTGATTTCATTTTAATATTGTGATCGATGATGACATCTCGTCCCTTCCTGATGGACCAACTGGGAAACTAAGTGTACCAACAGGAAGGGAATTCGATGGAAATGAACAAATCGATAGGTTTTTGTCTACTGTTAAGCTTAAAAGCTATCGAAATTATTAAAGATTTTTGAATAACAGTTGATCTTTCTTCTATATAATGAATTCGTTTCCAGAACCCTGCAACATTCTTGTCCCCTTGAGTATCGTTATATGGAAGTTCGACTGTAAAATAAAACTTGTTAGGATTGGTTAATTTTTTTAAAGTATATTTGGAAACTAAAACGTTATAAATACTAATACTTGACTCTCTCTACCCCTCTCTCTTCTATTTAACACTTAACATTCAAAAAATAATACACGCATCTATTACATCATTAGAAAACTAGAACAATGTTAACTGAATACATTTAATAGTCTTATGAATACCAATATGGCCCTCAGTTGTACCACAAGATGTTTTTATATAGTTTCCCCAGCTTTTACAAATACATATATGTATATATTTATGTATGTATGTATAAGATGAATGCATGAAAAACTGACGACATCTGCTATGTTGTTGCTGCTGGGACAAGTGACATTAAGAAGCGGCGCGAGCATTCGATATGATTTGTGATTTACAACAGGTTTCAATTAACACAAAAACACAAAAAAAAAGAAGAACTAAGCCAATGCAAGTCATTGTGCACAGTGCTACTTTGATGAAGGGTATATTGGTTTCAGTTATACAATAAATTGTTATTGCATTATGAAAATGTTACTTAATCTTGTAATTGTTGAATTCATTGTAAAATTAGAATGCCAAACCCACTGTGCAATTTATTCCATATGCAGTTTAACGGTACAATCACCGTTATGTGTCGTCTAAATGAGCTTTCGCTCTCTCATCCGCCTCAATGCCAAGGTTAATGCGCTCTTCTACGTAATGTTTGGATATCAACAAGTCGACTCCAAAACCGAACTTCATATGCACAATTTGATCAACGTTTTTGTTCTTTTTGCATTTTGTAAAAGTGAGCAGCTGAGAGGCGTTGACAGGGACATAAATAAAGATAGTTTAAGTATCAAGTTTGGAGTTTGATTTTTCTCCACCCGCCCTTCCCCACTATGTCGCTCTGTCTGTGTGTGTGTGTGTGTGTAAGCGGAGATGCCAGAGATGCGCTCCCGAGGGGGCAAAAACAACAATAACAAAAAGAACAGTTGCAGTTGCTGGCTGCCTATCGACTAATTGAAGACAAGTCAGCAGCCTTGGCGGCATAAATTAGACAACAAAAACCAAAAACCAAACAACAACAACAACAAGAGTGCTATTAAGTGGTTCGAAGTGAGGGGAGGGTATATAGAAATGGAATTGTCTGATGGATTGTTAAATGTGTATAAAATGTCGCCGCGACATATTTCAATTAAAACATTCGAGACATATCACATGGACACATACATATGTACATATGTATGCATGCATGCAGGCGAAATACACTGTTTAGCTGTCAAAAGTCTAGTTAGAGAAAGAGAGAGCATCTGCTAGTCGCTTTTGGAGTTTAGTTTAATGCATTTGTTAATAAATGTGCATATAATCTTTGGGCTTCGTTAATTTCCAATTGGAATTCGGTTAAATTCTAACATAATCCGCTCATAAACATTTGCTTTTTCCCCCTTTTGCATCTGGGTGAGGTGCGTTCCATAAATCACCAGCTGTATTTTGAAGGATTTGCTGGTCCCCCTTCCACTCCCACTCCCATTCCCCTCTTCCTTGCCTTGGCCGGGGTCACGTGTTCCTAAGACTGCCGAAACGAAATGCTCGACAACACTGGCCAATTTCTATCCAACTTTGTCGCTCACTCAACGACAAAAACAAAAAAAAAAAATCTAATTTCAAGCACCAAAAAGCATCCATAAATGGTCGAGCGAAACGGGGTTGGGCGGTGGGGGGGAGGAGCGCAGCAGGTCGCAAGGCCGTAGTAAATTCTATGTGTGTTGTTGTTGCTGTTCCACATCGCTAGATTAACGATTTTAACTGCTGTCTGTGTGTGAGAGAGCTTTTGAGCCTTACTCTCGCCCAGTTACACACTTTGATGTCTTAATGCCGAGCCGAGCCGAGACGAGACGAGACGAGATGAGACCCAAAGTCAAATCGCAACTCATGAGCCACCCTGCTGCACAAAGCTATGTAATTTTAATCAAATGGATTTGCTTCTATTTTCTATCTAACTTCAACGCCACCCAAAAATAGACAATATACTATAACAACCCTCCCACCCCATCTGGGGGGGGTTTTTTTTTTGAGGTGACAGCGAGGGTCGTTTTATTTATTCGTTTTGTTATTTTTTGTCATCTTCATCTTTTAGTTGAGCTCTTGAGGAATTAACTGAGCCTAGGCGCAACAATAACTCACTATAGAATATACCCAAGATCACGGATGGTGTTTTTCAACTGCATCCAAATCGACAGATGCGCTATAAAATAACATAAAAAAAAGAAAAATGATCGGAGTTGAGTACAAGAAAACTTTAATTCTTTACTATTTTTAATAAAAACATTTAAACGCTCTTGTAATAAAAATAATAGCTTACTATAATTAATAAATAATTGAATTGTATAAACACCATTTTGTGAACAGTTTGAGTATATGCTAACCCCAAAAAAAATCAATCGATTACACAAACCTAAGAAGGAAGCATTGTCAAAGCTTAAAATACTGGAAACAAAATGATGCTTTGAGCAGTGACACACGCCTAAAACAAAAGCTCTTCAATATTTTCAATAACAGCCTGCATGTATGCAATGATAATTTGTTTATCATATACATGCTACCATTTTAGTGAGTAACAGAACCATGTTGCGGCAAACTCCAAACCATCTGGCAATATCAACAGCCCGATCACAAAGTGCTGTTTAATATCAAAAGCAGCGCGCCAAACTATCGATAATAAGAGCATGGTCTGAGCATCGATATACAAAAGCAAGTGCAACAATGCTAAGGCAAGTAACAGAGCTCAATAACATATACACGCATGTTAACTTAGCTGCCTCCAGTCGGTTTTTTGCACTCGTTCATTGAAGACAGTGAGGACGGCATTTTTTTTTTGTGTTAATTGTTTGCTTGACGCGCTTGAAATTCAATTGCGGTTCGTTCAACTGACGCGAAGTTTATTTGAGTGTAAATTTAAACAGACGAAAAAGACATTAAAGAACGCAATTTTATTTGGTTTAAACGATAAAGTGATAAACAATGGCTGTAAAATGGCATTGAACAACAATACCAAATGAGACGAAAAGTGAAAAGAAAATTTTCTGCTACGCTTGAGAACCGAAACGAAACACAACACAAAAAAGTTGTAAGACACAAGCAGACAGACGGAAGACGAAAGCGAATAGCTGACAAGAAGAAGACAAAGTAGAGAAAAAAAAAGATCATGCGTGCTTGACGACGACGCTAGCAACACATACAGACTGGCAACCACATTGCATTCGTCAAAAGCGGGGGGAGAGTGACAACAACTACAGCTAGTGCCAAACAATGCAAGATAGACAACAAGAAAACGAGCAGCAAGAGCAACACCAACTAAAACAACAACCACAACAACAACAGTATTTCCACATAATTGACAACGAGCGGCTGCAAACGTGAGCATTACAACAAAAAAACAACAACAACAACAACGTCGAGAGTGAGAAGCCACACAAGAGAGAGAGTGCATAGTCAGCAAATTAGGCGAAGAAAATAAGACGCATAACAACAACAACATAAGTAACAAAAAACCGCTGAAGCAGTGGCATTCAAGAAATGTTTGTATGTATGTGTGATTGTTAGTGCACAAGTTTCCGACGTAAGCTTTTTGCTTGTGCGCGCTCAGACAAAAAAAAAGTAATTTTCGATAAATCTTGCAATCTCAATGTGCGCTCTCTTTGAACGAAGCAAGCAAAAGACATTGTGCAGCAGCAATTGCGAAAGTATTAGTAGTTGGCAGGAAGGCAGGCGACTTAATGAAAACAGTGTTGTGTGCAGCAGCAGAAACGGAGTATTTTTTTTTTATAATTTTTTTTACTAACGCAATAAGAAGCAACAAACTCTCAACAAATACAGTATTCTGTGCAGCAAAAAAAGAATAATAACGAAGTTCAAACAAAAAAATCAGTGTTGTGTGCAGCGGTAAATGTAAGCTGGACTTCATCGCGCACTCACAGCAGCAATTATTCTCGCTTGCGCTCTCTCGCTCAATTGAACGAAGCCTTATAAAACGACAATGAAAAGCTTTTGGCAACTTCTACCGTTGCTGCTGCTTCTTCAGCTGATCCATGTACATACTGAAGATGATGAGCAATTCGCAACAGTAACAAAAACAACAACAACAACAACAGTAATTAAAACAACAAATTCACCAGCAACAGCCGCCTCTGGCCGACCAGCGCCGCCGCGCATTCTATTGAACAAGTGTTGCCACCAAGGTGAATATTTGAATGCAACAACACTAGAATGCATTGCTGGCTCCTCCGAATTGTGGGTACCCCTAGTGTATCTACCACAGCAGCTACGCTTCTTTGAGCCCAAAGGCGCCAAACCACGTTTCATCAAATTCCTGCCAAATGTGCGGCCCAATTGTGCGGTTTCAATGCAACAGGAACTCTTTAGCAGTCGCCAAGCGAATGTTGTCCTCTTTCCCAATGGCACCATGTCGGTTAGGGAGCGAGGCATAATCGTTGAGCCGACCAACTATTGCGTGGATCAGGATGTGGCATTGGTGTGTCTCGACAGGATCGATGGTGAAGGAGGTGAGCGTGTCACGGCTGATTTGGAGCAATCGCAACTAAATGCCAACTCTACACCAACATCAACAACCAAAACAACAGCATTAGCAACAACAACAACAACAGTTGCTCCATTGCGCATACGCAAATGTTGCGGCAAATGGGGCATCTATGATAGAAGCAGTAAAGGTTGTAGCTTCCTAACGGAGCCCGGCTCAATTCAAACGCATCCCTCTGGACAACTTTTGCTCGGGCCACATCTGCACTCGAATCAATATCAGACAACCTATGGCCTGCCCGAATGTTTGGGCAATGGCAGTGGCTATGCCATAGCTGGCGATTGGCATGAGGCAAGATTGAATCGCACCACTGGAGCCTTGCAGCTGCAACACACGAATCTGAGTGCTCAACAATATTGCCTGGAGCATACGGAGCGGGCGGGTGAGGTGAAAATTATTGCTTGCACTCAACATTTTCAACACAGCAACGACAATAATAACAACAACAACAACAACAATAATCATTTTCATTTTGATGACGAAAGCAATAATATACAAAAAGCTGTTCTTGATATTGGCATAGTTATATCGATTGTGTTCTTGGCTGCCACACTTGTGGCAGGCTATATGCTGCCAGCAGTGCATCATGCCTTGCACTGGCGTTGCCAGATCTATTACGTATTCTGTCTGCTGCTCGGCAAGATTCTGTTGGCCATCGAAGAACTCAATGCAAGTCTAATGCCTGGCACAGCGAGCTGCCTTATGGTTGCCATTGGCATGCAATTCTTCTTTTTGTCCGCCTTCTTTTGGCTCAACACGATGTGCTTTAACATTTGGTGGACGTTTCGGGACTTTCGACCCAGCTCGCTGGAACGCAATCAGGAATCGCTGCGTCTACGTTTGTATTCGGCCTATGCCTGGGGCATTCCGTTGCTCATCTGCGCCATTGCCGCCAGTGTGGATCAGCTGCCCGAAACGGAAACTTCCCTGCTACGTCCGGGCTTTGGCGAGCTCTATTGTTGGTTTGACAATCGCTCGTTGGCCATATTCGCGTACTTCTATGGTCCCATTGGTTTGCTGCTCTGCGCAAACATTGTGCTCTTCATATCGACAACGCATCAGCTGACGTGTGGCCTATGGAAACGCGATGATGTCAAGTCAACGTCCGAGAAGTCGGCGTTGGGTCGAGTATGCTTGAAGCTGGTCGTTGTGATGGGCGTCACCTGGATCATGGATGTTATATCGTGGCTAGTTGGTGGTCCGCATGGCGCTTGGCTTGTTACGGATTTGATTAATGCTCTGCAAGGTGTCTTCATATTCATTGTTGTTGGCTGTCAGCCGCAGGTGTGGGCCGCCTGTAAACGCATCTGTTGCCCAAGATTGCGCCATGATATCACAAACACCACAAACGGTGTACAACATTCGAGCAGCTCTCAGGGTTTGCCATCGATGGCAAATGGCACTGAATTCACGCAGAATACTTCTATGAATACGCCAACAACAACAACAACGATGGCAACTACAAATGTTGCAACACCAGCAGTTAGCCCAACATCTGAGCAACTATCATCACCAACAGCACCAACAACAACAACAAAGATACCCATGGAGACTATTTGCTAAGCGGTTTGGTAAGTGTTAAACCAAACAAACATAAATATTTGAGAAAGATAAAACAAAAAAATGCTTTTATGATAAGCTTCAACAAACCTTTCGTCGCGCAGGTAGACAAAATATTCTTGTGTACATCGAGTTCACACCTTATGCATGCATATACAGTCCAACTTCCCTACAACGATCGACAATAACTCTATGAATCTGTCAGTTATATCTCCTTTCTCTTTCGGAAGCGTATTTATATTCTTGTTCAACATTGCAAGCTGAATCGATTAAGCTATGTCCATCTGTCCTTCTGATCCTTCAGCTATTAGAGCTATCGTGCTATAAATTTGATCGGGCAACTATAACATACAAATGCAAGATCAGTAAATAGATTTTACTTGGAAAGTGTATATAATATTCGACAGCTTTTAGTGCGATATAACACGATTTCTCTAATGAGCAGATAGCTTTTTATGACCCAATACCGAAAGTAGATAGTATATTGGAGTATGAACGCTAGAGAGTTGAAACTTTGCGAATATCTTTTTCTATAACCGGGACAGATAAAGTGTCAAGATTGGGGTTCTACGCCTTCTGGGTAGCTGGGATAACTGAAAGTCGATATACTCTCATCTTTCTGACATCCTTACAGCTAGAGTAACTAAATTTGATAAGAAGATAGCCTCTGGCTATAGAATGCGTTTTTGATTGAACTAAATTCCAGGGTTCCGGAAATGAATTCTTTATATAGAAAACTTCTTTATAAGGTAATTCGTCATTGAGAAATTTGACAGTTTTTTTTTGATTTTTTGCTTTGACTAATCGTTTATTGGGCTTTTGTATGAATAATGGCAAATTGTTTTTGTTTTTTTTTGTTGTTAACTTTTCAAGTTCAGTTGAGTTTTTTGTGTAGTTAGTTTAAGTTATCTCAAGTCATTAGCAAAAGGCTTCGTAACTGTTTTTCAGTTGCTTTTGATTTTATTTGATGACAGAGTCAATTTGTAACGCCTAAATGTGATGGAACTGTTGCAGTTTTGGGTATTACAGTAACAAGGCATATGCCCCGAATGAATAGCGCATATGCTAAGGTAAAGGGAATTTCCAACATTTCATTTCCAATACTATTCCCAAGGCAACGATTTTAGCTGGCGCCGCGGCGCCTAAAGCATATTTTTATTGCCCGCTGACATTTTCTTCTTGTTCTTTTAGGTCCGCTTTCTTCTTGCATTGAGAACCCAAAATGGGTATTTTTCACATTCCCGCTGCGTGTGTGTGTGTGTTGTTGCATTATTTAATTGCTTTACAACCATGCGTCAAGCTAACAATTTCTTCTTCTGGCATTACGGTCCACTTGAGAAATGCCATAAAGATTGTGAAAAATGTGTAAAATGTGAAATGTTTCTTTTTACTGGAAAATAAATACCAAGGCGGCCTCGAATGTTGTCCAGACGTCGCCGTCGCGGCTGTTTGGCGATTTGGACATTTCCTGTCAAGATTTCTCACATGGCCATAAAACAATCAATGCGCAACCCTTGACATAAACCCAAACCTCTTGAAATCGAGCAAAAGCATTACTTAAAAAAAAAGGAAAACAAAACATATGTATCTGAATACTAATGGAAACTAAATAGTACACAGCAGACAATGTGAGGCAGATAGGTTAAACTTAACTTTAAATTTTTCTTCTGAAATAAATTTCATCCCAACTTTCCTGCCACAACTTTACTCAATCTTTGAGTTTAAGCGAAAGATTTCTAGGTCAAAGTTTATCAATGAAAATTTTTGTGTTGAAACAAAAAAATAAAACAAAAATAGAACATTAATGTAAATATAAATTTGAGTTTTATGTAATGTTCAAAGATGATGATTATTTGATCCTAAACAGTTTTGGCAATTATTCAAAAGTGCGAAATAAACGTGATTTGTATAAGGAAAGATTTTTGAAGCACAACGAAAATGAAAATGAAATCGAAATCGAAATTTAACATGATGCAAACTGAAAAACCAGATGTTGTGCGGCTGCTGCGGCTATATGGACCGTTGGAGGGGGGAAGAGGGGGTAAGGTAACAAGAAGAAAGAAGGTCTGTTTACCCAGCTAATAATCAAAGCTATCCGACAAAATGATTCGTTTGCGTGTTTATTGAGGTGGTTTTTACCCAAAAACAAAAAAAACACTCAGTCTACACAAACACACACACACACACACACACTTATATACATATTTACACTACTTAGCTCCAACCTGCTGCTTTGGGCCATTGACGTTTTGGACTCTTACGCAAGCGACCTTTTTGGGCAATGCCAACGACACAAAATCCGAAAAAAAAAAACAAAGAGAAAAGTAAACTTAAAACTGGGCTTTAAACTGACTGTGCCACAAGTTAAGTGTGTATATTTGTGTGTGTGTGTGTGTGTGTGTATGGATATTAAGTCTTATCGCGATCAACACTTTCCACAACAGTTCTCTGATGATTGCAAGATGGCCAGTCTGTAAACAAAACTTTTAATTAACATATCACATCGTCATATTTATATAATATTATACTCGAGTTTATTGAGTAATTCTCATGAAATATCGAAATTGATATATTAAGTTCTTAAACTCCATATATACAGTTATAGTCATGGATATTTAATACAGTTTACACAACTTTGGTGATTCATAACATTACTAAGTATTTATAGAAATATGATCTTGTGTATGTCTATCGGTATACATTGCATTTACGTGAATAATCTATCCAATTCTTCATATCGTTAGAACTTGTTATTGGTTAAGAAGCATTGTTTACAGTGCATTTTGAATACTAGATAACTCAGGAATCTCTAACTGATCTATTTATATAGTCAAAACATTTAAGTGCGTTGCACCTTCAGTCACCTTTAGAAAGAAAATGAAAGAAAAGCAAAGAAAAACAAAAAACTCTTGTGTTTACTGTAATCAAATTGCTGTAGAATTGTTTACCATATTACCGAGACGAGAGAATAGAGACAACATAAAATATTTAAAGATTGCTCAATTGTTTGGGTTGTACTACTTTGTTCTGTTTACAAAAACACCTACACCAAGAACAATACCAACACATAGGTCCAAAATTTCTTGGATGCAGTTTAACATATGCTTGGGCCCACTGTGCATCCGCAAATGCGTGCAAATTAAATTTGTGACTCGTCTTCTTCGTCTTCTCGACTTTCGCAGCTGCGAATTTTAATTTCGTTTCGTTTTGGTTTTTATGCTTGTTGTTGCTGTTTCTTTTGCTTTTTGCATAATTCCCGAGCAACGTGTCACCGTCACGCTCAGCATCATCATCATCGTCATTATCATTCCAGATGATGTCGATCCCTCAGCAGTTGCTTTAAAAGCGCTTCTAAATGAATTAAAATGCAATCGGAAATGAAGAGGATATGCAGTAATATATATATATATATGCATGTATGAAATCTGTTTCAAACTTAAAAATACGATATATATTCGAAAGATCTAATCACATGTGATAATTTCATCAAAATCGGTTGACGAACACAGAAGATATCGAAGATTTAAATTGTCAAGCGCAAGCATTTTTTTGTATAAGCATGCACACGCATACATACATACAAACAATGAGTATAAGTGCTCTCTTTTTTTTGCATCATCCGTCTTATACTAGCACTGAACAAGTAGAGACCAGGGTCAAACTTTCTCGAGTGCTCAAATTGCAGTTTTCATAGCCTACTAAATCAGCTATTTAAAAGTAATTATTCTTTTTCTAACAGCAACAAGTTTAATTATTATTATTTTTTGTATTCCAGTGTTGAGTTCAAGGTAGGTAGTTTGTGAATACATATACAAATATAATGATGGTAAGGGGTTAGTGGGTGGCGGCGGCGGAGGTAACTCGATTTAAAGCATCTTTCGTCAAATGCTAAGCGTATTTCTATCAGCATACATACATGCATATTTTCTGTTATAAATGCGAATGTTCGTATATATGTATGTATGTATGTGTGTCTTATAAAAGTACGAATGCGAATCGGAGTTCGAGTACCTGCAGAGAGGAGAGTACGTGCTTGGATCTTTTCAGTGCTCTTTGTCAAATTAGCACACAAGAAACAACAAAAACGTTTGTTGAATGTACACACATACACACACATATATACATACATCTGTATGTATATTTAAACACGTAGACGACTTCGTTCATTAATTGAGTTTAGCGGCAATTTGAATTTTATACGTTCTGCAGTTGTTTTTTTCAAGTTTTAATTGCAATGTGGCCCATTTACATTTTATGCTTGAAGCTTTTAAAAAAAACTCTTAACAAAGTGAAGTACAGTACGACCTCGGTTATCGCAACCCTCGTTACACGCAAATCCTCGATTTTGCAACATCCGAATTCTTAGCACTGTAGACTGTGTTAACGCAACTTTAAAAAAAAAAAATAGTTCATGAGCTGGATCATAAAATATTCTTCCTTATATGATTGTACGTTCATACATTTATTAGTGTGTTCTTCGCAACTTCGCAAAGCATTCAGAAAATTCTTTTTTAATTTGCGATCCAAGCGCATCGAAAGAAGAATTGAAGTCGAACGAAATGGCTATCTAAATATATATATACATACATATATATTTTCAAAGATTAATTTTCTATTAATAAACAATTTGAAATGGCATGCTTGTCACTCCTTGTCTCCCTGAAGTTTAAAGTTTCATAAATGTATCTTGTGTCAAACACATAGGAATCTTAGTTTTTTTTTTTATTGAAAACAATTGTCTTTTATAAATATATGTATTGATTGAAACAATTAATTATATTTATAAGAACTTTATATGCAACCCTCGCAAGCACATACATACGTACAAAAATATATTTTCACATTTGTAATCATTTGTTGCCCTTTTGTTTGTACACATTTTGCAGAAAAGTGAGACGAGCGACAATGCGAAAGTAAACCGAGCTCAACAGCAACAGCAACAACAACAACAACCGAAACCCGACAACCGCAATGCAAATGAAGGCAGGCCAACAACAGAAGCAGCAATCGCAGCAAGCAGCCAGACTTGCGCAATAGCAAACGCAACAACAACAACAAGAGTAACGGCAGCAATAAGCAAAACATTCAAGCACGCGCAATTGACCGACCAAGCAACATCAACAACAACAACTGCCCAGCCCAGATGGCCGGCCAAGCTTTATAATAATGTAAGTGTATTGAGTAAAACAGTTAAGCGTTTATGTGTGTGTGTGTCTGATTTTGCAAAATCAGCCTAAAGCCACAGTCGAAGAAACGACAAAAAAAAAAACAATTATGTTTTAACTGTCTCTCTGTATATGTATGTATATATGCATGTGTGTGTTTTGAAATGTGCATGGCACAGCAATTAACGTAAGAGAGCAGGCTCAGTCACAAAATAACGGTGAATGCAATGAAAATGTGTAGGGAGCAAGAAAAAACATTACAGATTGAGTGGGAGTTGAGAGAAACAACTAAAGAGAGCAAAGGCCCCGACTTGAAACATTTACCCATTCTAATTGAAAAGTCAAAGTCTGTGCTGCAAACCGACAATGTGTGTAGGCGGTCGAGGTATGTAGTTCATTCTACATACATACAAACATACATACATACATGCACTTAAAGAATAACAACGTGAAACACAAAGCATTGCCATTGTTCACCAACAACAACAACAACAAAAAATAAATAAAAAAAGAAAAAGACTTTAAAATGGCGATTCACAAAAATACAAAGATTAACATAGGCAATGTGCTTTCTAAGCATGTTTGTTTCTATGCATGTATGTATGTATGTATGTGCGTTAGTTTGTATTGTATATTGCTTTGTTTATGCAGAGCAGCAGCAGCAGCAGCCACAAGGAATTTATTGTTGTGGCATTATTACTCGAGTTTGGTATTTTTCGTTGTTCAACTGCTTCTTCTTTCAGCACCTTTGCTGGTATTTTGTATTTAAGTGCCGTTTCTGCTTGTCAGCCACAAAAACTGTTCAAGTGTGAGAAAAAAACGGCAACATTTAAATTAGCTAGATTCTGAGTTGGATTGTGGTTTGCTAGCTCGCCGCTGTTTTCTGTCATTTCGATTGCTCAATTATTATGTGATTTGTTTTGTTTTTTCTTTAAGCTTTTTAAGCTTCCGCAATGAACGTCTTTATATTGTACATATATTATTGTGGTTTGGCACTTAAGAACAAATGTTTAAAGTATTAGTATAACCAAGCCGACACATCTCAAAAAAAAACATAAGCTAAATAATACTCTCTGACCGCGCAAATACATATTTTTGTATTTGGTCGTTTCGAAATATTTAGGAACTGTAACCCAGGAATTCTTTTGAAAATATTAGCCAAGGAATTCTATTGTTGGTCGATTCTAGATTGTTATGAAATTTTTTTTTTCTAAAAAAGGGTGTGTACGCAGATGATGAAACATTGGTTGTTTCGCTTTGCTTTTCCAACTGCTGTGCTAAGTTGGATGTCTTCGGGATCCCTTTGGTTGATGTTAGTTTCCTCCAGATGTAGTATATCAAAGTCATTATGACTAACGCTAGTTCAGCTTCTAAGGAAAATGAAAACAGTATTCCCTCGGACATGTTTGAGAGCTTCTTTAGGTATTCCCCGTTTTGACTATGAACATACTCCACTGATAGTTCGTATCCTGCGGCTGTACCGTATAGCTGGTATAGTTCCTGTCTCCTATGACTATAGTCTCGTTGCTGTATTGGACTATAAACGAGCCCGTCAGGTAATGTTGTTTTGATTCAGTTTTTATAGTCCCGTTGAAGTTGGACAAGAATATCGTCCCGTCGTCGACCAGTTTGATTGTTTCCTGGTTGTTCCTCAAATACCTGCAAGAAGCATGTCCTCCTTTCAACAGTCTTGGTATGCAACTGTTTTCGTCCAAGTTTTTTCTCGGCAAACAGTTGTGTTGCCGGTTGAAAGGCAGTCTCCCATGGCGACGTATGTTTCCTGATAATCCGTGGCCAGCTTTTGGAAATCTAGCACCACTTGTCTTCCTTCTAAGGTTGTAGGGAAGAGAAACGTTAGACGATACTACCTTTCTAGGCATAGCTACGATATATCGTAAAAATGTTCCGTTTGTTAAGATGGAGGGTCGAGAGAACTCCACGGCTTCGATGGCGTTCTGGTAGGGAAGGCTCTCTGTTTCTGATCGTTGCTATCCCTCCTTGGTCTAGTATATTCGTGTTAACCCACCCCTGATTTCGCTAACTGGCAAGCTCTTTATTTGATTTTCAAGAATGATGGCCTTGTGCATCACTATTTGATGATGCCTCAGCTTTGCGTCGCCGGTTTGGTGCGCTGATGCTCCCTCGTTTGTGCAGAGGGCGGTCCTAAGCCTTCCGCACCTTATCCTTATTTGCTGTGGTAGTAGTAGTATTACCTGTCATTTCTGTACTACAATTGATGTACTTACTGACAGCGTCATTCATAGTAAGGAATGTACCTGCTTCCATTATTGTCTTTAATTTGCCATGATCGCAATTTTTTATCATGGTTTTAATGGCTTCCTTAGTGCTGAACGTATCAGCGTGTTCAGAAGGTAATCTTACATCGATATACGAAGATTCAAGTAATCTCCGTAGATTATCGATGTCATTGGTAAACTGCGTGGCTGTTTTTTTTTTTTTTTTTGGTAAGCGTTCGCCATTTTTGCCTTGATAACGTCAGATGTTCCACCGACAATTGTATCTTGCAGTTTTCTTATGATACCAGCAATACTTGTCTCATTCTGTATTTTATAAAGTGTTGAGCCTATTATTTTGGATTTAATAACCTCTATTGCTATCGATTCATACGTTCCTTTTGTCATGTCAACCAGTTTTATTGCCGTAATGAATCGTTGTAGGTGGATCTTTTTCCCATCAAATTCTGGCACTGCATTTGAAATTTCTCTAATATAAGCCCTTTGGGCAGCTGATTCGTCTGCCATTGTTAATGATTTTGGCTTATTTGACTCTATTATTTCAGGATCTTTTATTGGTTGTGACTCATCTAAGTCTTGCAACTGACTTTCATTAAAATCAGCTGGTAAGCTCAAATCTTCGGGTACATTTATTTCAATGTTTTGCCTTTTACTAATGCTTTGTAATCTGCTGTTTAGTGATTGTAGCCATTTGGTACATTGTTTTTCATGATCTTCTGTTAGTTTAGACTTAACAGTGTTTACAGTTTTTACTATTGCGTTTTATTGATTTACAAGTAGTTTAATGTGATAGATTAATGTGTCTACTTTAATTGGTGTATCTTTGTTGATACATTTGTTAGACTTTTCAAATATTTCTTTGTTTTCTTGAATATTTCTAGCTATTAAACTCCATTCCATGTTTGAATGGGGTATTACCTAGAAACATCAGAATCTGTACTGTTAGATCTTTTATGTCTTATAAGGTGTAAAAAAATGTAATGGACTGTTGCGGGCAAACGAACGTTTTGTTTGCAAAAGCGTTTATAGCATAATAACATTTTCCTTTCAATTAGTTCGTACTGGTATACCATGGTATTACTATTATTATTTATCCCATTGAGAACCATTTGCGTATGTTGGGTCCACACATTTCTTTTTATTAAAAATTCCAGAAATGGAATAAATTTGTCCAAATATTTGAGGTTTATTAAGTTTGACATTATTTTTTTTTTTTATTAAATTTTATCTAAATCTGTACCCTTACTAGCTGAAGTGTATTTTTCCTTTAGACTTTTCGTGTGAGAATTATACTGTCGGACAGTTTTTGTGGTGTCAATTAAATAATTATACGCTGGCACGTCTGTGATATTCGGTTAAGGTTTTATGAATGTCTCTTTATTTTTGATCAAAAGAATTCTTAGCCTAAATGCAATTGGGTTGCTTATGTATAAAGCTCTGTCGCAGCAGAGCGGCCGCTGCCGTTGCAGCGGTCAAGAGAGAGAGAGAGAGTTGTAGTATATTTATGAATGTACATGTATATGCAGAAGGCAAAGAATGCATATACATTAAATATACATATATAAGGCAAGCGCTGGCTTAGCTGGTAAGGGCTAAAGTGCTTACGTTGCGGATCCCACACTTCGTGGTGGTTGATCAGATTTCAAGTGCGCTGACCGTTTGTGTAGTTGCGTTATATTTGTATATACGTAGCAACAAAGTGTTGCTATGTCTGAAGGTTACGTACCCTGCAATATAGTGGGCTTATGACAGATTGTCATGCATACTACATCTCCCTCCCTTTGAAAAATAACGTAACTTAGTGTAGTTATTTTAGTTCTTTGTAGCTTTATATTTTTTTTATTTTTTTTTGTTTATTTATTTTTTTTTTTTTAAGTTTGTTTTTATTTTTTTTTTCATTTTATTTATATATATATATTTTGGATGAGAATGATTAATTAATAAAAAGTTTTAGCCTATCTTTATGTACTTTTTGTACCTTACCCTTTTTATCCTTTATGAAAATATTTTCTCTATCATCTATTTGTTCTACTGTGTAAGGGCCTAAATATGCTGATTCTAGCTTATGGCCAGTTTCATTTCTTAATAAAACCATATCTCCTACTTTTAATTCAAAATTAATTATATTTTTATCGTAGTATTCTTTATTTCTAATTTATTTTTTTCTAACATAATTCTAGCTCTTTTATAAGCTTGTTCTAGTCTAAATTTACTTTCTTTAGCATAATCTTCTATATTGTACAGTGGATTAATATTATCTATTGTATTAAAATATTGTGGCAAGTTACTTTGCTTACCAAAAACTAATTCATATGGACAATAATTATGTGCCATAGAAGGGGTCGTGTTGAAACAGTATACGAAATATTTTAGCCATACATCCCAATCAGTTTTGTCGACTGATATGTATGAACGAATATATTCATTAAAAGTTCTATGACTTCTTTCTACTGTTCCAACTGTCTGGTGGTGGTGTGCTGTAGACGTTATATTGTCTATTTTTAAATATTTGCACAAGTCATTTATAATAGAATTTTTATATTCAGTTCCCATGTCCGTAATGAACGTCTTCATTGGACCGAACTGTAATATAAAAGATTCAAATATAGCTTTAGCGACAGTATTTGCATTTTTATTTGGGATCGGTATGGCAACAAGATATTTTGTTAAATCGCAAATAAGCGTAACTGCATATTCGTTACCATATTCAGATCTTGGTAATGGACCTACTGTGTCAACTATTACCCTGTCGAAAGCACTTATTGGCGTGTCGGTAATTGTTAAAGGAGTTTTAGTATGTGTTGTTGTTTTTGACTTCTGGCATTTTGGACATCTACGTACGTACTCTTTATATGACGAGTCATATTTTTCCAATAGTAGTGTCTTTTTACTTTGGCCAAAGTTTTTGTTATGCCCGTGTGTCCTCCTTGTATGGGATTATCATGAAATGTAAACAAAATTGCTTCTTTTTCTGTATCGCTTGATACAATGGTCACCGGCTTGAGTAGCGCTACTCTTAATAATCTCAATGTATTATTGCCCATATTTATGAAATTATCTATTGAAACTTGTTCAAAGATGATTTCATGCGGTGCCACTTTTAGTTGGCGTATATCATGCATACCGGCTTCCTTTTCGAGCCTTTGGAAAAACTGACCTAAGTCGATAACTCCATTAGTATACAGATCGCTAACATTTATTCTTGCAACGATTTTATTTCCGTGTTTGAAATAACACAGCTTTCCTTTCATATGCAAGGCCACTACTTTTCGTACATCGTCATTTGTGATGACTTCATATACGTTGGGCTTAGAAGCTTTTTCATGATTTTGCCTAAGCAAAGGTTCTTGTTCATTTCCTGCGCAGGATTTATTTTGTCTACTTTGTTGCCTGGTAGTGACTTTCAGGACTTTATTTTGTAAATCTTTTAATTCGGATATTGTTATCCGTGATAGGGCATCTGCCACGAAATTGTCTTTACCCTTTAGATACTCGACTGTAAAGTCGTATTCTTCTAATTCGAGCCGCATGCGTGTAAGTTTGGAACTTGGATTGACCATAGAAAATAAATAAGTTAATGGTCTGTGGTCAGTTTTCACTGTAAAGTGTTTTCCATAAATATATGGACGAAAATGTACTATTGCCCAGTGGATTGCTGCTAATTCTTGTTCTGTTGTGCTTTTATTACTTTCACCCTTTGTAAATGAACGTGATGCGTATGCAATTGGAAGTTGGAGTCCATTATAGTTTTGAGTTAAAACTGCTCCACACGCTTGCTTACTAGCATCCGTTATTATGCAAAATTCTTTGCTGAAGTCTGGGTATTGTAGTAATGTTGGTTGAATTAGCTTGTCTTTGAGGTATTGGAATGCATTTTGGCATTCAACTGTCCATTCAAAAGGAACATTCTTTTACATAATCTTGTTATGTGCCGTGAATATTCGGCGAAATTGTTTATAAATCGTCTATAATAGTTGCAGAATGCAACGAATCGTCTCGCGCTGTCTGCATCATGTGGGACTGGATAGTTTTTAATGACGTCGTATTTTTTGTCGTCTGGCAAGATTCCTTTATCCGTGCATTTGTGACCGAGGAAGGTTACTTCATGCATGAAAAATGAACATTTTTGCGGATGTAATTTAAGGTTGTATTTCCTACATTTGTCAAAAACATCAGTTAAGTTTTTAAACATATGTTTTTCGGAACAACCAATAACTATTAAATCATCCATATAAAGGAAAGCTTGCGAAGAATCAAGGCCAGAGAACGCTATAGTCATCATTCTCTGAAATGAATTTGGCGCTATTTTTAAACCGAACGGTAATCGCGTGAAGCGATATGAGCCATTGCTCGTTGAAAATGAAGTTATATTTCTTGAACTTTCTTCGAGTTCGATTTGATGAAAGCCTGACATTAAGTCAAGGCATGAGAAATATTTTGCTCTACCTAGTTGATCTAATATATCATCAATTCTAGGCAGTGGAAATTTATCGGACAGTAATTTTTTATTAATTTGACGATAGTCAATTACTAACCGCCATTTTTTATTTTCTGAGCCTGGAAGGGCTTTCTTTGGGACAAGTAAGAGTGGGCTGTTGTATTCTGATACAGACGGTTCGACAATGTTGTCGCTGATTAATTTTCCAACTTGTTTTGTATTTCTTCTGTCTGGCTATGCGGGCTTCGATAGTTCTTAATGTACACTGGTTCATTATCTTTTAGTCTCAGTTGTTGTTTATAGAAGTTATTTGTTGTGATTGATTCGGTTTCAAGACCGAATATGTCACTGTAATTGGTGCATAAATTGGTTAATTCCGACTTGAATTGTGGGGGGAAATTTTTTGCTAGCTGAGATATGACAGTTTTTTCTCTATGTTCTTGATTTGTGTGAACTACATCGTAGCTCGAAAGTGATTCATGTTTTAAATTATTTATTGTAACTAATTGGTCGGTACTAGTTGTATTTAGTAAACGGACAAACGTATTTTAAATGTTGCAATTGTGTTTGCAACATATACACCAGGTTGAATTTCCTGATTTGGAATAAATACACCATCTTCTTTTGAGGTTAGCGTGACTTTTCGGACAACTTGAGATCTTGCTGGCAGAAGTATTGAGTTTATACCAGAGTCATATGTTATTGGAACATGGATCGGATATTTTAGATTATTGGGTCTAATTATAAACCAATCTTCCGATGGTTTGAAATCTAGTTGACAATTGAATTTTTTTATAAAATCAATGCCTATTATTCCATCACATGGTATAGCGAAATCTAAATCAACTATGTGAAAATTGTGTGGAATTATATATTTTCCTGTCTGAATCTCTATTGATGCTAGACCTTTGGATTTTAAAATCTCTTTACTTATGCCTTGAATGTTTATTACATTATTAGGCTGGATGTCATGAAAGACATCAGAAGTTTCTTTAAGTATTGAGATGTCTGCACCTGTATCTATTAAAAGGTAAGTTTTTTACCTGTTGACACGTGGTCAAATGAAACAAATATATTGAGACTAAAATTTATTGTATGAACTTTAGTGTTTTCTATTGCTGGGTATCTAAAGGTTGCTCGGAGTTTCCCGAAACATCTTGGGTTACTCTGACATTGTTATGACCTCTGTTTGACTTGCCTCTAGTGTTTTGGCCTCGAGTGTTGCCTCTGTTATTATTGTAGTATTGTCCTTGACCGCCTCTGTTGTAAGGTCGGCCTCTATAGTTACCTCTTCCGCGGTTTCCGCCACGTTGAGAGTAATTTTGGTAGAACAATACAGAGTTGGGTTGTCCAGTTGCCTCTGTGCAACTGTTGACAAATTTGGATATCGCATCATTCATGTTATTGAATGTGCCGGCCTGCATGATAAGTTTTACCTTATCGTTAGTACAGTTTTGGTCATTGCCTTAACTGCTTGGGCTGTACTGTATTTATTGGCCAGTTCCGGCGTTAAACCATCGTTTATATATGCGCCTTCCAAAGCTCTTGTTAACTGCTCAACCTCTTGTGTATACTGGTTGGCAGTTTTGCTTCGTTGTTGCAAGTTGAGTAATTTGGCTGACAATACTTCTACTGACTCGCCTTTTACTGTGCTTGATAGTTTTGCAATAATTTGAGCGATCGTTTGCTCATTGCTAATCAAGTTTCTTGCGTGGCCTCTTAATTTTGTCTTTATAAGTTCTATGGCCGTTGCTTCGTGGTCACCTTTAATTGTGTCTAATAGACTTAAAGCGTCTTTGAAGCTTTGTAGATTTTCTGCTTTGCCATCGTACTCGAATAGAAGAGACGAGGCTGTTTTCAGAAAATCTACTACTTCTTGTTGTATCATTTTTATTGGTTTGATTTCTTCTTCAGAATCAGAATCAAAATCAATGTCAGTTTCGTTGTCTGGCATCCGGTTGTCTAATACGGATGGATCGAATGTTACCGGTACACTTAGTACCGAAGGAAGAAATAGGTGTAGGTCGTGTTTTGTGTCCAAGGTAATTAACGCTGATCTTAATTTGTCGATAATTTCCCTTGCTTGTAATTTGTGTAGACTATTTAAGTTGTCATAATTGAAATGTATAAGTTCCCGACATTCGTTGTACGTTTGTACTAGTATTTGGGTATGCTTGATTATAGTTCCAATTCGTATGGGAACTTTCTTATTTAAGCACTTATACGATTTAATGAACTCAACGCGTTTTTGTATTATAAGCTCTCTGAATTCTGTCCATTCCATGAGTTACTAATATTTATCGATGCAGTCGCACCATTAGTTTAGTAACTGGACCCAAGAAGACGTTATCTTCTGTTAGTTCTTTTACCATCACATATGGCAAAGTGGATAGCACTATACCTTTTTCTTTTATACTACAGTGGTATAGTGGGCTAGTAATTCTATTATACGAGTCCACGTAGGCGTACTCAAAATCAGGTATCGAAATTAATTCGTGAAATTGATTTAGTACACAAATTGCTCGTATAATGAACTCTGGGTCTCTTTCGAATGCTTCGGCTATTGCCGCATGCATTTTGAAATACTTATTATGTGATACTCATGCTCATACTTTGTTTGGGAAATCTGGGTCTTTGTTAAGCATACGTTGTAACAGAGTTTTATTCTGATACTTGAGGTATATCCATCATACAATAATATATATATATATATAATTTAATTTATTCAAAATTTTTATTAGTATTTATCGTTTTTTCTTTTCTTTTTTTTTTCATTCAATTCTAGATTTTATCTAGGTCGTTAGCCTTGTTGATGTATTTTTTTCTGAGGCACTTATTGTGTAGCTTGTATAATTTAAAGAACATATTTGCGCTTAGAATAACAACGATAATTATTAACAAAGTATTTGTTATTCCTAAATCTACACTACTTGATTCTACTTTATTTATAACATTAGCGGTGGAATCCACCGTTTTTGTGTCTATGAGACCCATTTTGGCCAATTCTGTGTAATAAACGTTTTCCGTTTTAGATATTATATTATATAAAGATTTCCAATTTTGAAATTATTTGTAATTTACATTTGTTATTTTTAATATATTGTTTTTTTTCATTTTCCTATTTGTATCCCTATTTTGATCATAACAGTGATCGCCTGTCTATTTTTTGTATGGTTTTTTATGCCATACTCTCCTTAACTCGCACAACACAGTGCGAGTTATTACAAATTCTATATTATTTTTATTTTACTTAATATAACCGCTGCTGTCGCCGATGTACTGCTTCTTCACGTCTTATTTGGCTGCCTTGGTGCGGTCAGCGTTGCCGGTGCAGGTCATCGCACAGGCTGGGGAGTATAATGGTCCTTTGCAGTCTCCAGGGCACTTCTTTATTGGTTTCGGCAGCTGCTTCCTTTCTGTTGGTTGAGTTTTTGATATATTAGCTAAGTTCTTTATATATTGAGGATAAGGTGCTTTGGATTGTGTTTTAAGTCGTTTTGATTCTTCATCAAGAAAGACTAGCTCATCTGCTAGCTTCTTGGCATTTTCCCAAGTCGGGGGCTTGTTGCTATTATATAGCTGCTTACAAATTTCAGCTTTGCGTTTCTTTATACGCAGCTGTATGCCTCCACGATTTCTTGTTTTTCTTGATTCGGGCTTACTAGTAGTCTGTGCATTTACCGAAAGTTTTCTCGCCCTGTACTCGTCGAGAGTGATGCGTATAGACATTTGCGACACACAATACCAATAAAACACCTTACTCACTCAGAACTATTCAATCGATCGATGTCCAATTCCAGCAAGGTTGACGTGATTATGCTGCTGTTACAGTTGAGGCTGGTGTAATTAATCCTTGTTGTTGCTGTTGAAGTATTTCAATATCCTAGGTCCTTTGGACGTCCTGTCACGGTCGCCATGTCGGACAGTTTTTGTGGTGTCAATTAAATAATTATACGCTGGCACGTCTGTGATATTCGGTTAAGGTTTTATGAATGTCTCTTTATTTTTGATCAAAAGAATTCTTAGCCTAAATGCAATTGGGTTGCTTATGTATAAAGCTCTGTCGCAGCAGAGCGGCCGCTGCCGTTGCAGCGGTCAAGAGAGAGAGAGAGAGTTGTAGTATATTTATGAATGTACATGTATATGCAGAAGGCAAAGAATGCATATACATTAAATATACATATATAAGGCAAGCGCTGGCTTAGCTGGTAAGGGCTAAAGTGCTTACGTTGCGGATCCCACACTTCGTGGTGGTTGATCAGATTTCAAGTGCGCTGACCGTTTGTGTAGTTGCGTTATATTTGTATATACGTAGCAACAAAGTGTTGCTATGTCTGAAGGTTACGTACCCTGCAATATAGTGGGCTTATGACAGATTGTCATGCATACTACAATACACGTGATGGGCAAAATTTATAATCATTAATGCAACTATAATAGCTACCAAAATTAGCATGTATTGTAAGTCTGGTGAGGAAACGTCTACTTTATTAATGACATTAGCTGTCGAATCGACAGTTTTTACGTCAACTATACCCATTTTCGCATATGTTAATTTATGAAATGTTTCGTATTTACTAGTTGTTTGCATATGACAAAGTGTTCATAAGGACTGATCAAAAAGGTATTTTCATTGAAAATAATCTAAAAAATATTTAATTATATTTTTTTTTTTTAGTTAAAAAAAATTTTATTTTTTATATATATATTCTGATATTTTGTTTTTAAATATTCATAATTCCCTGTTATGATCTTTACATTGATCACCTGTCTGATTTTTGTATAGCTTTACAGGCTATACGCTACTACCGGGCAGTCGCTCAGTATTACAAAAATTTTTTTTTATATTTAGAGAAATAGAACTAAAAATCTGCAACTGCTTGCGGCAATGTCCATCGTTGGCATAGAAAGCGGTCCAATGCTTTCCACACTTTTGTCCAACGTTGGCGAAGAAGGCGGTCCGTAGCCTTCCTTGCGTTTATATGTCAAGTCGGCTCCATCGTTGGCACAAAAGACGGTCCTTTGTCTTTCGTGTCTTGTTTTTCCACCGTTGGTGCAAAAGGCGGTCACCTGCCTTGCGCACTTTTTTCTTCTGTTGTATGCAGCATGTGTACTGTAATAAATTCTTTATTAATAATAAGTTCTTTTAGAGTTGTTATTTAAAGGAGCGTCTGCTCCGTTCTCGTCATTTATTGAGAAATGAATCTTATATGTTAATGTTGGCTTCAGCTAAGCCGATACATGCAATGCTTATATCTATATATGTTAGCATATACATATGTATGCAGAAGGCATGTATATGTTGGGTATGCTTTGACCACTTGAGCTGCAAAGTGCATGCTCAGCATTCTCACGCGCCGCGATCGGCTTGTATATAAGCGATGGATCGAATTTTCTTATTTTTGTAAGCGTACATGCCATATAGCTGCTATACCTAAATATTGATTTTCTTCTTCTATTAGTTTTACTCTGACATATGGTAAAGTTGAAAGTACCATGGTCTTTTCTGCCTTATTGCAGTGTATAAGTGGGCTAAAGATTACGCCGAAAGTTTCTATATAATCAGTCTCGAACTGATATACTGATATATATTCTTTATGCGAGTGTAAAACTTTAATCGCATTAATGCGAAAATCTGGAAACCTTTCGTAAACGTGATCTATTTTTTCCTTATTCATTTTTTTTTTAAAATCCTATCTAAGTTATTTGCCCTACCTATATATCTTTTCTTTATAATTTTATTATGCTTAACATAGATTGTAAAACTAACACTATCGTTATTATTAATAATAGGATCCATAACGATTTTATATCGTCTGTGTGATCAATTATTTTGACGTTGTTTACAACGTTGGCAGTATTGTCTTTTGCCTCACTTGAATCACTAAACCATCCCATTGTTTAATTTAATTATTTTTATATATTCAATGAAAAAATTTTCTTTTATGTTCATGAATGAAAAAGTTGCCTATTTTATATTACAAATTTGATCTTGAATAATTTTTAATTTTGGGGTTACTTAAAGAAAGAAAAATATTTTCTTCTTTGAAAATCAAAAATAAAATTTGAGGTGATAATATTTTTTTTTTGTACATAAAAAAAAAATTTGTCATTTGTAAAAATGGTTTAAATGGTGAAAATATTAGTTGTTATTTAATGTGGTTGGCACACAATTCGATATACATTTCATTAAAAAAATTCTCCAACCACATTTGTTAGTTAAAGCCTAACAGTTATTAGTATTTTTCAAGCAGCGGTTTCCCGCATAGGCTTGAGATTAGGTCTTAATATTAAGGCAAATTGGGGCATTCGCTATTATGCAGCCCGTTTGCGTTGTTTCGCACCAGTGCGAAGCTTCTCTTCTATGTCGTCCAGACGCTCTGTGTAGCGTTGTATGTCTGATGCGTCTTTTGCAATTCTGATCATTTCCTTGACCAGTCGACGTTGTTGCAAGAGCTTAACTTTTTTTCCACTCCTTTTGTGCTGTAAAGTTAAGAGACGATTAGTTTTTTAGGAGTTCGGAGCGACTGTTCATATCGCTCCGATTGCTTTATTTTGAATGAATCTAACAATGTCAGCTTAAACATATTGTAAGCTACTAAAAGGCTGTGTGCTGCTTATGGTGGTAGCGCAGCCGTTTGTATATAAGCGTTTTATATATATAAGCGACGGATACGTCGCTGCGGGCAGAGTGTGTTATGCACATGTATACTTAAGTGGTCAATGCATGCGTCTTCGCTTCCAGAACTCAATGGTTCTGTCTTGATGATCTGATCTACGAATAATTGGTGTACAGTATTTGGCATCCTTACGTTAAGTCTCAGCAACATTTTGTACCGCAATGTAATGATTCTTTTAATTTGATCATAAATATGTTTGCGTACTTCATTATTGTTCTTAATCCACTTTAGAATTAAAATCAACTTTGGGTGTGCTGTTATTATTTTTTTTTTTTACAAATTATCTAGGCCATCGGCCCTGCTGTTGTTGTAACGTTTCTTAATGCACTTATTATGAAGTTTATAAATTTTTGTTAGTGCATGTATAATTACAATAATCGTTATTATTATTAATAGTGTTGTTATCCAGTTTAGATTCTGCGTTTCAACTTCAACTTTATTAATTACATTCGCAGTTTAATCTACTGTTTTTAAGTCTACTAGACCCATTTTGATGCTCTTTGTATTTTGACTAATTTTAATTTTTAAGGTTTTATCTATTGAGTTTGTGCGCAGTGACATTGACGTTCCTGCCTATTTTGCGTACGACTTTACAGGCCGTACTGGTTCATCGGGCAGGAATTTTCCCGCTCAATGTTACAATGTTTTACAATTTTTGATTGTTTAATAATTATAAGTGTTTAACATGTAAAAAAAAAATTTTAATTTTCCAGTCATCAGTCCAGTCGGTGCAAAGTTGTAGGTGCTGCTGCTGTTGTCCGGGGCCTATGAGCTCAGGCGGCGCCGGTGCTGGTCTTCGCACAGGCAATGTTGTTATTATTTGTTGGTTGTGATTTACAGTGATTGCATGTACCAATGCAATGGGGATTCCATACTCCCTCGCAGTTCGGAGGACACTCTTTTTTTCTTTTGGGTGTTTCCTTTTTGGCTGGAGGTTGAGTTTTTTGATTAGTTTTTGAAATATTTTCGATAACTGAGTGAGCGGAACATGGCTTTTTAATAGTCTCTTGTAAATATTCTTTTAGATGGTCAAGCTCTGTTTGTAGCTTTTGAGCTGTTGACCAGGCTGGTGGAGGTTGTTGGGTATATAGCTGCCAATATAGGCTAGCTATCCTCTTTTTAATTTTGTTTCTCACACCGCCTCTTTTTTTTTACCATATTCACACTCTACTCACTCAGATATTTATTTCTTTTCTTTCTCCATTCGTTAATAAGTTGTGTTGTCCATTCGTTGATAAGTTTGTTGTAGCTTGTTACTGCTGTGTCGGCAACTTCTGCTGTTGGTGGTGATTCAGACGTCGCTTATGATATTTGCGCACAATTTTTGCTATTATTTTTGCTTTGGGTATCCTCATCCATTTAGACGCATGCTTGTGTCGCTGCTGATGCTGATGAGGTGAAGGCTGCTTGATGGTAGTCAGTGGTGTTGTTGATCCTTGTGTAGCGTGTGTTTTTTTTTTTTTTTAAAGTTTTATAACACTTTACTTTACAGCGGTTTACGGTACCGCTGTCACGGTCGCCATGTAAAGTTAAGAGACGATTAGTTTTTAGGAGTTCGGAGCGACTGTTCATATCGCTCCGATTGCTTTATTTTGAATGAATCTAACAATGTCAGCTTAAACATATTGTAAGCTACTAAAAGGCTGTGTGCTGCTTATGGTGGTAGCGTAAGCGACGGATACGTCGCTGCGGGCAGAGTGTGTTATGCACATGTATACTTAAGTGGTCAATGCATGGGACACATGCTGACGCTGTCTTATTCTTGTAGGATCATATTTCGATGCACTTGAAGAGTACTTGGAATGCACTTGAAAGTGTATGTCCGAATATGTTTATGCAACAACTAAGTGTTGTTGCCCTTTTATGTTATGTTTATACAGCAACAAAGTGTTACTGATTTGGGTACATTTAGTACAGTACACCATTGATATATGTGCATACTACAGTGCTTAGGAATTTTCTTTTTTTCCTGTCGAGCCCGGTACTCAGCTATTGTGAGTGGGCGTGGTCCATCGGTTGGATTTGCCTGCAAGGCCTCTTGCAATGTTGGCAAATCCCTTTGTTCGATAGGAACAGCTGTCTAGAAATTTGGTTCTTCACTCATCAGCTTTATTTTTGTTTTTGTTGAATTCAATTCACATTTAATTTACATTGTTCTTTTTATAAAACTTTTTGCAGTTTTTGTTTTATTTAATTCACATTTCATTTACATTGTTTTTCTTATACAACTTTTTGCTGTTTTTGTTCTATTTAATTCACATTTCATTTACATTGTTTTTCTTATACAACTTTTTTGCTGTTTTTGTTGTGTTTAATTCACATTTACAGAACGTTGTGATGGTGCACTTGGCACGGTCGCCATGTAATAAATTCTTTATTAATAATAAGTTCTTTTAGAGTTGTTATTTAAAGGAGCGTCTGCTCCGTTCTCGTCATTTATTGAGAAATGAATCTTATATGTTAATGTTGGCTTCAGCTAAGCCGATACATGCAATGCTTATATCTATATATGTTAGCATATACATATGTATGCAGAAGGCATGTATATGTTGGGTATGCTTTGACCACTTGAGCTGCAAAGTGCATGCTCAGCATTCTCACGCGCCGCGATCGGCTTGTATATAAGCGATGGATCGAATTGCTTGTGCGCTGGAATGTTTATGTAATTATGAGTGGTCTTCTAATGTACTTTAGGGCTTTGTATATTTATATTCATTATGACAAAGTGTCACAATGTATTAACTTATTGATATACCCTTTGATTTATGATTATGGTAGGGTAGATATGCTACAGTACTCACAATGGGGTGAGTACATTGGTCCAGCGCAGTCTTGCGGGCAGCTCTTTTTTTGTTTGGGGATGTCTTTTTGTTGTGGTGGTGTTGTCTTCGTTGCTGAGTTTAACACATTGATTTGTGTTGAGTGAGGTGCGGAGTTGGGATTCGTTTTGTTTTTGCTTGAACTTAAAAAGTCTAGTTCAGCTTGTAGTTTCTGGGCTGTTGCCCACGCGGGTGGTGTATTAGAGGATAATAGCCACTTTAGCTTAGCTATTCTCTTATTTATTTTCTTTTGAACATCTTAGCGTTTGCCCATTACTCACACACACTCTACTCACTCAGAACGTTTTCCATAGATGTAATTATTGCGTAGTCAAGGTTATCCTTGATGATGTCCTAGGTCTTCAGGACCCAGGTCACGGTCGCCATGTAGTTTGATGATTCCTTGTGGTTTGTAATGAATAACAACACATCCGTATTTTGAAAGTATTCTTTATTGAATGATCTGGTCTTAGCTTATTATTTGGTTTATATAGGCCTGGCGCTGCTTCGGCAGAGAAGTCAGCGTCAGAGCCGCACATATCAATACATTATGTATTAAACATACTTGAGAGAGAGTATATGCATATATGTCACAAGTAGTCAAAGCATAAGAATGCTAACGCGGCATTACTTGTGCCTGCTGCATTCTACTGCATTTACATTTGCACTTGAACTGTGCTAGCCTGATGTTTATGTAATGACAAAGTGTCATTGCCCTGTTTTGGGTTTAAGCGTGCACTTGAACAACAACAAAGTATTGTTCCACAAAGTGTTTTTTTTTTTTTTTGTAGTAATGAGTGTAAGCTATTTGGGACAGATTAGTGTGTGGTTTTACAAGCAGCGCTTTCACGCATCGGCTTGTGTTTGAATTTATTATAAATGGCAATTTAGGCATTATTGCAGCCCTAATTGCGTAACTTCGCACCAGTGCAAAGTTGTTTCTCGATCATACTGAGATTCTCCATGTGCTTCTCTTTTTCCTCCTGCGTTGTCGCTATTCTGATGAACTCCTTTACCAGCTTTCTCTGATGTAGTAGCTTGATCCTTTGTCTGCTTCTTTTTGCCTTCTTCTTCTTGTGTGGCTTCTCTTGTCGTGCCCGGTACTCAGCTATTGGGAGTGGGCGTGGTCCATCGTTGGGATACACTTCTAAGGCCTCTTGTAGGCTGGGTGCATCCGTTTGTTTAATTGGAGCAGCCTCTTCCAGTCCAACGTTGCTCATGTAGTAACTTGTATTTTTCACTTCCCGCGGTGGTGCAAATAGCGGACTGTAATTTACACTTTTATATACTTTTTGTTTGATGACTTGATATGTAAACTGGCCCGTTAGGCGCATTATTTCAAAACAGCAGTTTCGATGATTTGTGTATTTTAATTATTGCAGTTTTTATACCGGGGCATGTCTTCTTTAACGTTAGTATTTCCTTTTTCTGGGGTGGTTGAATTTTGATTATTATTTTATTTGTGTTTTGTATAGCAGTGTTGTGTGCACAGGCTCCTGCTTTTTTTCTTTTCTGTTAGCAACAATTTGATGTGTTCGAGCTCTTTGTGTAATTTCACAGCTGTGCTCCACGGCAAATTATCGTTGTTAAGTAGTTTAAGCAGTTTACTTTTTCGGTCTCTTAGGCGTTTTACAACGCCCCCTCTTTTGCCACACATACCACTCTACTACGTTTAATGTTCGTACCGTGTTCCTTTTTTGGTCAATGTATCCGCTGTTGATTCTTCTATTTGTATGCATAATTTTCTTCTAAGACTCAGTCCTGTCACGGTCGCCATGTAAGGAGCGTCGTTGTAGTGTAAAATAAGGAATCATACACTGGCACGTCTGTGCCTCTTGACTTTGGTTTTATGAATGTTTTATTGAATATCTTCTTATAGCTAAACCGCATAGCTGCGCTGTCGGTTACGCCAGCAGTGGAGCGGCTTAGTACATATTTTATCATATCAGCATAAGAGGGAGTCTTGTGTATATTTATGCTTACTTTATTGGTACAGTGTACCCTCAATATTTTCACACACTGCAGTGGTGTGTTTCTTTGTATGGAAGCAACAATATTAAGATGATCTTGTGTACAAGGTATGTGTATGTGTACTTGTAATTTAAAATATGAATATTATTGACTTAAAGTTAAGGAGTATTTCTCAAATCTGATTTATGGAAAGTTTTACCTGACCTAGTTTTGATTGTCACTTTCCTATCCTCTTGGACTTTTGTCTTCATCTGTTTGTTTGCGACGAAGACTTTGCCGCCCTGATTATAAGACATTGGTTCCTCCTTATTTTTGTTACGCGCAAGGTTAGTTGTTGTTTGTTTGAGCTGTATCAACCCCTTAGTATCTTGAAGAGTCGGAAAAATCCGTAACTAACCGCTGAGTAATTCGAAATTTTTTTTTATATTTTTTGTATACTTATTTCTGTTTGAGAGTCTAATGTTAAGCACCTTCGCTCCCAGCTACCATTGCTATTCAATCAACTTTTTGCCATTCAATGGCTTTAACATTTTCCCAATAATGACATATTAGATTGTCCGGTGTAATAGCGACGATACCACGTTCATTAGACCAGGTTTTAACCAGTAAATTTTTGCCCAAATCTTTGAACACATAGACTGTGTCTTTCTTCCACATTCTAGCATTCTGATCATTGTTTTTGTTCAAATCCACTCTATCCCCGCCATTTCTGGAGGCATCATTCCTTAAGAAAACATCTTTTGATGTATTGGCCATTTTGTTCAAAGAAACTATAAAATATGATAATCAAGCTTATAACGGTTCTAGAATGTATCTTGCTGATAACAGTACTGTTCACTCAACACTACGCTGTAACACAGAAATTTAAAAAGTTTAAAATTCTAGAAGCAAATTGACTGGAAAAACTGTAAGTAAGATTAAGGGTTCTTAATTCCATTCATGATTGAAGGAGTTACCAGTCGTGGACGAGGATGCCAAATATTCAGTACTTGGAGAGGATGATTGTTGAATCCAGTTGAGTTGAAATCGTGTATTTGTATTTTTTTTGTGATAAATTGTATTTGAGTTGAATAAAAAACAGACGTCAGTCTTCTTTGAGAATTGGAATTCAAGTGGCGATAGATCGGTTACTAAGGCTTTCAAAACTTCTATAAAGAAGTGTTTAAGTTCGATAGCTCTTGTTTGTAAATGGTAATAAACTGTCGCACAAACCCTGCGTGCGGGTGTTCTCATAAGTAGTCTGAACGGTATTGGTCAAATATTAGTTGATTCCAGAACACGTTGATAGAAACTTCAACATGAGGAATCAACGCTGTAGCGTCTTGAAACGCGCTATGGACAGTGACCAGATTCGTTGCTGTATGTGAACCCAAATAGTTAAATTGTGTCGTGATGCGTGAAAGAGCATCAGCAACCACGTTTGACTTCCCAGGTTTCTACAACAATTCACAATTAAATTATTCTATCCGAGACTTCCAACGCTTCAATTTGGCATTGAAATTCCTATTACCTAACGCGTGTTAAAGGCTGGTGGTCCGTATAAATTTTGATAGAACCCGCACCATACAAATAAGAAGTAAGGTTGTCTAATGCCCATACTTTTGGTAGCATTTCTTTCTCGATTGTAGCGTATTTTTCTATGGTTCTAGTTAAAGCCCGAGAGATATAAGCTATCGGACGGTCTTTTTTCTCGTCTATTTGAGAGAGAACTGTCCCGATTGCATAATTTGACGCGTCCGTTGTTAAATGGAAAGGAATGTTAAAATTTGGAAAAGCTAACACCTCCGACGAAGAAAGGATGGTTTTAAGTTTGCAAAAGCTTGTAAAGCTTTTTCATCTTACTCAACTGAAAATTTGGCGGAATGATCTCTTGTTAAATTCGTTAGAGGTTTGGCTACATTTGCATAGTCTTGTAAAAATTTCCTGTAGTAAGAAGTCATACCCAAAAATCTTTTCAGTTCTTTAACATTGCTGGGAAGCTCGATTTTGTTAATAGCTTCTACCTTCTTATTGTCTGCCTTAATTCCTTCACCCGTGACGACATTACCCAAGAATTCTACCTGGGTTGATAAGAAATGAGTCTTCCCCAAGTTATCTCGAAGATTAGCTTTTTGTAAACATCGAAGACCAACCGAAGTTTAGTCCAATGGCTGTCGCAATTTTGACTAAAAACAATTATATCGTCGATGCATAGGTAGCAGATTTTACCAATATGTCCTCTCAACACATCGATCATACGTTGCAAAATTGCTGGGGCGTTCTTTAATTCGAACGGAAGACGTAAGAACTTGTATATTCCATTCAAAGTGGATAATGCGGTCTTAGGGATGTCGCTTTCTTTCATATGAATCTGATGGAACCCCGATGTCAAATCGAGGGTGGTGAAGTATTTAGCTTTATCGAGGCTTGCTAAGGTGGAATTAATGTCGGGAGTTGGGTATGTGTCGGATATGGTAACCGTGTTCAACCGTTTGAAGTCGATGACTAATCTGTGTTGTACCTCTCCGTTAGGTTTGGGTTTTTAAGGCACTATCCATAGCGGAGATTTATAAGGGCTTCGAGAAGGTCCGATTATCCCTTCACGTAGGAGTTCTTCCACCTGTTCTTCCACTACCTTCCTCATATGAGCGGGGTACGGATGTATTTCAAATCTGGAGACGACACGTCAACTTTATTTATTGCGTTGGCTGTCGAGTCCACAGATTTGACGTCTACAAGACCCATAATTTGATTGGGTGAATGATAATCTTTCCTGAATATGTTCAATTTATCTGTTTCATAAACTGACAATAATATTGTCTCTTTATTTTTGATATCGTTTTATTTATGCCTGTATGACCTCCTTGAATTGGATAGTCATGGAATGTAGACAATATAGCTTCCTTTTCTTCTTCATTATTTATTTGGGTCACCGGCTTGAGTAGCGCTACTCTTAATGATTTTTATTTTATTGCCCATGTGTTTGAAAGTATCTATTGAAATTGATTCAAAGATCTTTTCACTCGGTGCCACTTTTAGTTGGCTGATTTTAGATACACCGGCTTGCCATTCAAGCCTTTGGAAAAACTGACCTAAGTCGAGAATTCCAATGGAGTACAAATCGCTAACATTAATTCTTGCAACAACTGTTTTTCCATGTTTCAATAAACATGTTTTCGCGATGTTTTTGTAATATTTGTAATGCATTTATTGTAAAATTTGGTTCTTTATTATAGATTTCGTTTATTATGCTTATCATGTTATATAATTTCTAAATTGTCTGCTCTACTTGCATATCTTTTCTTTATGCACTTATTATGCAACTTATATAATTTAGTTAGGAAATTTGCTAATAAAAGAACAATTATTTTAAGCATAACCGTTATTACTTTTAAATCTACTGAGACAGTTTCGACATTATTACTTACATTTGCTGTTGAATCCGCTACTTTCTATTCGTGGTCTAACATATTTTCAATTTCTAATATATTATCGTCTTTTGAAATTGCATTCGAAAGCATTAAATTTGAATTTCAGATTAATTGTTTTTTTTTTTTTTTAATAATATATATATATTGTGTATGATTTATTATTACTAATTAAAAAAAAAAAATTTTTTTTTTTTATTAAGATTTTTCTATTCGATCAACGCAGTGATCTCCTGTCTAATGTTTCGTATGGCTTCACAGGCCATACTCTATTACGAGCAACGCAATTATCGCTCAGTATTACAAACGTTTCTTTACATTTCATTTAACAAATATATTTTTATTTTTTTATTAAGTTGCGCGAGTTACGATCCAACGCGGCTTCTCGAATTGTTTTCTTCAGAGGGTTTTAAATAAAATAAGCTTGTTGTTCTTTGTATGAATTTCAGAATTAGACTGAACTGGCGTTCAGTTCCAGTTATGATAAAATGCTGCTTCTCCAAATTGTTGTTGTATTCAGAAGGTTTTTTAAATAAGAAAACTTGTGTTTGTCGATTTCTTTTTTATTATTTTATCCTGTTTCATCTTTCACTAATGAATATATGTACATATATTGCTTATGATTATTACTAGATGCTTACTAGATTAAAATTAGTGTTATGATCTTCATCCTGATCCTGTAGGTTCCGTTGCGGCTGCGCCAGTTTCTTAGCATAGGTTTACAACTGTATATGTGTGTGTGTGTGTGTGTTGGTGCCCTATATTCATATCCTATATGCAACTCGGCAGTTGCAACATAATCTGGCCGGCGTGGGTGATCGGCCGGCTTACTGCCCATTCAGCATTTTGTTTGGGTCTTGGTATTCTGTCCACTCCGCATTTCTGTGTACGGCCCTTGTTGTTAGGCGGTACGCAGAGGCTTGGCTGGTGGATAGTTTAGAGGGGCGAGGTTAGTGGCGGTAACTCGCGCTCTCTGTAGCGCCGCCGGTCCCCGAAGATGCCTTAGCTTGGAACGCGATGGTGTCAGCAATGGTCCTCGCACAGGCTGTTGGGGCGCCGGTGCTGGTCTTCTCACAGACTGTTGGGGCGTCGGTGCTGGTCATTTCACAGGCTGTTGGGGCGCCGGTGCTGGTCTTCTCACAGGCTGTTGGGGCGCCGGTGCTGGTCCTCTTGCAGCATGTATAACTGCAGTGCGGCGACTCTAATAGTCCAGAGCAGTCCGTTGGGCATCTTTTCTCCGGTTTAGTGTTTAGTTGTTTCTTCTGCGGCACTGGTTGAAATACTTTAGAGTTTATTAATGTTATACTTTTAAAAGTGCTTTCATTCGTAGAGGTTGAGCTTTTGTATTTTTGCTGAATCGACTCGATATTGTCAATTTCTGCCTGTATTCTATTGCCTGCTGCCCAACTAATTGTTGTGTTGGGGGAAAATTGTTGGTGCGCCGGTGCTGGCTTCATTCAGGTATTGGTGGGGTGCTGGTGCTGGCTGTCGTGTTTGGCATGCAGTGCTTACACGTATAGTTGCAATGGACTGTAAATAGTGGTCCCTCGCGGTCCGGTGGGCAGTATTTCCTTCGTTTGAATCTATGTAAATTAATCTTTTTCCCGTCAAATTCTGGGATTGAGAAGGATATCTCCCTCATATATGCCCTATCGGCAACGGCTGAGTCTGTCATGGCTATTTTTTGTTTTTCTAAATTGTTTTCAATGCTATTTTCTGAATCAGAACACAGATGTTCTAACGCTTCAGGGTCAATATTTGGTTTTGACTCGTTTAAATCTTGGAATTGATTTTCATCAAACTCAATCGGAAAATATGGGTTTTTAGGAATAGTTAGTTTAATATTACGACGAACACTTATCGTCTCTAACTTTAGGGCTAATTGCCGTAATACTTTTAAACAGTGGTCGTTGTGTGCATTCGTTAGCTTGCTCTTTAGAGAAGATGCTAATTCGCTAATAATGTTGTATTCAGTTGTTAATACTGTAATATGGTGCAACAACGTTTCGACTCCTATTGTTGTGTTTTTATTGACACATTTATATGACTTGTCGAATTTTTTATGAGTTCGATTTTTTTTTCTATTTCTTGCCAACTCATAACTATTCCTTATACAAATTATTCTTTTATTGTATGATTTATGTGAATAGCCGAACCGTTGCATTGATCAATGCAGGTTAGTCAGAATTGAGTTAACTAAGATATGATATTATAGCAAGAGGCGATTCACCGTGTTTCTTTATTTGATTATCAACTTAGACTGTCTATACCATTTTCATCAAGCTTAAGCTAGCCCTACAGATCGTCGACCGCGCTGTCGGCGTCATCGTCGCCGTCGCTCTGCAAGCTGGCTGCGCGTGTGTGGTGTCGAGTTGCATCCTGTGCAGCTGGCTCGCTCATGCGCTGCATTCGTTGTTGCTGACCGATAATTCGCCTAGATCAGCGTTTTATCGGTGGGCAGCCGCATGGCGTGATGTATCCACACAGTGAACACTCGTTATGGGATAACTTACATTTTGTTGTTAAGTGGAATTTTTTTTTTTTTTAAATTTTCCCGTTTTGTACCGTTTTGGTTTTTTTTTTTTTAATCAATTATTTGAACGTCAGAGTCGTCACTTTCGGAGGTCAATGGTTCTGCTTTGATGATTTGATTTATGAACAAATCATTTATCGATTTTGGCAAGCGAACGTTTTTTCTTAGCAAATTTTTATATTGCAATGATAATATACGTTGTATTTGATTGTACATGTGCAATTTAACGGACTTGTTGGAGATTATCCACTGAAGGATAATTTTTAATTTTGGATGGGCTGGTCCGTTATTGACCAAAAACTCCAAGAACGGAATAAATCTAGCTAATAGCTTGAGTTCTACCATGATTTTTTTTTAAGTTGTATTACCTGTGTAGACGCACAATAAAAATGTTGGCAGGGCAAAGAATTGGATGTTGTTCTACATATCTTTTAACATGGACATAAGGTAACGTTTCTAAAACTTTTGCCTTTTCGGTCTTATCGCAGCCATATAATGGACTTATTGGGATATTATATCTTTCCATAAATTCATTTTCGAACTTATAAACTGAGATATATTCATGGAATGCTGAAAGTATTTGTATAGCTTGTATACGAAAATTAGGGTATTTAGTGTAAATGGCCTCTATTTTGTTTTCTATCATGTTTTAAAAATTTTGAAAATTATGTGGGACAATTTAAATTTTTTCTAGTTCTGCTGCTTTACTTATTCCTTTGCTCATATACCTCCTCTTGATATTTCTTCTATGAATTTTGTATAGTTTTGACACTGTGTTCAAAACCATGAGTATAACTATAATTAGAACCAAGATTAGCATGTAATTCAAATCTGGGGACGACACGTCAACTTTGTTGATTACGTTGGCTGTCGAGTCCACAGACTTGACGTCTACTAGACCCATGACTGGTTCTGGCAAATGATAATTTTTCCTGAGTATGTCTAAATTGTCTGTACTGAAAACTGACATGAAAGTCTGCCTGATCAAATTTTCTGGAAATATTGTGTTTGTTAAAAAATTTTTTTTATTTTATTTTAATATCCCATTTTTGTGGTATTAAGGGTTTGAGTGTAGTGTACATATGATTGGTTTACAGTAATTACCAATCATATGTTGTTAGTTAAAGCCTATCAGATGTTAGATATACCAACTTGCACCTTGCGGTGCTACAAGTTGTTTTTTTTGTAGGTATTAAAAGTAAAGGCAAAGTGGAGCTTGGCATTTAGCAGCTCTTTTGCGTTACTTCGCTCTTTTGGCGAAGTTGGGCCGTAATGTCATATATGCGTTGTTGGCAGCGTTGTTGCTCTTCCATGTCTGCGTACGTCTGCAGCATATCCCGCTCCAGTCGTCTCTGTTACCTTAAAATGTTTGTCACTATAATTGCAGCTATTGTCTTGTTTGTCTACGTTGTTTTTTTTTTTTTCACTTTGTCACAAATGTCACGGTCGCCATGAAGTAAAGGAAATCATAACCGCTTAGTTTCATGATCATTTATTGAATGTTCTTTAATTCTTTTAATTCTAAGTTTTTGGCTGGCCACTGCTTCGGCAGAGAAGTCAGCGCGAGAGCCGTACATAGTTTAATATATAATGTAAAGAGTGAGAGGATACACATATGTATAGTACATGGTCAAAGCGTGAGAACGCTGACGCGGCATCGTTGTGCGCGTTGCATTCTTACGCGATCATGTTACCATGTTATGCAACGACAAAGTGTCGTTGCTTGATTTAATGTTTAGACAACAACAAAGTGTTGCTGTTTATTACATTTGAATATGTATGAATATATGTGTATACTGTAATCGTCAAATATTCAGAACGCTTCGACTGTTCTTCATCAAGATCATTTATTGAATCTCTTTTGAAATTGAAATATATTCTTAGCTTATGGTTAACATTTATAAACTTATGCTGTTATCAGTTAACAGCTACAAAGAGAGGGAGAGCGATTGTACTTACTTTCTTTAGCGTAATCGTCTACATTATATAAGGGGTTAATGTTATCTATTTTATTAAAATGTTGGGGCAAATTGCTTTGCTTGCCAAAAACTAATTCGTATGGACAATAATTATGTGCCATAGAAGGGGTCGTGTTGAAACAGTATACGAAATATTGAAGCCATACATCCCAATCGTTTTTATCGACTGAGATGTAAGAGCGTATATATTCGTTAAAAGTTCTATGACTTCTTTCAACTGTTCCAACGGTCTGGTGGTGGTGCGCTGTGGACGTTATGTTGTCTATTTTTAAATATTTGCACATGTCATTTATAATGGTATTTTTATATTCGGTGCCCATGTCCGTAATAAACGTTTTCATGGGGCCAAATTTTAAAATGAATTGCTCAAATATTGCTTTTGCAACAGTGTTGGCATTCTTGTTTGGTATTGGAATGGCAACGAGATATTTAGTTAAATCACAAATAAGTGTAACTGCATATTCGTTACCATTCTCGGATCTGGGTAATGGACCTATAGTGTCAACATTACTCTATCAAAGGCACTCAGTGGTGTGTCTGTTATTGTCAAAGGAGTTTTAGTATGAACTAATGTTTTGACATCTGGCATTTGGGACATCTACGTATGTACTCTTTTATCTGACGAGTCATGTTTTTCCAATAGTAGTGTCTTTTTACTTTGGCCAAAGTTTTTGTTATACCAGTATGTCCTCCTTGTGTGGGATTATCATGAAATGTAGACAATATTGCTTCTTTTTCTATATCTTTTGATATAATGGTCACCGGCTTGAGTAGCGCTACTCTTAATAAATTCAATTCATTATTGCCCATGTTTTTGAAATTATCTATAGAAACTTGTTCAAAGATTTTTTCATGCGGTGCCAATTTTAGTTCGCGTATATCATGCATACCGGCTTCCTTTTCGAGCCTTTGGAAAAACTGACCTAAGTCAATAACTCCATTAGTATACAGATCGCTAACGTTTATTCTTGCAATGACTTTATTTCCGTGTTTAAAATAACACAACTTTTCTTCATATACAAGGCCACTACTTTTCGTACGTCGTCATTCGTGATGACTTCATATACGTTGGGCTTAGAAGCTTTTTCAAGATTTTGCCTAAGCAAAAGTTCTTGTTTATTTCCTGCGCAGGAATTGTTTTGTCTACTTTGATGCCTGGTAGTGACTTTCAGGACTTTGTGTTGTATGTCTTTTAATTCGGATATGTTATCCGTGATAGGGCATCTGCCATCTGGAACTAATAAAAGTGGGCTATTGTATTCTGACACAGATGGTTCGACTATTTTGTCGTTGATCAACTTTCCAACTTGTTTTGGATTTCAGCTGTTTGGCTGTGCGGGCTTCGATAGTTTTTAATATACACTGGTTCATTGTCTTTTAGTCTCAAGTTTTGTTTATATAAATTATTTGTTGTGATCGATTCGGTTTCGAGACCGAATACGTCACTATACTCGGTGCATAACTTTTTTAGTTGAGGTTTGAATTGAGGCGGAAAATTTTTGGCTAGATGAGATAAGACGTTTTCTTTCTACTTTCTGGATTTGTTTGAAACTACATCGTAGTTCGAAAGTGTTTCGTGTTGCAAATTATTAATTGTAATTAATTGATCTGAATTAGTTGTATTTAGTTAACGGACAAACGTATTTTGGGATGTTGCAATTGTGTTTGCAACATATACACCAGTCTGGATTTCTTGGTTTGGAATAAATATGCTATCTTCTTTTGAAATTAGCGTAATTTTTCGGACAATTTGAGATCTTGCTGGTAGAAGTATTGAGTTTCTACCAGAATCATATGTTATGGGAACATGAATTGGATATTTTAGATTATTGGGTCTAATTATAAACCAATCTTCTGATGGTTTGAAGTCAAGTTGGCAATTGTATTTTTTAATAAAATCAATGCCTAGTATTCCATCACATGGTATAGCGAAATCTAAATCAACTATATGAAAGTTGTGTGGAATTATATATTTACCTGTCTGTATCTCAATTGATGCTAGTCCTTTGGATTTTAAAATTTCTTTACTAATGCCTTGGATGTTTATAACATTATTAGGCTGGATGTCGTGAAAGACATCAGAAGTTTCTTTAATTATTGAAATGTCTGCACCTGTATCTATTAAGAATATAAGTTTTTTACCTGTTGACACATGGTCAAATGAAACAAATATATTGAGACTAAAATTTATTGTGTGAACTCTGGTGTTTATTGTTGGGTATCTAAAGGAGTTTGGGAGTTTCCCGAGGCTTCTTGGGTTACTCTGACATTATTTGTGTTGTGGCCTCTATATGAGTTGCCACAGTCACGGCCTCTAGAGGTTCCTCTATTTTGTCCTCGCCCCTGTAATAATTTCGGTTACCGTTTTGATGGTAATTACCTCTTCCTCGGTAGTTACCTCTATTATAACCAGGGTTTGATTGTTGTTGATAGTACAGAACAGTGTTGTTCTGTCCTGTAGCCTCAGTGCAACTATTTACTAAATTGGAAATGGCATCGTTCATATTATTGAACGTGCCTGCCTGCATGATAAGTTTTACCTTATCTATTGTGCAGTTCTTTGTCATTGCCTTTACAGCTTGTGTAGTGCTGTATTTGTTAGCTAAATCCATTGACAAACCGTCGTTAATGTAAGCTCCTTCAAGTGCTTTAGTCAGTTTTTCCACCTCTTGGGTGTATTGACCGGCTGTTTTTCCCTTTTGCTGAAGGTTAAGGAGTTTAGCAGATATGACTTCTACCGATTCTCCCTTAACTGAGGTTGACAACTTTGAGATGATAGCTTTGATACTTTGCTCATCACTTATTAGGTTTCTAGAATAGCCTTTTAGTTTTTTTTTATTAGGCTCACCGCATTAATTTCATGGGCGCCTTTCAATGATTCTACTAGGTCTAATGCATCAAGGAAACTTCTTAAGTTTTGAGCTTGTCCATCGAATTCTGGCAATAGAGAAGAGGCTAGCCTCAAAAATTCAACTAAATTTTGTGCCATGATGGGTTTGTCTGAATCTGTATCCTTGCCTTCTGTTTGATCCATTAGCTGAGATTTGTCAAATGTGGCTATTTTATTTACTTCATTTGGGAGAAATATGATAAGCTCATGCCTCTCCGAAATATATACAAGGTTTTCTCTTAATCGTTTTAAGATGACATTGCGTAATTTGAAGTGAATCAGCTTTGTGAGCGTTGGTAAGTATAATGTTTCTAACGTTGTTGTAAGTATTTACCAACAACTCTAAATGTTTTGACTTCGTTTCATTTGAAATCTGTGCACTTTTGTTAAGGCACTTGAAAGATTTATCAAATTCTGTTCTTTGGCTTATAACGTATTTACGTATATGATCCCAGTCCATTAAATTCGTTATATAGGAATTTCATTAAACTTTATATACGAGAATGTTAGTTACTTCACCCAGTATTGGGTTGAATGTTATTGAAGAAGTAACTTCAACATTTGGTAGGGATCTGAGCACTTGTAGCTTTTGTTTTTTAGTACAATTAATTAGTGGTGAAAATACACTATTGTACGTTGCTATGAATAAGTGTTCCAATTCGTAAACACTTATTGGGTGTTCAGAGAGCAAGAACAGAATTCTACTGGCAAATGATGGGTCTCTTTTTGTTATTTCTTTTAGTAAGCTTGTTGTCTTCATTTTGCGGTTATTTTATAAAATTTTTTTTGAATACTTATGCTTGAGCTAAGTCGTTGGCCCTACTTTGATATCTTCTTTTCATGCTATTTCTGTGTAATTTATAAAGTTTTACTACTGAGTTTATTATCATTATCGAGGCTATTATTGCAACTAAAATAAGCATGTATTGCATATCTGGTGGATTTACGTCAACTTTATTAATAACGTTGGCGGTTGAATCCACCGATTTCACATCTACAATGCCCATTATGTTTCCTTGTGGAACTGTTTTAATTTTAAAAGTGTCTATTTTTTTTTTTTTTTTTTAACTGCTCTATTCCAACATATGATCGTATGTTTTTTTTTGTACTTTAAATAAAATTTTTTTTTTTTTTTTTTTTTTCATTTAAATTTATATATGTATGACAATTATTTTTTTCGACTTAATTTTATGAATATCGGCATTTAAGATGCACGATCCTAATACACCTCATGGGTGGCGTGAAATTCCTTTACCTTTAGGTTTACAATGTCCTACCTATTTGTTAGCATAGCTTTACAGGCTATGCTGCTTTCGGGCGGAAATGGTTCCGCGCGATTTAACAATTTTTTTGTTTAAATTTAATAATTTTATTTAATCTAAAGATATTATTTATATTTAAAAATACGATGTCCTCTGGTTTCTTTGCTAATATAGATAGTCGTCAAGCTGGTGCTCCCTCGATGGCGCAGATGGCGGTCCTATGCCTTCCGCACTTTCTCTTGTCTGCTACTGATGAACCATGTTCCAGTCGTCGTTTGCGTCAGCTGGTCGTCGCTGTTTTAGCCTCGCTGACGCTCCTTCGAAGGCGCAAGCGGCCGTGTGCCTCTCGCGCTTGATCTTTTGACAGCTTCCGTTGTTATGGCCTATGAGCTCAGGCGGTGCCGGTGCCGGTATTCGCACTGGTCGTTGGTTTCATGCAAGTGAATTTGCATACAGCACTATATAGAGGTCCAGGACAGTCGTTCGGGCAGGTGTCTGGCTTTCTCGGCAATGGCTTTTGTAATGGAGGTTTAATTAGTTTGATTTTATTTATTACTTGTATATTAGCTGAGTGAGTTGCGTGTATTGGGTTTCGCTCTTCGAGACTTTTTTTAAATAGTCAAGCTCGGACTGCAACTTTTGTGCAGTTGTCCACGCTGGAGGCGGCGTTTTTGTGTATAAAAGCCACTTAATGTGTGCTATTCTTTTGTTTATTGTATTCTTTAGGCCTCCGCGTTTACCCATCACTCGCACTCTACTCACTCAGACTTTAGGTGTTTGTTATCCGCCATTGCTGCCGCTGTTGTTGTTGCCGTTGTTGTTGTTGTCGTTGTTGTTCACTTTTGATTTGGGTGGTTTTTGCCGCTAGACTCAATCCGAGTCACGGTCGCCATGTAATCGTCAAATATTCAGAACGCTTCGACTGTTCTTCATCAAGATCATTTATTGAATGTCTTTTGAAATTGAAATATATTCTTAGCTTATGGTTAACATTTATAAACTTATGCTGTTATCAGTTAACAGCTACAAAGAGAGGGAGAGCGATTGTACTCATACATTTGGCTAAAGTGCAAGCGCACATCTTGTGAGGGCACATCTTCTTCCTTTTTGGTAGATCTTTAATTGGACGATGTTCTTTAATAGCTGTTTTATTTATATTTTTAATGTGAGCTGAGTGAGATGTATAGTTTGGGGTTCTTGAAATTGACTTTAAATAGTCAAGTTCAGCTTGCAATTTTGCAGCTGTTTCCCACGCGGGTGGCGGAGTTTTTGTAAATAATAGCCACTTTATGTGTGCTATCCTTTTTGTTATTTTATTTTTTACTCCACCGCGTTTTCCCATATCTATACACTCTACTCACTCAGATTGTTTGTTGGTTTTTGGTTTCCCTCGACGATCAATTGATGCTGTTGTTGTTGTCATCTATTTATGTTTGTTATTTGTTGTTGATGTTGTTTGTTGTTGAGCTGAACACATAAAATTATTGTTGCACAGTTGTAGTTTCATCTGTTTATTGCTGTTGCGCCATTTATTTATTGTTTTTTGTACATAGTTCTTTAGCTTCACTCAGTTAGTAGTTTTTAGTATTTTCCACACTTTTCACTGTTTTATAATTTCATTGCAAGTTTGTATTTAATTGTTTTAGTACTTTACTGTACTTGTTCTGCGATACGGATCGCTGTCACGGTCGCCATGAAATGGTTAGAGTGAAACACTTCGACTCTCTTTCATGAAAGGCACGTTATTGAATGACTTTATTGGAATTGAAATATATTCTAAGCTTATGGTTAACATTTATAAACTTATGCTGTTATCAGTTAACAGCTACAAAGAGAGGGAGAGCGATTGTACTCATACGTTTGGCTAAAGTGCAAGCGCGGCGTTTCCCGTAGGGCAACGGTCTCACGCTTGCGTGGCCTTCTAAAGAGGCTTCATATTACTTACATGCGCAGACCATATGTATGTGTGTGCTTTGGTATGCGCATACATACATATGTTTAAGCTGAGCGTGTTTAGGTTTATTTATACTTGCAACAAAGTGTTACAAGTTGTATTTAAAATATGTTTTGAAATTACGTATATGAATACACTACAATATTTAAGTGAGTATGAGTGATTGGCTTTTTAATTGCGATTTTAGACTTTAAAAAGTCCAATTCAGCTTGTAATTTTATAGCTGTTGCCCACGGGGGTGGTGTTGGGCTTGAAAATAATAACCACTTTAGACGGGCTATTCGTTTATTAATTTTGTTTTTTACACCCCCTCTTTTTGCCATATCACTTTTACTCTACTCACTCAGATTGTATCGTTGCCGTTGTCCACTATTTAATTATCCATTTGCATATTTGTGTTGTTGCAGATTTGATGTTTTGTAAATTCTTGGAGTTGTAGGTTTTTGTAGCTTTGTAGATTTTTGCAGTTGCTGGTTTTTGTTATCTTGTAGATTATTGTAGTTGTAGGTTTTATATCCTGAGGTCTATCATCTTTTAACTAAGTTGGATAGTCAATGAACAGACTTCACTTTGGTTTTTGATTTGATTCTTTATTAGGAACTGGAGCAGCAATGGTGCCGCTTCCAACGTTCAGTTGTTTTCTGATCTTAAACATTTTACTTAGGTTCTAAGGAAGCCTAAATCTCATTGCTGCGCTGCCCTCAGTTGGACAGCAGAGAGAGACGGTTATGTATATTCTATGTATTATTACATATGTATGTAGAGTATATATGTATCTATGCCCACTTAAGCTGGAGCTCAAGGGTATATGCAAATTAAATCTTCCGTCGTTCCCTCAGGTGTCCTGCGACGATCCGTAGCTAGTAGAACGAGGTTGACTTCTTCTTCCTTTTATGGATGGTGATGAGTCCAGCTGGTGAGTGCTGGAACAATGAGGTTTATGATGCGGGAACTTTCCCAGTAGCCCGTCTTGGACGTGGTCTACTATTGATAATAACACAAGTTATATTTGTTATCGGCAATGCCGGAGTTTAATCAAAGGTTCGTCTTATATTATTGCGAAGCAGATAGAGACTGAAGACTATAACAATATTCAAGATTCAGCGAAGCCAATGCATCGCGCCATTCTTTAGAGTCGGCGAGCCGACTCAGCATTCTTGCGCAAGCAACGCGGGTGTCCGCTTTCAGTTGCTGTGCGCTGAACTCTCATCGGCGAGTCAACATTGTTTACACAATAGTACTTTGTTGCTGAGGGCAACTGGAATGCTTAAGGCTGTGTGTGTTATGTACTTTGTTGCTGAGGGCAACCAAATTACTTATGATTGTGTATTTATAGTGTATCTTATATGTTAGTTGTTAACTTGCATACACTTGAGTTTGGTCATTTTAATGACACTTGCACATTCTGTGCGGCCGCCGATCGACTCATATTTCGTCCATGGGTTGAAGACCGGGACTATGTTTATGTAAACATTGCAACAAAGTGTTACAGTGTGTATTCTTTAAGTACTCTTGGTACAGTTGATATTCAATATGTATGCATACTACACAATATATGTGCAAATTATTAGGTTCTGTACTATTCTCCAGTCCTTCGCTGCAGGTTTCCAGTAAGGTAGCTTCTCTCCTCGGTGTGTGAAGTGATTCCCTCGGTGATGCTAGTATAATAATAGCACTCAAGTTATTTGTTTTATTATTTTAGATCGGAGCGACTGTTTATATCGCTCCGAATGCTTTATTGGGAATGCCTTAACAATTTGGGCCTAAACATATCGTAAGCTACAAAAAGGCTGTGCGCTGCTTATGGTGGCAGCGCAGCCGTTTGTATATAAGCGTTATATATATATAAGCGACGGATACGTCGCTGCGGGCAGAGTGTGTTATGCACATGTATACTTAAGTGGTCAATGCATGGGACACATGCTGACGCTGTCTTATTCTTGTAGGATCATATTTCGGTGCACTTGAAATGTACTTGAAATTGTATGTTTGAATGTGTTTATGCAACGACAAAGTGTACTCAACACTGCACCTTTTTCTGTTTTACTGCAATGATATAATGGGCTTGTGTTTGTATTATACGTTGTCATATATTCATATTCGAACGTATTTACTGTGATGAAATCTTTATGGTTTTTTAATATATTTATTGATCTGACTAAGAAATTTGGATCTAAATTGTATGTCTGTTCTATCGCTAACTGCATAATTTTGGGATAAAATATTTGTCGTTTTTGGATTAGATTTTCATTATTACTTTTTATTGATAATAGTTGTTCAGGGATTTGAAAAAAAAATAGGTCGCATAGATTTGCGGTCTATGCTTCTAATCGGGCAGAAAAGATTCCGCTCAATTTTACATGTTATAAGTATATTAATATATATATTCAGCTTGATGATATTCTGCTTGATGACCTTCTGCTTGATGACTTTCTGCTTGATGACCTTTTGCTTGTTGACTTTCTGCTTGATGACTTTCTGCTTGTTGACGCATCAGCTTTTCGTCGCCGGATGTGGCACGCTGATGCTCCCTCGTATGTGCCAAAGGTGGTCCTTAGCCTTTTACACTTGTAGATCCTTGGTTTTTGTTGCACGTATACTGGCAATGTGGTGATATCATTGGTCCCTCGCAGTCCTTAGGGCAGGTTTTCTTTATCGGAATTTTTCTGACGGGTGGAGGTTTGGTTATTACTTTGTTTTTAATAATGTTAATGTGAGATGAGTGAGTTGTGTTTATTTGGGTTGCTTGTGGTTTTATTGACTCTAAGAAGTCGAGTTCAGATTGCAGTTTAGCTGCTGTTCCCCACGCGGGAGGTGGCGTGGTGACGAACAATAACCACTTTATGTGCGCTATTCTTTTATTAATTTTTTGTTTGACACCACCACGTTTGCCCATTTTAAACACACTCTACTCACTCAGATTATGTCATGTCGTGTATTCGAAGACTTTGATTTCCATTCTCCAGTTGCTTGCCGCTTTTTGGTCGATTTGTCTTGATGAGCTGATGGCTTGGCACGCTTTGCCTTTGTTTTTGTAGACGGTGGTGGTGGTGTTGTTGTTGTCACTTTCAATTGAATCTCAACTGCTGCACGTTGTCTTTTTTTTTTTTTTGGAAATTTTTATAATTTTTTTATTTCACAACGGCTCTTTGCCGCTGTCACGGTCGCCATGTAATCTGTTTCCTTTAAGGCCATATAATATGTTGGATATTTTATATTGAGTAAATGTTATTCATGTAGAGATATAAACATCCGTCTCCGTTTAGGTTTCTTTATTGAATTAATTTGAATATTAATTCTAACTTAAGGCTGACCACTGCTTCGGCAGAGAAGTCAGCGCGAGAGCCGTACATACTTTTGTATATAATATAATGAGAGCGAGAGTATACACATATGTATAGTAGATGGTCTAAGCGTGAGAACGCTGACGCGGCATCGTTGTGCGCGTTGCATTCTTACGTGATCATGTTACCAGCACTGGGTGCTTGTCTTATTGTTTATGCAACGACAAAGCGTTTATTATATTTGAATATATATAGATACATGTGTATACTACAATACAGCATGTGTACTCACAATGTGGTGAGTACATTGGTCCAGCGCAGTCTTGCGGGCAGCTCTTTTTTTTAGTTTGGGGATGTCTTTTTGCGGTGGTGGTTTATCTTCGTTGCTGAGTTTAACACTTTTATTTGTATTGAGTGAGGTGCGGAGTTGGGATTTGTTTTGTTTTTGCTTGAGTCTAAAAAGTCCAGTTCAGCTTGTAATTTCTGGGCTGTTGCCCACTCGGGTGGTGTATTAGAGGATAGTAGCCACTTTAGCTTAGCTATTCTCTTATTTATTTTCTTTTGAACATCTTAGCGTTTGCCCATTACTCACACACACTCTACTCACTCAGAACGTTTTCCATAGATGTAATTATTGCGTAGTCAAGGTTATCCTTGATGATGTCCTAGGTCTTCAGGACCCAGGTCACGGTCGCCATGTAGTTTGATCGTATTATGATTAAAAAAACATGTGTATGGTTCATTTGTTCTTTATTGAAATGAATGTTGCCTTAGCTTATTATTTGGTTTATATAGGCCTGGCGCTGCTTCGTCTTTGAGTTCTTTTATATTAATACGAGAAAGTGCGTCTGCTACGAAATTATCTTTCCCCTTTAGGTATTCTACAGTGAAGTCGTATTCTTCAAGCTCTAGCCGCATGCGAGTTAATTCAGAACTGGGATTAGTCTTAGAAAAAAGATATGTCAATGGTCTGTGATCCGTTTTAATAGTAAAGTGTTTGCCATAAATATATGGTCTAAAATGGGTAATTGCCCAATGAATTGCCGCTAACTCTTGTTCTGTTGTGCTTTTATTGCTTTCCCCGGTAGGAACAGGTGTCTCGAAATTTGGTTCTTCACTCATCAACTTTATTTTAGTTTTTGTTGTATTTAATTCACATTTAATTTACATTGTTCTTTTTATAAAACTTTTTGCTGTTTTTGTTGTGTTTAATTCACATTTACAGAACGTTGTGATGGTGCACTCGGCACGGTCGCCATGTAATAAGTTCAAATTATAGAGTGTAATTAATGGAAGCATAACCGTTCGGCTTAGTGTTCATTTATTGAATGCTTTGTACAATCTATCTTAAAGTATATTTTAGCCTATAGCCGCGGAGCTGCGCTGCCAGTGACGCCGACAGCGGAGCGGCTCTCTGCACTATATAATAATAAGAATATGGAAAGAGTGTGCATGGTATATGCATGCATTGCGAGTACATATATATTACTCGTGGTATGCGCTACATAAGCGTAGCGTGGGATATGCGCCGTCAGCTGAATGGCCGGCTAGTGTACTAGCGGTCCGCGCTGCGTAATATGAGCCGGAGTCAATAAACTCAAGTGGCTCGCGCTTTTGGCTATATGTTTGTTATTGTATGCAACAAAGTGTCGCATACTTATGTATGTAAATACAGGGTGTTCTTTAATGCATATACACACTACAAGATTTTTATGTTGAAGGAGCGTCTGCTCCGTTTGCGTCGTTTATTCAGAATGAATCTTAAATTCTAATGTTGGCTTCAGCTAAGCCGAAAACATGCAATGCTTATATCTATGTGTTTATATGTAAGTATGTTAGTATATACATATATATGCAGAAGGCATGTACATATATGTTGGGTATGCCACTTGAGCTGCAAAGTGCATGCTCAGCATTCTCACGCGCCGCGATCGGCTTATATAAATTAAATAAAGTGATGATTTGTTTAACAAAAAAAAACGACTTTCGTTTTATTCAAGTGCTGGTTAAGAACTAACTTATGACAAGTAAGGCCTTAGGCTAGAGACCGCTCAATTATGGAATGTAGATGTTGTCGCTGCAGTTGTCGCTGCTGCTGCCGTTGTCGTTGGCTTGTAGCTTTGGGTGTCGAATAGCCAAATTCGGTCCCACGGTGGTGCTCGTTGTGTTGGACCCATGCAGGTGCATGTCGGTAAATGCTGACGTGGCGGATGCGCTCCACGCGCTGTTGTCGTGATTATGTTTTGGCGTTTGTAAGAATTGTTCTTAACTCATATAAATTAAATAAACCGATGGTTTCTTTAATTAAAAAAAAGGGACTTTCGCTTTATTCAGGTGCTATTTTAGAACTAAACTTATGACAATTATATCTTACGCTAGAAACCGCTGGCTGGAGTTCTTCTGTTTGTCGCCGGTGCTGCCGCCGCTGCGGATGCTGTTGCTGTTGTCGTTGTAGCGTTGAGTGTCCGGTAACCAGCTTATGTCGCACGGTGGTGTCTGCAGGAATCTGCTGACACAGCGCACGTGGCGGATGTCGTTCACGCGCTGCTGTCGTGGCTTATAACTTAGCGGAGTGCAATTTGGGTGCACATGCACCGTCGCTGCTGAGGCATTTGGGTATTTGTAAGATTTGTCGTTAACTTATATAAGGCAAGCACTGGCTCGTGGTGGTTGATCAGATTTCAAGTGCGCTGACCGTTTGTGTAATTGCGTTATATTTGTATATACGTAGCAACAAAGTGTTGCTATGTCTGAAGGTTACATACCCTGCAATATAGTGGGTGTATGACAGATTGTCATGCATACTACACTATCGTCCTTATTTAGATCTTTGCAGTGATCACCTGTCTATTTTTGTATGGCTTTACGGGCCACACTCTTATCAGTCGGAAAAGGTTCCGCGCGATTTTACATTCTTAATAATATTTAATTTAATATATGTGGTCGTTTCTGTAGATTGCTGGCGCTCCCTCGCAGGCGTGGAGGGCGGTCCTTTGCCTCCCACGCTTTTGTTTTCCTTTATTATCCGTTCCGTTGATGCATCAGCTGGTCGTCTTTTCGCTGATACTCCCTCGGCGGCGCAGCCAACGGTCCTATGCCTTCTGCGCTTTATTTTTCTTCGTTGTGCATGCATATTGGCAATGCGGCGACTCCAATGGTCCCGCGCAGTCCTGAGGGCATGTATAGTTTGGGGTTCTTGAAATTTACTTTAAATAGTCAAGTTCGGCTTGCAATTTTGCCGCTGATTCCCACGCGGGTGGTGGAGCTTTTGTAAATAAAAGCCACTTTATGTGTGCTATCCTTTTTGTTATTTTATTTTTTACTCCACCGCGTTTGCCTATAACTATACACTCTACTCACTCAGATTGTTTGTTGGTTTTTGGTTACCCTCGACGATCCATTGATGCTGTTTTGCTGTTCACCATCAATGCAGGCTTGCAGCTGTGGTTATTAGTGCCCTTGGTCCTCCAGGACCCATGTCACGGTCGCCATGTAATGTTTGGTGTAGAGGTGTTCTTAGTTTTCCAGACATTTAAAACACGTCTATTTCAAAGTAGGTTTCTTTATTGATTAATTGAAGGTTCTTACTTCTAAGAATATACATAGTATAAGGCAGAAAGCTGCTTCGGCAGAGAAGTCAGCGCGAGTTACCACTTGGAGCCTTGAGCGGGTTTACAGTCGTGGTGTTTTGTTTTGTTAGGCATACGTTGTAACAGAGTTTTTATTCTGATACTTGAGGTATATCCATCATACAATAATATATATATAAATATAAATTTAATTTAGTCAAAAATTGTTATTAGTATTGTAAACGTCAAATTAAAAATACTTGGACTGTTCTTCATGAAAGCTTTTTATTGAATAAATTTCTTAGCTTAAGGTTTTGTTGGAAAGGCCTGGCGCTGCTTCAGCAGAGAAGTCAGCGTCAGAGCCGTATATATAAGTACTTTATATATTAAGAATAATTGACGGAGAGCGAGAGTATATACATATATATCACGAGCGGTCTAAGCGTAAGAACACTGACGCGGCATCGTTGTGCGCGTTGCATTCTTACGTGATCATGTTACCAGCACTGGGTGCTTGGCTTATTGTTTATGCAACGACAAAGTGTCGTTGCTCGATTTTATGTTTAGACAACAACAAAGTGTTGCTGTTTATTATATTTGAATATATATGGATATATGTGTATACTACATCTCCCTCCTTTTAAAAAATAACGTAATATAATGAAGTTATTTTGAAAGTGTATTTATGTCTAGTTTTATAATATATATTTATATATGGTTAGTTAATTATATTGTTATATGTTTGTATTAAAGGATTTTTGAAATAGTTTTTCTTTTTATATAAATTTTTTTTTTTTTTTGAAGTGTAAAGATAAAAACTTTTTATACTCTTAGAAATATGTTGTTTAGTTTAATAAAACGATATTATCATCTTGTGGTTGATCAGGCCAAAATATAAAATATTAGACTATGCTCGAGCTAACCTATTTGTTGAATATTTTAATTCTATTTTTGTTCACGATTTGTGTTTTTTTCTTTCCTACGTCTATTTTTATAATATTTCTATCTTCTATGCTTATAACTTTGTAGGGTCCTGAATATTTACTTTCTTGCTTATGAGCTGTTTCTTTCCTTAACATGATTAATGTTCCTATTTCTAGTTGTATGTCATTAACTTGTTTATCATATTCTAATTTTCTTTTTTGTTTTTCTATGTATATCATTGTTTTTGCTCTTTTGTAAGCAATTTCTAGTCTAAACTTAAATTCTTTAGCATAATCATCTATGTTGTATATTGGATCTATTCTAGCTAATCTATTAAATTCTGCCAATTGTCTTGGAGGTCTTCCAAAGACAAGCTCGTATGGACAGTATTCATGTACTGTCGACGGAGTTGTATTGAAACAATAGGTGAAGTAATTCAACCATATGTCCCAATCATCTTTGTCAATCGAAATATATGAACGAATAAATTCATTAAATGTTCGATGATTTCTTTTAACTGTTCCTAAAGTCTGGTGGTGGTGTGCTGTTGAGTGTATATTACTTATATTCATATACTTGCACAAGTCATTTATTAGTGAGTTTTTGTATTCAGTACCCATGTCCGTTATGAACGTCTTCATAGGACCGTACTTTAGTACAAAAAATTCAAATATCGCTTTGGCTACTGTTTTTGCACTTTTATCAGCTACAGGTATTGTAAATAAATATTTAGTGAGGTCACATATAATTGTGATTGCATACTCATTGCCATTCTCTGTACGAGGTAATGGTCCAATAGTATCTATTAGAACAGTGTCAAAGGCGGTACTTGGTGTGTTTGTTATGATCATTGGTGCTTTAGTATGTGTAGTTGTTTATGCCTTTTGGCATTTCATGCATGTTTTAACATACTTTGTAATTGTCTTTGTCATTTGGGGCCAGTAGTAGTATTTCTTGATTTTTAACAGGGTTCGCGTTATCCCCGTATGGCCACCTTCTATAGGATCGTCATGGTATTTGGACAGGATTGCCTTTATTTGACTTTCGTCATTTTTGTCTATTTTTGTCACTTTTTGTAGTAGCGCTACTTTTATTTTCAAATATTTATTGCCCATATTTTTAAATTCATTAAGTGATACAAATCCGAAAATTTGTTCACTTGCTGACATTTGTAAGTTAACGATTTTATGTATTCCGGCTTCTGAATTAAGCCTTTGAAAAAATTGACCTAAATCGAATTTTTCATTAGAGTACAAATCATTAATTGGAAATCGTGAAATAATTCGTTTTCCTTTCTTTAGTAAACAATTATTTTTACCGAATTTTATTTTCACAAATTTCTTTACGTCATTATTGCTAATGACTTCATAGACATTGGGCTCTTTTATTTCTTTTGGCAATTTTTGTTTTTCATCTGCGCAGATGTTTTCCTGTCTTTTTGATGACCTTGTTTGGACCATCGTTATATTTCTGTTCATTTCTATAAAAGTTTCTACTTTTATTCTTGATAATGCATCTGCAACGTGATTATCTTTCCCCTTGAGGTATTCTACTGTGAATTGATATTCTTCTAAATCTAGTCTCATTCTAGTCAATTTTGAAGTAGGATTTTTCATCGAAAAAAGGTAGGTTAAAGGTCTATGGTCTGTTTTTACTAAGAAATGCCTTCCATAAACGTATGGTCTAAAGTGTTTTATTGCCCAGTGTATTGCAGCTAATTCCTCCCTGTGTGAAAGCTCTTGAAGCGAATGCAATTGGCAATTGCATACCGTTGTACTCTTGAGTTAGTACGGCACCACATGCATGTTTACTTGCATCTGTGGTTATGCATAATTCTTTGCTGAAGTCAGGGTATTGTAACAATGTAGGCTTCATTAATGCCTTTTTAAGTATTTGAATGCGTCTTCGCATTCTTTTGTCCATTCGAATTGGACATTCTTTTTGCACAATCTGGTCAAATGACGTTAATGTTGTGCGAAGTTATGAATAAATCGTCTGTAATAATTACAGAACGCGACGAAACGTCGTGCGCTATCCGCATCAGTTGGGGTGGAGTTGGATAGTTTTTGATCAGGGAGGATGCCATGGTCTGTGCACGTATGCCCAAGGAATTTAACCTCGTGCATGAAAAACGAACATTTCTCTGGATTTAATTTTAGGTTGTGTTTTCTACACAGATCAAAGATATTTGACAAATTTTTAAACATGTGCTGTTCTGAACAGCCAATGACTACTAGGTCATCCATGTAGAGAAATGCTTGGGATGGCTCAAGGCCAGAAAATGCGAGTGCCATCATTCGCATAAATGAGTTTGGTGCTACCTTAAGACCATATGGTAATCGCGTGAAGCGATAAGAACCGGAGTTCGTGTTACATTTCTAGATTTCTCATCTAGCTCTATTTGGTGAAATCCTGACATGAGATCGAGACATGAAAAATATTGTGCTCGTCCTAATTGGTCTAAGATTTCTTCTATTCTTGGCAGTGGGTATTTATCTGCCAGAAGTTTTTTATTTATTTGGCGATAATCAACAACTAAACGCCATTTTTTCTCCTTTGAATTTGGGAGAGATTTTTTGGGAACCAAGAGAAGTGGGCTATTATATTCAGAAATTGATGGCTCAACTATACCATCTTTTATTAATTTTTCGACCTGTCTGTTTATTTCTGGTTTTTCTGTTTCAGCATTTCTGTAATTTTTTATGTAAACGGGTGTCCTATCTGCTAATCTCAATTTTTGCTTATAAAAATTATTACATGATATGGGTTCTGAATCAATTTAATTTTATCATGTTTGAATTTATAATAAAAATTGATTTTTTTTTTTTTTTTTCAAATTTTAAGCAAATCTGTACCCTTACTAATTGAGGTGTACTTTTTCTTAAGGCTTTTTGTGTGGGAGTTATAAACTCGAAGGTCTAAATTTAGGATCATGAGTGCTACTATAATTGCTACCAAAACTAGCATGTACTGCAAATCGGGTGAAGATACGTCTACTTTGTTAATAACATTAGCTGTCGAATCGACAGTCTTGACGTCGACTATACCCATTTTTGCGTACGTTAGTTTATAGAAATTTTCGTATTTATTTGCTGATTGCATATGATAAATCTGTTTGAATATTTCTAATTTGGCCACCTCATTATTATTTAAAAAAAATTTTGTTAAATTCAATTTAATTTTATTTCATGATTTTTACTTAATATACAAAAATTTTTTTCTTTTTGTCAATTTAAATTATGATTTTTACTTAGTATACAAAAACATTTTTATTTTTTTTTTTTTTTGTTAATTATAAATTTTAAATTATGTTTTTAATTTTGTGTTTATCCCTATTTTGATCTTTTTAGTGATCACCTGGCTGCGTTTTGCATGGCTTTACAGGCCATGCTCTAATCGGGCAGATTTTATTCCGCTCAATTTTACAATATTAATTTTTATAAAATAAAATTTTATGCATCGCAGTGCATTAAAAAAATGTTGCAACGCAGTGCTAGTAAAAAAAAATGCGCCCTTGGAAACGCTGTCGGTTCACTTTTCCAGAGTCTGGCTTGGTACGCCAGACGGTGCCGGTGCTGGCTGCACAGGCTGTTGATTCTCTGATGGGGCACCGGTGCTGGCTGCACAGGTGTATTCGCAAATAGGTGTGTATAGTGGTCCTTAACAGTCTCTCGGGCAGGTTTTCTGTAGTTTGGGGATGTCGATCTTTGCTGGTGGTTGTAATTTTTTTATTAATTTTGGCAATATTTGTAATTGTAGAGTAGGTGGATGTGTGTGTGGTTGTGGTTTGGTCTTTTCTTTCTTTTAGTAAATTTTTTATGTGTTCAACTTCGGCATGTAGTTTTACCGAATTGTTCCACTTTAACGTATTGCCGCTGTTTAGCAGCTTTAATAATTCAGCCTTTCTGGCTTTTAATCTTTTCACCACACCACTTCGTTTTGCACACATCACACTCTACTCACTGCGTTTTCATGTAGTTAAGTCCATCGATGGGGTACACCTTCTTTTGCTTCTTCTTCTTCTTTTGCTGTTTCGTTTCAGCTTTTATTGTTTTGTTTGCTTTTGTATCTTTTGCATCTTCTTTCTCTCTTTCTTCCTTCACTTCACATTTAAATGTTCAACATTGCACAAGTTTTGTTTGCTTAGTTTTTTATAATACCGATCCGGCACTTATCACGGTCGCCATGTAAACGTCAAATTAAAAATACTTGGACTGTTCTTCATGAAAGCTTTTTATTGAATAAATTTCTTAGCTTAAGGTTTTGTTGGAAAGGCCTGGCGCTGCTTCAGCAGAGAAGTCAGCGTCAGAGCCGTATATATAAGTACATTATATATTAAGAATAATTGACGGAGAGCGAGAGTATATACATATATATCACGAGCGGTCTAAGCGTGAGAACACTGACGCGGCATCGTTGTGCGCGTTGCATTCTTACGTGATCATGTTACCAGCACTGGGTGCTTGGCTTATTGTTTATGCAACGACAAAGTGTCGTTGCTCGATTTTATGTTTAGACAACAACAAAGTGTTGCTGTTTAATATATCTGAAGTACTTTGAATACAGTTGACCCTCGATATACAATACAATATCCCTATTTTGATCTTTACAACGATCACCTGTCTGAGTTTTGTATAGCTTTACAGGCCATACGCTACTACCGGGCAACTTCAGTCGCTCAGTATAACAATTTATTTTATATATATATATAATTATGAGTTCATGCTTAAGTGGGATTAAAAAAAATAACAAGACTTTGTCTTTTAGTTTATTTCTTTATTGTGTCGAGCTAATTTTATTGCATTTATTCGCAATAGCGGGGGGGGGGGAGGGGACTGAAGTTAACCAGTGGTCCGTACGGCAGTCTTGTGGCACTGAATTCTTCTGTATTGGTATATTTTGTTTGTAGGTTTGTGGATTAGTTGCTCGAAATATTACGCCACTGCGTCTTGTTTTCGGCATTATAGAATATTATTACTATTATATATACATATAAGTTTTGCGATTAGCTTTGCATATATTGATCGGACAACAGCCGATGGTTCAAGTAATAATACAATGTGTGGTTTATTATATGATTTATTCTCACATCAGACGAGGCGTCTTGATGAGGAGCCGATAAAGAACTAAAGCTAAGAATACAAGTTGTTTACTTATAAAGCCCTAGCTTGTCGCTTTGCTGCCGCTATGCAACGGCATGTGTTGTCGCTATGCGGCCGCTGCGCCGGATACGAAACTGCTGATCTTGCGCCTCGTGCAAGATATCGCGTTTCGGTCTGGTCAGCGGCGGGCCCGCTGGATCGTTGGCCTGTGTGCAGCGTTAGCACTATGCTCCACCGTTAACTACTCTCCCCTTCAAGTTGGGACCGTCCTCGGTCACAGTAAGCTCTTTTATCACGTTACGAATCGCTGCTTTCTGTTGACTCCTTCTCTTGTAACGGATAAATAACGATATAAGGACAGCCGTGGCGCACAGCATCAGACCAACTGTAGACGCTACTATGGGCCTGGTTTTCATCTGCGACCGTAGCACGCCGATGTGCCTCAAGTTTTCGATGCTCATTTGATGAAGAAGTGGCATGCTTAGTAGGTTTGGTGCTCAATTATGTTGAGCGATGGCGAAGCTGCTGAACTGGGAATTTTTTTGGGGTTGCCGTTATAGTTGGTAAACCTTCTTCCGTTTATGTGTGCCACCTCGTTGAAAGTTAGTAGGTAAGTGCCGTTGATGTTGATTTCTGGTCCCTCATCGAGGCTTACCCTGGCTGGGCTATCGTTGATGATGACTACTCCTTCGTCTATCGCCTCTACTGGGGCCAGGTGGTTCGGCTGGGTGTTGCAGTGCGCTGTCCAACCGGAGTGTAGTTGTTGTGCGCAAGTAGGACCGGATGCCTCCCTGCAGAAAGCCATTGTTGTTGAGGCGCTGCAGGATTGCAGTGCCACTATCTTGTCGTTGCACTCCGCTACTGCGTTTTCTGGTAGTTGCAGGATTATCCCGCGGTGAGCGACAGGGTAAACAATAACTTTATTACAGACTAACTTAGGTTTAGGATATTTAATGATAAAATGAATGGAATTGCTATCTGCTAAAACCTTAACCTTAGATACGCTCATTATTTGGGCTACATTAACGCCCGTGAAACTTTCACGCAGAATTATTTTCAAATCGTCATTGTTTATTATTGCGGGGTTAGTAAGGTTTATGCCGGCCAGTGCTATTGCGATAATTAAATTTTCTAGTTGTAAGGTAAGTATCCTATTCCTTGCTAGGAGTGTTTCGTATAAATGTGACGTATCGATTTCTTGTTTTTTTGTGAACTTTAAAATTTCATTGACTGTAGCTGTTAAACTATTTATCTGTTCTTGAGTTTTTGTGTTAATTACAATTTGTCTATTGTTTTCTCTTATTAATTCTGCTTCTGTTTGTCGCGTCTCCTGTAAGTCGTCAAAGTCCGGCGTCCCTGCTATCACCTTTAGCGCAGAGCCTAAGAAGTTTAAGCTTCTTGCATGTCGGTGATGCACGTCCAGTGTCGATAATAGTGTTGTCAAGTGTCCGACGTCCGCGTCGAGTATCTTCCTCATGTGTGATTGGGGAAATAAGTTTGTCATGTCCGCAGTTTCTCGTACTAGTCCGTCGTATTCGGTGAGGTTCGTCGAGTGGCGTAGGTAGTTTGTCTCGTTCCAGAGTATGGCAGTCCCGTCGAGTATCGGTATGTAATTAGAGTGTGTGTAGTCTGTTAGTTTGGCGGTCGTCATTGTAACCCACAATAAAATGAAAAGATACCTAATCGAGCGAAAAATAAAAATGGTCTTACTTTAATTTTATATTTTTGTGGTTTTTTTTTTTGTAATAAAAATTTTTTATTTTTTTGTATGATTTTTTTTTATTTATTATTTTTTTTTATTATTTTTATTTTTTTTTTTTTATTTTTGGGGATTGGTGTTTGGGCTTTTTCGCAGGTTATCCTTGTGAACCGTCCTCCCGTTAATGAGAACAGTTGTCCCCAAATCAGCTTGTATGCGTTCTTCTACATACAAGGGGGTGATCTTGTTCCCTATCCTTCTATTAGTTTTTACCAATACCCTTTCTCCTACCTCGAACACTCTGTTCTGCCTAGCTGGGTTGTTTCTTTCTAGCTGCGTTTCTTGTGCCTTACTGAGTCTGTTCCGTATGTCCTCTTCTAATTCTGGGGGAGCCGAATGGATTACCTTGATGGGTGTTTTGTCTGTTACTGAGTGGATTGACCGGTTATATTCTATTGTTGTTTGTAGAATTAAATCTATTATATCGGTAATACCTCTTTCCTCTGTAAGACATCTTGCCATGTCACCCAAAGTACTGTGGAAACGCTCCACTTGACCATTTGATGTGCTGTGCAGCGGCGGACAACATACGACTTCTATATTGTAAAATTTCTCAGCATGGACTTGATTGTTTCTGAGTTAAAGGCTGCCTCATTATCGCAGTAGATTGTTTTAACTTTTGGGAAGAAGTTTATAATTTGTAAAAGGGGGCTCTTTATGTCCAGAATTGTGCGTGAAGCAATTGGTTGCACTATTGCGAATTTGGAAAATTTATCAATTGCTGTCAGAAAATGTTTCCCTGCGGTGGAGTAAATATCTATATGTACTGTTTCTCCAGCATAGGAAGGGATCGGTGTGACACCGAGTTCCTGCTTTTTAGGGTGGCGATCGTATTTTGATCGCGCACAAATCCTGCATGCTGTGGCTACCTCGGTAGCTAATTTGTTCATTTTTGGGAAATAGTAGTCGCGCAAAATTTGTTTTACATTCTCTTGCGCTGCTCTGTGAGCACGGTTGTGCTCAATGGTAACAACTTCTTTTTGCTCATTTTTGTTAAATACGTCCATTACTCTGTTCTTGCAGAACCAAAATGTTGTTGAAGGGAATGTTTCAACTATGGCATGTTGTATGCGGCCAAGGACGGGGAGCTCGCAATGTATTGCGTTTACAACATTGGGTTTCACCACATCTTTTACTGTGTCAATGATTGAATCCCAGTTACTGAAGTTGATTAAATGTCGAGTTTTTTCTCCGAAGAGTATGAAGGTCCTCTTGGAAGGATTGTCAGCTTCCTCTAGAATAATTTGGTTTCGGAAACAGTTAACCGGCTTGTCGGTTGACTCGATCGTGTGGGTAAGTGATTCCTCGCTATGTATTGTGGCTGCGTCTGACTGAGGAGGATTTTCTAGAGCGTTTATATTTTGCCTGGACAAGGCATCAGCCACATGGTTTTCTTTTCCGGGCTTGTAAAAAATTTTGGCGTCGTGTTCGTCTATGAAGGCTTTCCAACGTTTAATTTTTGCGTTGCGATTTTTGTCAGATACCGCGAATGTTAAGGGCTGGTGGTCTGTGTAAATGTTAAGGTTGTTGACCCCATACAGGTAGTGGCGCAGGGTGTTTAAGGCCCATACTATCGCTAGCAACTCTCTTTCGTTTGTTGCGTAATTTGCTTCTCTATCTTTCAAGGTCCTAGAGATCATGGTAATGGGTCTCCCGCCTTGGGACAATACAGCTCCTATGCCTGAGGACGAGGCGTCCGTTGTAAGATCAAAGGGTTTTTAAAGTCAGGGTAGTGAAGAATTATTTCTTCAGAAGCCAGAATATTTCTGAGCTTGTCAAAGGTCTGGTACTGTGTTTTGTTTAAGGCAATGGGTATTTTTTTGGAAGTTTGTTTACTAACTTTCCCGTTTTCCCCTTTTAGGATATCGGATAACGGCTTTGCGATTGAGGCAAAGTCTTTTATGAAACACCTATAGTAGTTAGCCAATCCGAAGAACGAGCGAACTGCGAAGAGATTTGTCGGCTGAGCAAATTCTTTTATTGCTTTTACTTTGTCGAGACTGGTCTTTGTGCCGCTACTGGACACGATGAATCCCAAGTATTCTACACTTTCTTTGAAGAAGTGTGATTTTTCTTTTGAGACCTTCATATTTGCTTCATGAAGGCATCTTAAGATCTGGCCTACGTCTTGAACGTGGTCCTTTTCGTTTTTTGAGAAGATGATGACATCATCGACATAGACATAACAAGTCTTGCCAATGTGCTCTCGTAGCACGTCATCAATTGCTCTCTGGAAAATACTTCCTGCGTTCTTTAGGCCGAACGGCAGTCGGCAGAACTCGTATTTTCCCCCGTTAACAGAAAAAGACGTCTTTTCACGGTCTTGTTCTGCTAAGGTGATCTGGTGATAACCAGATTTAAGGTCCAGTGTTGTAAAAAATCTGGCCTTCCCTAAGTTTGCTAATATCATAGCAATACTTGGCATGGGGTATCTATCGGCGATAGTTTTTTGGTTGAGCTTTCTGAAATCGATAACCAATCTTTTTTTTCGGGCTCCTGAGTCGTCAACTCCCTTTTTGTTAACGACCCAAATGGGGTTATTATAGGGTGACTTAGAAGGGCGGATTATTCCGTTCTTTAAGAGGTCTTTTATCTCTTTTTTGACAAAATCTGCTGCGCCCATTGGAAATGGGTACAGCTTGGAGTAAACCGGTTCGTTATCTTCAGTCCGAATAGTTCCGACAACTGATGTATTAAATGGCAGTAACTCATTTGGTTCTGCGAAAGCTTTGACATTGCTCTTTAGCATTGTAATAAATTCTTGTCTGACATGTGCGGGAACTTGTAGCTCTCCGATTTCTGTAAAGTTAACATTTTTACATTTTACAAATTGGACGGTCTCTTCGGTTGAACCGTCTTTCTTAAAAATTTTGCCCTGAGGGAAATCGAGCAATATACCGGCTTCGCGTATAAAATCTAAGCCAATAATGCCATCAAAGTTTGTGAGTCCTGGTAGCAGGAAAAATGGACTCTCAAGTCCGAAAATTTTGAAAATGTATTTATGCGTGATATCGCTAGACCCGTGGATGGTACCGATATCGAAAAGTTCTTTTACAGGAAGCTTGTGATCTAGCTCTAGGGTAGATCGAACGTAGTTTTTTGAAGCCCCTGTGTCAAGCAAGAGTTTTAGTGTTTGCCCTGCGACTTTGCGTTCGATGAACGCGAGCAGGGACTGTCCTCTAAAAAATGAACAGTGTCGCAAACGTAATCGTCTTGGGCACATTCTTCGATGTCAGCAACTGCGGCGTTGGTTATGATTTCATAAGCTTGTTCCGCCTCTTGCGAGTCGTCTTGCGCAAGGTGGTTGACTCTTTGGCGTCTTTGGTCTGATTGCCTTTCTGTACTATTTGCCCGTTTTGTTTTAAATTGTTAGTATTTGTGAATGATTTTGGTTCACGCACTGAGTTTTTGTTTGCATTTGCGGATGTTTATAGTTTGTTTATTTCATGCACTTATTTCATGTACTTTTTATTATTTTGTGAATTATCTCGTTTTGTTCACGCACTGAGTTTTGTTTGCAATTGTGGATGTTCATAAGCTGCTTTGGTTTGTATTTGTCAATATTGTGAATTATTGTTTGCTGGTGCACTGAGATTTTTTATTTAATCTGCAAGTACTTATACTTTGTTACACTTGTGTGTTGTATGTTGGGTGTATTACGGTGGATTCCGTAAACGTTGGGCGCCAGTTTTGCAATTAGCTTTGCATATATTGATCGGACAACAGCCGATGGTTCAAGTAATAATACAATGTGTGGTTTATTATATGATTTATTCTCACATCAGACGAGGCGTCTTGATGAGGAGCCGATAAAGAACTAAAGCTAAGAATACAAGTTGTTTACTTATAAAGCCCTAGCTTGTCGCTTTGCTGCCGCTATGCAACGGCATGTGTTGTCGCTATGCGGCCGCTGCGCCGGATACGAAACTGCTGATCTTGCGCCTCGTGCAAGATATCGCGTTTCGGTCTGGTCAGCGGCGGGCCCGCTGGATCGCTGGCCTGTGTGCAGCGTTAGCACTATGCTCCACCGTTAACTTATATGTGTATACTACATCTCCCTACTTTTGAAAAATAACGTAATAATATGAAGTTATTTTAAAAGTGTATTTATGTTTATGTTTTACAATATAGAAGTTATGGCAGTCATTGTGACTACCTTAACAACATCAACAGCATCTTGCAAATTCCAGAGAGAATCCTTGTAATAAAAAGGCTTTGAATTATATTTCAATGTTGGTTTTATTTAAATATGGAATGAGTTGGAGAAGTATGTCGTGGCGTTGTCGTCTTCCAGAAAAGAACTAACTGCAGCGACCACTTCTTGGTCGCTTGTCGAGCCAACGTCGCGCCCGTTCTCCTGTGTCAGCAGAATCTCAACATTGTAGCAGCGGAAATGTGACACACTTAGCAACGATCCACGCTTAGCTGGCGCGATCGTTGCAACTTTGTTATTGCGTCTTTTGTGCTGGCGCTGCAGTTCCTAGGGTGAACGCTTAGCGTTCCTAACGCAGAGTGAGCACTTGACGAAACAGAGTGTCATGTTTCATTGCTTGTAGGGAAGTCCGATTGTTGTTGTTGGGACCAGGGGGTGAGCGCGGGGCGAGGTTGGTGTGCGGTGTTAACTCCTCCCTCCTTTAAGATCTGCGTCCCGCAGATTGTTAGACCTTAGTTGCTTCCCTGTGTTCTTCCAACTGATGGGCTACGTTGGATGTGTTGGGTAGTCCTTTGGTTGAAGTCAATTTTCTCCAGATGTAGTATATCAACGTCATGATGGTCAACGCTAATACAACTTCAAGAGACAGTGAAAATACTATTCCCTCGGTCATGTTCGTGAGTTTCTTCAGGTTATCCAAGTTTTGGCTATGGACGTATTCCAGTGATAATTCGTATCCTGCGGCCGTTACCTTGGTCAAGACGGCTGGCATGGCCATTAGTTGCGTAGTGGTGTAGCTGGTGTAATTCCTATCTCCTATGACAATGGTCTCATTGTTGTATTGGACTATAAACGACCCCGTCAAATGGTGTTCCTTTGACAAGGTAGTCACGGTTCCGTTGAAGTTAGTCAGGAATATAATTCCCTCGTCGACTAGTTTAACCACCTCCCGATTGTTCCTCAGGTAGGTACAAGAAGCGTGTCCACCCTTCAACAACCTGGGTATACAACTGCTCTCATCTAATAGTTGAAGGTTTCTTTCCTGGCAAACTGTTGTGTTTCCTATCGAAAGGCAGTTCCCCAGAACAGCGTATGTCTCCTGTGAGTCCGTTGCCAACTTTTGGTATTCCAGCAGTACTTGTTTGCCGTTGGAAATTGTTGGTAAGAGGAATACTAGCTGGTATTTCCTTTCCAACACCTTAGGCATGGCTACGATGTATAAGAGTGTTGTGCCATTTGTTAGGATCGACGGTTTAGAGAATTCCACTGCTTCGATGGCGTTCTGGTAGGGGAGGCCCTCGACTTCTGACAGTATTGTCGTAATCTCCTTGTGATCCAACAAATTCGTGTTGACTACTCCGGATTTCGCCAGTTGGCATGCTCTCGTTATCTCGTTTATCTGATTGCCAAGGATGATCGCCTTATGTAATAGTGTTGTGAAAACGTGAATGTCTCCGTCTATGGCGTTCACTCTCCCGATTACGTCGTTGAGTCGTTGAAGTGATTCATGAGTTGAATCGAACAAGCGCGTGTTGATCCTGATTTGTTGGTCGTTGTTTTTTACGACGTTTCCCAGAGACGTCAGGATGGCGTTCCAATCCGATGCGTCCGGTGATCCTGCAACCCATTTCCAGGCTGAGCCCAGCCAATTGATGGCGCGTTGTTTTCGTCTGGGTGTACTACTCAGGCGAGCAATATCCTCTCCAGCTGCCTCCAGGTAATGGTTTGTCAACGTCCTAATTCGTTCATCAGAGATAAGCCTTGTTTCCTCCTGTATATCGTCGATGATCTGTTGAATCCTGTCCAATTCAATAACGTGGGCCAGTTTGAATAATCCATTTACCCGCCAAACGATTCCTTGTTGTAGGGGAATAGCAGGTGATTCATATTTATAGATGTGCATCGCGTTTGTTGCATGGATGAAAATCATGCTTGTTAGGAAAGGAATTCAATATTAGACATGAGTGTGAGTGTATTTTGAAAATTGCTTTTATAACTAGGGTTTTTGTAATCTTAGCATTAGTAATATTTGTGTGCGTGATATAAAGACTTAACATATTTTTTGTTTTGGTTGTTACAAGTTACGTGTTTTTTTTTTTTTATTTATTTTTTTTTTTTTTTTTTTTTTGTATATTTATTTTTTTTTTTTATAATTTCTATTTCTAATAGTTGTTTGATTTTTTTTTTTTTTTTTTTTTTTTTTTTTTTTTATATCTTATTTTTTTAATTTTATTACGTTAACAAGTTTGATTTACTTTTGTTTTTAATTTTTTGTTTCGATTTGAAATCTTTAACTTATCATTAGAGTCGGCACTGGGCGCGGTGGTCCGTAGTTGTCCTTTTTAGCATTTCGCCTACTAAGGTACGGATTGTCACACAGTCCACTAGGCAACTTTTCTGAGTGCATTCCACACTTCTAAGCGTTTCTAGCAGACTGCCACACACCTTTTCTCTTTATCTTAATAAACGAACTTTTTGCACCCGCAATGTGTCGCACTGAGTGTGAGCTATTGCCGCCGGTGGGTTGTCGATTATTTTTTTATTTTATTTATTTCAATACTCGAACTTTTTGCACCCGCAAATATGTCACATACTAGTGAACAAATTGCCGCCGGTGGGTTGTCGATTATTTTTTCACTTTATTTACTCTAATATTCGAACTTTTTGCACCCGCAAATATGTCACATACTAGTGAACAATTGCCGCCGGTGGGTTGTCGATTATTTTTTATTCTTTTATTATATGGCAATCAACGTTTTGCACCCGCAAATATGTCACATAATGTGAAGCAAATTGCCGCCGATGGGTTGTTGATTCCTTTATTTTAATTACGTTATTATTAGATCAAACATTCGCAACTTTTGTGTTGTAGTTATGTGTGTGTGACCACATCACTAACATACACTTCTTTTGCGTTGCACTTTTTTGGTTTTTTATTTTTTATTAGTTGGAGAACATTGCACAACACCACACTGTAATTATTTCACACTTTTCACTTAGTTTAGCATTCGGGTCTACTCTCCGCAGAGAGGCCTGCTCGGGCGCCAGTTATGGCAGTCATTGTGACTACCTTAACAACATCAACAGCATCTTGCAAATTCCAGAGAGAATCCTTGTAATAAAAAGGCTTTGAATTATATTTCAATGTTGGTTTTATTTAAATATGGAATGAGTTGGAGAAGTATGTCGTGGCGTTGTCGTCTTCCAGAAAAGAACTAACTGCAGCGACCACTTCTTGGTCGCTTGTCGAGCCAACGTCGCGCCCGTTCTCCTGTGTCAGCAGAATCTCAACATTGTAGCAGCGGAAATGTGACACACTTAGCAACGATCCACGCTTAGCTGGCGCGATCGTTGCAACTTTGTTATTGCGTCTTTTGTGCTGGCGCTGCAGTTCCTAGGGTGAACGCTTAGCGTTCCTAACGCAGAGTGAGCACTTGACGAAACAGAGTGTCATGTTTCATTGCTTGTAGGGAAGTCCGATTGTTGTTGTTGGGACCAGGGGGTGAGCGCGGGGCGAGGTTGGTGTGCGGTGTTAACTTAGATATAGTTATGACCAGTCATGTTGACCGGTCATTAACGTATACTACCTTAATATCAATCCTGACATCTTTTCTTGAGTCGTGCGGGCTAATCCTGAAAGTTGAATTATTCCTTTCGAATAAATAAGCGTTTTTGGTTAAGTTTATATTTTCTTCGTTTATTGTAAGTATTAAGTGCGACAAATTCAAACTTCAGCTTTGGTCGTCCGAAATAGAACTAACTTGGCGTCGCTGCCAAGCGAGCGCTTGTTGGCGATCCAAAATTGTCGTCGCATGCTTCGAATCAGCAGTTGGCTGAGGCGGCGGTTGGTGCTGTTGCTGTGCTCGAACGTTCGCTGTTGCAACACATCCGCCAAGAGGTCGGATCATATTACGCCGTCAGCGAAATAGTTGTAGATTTGCTGACTCCGCGGAATGTGGCTTATGGTTTGTTGGCGAGCGCGAGGGGTGCGCGAAGAGTAAGCTGGGTGTTAACTCCTCACCGCCACAAGATCTGCGTCCCGCAGATCCTCTAGACCTTTATCTCCGGGGTAGTGGTCTGTGATGGAAGATCCAGAGTCAAAGCAGTCGTCTTGGGGATGCCATTCGTAGATGTGAGTTTCCGCCAAATGAAGTATAAGATTGCAGCGATAATGGAAGCTATCAAAATCTCTGAGAAATAAGAAAATAAAATTCTAACGGACATAGGCGATAGTATTTTTAAATTCTGCAGATTGAACTCATGGACGTATTATAATGATACTTTATATCCAGTTGCTGTAACATTTGTTAATACAGCCGTCATTGCCATAAGATGTGTTGACGTGTAGCTGGTGTAATTCCTTCCTTTGGTTGTTACCGTCTCGTTGTTGTATTGAACTATGTATGACCCTGTTAAGTGGTGAATATTAGCATCAGCATCGACTGTGCCGTTAAAATTTGTTTAAAAAAAATTGTGCCATCGTCCACAAGTTAAAAAATCTCCTGACTGCTCTTTAGGTAGCTGCATGCCGCGTGTCCTCCTTTTAATAGTCGTGAGATACAACCATCTTCGTCTAACTTTTGAAGATTTTTCTCCTGGCAAACTGTCGTATTGCCAATGGACAAGCAATCTCCTACGACGGCGTAAGTTTTCTGGGAGTCCATAGCTAATTTATCATACTTCAATACGATATGCTGTCCTTTTATGATTGTCGGAAGTAAGAACATAAGACGATATTTGCTGCTCGTAACCTTGGGCATCGAGACAACATATAATAATGATGTGCCGTTGGTAAGAATTTAAGGACGGGAAAATTCTACTGCTTCGATTGTATTTTCATATGGTAGATTTTCTACTTCCGTCAAGATGGTGGCAAATTCGTCATGATCCAAAAGATTAGTATTTACCACACCAGTTTTAGCCAGTTGGCAAGCTGTCGTCATCTCATTTACCTGGCGTGCCAATAGTATAGCCTTGTGGATTATCGCTGTGGAGGCGTAAAAATCTCCGTCTATAGCGCTGACTTTCCCAATAACGTTATTGAGCTGTTGAAGGGATTCGTGTTGAGTATCGAATAAACGTGTGTTTATTCTCATCTGTTGGTTGTTGTTTTTTGTAATGGCATCTTGTGAAGTTAAAATCGCATTCCAGTCGGACGCATCTGGTGACCCAGCCACCCATTTCCAAGCTGACCGTATCCAGTCGATGGAACGAGGTTGCCGTGATGCTGTTTTCGTCATCCGAGAAATGCCTTCCAGCGCATTTTGAAGATAGTGATCGGTCAAAGAACCTATCCTTGTGTCTGCCATTAGAATTGTTTCCCTCTGCAATTCTACGACAGCTTCCCGAATTCTTTCCAAATTGATGACGTTGGCCAGTTTGAAGTATCCGTTGACCCGCCATACGAAGCCCTGTTGCAAAGGAACGACGGGTGTCTCGTACTTGAAAATATGCACGGCTGTGACCGTGTGAACAAGGAGGATGCTTATAATAAGTATACAATGATTTTTATTAATTAAAGTAATTGAATAATAATTAACCGTCGTTAATGTAAGCTCCTTCAAGTGCTTTAGTCAATTTTTCCACCGCTTGGGTGTATTGACCGGCTGTTTTTCCCTTTTGCTGAAGGTTAAGGAGTTTAGCGGATATGACTTCTACCGATTCTCCCTTAACTGAGGTTGACAACTTTGAGATGATAGCTTTGATACTTTGCTCATCACTTATTAGGTTTCTAGCATAGCCTTTTAGTTTTGTTTTTATTAGGCTCACCGCATTAATTTCATGGGCGCCTTTCAACGATTCTACTAGGACTAATGCATCAAGGAAACTTCTTAAGTTTTGAGCTTGTCCATCGAATTCTGGCAATAGAGAAGAGGCTAGCCTCAAAAATTCAACTAAATTTTGTTCCATGATGGGTTTGTCTGAATCTGTATTTTTGCCTTCTGTTTGCTCCATTAGCTGAGATTTGTCAAATGTGGCTATTTTATTTACTTCATTTGGGAGAAATATGACAAGCTCATGCCTCTCCGAAATATATACAAGGTTTTCTCTTAATCGTTTTAAGATGACATTGCGTAATTTGAAGTGAATCAGCTTTGTGAGCGTTGGTAAGTATAATATTTCTAACGTTGTTATAAGTGTTTACCAACAGCTCTAAATGTTTTGACTTCGTTTCATTTGAAATCTGTGCACTTTTGTTAAGGCACTTGAAAGATTTATCAAATTCTGTTCTTTGGCTTATAACGTATTTACGTATACGATCCCAGTCCATTAAATTCGTTATATAAGAATTTCATTAAACTTTATATACGAGAATGTATTCGCAAAAAGGTGTGTATAGTGGTCCTTTACAGTCTCTCGGGCAGGTTTTCTGTAGTTTGGGGATGTCGATCTTTGCTGGTGGTTGTAATTTTTTATTAATTTTGGCAATATTTGTAATTGTAGAGTAGGTGGATGTGTGTGTGGTTGTGGTTTGGTCTTTTCTTTCTTTTAGTAAATTTTTTATGTGTTCAACTTCGGCATGTAGTTTTACCGAAGTGTTCCACTTTAACGTATTGCCGCTGTTTAGCAGCTTTAATAATTCAGCCTTTCTGGCTTTTAACCTTTTCACCACACCACTTCGTTTTGCACACATCACACTCTACTCACTGCGCTTTCATGTAGTTAAGTCCATCGATGGGGTACACCTTCTTTTGCTTCTTCTTCTTCTTTTGCTGTTTCTGTTGTCGTTGTTGTTTGTTGTTGGGGGATGCTGCTGCTTATATATTCGCACTTTGAGTGCAGCACCGCGAACTCGACGCGTTATTATTTGATTAACAGAGCAGATTCATGCTCACGGTCGCCATATAATAATAGAACTCAAGTTATTTGTTTTATTATTTTAGATCGGAGCGACTGTTAATATCGCTCCGAATGCTTTATTGGGAATGTCTTTAACAATGTGGGCTTAAACATATCGTAAGCTACAAAAAGGCTGTGCGCTGCTTATGGTGGCAGCGCAGCCGTTTGTATATAAGCGTTATATTTATATAAGCGACGGATACGTCGCTGCGGGCAGAGTTTGTTATGCACATGTATACTTAAGTGGTCAATGCATGGGACACATGCTGACGCTGTCTTATTCTTGTAGGATCATATTTCGGTGCACTTGAAATGTACTTGAAATTGTATGTTTGAATGTGTTTATGCAACGACAAAGTGTTGTTTTTTGTGTTATGTTTATTCAGCAACAAAGTGTTACTGATTTGGGTTCATTAAATACAGTGTACCATCGATATATGTGTTGAATGTTATTGAAGAAGTAACTTCAACATTTGGTAGGGATTTGAGCACTTGTAGCTTTTGTTTTTTAGTACAATTTATTAATGGTGAATATACACTATTGTACGTTGCTATGAATAAGTGCTCCAATTCGTAAACACTTATTGGTTGTTCGGAGAGCAAGAACAGAATTCTACTAGTAAATAATGGGTCTATTTTTGTTTATTTCTTTTAGTAAGGTTCTTGTATTCATTTTACTGTTATCTTATAAATTTTTTTTTTTAATAAATTGTTTTTACCAATTGTTTTGATTGTTTTTACCAATTCAGTGTTTGCAACATTTTTTATTTCTATTTTTGAAAAGGTTGTACGCCAACTGGCGGAGAGAAGTTTAAAATTAATTCACATAAGGTGAATGTACATATTCTCCTACCTAGTGTTTGTTTGGCTTTGCGGGCCAGACGCTTACCGGGCGACTCAATTATCGCCGGGTATTACAAAAAAATTTTCTCAGATAATAATTTTTTAAAAATATTCGTTGATTTGTAGTTCCTGCACCCTTTGTGATGCCGCCGGCTTCTGCATTCTTTGTAATGCTGTCGTCTTCTTGGTACGTTGACGTTGCCGGTGCTGGTTCTTCGCACAGGCCTTATACTGGGGCGCCGTTGACGGTGGTCGTCTTCTGCTTGTTGTTGCCGCAAGTGTACTCGCAATGTACTGAATATAGAGGTCCCTCGCAGTCGGCCGGACACTTCTTTTTATTGCTGGGTATTGGCTGAGGAGCAGGGCGATTAGTGATATGATTTATATTTTTATTTTGAATGGTACAGAGTGCGTGTGTTTTTAGTAATTGCTCTAAATGCTCGAGCTCATTGTTTAATTTAACAGCAACATCCCAAGTGGGGGGGGTGTTGCTTTTGTATAAGAGTCTTACTATCTCGGTCTTTCTTTTTCTGAGTCGCTCTTTAATGCCAGAACGTCTGGTCTTTTTCCGACACGGCATCTCTGTACTAACTCTGACATTTTGTGTTCGCCGAAGCTCATCAGCTCTATGGTCCACGACGATATCCTTTCGCAGACGCTGACAGAAGCCAGTTCAAGCAACTACTCCATAAACGTTCTCCTTCCAGCTGGATATGGCTGTGCTTCCGTTAAGTTGTTAATGTTTGTGGATATGTGGGATTGGAATAGCCCCAAACAGCTTTGTCTGTCCAGTAGATGGCTTCAGATGGCCAGTTGACGTTCTTCTTACTGCTCCTGCAGTCTCGTGACTCTAGTCACGGTCGCCATATAGTAAAGTCAGATGTTAAATAAAGTACTATTAGACTGGCACGTCCGTGCCTTGCGACTTTGGTTTCTTGAATGTCTTTATTGAATAATTTTGTGTTTCTTATTCTATGTTTAACATTGATAAAGCTTATGCTGTTATAGTTTAACAGCTACAAAGAGAGGGAGAGCGAGTGTACATATATATGCGGAGAGTGGCTTAAGTGCAAGCGCAGCGTTTCCCGTAGGGCAACGGTCTCGCGCTTGCTTGGCCTTCTAAAGAGGCTTCATATTACCTACACGCGCAGACCACATGTATGTATGTGCTTTGGTATGCGCATACATATATATGTTTGTGCTGAGCGTGTTTAGGTTTATTCAAAATTGCAACAAAGTGTTACAAGTTGTATTTAATATGTGTTTTGACATTACATATATGAATACACTACACTTGAGCTAAGCCGTTGGCCCGACTTTGATATCTTCTTTTCATGCTATTTCGGTGCAATTTATAAAGTTTAACTACTGAGTTTATTATCATTATCGCGGCTAATATTGCAACTAAAATAAGCATGTATTGCATATCTGGTGGATTGACGTCAACTTTATTAATAACGTTGGCGGTTGAATCCACCGATTTCACATCTACAATGCCCATTATGTTTCCTTGTGGAACTGTTTTAATTTTAAAAGTGCCTATTTTTTTTTTTTTTTTTAACTGCTCTATTCCAACATATGATCGTATGTTTTTTTTTGTACTTTAAATAAAATTTTTTTTTATTTTTTTTTTTTCATTTAAATTTATATATGTATGACAATTATTTTTTCGACTTAATTTTATGAATATCGGCATTTAAGATGCACGATCCTAATACACCTCATGGGTGGCGTGAAATTCCTTTACCTTTAGGTTTACAATGTCCTACCTATTTGTTAGCATAGCTTTACAGGCTATGCTGCTTTCGGGCGGAAATGGTTCCGCGCGATTTAACAATTTTTTGTTTAAATTTAATAATTTTATTTAATCTAAAGATATTATTTATATTTAAAAATACGATGTCCTCTGGTTTCTTTGCTAATATAGATAGTCGTCAAGCTGGTGCTCCCTCAATGGCGCAGATGGCGGTCCTATGCCTTCCGCACTTCTCTTGTCTGCTACTGATGAACCATGTTCCAGTCGTCGTTTGCGTCAGCTGGTCGTCGCTGTTTTAGCCTCGCTGACGCTCCTTCGAAGGCGCAAGCGGCCGTGTGCCTCTCGCGCTTGATCTTTTGACAGCTTCCGTTGTTATGGCCTATGAGCTCAGGCGGTGCCGGTGCCGGTATTCGCACTGGTCGTTGGTTTCATGCAAGTGAATTTGCATACAGCACTATATAGAGGTCCAGGACAGTCGTTCGGGCAGGTGTCTGGCTTTCTCGGCAATGGCTTTTGTAATGGAGGTTTAATTAGTTTGATTTATTTATTACTTGTATATTAGCTGAGTGAGTTGCGTGTATTGGGTTTCGCTCTTCGAGACTTTTTTTAAATAGTCAAGCTCGGACTGCAACTTTTGTGCAGTTGTCCACGCTGGAGGCGGCGTTTTGTGTATAAAAGCCACTTAATGTGTGCTATTCTTTGTTTATTGTATTCTTTAGGCCTCCGCGTTTACCCATCACTCGCACTCTACTCACTCAGACTTTAGGTGTTTGTTATCCGCCATTGCTGCCGCTGTTGTTGTTGCCTTTGCCGTTGTTGTTGTTGCCGTTGTTGTTGTTGTCGTTGTTGTTCACTTTGATTTGGGTGGTTTTTGCCGCTAGACTCAATCCGAGTCACGGTCGCCATGTAATCGTCAAATATTCAGAACGCTTCGACTGTTCTTCATCAAGATCATTTATTGAATGTCTTTTGAAATTGAAATATATTCTTAGCTTATGGTTAACATTTATAAACTTATGCTGTTATCAGTTAACAGCTACAAAGAGAGGGAGAGCGATTGTACTCATACGTTTGGCTAAAGTGCAAGCGCGGCGTTTCCCGTAGGGCAACGGTCTCACGCTTGCGTGGCCTTCTAAAGAGGCTTCATATTACTTACACGCGCAGACCATATGTA